>CM053652.1:4496491-6896491 GCA_028654395.1 Scutellaria barbata
TTGCCCATCCAGAAAAGAGCCACATAAATAGGGTCAGTCAAACGAATGAAATGTTACGTTGATGAAAACACCTACATTTCCATATATATATATATATATATATATATATATATATATATATTTTAACCCTTTTCCTCTTCTTTCTCAATATGTATATATATGTGTGTGTACTGCTAACTGAATCAATTATAAAAAAATATTCTATGGCCTGGGATCAAGTGTAACTTTTCATAATAGAGTCAAAACCTCAGGGTATAATTATATGTCATCCTAACGTTTTGTGAGACATGTTTACAAAATCTATTCTTCTCAATGTAATGTGTATTTTGACTAGGAAATATTATCTACCTTGATACTGATATGTGGAACGATTGCAGAAAGGTCATCTCGTTGCCAACACAGTTATTGGACAGGGAAATAGTACGGCCTGGAAGCTTTGTGGCCTCGACAAAAATACTTGCTTAACTGTTTTCTTTGATGTTTCTTCTACTGAGAAGTCTGATCCTGCGGGGACAAATCCTCAATTATTCATACAGTTCCTAACAAGGTACATGCAGAATCTTAAGTGGCCTTGCCTTTCATAGGATTACCGAATGCCTTTTAAGATAATGAGCAAACACACAGCTACTAATGTTGTACCTGTTCCAGTCTCTTGATTCCAAGTTTTGGATGTCAGAATGTTGATAGTGACTTTTATGTATGTCGGTCATGATCTCACATGTTGTATTTTGTTTCTGCATACTGAATAAATAGCCAATTTCAGGAAATTGAAGTGCTTATGCATTAAAGAAAACTTTCCTCTTGATGCAGTTATCAGTGCCCTGACGGCCACATGAGGCTGAGGGTCACTACTGTTACTAGACGATGGGTGGATAGTGTGACTGATGAGGTATAATGATTAGCTTTCTCCATCTAAGGTTTTATTGAAATGCTGCACTATATTTAACTTTTAGGAAGATCAACAGTCCACTGAGAATTACTTGTTTCTTGATTCTTTTGCTTATAAAGGTGTTTGAATTTTGAAGCTTCTTGACAGCTTGCAATTTTATTTTATTTTAATTTTAGAATTGGCTGAATGGTTAATCATAATCTGAATGTGGTTGCAGGATCTAATTCAAGGATTTGATCAAGAAGCTGCTGCTGTAGTAGTTGCTAGGTTAGCTTCTTACAAAATGGAGATGGAGGTACTAAAAGTGCAGTATATCTCTATGATAACGAACACAGGCCACTCTAACACTGCTTGCAAATGTGTGTGCACTTCCTGATAAACAAAGAGATGGGATCACATGAGAAATCTTTGTTTTTATTTATATTCAGAACTGGAGCATGGAAACGTTAATTTTTACCCATTCTCGGAGCACCACAGAAACATTGGGGTGCCTTTTGTTGGGATAGTTACTAATAGTAGATTTATTCATCAAATAGAGAGCAGGCCAGACCTTAATCTGCATGCTAATCTATTCAACTATACATAATGTACACATGTAGACTAGTGTACCATACACCACACAAAAACTTGCTCAAATTGTAGCCATCTGCACCATCTTTAAAGTGGGATTACTACTCATAACTTTACATTGTTTTCCAACTTTACCTACTCGAAATATTAACTAACACTAGTTGAATCAGCCTATAAGCAGCTCATGCAACATCATTTACTTTTAAGCTGATGCAGGGTATGCATGAAAAGATTTGTGCAGAATTGATATTTAGATATTTCTTTCATTTGTCAAGATTGTACCGTAAATCAGGTATTATCAACTCTCATGTAAATTTTTTGAATAAAATTTGTTATTAACCACATAATTTAGGTGATGAAATGATGTTAGTTTATTAAGTAATAGAATATGTAGAAAATGTTGCATTACCTAAAAGA
The DNA here is from genome assembly GCA_028654395.1 of Scutellaria barbata. Taxonomy (NCBI): domain Eukaryota; kingdom Viridiplantae; phylum Streptophyta; class Magnoliopsida; order Lamiales; family Lamiaceae; genus Scutellaria; species Scutellaria barbata. The sequence goes on from CM053652.1 coordinate 4,498,368, forward strand.
AGATATAACATGTAAGTCTCATTTTTACATTACTTGCTAATACAATGATGTTTCTGTTATTTTCAGGAAGGATTTGATGCCACAAGGTGGTTAGACCGGAACCTGATTCGCTTATGTTCCAGATTTGGTGATTATAGAAAAGATGATCCCGCATCATTCGTATTGAGTCCCAATTTTTCGATATTTCCTCAGTTCATGTTTAATCTGCGGAGATCACAATTTGTACAGGTAATTTTCTATTGATCTCATTGTAGTTTCAATATTCTAAACTTTTAAATTGTGGTCTCTCTTTATGTAGGTGTTCAATAATAGTCCAGATGAGACAGCCTATTTCCGCATTTTGTTGAATAGGGAGACTGTAACCAATGCCACAGTTATGATTCAACCATCATTAATGTCTTATTCATTCAATTCACTTCCTGCACCTGTTCTATTGGATGTGCAATCCATTGCAGCCAACAGTATTCTCTTGCTGGACTCATATTTTAGTGTTGTCATCTTTCATGGAATGACAATAGCTCAATGGAGAAACATGGGCTACCAGAATCAACCGGAACATAAGGTGAACTTTTTTCTCTTCTATTTTCCTTTTCAGTTGGGATGATGTGTATTTGATGTCGGGTAAAGCATACAAATCGAGTTTGAGGTCATGCTAAGAATTTTGAGCTCATAAATTAGGCTTTATAGCTTGAGGGCAGAAATAATAATTCAAGCTTTGCCTGTTTAGTCTTGCGTTCAAGCTGATCAGAGTGTGAGCGGTTTACGTAAAATTCCTATTTAATTTTATCATCTTGGTTTTGTACTTCTAACGTCCTTCAAAAAATTTACTAAAACCTGGCACTAAATTACGCTTTTTATGCCTTATATTGTGAGTTTTATTCTTAATATTTTATGCATGCCTAAGATAATTTTCAACTAATATACTACTTCTCTGTGTTATAGGGGTTTGCCCTCTTATTACAAGCTCCACATGATGATGCCCAGTTAATAATTCGTGATCGCTTTCCTGTTCCAAGACTTGTGGTTTGTGATCAGCATGGCTCTCAGGTGACCTTTATCCCTTCTCTCTCTCCTTCAGTCTAGTTGCTTCATCTTGTATCTGTACATGTATCTGAAAATATTTGTGAGCCAACTCATTAGTCTTGACCATGCAAGCTGCATGTCCTCCCGTTTGGGTACATATGATTATTCTATCTTCCAGCAAACTTCATTTATGGATATTAATTCAGCATGGACGTAGATTTGACCACTAGTTTCTCTATGGAACAGAAAGTTCTGTTCTCTTTTGTTGATGTTTTGCGCTAATGTTCATGAGTTCATCATGGACTTTTAGCACGAATTGTAGCATAAAAGTGCCTTTTGGTGGAACAAGGCAGAAGTCCCATTTGCAAATGAAAGACTATTTCAATTTTGCCATAAACATAGAATGGCCTCTTGTGATGTGAAGGTTTTTTCCCTTGTCCATTAGCTTTTGGCTTTGTTTCAGAACTCTTATCTTTTATCGCATACTTTCTGTTATCAGATTTTTATTTTTATTTTGGGTTTTCCTTGAATTATCGGTTTTGTACACCTTAAATTGCCTTTACAGCCGCTTCAGGAAGTAATAGGATCCCATTCAAGCCTCAGATATACCTTGGTCCTCGAGTGATAGAGAAAGTCTTCTATTGTTATTGTTCTTGCTGTTGTTTGTATGTGTTCATCTTGATATTTTTGAACTATGAATTGTAGCATTAAAGTGTCATTATTGCACAAGACAGAAGTTCCTTCCTGTAAAAATTTGTCTTTCAATAATTTTCATTTAAATTTCCTAAATGCTGTTAAATTAGATTTGGGATCACTTGTGGGTGGTCTCACTGGCGTTCAGAAAATTTACATCACTTTGTTCCTTCTATCATTTTGGGCATTCTTTGAACAGGCAAGATTCCTGCTGGCAAAGCTGAATCCTTCAGCTACTTATAATAGTGCACATGATATGATGACGACTGGCTCAGATGTGATATTCACAGATGATGTCAGTCTTCAAATATTTGTCGAACATCTTCAGCGCCTAGCAGTCCAAGATTCCTAGGAACGGAAAGGCATGGGAATTCTTTTTGCTCAATGGTTCCTCAGAGCTTATTCACATCCAGAAGCACACTCTGATCCACCGTGTGGTACTCTCATATCTCTTTTTAAAGTGTCCTTCAATTGGTCCACTTGTGAAATGAAACTAGATCATTCACTATGAGCACAGAATGCCAAGCTAGGTGCAATTGTTTTGGTAGAATCAAAGGTCTAGTGCTTCTCCTGAAAGTAAGTGTCAGCTTTGTTTGGTGAAAAGGGCAATTTTTGGCTTCACAGCAGGGTCCAGAATACATTATAGCTTGCAGATTTCCCTCCTGATTTTTTCATTTCAAGTCTCGTTTTTCTTTAAAATTTTCCTTTTATAGGTATTGTTCATAGTAAGTCACTATGTAAGATTACAGGGTGATCTTTTTTTTATTGATTTTAAGTACATTATATAAGTTCTCATATGTAGGTAGATGCTAGAAGGTGTCATACTGATGTACTTACCAATTTCGGAGAATAAAACAAAATCTCATTAATTTGCAGTTTAATAGGCTAAAATTCTACGAGAGCAGTAGATTAACAAGTAGCCCTTGTTTCAATACGTGAATCTAAAAAACAAGAGTCTTTTCTAAGATAAAATATATACATTAACTAGTCAAAATCCAAGACTATGGTGAGGTAAAAGACATGGTTATGAAATTGAAGGCCAATTCTTTGAAATATTGAAATAGTATTGGATATCCATGTAGCATTTGCCTTCACTGTCCATCACCTGAATTTCAACAAAAAAAAAGATGCACAGTCACCAATCCACACACACACTATGAAGAAAGTTGTTGTGCATTATAAGATATCAGAATGGATCCTCTCCATTTCTTTGTGTTAACTTTCGGTTAGAGAAAGAGAGATTGTTTGTTACCTTGGTTCTAGCACAGTACAAGCCCCTTACAAGAATACCACGAGGCAATGTATCTTCTTCTAGTTGAAATACGTAAGGTTTTTCTCGTGGAGCATAAGTCCCTAGCATCACTGTGCTCTTATCAACTGTCATCATATTTCATTCAGTCAGTAATTATCGGTAAGTCTTGTAGCAAAACTTAAAGTCGGGTTCTTGTGGAGACGAACTGATGGTGTAGCAAACACCAGTATTATCATCATGTTAAAACTGTTATTTTTACTTTCTGGTGATAATATTTGTCACATTATTAGATTAAGTCCATGAAGCACCCAATATTCGATTCTCAATCAGAATTGTATATTGAGTAAGTTGGTTGGGTATGGTATTACCTCGAATTCCAGCCTTCCACAAAGTATTTTCATACTTAAGACCAGATACGCATCTGTTAGAGACGATGAAGGAGAAGTTCAATCTATACTTGGTCCCTTCCTTGAGGGTGAAGAGGTACGCCTTTGGACTCGAAATAAATGGTTGTGACAATACAATTTCGGGCCGTCCAGGACATAATATGGAAATGCCCACCATTTGTACATCTAGCTCTCTTCTTACACCTGCATCTAATCCAAACATGAATGAGGATTCCTCTATGTAGATATACATATATATATGTATATGTGGAGTTTATATATATAGATATACACATGGGAGAAAGATGATATTACCTTCCCTAACAGGTATTGTCAATCTTTCAAGGGTGATTTTCTTCTTATTTGGAGTTACTTTGCTTTCCTAATTCAAATGCAATAAGATAAGTGAATCATTTGATCTTAAACATGCATAATGTGTAAGCATGCAAATACACACACACACATATATATACAAAACACAGAGAGATAGTCACCTTATCTTTATCTGGTAGAGCAATCAGGCAAAACTTGGAGCTTAAATCTAATTCATTATCAGGTTTGAATGCGGTACTCTCTTCATGCTTTTCGTCGTCCCCCATCATCTTCTCTTGCTTTTCCTCATCATCGTGATTTTCATTCTCCGCCAAAGGATCCATTACTAAAGTTTCTACAAACCCTGACATTCGATCCAAATTCCCCTTCCACGCTACGTACAATGATAGAGGAAAAAAAAGAGGAGGCGACGAATGAACATGAGAAGAATCTCAGGATTAGGAGATTAATCAAAGTCAAAACAATAAGGAGGATGCTGCGTTTTCTTATTGTAGGAACGTTTTTTGTTTTTACATGCAAGAATATAGAAGGTGAAATGGTGGCAAAATATAGTCAAAAGAAAGAAAATGTGATGTTACATGGACATATTTGGTTGCTATAATTTAGCCCCACCTTTGTTTCTTACGTTGTGTGGAATCACAATTATCTACAAAGTGTTTATCACCATTTTGCAACATAGACCAATCAAAAGAGAAGGGATATACAGTATACTAATTAATCTAACATCCACTCCACCTAATTAAAACCCAATTTTAAATATTTGATGAAGATAATTCCATTTAAAAGAGGTGACACTGTTGATCACCATTTAGCAACATGAACCGACAATATAATATGGAAACGGGATATATTAATCTCACATAAATTCGATCTAAAACCCCAAATATTTTATGGGGATAATTCAATTGAAAACAAAAACAGATTTTTATTTTTTTTATATATGAGGATTTATATTAATCTCACATAAATTCGATCTAAAACCCCAAATATTTTATGGGGATAATTCAATTGAAAACAAAAACAGATTTTTATTTTTTTTATATATGAGGATTTAATTGAAAGAGACGATAGTTCGAAGATAGCAAGTAGAAGTTTTCACTTTCATTATTCATCAGCCCTTCATACATAATATCCACATATATCTGTTACAAAAATATACAAATACAAAGAAACATAATGCAAAAGCCATTCACTCGTAATAAGCACTCATTGCACATTATTCGACTTGAGTTTGAAATGTACATTACACAGAGCCCCATCCCCCACCACCTGGAGTTAAAATCTGAAGGATTTCTCCGGCTTCGACCTCGACCGTGTTCTTTCCCCCGAGGTATACCTTACGATTGTCTTTCCTAACAAGGTAATTAGCTCCTCTCGCGCCATCCCTTCCGCCCTTTAGACCCCTTGGAGCATGCACACGTCGTTCAGAAAGAATACTTACAACAACAGGACGTCTGAATTCTATCTCCCTAACGATTCCATCGCCTCCTCTATGAAGTCCAGCACCTCCACTGTTCTCCCTCAGTCCGAACCTATGTAATAGAACCGGATATCTCTGCTCAAAAATCTCGGGATCAGTCATACGGGTATTGGTCATGTGGCACTGGACCCCACTTGTGCCATCCCAGCTAGGGCCCGCGCCACTTCCACCTCCTATTGTTTCGTAGTAGCCAAAAGTATTGTCCCCAAAGGTCAGATTGTTCATGCAGCCCTGTGAACAAGCACAGGCCTGAAAAGCTGTAAGGACAACATCAGTGATCCTCTGAGATGTTAGAACATTACCACCAACCACTGCAGCTTTGTCACTTGGAGAGAGAAAGGAACCGGGAGGGATGTATATCTTTACCGGAGCCAAGCATCCTTGATTGAGAGGAATGTCGACGTCTACCAAGCAGCGTAGACAGTAAATTACAGCAGCAGCTGTTACTGCCTCCGGGGCGTTCCAATTCCCATAAACTTCTGGGCTTGTCCCAGAAAAATCAAAAAAAGCTTCTCCTCTCTCTGGATCAATGGTGAGTTTCAAATGTATGACAGACCCATCATCCATGAAATCTTCTTCTTCAATGACAACGGAGTCTCCTTGAACTTTAGAGGAAACTTTAGCAGCAACAGATTTGAGCATTTCTCTCACTGCACCTTCTGCATTGACCTGAACATGGTTCATGTATGACTGAACAGTCTCCAAACCATATTGCTCAATCAGCTCCTTTATAAGGGAAATTCCTCTTTGATTTGCAGCTATTTGTGCATGGAGATCTGATAAATTATCTTGAAGCCTACGTGTCCCAGGGATATTATGAGCTGATTCATCAGAAGATGGAAATAAGAGAAGTTGGGTGATCCCTTCTTCTTGAAAGATCCCCTTCTCCACAAGCTTGAATGCTTTTATTGCAGCTCCTTCCTCCCATATTGACTTTGAGAATGGAGGCATGCTTCCCGGGGTAATGCCTCCAATCTCTGCATGATGCCCTCTACTTGCAACAAAGAATACCAGTTCCCCCTTATCAAAAACAGGCGTAACAACAGTTATATCGGGCAGATGGCTACCTCCAGCACAAGGATGATTAGTAACCAGAACATCCCCTTCATTCAAATTGTCACCCCAACAATTCATCTGCCACCTGACTGTGCTGGACATAGCCCCTAAATGCACTGGTACATGAGGAGCATTTGCAACTAGACCACCATCGGGACCGAAAAGAGCACAAGAGAAATCCAGTCTTTCTTTGATATTTGTTGATATTGAAGTTCGCTGTAGGGTACGTCCCATTTGTTCAGCTATTCCCATAAATCTATGATTGAATATTGAGAGTTGCACAACATCTGCAACTTCTTTTGCCACTTCCACGGCATTGTGAATTGACTCAATCTCAATCTTAATGTTTCCATACTTCGTAATAATAGCCTTACAGTTAGGTTCTATGATTACAGTGCTATTACCGTTCATGATTACCGCAGGACCAGGAATGAGGTGACTATATGCCAGATCTTCTAGCTTGAACAGAGGTGTATCATGCCAACCATTACCAAAATAAACCTTGTATTTACCTTCAATTTTTGGGGTTCCGGAACCACACTCTAGAGGTTGAGGCTTAAGTATGTTAGTGACTCCAATACCTCGAACTCTCACATCACATATCACAATATTCCTGCCTTGTAATTTAAACCCATATTCTTGTTGAAATAAGTTTACAAATTCAATAGCATAATCTCCCCTAGATCCATCCTCATTTATATGGCTCTTTACCATAATTGCAGTGTCTGTTCCCTCGTATCTCAAATTTAAATATGTTTCAGTTCTAATATTCTCCTCTTCAAAACCTTGCGATTGCAGCTTTCGCTTTACACGGTTCAACAGATTTGCTTCTCGATTTGATACTTCCAACACAGATTCTGGACCATATACAGAAGAATAGGGTTCCTGTTCTTCCTCCACAACATCTGCCATTCCCATCCCATATGCACTTAAAATCCCACAGAACCTATGAATGAGAACTTCTTTCATGCCCAAGGATCTAGCAATAGCACACGCATGTTGGGGTCCAGCACCTCCAAAGCAAGCAAGAGCATGGTTCTTTGTTTCATGACCCTTCATCTCAGTCAGTTGCCGAATAGGACGACACATGGTTTCATTTGCCACATCAACGAATCCCTGGGCGATTTCCTCCACTGTCATATCCTTTGCTGTAGGATCTTGATTCTTTCTGTAGATATTTATCTGTTTTGCAAGTTTCTCAAATTCATCTCTCGTTGTACTGACATCTAACGGCTGATTTTCATTCGGGCCAAAGATTGACGGGAAATAATCAGGAATGATGTATCCCAGGATAAGATTCGCATCAGTAACAGCCAGTTCCCCTCCCTTACGATAACAAACAGGTCCTGGATGGGCACCAACTGATTCTGGACCCACCTTGAAAGCTCCAAATTGGAACTTTAACTTTGATCCACCACCAGCAGCAACAGTATTTATCTCAAGCTGAGGTGCTTGAATTATTGCTCCCGAAATTTGGGTTTCTATAACATGTTCATAGCTGCCAGCATAACGGCTCACATCAGTGGATGTGCCACCCATGTCAAAACCAATAAGAGGCTTCTCCGTCTCAACCCCAAAAAGTGTCTGTGAGTACCCAACTACTCCACCTGCAGGACCAGACAAAACAGCTTTGTGGCCAGAAAATCTACTTTCTGGTGCCAATCCCCCATCTGATTGCATAAACAAGACATTTAATTTACCAAGCCCCTCATCAAACTTAGATATAAATCCTTTTAGATATTCTTTAATAACAGGTGTGAGGTATGCATCCACACAGGCAGTGAACCCCCGGGGAACAGCTCGAACCATGGGAGTCAGAGCAGATGATAAGGAAACATGTTTGAATCCCAAACTCATTGCCAATTTTGCAATTGAGATTTCATGTTGAGGGTAAGTGTAAGAATGTAGTAATGCTACTGCTAAGCAGCAAATACCTTTATCCAATAGACCTTTAAGCAAAGGTTTTAGAGCTTCCTCATTAAGTGGCTTCACAACCCTTACAAGCTCGCCTGAAATACCCTGAATTATTGATACAGAAGAATCTGATTTTACATTCTTTTCATCAGAAACAAGCTCAACTCTCTCATCAATTTCCACAACCTCCTCATAAAGATTTGATGGTTTCGACACAGTGAGGTCAAAGATACTAGGTCGGGCCTGGTTACCAATCTGCAGCAAATCCCTGAAGCCACAAGTCACACAGAGTGCAATCTTTTCCCCTTTCCTCTCTAATAGAGCATTTGTTGCCACAGTTGTCCCCATCCTCACCCACTCAATCTTATCAGTGGGAACTTTTGAACTTCGGGGGATCTTTTCTCCAGAAAATTCTTCCAGAATCCTCCTGATTCCTTCCACTGGGGCATCATCATAATTAGCTGGGTCAACAGATAGCAATTTCATTACTCGGCCTTCAGATCTACCAGGAATTTCAGCATAGACATCAGTAAATGTGCCCCCTCTATCAATGCAAAATCTGAGCTTCCCTCCTTCAACACTCCCCATTAGCAATCACGCCGAGAAAAAAACAGGTCTCGAAGTATATGCAATATTTGACTTTGGTCAATCCAAGACAACTTCCAGATATTGAAGCCTGTCAAACAATGCATCAAAAAGGTAAGAAAGGAATAAATAAATAATGGACAGAATGTGCAAGGACATTTAAAAACTAATGTTTCAAGCTCACATGATGCATATGACTTTTTTCTGAGTGTCTAATTGCAAGGGAAGTCATATCGTGTTTCTAACTTAAATTTGCAAGAAGATGAAACAAATGAATAACAAAAAATGTCATAATTTAAAATAACTTTGCTACAGTAGACAAATTGAGTGGTATCTTACATTTCATCCTCAATAAAAACAATTCCATCATTTATAAAGATATTTAGGTGAAATGCATAATGAATAGCTTAAAATAAACTGACAAAATCCGCGGCATAATCCAACCCTCAAGGCATGGAGGATCATGAAGTATTGATTACAAAAGGAAACTAAGTACGACCTGTTAACCTTACCAGTTTACAAGATCAGAATGTTATTCTGTTCAACGAACTTCTTCAAACATATTATGCAGCTATTGCCAAGCTTACATTTCCACCACTTAGGATATTCATATACCAGAATACATAAGTATGATCTCTGTACCCTTCAATTTCTTTAATAATAAAATGTATTCAGAGTTAGTAAACTGAAATCAAAAGTATGATCACATTCTTGAAAAATAAAATCTATGTTTACAGCATTATATTTGTTGGTTTGAATTTCATGTAAGAGACTAGAGTACATGTGCAAATATATTCTCTTTTTTTCCATTTATAGCAAGTTAAGCAAGTCGTATTGGCAAGAAATATCCAAAATATTAAACTATATGCCATAAAAAAGCAAAGTAAGACCACTCCAACCAGATCATGAATACAAATAGGAATGGTGGGTAAACTGATAATTGCTTAAAAGCATACCAATATACAGAAGAAGCCCAAGTTCAATGGCATAAAATCTGGCTATCCCCCTTAAGAAATGTTAAAACTCGAAATAAATCATGGGCTCTACTTAATAACGAAAAAAATCCCAAGAAATTTCTCGGAAGTTCCATTGGGATTTTCTAATTGACCATTTCCGCATACAATAATAATACAATAATAATAAGTGGAAAGAACATGCAAAAGCGGAATAACTTAAATATTGTATAACTTTTTAGTTTTAGATCCACTTTAAGTAAACTAAATATCAAATTAATCATCTTTTTATTGCTCTGATTTAATATGGATAGCAGATATGAAAAATTAAATGTTGAATTTTAAATATGACTTGGGATAAGTTTGAGTTGTTTAAATTCTAAACACAATAAGGAACAAGAAAACAAAAAAAAGGAAAAAAAAAAAACTCAAAGAATTTGGGAAAAGAGAAATGAACCTGAGACTTGATGCAGAGCACAAGCCTAGGTTCTCGCTCCAACTGGTTGTTGCCTTCTCCGGCAAGGCGGAGTAGAGGGACGACGATATAGGCGGTTGGTGGTGACGGCGGAAGCCGAAGATGGTGGAGACGGCGGAGGCCGAAGATGGTGGTGAAAAGGGGCTTATAAATTTGTTTAGGTTATGATTGGCTGGTGATAATGTGGGCCTTAACTGTATGTTTTAAAAAAAAAAATGCTCTTATTAATTGGGCCTTTTTCTTTATAACAATTTGAGTATTTTTTTCTAAGCTAGAACCCAATCCATAAAATTACATATCAATGTCGTACTTTATTCTTGATAATGGTAGTAAATGCTATCACATATTTAATTTGTATGATCATAATTATATTACTATGCTTGAAAAATAAGAAATTTCAAATCATTTTAAAAATCATAGAAAATAAATCTGCAAATTAGTTTTAATCTAAAAAAGTATTAAAATGTACACAGAAAAAACATTGACATCCGTCAAAATATATATATATATATATATATTGACATAATTTATGAAAAATATGTCTATAATTTTGAAAACTATTATAAAATAACAGTTAAATCTGGAATAATGATGACATGACACAAGTAAAAATGTAAAATCAACAAATAAATGTAAAATGAAATAAAAATATGTGAATTGTGAAAAAATATAAATAATTTTGTTTTGAAAATTATTAGTTGAAAGAAATAGAAATATATGATTAATCAAGTAATTGTTTAAAATCTTAAAAGGTGGCTGGCATGCACTCCCCACCACTTACTAACGCACAAATACTTAAATATCTTTAAATTACAAAACTTCTAAACATGTCTCTTACATTACAATTATATCCTCTACAATAAAGAAAAAAATAAAATCACAAAAAAAAAATCCCCCATCTCCCCGGCATGAACTCCCGCTACTTCTTTCCTTTTTTATCTTTTTTTATTCTTTTTTATTTTAATTGTTCACGAATATATCATATTCATTTAGCACAAATCATTATTTTATACATTTTTTTAAGTTAAAATGATGAAATTTATATGAAATTTTCTTTAAAAAAAATAAGAAATTAGAGTTTTTTCGATCATTCCATATAGATCATTCCATGTAGCTCTGTCTGATCTAACACATTATAGTTTGTTCAATCGTGATTAGCCTAACATCTTTAAGATCATTTGACTTGTAGAAGTTAAACACACATTGTAATGTTTAACCTATGATAGAACACACAGTGTAGTGTTCTACTTGAATAAGTCAAACAATGTGTTTCCAACATTTTTTTTAATTAACATATCTAATTTTCGAAATAAATTTTAATGATAATAGCAATAATAATTAATTTTATATATTTTTTGAAATAAAATGAGAGATATAATTAGTTTGCGAATTGTTAGAAAAGTGAGTTAATTGCTTTACAAAATCCAAAAAATTTATTTTAAAAGATTTAAAAAAAAACATTGTTTATTTCATATATGTAATCTACTAATTAAATTTTTTTGGAGCACGCTTTCAAGATTCAAAAATTATATTTAATAAATTACATATCTATTATTAAAAAATATAAATTATAATTTACAAATTTGTAAATAGGAAATTAAAATGGCAATAAATAAAATTTCAAATAAAGAAACTAATAACCCCTATTTTAAAAAGTAAAAAAATTAGATTACTTGCGGAAATTTTACAAACTAACATTTGATATAATTGTTTGGTCTATTTTCTTAGTTTAAGTAGATTAAAATATTAAGTCTAATTTTCAATGTTTTCTATTAATTTTAATAGATATTAAGTGATTTTTTTGGTATTCGCACACATATATATATATATATATATATATATATTTGTAAATAATTGAGTTATATATGTTTGTTGAATTAGAAATTTCAATAAAAGTCTTTACCTATCTATAGTTGTTGAATTAATAAAATATTGATTCATTATGTTCAAATAAAATCTCATATTAAGTATAAAGATAATAAAGATAATAATCGTGGACAAAATTTTAATCATAATTTTAAATTAAATAACACCTTCATCTAAAATCTGCTTTCAATGTATGGTATATCAAATTTATCATTTTCTATTTTTTAATTTGTATTTCATATATTAAAGCGAAATATCAAATCTTTTGATTGTGTTTATTTGAGTATAGTTTGTACTAGTTTTGACTGCAGTAGTGAATAAAAACGTGCAAGTCAATAAATATTCTAAGTAATACAAAAAAATAAAACATTCAACAAAGAAAATTACAAATAAAAAACAACAAAATAATTTTTAGAATAAATATATTAGATTATTTGAGAAAAAACACTTTTGATATAATAGTTTGGTCTATTTGTGTTGGTCCATGTGGATTGGTTATTGAGTTAATAATAATAATAATAATAATAATAATAATAATAATAATAATAATAATAATAATAATAATAATAATAATAATGTGAGTTTTTTTGTATTTGATTTTTGAATTTGAATTAATGAGTTATCTTTGTTGGTGGAACTATAATTTCCAATAAAATTTATATGTCTCTATCTATAGACTATAAATCAACAGATAATCAATATAGTGATTCAACTGTCAATATTTTTTACGATTAAGTCTTTTAAAATTGGTGTCAACTATACTAGTATTGTTATTTTGTCAACTCTAAGCACCTCATATTTCAAATATGAACTTTCTAATTTGTTGTTAAGTTGTTATTTATATTTTAAATTTCTCATATCATGAAATGCAATTATCAAGACAAGAATTGACAGTTAAAATATATAAATTTTTATTAATATAAATATTAAAATCATTATATATTTTATGTTTAAATGATGAACTATTACGTTTGTTGTAAAATTCTAGAAGTAAAAACTATTATATATGGGTGCACTAATAGTGAGTATGGAAGTGGACAAAAGCGAAGTGACGAATTCCGTCTTTGAGACGACAACTATGGCGGTTTGTTTCATACATTCATCAACGATTCTGATTACTCCACGTATATTTTAATACAATCGATGGTTGTTATTGTTTGAATTATTACTTTTTTTTCTCCTTTTAAAAAAATCGTAAATGAGAATTTGTTAGGAAGGCAAGTTAAAAAGGATAAATTTCATAATAACATTCAATTTATATATTAGTTTTTAATTTTGGATCAAAATTTTAAAATTTTTGAATAAGGAGTTTAATTTTTTTTTTTTTAAATTTAAGGTTTGAAAATTAGATTAAATTCTCAATTCAAAACAAAATTTCATATTCTTTTTATTATAATTTATTTTTATAATTTATTTATATTTTAAAATGTATTTATAGTTTAGATAAATTGAGACAACTTTATGCAATTTTGGAACGATTTTCATCCGACTTATATTAATTTATATATATATAATAAATGTAATTCAAAAAATTAAGATTCATTTATTTTCTTAATTTTATGAATAAAAGTATAGAAAATCAATTTTAATATTAATTAGTTTAATATCAATTATATTTTATGAATTGAATTAATTATATATAAATATATTCATATAAATTAAGATAAGTCGAATGAAAATTATTCTTAAAGTGTACTAACTTGTCTTAATTTATCCAAAATATGAATACATACTGAAATATAAATAAAAAATAATATGAACTTTTATCTTGAATTGAGAACTCAATCTAAATTTCAAGTCTTAAATTGAAAAAAAAAATGTTAAATTGAGCCACTTATTGAGAACTTTAAAATTTCGATCCAAAATTGAGAACTAATCTATAAATTGAATATTGCTATGAAATTTATCAAAGTTGAAATTATCTTCCACTAATGATAAAAAAATTCACAATGTATTGTAACAAAAAAAGTCTATTGAAAATAAATCCACTGTTCTTTTATAAGATATGGTTAAATTATGGTGATAAATGTTCAAATTACCACAATTCATATAATAAATGTGTTTTTCTACCACAATACGTATAACATATATGTTTTCTACTACAAAGTACACAATTGACTCAATTGGGCCAACTGACACTGCATAGAATTGACACAAGTCAGAATTGATTCTCATGAGCCTTAATTTTGGGTAAAGTTGTTTGGCATTTAGTGCCATATTTACTACCTTTTACTGCCCTAATTCTCTATTGTCGTGTACCATTCAATTTTTTTTTCCATTTCTTGCTCCCTCAAACTAAACGACAATTTCATGAAGAAGCTTGGACAGGTTTTGAGTTCAAAAATCACCCAATTTTCGTGAAGATTAGCAGTCGTTGTACGGGTAAGTAAACGGTAATTATTTCTATCTAAATTTTTTTCCCAAAGTTTTACAATTTATTCATTAAATTAGGGCTGCAATTGTGTTTTAATTTTCTGTAATTTTTGTGATGAATTAGGGCTACAAGTTTATGAATGAATGTGTTGCAAGTTGTGTAGTAAACGACAATTTAGACATATGTATACATGCAATTTTAGGGTTAATCGATATTTGAAGGTGTTTTGAGACACAAATTCGAAGTGTTTAGGGTTAAACGGTAATTATAGGGGGTAAACGGTAATTAACCGAAATTGTGGGGTACACGACAATTATTGTAAACGGCAATTACAAGTATTACACGATAATTTTTAAATAAAATTGTGGAGATTTTTAAATGGCAATTACAAGTATTACACGGCAATTATTGTTTAGACTTTTACACGACAATTACAAGTACAATTCCAATTACAATTTTTACACGGCAATTTTTAAATAAAACTGTGGAGATTTTTAAACGGCAATCACAAGTATACACGACAGTTATTGTGGAGATTTTTACACGGCAATTACAAGTACAATTCCAATTACAAATTTTACACGGCAATTACAATTTTTTTCAAAATTGTCGTTTAGCCCTCAAATCTTTGTTAAAATTGTCGTTTCTTTATGAAATTTAATTACAAACCTACTTTGCTCCCAATTAGTGCTAAACGGAAATTTTCAGAAAAAAATGGGGGGCACACGACAATTATTGTAAAATTGTCGTGTACCCCACAATTTTTTTTTAAAAATTGCCGTTTACCTCTGAATTTCATTTTCCAACTTATTTTTCCACATTCTAGGGCTAAAGGGCAATTTCAGCATAATTGTCTTATAAATTGATTAGGTAAACGACATTTTCTACCAACAATACGCACAACTGTAAACATGTAATTTACTAAATAATTGTAAGGAAAAAAATATTACCTCAAATTCTACAATTTATCAGTCAATGATGCATAAGTACAAATCATCTACTATTCACATCACCACAAGTCACAAAAAAGTAGTAAAAAACAACTCAATTTATCCTTTTGTGGTAGAAAAGGTTCACCTTATCTCAATTGTGATAAAAAAAGATACACGCTATATAGATTGTGGTATTATAGATTGTGGTATTATAGGTCCCGAACCCTTAAATTATGCAATAATTGAATTTTATTAAATGCGGCGGCTATTCACATCTCATTGTTTTATGAATAGTGTTAAAATTTTAAATAAAAACAACTTTTAAAAAATTGATTAAAATACCCTTTTATATAAATTATAAAATTAAAATATATTAATCAATATAATGAATACATGTGAATTTCCTATAAGTAAATTATCATTGATTTACATATATGCATGTGAATGGATGTGTAAGTGTTCATAAAACTACAACAACA
This sequence comes from Scutellaria barbata, assembly GCA_028654395.1. NCBI lineage: Eukaryota > Viridiplantae > Streptophyta > Magnoliopsida > Lamiales > Lamiaceae > Scutellaria > Scutellaria barbata. The sequence continues at coordinate 4,514,169 of CM053652.1, forward strand.
ACTTATCTCAACCCAACTTAAAATAAAATATTAATTTCTCTCTCATCTACCAATTCAATCTAACTTTATCTTTTCTATATCCACATATATAATCCAACCCAACCCAACCCAAAATAATAATAATTATTTTATTTTTTATTAATTAAAAAAATAATCAATATTTATTATATTTAAAATGTACAAAAATTACATTAAGTAATTTAATATTCTAAATCTATAAGTATATTAAGGAAAATAATTTAAAACACATTTAGAAAAAGATACAATAACGAAATTATAATTACAAGAGTTGAAATACGAAATTGAAAAGAAATAAATCAAAATAGAAATAGATGCATGAAATAAAAAAAATTCAATTACAGAACATGCAAATTACATTAATTCCTAGCTAGTTCCAAATTTTTGCCATGTATGCTCAATCAAGTGTCGTTTCTTAGAGCGTTGTGGGTAATTTTGAGAATTTAAATAATTTTGGGAGTTTGGAAAATAATTAGGATGATTTGGATTTATGATAGAAATTGAGAGATTAATGATAAAAAAATAGAAGATAAAATAGAGAATTTTAGATGTGTTCCAAAATATGTTAATATTGGTGTCTATTTATAGGTAATTAAAAAAATATGAATTTTGATATATATATATATATATATATATATTTATATTTCAAATACATATTATCCACAATATTTATAATATACATTTTATCCATATAGTTAAATCAATAAAAAAAACGACATGCGTCATCTTTTGATTGACCAACCCAAATTGAGAGAGGGTTGTGATTGAGATCTCAACCAAAATGGTTGTAACCTCTGGATTTAGTTTCTATTTAAAAAAAAAAAAATCTTTATCTTTTTTTTTATATGAATTGACGACCCAAATCTACGTGGGTCATTTAAGTCACAAGGAATCTATATTTAGATAGTAGAAATTTTACCACATAATTCAATTGTGTTTAGAAATTTAAAAGATAATCGACCTTAATCCTTTATAGTTTGCTCATATTCCATGTGATAACAAAAACTCTACGTAGACTGTCATCTGATATTGGCATATAAGAAGATTTAAACCACAATTGGGCACTAATCGTATAATTTGTATTAAATAATACAACTAATATTGAGATTGTTACATGTCACATAGTATATTATTCGATTTGATTCATTTTCTTATGAAGTGATAGTCCACATGAAACTTCGGTTGTCCCATATGAGAAAATTAATAGAAAATAGATTTGAGATCATTATAAAACAAAAACAAAAGTTTGGTATCTAATCTCCTACTAATTAAAATTTAATACCTAATTTAATATAAAATAGCCTAGCTTCATATCAATTGATACAAAAAAAATATCCTTAAAACAAACATGACAATAGTATCTAAACATCAATAAGCATGAGTGATTTTTTAAAAACAACACTAATTTTGAAGGGGCGTATTAACTTATTAGTATAGATAGATTGTTTTCTCCAAAAAATAAATAAATAGTATAGATAGATTGTGTTTAATGCTCAGAAAGTATGAATGTTAGAATGTTAATTGTTTTTTCCTCAAAAAATAATATAGAATGTTAATTAATTGAAATGACAAAATTGTCCACAGAAAAGTGATTTACAAGTTTACATCTTTTGCAATGGAAGGTGGACTGCTGTCGGAGACTACTTCACTCCGCTAATTTCTCTCTCCGATAAAAATGGCAGCCTCTGCGATGAGACTCTTCTTCGCTCTTCTTACATTTGTCGCTGTTGGAATGATTATCGGTAATTCCTCAATCGTTTACCTCTATCGAATATAATAAGCAGTCATTTTCGATTAACTTATTAAATCGATTTAAATTTCTGCATCTTTTTGGATGTCGATGTAATCTGACTTCATTTTTTGAGTGATTAAATTTTGGCGACTTGTTTCTCCGGTTTTTATCTTTTGTTTTTTTGATTGTAATGGTGATCACAGCCTGGAAATGTAATTTTGGAATGATCAATTGAGAAATGATGTATATTTTATTGACTTGTTGTCTTTTGTTGTTGTCTTTGTCAACTCCTAATTGACTGTTTCAAGTTGATTGTATTGGAATGATGTATTATTTTAAGCATAAAAGTATCTGTATCCCCTTTAATGTGAAATTGGAAAGAGTATTGAGTCTTTGTACCCATAGGTTTGGCTTTGTTGGCAGGTACATATCTCAACTTGAGCATGGTCTTGGGTCGATTATCTCCACCCCAATTGTAGCTCCAAGAAAAACACTTAAAAAGAGTTTTGAATTTACCTGACAAAACCATTTCTGTGTAGAGGGTCCATTCAATGTGTGTTGATTTGTTCTTTTTGGCTTCTATCTGTAAGTTTACCAGTAATATCCTAATTGCAGGTATAGTGACATTTTCTTGTTATTAACTTTCAGGAGCTTTGGTTCAGTTGGCATTTATTAGAAGGTTGGAGGATTCATATGGTAGATTTCTGAACCATTTCATCCTATAAGGTTGTTATTCTATTGAGGGATTTGAAATATAAGGATTTCAATTGAATAGATTTCAAATCCAAATTAGAAGCAAACTTTAAATTCATCAAAAAGTAGTTCGAATTGTGGATTTCAAATAAATTATGGAATGAATCAGTCTTAACAATACCAATAGATATACTATGGATTTTCCTTCTTCAAATATTTTAATCCTAATGCAAGAGTCTCCCCATCTTGCCGTGTTTGCTTGCCACTTTCTCATAATATACCACCTTGATACCTGATGGCTACACATTACAAAGGTCACTGTGTTTTGACATAAAAAAACAGGATAACTTCATTGCCTCTCCTTTATAGTAATATCCAAGTTCTGAACGGAGCTTAGTGTATTCTTCTTGAATACTGTGTCAAAGTTACTGTTTTCCATCTAAAGACTTCGAATTCTTATGTCTATGACAATTTCAACGTAACATAATAGTGCAAGAGCTTCAACAGTCATATTAATGACTGCCTCATGGCTTTTAACTTTCATACTTGTTCTGCTATTTTCACTTTAGACCTGTATGCACAATGTACAATGGTACTTATCCTATAATGAATCTAGTCATATAGTGGACTTAATTTTTTTCGCTTATCAAATCAACTTTTGGAAATATATTGGCTTGCAGGGGCCAAGTCTTCATTGACAAGAATCCAGAGTCTGAATGGAGGTAGTTTGCAAGTTACCCGATGTTTACAACTTATTTTAAATTATATTCCCCACACACATACCATTTGTATTGGCATGTATTATGAATCACTTGTCTGAATGCTGTGTTCCCTTTTATCAGGTATTTCTTATTGGGATGACAAAGAAGCTGCAAGTTTGCGTCTGGGATATGTATGTTTCATTGTTGTTTCCTAATATTTATTTACTTTGTCTTACATTTAAAATAACTTTCCACCAAAGTTTGGATATCATTTACCTAGAAAGCCATAGACACTTCAAGGGTGTATGATCTTGTTTCTGATAAGATCAAATTTTCACAATTCCTTTAAGTTTAATCATTTTAGTAATAAAATTGCTATTTCTAACGTTTTACATGCCCCATCATCTTATTTTATCCGAGAACTTCAACAACTTCTTTCTAAAATAAGATATAACATCTTGTAAGCTGTAAAACATCTTCGGATATAAGAGGTTGTAGGATCTTTTAAAATACACTTAGCCAAACACCCTCTTCATGCAAGCTTTTACCTATATATTTGGAAATATTTTAGCATTTCATATAATTTAATGAACATAATGTAAGTATGCTCCCCTTACAGACAACCACCGCATACCCAGTTGAAAAGTATGTAAGACACCAAAGATCAAATAGGCAAAGGCTCATGTGTTTTAAAAAGAATGTCAGTAGCTTACCTTATTACTGAAAGGGAAAGGGATAAATATCTTAGAGTAATAAGAAAGCTGGTCGGACTTAGATTGGCAACTCTGTAGAGTCAAGATTTATATTCTTCTAAACTTTGTTGAGTGAGTCTTGGTACATCGGAAATTGATGACATATATCTTAAATCTTTCTTCAGCATGTTTGTATTTGCAACTTTTTATTGTTCCTATGCAATTAATGATCCACATGAATTTACTTGTACATTTCCTTTAAGTACTCACCAAAGCTTTGTTATTTTGGTATTTCACCTATACTCATAAGACGTACAGTTAAATTTTATTCCTAGGCCTGAATCTTTTACCATAAGTTGTTCATTAACCATTTGATGCAGGTTAAACCTGAAATAGTTAGCTGGTCACCGCGTATTATTGTATTTCGTAACTTCTTAAGTCCTGAGGTATGCCCGTTACATCATTTTTATAACTAGAGTGCTTGACAAATTTAATACCTGGATTAAGAATTCTGTGCCTTTATAGGAGTGTGATTATCTTAGAGGCATTGCCAAACCTCGTCTAGCAATTTCAACTGTTGTGGATACAAAAACTGGAAAGGTGAGCAACGTTTAGTTGTTGCATTCTAATTGTAACATTTTGTCTACCAATCCACTGTTGTTATTTTCATGAGTATCCTATATAATTGTTCATGTATGTCGAAACTTTTTAAATTCATGATTTCATTATTTTTATGGTTTGGTTCTCCTTAGTTAAATCTTAGTAGGTTTTGTTCGTGTTTGCAAACAATATTGTAGGTCTAAGCTTTACATCTATTTCATATATGATCAGGGTATCAAGAGTAAAGTCAGAACAAGCTCTGGTATGTTTCTGAATCCTGAAGAGAGGAAGTTTCCAATGATACAGGTGACATGAAATTTCACTTCAACTGTGTCCAATGATATCATATGATGGTTCAAATAATTTGTTGTTGCCTGCAACTGTTTTATTTTGTTTTCCATCTGATTAGTCATATTTTAGTGGTTATTTGTCATGCTCCCTTCATTGTAACTGTAACCACGTGTTTTGATAATTGTGCTCCATCAGGCAATCGAGAAACGAATTTCTGTCTATTCACAAGTACCAGTAGAAAATGGGGAGCGTATACAGGTGTTGAGGTGAGTTTTATATATGCACTTCTTCAGTTTCTTAATCAATCACAGAACAGAGATTTTAATAGAAAGGCTAACATCTGCAGAAGCACAGGTATGAAAAGGAACAGCTTTATCGGCCGCACCATGATTACTTCTCTGACACAGTAAGTTCAATGCGTGCCTTCCCAATTCTGTATTATGCTAATTATGATTTTCAACCTTGAGCTGTGGTTATCATGAAAATTTTCCACCTATTAAATTGTAGACAATGTTCTTCTTGCAGTTTAATTTAGAGTTTGGTGGTCAAAGAGTGGCAACAATGCTCATGTATCTAAGCGACAATGTCGAGGGGGGAGAAACATACTTCCCAAAGGTGGTCTCATGTCATGCTTAGTTCCTTTTCTTTTTTTAACTATTTTTTGGGGGCTGACTTGATATAACTCTATGGCTGTTGAGCTTTCCCTGTGCACCTGCAGAGCTATATCATCTGACTTGTTCTGAGAGATATAAGTCGTAGATAATTGTCATGTGTGGGTTCTATTACTTAACCTGGATCAGATATGAGAAAGTTAAACATGCAAAACATGTACCCTAAATCAGTGATCAAGAGAATTTATGGTAATGTAAATAAAGACTACCTTGAGTTAGTAATTTGAAGAGTAAATTAAGCATCATAGTTCTTCACAATTGTTATTCATTCAGCCCAGGAACGACGTGAGGTGACCTAGTTCACTGCAAGCTATTTTATGTTTTAATTCTTGTAATGTGATGCAAGAAGTGGTAAATCTAAAAGAAAATAACTTGTGTATTTAAATAATTGATTGGACAGTAGGGTATCATATTCCTTAGATCTGTGCTTTAGATATTAGTGAATTCCAACACAGATGGCCATAAAAGGCTCAGGTTCTGTTTGTGATAGCTACTTTCAGAAAACTGGAGACTTTTTTTTTGCTAACTGAAATGTCAATGATGCTGTGTAGGTTTACATGAAATATCATATCATCTTATATTTTATCAGTATTGAGCAACTAATATGGGATTCTAAATATCTTAACAACTTGTGTAACTATGGATTTCATATGCAAGCATAATAGATGTTCTGAACTTCAAAGTTATTTGTTTATCCATTTTTAAATACAATGCTAACATTTTTTATTTTCAAGATATCTGAACACTTTAATCTGCTATCTGTCTATCACACAACTGTCTCTTGATATTTCAAATCCAATTTATTATAGGCTGGTACTGGGAAATGCAGCTGTGGAGGTAAAATGGTTACAGGATTGTGTGTGAAGCCGCTTAAAGGAGATGCTGTGCTTTTCTGGAGCATGGTTTGTAATCTTCCATTTAATTCTATTGTTTTCCCCAAATTAATATCAATGGTTACTTAAGACGTGGAGTATGATGTAGTGATGAACTGTAAAAGATGAAGAAATAGTATTAACACACTGAAACTTCAGACTAGTTTCCACTGAAAACAAAGGCATAGGATATATTTTTATATATGTATTGCTACTAGTTGTAAGATAGATGCTAATACATGTATATGAATGCATAAGTATTGGTAGAGAGTATTATCAAATTAAACATGGATGCAAAACAGTAGATCACCCAAAGCTGAATCTTTATCATATTACCAGTATTTTCTTCTGATATTGGACCTGATCTTGTGTCCTTATTTTTGCTTTTCTTTTGAACAATTTATGTCAGGGGCTCGATGGAAAATCAGATCCGAACAGCCTACATGGCGGATGTGAAGTAATATCAGGAGAGAAATGGTCGGCTACAAAATGGATGAGACAGAGCGCCACTTCCTAAGGTTTGCAGGATCTTTCTTTCACTCTCCTATCTTAATGCGACGTGCATGACTAGGTAGAGAGAAGCGATGAAAAGTGCTTACTTGTATACTTGTAGAAAGGAAGGGGATTTTTCCTTGACAATAGAAGATTGCAACTTTATATGACCATGTTAACATCAAGAACGCTTGCAATATTGATATAGTTTTATGAAAATGGCAGATATATTTTCCATCTCCACTTACTCCACTTCTGAGTTTGATCTTTTCTTAAACTACATAGAACAGAGTTATGAGGTTAAATGATAGTTTCATTGTCTGCATGCACTATGGCAGTGTGGAATGACACCAAGAGGTAAAACCTTATTTTCCAGATAAAGGTAATTAATTTGAACCCTACAATTGTTAGCTGTATTCATCAAAGGGTACTTGGGAAATTTGATTTCAAGTGGTGAGTGCAAAAAGGAAAAAAAAAAGTAGTTTTTAATATCAGTATGTGTGTTAGGTATTGAGTTTAGTACGATAATTGTATTTGTTAGATTTTAAATTGTTTCAAATTCAGTTTAATCGAAAAAAATTCACTGGCTAAAAAACAAAATAATACAGAAATTGAGAGCTAATACCTTTCTGGCTTTCAACACATGACATATCTAATATGTCATACAAATCTAAAATCGTTGAGGTCGTGGAAAATGAATATAGATTGTAACTTAAGAAATGATAATTTCAACAATTTGTTGAACACAAATTAAATAAAAATCATGATTATATATCATCGGTTTTTAGGTTAAGTCCAATGTGCCTAAAAATCGAAATGAAACTGATAGTTTAGTTCATGTTCATTCCAAAACGTTAATTTTGGTTCGATTTAATTCAGTCGACTAACCAATCCATGCACATTGCACACCTATTGTCAAAACTCAACATATTCAATTCAAATTGCTAATTAATTATCTCAACAAATTTTTTCAGGGTTGAACTAAAGACAACCCATGTATTTTTAAACACATCCCAATTTATATAAATTTTAATAAATAAAAAAAAAATTCAATTTTACCTTTTAGAGAAAAAAAAAAAAACTAATTTTGTTTGGTCACTGTGGCCAAATGTATTTCTACATCTAGTGATCAATATTTCTATATGTTCGACTAATTAAGACTGAACGGAGCTAGTTGAATTTGATCAATTTTTTCTATGTTTTTTCATATAATTTTCACACAATTTTTATATATTTAACCAATCCATAAAATGTTTGTCATTATCTTCGCATTTCATTCATTAAATTCAAGGAAAGAACCCTAAAAAATCAGGAAAGATGAATAAGAGAGAAAATAAATAAGAAGAGAGGAAATGAGGTTTACTTTTGTTTTAATTTTTTAATGGGCAAAATTGATATTCTTTTTAATTGAATTAGTGCTACTGCTAAGTAAAGGGTGGAGTGTCTTTAATCCAATTTTTTTACAGGAATATATAATATTTCGTGCTTGATGAAGGCGAAGGCGCTAAACCTAACCTAGTGGATAAACAAGCGAACCTCAACAGCCATGGGCTCAGCCACCGTCACCGCCGCCACAAATAAGCGCCGGAAGCAGAGGTCACAACTGCAGCCGAAGAGTGTCATAGGTAAAAGAAAAACCAAGGACAAGAAGAAAAAGTCCAGTAAAAACAATGATAAGAAGAACGAATTTGAAACAACAACAGCAGCCACCGTCGGGAAAAGCCAAAGCGACGTCGTTCAACGCCCAACCGCCTCCCAACAGCTGAATTTTTTCATTAACGAGTATCAGTCTGCAAATCGTGTTCAGCTTTCCTCCCTTGAACTCGATTCCCTCAAAGGTTGCCCTTTTAATTTAAACCTATGTGTGCATGAGGTGCGATTGTTAGTAGCTATTTTCTTATACTGATTGCTATTGATTGTTTTTTGCATGTGCAAATATGTTTTCTATCTAGAGTTGAACTAATCGAACATATTATTGCCCGTGCGTTGCTTGCACCGTTGCACATGGTAAAACTTGAAGAAGAGTTATATGGTTGTATGAACAAAATGCTTTATTACAATTGGACATGGTTCGGTAATTGCCTTATATTTGTTACACTGGTAGAGAACCAGATGAACTGGTTAATATAGTGTTGGGTCATGGGCCCAGCCAATTGTTAATATAGTGTTGGGTCATGCACATAGATTGAATTGGGCCGTGATTGAAATTAAGCTTTCTCATAATTAAGGTGGAGAGATATAATGCTAGAGCATTTCTAGTGATGGAAGGCGTTTTGAATTCGTATAATTAATTTAATGCATCCTCTGAAGTCCTAGTGTCACTCTGTATTAGACTCTTTGCCATCACTTGAAAGTTCTGCAGTAAATAATGTACAAGCTATAAATGAATATGATCCATTTAACGTTCTAACAGATGCTGATTAGTTTTCATAGTCAGTGAACACATGTTGGATATTTGTTTATTATTTTCGTCACATTAAAGTATTATTTGTGCTGGTATTCTGACAGTAGAGTTTACTGATACAATTCCTTTTGAAATTATCAGAAACATGTTTTGTTGAGCAAGGCCAGGGTCCAGCAGAAAGTATTGTGGGCAACTTGGATGAGCATGTGAAAGTTGCTTTTGGATCATCATGGAAAAAGGTGCTGTGTGAAAAACATCTTCTAGATGGGCAAATTGATCCTGGGAATCCTGCACTTCTTGTAATAAGTTCATCTGCATTACGAGCGTTGGAACTTCTTAGGTCACCACTTAATCTCTGAGCTTTCTTTAAGAATTAACATGATGAGAGTTTACAATTCAAGAACATCATTGTATGTATCATGATATGTGTATGTATATGCTCATTATGCAGATTAACACCCCCATCTCTAAAGATTTTTAGAAAATTTATAATTACTGTTATTCTAATATTATACGTATTTCCTATACAGTCAGTGATCTACTATTTTGTTCGTACAGGGAATTGCGATCTTTGACGAATGACTGCCATGCTGCAAAACTTTTCTCTAAGCATATGAAGATTAAGGAACAGGTTCTTAGACTTGTTTATGCAATGTTGAATGCAGCTTGAGTTTATATGTTTGAGATTGTTTTTATTGAGATGAATTTAGGTTGCTTATATCTTGCCTGAGATGTGCAACATATACCATGTTTGGAAAATAATATTATTGAAGTAACTAGGTTTCAATTTATCCTTTAAAATATGAAAAGCAAGTAATTCAGTGAAAATGTGTATGTGATATTGAACACCCAAAAAAAAAAAAAAAGTCATATTAGGCATCAATTTGATTAGAGTGTTTGTGGTTCTGAATCTATCATTATAGGATTTAGCAAAATATGGCCATCTTCTCAATTTTCTGACAGTATAGTAAATAACAAATTTGTTTTACCCCAAGGAATAAGTTATTGGAAAGAGCAAAGTGTCGGTAAATTATCAAACCGATATCTACAAAATTCCTGCAAAATGATTAGTCGGTCATCATAATACTTTGGGGGAGGTTGATAAAGATGAATCAGACGAGCAAGACAAATAAAATACTCCCACTCCGTCCTATAAAGATCGGTCTACTTCTATTTTCGCACAAATTAAGAAAATATTTAAAGTTTCAATTATATCCCTATCTTTTATTAATTCTAGCATTGAATGGAAACTTTTCTTTTTTAGTAAATAGGGAGTTGAAGTGTGCTAATTTAATATACATTTAATTAAGGGCATATGTGGAATTACAAATTAAGAATCATATTAATATAGTAACAAGTCTATTTTTGTGGGACAGATGAAAATAGTATACAAGCCTATCTCTTGTAATTTTTTCTTTGTGAATGAATGATTTTTTACAGTTGATCTGTCCAGATTGTTCTTCTGCTATGTATGTTCCGTACAAAAGGCAATCTAGAGATAGGTATTAGATGACTAGGTTCTACATAACTAATCATCCCCTTATTGACTTAGGGTACCTGCGGGTAGTATACTCAAATCAGAATTGTTTGGATGGTTAATAAGCGAGTGCTCTTATGTGGCACTAAATAATTGTCAGTGGCACTTATCTTCTCCTTCTTCAAAATCTCATATCTGAATTACTTGTCTCAAGTTTGCTGCATAATTTCATGTTAACAGGTATCTATCCTAAAGAATCGTGTTAATATTGCCAGTGGAACGCCAAGTAGGTACACATTGATCTGATCGTTTTCGAATTTCTAATTATATATTACTTGTCTGCGTTTGTATCATTTTCTTGGTTTTTAAACTTATGGGATTGGATAACACTTGAATTACTATTGGTTCCTAGTGATCTTTAGAAGTTGAGAGAGTATCCTTGAGATCATGATTAAAATAGCTATGAAGTATTCAATATTTATATTTCTGTTAGGCTTGATCTTGACCTGCTCAAACATCTAGCAATTTGTCTCCAGATTTTAATCTTAAAATCAAAATTATAAATTGTTTTGGTATTTTAAAAGAGGAAGGGAAGACCTAAAAGGATTTGGAAAGAAATTAAAAAAAGACATGTTATACTTGAATATAAATGAGAACATGCGTTTTGACTGAGTATGATGCAAGGTATGATCCATATAGCCTACCCCACATAGTGGGATAAAGGCCTAATTTGTTATCGTATATTATCATGACAGATTACAATCTAGAATGACTTAACACCATGTTTTCTTTTGGTACTTCTTTAATACTTGTGTTTTTTTTTTTCCCCACAAATGAGCTGAGCAATTTGTTTCAGGATCAAGAAATTAATTGATATTGAAGCACTGGGGCTGTCCCGGTTAGCAGTAATTGTGCTTGACATGCACACAGATGTCAAGGGCTATTCCTTGTTCAGCCTTCCTCAAGTCAGGTTTTATTTTTTTTCCTTTTCAGTAGTTTCAGATATTTCCTATTTAGTTCAGCAGCTCATATATCGAGTCTTCTATATCTTGTTATCCTGAAAGAACATAGGCACAATAATCTTTGTTAAGTACATGAATTCCCTCTTTTCCATGGAATGTCACTCAAGCATAGAAATTTTTCTAAGAGTGAATTGTACAATGCTACATTTAGGGCTTTTTGCTGAAGTCTGTTTTTATCTACAAACTTAAGCTCTCTGGGTCTGTGAGAATATATTTGTAAGCAGGGGCGGAGCTAGACAACTCATGTTGAGGGGGCTAAATTACCATAAAGTGCCAAATGAATGCGGATAAGATCAATGCTCCTACAGCTCCCTTGTCCCTTGCAAAACAAAATAGGGTTGCCCCATGGCCCTTCTCTATGTGGGGAATGGATGGCCCTATCTCCCCCTCCAATGGGCTTTTCTTATTTAACGAAATGGGTGGAAGCGGTCTCTTACTCAAGTCTTACTAAGAAGGTGGTGCAGAAGTTCTTGAATAAGGAAAAGGATTTGCCCATAAAATGAGCATTTTAACACTAAAAAAAAAAACATATCAACATAATATATATAGATAATTTAATTTCTTAAAATTTTTGGGGAAGCTAAAGCCCCCACATGACATAAGGAGGCTCCACACCTGTTTATAAGGGATCCTGGTTTCCTGAGTTAAATGATAATCACAACTTTTTGAGAGAGGTTTATGAAATAATATATTTCAATTAAAAATTGTATCTGTTAGCTCCTACTCCTATCTGGAACAACTCATTTCAGATCTGGATCAGAGTGGAGAATAAAACTAATCTTGAAGTTCTTGCATGTGTACCTTTAGTTAAGATTTGATATTACATCTGATTGTAGAACAGGGCTTAGGCTTAAGGCTTAGCTGTATAGAGATTCCTTTTTACACTTGGTAATTTACATTTCCATTCTATGCATGTATTTGACAGAGACGAGTTTTGGGACTTATATAGAAGCTTTTTGCACCAACCACTCCTAGAAGGAAAACTCCGGTTATGCCTCTATGGTCCAATACAGTCTAATTTTCAGGCAAAGAAGAGAAAGCAAAATGATGACTAGCCCCAAGATTTTCTCGTGAGTTGAGTTGCGAAAGGCCTGTTTATTTATATTACCGTGCTGAATCGAGGTGATGCACTGCAGCAAATGCGCAGTTCAATTTGAGGCGGTTGTGAAAAGATTTGATTTATAATGCAAATGTGAAACTGTAACCATGGCTGTAAAACAACAGAAATTTGTTACTGGCTTTGTTGCCTATATAGATTTTGTGGGACTTGAGTTTCTATGAAAATTTTGTAGTCTATGATTTTCATCAATACTGATTTGGTTAAATGTTATGTTTATGATTCTTGTTATCTGAAGATATGAGTTAATGATGAATGACCTTTTCGTGAGGGAAATCTGCCGTCTGTTTACTTATAACCATTAATTCCACATAAACGATGTATGATTCTTCAATGAGAAATATCTGGTTCTTATTTTTTTAATCATTATATTTATATTGATGATGAAAGTTGATCTATTTTTAGCCATCAATTAGGGTAATTATGAAATCACATGTCACCTACTCTTTCATCTAATAATTTAAGATAATTATTCTATATCACTTGATTGACATATTATGTATAAAGAAACAAGAATTAAAACATCCAACATAATAGAAGATTTGAATCATTTTTAAATGACAAGAATTGTATCAATGAAATTTAGTTTAAGACATTCAAGAAAGCATTCAATTCAAGCTCATAAATATAGGAATAAAAATAATATTTAGGATCCCTTGAATCCGTCTCATTTAGATTTCATTACTTTGAATGAAGCTTCTACTACACTGCAAGAAGACAATTTTGCATTCTTGCTGAGTAAAATTCTATTCAAAATATTGTAACCAAATGACAATTTTACTTTCTTCTCATAAAAGGGCTAAACTTCCTCTTGGGCATGTTTGTTTTTGTCTACTTATTAATTTTAATTAAAAAGAGACAAGCAATTCTATAATCAAACAAATAAATATATTTTCACCTGATAAATACATTCTAATATAAAAATCAAGATATTCTAGATCAGTGCTAGATGTATTCAGTGTTATTATATTTGACGAATATCATTCAACATAATATCTGATTTATTTATCCGATAAAACCCATTTGAATATAATATTATTGTTATAGTTTCTTTCAAGATTCAAAATTTGGCAATGAACCTTGGATATGGTAACAACAAAGATGAAAATATACAAACAAATTAAACGTCTTCAATTTTACTTGTTCTTCTTTGTTTTAATGTAAAATTAAGAGCATCATAGTTGTTGTCATCATGAGATAAGAAATAAGGCAATTTCTTAATTCTTAATACTTTAAATTTTAATTTGTGATAGGATATCAGTGTGAACATAGATGGCATAGGCGGCTGAGTTCAATTAATTCAATATCAAATCTTTAACTTAAATAAAACAGCTTGTTTGGGTTTCGGATTACCCAATGCTATCCAATTTTAAATTAATTCCATTCGGGGGAATTAATCTTAATTCTAATTAGGTTTAGCCAAACTTAATTCCTTTTTTTTTTTTTTTACGAAGATAGTTTATTTTGTCTAATTTTATCAACTTAATGAATTGGAATATGAATTAATTCAAGCGATCTACCATTGGGTAAAATTCTTCAAACCAACTAGATGTTAACTTAACATCTCATCAATTTAGTTGATTAATATTTAAACCACTAATATAAATATACTAAATAAAATAAATAAATACGTTATTACCATATTAACTTATATTTTTTATATATTATCAACAAAGTAAAATCAAAATAGAAGGTTCTAAGAAATGTTTCAACTTAAGAAATTTTTGGTGATTTGGAGGAATTACTGATAAATTGAAACACTATTTAAATGGGTTTTTGACTATTTTGTCGTGAGTTTTGGGCTACAAATGTGGAAATTTAAAATTGAACTAAAAAGTAAATTAATAATACCAAATAAAATCATAAACATAAAAGTAAATCAAATAGTATTTTTTTATTTGAAAAATAAAATATGATGGTTTATATTAGAAAACTGGATTATTCATTTTATTTTATTATTTTTTCTTAATGTATTATATACAAAAAATTAGAAAAAACTAAGTATATAATGGTGTACAAATTCAAGTTATAAATAGACAAATTTCACAGCTAAGAAAGCGTAAATGTTATTCTTAAAATAATTAAATAACAAAAAAAAAAAAAGAAAAAAAAAAGAGTTTAGTCGTTTACACACTGCTGATGGCATAGTGACTAGATTACAGAGTCATGTGTCTGAACATAAGGAGAGCAAACAATCACGTTTTACTAAATCACATATCAAATATGTTTCCCAATTTTGTGTTACATTGCATTTGACCAAATCCTTAGCAGTTTTTTTTTTTTTTTTTCCTCTAATTTATGGTAAGTGACCACATTTAGGAGTATTTTCTATAAAAAAAAAATATAAAACCATGAAATCATAAATAAAAGTCAATGTGTCTGATTATGTACTTTAGAAAGGAAAGAAGCTTTTGAAGAGAAAAAGGGTTCATCACCATGACTACATGCTGACGTCATAGTATGAAAGATCCATCCAAGCACCTCCATTACCCTCCCTCAACTAACATACCCCCTTACCCCCACCCCCACCCTACCCTCTTCGTTTTTTCTCATATTCTGTGTTTACACACACTAAAAAGTCGTTATAAGAGTGTGTATATATATAACCCATGTCAGAGCAGACTTTGTAGACAAAGAGACACCCTTTTATGATATCTGTATCCAAACCTGTATTTACAAAACTGAGACTCAACAACATTACCACAACACAAAGGAAAAAAAATTCTTGTTCTTTGAGGAACATCATCATGTCTGTAACAGATCAAAACATGGGTTTCGAACAGCCAAGATTGGTTGTCAAGAAATTGCTGGGCAAACCCCAGGGTGAAGGTGATGGTGCTGTTGTTAGAAGAACCATTGGAAGGTATTTTCTTCTTTCTTCTAGAATCTTCTCAACTGGGCTTCAATGTTTCAAAAATTGGTTAAGATATTGATTTGGTTGACTAATATTTCAGGCCTGAGTTGAAGTCCCTGGACCCTTTCCTCATGCTGGATGAATTTTCTGGTAATCTTTATGACTAATTTCACTGATCTTGATTCTTGTTCTGAATAAATTGATTATAAAATTCAATCTTGATCATTTTTCTTTCACTCTTATGTTTAAAAATTCAATCTTGATACGACAGTTTCACCTCCTGCTGGATTTCCAGACCATCCTCACAGAGGTATTAATTGTTCATGGTTTTGATCCAATGTTGCTTGTCTTAACATGTGTAAATGTCATTGAATCTTGATCCTAAAGGAATCTCATATAAATATTGTGTTGTGTTTTCAGGTTTTGAGACAGTTACATATATGTTTCAGGTGATTTGATTTGCTTTGTTGAAAACTGTTTTTTCTAATTCAGATGTGTATTTGGTAATTCTGAATGAAATGTAATTTGTGTTGTCTGTTTAGGGAGGCATCACTCATCAAGATTTTGCTGGTCACAAGGGCACAATACATGCTGGTGAAGTACAGGTACTATATATATTTGAATCAAGTTTGTTCAATAGCTCAAAAGACAATGTTTTTCATTTAGTTTCGTTTAAAACTGCGAATTCTGATAGCTTTGTTGTTTGGAATGGCACAGTGGATGACTGCAGGGAGAGGTATAGTCCACTCGGAAATGCCTGCTGGAGAAGGTGCTCACACAGGCTTGCAACTATGGATCAATCTCTCTTCCAAGAACAAAATGTGAGTTTTTCTTGTTGATTATGACTGTTTTGATATGATCTGTCTCAATAGGACTAAAATGGGATGAGTTGTAATTTGATTGTGTGTAGGATTGAACCTAGGTATCAAGAATTGCTAAGGGATGAGATCCCCAAGGCAGAGAAAGACGGGGTTGAAGTCAGAGTCGTTGCAGGGGAATCAATGGGGGTTCAATCTCCGGTTTACACTCAGACCCCAACAATGTACCTTGATTTCATTCTAAAACCGGGGTCTCAGCATCATCAAAGCATCCCGGAATCTTGGACTGCTTTTGCATACGTAATAGAAGGTGAAGGGGTGTTTGGCGTTCCAAATTCACCACCAATATCGGCCCACCATATACTGGTTTTGGGGGCCGGAGAAGGGCTAAGTGTGTGGAACAAGTCCTCCAAGGCATTGAGGTTCATCTTGGTGGGTGGTGAGCCACTGAATGAGCCAGTGGTCCAACATGGTCCCTTTGTGATGAACACACAGGCTGAGATTGATCAGACCATAGAGGACTACTACTATGGCAAGAATGGCTTTGAAATGGCCAGACAATGGAAGTCCATATAGGAAAGTCAATTCAAATATAGAAAGAATGTATATTTTCTTTGTTCTTTATCTTGAAAGGAAGAAAGAAAGAAAGAAAGAAAGAAAGAAAGAAAGAAAGAAGAGCTTCTAGAAGTCATGATGGGGTTAGCCTTATTCTTGATTATGTCTTTATCCTTTTTTATTGTTGATGATTTACAAGTTTCAATTGATTATGTTGTTGGAATGATGTCTTTTTCTTTAGTACATTGGTTAATTAAATGGACGTTGATACGAATTGTCGAATGAAACATATATTGAAACAGATGTATTCGTATTGATTATAATGTAGTAAGTTAGTTGGGTACAATCATGGAGAGGTGAGGGGTAATTGGTGGAAGCACTTGGGAAACTGAAAGAGATTGATTTGGCAATAAATGAGAATCTATGGCTAATTGCCTCTGTTTCAAATCATAATCATATTTGCCTAAATTTACTTCATCTTCTACAACCCCTTTGCCACAATATCCACTTACTACGTTCCACCATACCAATAAAGACCTTTGCTTCCAAGTTCCATATGCTATTATTGTCCTTTACTTTTTTCTTCCTTTTTTTTAGTCTTTATATACTATTTTTGGGGTTTTTTAATATTCTTTTCTTTTTTCTTTTTAATTGGACAAGTCTTAATAATTTTATGTGTAAATAACACGTTTGCTCAACATGATTCGTAAGTGTATTACATAATATGTAAATTGTTAAAATTTTGTAAAGAAGAATATTAATCAAATTATTTAATTTTTGCTTGTTTATCTAAAAAAAATATATTTTAAATTACTTTGAAAATAATATATATATATATATATATATATATATTGTATCCGTTTGGTTAGTTAGATACAGTACAAGAATTAAGTTCAATAATATTAATTTAAACTATGTTACATTATAAGGATTTCCTTACTAGAATAATATTCATTATTATGTTACTATATGCGATCAATAGTTACATTCAAGAAGTATATAAACTTACTTTTATGTTTTATTTCTCTTGTTCAATTTTTTTCTACTCTTCCTATTATATATGTGTGTCCTATGACAAATAGAACTTATAATATAGTATATATTTGAAAACCTATTATCTATATTAGTTTGAGTAACAAACATATACATATTTTATTCTAATACATGAGAGCATAGCACATAAAGTTGAAAACGAAAGCATAGTGAACCATCATGAATTAAAAGTAATGTTCAAATTACTTAATAGGTTTTTTTTTTTAACAAAAATAACCTTAATGTAATTAAGTGGTGAAATTTATTATTTTTTTAGAATAAGGTTATATATCAAGAAAAATGTAAGAATATCGTATGAAAAAGAAATCCCTTGCACTTCCCAAAAATATGTGAATAATCTAATTTATCTCATTTATTTCTTTTAATTTTTCCATTGCCACTCTTTAACAACTTCTAGATGATCATTAGCTTCGAGATCTTAAATGTTAATGGTACTATCATTGTGATCTAACAAATCAGAAAATTTTCACAGAATTTTCTTTTTGAAACATTATCCTCAAATAACAACTTCAAATTAAATACAAAATCGATCAAGAGATAATCTGATATATGAGAGTACACAGAGGGGGGAGATGAAAGAAAAAATATTTTCTGCAAATGTCAAATAAATATGATGAAGATGGTGAGAGTGATAACTAATGGGGCATTTTAAGGCATTAAGAAAAAATTTGGATATAAAACTTGTTATGTTATATAAAGTGGGTAAAAACCTTTAGGGTGGACTATCCACACCCATCATTTCTATATTTGGATTAAAAAAATTAAAAATTAATTAAATTCTAAATTTACTATTACAAATAAAATAAAATAAAAAACCCTCCGCTTTTTCTCTCCTTCCCCGTCCAGCAGTCCTCTCTTTCTTTCTATTTTTATATAGCTACTTTCTTTTAGTTTTGAGATACAATAATAATTATTTAATGGGTTAATTAAATATGTTAAAATCGTGTAAAAATTAAATAGAAATTGTGTTAAAAAAAAGTATCAAATTCGAGGATTCGTTCTGTTGCACACAAGCAGAAGCAATAAAAGTTGAATGTTTAACACACACAAAGAGAAGAGAACAATCGAGACAAGAAGAGAAATGAGACACGAGATTTACGTGGTTCGGAGAAATAACTCCTACGTCCACGGTGGTGTAGCCAAGTATTTATTCAAAATAATCAAGAGGATTACAAAGCATTATCCTCACAAATGTCTCTCTTTTGCTCTCTAGTATTTTCTCTCTTCCCTTTTCTCTTCCTTTCGAAAACAAATGGCAAGCACCTCTATTTATAGAAGTTTGTAAGAGGTGGAATACAATTTGAACTGAAATTCTAAGAGGAGGAATTCAAATCAAACTCAAACTCTAAGAGGAGGAATTCAAATCGAACTCAAACTCTAGGAGGAGGAATTCAAATTGAACTCAAACTCTAGGAGGATATTTATTTGAGTCAAAGTAATTTTCCAACAATCTCCACCTTGACGAAAATTTCCCGTATCCTCATAACTGACTTGGCTGCACACAGATACACTGATTATTCAATGTTGATCAGTGCCAAACAATGGACAAACTTATCTCGAGTAACCACTTTTGTTAACATATCAGTTGGATTTTCGGCAGTCGCTATCTTCAATAATTGAATATCACCTTCATTGATAATCTCTCGAATGAAGTGAAAACGAACATCAATATGTTTTGTTCGGGCATGATGAACTTGATTTTTTGACAAACAAATAGCACTTTGGCTATCACAAAACACCTCAACATGTTTTTGGGTAACTCCCAAATCATTCACCAAACCATGTATCCAAATAGCTTCCTTAAAAGCTTCAGTGACCGCCATATATTCAGCTTCAGTAGTGGATAAGGCAACCGTGGATTGAAGTGTCGAACGCCAACAAACGGGTCCACCAGCCATAGTGAACACATATCCAGTAGTAGATCTCCTTTTGTCAAGATCACCGGCATAGTCTGAATCCACATACCCAACCCCAAATTTATCAAGCTCGAGATTAACCTTTTTCTGAAATTTCAAACCAAGATCAACAGTGCCACGAAGATATCGAAGTATCCACTTTACTGCTTGCCAATGTCCTCGGTTTTGCAAGTGTTGTCGTTGCCCATATGGACAACCCCACCATCAATCTCCTTGAAATCCAAGAACATTTCCTTATTGGGACACATGTGATAGGTACACCCTGAATCGAGGATCCACTCGTCAAGATTACTAACTGAAAGTGTCATAGTCAAAGCTTCATCAGTGTCACTTTCATCTTTCCTTGCCACATTTGCTTTGGACTCTTTTTTCTTCATGTTTGGGCAGTTCTTTTTCTAATGACCCTTTTGGTGGCAATAGACACATTCATCTTTATCAATATTCTTGCGATCACACTTTCCCCTCGACTTCGATCGAGACCTCCCTCTACCATCATTTTTTCGAGAGAAAGTCCTTCCTCTAACCGTGAGAGCATCAGAACTAGAATCTCGATGGACTTGTTTGTCCTTTTTCCGCACCTCATTATTCATCAAAGAATTACAAACATCGTTGAATTGTATCTCAGATTTGCCATGCAATAAGGTAGTTGTTAAATGTTCGTAAGACTCGGGTAAAGAATTTAACAACAGTAAGGCCTTACCTTCATCAGAAATTTCAACATCGAGATTCAACAAATCAGTGATAATTTTATTGAAACTATCAATATGCTCAACCATGGTCGTACCTTTGCAATAGTCAAAACGAAAGAGTTTCTTCTTCAAGTGGAGTTGATTTTCCACACTCTTTTTGCATGTATTTGGCTTCAAGTTTATCCCAAAGAACTTTTGCAGAAGTCTCTTTCATGAACGGATATTTTTGGTCCGTTCCAAGACACGATCGAATGATCCCACAAGCTTGTCGATTAAGCTTCTTCCACGTCGAGTCAGATACATCATCAGGCTTCTCCTCGAGTGTGAGATCCAAGTCTTGCAATACTAAAAGATCGAGTACTTCACCTTGCCAAATACCAAAGTTGTTTGTCCCGTCAAATTTCGAGACATCAAAACTTGCAGTCGACACCTTAGGTCGATGCAAATTATTCGAAGACTCTCCAGAAGTCTTTTTATCTTCAGCCATTTTTCAACAAATTATTTCACCAAGTGTGTTAAACAATTGCAACTACAAAACTTGGAATGAAATCCAAGCACAAATCAACACCCCAAGATATTCACACCTTGGAGCTCTGATACCAATTGTTGCACACAAGCGGAAGCAATAAAAGTTGAATGTTTAACACACACAAAGAGAAGAGAACAATCGAGACAAGAAGAGAAATGAGACACGAGATTTACGTGGTTCGGAGAAATAACTCCTACGTCCACGGTGGTGTAGCCAAGTATTTATTCAAAATAATCAAGAGGATTACAAAGCATTATCCTCACAAATGTCTCTCTTTTGCTCTCTAGTATTTTCTCTCTTCCCTTTTCTCTCCCTTTCGAAAACAAATGGCAAGCACCTCTATTTATAGAAGTTTGTAAGAGGTGGAATACAATTTGAACTGAAATTCTAAGAGGAGGAATTCAAATCAAACTCAAACTCTAAGAGGAGGAATTCAAATCGAACTCAAACTCTAGGAGGAGGAATTCAAATTGAACTCAAACTCTAGGAGGATATTTATTTGAGTCAAAGTAATTTTCCAACAATCTCCACCTTGACGAAAATTTCCCGTATCCTCATAACTGACTTGGCTGCACACAGATACACTGATTATTCAATGTTGATCAGTGCCAAACAATAGACAAACTTATCACGAGTAACCACTTTTGTTAACATATCAGTTGGATTTTCGGCAGTCGCTATCTTCAATAATTGAATACCACCTTCATTGATAATCTCTCGAATGAAGTGAAAACGAACATCAATATGTTTTGTTCGGGCATGATGAACTTGATTTTTTGACAAACAAATAGCACTTTGGCTATCACAAAACACCTCAACATGTTTTTGGGTAACTCCCAAATCATTCACCAAACCATGTATCCAAATAGCTTCCTTAAAAGCTTCAGTGACCGCCATATATTCAGCTTCAGTAGTGGATAAGGCAACCGTGGATTGAAGTGTCGAACGCCAACAAACGGGTCCACCAGCCATAGTGAACACATATCCAGTAGTAGATCTCCTTTTGTCAAGATCACCGGCATAGTCTGAATCCACATACCCAACCCCAAATTTATCAAGCTCGAGATTAACCTTTTTCTGAAATTTCAAACCAAGATCAACAGTGCCACGAAGATATCGAAGTATCCACTTTACTGCTTGCCAATGTCCTCGGTTTTGCAAGTGTTGTCGTTGCCCATATGGACAACCCCACCATCAATCTCCTTGAAATCCAAGAACATTTCCTTATTGGGACACATGTGATAGGTACACCCTGAATCGAGGATCCACTCGTCAAGATTACTAACTGAAAGTGTCATAGTCAAAGCTTCATCAGTGTCACTTTCATCTTTCCTTGCCACATTTGCTTTGGACTCTTTTTTCTTCATGTTTGGGCAGTTCTTTTTCTAATGACCCTTTTGGTGGCAATAGACACATTCATCTTTATCAATATTCTTGCGATCACACTTTCCCCTCGACTTCGATCGAGACCTCCCTCTACCATCATTTTTTCGAGAGAAAGTCCTTCCTCTAACCGTGAGAGCATCAGAACTAGAATCTCGATGGACTTGTTTGTCCTTTTTCCGCACCTCATTATTCATCAAAGAATTACAAACATCGTTGAATTGTATCTCAGATTTGCCATGCAATAAGGTAGTTGTTAAATGTTCGTAAGACTCGGGTAAAGAATTTAACAACAGTAAGGCCTTACCTTCATCAGAAATTTCAACATCGAGATTCAACAAATCAGTGATAATTTTATTGAAACTATCAATATGCTCAACCATGGTCGTACCTTTGCAATAGTCAAAACGAAAGAGTTTCTTCTTCAAGTGGAGTTGATTTTCCACACTCTTTTTGCATGTATTTGGCTTCAAGTTTATCCCAAAGAACTTTTGCAGAAGTCTCTTTCATGAACGGATATTTTTGGTCCGTTCCAAGACACGATCGAATGATCCCACAAGCTTGTCGATTAAGCTTCTTCCACGTCGAGTCAGATACATCATCAGGCTTCTCCTCGAGTGTGAGATCCAAGTCTTGCAATACTAAAAGATCGAGTACTTCACCTTGCCAAATACCAAAGTTGTTTGTCCCGTCAAATTTCGAGACATCAAAACTTGCAGTCGACACCTTAGGTCGATGCAAATTATTCGAAGACTCTCCAGAAGTCTTTTTATCTTCAGCCATTTTTCAACAAATTATTTCACCAAGTGTGTTAAACAATTGCAACTACAAAACTTGGAATGAAATCCAAGCACAAATCAACACCCCAAGATATTCACACCTTGGAGCTCTGATACCAATTGTTGCACACAAGCGGAAGCAATAAAAGTTGAATGTTTAACACACACAAAGAGAAGAGAACAATCGAGACAAGAAGAGAAATGAGACACGAGATTTACGTGGTTCGGAGAAATAACTCCTACGTCCACGGTGGTGTAGCCAAGTATTTATTCAAAATAATCAAGAGGATTACAAAGCATTATCCTCACAAATGTCTCTCTTTTGCTCTCTAGTATTTTCTCTCTTCCATTTTCTCTCCCTTTCGAAAACAAATGGCAAGCACCTCTATTTATAGAAGTTTGTAAGAGGTGGAATACAATTTGAACTGAAATTCTAAGAGGAGGAATTCAAATCAAACTCAAACTCCAAGAGGAGGAATTCAAATCGAACTCAAACTCTAAGAGGAGGAATTCAAATTGAACTCAAACTCTAGGAGGATATTTATTTGAGTCAAAGTAATTTTCCAACACGTTCAATCTTAATTGGTCGAATATACTGGGGTGTGTTCGACCACTGGCTATCAAGCATGCTATAGTTTAATTTTTTTTTTCATGCTCTCTTGATTGGTCAAACATATAAAGGTGTGTTATGTTAAACATGTTATATTGTGTTTGATGTTTGATGGCCAAATACACTTATTTGTGTTCGACCAACCAAGATCGATGGGGATTCAGGTCTTATTATTATTGTTATTATTTTTTAAATGATTTCTACATATTTTATTAAGACGTAAAATGATCTTTTCATTATATTCTCATGTTATTGTTTAAAAATTCAAGATAGAAAGTTGGTGAAACAAAAGAAAAAGAAAAAAAGAAAAAGAAAAAAGGAGGACAATTGAACGGGAGGGAGCAAGGGGAAATGGAGTGTTTTTTTTTTTTTTTAATAATTTCTAAGAGCTAATCTGGAATATAATTATTTTTTTATTCAAATACTAAAAAGATTGGGGCGTGTTTAGAAATTTATTGGGTGGGATAGTTTCTCCCAAAACTTTAAAGCTTTGTTTGGACTGAGATTTAGATAAATTTAGTAAGTTTGGATTTGAGATTTAAATAGAATTTAAATATGTGAATTTTAATAATTTTATATTTATTTTGAGATTTTATAGAGTAAAATTATAGTTAAGATGCCACAATCACATTGAGAATTGTTGAAAAAATAGATGGTGTTGTAATATTTTATCTTGAAAAGGTAGATATTAACAATTACAAAAAGTAGAAAAATATAATAGATTATTAGGATTTTAAGATCTCATAACAAATATGAATTGAGATTTGATTCATCCCAAATTCGAATGGTCTAGTACCAATCCAAACAAAGCCTAACTAATTCTTAGCCTAAGGACTCGTACGAACAGGGGCGTTCCCAGGCCTGTGGGGGCTTCAGCCACCAAAATTTTCAAAATATCCCATTATTCATTATGTAATGAAAAATATTGTTTTTTATGCTAAAACATTGATTTAGCCCCCAATAATAGTTATTTAGCTCCACCCCTTATGTACAAACCAAATTAAATAAAATCTCAAATGAGTTTCAATTTTCGATTTAGGAAAAAAAAGTCGCCAAATTTGTTACTTTACAAGAATTTTATATATTCTGGATTATTTTTAAAATGGTGTCGCTTTGGTTTCACTGGAAATTGGTTAAAAGTTAAACATTATGACTTTAACACATTATCTTAATTCAACTAAAACATGTTATATCGGCATTACAATACATGACATAGGTCAATTTGAAAATAATTAAAAAGAACTACTAGTGTTGAATATTTATTGATTCAATAAACTAAGATTAGTAGCATGGAAGCATCAACCCGTTACACATCTCATATATAATATAATAATAACATATCAATATATAAGTAATGGTGCTGGAAATTAAGAATGTATATCAAATAAATTTTGACAGATAACAAAGGCAGTAAAGTATAATTACACTTCTAGAACAAGAAATTTTGTATAGAAATTCCATTAATAAAATCAGTAACTGTAAAATTGAGATATAAAACCCCATATTTGGTCATTGTAGAATCCCTTTCTATATAAGAATTAAAAAAAAAAAAAAAAACAATAGATGAATAGAATTGGATAAATAAACTCACCTTAAGAGAGTCAATTGCTCATGCAGGATAACCTTTAACAACAAGAATATGATCCCCCTGTTTTCTTTGATCCATCAGCCCCGTTGTCGACAAGGGATACCCTGTCGACCGATAATTCTGCTTTGTAAGAGTCGGAATTCAAGACCTTTCTGCTGACATTGGTGTAAATCTCGCGGATGACTATTTCAAACGCCTTTTTAACATTTGTCGAATCCAAAGCAGAGGTTTCCATGAAGAATAATCCTTCAGATTCTGCAATGCTTTTGCCTTCTTCCACGCTCACATCCCTGATGTTATCCAAATCCAATTTGTTCCCCACAAGCATCTTTGCAACTGTTGTATCGGAATGAGCTGCATGAAGAATATCATGTTAATCAGATTTAATACATTTGAAGATGTTTTCTGATTTCTCATAGCTCAATACATTTACAACCTGCGCAATTGAAAAGTACACAAAAATTGTTTATATTGCTTATAACCTAGACTCCCAGTATTTCAATAAAACAGATTTAGAAATTGCTTACATTTTCTAGCCCTAAGGATTGAAGCAGAATGCGGGCCTATCTAGAAAGACAAATGATCTTGATTTCAAGATTGTTCTCAAACAAAGTGAGGAATCAGGATGATGATTATAATGAACTTTGACCTTCATTCGAGTTATATCCTTCCTCCAAGAACTTTTACCACCTTCTAATGCAAGGACTAAATCTTACACATCCCACATAGCAAATTGTAACGGTCCCAACTCTCAACGGTTCACTTTCATATTAGATATTTGAATATGATAACTCTTTCAAAGAGATTCCATAGAGTAAAACACCAAAAAGAACTGCCCTCCTTTCATATTAGATATTTGAATATGATAACTCTTTCAAAGAGATTCCATACAGTAAAACACCAAAAAGAACTGCCCTCCTTGCCTATGTACCAACGTTTTCTGACATTTTAATGGATGACAAATTCAGATCTGCTTCTAATTTCTGCTCTAGCAGGACTTTGATTCTTAGCAGGAATGCTTGTTTTATGATACCATTCAAATGGAACTTCAATTGCCTCCAAATTCTTAACAGATCAATAAAATTTTGCACAATAACTAACAAACGCTGAAAAAGGAAATCCAGTTTAACACCAATCCCTATTCACACAGGAACTCATCTTCGATTTCAAATCCAATCAATAATTAATCCAAACGCTAAACACAAAATTGAGAATGCAATCGACGAAACTAACAAATCAGAAGCAGAGAGACGAGCAGAGAACATACTCTTGAGCTCATCGAGCCATCGGGGAATGCTATCGAAAGTTGACCTTCTACTGATGTCGTAGACGACAAGAGCGCCGAACGCGCCGCGGTAGTAGGCGGAAGTGACGGCGCGGAACCTCTCCTGGCCGGCGGTGTCCCAAATCTGAGCCTTGACTTCTTTGCCTTCGATTTCGACGGACTGGGTTTGGAATTCAACTCCAATGGTGGCCTTGGAGTGCATGTTGAACTCATTTCTAGCGTAGCGGGATAGCAAGTTGGATTTGCCGACGGCGGAATCGCCGATTATGACTACCTTGAACAAGTACTCATCCCCTTCGTCGTCTGAAGATGAACCCATCGAGAAATAATGGAAATGTAGAGAGAGAAAGGGAGAGAGAGAGAAAGAGAGAGACTGATGATGGTGATGAGAGCTGGCAAATAAGTGAAGACAGGAATGCGAGCTTAATGTGTGGGGCGGTGGGGTATAATGGGGAGGGTGGTATATAACTGTATTGTCACTAATAAGGGCATATATGTCATTATGTCTATCTTTTTATTTTGGTTAATTTTATTTTAGACTTTATTCCATAATTAATCGTGAGAATATTAACCCAATAGTCATAACCAATATAAAAAGAGCGAAAAAGGAAAATAAGTGTAGTATAGAACATTAAATGGGTTTTGGTATATATGGCAATCAGATGATTCATATGGTAACAAGTTTATTAGCTTTGGTTAATAATCACATGTGTTGTGTATGTCATGTCTTTGTCAAATAATCACGTGTGTAATGTATTTTTTTCAATTTGTGATTATAACCTTTAGTTTAGATTATTTGTGATTATATTAGAAAACTGAATTTATTAGATTCAAAACCAATTTTAGGGAGATAAAGGTAACTTTAAGTACACATGTTATTGCTAAGGGTGGCAAATAAGTTGTGTTAAAGAGTTTATAAATTCAATTGAAATACAATTGTCACGTTTTATTGTAACCAAATATGATATGTATATTATTTTATGTTCTGTTTAATGTGAAAATAATCAAATACTTGTAGGGTATTAAAAGTTTTAAAAAGGAAAATAAAACTAAAAATAAATTAAAGTCGATAAAATATAATAATAGAGATGAATTATTATTCAATATCATATAGCCGCTAACTATCAAAAGTAACTAAAATGAAACATAAATCATGGATCAACTAATTAAGTCTTTCGAGAACTTTTTTTAAAGAAAAATCTTATGTAAATATCCAAAAATAAGGTTTGATCTTGATTTTATTCCATTCCAAAATAGAAAGTTCAACATGAAAATTGGATGCATGTATAAAATGAAAACTTCATTCTTCGAAGATTTTTATGAAAACCTTTTATTTGCTTCACTTCAATGGAAGATTGATTTTCCCAAAATGTATCATTTTACTTTTTAAATGATAAAACTATGTTTATTTCATCATGAAATTAGATTTCTTGATTATATAAGTCTATTTAATTTCAATCATACACATGTCATTCCATAAATAGTTCAAACGCATAACCAATTTTTTTTTTTTTTGCAATAATTGTTACTTCTGATGGTTATAATTATCGATCTATAATTGTGGTAATTGAATAAAATGATATTATATTCTTGATAGTATTACGTTTTAAGGGTAAAAGTTTAATAAATATTGGCTCGATGTGATATATCATTTTTAAGAAGATTTTTCAATAAGGACAAAATGTATTATGATATTGTATTTCATTGGCAAAAAGTACAATAGGCATGCACATTGTTAACAGATCAACTGATCTCTCTGTCATCACTATGTTTCAAAATTGATTTATAATAATAATAACAAAAATGGAAACAAAATGATTGTGACAGCCACTTGGAAAGCAATATCCAGTAAGTTAACTATATTTTTGAAATTTAAAAAGCTCCAACTTAAACAAAAATATTATAATCAGTTGACGCTAATTTTGACTTATCGCGCCAATATAATCAATCATTGTGGAATTTCAAATAAATTTATGATTAGAGGTGATAAATTAAATCAAAAATCTGGGTTCAAATATAGAGTTCAAAGTATTGCAATAAAATTCGTCCTCTTCAAAGCAAAAAGAGCCTTTTAATCTGGTTTCGAACATAATCACAAGATAGGTCCATGGATTCTACAGGAGAGAATTGAAAATAAAAATAAAAATTAATTACAGGACATAAGAAATTAATTTTGAAATAGATAAATTAAAACACTTGCACATTTTATCATGAAGAATTAAAAACTAATTGCACAATTGGTCCAACTATAACAAAATCTTTTAGTTTTTGTTGCCTTTAATTCTACGTTTGTCAATCAATTTTTTTCCAAATTAAGAAATATAGTACGTACATAGTTAAAGAGAAAACTAGTATTTATTTACATATTTTTTGAGGAAAAAAATTCAATTAATCAACAATAATCTAACTAAAATTTTCAAGATCAATTTAGATAACTAAGAAACTTGTGGATAACATCAAAAAATTATTTAATAAATTTACAAAATAAATAAAATATTTAACTATTTAAATAGATAATTTTTTTTTAAGGAAATAGATAATATCATTGTATATGACACACATCATTTATTTGTATGGCCAAATGTTAGCATGTGGTCAATCCAAATTTCTGTCTTGCATTTGGTGATGTTTCATTTCAAGTAATTTTGATTCTTTTTGTGTTCTGAGTTTAAGAATAATATAGGTTGAGACTTATTTTTTTTAAGTCCCATTGCTGTCTTCAATTGAGCATGATATATGTATTTGTAAGTTTATGATCTCTTGATCAAAAAGTCCATGAAAAAAACTCATTGTGCTTTATTTACTACTTTTTTTTAACTTTCAATCTTTTAAGCTTTGCCCCTCAAGAAATAAAAACAAAATGATGAAAGTCCATAGAGCATAAGTAGAAAAAAGGGCAAAAATACTTTAATTCACTATTGAAAGTTGAGGAAGACAAAACCCTAATAAATAAAAAGTGCATTGGACAAAAGAAATAAAATAAAACAACTTACGAGTCACTAAACCGAACATTAATTATTGTGAACCATTTCAACATAAAGGAATAATTAAAGTAACAAAATGAAATAAAAGGTTGAGTTTTGGATGCTAAATCCAATAGGAATTTACATTAATACCCTCCAAAAATGAGAAGCACCTACGCATGATATCTGGCATAACTTCAAATAAGTAACTGCTTCTCTATATACACATTGATCTGCCTATTAATTAATTATTTCCTATTATTGCATTAAGTAAAGTCCCTTCCTAGGCCTGCTACGAATCTCGGCTCTTCTTGCATCCACATTTGCAGCTCTCCATTTCGTTATTTAGTTTCTGAAACAAGAGATCATGATCATGAACAATTGCTAATTAATTAGTTTGCTAAAAGAAGAAGTCTAATAATAACTAGATCAAATTTTTACATCTATATAGCAATTTTGAAGACACACATATATATATATATATAGCAAAGTGTTTAATTACTGACCTGAACCTGATTTTGAAGAGTTTTGATGTGTTGCACTGCTAAATCCAGCATGTCCGAATAGCTAGTTTGCTGCAAAGAACATATATAGTACGTACTTAAAACACATATTATTGCATTGTCTAAAAATGTTGCTGGTATTCTAGGATGAAAATCCGTCAATCATTCTTAAAAAATGCATGCAAAATCAAGTCATCAAGAAACTTTTTTCATCAATCAAATCAAGTTTTAATCAAACTTCAGTAAAATTGATAAGAGGGCTATGCTGATCACTTGAGGATGAGGGTGTTTTCACGTAACATACATACATTTTGGTTAAGTTTTGACAAAGATCCGCCATAACCACCTCAACCTTACCCAAATTTTGATTTCCCTCGAATGTACATTTTATAGGCTAAAACACTTCATTCATCAAGCCAAATCAATTTAACCGAATTTAGTTCGATTCAAACTTGATTTGTTCGAGATTTAAATTAAATTTAAAAAAACCCTAAATTGGAGGATTGCGTCCAAGTTTTTTGAATTACGGGCTAATTTACCCTAAATTTATCAAAATTATAGAGTTAAGTGTCCTAATTTAGACTCAAAACAACATTTACAATTTTTCCATTTAATAAATTTGTGGGAAATTGCAGGTTGAAATTTAAAAGAGGGAGCCACTCTTGATGTAAAAGATTAGTTGAATCCTTTAAAATTTATCAAGCACGTTGCAATGATTGCATCTAAACTATTTCATTGCAAATAAAATAGCTTTAAAAAAAAAAACCTTATCCATGTTGGGAACAAGATCTTGCAATTTCTTCAACTTTCCACTGATTCGAGTCCTTCTCTCCTACAATCAATCAGATTGCAATTTCAGAATAACTCATCATAGTGAATACATACAAACTGAAGTTATAACCAGGCCTGAATGTATAAAAAACAAAAAAAAAAATATATATATATATATAAATGTAATTAGTAAATAGTAGAGTGAAACCTTTATAAATAAATACCCTTGGAACTAGAAAAAAATATTCATATATTAAGGTTATTCGTTTATCGAACATTCATTTACCTCATTAAGCCAAGTCGGAACCGAAGAAAATTATTCATTTATCGAGGTTATTCATTTATCGAACATTCATGTATCGAGGTTTCACTGTAGTTCTTTCACAATTTGACAACAATGTGTGTTTTATTATATTTCATGTTTCATTCATGAAATATATATCCAGAAAACAAATATCAGTTCTATTTGAGAGTCATGAACACTAATTAATTAACCTAGAAATCACCATTTCTTTAACTTATTTTCGAATAATAAAAGTGCAGCATGAAAGAAGTCAAGAACAAAATGTTGAAGAAATAATGGTATATAAGAAAAGAAATATTACTCTTTCAGCAATGCTACGAGGATGTGTAGCACAACCACGTTTTGCTCGAATCTTACAAGTAACAGAATCCTGTGGGATGTTAAGCAACTTCTCCATTGATGCCATGTCTTGTGCTGTTTGTGAAATACTAAACTGAAACTGCTCACAACAAAAACAGCATAATTAGTAATCAATTCAATTAATACAACGAATTCATAAGTAGTTTCTATAAACAGGTTTTTTACCTGAGACTCCATGTTGTCTAGTGGATTGACATGGTTTTTGGGTCGATTAGGAGGTGCAACTGAAAACATTATAGGGTTAGAAGTGTGTTCCCATGACCCCATTCCAAAGGCGGGCCCGCCACCACTAGTGGCGGAGTAAGAATGGGGTGATGACTTATGGGCGTTGTTATGGTCTATGCCGGCCATGGTGAGACCGGTGGCCATGTGATCCTCGGCCTCTTCGGAGATACGAGAAAGAGCTTCTTTGCCTGTGAAACTATGCTGGGAGTTCAGTCTTGATAGGCCTCCACTGCTCTGATCAGCTATCCCCTTTGAATTGTAGCTACCTATGCCCCGTGAGATCGAGAATCCTGTAACCATCAAACTCGATTAATTTTGATTAGGTAGAGACGAAGCACTCCCCACCTGGTTGTAGGCCCCCAGTCGAGTGATGAATGTTTGAGTAGCAAAGAGTCAACATGATTCAAATCTCCATAATATTTCAACGAAAATACCTTTCTCAGGTTTGAATGAACTTGATTTATTAGAAATGCATTATGTTAATTATCGAAAATCATCAACAAATTAATGCATGTGTATGTTTGGTTGAGTGAAAAACCTAGTACGTACTAGGGTTTACTGTTCAGTATAGCTCTGTGAGTATTATTTGTAATTTTATGTTAGAATAATTGCTTATGATTAATGTTTCCAAACTTGAATTAATATATCCAAATTAAAATTAACATTTTCCAGTCTTTTTCTTTTTCTCTAAGAGCATCTCCAAGGACTTGCACTATACTAGTGCAGAATCAACATCTTTTCTCCAACAGTTCGCACTACTTTCAGCATTACTTTATTTTTAAATTTATATTGTTAATGAAATTGAATTAATTTAACGTAATTAAATTTTAATTAATTGAATTAATTATATGATTAATACAATTAAAATTTAATATGAACTAATCAAATTAATTGAATTTAATTAATTAATTGAATTAATATTTAAATTGAATTAATTAAATGTTTAATACAATAAACTTAATTTTAGCACTACTTTATTTTTATTATTATTTATGAATAAAAATAAGAACAAAATGAAGTAGTGCAGAAATAGAAAATACACTAGAATAGTATAAGAAGTAATGCACCGTTGGAGAAGTTTAACCTACACTAAAGTTATTTTAGTGTAGGATTGGAGATGGTTTAAGGAAATAAAAAAGATAGACCTTCTGGATTACAAGGTAAGGATATTACTATATTTACACTCCACTGATTTTCCTTTATGAGATTAAATATTAGTAATATAAAGTTATAAACCTTAGCCTAGCGTCATTTATGATTAATCATATTAAAAACATAATACAATAATAAAACTGGTGAATTAGTGTGTGTACAAGAGAATCGAAGCGATCATAATGTTTAGCATTTAATCTATGAAAAATAAATATTGATTATTCAAAACATTGGGCTATAGGCGGTTATATCTCAATATGATGTGTGAATGTGTGTAGTTTGGTGAAAACATTGGGCTATAGGCGGTTTAGAAGTGGAATTAGAGGATTGAATTAGGCACTTGGAAGGCACGTGACATCCACTGCAGTGGTGGCTAAAATGCAATGCACCTGTCTATTTGGACAAATTAAAGTGACTCACATTCATCGGAATCTGTCCAAATATAATTCCATGCAAATTTCAACTGCCCTTTTTTTAATTCAACTTGCATGCAAATACATATTTAAAGTCTTAAAGTGACAGCAAATGGGTGCAACTTGCATTCACTAATTCATTATGTCATTAAATTATTAATTTTATGAAATTTCTACTTCTCACCAATATAATGTACACAAGATCCAGTAATTATCTTTTAAATTGGGACCCTTGGGGAAAAATATACATTAATGAACCAAAATAATTTCGAGTTGATTTGGTCATTAAATCTGTTATTTTTTAATATCAACGACTATTCTCAAATAATAAAAGAAAAAATATTTTGTCACATAATGAGAATGAAATGAACTTATATTTTAATACATAATATCTGAACTTGTATCATAATGTTTTTGATAATATATGCTCTTAATATTGAAATTAAAGGGGTAATTATATTTTGTCATCCAAACTTAGTGGGTTTTTGCACTTAATTAGCCATACTTTTTTTTTTTTTTTGGTTGCACTTTGCTCCCTTAAACTTTATGATTTATTATTGTATTTTTTTCATTGCGAACAAATTTCTGCCTTAGATTTATAGACACACATATTTCTGAGATTTATTTGAGTCAGTAAAGTGTTTCACATTGTAAAGTTTATAAGGATGCATAACAAATGCAAAATGCAACAAATTTATAAAATTCAACCGAAAAAATTGCCAAAAAAATAGAAAGTTTAAATTGTAAAATGCAATTGCCTCAAAACTTAATCCACTAGGGTTCAGCCAAATAAAATTGACCACCAAGTTAGAAGAAAGATATATGTGAAAAGAAAAGATAGATTCACACACTTTATGTAGTCGATGAACTCTTTATACAACCTACACATATACAAATAACTAAATAAGTAGTATGAAAACTATGTTTATATTTATCATGTTATTTAAGTTTTATAGTTATATTAATACATGTCCAACTAAAGTTAAAGTCAGAAGAAAAAAAGAAATGAATGATAAATAAATAATTAAATATTTTAATTATATCACAACGTTTCATCATATACTTCATTTATTAGTATAAAAATATCTAATAGATTATAAGGTATGATAGATATAATTGTGAAATTAAATCAGAGAATGAGAAAACTCATTTTTGATATACTTATATTTAGTTATTATTAATTTTTTTTTTAACTAAGTCAACTTTTTATATTTTAAAATTTATTTGAGGCAATCAATGTTTATAAGTATAGCAAGAAAGAGGAAAGGACAAAGTGGTGTAATTTTTGTCACCGACATGAATGAATGCACCATCCTATATCGGGGTATTGGTTCTTCTCAATGTCACGTAGAAAGAGACAAGCTAAAATTTCCGACCAATTAACTTACTGATTTGCCCTTTGGTTACATTTTTTTTGATTGTATATTATCCTAGTAAATAATTGATGGTTCTCATTACACCAGTTAATTAAGTAATAATATTATAGTAAGTCAAAATAATTATACTATTCATTAATCAACATAACTATAAAAGAAATTAGATTTTAATGTGAACCTTGAAGACTTTGGAGCCACTTGATGGAATTATTCTTAGGTATCATCATTATTGAACATATGTTGGTGGCTTCTATATTGAAATATCATTTTCACAACAAATACGTATTTAAAGTAAAGAGATAGTTAGGTAACAAACTGTTATTGGTTAAAATTAAAAACATGTTCATCATCTATATAAATGTTTTAATATTAATATCTCTCATGATTACGACAATAAGTTCAATTTTAACAATCACGTTTTACGAGATAGAAATAGTAATATACTGTTTCTTGACATCTTAGCAAATTTGTTTCTCAGTATTTTTGTGGTCTCCGAAAAGAGACATATTGTAAAATATCGATTATGATTTTTTTATAGACTTGTTATAAAAAGCAACGACTATATGACTTAGTCGATGGAAAATTAATATTCTATTAATATTATATAATCAATTATAGAATATACAAGGTCAAGTGGTGAGGTGAAAAGTTACGGTAAAAAGTTATTGTTTCCTTTTTAAAGTGTAAACTTATACCAAAAGCAAACTATACAACCAATTACTATTATAAAAAAAAAAAAATTAGGTGAAACCATTTAAAAATGACCATATGTCAAACACTTTTCTAAGTGTTGAATTGATCAAACATTTATAATTTTTCACAAACTTGTTTGTATTTCAATAAGCAGATAACCAAATTTTAAAAAAAATTAATTAATACCAACTAAAAATAAAAGTTAAAGAATGTAATAACAATAATACGCGCACACATGCATGATGCACCAAGAGCAATGACATAAATCATAACAACGATTTTAGAAAAAAATAAAAATAAAAATTGTAGAGTTCAAAAATCTTGAAGGACAAAAATGTCATTTGATCTAAATACTTCAGAAAATAAAATAGTCAATTAAAAAAATCATATAAATTTCAGCAAAGGCCCAATGAAAATCCAATAAACTGTCACACATTATATAATACGTACCGTTTACTTCACCAGCTGCAGCAGCTAACTGGTTCAGAAATCCAGCTGGCGAGCTACTCTGCCGGAGCAACGACGAGCCACCTCCTCCTCCGCCGCCGCTGCCGCTGCCGAACCTAGATGACGTCTGCAACCCAATTATGGTGTTTGCCTTACTCTGTTCCTCTCTATTCAGACTGTTGCGTCTCGACACGACGTCGTTATGATTAGTTATTGCGGCGGGCCGGAGGTGAGTTTGGGCTTCGAATTCTCGGCCCGGACCAATAACCGAGTCGACGGCGGTGGAGAGGAGGGAGCTCGGGGCTGAGCCGTTGCGCATCAGCCCACCGCCGCCGCCGGTGCTGGCCATTGAGCCTTGGGATGAAGAGGAAGCAGATGATGGAAACATATTCGATTTTGGTAGAGAGAGAGAGAGAGAGAGGGAGAGGGAAAGAGAGAGAGGTGTGGGATATTTAAAAGTGGAGATGCAAGTTGGAGAAGAAAAGTCTAGGAGGAGTGATTGGGTCACCGGTGGGTGTTTCAAGATTTGAAGCCACATAATTTAATACACTACTACTCAATACTGCCTTTCTCCACTTGTCTTTTGTCTATACACTATTCCTCTACCCCCTACTCTTTTTACCATGCTCCATTCCACACTCGATCTTTTATTCCACTCTATACTTCCTTTAATGTATCAATATAATACTCACTTTATAATGGAATTGAATTTATTTTACTTTTTTTTTTTTTTTGTGTTTATCGTATATTTTACTGTATTTAATATATATCATATATTAATTAATGATATATATTAATTAATGATGTCATATTTACTCGTAGAAGATCAGATAAAACATGAAATTAAAATAGAAGATCATGTCATAGTCAAATTGTTGATGATTTGTATCAAAGTATAATGCAATATACATATGTGATGAAACTAACACATTGCAGTAACTACTCTCATGTTTATCCACAAATGGAACTATTTTTCATGTTTGCCCACTTACCTTTTTGAGAGCTTAAGATTTATTGGTCTGTGGTTCTTTCTGTGATCATCACTGTATACTTTTATTTTTATTTATTTATCTGCATTATCTCTAAATTGGATTAAATCCATCGATTTAGAAATTAATGGTGCTTGGAAAATAAATAGATAACGAGTAGGACAAAATTGTCGTGTCATTCTTTGTTGGAAAATGATCAACGGATAAAAATTCAAATATCTATTAGAAATTTAAACATATGGTGAAAATCTGATTATAATTATTTTATCGGGTTAATTTTATTTTCCAATTTATACTATGCATATTTTTTAATTTTACATCTTACATTTTATAAAAATAAATTAAATGTATAATATAGATGGTGATTGGAAAAAAAAAATTAAGTTACAAAATTAAAAAACATGCATATTGAAAAATGAACCCTATTAAGTATTTGAAGTATGATGTTGAAACGTTTTGATTTGGTGGTAACATTGTCCAAAATGTATTTGTTTGTCAAAAAAAAAAGGTTATACAATTAATCATATCTCAAATAGATTGAAAAATGGTATTAAAACTTTTCAATTAATAACAGTTTATTTTATTTAAAAAAAAATCAATGGAGATCATAAAATTGTACAGTATTTAAAAAAAAAAACAAAAATTCTTGAAGTTGTCTATGGAGACATAACTTAAAAAGAAAAAGAATTAATACTTAAAAAAAAGTGTTGAAAATCACAATTTTTTGTCAATTGCAACATTCTAACCGGGCCATTCAAAGAATTTTGAACATATCTTTAATGTATAGATTTTAGGATTAGTTTCAATTTGCTGCCTGAACTACAACACTTTTTTCTAGTAGATGTATAAACTCAAAAAAAAAAATCAATCACTAATCAATCTATTCAAAATTTTCCAATTGCTACCCCAAACATATTTTTTCCAATCAAAATTCACCGGAAAACTCAAAAATTCATGATTCATATGCCAAAATGATCTTTGAAGTTAAATTATAACCCTAAATTAATTTAAAGATTTTTGTTTGATTTAAATTCGAATCGAATAAAAAATGTTCAAAACCCTAAAATGATTTTTGATCGATTCGGGATCGGATCGAATGAGAATAATGAAATTGACATGAGGTTATTATATGACTTCGAATAAGGGTCATTTTGGTGTATGAATCATGCATTTTTGACTAATATTTGAAAATGAATTGCATTTTCAAGTTTTCCGACGAATTTTGAAATGAAAATATATGCCTCGGGTAGCAACCGGAAAATTTTGAAGAGTTTGTCTAGTGATCGGAAAACTTTTTGAGTTTAAACACCCACTAGAAAAAGGATGTTATAGTTTAGGTAACAAATTGAAATTAACCCTAAATTTTAACATTCGAAATATTTATTAAATATTTTTTTAATTGTTTTTGTCAATCTTTTAAGTTAATTAAATTGCAATCTATGAAAAAGAGGTGACTTTAATTTTGAAATAAATTGTATTTTTTTTTTTAAAAGATGGTGATTTTTAATTGAATTAAGCCAAGATTAAAAGGTTGGTTGCCAAGAAGAAGATCGAAAACATCAACATTTTTTTTAATAAGCACTTTATAAACTTCAACATTCTTGAAGTTGACTACAGACAAAACTTTTTTTAAAAACTTCAATGGCGACCATAAAACCTCTAAAAATGAATTTACAACTTTTTAAGTAAAAATAAGGAAAATTATTAATTTTTTTTATAAAAAAAAAAAAGAGATTCTTGAAGTTGACTATGGAGACATTACTTTTTAAAGGAATAAAAACTCCAAAAAAAGATGTTAATTTTCCGATAAAATCACAACTTTTTTCTCAATTGCAACATTTTAACCAAGCCTTTCAAACAACCACATTTTTATATATATAGATTTGAAGATAAATTTAAATTATAAGTAGTGAAACTCATTTTCATGAAAGTATATCAATGAAGCAATCTCATTTAAATATTTTCATTGTCTTTTAAGATAATGTCTTTTTACAAGTTTTTATGGGTAGTTTGTGTTGGACATTCGATTCGAGCTGTACACCACACTGCATCTGGACAGCCCAATGAAGATCATCAGATCACTCGACCGGCCAGGATAACGCATTGGACGTCCTCCCCAATAGACCGCCCAGGACCATTGGGAGGAATCATCGATAGAGTAGTCTGGCCGGCTTGAGCTGATCTTGCCGCCTAAATAATAGCCAACCGTCAAGAGATCGTGGGTGACAAAACCACCAAATGCCGCGTAAATAAGCGAAAATCAAGGAGAAAGTGGACTCAACTTCCACAACCTCCACGATCTCCATTACGTAGGTTATTTTTTAACTATAAATAGATTTAATTTCAACTTGTAAAGGGTTTGAACTTTCATTCTGTAAATAGTACTAGAGAGCTTATTTCTCTAAAACAATATTATAAGATCCTGCCTGGTCACCTCAAACCGTCCAGGATCAGCCGAACTAATTTGCTCGAGTAGGCTCCGGGCCAGTATTCTTTGAACTTTGCATTTTATTTACTTACATTTAGGTGTTCGACTAGGAAGTATTCATTTACAAATTCCGACGTCAACAATTTGGATCTTCTATTACTTCTAAAACATTGAAAGGAACCTTTATCAGGTAGTTGGGAAAAATTCCAGTACATATAAAAAAAAAAAATCTTTAAATACTAAACTCCTGATATTGGAAAACTACTATGAAAATGGCTTAT
Source organism: Scutellaria barbata (assembly GCA_028654395.1). Taxonomy (NCBI): domain Eukaryota; kingdom Viridiplantae; phylum Streptophyta; class Magnoliopsida; order Lamiales; family Lamiaceae; genus Scutellaria; species Scutellaria barbata. The sequence continues at coordinate 4,553,915 of CM053652.1, forward strand.
TATAAATTCTGGCCCAAAATAATGAAGCCCATATTTTGGTCAGCCCATATCAACAAGCCATAACCCACAAATTCGTGTACTTGAAAGCCCAAAACAACCCAATTAGAACGGGTCGAGTCCAATAAGATCTTTATAAACTCAACTAGGGTTTCTCGTTCGCCCTCAATAACAAACTAGAGAGAGAGAGGGACACGGAGAGAGAGCGGCGGAAATGGTGAAGTTCCTGAAGCCAAACAAAGCCGTGATCGTCCTTCAAGGACGATACGCCGGCCGCAAAGCGGTGATCATCCGCTCGTTCGACGACGGCACTCGCGAGCGTCCGTACGGCCATTGCTTGGTGGCGGGGCTGGCGAAGTATCCACGCAAGGTCATCCGCAAGGACTCCGCGAAGAAGCAGGCGAAGAAATCTAGAGTAAAGTGCTTCATCAAATTGGTCAACTACAACCATATTATGCCCACGCGTTACACTCTGGATGTGGATCTCAAGGATGTGGTGACGCCTGATTGCTTGCAATCTAGGGATAAGAAGGTGACTGCGGCGAAGGAGACCAAGGCTAGGTTCGAGGAGCGGTTCAAGTCTGGCAAAAACCGTTGGTTCTTTACCAAGCTCAGGTTCTGAGTTGATTTGGATCTTTTAGTAGCTTTTATTCTGTCTACATTTTGAGTAATTCTGGGATGACATATTTTGCTTGTAAGGAGATCGTTTAATCTCTCTGGATTGCGTTTGAACACCATTATTGTTTAATGTCAGATGGTTTTGAACTTGTTTATCGTTTTGCTTTTGATTTCCTTGTTTAGACGTACTTTTCTGATATTTTGATGACTCTTTCTGAAGTAAAATCCTTTATGCCTCCAGTATAAGATTGACAATAATGCAGAGCTATAACGATTTATGCCTACAATTTTGATTGTTTTTTATGTTGACAAATGCTGATGGTTATTTAATTGCTCGTCAATTTTTTTTGTACGACTATATAAATATATATATGCTTTTAAAAATGTTTGCAAAATATGGCTCCTAATAGTATTTTGTATTGATGAGTTTTTTTGCACTTTAATGAAAAACTCTGTTCTCTGTTATTTACTCACATTTGCCCGATTACTAGATAGAGATTTACAGCAATGCTGGTATTTCTATTAGATTCTTGTGTTCTGAAATCGATCTCAATCATGCTGAAATTATTTGTGGATTTATTTCATTGAGATGTAGATTGGAAAACAATTCAAGCATATTGCTATTTGCCAAAATTAAATTCGATATTCAATTGCTTCATTTCCAATATGGAACAAGTTGATTTTTTTTCCCATCCCCGCGTTGTTTTTGAACTAATTTCTTCTATATCATAATCGTGCTTTTACTGCATCTGTTTTTTCTTTTCAAGTGTTCATTTAAACTTTGTTTTACTGTTATATATATACATATATATACACACTATATATATACACACACGCTAGTATCAAATATGACGTTAGACCGATAGTACTAATATCCTTTCTGAAATATGCTTTTCTTTAACACACCTCAATTTTTTTTGTTTTTAATTAAAAAAATTAAAAAATATGCAAATTCCCATATTACCCTTTAAAATAATAATAAAAAAAACCAACCCATTCCCTCTCCCTCGCCATCCACTGTTTTCTTTCCTTTCCTTTTTTTTTTTTTTTTTTCCCATATTCTTCAATTTTTTTACATATAATACAACAATGCAATGAAAATAATTTCATGGGTTAACTAATTATGTAAATATCGTGTAAAGAGTGTGTAAAAATTGTATAAAAAAATGCTAAAAATCGATAAAATGGAACAGTTTTGTTAGACCCTGGTAGGCCGAACATATAAAGATGTGTTCGGTCACCAAGTGTTGAACACATTTCTATAGAGGTATGTTTAGCCATTTGATGTCGAACACACTATACTTAAAATTAATAAAACGGAACAGTTCCGTTCGACCTACCTAGGTCGAACATTTATGACATGTTTGACACCTGATGATCGAATACATCTTTATGTGTTCAGTATACCAAAGTCAAACGAAAATGTTTTTTTTGTCAATCCATGAAATGATTTTCATTATATTGTTTTGTTATTTCTCAAAATTTCAAGAAGAAAAGAGAAGAAAAAGAAAGGATCATTTCATTATATTGTTTTATTATTTCTCAAAATTTCAAGAAGAAAAGAGAAGAAAAAGAAAGGTTGAGCAGCTTGACGGGAGGGAGAGAGAGGCAATAAGAGATATTTTTCAATTTTTTATTTTATTTTGAATTTTTAAGGGTTTAGTTGGAAATTATTTTATATTTTTTTAATTAAAATATTAAAATTTTGGAATGTGTTTAGAAAATGATGGGTGCTGATAGTTCCATCCATACATTTTTGTAAACAAATTATTTCAAAATAAACTATAATTTTATTTGTCATAATTCTTCTGATGCTCTCCAATTTAAACAATAATGTTGTGTCTCATGAAGTAAATGTCGAGTCAACAAATGATATTGAACGGTTGTTGAATCCGTTTAATGTTAGTTCCAATATGGGTTTCGACAAAGCCAATTTAATAATTAGTAAGAGTGAGGTTAACAAGGGTACTGTCGCAAAAAAATTCAAAGTCCAAGCTCGAGTACGTCATTATGTAATAAGAGATTTCAGCATGAAATGTCCATTTAACAAGCATCAAATAAAATTAATGTTCAACTCAATAGATAGAAAGGACTAAATTATTGGACTTAAAAAAGAAAAAAGAAAAAAAAAACAAGAGTTACAAAAAAAAAGAAAAAAAAACATATATTCATCAATCTACTTCTTACTTGTCCAACAGCCAATTGGAGTTGGTGTATGGATGCGCCATTTTCCTTTTATCTATTAATAATATCTGAAACTCGGACAAAAACAATATTTTCCTTACAGACAATATTTAAACAAATTAATGAAAGAGCGGAAAAAGATTCTGAAGTTGCCAAGGTTGAAACAAATGAATCAATTCCTAAAATAATAATAGTAATATATAATTTATATGTACATATAAGACGAAGAAAGAGTAGGTGTAGTCATCGCCCCCTAATTCTACTCTGACTTGATCACTATAAAGCTTCAATCTCATCACTCAAATTCTCCAAGCCAAGGAGCCCTAATTCCGCGAAATGGGAGTGAATGTGCCCAGAATCAAGCTTGGATCGCAGGGCCTTGAGGTGTCCAAGCAAGGCCTGGGCTGCATGTCCATGTCCGCCATCTATGGCCCGTCTAAGCCCGAACCCGACATGATCCAACTCATCCACCACGCCATCAACTCCGGCGTCACCTTGCTTGACACCGCTGACATCTACGGTCAACTCACCAACGAGATTCTTGTCGGAAAGGTATTCTGCTACTCTCTCATTTACTGGAAATTTTCCATCAAGTATTACTGTTACCAGTTACCAGAAGAGAGATGGTGATTGGTGAGTGAAGCTTTAGTTGCAGAGTAATGGGCATGGTAGTTTCTCTCTTAGGGTTTGGTTTCCCTTTTCCTTTTTAATGTTTTCATTAGATTATTTCAATTGCAAAAGAGAAAAACATGTAACTCTTATTCTTATATATTTAGGCTGCTTAATGTCTTCTATTAGTTTGATCAAATCACTGTGAATAGCTGATTCATTCAAAAAATTAACATAATTAAATAAAACATTTTTTTTCCAAATTTTATGTATTTTTTTACCATGATGATCAAAATTTAGACTGAATGAAATATTGTGATTGACTTTATATGCACATTGAGGTTCTCTTATGACAATCTAGAGATTCATGGAGTATTATAAGACAGAATGCTTTTCATGCCCCCCCCCCCCCTTTTTTTTTTCTTAATTTGGTTTTGATTGGAACATGGTTTTCCTAAAATTTGCAGGCTCTTCAAGGGGGAATGAGGGAAAAAGTGCAAATTGCTTCCAAGTTTGGGATATCATTCAATAATGGGAAGATGGAAGTACGTGGTGACCCGGCATATTTGAGGGCTGCATGTGAGGCAAGCTTGAAGCGTCTTGATGTGGATTGCATTGATCTCTATTATGTTCACCGGATTGACATTCGTGTGCCCATTGAAGTCACAGTGAGTACTGTTCTGAATTATCATTTGTTTGGAATTTTATGGAGGGTGGTGAAAATTGTTTGTATACTTAGTTATCCTTAATTCGAAGTTTTGACAGTAAGAGAGTGTGTACTTTCTATATAAAAAACAATTTAAGTTTTCTTGTGGCTATTGTATCTGAATAATTTTTTTAAGAAACATAGAAGCCATGGACATGAATAAATACACTTAAGAACTGCATTACTGCAGAGAATGGTAGTTTCTTCAACATGTTCTCATCTCTTTCTTGTCATCTTATTTTCTGGAGTTAGATGCTGATGTTATAATTGTTATAAATGATATACATATTGTTTATCAAGAGTAGAAGAAACTCATATGTAAATGGACAAAGACTAATATGCATTTGAGAAGTAAACTATATGATGGTGCTGAACCTGGAAGATTTGTCCTGTCAATTTTTTATTGCCACATATCAGTTATATACTTATATGCCTTCTTCTTTAGTCATTTGCTGCCTAGGGAATGATGTGTAAAGACATGGAAATTGCAACTAAGTGACCCAAATGATATTTGATTTTTCATTTGTGCTACTCTTGTGGATAGGGATCGAAACTATAATACAGTGGACTCAATTTGTTTCATCCTGATGGTGTTTTCTCTAATGCTATGTCCTGTACCATGCTGTAACAAGATGGGAGAGCTGAAGAAACTTGTTGAAGAGGGAAAAATAAAATACGTTGGCCTATCAGAGGCCTCTGCTTCAACAATCAGAAGGGCTCATGCTGTTCATCCAATAACTGCTGTTCAGAATGAATGGTCATTGTGGTCAAGAGATTTGGAAGAAGAAATAATCCCGACTTGCAGGTAAAAATATTTTGTCTATAAATCCTCACCTTACCTAAAATATTCTGCTTTTTTACACGTTTTATGAATTTCAGAGAACTTGGTATTGGGATTGTTCCATACTGCCCACTTGGACGTGGCTTCCTTTCAACAGGTCCCCAGTTGTTACAGAACCTCTCAGAGGATGACTTTCGTAAGGTATGTGCATATCTGGTAACCTTCCTACTACTATCATCATCGACATTTGATTGTAAAAATTCTTTATGTTTTAAATGATGATGATATTAAAGGCCTGTTAAATTTGCTAGAGTAATCCAAGGTTCCAACCTGAAAATCTTGAAACCAACAAGCTCATATACGAACAGATATGTGAAATGGCTAGGAGCAAAGGTTGCACCCCATCTCAACTGGCACTGGCTTGGGTTCATCACCAAGGAGATGATGTGTGCCCTATACCCGGCACCACCAAGATCAACAACTTCAATGATAATATCGGGGCTCTCTCTGTGAACCTAACCCACGAAGAGATGGCTCGTCTCTCTACTCTGGCTGACCTGGCTAAGGGTGAAAGGTCTGCATTCTTGGCAAACACATGGATGAATTCAGACACACCACCATTGTCGTCTTGGAAAGCCGAGACCAATTATGCATGAGGGTGCCTGCTGCAGTCTACACCATGGCTACAACAGCCTTTGTGGTGCTGTCAACTACATTGAATTATGTTTTCTTTCTCCTTCTGTTTCCTAATTCTGTATCAGTAAGTGTCTGTTTGTATTTGCTTCAAAGAAAGTGAAATAATTAACAGTAGATTCAATTTATCGTAATTATAAGTGGTACTAGCAGAGAACTCGTTCGTTGCAGTGGCGAGCTCATGTTCCTTTATCATATTTTCTTTTTTAATATTTTTGCCCTTTTTGATTTGTATTTGCTCAGTAATTTGTGGGAGGGTTCCATGTTCCGTTTATATTTTTTTGTATAAACTTTGAAATGTTGCATGTTGTCTTATGAACTTTAAATTTGTTACATTTTACGGTATTGAATAAATCATGACCGTACATGTATCCTGAATCAACGACTAGGATTTGTCTAATATTGTAAAATGTAAAATCACAACTGTAAAAAAAAAAAAAAATTTAAGCCTTTGTGGGATATTGAATCAAAGGTAGTTTTTGTTTAATGGTTGAGTTTCCGGATGTTGTTTTGGTTAATTTTATATTATTGTTAGCAAAGGTTTGATGTTCATGTATATAATGATAATATGTTTTTGTGAGCACTGGAATATAAATCTTTAATATATACTGCAAGAGAAATCAAACTTTAACATATGTAACTTATGATTAAATATCTTCTCATCTAAGTTTAATTTAATTCTAATAATACATTTATCTTTAGTTTATCTATTAGTTACTTTTTATAATTATACTAATTTAACTCTTAATTAAAATAAGAACTCCTCTTTCCTAAATACCCTTTTCATTTATTACATTTAAATAATGTTAATAATGGAATTAAAATCTATAGACATATACATCAATATAATGCAATACAGTTATTCATGACATTTATCTATCAACTCCATGCATATATTGCTTGAATTAATTAATTTTTATTATTGAAATTAATAATGAGAAATTTATTTTTATTTTATATCCATTTTGTAAATTTTAATCTTTGGACAAATTTAATGAAATAATACACAATTTTAAAACCTTATTAATATTTCAAATCATATTATATTTAGATATTAAATAAGATTACACTATTTTTTTTCTAATAATTATAATAATAATTATTTATAAATTCATTTCCAAAAATTATTTCCATTTTTTCTAAATCCATGAATCACACAATGTCTATACCAGTATCCAATATAATAAAAACATGCAGAAAAGGATAACAATTTATATAATGTCATTTTAGTTGTATTATAGATTACTACAATATATTTTATATTATATACAAGTTTTATCAAAGAGAATATTTAAATAAATTAATAAAGGGTGGGGCCTAGAGAGTGTAGACTATATAAATGGAAAGTTCAAAAAGGTCCAACAATGGCGTCAGTAGTGGCGTATAGAGTTGACTCAGTACGACAGCAGTGACGCTACCTTATTCCCGCCACCTCTTTATAAATACTCCTCTCACTTCACATCTACATAATCTTCATCTCAAACTCAATTTCACTGCAAAAACAATTGAAATTCCAATTCAACAAATCCACAATTCTGCAAAATGGGAGTGAATGTGGCGAGAATCAAGCTTGGGTCGCAGGGCCTTGAGGTGTCCAAGCAAGGCCTGGGCTGCATGTCCATGTCCGCCTTCTACGGCCCGCCCAAGCCCGAGCCCGATATGATCAAACTCATCCACCACGCCATTAACTCCGGCGTCACGTTTCTCGACACCTCCGACTTTTACGGGCCCCACACCAACGAAATTCTGATTGGAAAGGTATCGATTTATTAGGTTTTTAATTTTGCCTGTAATGTGTTTGTGGCATCGATTTATTGATTTAGTTTGGGACATTTATTGGACTGATTGCAGGCTCTGAAAGGGGGAATGAGGGAAAAAGTGCAGATTGCTTCCAAGTTTGGGATTAAACACAAGGATGTTCCGACTGAGATACATGGCGATCCGGCATATGTGAGGGCTTCGTGTGAGGCGAGCTTGAAACGTCTTGATGTGGATTGCATTGATCTCTATTATGTTCATCGGATCGACACTCGTGTGCCCATTGAAGTTACAGTGAGTACTCTTGTGATTAATTGTTTGTTTGGAATTGCATTAAGGGTGAAATTTATTTGTGTACTTGGTGATCAATGGTTTGTTTGGAATTGAAAATTATCTTTATATGTGTGTTGTATATGATTTTGACATTATGCTGTTTTTTCAATGGAGTCGACTTCAATGCGTCGAAGTTGACTTCATAAGAAACCAGACATTGAGTTCTATATAAACGACGTAGCCATGGACCTGAACAATCCTGCATCTTTTACTGTTAACTGCAAGAATGGTGTTTTCGTGGTGGTTTCTTAGCTTAGGTTCCATCTGTTTCTTCTCATCTTATTCACTGGGAATAATACTTCTTTTTTTTGATGCCAATGGTCCTTATATAATCTGTTACAATGATATACAAACTGTGCCTAAGAATGAGCCAAATGTTTTGAATTTGACTCATAAGTAATTAACGACTGGTGTTTTCTCTAACATCAATCTTGTACAATGCTTTAACAAGATGGGAGAACTGAAGAAACTGGTTGAAGAGGGGAAAATAAAATATGTGGGCCTATCGGAGGCCTCTGCTTCAACAATCAGAAGGGCTCATGCCGTTCATCCAATAACTGCTGTTCAGAATGAATGGTCACTCTGGTCCAGAGACTTGGAAGATGAAATCATCCCTACTTGCAGGTACAAAGTATTTACTAACTATTTTAGGTTTCAAGGAAAGTGGTAATAACATTCAGCTTTCAACAATGCTTATGAAATTCAGAGAACTTGGCATTGGAATCGTCCCGTACAGTCCACTCGGGCGTGGCTTCCTTTCAGCAGGCCCCGAGCTGATCAAGAATCTCTCAGAGGGCGACGCACGTAAGGTTGGTGCAATTCTAGTAACCATCATTAAAAGACAAGTATTTAAGCAGCTCTTTGATTTAAAAGTGTGAATTTTGCTAGAACTTTCCAAGGCACCAGTCTGAGAACCTTGAGACCAACAAGCTGGTATATGAACAGATAAGTGAAATGGCTAAGAGAAAAGGTTGCACCCCATCTCAACTGGCACTGGCTTGGGTTCATCACCAAGGAGAGGATGTGTGCCCTATACCCGGCACCACCAAGATCGACAACTTCAATGATAACATCGGGGCTCTGTCCGTGAACCTAACCCTCGAAGAGATGGCTTGTCTCTCTACTCTGGCTGACCTGGTTAAGGGTGAAAGGACTGCATTCATGAAAAACACTTGGATTAATGCAAACACACCACCATTGTCGTCTTGGAAAGCCAAGACCTGATCATGCATGTCTTGCACACTTTCCCAATAAATGTCTTGTATTTGCTTTCAACATTGTGAAAGGATGTTGTACTTTGGATGAAAAAGTATAGGCTGATATTGTTCTCTCAGAAAGTGTAGAGCTTATATAGCATAGTGGGTTTGGGACAAGTGTTTCATCAATGTAAACCTTGTATCTCACTTTGTGTTGTTGACTTGTTGGAATGGAATATGAGATAAATTATCATTTTACAATAGATGAATCAAGTGCAATTTAATTCTACTTATTTTCATATAGTTCATCTTTTATCATGTCAGATTGTATAATTCAAAAAGCAAAGTGTAAAACAAGAAACAGAGAATATAAAATAAAGAAGTCTGTACAATATAGTGACAAAAACTTTATAGTTTGGATGAAAACAAATATTATCCCTTATAAGATGTATACACGCCAACTTTCAGCTAAGCAATTTTTATGTGTGATATTTTATAGTAACATTCACTTGTGAGATGAGATCAAATCTGTAATATTGAGTAGCATTTAGAAGATTTGATGTAAACACTCTGAGTGTTTAAGGTAACAAATTCAGAAGTTGATTATGGGCACATTTGGCATCTGAAAACACTATAAGTAGAGGAAGCTCTCAATAATTGATGGACAGGCTAAGAGCACTTGAACTCTTTTGAATATCAAGTAAAGATAGTACAAAGTTGTCTAGCAAGTAGATCAAGGTATTTTGGCTGGGATTTTAATTGCATTATATCTATTTCAGCTTTTGTTGTTAGATTGCAGTTAAACATCAAAATGTACATCTTCTAGGTTATCTCATTTCAGTCTATATTCTATTTAGGAGTTTCTTGATGAGAGAAGTTGGCGTAACATGGATTAAACTTTTTTGTTCTTAATCTGCTTGCCCTGTAATTTTGACGAGTAGTCATATAAGCCTGATATGTATAAATATTGCCCAACAAACATTTATGTTTTTCTCTTTAATCCTGGCCTACTATTATTTTGTAAAATAAGGTTGCTTCTTTATCTTAAATTCTTTGTCTGTTTCAGTCATTGAGTGATCTGGATTTAATTCAAAAGATGGCACAAAAATTTATCGTGCTCGATTTTCATCTGTCACTGAGAAGGATATTCTGAAAGCGATGAATAACCTTGTTGAACCTAACAAAAATGAGGCATTGGCTGTGGATGCTCGGCAAGAGATAGATTTGAAAGTTGGAGTTGCCTTCACAAGATTCCAGACGAGCTATTTCAATGGGAAATATGGATACCTTGATTCACGAGTTATCTCGTCAGTCTCTCCCCTAATTTTCTTTTTTCTTCTGAATCCTGTTACATTCACTATGTTCTGTTATGTTTCTTTTCTGTTGACCATTTTGAGTTGTGAGGGCTTATCTTTAACATAGAGACTTATTTAACAATAAGGGTGTGTAGAGACCAGATTCTAATATCAGTAAAGTTTAAAACTTGAGGTCCAAATATGAGCTCATTGGTTGAGAAATTTAGGAACAACATTTGGAGTAAACCTTTCTAAAGGGAGAGAATGAATCCATATTGATTTCACTGGTGGAAACAAAGTAGTATATGCAGAGAGACACACACAACATATTAAAAAGCAGGAAAAGGGAAAATAAAGAATAGGAACTGGATAAAAGAGGAAAAAGAGATGGGAAATTTCAGCAAGTATTGAGCTTGCTCATCCTTGAATCAGCTTGGACCCAAATATTGTTCAATCATATTTAATAGGTCATAAAAAATAATACTTTTAAGTAAAGATCGATGATTATGAATAATGGTTTTCTCCAAATAAAATGGGTGGAATAAAAAATAATTAGAAATAGAAGACATTATTTTGATAACATTAAATGTATTCTAATATGTATTAAATAAATGAATACTTTTTGAATATACTTTTAATTTTTTTTTATTGAATAGACTATTAAATGTACTATTAAAGATAATCTCATACGATGTTAAATATATTCATAATTTCTTTTTCTGAAAAGAAACTAATAAATTTTAGGTGACACATAACGACTAAAAAATATATAAAAGAAATAGTGTCATAACCGGAGAGCCAATTCTCGTTTAAAATGACAGTTTTAAAAGATGACACTTTTGGTTAATTGCCGTTTATCCCCTATAATTATTGTTTAACCCTTTCAACTTCGAATTTGTGCAAGAAATAGCCGTTTTAGGGTTAAATGACAATTTTAGGGGTTAAACGACAATTTTGGTTAATTGCTGTTTAACCCATAAAATGTCGTTTAACCCTAAAACGACCATTTTTTGCAGACATTCGATTCTTAAAGGGGTAAACGAAAATTTTAGGCAGAATTTTATCGTTTAAGGGGTAAACAGCAACTTAAGACTGTGAACCGCAGTATACGATTTCATATTTGCAATAATTGTAGGTTGTAAATGACTATTTTAGGCCGATGAATGGTAATTTAATCTGGATTTAGGACAATTTAGGCCGTCAACCATCTATGTTAGGGCTAATCGTACATTTTAGGCCATAAACCAAATGTGTTAGGGCTAATCAGACATTGTATGACTGATTTGGCAAATTAGTTAAAATGGACTTGCTATTCCTACTCGGATCATTGTACATAGTAAATGAACATCTTTTTCGCAAACCGGATGTTGTAAGAAAATCTGAAATCAAAGGTTTACGGACAAAGGTTTAGGGTTTAGGGTTTGGACTAAATTTTTTATTTTTTTATTTTACTATTTATCTAAATGTTTGTATATTTACTATTGCGTAAGACATTTTGTGAGTAATAAGTAATAAGATTTTTGTGTTCATAATGTACATGGATTTGCATTGGGTTCGTCCGGATTGTCAGGGCCGTTCGTCCATTTTTCTTGAATTCGTCGAGCACACTCCAAAAAGAAACAAACTGGTAGCTTTCTTGCCCACAGTAGACGAGCATTCCACGTCTCGACAGCGTTGGAGGTCATGAAGTTAAATTTTCGAACGAGACATTTAGCGTTGCTCAACGTATCCAAAGCACCTTGAATATCCGCTTCCACAAGCAACGTCATGTACCTGTATCAGATAATATATTAGATAACTAGACGTACTATAAAAAAATTGAAGAATTGTACTATAAACCCAATTGAAATTTGCAGGAGAGGGATGACACGTTCGCATACCTCACGAAAAGTCCACCGTCATAATAATATGCTGCCTTTTGGAAAAGTCTTACGAGATGTGATCCATGTTTTGCTAGATTTTGTTGAAGGTGGAAACAACATAAACCATGAGTTGCATCTGGATAGACTTTGCTGATGACATTTGTGATGCTTTTATGCTGATCAGATACAATAAGCAGCTCATTTGGGCATCCAAAGGCATTTCGAACATGACCTAAAAGGCATGTCCAAGATTCATCATTCTCTACATCGTCTATCCCTATTGCCAAAGGGATAATCTGATCGTTTCCATCTTTTGTCACTGCTACAAACCCAATACCTTTGTACTGACCTTTCAAATGACAATCATCAACCATTATAACAGGACGAGAATATCAACGAAATCCATTGATGGATGCGGCCAGAGCAAAACACAAATATTTGAATTTTCCACTGTTGTGTGTTTCCAAAGCAGTATACGATTTCGAATTGGTTTCTTTCAAGACCTCCAAGTAAGATGGAAGCAAAGAAAATGAGCTATTCGGATCATCATACGCAAGCTGCATTGCACGACGTTTTGCTGTCAATGCAAACCTATAAATAAGCAGCAAACCATGTCAATGGTTCATTTCCTCCATGATGTCTCTAGGATTGATCATCGAATTCTCTTTGAGTAGCCTATTGGCGAAGTATTCACCGATCAAAACAGATAGAAGTCGACGAGGAGCAGATGTGTTGAGGTCATAGTTACAGCTGTGAGACAATTGAATTGTGGAGATCTTCCAAATTCCATATTTTTGTTGGGCATGAAGCTTGAATGGACAATCTTGTTGCTTGCATTTGACAAACCATCTCTGTTTGTCCGAGTGATCCACTATATATTCTGCAGTTCAGTTTTACTAGAAAAAGTGGATCCTTTTTGCAAACCGTTTGGCGCTGGGTTGTTATTATCCAAATCTGAAGAACAAGACGGCTCGAATGGTGGAATCTAGGGGATATTCCATTCAGATCTCAATATGTATGTTAGAAAATCCAGATAGGCTTCTCGTTGCTCCTGATCCAAAACGGCCTCATCTTCTTCATCCATCTCGAAGTCACTAATTATCTCATCCGGTTCTGTCATCTCATATTCATCTTCGGTATTCGAGCCTACAAGAAGGTAGAATTAAACACTTATTCAATAATTTCATACATATAATAAATTCATACGTATCAACAATATTTATATTTAAAATTACCTACCCCATTGATGTCGATCCTCATGTCATTCTTATCCTCGTTCATGATTATACGTGTATGCATCTTCTTCGTGAGCACCTTCAGCGTTTTCAGGATAGGATGTCGGAGGCACGTTTAAGTCTAGAAAGTTGAATCCACCATAGTTTATCCGACCATTTTCCGATGGCCAAGGTGACCACGTTTCAGCTGAAGTTGTACCTTTTAACGGTCAGCCCATCCAGTCCTCATCGAACGTAGATTTACTATAGGTCTCCTCGTTCTGATTAGGTATACCCTATTTTGTATGAAATGTCTCGTCATTTTGAAGTCTAAAGGAAACATTTGAATTCTCCAAATTGAATGTGGTATGCGCGTCTGATTTCGGTACATTTGACGCATCATATGTGTCCCAACAAAAATTTAGACGGCCCGATTCAAATACTTCATCAACGGTATTATTTTGCTCCGAATAAGAAGATCCTACATTACGACGCTCGATCGAAAAACCATCAAAGCTGTTATTATCAATTGTACTTGACACCATATGATCGGATAGTCCAACATCCATCATTCGAAGGGAGACAAAAACAACAAGATCGTCTACAGATATGCACAATATTAGTTTCAAATCGTAGTCATTCTTTATTTTAATTTTTCTCACTCTTTCCTTTATCTCAACTAACGAGTGGATCATATATCCCCATAAATTCATGTCTGCACATACAACTCCATGAATTGAGTCCAGTAAATCACAATATGTGATTTTTTGAAGATAAATCACCTCTCGATAACTGTTTACGTACCCTACGCCTTGTAAATAACCTCCAAACCAAACATTAACACCTCTCAAACTCATCTTGTTCTTTACAGTTCGAGTCTAGGAAAATAAAATCGTCAGTATTCAGTGCAAAATTAATTTATACACGAACATGCAATAGGAGGGAAAAATTACTTAATTATATATTTTTCAACTCTTAAAAAAATGTTTAACAACATATTCATTGCAACTGTGGTTGTTTGAGTGTTGTCTATTGCTTAATTAATCTAAACGCTAATTATTCTATTGCTTAATTTTACACTTTCTTAAAAAATTGTCGTTTTGGGATATATTTGAATTTTTTCTAAAATTACCGTTTAGCCCTACATATGGCTTTTAAACCTTTTTTCCACTAATTACAAGTAAACGACAATTTTAAAAAAAAATTGTCGTTTATCCCTCAAATATTTGTTAAAATTGCCGTTTCTCCATGAAATTTAATTACAAACCTACTTTGCTCCCAAATAGGGCTAAACGACAATTTTTAGAAAAAAATGTGGGATACACGGCAATTATTGTAAAATTGTCGTATACCCCACAAATTTTTTTTTTAAATTGCCGTTTACCCCTAAATTTCATTTTTCAACATATTTTTCCACATTTTAGGGTTAAAGGGCAATTTCAGCATAATTGTCTTATAAATTGATTAAGTAAACGACATTTTCTACCAACAATATGCACAACTGTAAACATATAATTTACTAAATAATTGTGAGAGAAAAAATATTACCTCAAATCTGTGTTTGTTTACGGCAATTTCTTTTTACAAACCCAATAGAATTTCACTTATATGTGGAGATGAAAAATGAAAGCAATTCAAATTATCTTGCATTAAAAAGATAAAAAAACATACACTATTCACAAGTCTATCAGTCAATGATACACAAGTATAAATCATCTACTATTCACATCATCACAAATCACAAATAAGTAATAAAAAACAACCCAATTTATCATTTTGTGGTAGAAAAGACCCACCTTAACTCAATTATGGTAGAAAATGGTAAACTATATAGACCAGGGTATTATGAGCCCCGAACCCTATTATATACTCCCTCCGTTCCTTAACACTTTGCACACTTTCCTTTTTAGTTTGTCCCCAAACACTTTGCACACCAAAAAATGGTAAAATTTATCATAATTCTTACCCTCATAATACATACTTATTTACACACAATGTCATTACTTTTTCTCACACAATGCCATTTATACTATATATAAAATGAAAGAAGTTGGCAAAAATTACTGATTTGCCATTAATTACCTAATTAGCAAAAATTACTAATTTGTCATTAATTACTTAATTGGCAAAAATTACTGATTTGCCACTAATCACCTAAATTTATCTGATTTTTTTTTTTGTTTGGATTCAGGGGAAAATTGTTATAATTTATTTAATTTAATTTCATGATTGCAGAAAATGGTTTCAGGAGTGTGCAAATGTGGGTCAGCTTTTTGATTATTCCTATATAGTTTTGAAGCTAAATTTTTTAAACATAAACTAAATTTTGGAATAAATTAATTTTTTTTTCAACAAATCCATCTAAAAACAATGCAGAAAATTATCTACACATTTAAAATATAAAAGAACAAAAATATGAATAAAATATATTAGCAAGTTTAGTAAATGACTTTTGAATTATTCAGAAATTAAAACTCACAAACACAAAACTATTATTATTATTTTATATTGTGTTCAATTTTATTTTCAAATTGAATTGTTGAATATTGATTTTATATTTATTATTTTATTATTTTTTTAATATTGATGTTCAATTTATTATTCAAATTTTATTATTTTATATTGTATTGTGTTATATTTATGAATTAATTATATTCATAATTTGATTTAGATTTCATTTTTAATGCATGTTATATCAAATTCATATCTATTTTAAAATTCATAATCTACTATTTACATAGCATATATAATTATATCAAATTTAAAATGTTGAGTTTCAAAATTGTTTGCATTTAAAATTTTTAATTATATCAAATACAATTATTTAAAATAACATAATTTTAAAGTTGAAATATTAACATTTTTAATTAATATAGATATTAAAAGCAATATATATATATATATATTTTATATATATTACATTTAAATGATATATCATTACATTATGTCATCAATATTAAAAAATATAGATTTTATATCACAAACCGCGTATCACACGGGTGTACTGCTAGTTTAATATTAAACTAATCATTTCATTAGAAAAAGTAAATTTGACCATTATACCCTCAATCAAAAAAATAAATATTCACTTTTTTTTAAAAACTGTGCCCAATTTGATGTGCAAAGTAATTCGAGACGGAGGGAGTACTAGTTTTATCAAAGAGAATATTTAAATAAATTAATAAAGGGTGGGGCCTAGAGAGTGGAGGCTATATAAATGGAAAGTTCAAAAAGGTCCAACAATGGCGTCAGTAGTGGCGTCAAGAGTTGACTCAGTACGACAGCAGTGACGCTACCCTATTCCCGCCACCTCCTTATAAATACTACTCTCACTACACATCTAAATAATCTTCATCTCAAACTCAATTTCACTGCAACAACAATTGAAATTCCAATTCAACAAATCCACAATTCTGCAAAATGGGAGTGAATGTGGCGAGAATCAAGCTTGGGTCGCAGGGCCTTGAGGTGTCCAAGCAAGGCCTGGGCTGCATGTCCATGTCCGCCTTCTACGGCCCGCCCAAGCCCGAGCCCGATATGATCAAACTCATCCACCACGCCATTAACTCCGGCGTCACGTTTCTCGACACCTCCGACTTTTACGGGCCCCACACCAACGAAATTCTGATTGGAAAGGTATCGATTTATTAGGTTTTTAATTTTGCCTGTAATGTGTTTGTGGCATCGATTTATTGATTTAGTTTGGGACATTTATTGGACTGATTGCAGGCTCTGAAAGGGGGAATGAGGGAAAAAGTGCAGATTGCTACCAAGTTTGGGATTACAGACAAGGATGGGAAGACTGAGATACATGGCGATCCGGCATATGTGAGGGCTTCGTGTGAGGCGAGCTTGAAGCGTCTTGATGTGGATTGCATTGATCTCTATTATGTTCATCGGATCGACACTCGTGTGCCCATTGAAGTTACAGTGAGTACTCTTGTGATTAATTGTTTGTTTGGAATTGCATTAAGGGTGAAAGTTATTTGTGTACTTGGTGATCAATGGTTTGTTTGGAATTGAAAATTATATTTATATGTGTGTTGTATATGATTTTGACATTATGCTGTTTTTTCAATGGAGTCGACTTCAATGCGTCGAAGTTGACTTCATAAGAAACCAGACATTGAGTTCTATATAAACGACGTAGCCATGGACCTGAACAATCCTGCATCTTTTACTGTTAACTGCAAGAATGGTGCTTTCGTGGTGGTTTTCTTAGCTTAGGTTCCCTTTGTTTCTTCTCATCTTATTTAATTTTTTTTTTTTTTTTTTGAAGCCAATGATCCTTATATAATCTGTTACAATGTATACAGACTGTGCCTAAGAATGTGCCAAATGTTTTGAACTTGACTCAAAGTAATTAACCACTGGTGTCTCTAACATCATATCTTGTACAATGCTTTAACAAGATGGGAGAACTGAAGAAACTGGTTGAAGAGGGGAAAATAAAATATGTGGGCCTATCAGAGGCCTCTGCTTCAACAATCAGAAGGGCTCATGCCGTTCATCCAATAACTGCTGTTCAGAATGAATGGTCACTCTGGTCCAGAGACTTGGAAGATGAAATCATCCCTACTTGCAGGTACAAAGTATTTACTAACTATTTTAGGTTTCAAGGAAAGTGGTAATAACATTCAGCTTTCAACAATGCTTATGAAATTCAGAGAACTTGGCATTGGAATCGTCCCGTACAGTCCACTCGGGCGTGGCTTCCTTTCAGCAGGCCCCGAGCTGATCAAGAATCTCTCAGAGGGCGACGTACGTAAGGTTGGTGCAATTCTAGTAACCATCATTAAAAGACAAGTATTTAAGCAGCTCTTTGATTTAGAAGTGTGAATTTTGCTAGAACTATCCAAGGCACCAGTCTGAGAACCTTGAGACCAACAAGCTGGTTTATGAACAGATGAGTGAAATGGCTAAGAAAAAAGGTTGCACCCCATCTCAACTGGCACTGGCTTGGGTTCATCACCAAGGAGAGGATGTGTGCCCTATACCCGGCACCACCAAGATCGACAACTTCAATGATAACATCGGGGCTCTGTCCGTGAACCTAACCCATGAAGAGATGGCTTGTCTCTCTACTCTGGCTGACCTGGTTAAGGGTGAAAGGACTGCGTTCATGAAAAACACTTGGATTAATGCAAACACACCACCATTGTCGTCTTGGAAAGCCAAGACCTGATCATGCATGTCTTGTACACTTTCTCAATAAATGTCTTGTATTTGCTTTCAACATTGTGAAAGGATGTTATACTTTGGATGAAAAAAGTATAGGCTGATATTGTTCTCTCAGAAAGTGTAGAGCTTATATAGCATAGTGGGTTTGGGACAAGTGTTTCATCAATGTAAACCTTGTATCTCACTTTGTATTGTTGACTTGTTGGAATGAAATATTAGATAAATTATCATTTTACAATAGATGAATCAAGTGCAATTTAATTCTACTTATTTTCATATAGTTCATCTTTTATCATGTCAGATTGTATAATTCAAAATGCCAAGTGTAAAAACAAGAAACAGAAAATATAAAATAAAGAAGTCTGTACAATATAGTGACAAAAACTTTATAGTTTGGATGAAAACAAATATTATCCCTTATAAGATGTATACACGCCAACTTTCAGCTAAGCAATTTGTATGTATGATATTTTATAGAAACATTCACTTGTGAGATGAGATCAAATCTGTAATATTGAGTAGCATTTAGAAGATTTGATGTAAACACTCTGACTTAATAATAAGGTGTAGCAAATTCAGTAAAAAATTGAGTTAATTCTAATTTTATTTGACTTTATCATACATCTAAAAAAAAAAAAACCTAGATAAATTTATTCTTAGATTAATACAAACTTGAGCAATCAAAATTCAATAACTAACCTAGGGTTTATTATTTCACCGATATTTAGATTCAAATATTCAATTTTAAAATTTAAAAGTGGTATCATTTAAAAAAAATAAAAGAAGAAGAAGAAATTAGTTGCCTCAAATGATCGACACTTTATATAAACAATTTATAATATACAGCTTTTTTTAAATTTTATTTTTATAAATCATATACAGGAGTTGGTTGAATTTTTTTGTTTAGACTTTTAATTGTGTCAGGTTCAAATTGACCCGACCCGAACTCAGGCTTCAATTTCGGGTGCAATATACAGTTTACTAGTATCAAATTCTCTGCAAAATCACTGCCCAAAACCCCTTAAGCTAGATCAATGGCTCCCAAAGTTTTAATGGTAAGAAAATTAGGAACATGGTTGAAGATTTCTAATTGTTTATGTACAAATGGTGTCCACCTTTTCTTACTTGTTTGTTTCCCTCTGCTCTGGTTATGGAATGAATTAGGTGGCAGAGAAGCCAAGCATTGCTCTCTCAATTGCTTCAGTTCTTTCGGGTGGTCGAGTAAGTTTTCCTTTCCGGTTCTGCCTTTTGTCTCAATGTGTTATAATTTATGTAGTTCCATATTATGTTATGATGAATAGAGAAATAATTATGTTTTTGGTTACATTTACGTTTCTTCATTTAAATAATGGATTGGAGTTATCATTCAGTGTGGCAATGTCATGGTTTTGATAAGAATTCAAGCTTTTAGTTGCATTTTGTATACGTGAATTTATTGACTGTGGTTTAGAGGTTAGAAAAGTATAGTTGCTTCCATAATGTTTATTTACTCTGGACTTATAAGTGAGTTCCCGGTTATTATTATTATTTTTCCATGAATGATTCACAGTTCCAGTTTAGATATTTTCCTCCTAACAAATAACTTTTGCGATGAAGTTGAAAAAACAGTATTTCTTAATTCAAAAAGTTGGAAAATAACTATTAGTTTGAAGACATGTAATTGTGGGGTCTTTGTGGTTAAACTACGTTTTCAACACTCTTGTAGACCAACAATTCTAAGAACTTCATGTTGATCTAGTGAATCTCGTCTGGTATCTTGAATTGATCATGAACTTTATGGGGATTATTTGTTTCCATCAAAATGCATTTTGGAGCTGCACTTTTGTAGTTGATGGTTACTTTCAGTACAGATACCAGTTCTTTATTTTAGTTTGCATTTTGGACACAAATTCTTCTCTTGCTCTATTGTAACGAGAGCTATCACAGTCATTGAATTGCTGTTAAATTGGATAGAGGTAGTCTTTCTGTTTTCTTTTCTGATCTAGAAAACAACTTCTTTGTTTACTATTTGGTTGGTTGATATCTTTATAATGATTACAAGGCAAAGATTAATAGTGCATTTCCCATTCACTTTAGTGTCTGTGCATTCATCTTATCCATGGATATGTTCTACATCACTTTAATAGTGTTTCTCCTCCCATCTCCTTTCTGCCTGATGTTGAAATACTATAATTTTTATGGTAATTTCTTTCAGTGTTTTATTTTCTCGGAAGCTAATCGAAAAATGCTTATTTCATTGCAGATGTCAACTCGAAGGGGGAGTACTGAGGTCCATGAGTTTGACGGGACATTTTTGGGATTTCCAGTGTTTTATAAAGTGACATCAGTGATTGGTCATGTTTTCAGGTTTTCAATCCTTGACTTATAATATTCCCTTTAGAATATGTCTTTCCTATCTAAATAAGATGATTTCTTTCTAAGTATATTTTGACGGGATAATGCTGAGTTATTGAACTAAAAACAAGTCATTACTACTTCTTCGCAGACATGCTTTCACTATTCAGCTCATGCTATAGTGTGTCTGTCCTACTCTCACCATAATGAGCAGTATCTAAATCTTCTGAAAGATATAAGGACCTTTTTAAGTATTAACAGGAAATAAACTAACATGGCCCATTTAATCAGATACGAAATTACTTCAAAAGGTACCTGGAAAGGAAAATAGAAAGCAAGGAGGAACTGCAGGTTTCAAAAATAATTGTTGACCAGTAATTAGTCTGTTGTCAGTAAGTAAAACAATTTTTTTTATATCTAAATAAGCCGTATGCTGGTTTCTTTCTTGTGACAACCTTTCCTTTCGATTTACATATTACATGACATCATTTCAGAAAATAATCTTGTTAGACTGGATAATGAGAATTAGTTTGGATCTTATAGTTGAACAAAGTAATATACTTTGGGAGAGGATTGCCTGTCGTGGTAATTGTTCTGTGCGCTTTCTTCTAAACATGCTACAGTTTCAGTGTTTGAGTGTCAAAATATCTTTTTCTGGGAGTTCAGTGTAGATTTTCCTGCACGCTATCAAGATTGGAATGCTACAAATCCTCTGGATCTCTTTGATGCACCGACTGTTAAAACAGAATCAACGCCAAAGGTTTTCTTATCCTTTCATTTTGTTAACTCTGGTCCTGTGTCTCACTGATTTTTATGCTATGTACGTGAGAATATTAATGTATTATATGTTGTACTGAAAACTTATATTTAGTGTGTAAACTGAGTAGACAAAAAATGTGAAGCTGTTTAAGAAAATTTTCAACTATACTGTCATCCTACCTTGGGATTTCATTATATATCTTAGAAATAGTACATGAAACAGCCATTAGCAGCGTTTGATGACTGTTCAGAAAAAGAAATAATATATTTTCAAATTTCTGGAAAGAAATAGGAGGAAATGAAGGTTTAAATTAAGCAGATATATAATGCCATCATGATAGAAAGACAAGACTTGAGTTTTTTCATGTATCTTGATTTTCAAAATGTCATGGTATAAAATATTCTGCCCGCATTGAGTCCACCTGTACTCAAACAATCATTCCATATGAGATTCATTTTCAAATATACACAACTGAAAATTCCCCCACACCCCCCTCCCCCCTCTTTTTTTTTTGTTTTCAATTGGGAGATAGCAAGCTTTTGATGTTTCCAAGCCCTCTGTTTTATCGTGAGTCGTTATCCTCTCTTTGTTAAATAAATATTTAATTTTCTACCTTTCTTTCTCTAGTTTTGCTATCATTTTGGGGGGAAAAATAATAATCGATGTGGATTGAGGTTAGATTTATTTAAAGTTGATCATATTAAAAATCGCAAACTATGTTCAAATTTCAATTACAATACAAACTTTTATTTGTAACAATATCAGTCACTAACTTTGAACTTTATTTCAATTACATAGAATTCATTTTACGACTCAACTGCGACATCACCACCATTGTTAGATGTGTTCGATGAGACCGTCTCAAATCTACCATCAATTTTGTCATCTGCCATTGCTACCATCATAAATCGAGAGTGGAAGGTGTGAAAAACCTAGTTTTCACCATCCATTCATGATAGGTGGTAGCTCAAATCCCAAAATTGATGGTGGATTTGGGATGGGCTCGTCGAACCACATCCAATGGTAGTGGTAGTGTCACATTTAGCTGCTGGAAAATGAGGTTGATCTCATAGTTAAAAGAAATTCATAGCTTGTGACTAACATTGTTTCAGAGAAAAGTTTATGTTGTAATTGAAATTTGACCAAAAGTTCGTGATCTTTATGTAATCAACCCTTTATTTAAATTAGATACTGCAGGGAATTTCTTTGTTTTGTGTATTCTGGGTGCTATTCATATTAGTTTATTATTCCTTTTTTTATTTCCGGCACTAACATGTTCTTGTATAGGCTCATATCACTAGGCATTTAAGCCAAGAAGCTCGTGGTTGTGGACACTTGGTATTGTGGTTGGATTGTGACCGTGAAGGAGAAAATATATGCTTTGAAGGTATCTTTATTTATATTGAATGGTTCTTACTGCCATGATTTAACGAAAGTGTAATTGTTATAAGCTTTTTGGAAGTGATATAGTCACTTTTAAAAATTCAAATGACTCATCCACTCATCAATTCATTTGTTTGTGTTTGTGCATATGCATGTGCTGTGGACGCTTCTATCTAGTTCAATGTATTATTTACTTATAACTGTTACATATGCAGATGAGGAAAATAATGGGGCGGATGGCATATATATATATCTATGAGACTAGGTTGTTTGAGAAAAGGTTTTGTTGGTCGAGTGATAATCTAGATATATTCAAGAGTGAAGATCTTGTTGCCTTCTATACCATGTTGGAAGCAGTTATGAAAGGCTAAACATGTGAATGACGTGTATATAAAGGAGCTCTAGGTGATCTAGAAGATAAGGAATAATTATATAGCCAAGTTGATTATGGGCACATTTGGCATCTGAAAACACTATAAGTAGAGGAAGCTCTCAATAATTGATGGACACGCTAAGAGCAATTGAACTCTTTTGAATATCAAGTAAAGATAGTACAAAGTTGTCTAGCAAGTAGATCAAGGTATTTTAGCTGAGATTTTAATTGCATTATATCTATTTCAGCTTTGGTTGTTAGATTGCAGTTGAACATCAAAATGTACATCTTCTAGGTTATCTCATTCCTGTCTATATTCTATTTAGGAGTTTCTTGATGAGAGAAGTTGGCGTAACATGGATTAAACTTTTTTGTTCTTAATCTGCGTGCCCTGTAATATTGACGAGTAGAGTAGTCATATAAGTCTGATATGTATAAATATTGCCCAACAAACAGTTATGTTTTTCTCTTTAATCCTGGCCTACTATTATTTTGTAAAATAAGATTGCTTCTTTATCTTAAATTCTTTTGTCTGTTTCAGTCATTGAGTGCTCTGGATTTAATTCAAAAGATGGCAAAAAAATTTATCGTGCTCGATTTTCATCTGTCACTGAGAAGGATATTCTGAAAGCGATGAATAACCTTGTTGAACCTAACAAAAATGAGGCATTGGCTGTGGATGCTCGGCAAGAGATAGATTTGAAAGTTGGAGTTGCCTTCACACGATTCCAGACGAGCTATTTCAATGGGAAATATGGAAACCTTGATTCACGAGTTATCTCGTCAGTCTCTCCCCCAATTTTCTTTTTTCTTCTGAATCCTGTTACATTCACTATGTTCTGTTATGTTTCTTTTCTGTTGACCCTTTTCAGTTGTAAGGGCTTATCTTTAACATAGAAACTTATTTAACAATAAGGGTGTGTAGAGACCAGATTCTAATATAAGTAAAGTTTAAAACTTGAGGTCCAAATATGAGCTCATTGGTTGAGAAATTTAGGAGCAACATTTGGAGTAAACTTTTCTAAGGGGAGAGAATGAATCCATATTGATTTCACTGGTGGAAACAAAATAGTATAAGCAAAGAGACACACATAACATATTAAAAAGCAGGAAAAAGGAAAATAAAAAATAGGAACTGGATAAAAGAGGAAAAAGAGATTGGAAATTTCAGCAAGTATTGAGCTTGCTCATCCTTGAATCAGTTTGGACCCAAATATTGTTCAAACCGGCTTTATTGATCTTCAGCTTGTTCAGAACCATTGTGATGTTTTGCTTTTAATTCTTTCTGCAATAACACCAAAAAGACAGGTCTTCATTTGATTACTTCTATGGAATCAATCTTTTGAGCGATCAATCTAGATGAATGTCGTTTCTTTAAAATGTAGTTATATCGCTGGTTAGCTTAAACTTAATTCTTTTGCCTTTTAACTGAAATTGAAGAAAGCAAGAACACCTGTTTCTTGATTTATGTGATTCACTTTTTATTATGAAAAATATTCTTGAAAAAAACAATATTTGGAGAACTCTATCTGAATTTCGATTCTTATAAGAATTTATTATGCAGCCAATATGTTTTCTCTAGCATAATGAGAGTGCCTTAATCATGTTTGAAACATTAGAAATGCAATCCTCTTCTCTACCTTGAGCCATTGTTGGTAACTGTTACCAGCGCTCTCCCTCTTAACTTCATCTAGTTATAGCCCCCTTTTTTTAATAGCAACTAAGCTTTTGTCAAGTCTTTCTATTGTGGGAGTGGTGTGTTAG
Organism: Scutellaria barbata; assembly: GCA_028654395.1. NCBI lineage: Eukaryota > Viridiplantae > Streptophyta > Magnoliopsida > Lamiales > Lamiaceae > Scutellaria > Scutellaria barbata. The sequence continues at coordinate 4,578,956 of CM053652.1, forward strand.
CTTAGTTACTTCTGTTATTTTTTATCCAAATTTTCAGATATGGGCCATGTCAAACTCCAACCCTTGGCTTTTGTGTGCAACGACACCTAAACATTACTACCTTTAAGCCAGAAAAATTTTGGACATTGCATCTTTACGTATTACACAAAGGCTATGAACTGAAATTACAATGGAAGCGCCACAGGTTATTTGATGTAGATGTGAGGTCCTCTATCTTGAAGTCTCCTTAATGCTCTAATGCATGATGTCTCAGAGGCTTATATCCTGTAATTTTTACTTATTTCAGGTCACCCAGATGTTCCACAACCTTGTAAACGAGGACGGAATCCTGAAAGTCACTAGTGTATCAGAAAAACAGGAGTCGAAAGGTCGCCCTACTGGTCTCAACACTGTGAAGCTTCTGAAGGTTAGACCACGCCGTCTATTTATTTATTTTTTTTTAATTTCATGTAGTTTGGATTATTCGTTCCTCGTACACAGAATAATTTATTTACTCTTTCCAACTCTAGACATGTCTATGGAACTGTTCATCTTCAGTTTATTTATGGATGTACACAATTTATTGAAATTTAAAAATGAATAAGGAAAACAAGAGGCCAAGAGGGGTTCAAATAATATTTTTGAAGCGTAACCCTCTCAATCCAAATACAAATGTGAACAAATTGCAATTTTGAGGAAAAGTATTGTTGTGTCGGTGCAGATGCCAATGAGGGTAATGATCTAGATATCCCAACTGATTTGAGCCACAGGATGAAAATTAGGAACAACACCGCTTTATCAATTTTTGATTTTCAGCAAGAATAAAGTGAGTCATCATGACCTACATCAATGGATAAAGTGCCCAAAGGGCTTAATTAGCTTGGTTCACTCTTGTTTGATAATTTTGTATGTGGATATGTGTAATCGTAATTATATTTATGGATAGGTGTAATAGATATGTGAGAAATATGTCTTTAAGCAGTGCTACAATCATTATAGAGAAGAAGATCAGTTATCTTCTCCTCCAATAATGGTGCACTACCATTCATTTTGATTTTATTTTGATTTCACAAGCTAATTATGAAGTTTTAAATTGGAAGGAAAAAATGATTATTGTCATGTCATGACTAATTCAGGTAGCTTCAAGTTCTTTGGGCTTTGGACCCCAGCTGGCTATGCAATTGGCTGAGCGTTTATATACCCAAGGTTTCATCAGGTTTCATTCCCATCACAGTCTCTTACCATATAATGTTTTTGCAACATCATCTCTGATTCTCCTTCAGGAAATCACAAATTACAAGTAAATGACATGCATGGGGCCAGGTCATCTATAAATTTGTTTTCCCTTTTGTATGACTTGAACATTTAGTTTAATTTTCTAATACATAAAGTATGGGGAAAATAAGTTTTTTGGTCCTTTAAATTTACCTCATTGAATTTTTCATCCTTTATCTTTCACATTTTGATTTTTAGTCCTCTGTGTTTAAAAAATATCATTTTTTAATCCTCTAACCTGATACATGTAACTATTTTTTAAAATTGAAATATAATTTTAACACCATTTTTTTAATTGAGAGAACATTATTTTTTTTAATCACAATTTTTTATTCTTCATCCTACATGCCTAAATTAATATTAAAAAATAATAATTTATTTTTCATCTCAAGATGTGGATTAGAGTTTTGTTATTAATTATTATTAATACTTATAATTTGGGCATTCCAAACTTAGAAATATGAATAAAAAAAGTTTAGTTTTTAATTATTAATATAAATTTAGTATTTTATCAATTTAAAAACTATTTTTTTTCGTATTAAAGATGAGTTTTAATTAAAAAAATAAAAATTTACCTGCTATAGCAGGTAAGAGGTAACTTAGAGGACCAAAAAACTTATTTTCCCTAAAGTATAAACAGAGTTTTTACCCAGAAATCAACTGAATTGTGTTCTTCTGTCTGACCAATAGGCAAGATTTAGTTTTGTTTATGCTTTTAACGGAAAGAGAAAACTCACTATAATTCATAATGTTTAAAATGTTTTTGGGTTTTACTGTTACAGCATTTTTGTTGGAAGTCTTCAAAACATGTTAGTTAGTAGTAATTTATATGATCTCCAAGTATCAGTTGTGGTATTTCCTGCACTGCATTGATGCAACCAACGAGGAAAATGCACATTTCCTAGACAATTCTCTGATAGATACTCGAACAAAACAGCATGAAAACTAGCAGAATGATGGTCATAAAATGTGACGACCTTATAGTCCATCTATTTTTAGATTCTAATTGTGATACATGTTTGTTGCACGTGTTTTTTTCTACTGTAGCTATCCACGAACAGAGAGCACTGCATACCCAGATTCATTTGATTACAAAGGCACTCTTGGATCACTTGTCCGGAATCCAGTATTTGGTGATTATGTGCAGCAGCTTCTGTCTGATGGCTATCATAAGCCACGGTCAGGAACTGATGTGGGTGATCATCCTCCAATAACTCCAATGCGTTCAGCTACCGAGGATGCACTAGGGCATGATTCGTGGAAACTTTACCAATACATATGTCAACATTTTCTGGGAACTCTTTCTCCTGAATGCAAATACACAAGGTCAAAGCTCTAATTTTTCTATTAAATCCATCTTCGACATACATTATTGTTATCATCGATATTCCGTCAGATTGGATTTGTATGATTGCATTATACTTACAGGAACTTTCAATTGCATAAGATTGTAGGTTAGCTGAGGGATCTAATCTTTCATATTTTGCATCCAAAATTCAGTTAAATTGATTTCATTTACTATGCAATCCATAATTTTATGTGTATGTTGACATAGCTTATTATAGATGTGGTATGGGCCGTATGGCTGAAGTTACTCATGTATCATTGAGAATGTGGATAACATCTTGAGGCAGCTCAATGCAACAGTAGGTTCAAAGGAACATCGATAGATATCTGGTTCTATTGATAGCTTTCTCAAATTGTTACTTAATGTATGTGAATTATCAACATGTTCTGTATAGTGATTGTGGACTCTTATAATGTGTCATATGCCCTTATTTTTGGAAATACTCTACTATCTTAGCAGTTGGAGACAAGCATAAACTAAATAAATCACAAGTCTCTAAGATGGTTTGTCCTAAAATAATAATTTCTTGGCAATAGATTCATTTAGTTGTGGCCTTATATAGATGTTTAACTTCCATGAAACTTGTAAGATTTGTGCAGTGGGAAACCTCACGGGATGTATATTCGTTGTCATGGATTAGTTTACCTTTAGCTAGCAATTTCTGTTCAGTATGATAAGATCCACATATTTTGTATCCCCAGGATAACAGTTGAATTTGAATCTGGTGGAGAATCATTCCACCATGTTGGGCAGCACGTCAAGGTCAAAGGATTCACATGCATTATGCCATGGTTGGCAGTGACAGATATAAATATACCCCAGTTTACTGAAGGGCAGAAAATTGACATATCAAGAATTGAAATGGATGAGGTATTGCCAATTAGCATATAGTTGCTATATATGCATTAGAGTGCTTAATTAATACAATTTCAGAAATAGCAAAGATCTTTCTTGTAGCCTTTAGAATTCAGTTTATATACTTACCTACTGCCAATAACTTTATGAACTTGCAGGGGACTACACAACCTCCAGATTACCTTACTGAAAGCGACCTAATCTCATTAATGGAAAAGTATGGAATAGGGACTGATGCATCCATTCCTGTGCATATTAACAACATATGTGAACGCAACTATGTACAGGTTTGTAGTGCCTGGTTAATGCTTCTAGAGAATTTCAGAAAATGAATGAGCTTCCTGCAGAAACACATTATGCGAATATGATTGCTGAGAACCATGAAATATACTTTAGGCTATATATTTCACATAGATGTTATAAATGAGACCAAAATCTTCCTCAATAATTTAACTGCAGGTACAACCTGGACGGAGATTGGTTCCTACTGCTTTAGGTATCAGCTTGATAAGAGGCTACCAATGTATAGACCCGGATCTCTGTTTGCCCGACATTCGAGGTTTCATAGAGCACCAAATTACCCTTGTTGCTAAAGGTCAAGCAGATCATTCTTTAGTCGTGGAGCATGTGATTGATCAATTTAAAAGGAAGTTTGCCTACTTTGTCAAGCAGGTGATGAATAGCAGTTTATGTGTTTTTGTTTCTAGTGCCGAGCATTTTGTTTGCATTATTCTTTCTTAAAATGCACATCTTCTGTTTTTTTGTTTTCTCTATGTACTCCTCTGAGCAAAAGAGTTATTTTAGTTGACCCAGGAACGGTTGATGAATGATGATGTGTTCCAATATATGTTGTTCCTGGTTATTGCTCTTAGTTTCCTCTGCTGTTTGGTAGTTTGTTACTTTATAACATAGCTGCCATGGTGTTTATGCTTCTTGCAGTTTGTTTCTTTGTAAAATAGCTTTGAAAGGTAGTGACTTTTTCTTTGAATTCTCTTTACATATACCTGATTCTTCAATTAAACTGAGGAACAAACGTGTGATTGAAGCTTTATAACTTTCCTAACATAGAGTGCAACAATAAAATACATGTCTTTGCATGTTTTTAAGAGTAATACAACCCACTTTATAAATAGTTACTAACCAGAACTCATTTCTTGGTTAGGATATCACTAAATGAAAATAGATATGCAGCATATTAATTATATGACAGCACCTTATTAATGCACAGACGGATTATATCAGTGCACCTTCCCCTCCAGTTATGGACGGGATATTGGATAGTCCTCAATGTTTGCAATGACTACAGCTTTTGACCAGCTTGCTAGTGCTTATCCAATTTTCTTATATGATGAGTGATTTGTAAGTTATTGTTCTTCATAAAAATTGCTTCTTGTTGTTCCAAAATCATAGATCCCCCTCTCATGCACAATAATAGAGATAGATTACATGCATTATTTCTTAGGAGTGAATGGTAATAAAACATTAGTTTGTATGATGTGTCTGATGTCCTCTTTTCCCTATAGATTACCCACGCTATTCCTCAAAGTCATTCTTCCTCTTAATGTAGATTGAAAATATGGATGCATTATTTGAAGCAGAATTTTCCCCACTTTCGGACTCTGGACGCATGCTTAGCAAATGTGGCAAATGTTTGCGGTACATGAAGTTCATATCTAGCCAGCCATCACGGCTATATTGCGGTACATGTGAAGAAATTTATTACACTCCTCAGAAAGGTGCAATCAAGGTAATCACATATATCACTTGGAGACTTTGTGTTTGTGCATAGTGATCAGTTTATTCATGAGGTTGGAGATATTGTTTGGAGTCAAGGTGCATTCTCTGGAATTTTCGTTGTTCATTCTAGCATGCATAGCTTCCCAACTTTGATGTTTATGATCTAAGTGAATTTTTTTTTTTTCCTTCAGACTTTGCTCTGCACATAAAAGACTATGACCACAATAGAGTTCTTGTGATAAAACAGAGTGGAGAATACTTTTCAGCTTTTAACTTGATTCTTTTAAGTATATTTTGATTTTATGTTCAAGTAATTTTCTTCATCCTGATACGTAACTCTCAAATAAACTATTGAAATAAGATTTCTTTTTCATTTTAACTAATAAAATGGTAATAGCAGAATGGCATCATCCAATATTTCTTGTATTTAGTTTGTTATTTTACCAATTAAATTTGTCTGGAGATGAAGGTAGAGCTGGAAGAACAAATGTGTTTGATGAGTAAAATCCATATAAAAAAAACAAAGTCATGATTCTTAGTTTATTATCATTACCTAAATTGGACTTCATAACTGTGGCAAAAATTGATGTCATTATACAATATAAAGGCGAACTACTCTTTTTTTGTTTTGTTACTTGACTTGCACACTTGGTCCTTGCAATGCAGGATGATACTTTACATTTGCATGTTAAAACTTTGATACTTCTAATCTAATCCCCTCTGTGAGATGTAACAACAAATGGCTCTTAGCAAGTTTTTATACAACAAAAATGTCCAAAGAAATATTTTCAAAGTACCATTCTAAATTTTACGAATTGAATATATCTTTAAGTTGAATCAATTTTTTGCATGTCATTCAAGTTTCCCTTGTATGGTGGACAATAATATTAGACTTGGATAGTGTAAACATAAATAACAGTGCATTGTGATATAAACTTCTAATTTTAAATTGCTTTGAAGTCCTTACTGAAGTTGTGTTGGTAGTTATATGTGGCCTGACCACACCATAGTTCCCCAAGTTGCTAGATAGCTTCATTAGTTTATTGATCTATCTATTTACTACATAGTTTACATACCACATTTTTCTCTCTGTCAGTTATACAAGGAACTCACTTGCCCTCTGGATAACTTCGAGCTTTTAATCTTTTCTATGGCTGGTCCAGAAGGTAAATCCTTCCCATTCTGCCCTTACTGTTACAACAGTCCTCCATTCGAAGGGATCAATAATTTGTTCGGTGCAAGCAAAACTGCCGGTGCTGTTCAGCTGGGCAAGGGAGCTGGGATGCCATGTTTCCTCTGCCCACACCCAACATGCCAGCATTCAATGATATCACAAGGTGTTTGTGCTTGCCCTGAGTGTGATGGTACACTAGTGCTCGACCCAGTCAGCGCTCCAAAATGGAGGCTCTATTGCAACATGTGCAACTGTCTTGTTTCCCTTCCAGAAGGTGCTCATAGGATCTCCACAACTAAGGATCATTGTTCTAATTGTGATTCGACCATCTTAGAGGTAGACTTCAATAAGAAGACTACGCCTTTGAAGGACGGAGCTACATTACATGTTGGGTGCATTCTTTGTGATGAACTGCTGCATTCTCTTGTGGAGATGAAGCATGGGAAGTCATTTTTCAGAAGTTCAAGATACAGAGGAAGGGGCAGGGGAAGAGGGAGACGAGGACGGGGCAGCAAGAAACAAGAAGATCCTAAAATGAGCTTCCGCGATTTTTGAAATGGTATACACTTTTCGCTATTTAAACAGATTTTTTTTTTTTTTTTTTTTCTGTTTATGGGTTTGACAACATGCAAGGTAGTTATGACTCTTATGTTATCTTCTAGATTTTCCATTGTCATATAGTTGGAAATGTGTGTTCACTTGTGTTGTTTTTGCCGTCTTAGTGGAGATTTTTGTAATAGAATGTGAAGTAGATTGTCATTTGATTTACTTAAATCCTATTTCATATGAAGTGTGATTGATACACACGTACTATAATGGATTCAAACTCAATTAATTGAATTGGTGGGGGTTTAGAATGAGCTTTAAAAGTGGATCATTCTGATGTATAAAAACATATATTTTGGTTGAAGTTTGAACAAAATCAAAATTGAGCTTTGAAGGGAAGATTATGACAGATTCCAGCAGATGAAGTGTCGGTTTTCTGTGATCTAGGAAGAGTCAGTTATTTGGGATAATTACAATTATATTAATATTAAAGTTAGCTAATATTTTTGTGAGTAACTACATCTCATGTAAGTGGTAAGTAAATGAAAATATTAAAATGTTCATCGTGTATAATTTTTAATATACTCATTGATGATGTATAATGATCTCTTCCTTTAAAGTTATGAAATGTGATTAACAGAAATGTTAGATTTCTAATACATTAGCGAGTGAATAGGATAACATGTCTGCTCGTGTAAATCGATTTGTTTTCCTCTTTCTGAATGTTCCAAACATAGTCAAATTTTTGTGGAGTAATATTTATTTCGCTTATTTACTAATATATTTCAAATTAAATATAATCTTATAAGTCTTGAAAATATAAAAACATTAAGCCTTAAATAGTATATTATAGAGTATACTCATTAAATATGAGAAGCAGAATATTGACTCGTTTAATTGGTTTTCCAATGATATTTTTAATCCCTGCCTACACATATGGAATTGATATTTTTAAGCGTAACATTTTCCAGGGCTAGTTAAAAAAAAATAAAAAATCAAGTGAAAGTAATGATTTTCATTTTTTTTTAAAGTAATACTTCTTAAAGATAAAATAATAATTTCCAATACATAATAATTATAATTTGAAATTAATTTTAAAAGTAATAGTAAGTGATACTCCATCTATTTTAAAATATTTGTGTTTTACAGAGAGTAAGAAAATATTTAATAATTATAATTATGTGTATAAACTAATTGTATTGCCCAACATTTGAACATAATTAGTGTCCAAACAAATGTTGGGTAGAGTTATTGACACCCCCATTTTTTATAAATACACCCCTCTTATTTTGTAGACAAAAATAACCATACGTGAATTGATCAAAATACCATTTTATAAAAAAATTAGTCCCTCCTAAGCATGGCACCAAATTGGATTCTGTGTATCAAAATTTGTGTCTCACTTTGTGTACCACGTCAAAATTACGTAGTTTTGATATTGATTTTTTTTTATATTATAACCGCTTTATTTTAAAAACCAATATAACTAATTTTACAATGTAATACACGCACGTGGTACAGGAATATTTGGTAAAAAGGATCTCATTTGACATGACATTGCCTCCTTTCTCATTAGCTCATCCCCTCGCCCACCAAGTCTCTCTCAAATCCCTCTTCATGGCTAAGCTTTTTATGTTTTATGTTTAATTTCTTACAGTTGTGTTCTGTAATATTTCCATACATCTTTTTACCCAATCTTTTTCTTACAATATCAAACGGTAAACATGTGATGACAAGAAAATCCTTACCATTGTATTTGATACATTATGGCTTGACATTAATTTATTAAAAATCCCCAAAATCTCAGTCCGAAAATGAAATTCAAACTAGAAGAGAACATAGGCGTTCGATTCTTTGTTGTTCGAGTTGTTTGTGGGTTCATGAGTTTTACTGTGTTCTTCAAATAAATCCAAGATTTTTTATTTTTTTTAATACAAGGATATAATGGGTAATTTTTGGGGAGTATTGAGTAAAATATGAGACTTAATGTTTTTTTAGGGGTTGTATTTAGAAAGGGGTGTACTTATAAAGGAGAGGGGTGTTAATAACCCCACCCATAAATGTTTAATATCAAAGAGAGAGAGCTAGAGTTGATAACAAGTCACATTGGTAATCAATAGAGCGACAAATAAATTAAAATAAATTATTTTGAGATAGATGAAATACTTTACAAAATTAAAATAATATTTTTATGTAAAAAGTAATAAAATTCTTGAAGCTATCAAATTTCAAATACACCTCTTCATTCATTCATCAAGCTAAATTTTTGTTAAGAGTATTATATAAATTTCAATTAAAAACTAACTTTAACTTTCAATATAAGATTTTCATAGGTTTGACAAATAAATTAAAAAATAAGATATATATATATATATATATTATTTTCATAATTACATAATGTTCATAATATCGAAATAGCTAGACACCAAAATAGATTTGTAAAATCAGATTCGAGGAATATGGAATTCTCGATTTCAAGATTGCATTCACGAGTGTTGGATCATCACTACATATATTTAAATATTTTCATTTGACTATGTTACTTAAGAATCTCATTTTGATTTTTATATTTCAAAAAAAAAAATCTCATTTGATTTTTATAACCAAAAAAAAAAAAAGAATAGTGCACACAGTTTTCAAAGTCACCAAAATTATTAGAATCAGATGTGTTGTAATAAATGCATCCTCTTCCAAAAGCTATATAAAGCACCTTCTTTTCATACCACTCTCATCTCTAATGGAGGAAATGACAATCCATGGCTATAGCTTCTCTCTCCTCCACACCACACTCCTCACAGTGCTCATCTTTCTCTCTCTAAAATCCAATGCAACCCCTCCATTCTCTTGCGACCCATCAAACCCCTCAACAAATTGGCTTCCTTTCTGCAACACTAGTCTACGCATCGCGGCCAGAGCCACCGACCTCGTCTCTCGCCTCACTCTCGACGAGAAGGTTCAGCAGCTCGTCAACAATGCCGCCGCCATCCCCCGACTCAACATCTCCGCCTACGAGTGGTGGTCGGAGGCGCTGCATGGCGTTTCGCGCCATGGCAAAGGCGTCAGTTTCTGCTGCAATATCACCTCCGCCACCATGTTCCCTCAGATCATCCTCACCGCCGCCTCCTTTGATCCCCATCTCTGGTATCGCATTGCTCAGGTTTGTATTTACAAAATCGGGTTGATGCAAAAATCAATCTAAATCATAACCTTTTTTACTTTATAATCTTTTCTTTTTCTCTTTTTTTATCCCAACTTAATTAGGTGTTTATCAAAAATTTAAATTATTTTTTTAATTACTTTTTTTTTTTGGGGTAAAATGGAGATCACGAAATTGATATGGATTTAATTTTTTCATCTGACAATCTAAACTTTATTTTTTTTATTCAATTACAATCTCATTTCTAAAATTTATTAAAATGTATCACAAATCAAAACTCGTAATAAAAAAAACTATGGTGAAAAAAATAATATCATATGTTGAAAAAATGGCTGAAAATCATCAAAATGTATTTTAAACCAATTGTTGTAATTGGATAAAAATAACAAAGTCTAGACTAAACAATTTGAAAAAAATTAAATTTAGATTGCAATCTAAATGATATGTTGAAAAAGTGATTTAAATAGTATTTTAATAGATTTTAAAACTTTGAGAATGCAATTAAATAAAATAAAAAAGTATATTGCAAAACTGAAAAAATCAAATATTTTTGGTAGGTTGATATTTTTTGCATTGAACACTTACAGAGTAATAACTAAAAATGGCATTTCTCTTTCAAACATTAAATCGAACATTTTGTAGGCAATCGGAGAAGAGAGCCGAGCAGTGTTCAACGCCGGTCAGGCAAAAGGGATGACGTTCTGGGCACCAAACATAAACATATTCCGGGACCCGAGATGGGGAAGAGGGCAGGAGACACCTGGCGAGGACCCATTGGTCGCCGGAAAGTACGCCGTGGCGTACGTTAGAGGAATCCAGGGAGACAGTTTCGAAGGAGGGAAACTCGATAATGACAGCCACCTTAAAGCTTCTGCATGCTGTAAACACTACACTGCTCATGATTTGGACAGCTGGAGCGGCATTTCTCGTTACAAATTCGATGCGAACGTAAAAATATATCTCACATTTCAATCTCGTATTTTATCTCATCAATCAATATATACATATGATTAATTATAGGTGAGCAAACAAGATTTGGCGGAGACGTATCAGCCACCGTTCAGGGCGTGCGTGGAAGAGGGTCGGGCTAGCGGAGTAATGTGTGCTTATAATCGTGTCAATGGTGTTCCCAATTGTGCTGATCATAGTCTTTTAAATGAAACTCTTCGACAACAATGGGGTTTTAATGGGTAAATTAAGTCATTGAATCATAACATATATGTGATGATTGTAATAACATATGATTAATTGCGTTAAATTTGTTGAAAAAACAAAGGTACATTGCCTCAGACTGTGACGCTGTTGCGATAATATATGATCCACAAGGGTATGCTAAGGACCCAGAAGATGCTGTTGCCTATGTGCTCAAAGCTGGTACATTCTCTTTCTCTATATATCTCTCCTTTTTTACCAAAAAATAAATATTTCATGGGATATAGACACTATAGTTGTTATTAAAAAGAAAAAAAGAAAACGCAACTATAATAGTGAGAGAGAAAGTAACAGAAAAGAATTGAGATTGGCATTATATCTGCTATTTCTTTGTCACTATGTATAAGCATGCTTTCGTTGAAATGATTTGCACTGTGGATCACGCAACTATAAACTTGTCAGCTTTTTAATGTGACACTTATCAACACATTTGGAATTTTGTATAAATTTTTGCGTGAGGTGTCACGTGGATTTTAATAATTAATAATAATTTTTGGATGGGTAGCTATGAATGGTGTGTGTGTATATTATGATGAGGATATTTATCATAATATTATTTAATGTCATAATTGGTTGATTAGTTATGTAGAGAGAAATTAAATTATATGAATAAGGTCAAATAGACGTTATAAAAAATTAACAAAATTTGAAATTGTTTGTATTTTTTTTAATCACTTTTTGCGGATAGATTTAATTAACTAATATGTGAAGTAATTATTGTAGACTTCCCATTTTCCTTAATCCTTAACAAATGGTGAAGGAAAAATAAAACATACTCGAACCCCCATGGTTATGTTTTTCGATTGGATCTGTAATTTTATTAGTAAAATTTGAGTTACCCTATTTTGATTTACATTAAAATTAGGTTTATATAATTTTTGTGCTTTCAAATAGAGTTCTTGATCGTTGATTTACTTAAAAATTGGATACTTGGTGGTTAATGTATCTAATAAAAGGAACAATATTTACTTTAAAAGTATAATATAAGAACTTAACTACTAAAATAAGAATGCAGTATCAAATTTTAATATAAATTAATTATCTCAATGTTGGGCCCATATCATAAAGTCTAACTGCAATGAAGTCCAAACTGGGCGCAACTTGGGCCAATAGATTTGGGCTTGACTGTGTTGCACGCAACGACTTCAGTAGAGAACATCTAATGCTATTAAAAAACAATATTGATTGTGAGCACAAATTTATTTTATATTTAACTTTTGTGACAATCCATTTATAAGAGGTGTTTTTTTTTTGTTATACATTTCCTATGTATAATGGTGAATTCTATGACATTATTACCTAACAATGAAATCTTGCATTGCATATTATATCTCTAAATCATTTTTTGTCTCATAATTATGATATCTTTAAATTTTAGTGTTATTGTTATCGTGATTTTCAATTTAATTCATATCATTTAAAAATCTATTAGATTAAAGTCTAATTTCTCCTAATTAGATTTTTAAGTGAAATTCGAATTTTTTTATCAAAATTGAACTAAAATCGGACAAATTATTAAATTATAGGACTAAATTTAAATTTTGTGACACTTATGAGATTGGCGAAAAACACAATAATTATATTTTAACGACTGATCTCTATTACATGCAAGAACTTAAATAATTACTCGAACGAAGCAAAAACATATTGCAGGCATGGATGTGAACTGTGGTAGCTTCTTAAAACAGTACACGAAATCAGCAGTTGCAAAGAAGAAAGTATCAGAAAGTGACATAGACAGAGCCCTCAACAACCTTTTCTCCATAAGAATGAGACTAGGACTCTTCAATGGAGATCTAACAAAGCTTCAATATGGAGACATTGATCCAAGCCATGTCTGTAGCCAAGACCACCTTGATCTAGCCCTCGAAGCTGCAAGATCCGGCATCGTCCTCCTCAAAAACGAGGCAGGCCTCCTCCCGTTGGCCAAGGTCAAAACCAATTCAGTAGCCGTAATAGGCCCCAATGGCAACAACTCAGACGTATTCCTTGGAAACTACGAAGGCCCTCCATGCAAGAGGATCACAATTCTTGAAGCACTCGAAAGGTACTACAACGTCAGCACAAAGTACCACCAGGGCTGCAACTTTGTCAACTGCACTTCTGCTTCGATTAATGAAGCAGTGGACATAGCAAGACAGGCAGACTATGTAGTATTAGTAATGGGGTTGGACCAGACGTTGGAAAGGGAGAGCCACGACAGAAGTGAACTGGGGTTGCCTGGATATCAAGAAAATCTGATTGCAAACGTGTCTGAAGCTGCAAGAAGACCTGTCGTGTTAGTTCTGTTATGTGGAGGCCCTGTTGATGTTTCTTTCGCGAAAGAGAACCCGAAAATTGGAAGCATTTTGTGGGCCGGTTACCCAGGCGAAGCCGGAGGCGTTGCAGTGGCTCAAACGTTGTTTGGTGACAACAATCCAGGTAGGCTTCAATGCTCATTTTCATAACAAAGATCATGTCTAATTCTTAAAGATGGGTTTAACTATGGTGTCTTCCGAGTTTGTCTTATAAGTATCACGATTTTCAATTTAGTCCCACAATTTAAAAATCTGTTCAATTTTTGTCCAATTTTGGCCGAAAAATCCGAATTTTACTGGAAATAGGTTTTCCGATGACCTACAAGTGTGGAGACACGTGTCAATCAATAAAAATTTGAAATGTGCCGCCACATCATTTCTAGGTCTATCGGAAAGCCTCAATTCGGAGAAATTGGAATAAAATCGGACAGATTCTTAAATTGAAGGATTAAATTGAAAATCGTGAGAATTATGAGAACGACATTATAGTTATGGAAGGAAATTTAATTTTAACCCCTTAAAGATTGGTCAAGAAAAGCTGAATACTGTCCTGTTGATACATAGGGGGTAAGTTACCAGTTACATGGTATCCAAAGGACTTCATCAAAGTACCAATGACGGATATGAGGATGAGACCCGATCCATCGACTGGATATCCAGGTCGAACATATAGATTCTACAATGGTCCAAAAGTATTCGAATATGGCTATGGCCTTAGCTACACGAACTATTCTTACAAGTTCGTTTCAGTTAGCCACAACGAGCCCTTCCTAGGCAGCTTATTATCACACCAAGATGCCATTTCTTCTCATTCAATAATCGTTTCGAAACTGGGAAGAGAGTCTTGCAACAGGTTGGTGTTTTCAGCAAAAGTGAGAGTGACAAATCATGGAGCAATGGCAGGTAAGCATCCTGCATTGTTCTTCGTTCAAAGCAAGAAGGTTTCGAGTGGGAGTCCGAATAAACGGTTGATTGGATTCAAGAGTTTGAGATTGAATCATGGGGAGACTGAAGAGATTGAGCTAGTTGTAAATCCATGTGAGCATTTTAGCTATGGTGATGAAGAGGGTTTAATGGTGATTGAAGAGGGTACCATCTATTTAGTAGTGGGGGATGAGGAGTACCCTATAAGTGTAGTATTTTGATGTTGAACTAATTGGGTCAATTTTGCAATCTCTATCAGCTTTGTTTAATATGTTCTTACATGAGATTTGATAATACTATGAATTAATTTATTAACACAAAATTAGTTTTTGTTGGAATATTGAGCTGAAGATAAGCTGCATGCATGGAGGTCAATTGCATGAAGGTCGATTGCTTGTTGATGAAACGGGGTTCTTAACAAAGTTGTTATTTCGTGTTTTACGTTTTTATTAGTTAGGACCTTTTCTGTCTTTTCACTAATAGACGCGCCTTTCACTTATAAAAACGTGTGTTGTGAAACACGTTTCTTCTCGAGTTTTCCTGTGTGTAGTTTGTTATTTTCAGTTAGTTAGTTTTTTTGGGAATTGAGCTAAGCAGCATATAAATAGTTTATCTCCTTCAACTGTATTCGATGATTTTTTACTAAAATAAAGAAGCTCAACTTTTAGTGTTCTTTTTCTCTCTAATATACTTTTCTATCACCATTTCATCAGTTTTAAAAGTATTTAACACAATTTAGGCTTTAATTAGTGTTAAGTCTAGTTAAGAGCATCCGCATCAATGTGTTTTTAGCACACCATTTTAGTGTGGGGCCCACATGCCACCACACTAATTAAAAACATCTACTTTTTTAAAACACACCTCTACATCAATTTAACACAAATTTCAATCAATTTAACACAAATACAATCATTACATGTGGGTCCCATGATCCACTAATTTTTATTCTTTATTTTTATTTATATCAATTTAAAGTAATTATTTATTACTTGTATGTTGGATTAATTAATTATGATATTAATAATTTTCAATTCACATTAAAATATAATTAATAATATTTAAATATTATTTTAAAAAATTAATTATATAAAAAAAGATATAGATATAGCTAGCAATTAATTGAAAATAAGCAATTGACATTACAATACATTTAACATACAATTAATATAAATGAACAATTAAATTTTACAAGTTCCCAAATCGTGTCCAAATGTGTACAACTAAATCCGCTCGAAGTTGGTGATGAATTTGATTAATTGAATTACCTTTTGTAGTTTGAACCACAATTTCAATGTCTACCAAATTCAAAGGAAGAGTGGTTACTATCACCATTCTTATTCTATTATTTATATCAATTCAAATTAATTCTTTATTTGTTGTATTAATTTTAGTGCAAATTGTATAGAGAATTTTTTAATTATTACATTAAAAAAATTCAACTCACATTAAAATGTATAAATAATACAAAAATGATACATTGTTTGTATAGGAAAGAAAAGAAAATAATTTATTTGTATAGAAAAAGTAAAGAAAATAAATATATTGAGATGAGATGAGAAAAAAAAAAAAGCAAAAGACATTAATTGATGATGTTTCATTACATCAATTATTGGCCAATTATTAAAGTAGGGGACAAAAATGCATTAATCAAACTTAACACACACACTAACTACACAAAAACACACACTTAAAAATATACCTACATTAATTAATACACCTTTTGTTTTAATTAATAACACCTCAAAATGAATTGATGTAGATGCTCTAAGGCCACAGTTTGAGGGACCAATTTCAAGCACTTTGCCCAGGCCCAGATTAATCAATGCGTGCAAGAATCAACTTCTGAGATACAGTTATTTTTCTTCTGCAAATCAAATCCAAATTATTAATTTGAGAATTGAGAAATCTAAACCCTTTATTTGATAATAATCTTAGATCAAAAATTTCACCCAAAAAAAAAAAAAGTCTTTCCAACTTTCAAAAATTTAAGTTTAACCGCAAAATTTTTATATATTATTTTTTCAGAGCTGTCCTAAATCTGATTTTAATCCTTTTAAAGCTCAAGTATTTATTTTAATTTGATTCTCAGAGTTTGTAATTAAATAATAAGATTAGTTTTCAATTGTTTCTATGATTTAGGTATCGAGGAAGCTGGATTCGGCCCGCCATGCTTAAAATTTGATCGATCAATTTATTGTTTTATGGAAGTTGTAGCTATTTGTCTTCATATATATTGTCTTAGTTTTGAAACATGTTCTAATTGAACTTCTAGTTTGCTTATAAAACGGACTTTCAAATTCATTAAAATTTTATTATAGTCTTAAAAATCGTTGAGCTATCGCATTTGCATTTTTATTAGGTTGTAGAAATTAGGAGGATGTTACGTGACATCTATCTTAGTGATGATGACACAACATTGTGCTACTTTCCATATGTTTTTTGTGCTTGGTTGCCACCCTTTGGTTTGTTCTACTTGTTTAAAAACCCCTTGTTGCCTTCTAGAATCTTAATCATATAAATGTTAATTTAAGATTTTTCACATAAATCAAGAAAGGTGATGAAAAAATTTGATCTACCCATATTTAAATAAACTTATTATTGGATTTTTAATTTTTTTTCTTTTAACAACCCTTTTTAACGTATTTAATTTAATAGGTGTAAATGAGAGTATTTTTAATAGATCACACATAAATATATCTTAAAATTTTATAATAACATTTAATTTGACTAAAACAATAAATTATTTATATTGAGAAGAAAGAACATTAAAAGTGAGTTATGTCTTGAAACGAGAAGTGTAATAAATGCAAGATCCATTACATCATAAAAAAAGATAGGCCACAACTTAAAAAAGAGATCCATCCAAAAAAAAAAAAAAAAACCACCTGCCCCAGGCA
Organism: Scutellaria barbata; assembly: GCA_028654395.1. NCBI lineage: Eukaryota > Viridiplantae > Streptophyta > Magnoliopsida > Lamiales > Lamiaceae > Scutellaria > Scutellaria barbata. The sequence goes on from CM053652.1 coordinate 4,596,357, forward strand.
ATAGTCCAACAAACTGATGTGTACAATATATTATCTTGCCAACTCTTTTCCCAGCAAACATATTCACCATTTGTTATTCTCTTGTACTTTCACATGAATTGATCTTTGTCCAAAGTGAAACTCTTCTTTCTCTTGCATAGTTTTTAGCACATGGTGCCCGACATGTCACACCCACTTGCAACAGTTTCCATGTCATTTTTCTACTCTAATTTTACTATTAATTTTCTGTCCTGTAGACTATACGCCTCAATAACAATGGCTGATTCCCTTCTCTCCTTTTCTTTATTCATTTTCAAACCTACCCTTTTTGAGAGTTGACTCTCTCTCTCTCTCCCTTTCTCTCTCTCCCATTTCTGTGCAGAGATTAAGATCTCATACACCAATAAGTCTATTGTTTAAACCAAGCCAAACTTCATAATCAGGTACTTCTTTTTCTTGGTCCTGTTTAATTTATTTTATATTTTTCTGGGTTTTAAGTTTGTCTGAGAAAGAACCATTTTCTTGATTTTGTGGGGTGTGTGTGTGTGATATGAGGCAGAAAGTTGATGCTTTTATTGAAGAATATTTGCACTGTGAAAATCAACGTGTCTTTTATTTTTGTTACTATATTTATCTGCAATTTGCACCTGAAAATCTAAAATACACAAATGAAGTTAAAAGAATTGATATCTTTATTCAGTGTATGATACTCAATGTTTGCTGATACACTGTATTATATCTTGGTTGATCATAACAGAGTTTCATCGTTGCTCGATTCGATTAGTACGAACACAGATTAAGAATTATGAATACTGATGGCTCTGAAAATATTGTATCTCCGGAATTACAGCAGGGAAAGGTATCTTCAAGGTTCTAATATCAACATTCACACACACACACACACATTTGATCAGTGTGTGAGTAGACATTGCTGTAATGCTTATGACATGCATATGGACAATGCAGATTAATGAAGTAAGAAAGTTAATTGGGCCACAAACTGGTAAACTGGCCATTTATTGTTCTGATGCTTCCATTGCACGATACTTGAGAGCACGAAACTGGAATGTCAAGAAGGCCGTCAAAATGCTTAAAGCGACTCTAAAATGGCGGCTAGATTACAAGCCGGAAGAGATCTGTTGGGTAATTCCATGTAATTTTCTTGATCTTGTCACTGCTTTGTCTTAATTCTGATTCAGAGAAAGTAAATTATTGTAATGTAGGATGATGTGGCAATGGAAGCAGAAACGGGGAAGATTTATAGGTCGAGTTACAAAGACAAGCATGGAAGGCCAGTTCTCATCATGAGGCCTAGGTGCCAGGTTAAATCCTATACATATGGTTTTCTTGATGTTAGATTAGATTATGAATCTAATGAATCATTTTCATATATCTTACACTTTTATTGCTTTGTATACATTTTCAGAACTCGAAGTCGATAAGTGGGCAAATGAAATATCTGGTTTATTGCATGGAAAACGCGGTTTTAGAGCTTCCTGAGGGCCAAGAACAGATGATCTGGTTGATTGATTTCCATGGTTTCAGTCTTTCAAATGTATCATTCAAGGCAACTCGTGAAACGGCTCATATCCTGCAAGAGCATTACCCTGAGAGGCTCGGTGTTGCAATTCTCTTCGATGCACCTAAGATCTTTGAGCCATTTTGGATGGTAACCACACTTCACACACACGTGTATATATTTCGATGATATGCTATGTTACTCTTGTCGATGATATGGAACGCGTTGTTTCAGATTGCGAAGCCCTTTTTGGAGCCTAAAACGGCCAACAAGGTTAAGTTTGTTTACTCAGACGATCCAAATGCGAAGAAGATAATGAGTGACTTGTTCGATATGGAATTGGTGGAGTCTGCATTTGGTGGGAAAGACAGTGCAGATTTCGACATAAACAAGTATGCAGAGAGGATGAGAGAAGACGATAAGAGAATCCCTTCGTTTTGGAAAACGGGAGGACATATAACTGCGACTCCACTGCCTGGTTTGGTGGGTTCATCTTCAGACAATTTGAACTCTGAGGAGTCTGATGAACAACAAACAAAGTGTTGTGCGAAGTCCTCGTCTTGTGGGGGAGACGATGGTCATGATGATGGAGCATTCGTCGATGAATCTGTTGCGGTGAAAGCCTGCTAGGCTGGTCATGTTATCTGATAATTTATTGATTCAGAATATTACTGACTTTTTAAAGTTTACTCATCACATCTTTGTAATTGCTACAACTTGTATTTCTTGGAGAAAAATTATCAAACATGTTATCCTTTCCTTGTTGAACTCTCTCTTCTTGGATGTGTTTAGTATTAGCTATGCTTCATACTTGTATATTACCATTAATTTATCAAATCTATGGTCCAAGAAAACTGCAAAGTAAGAAGATGATTATAGAAATTTCAATTAACTTGAGCCAAGAGATCCTATGTAAAAACACATATCGTTTATTGAACAACACATATGCCAGGGGCGTACCCATTACAATACACCAAATACTAAGTATATAATACACCAAATACTAAGTATATAAGACACAAAACTATATATATGATAAACCTAAATTAGAGGTCCTAAAACAAGATGGTACAACATTATCAAAAGAAGTTTTTTTTCAAGTCCCTACTAAGGGTTCAGATACAATAATCAATCACAAAAACGCAGCACTAAAGCTGAAAGCAAAAAAAGAGAAAAAGAAACGAAAAAAAGGCATTTGGGACGATATATCTGTGCAGCATGCAAAGAGGTGAATAGCATTTGTGAAGCCATACATTAATGCACGTTTCTCGTTCAAGATTGGAACATCTCATCTAACTTTTCTCGGTATTGAGCCAAGCTCTGCATTTCGGTGCCAAAAAAGAAGAAGAATCAAAACTCCATCCATCATTTCAAGATGCAGTCATAAAAGTAACAAGTTCAGGAAAAAAAAAAAAGGTTGCTATGAAAAATACTGATGCAAATATTATTCTCTCTTATTTTTTCAGTATCTTTACAGCAGATATACATAGTTCATAGTGTAGGCCAACATATGATAGCTGAAAATACCATCAAAATCAATTATTTCTATTCCAATATTTTTCTATGGTAACCATCAAACTAAGCTGAGCGAACACTATAAAACTTCTTGGGCTAAGGGTAAGTAAATGTGTTGTCATTTTTGAACCTTCTAGTTCGCATCAAACGAGCTGAAGGATCACTGAATGTGTTTTCTGCCTTTTAATATTTAGATACTCTTACCATTTCATAAGTCCTTATCTAAATGCCACTAGTATTGGTTTCTTGAGTTTTATTGTCATAATTTGAATTTTGAAAGATAATCTCTTTCAAAGATGCACATTACTATATGCCTTAAATAACTGAATCATGTGGTACAAAAGGTTTTCCTCGGTTTTCTGGGTATCACAATATTGTAAAGAACCAAACAGCATTCAAAGATAATATCAAAATTCAAAGAGTTCAAATTATTTAGTTGATAACTGTCTGAATCTTGCCAAGGATTACACAGAAACAGTTGCATACCTTGGTGTAAGCATAAACACCTGCTTCAGTTGGTGCCACGGGACTACCTCTGCGAATAAAACTTCCCTCTTTGAAAATGTAAAGCATTGGAATTCCAGTTGATAACTCCAAGCTAATGACCTGAAAATAGAAACACAGCTTTTATAGTTGAATTTATTAGAAAGTAACCATAAATAAAATTCCCTCTCAAATCCCACCTCTTGAGAAGTTAGCTTGTCCAAATACATAATAATGGACCTGAGTGAGTTCCCATGGGCCGCAATCATTACATTCTTCCCAGATAGAAGCTGGGGCTCAATCTGTTTAACCGAATAGCTATTATCGTAGTTCATTAAGTAATAAAGTACTTAAGTTTAGAACAAAGTTATCCCTTACGTAATCTTTAAAGTAGGCAACAGCTCTCTCAGCACACATTTCCAAACTCTCACCATTTGGTGGAGGTATATCATAACTGCGTCGCCACTCATGAACTTTTTCTGTCCCGTATCTATCGGCCGTTTCTTGCTTATTAAGGCCTTGTAATTCTCCATACCTAATGCGAACAACTCATAGGACACAAATCATATAATGCAGCCAACAGAGAAGTAGTACTTAAGATTGCCTAAGTCACTCACATTCTTTCATTTAGTTGCCAAGCTGTTACAACTGGAATGCACTGTTTGTTAGTCTCCTCGCTAAAAATTTGGCTCCAAGCTCTCGCTTGCTCATTCTCATTGTGCAAAATAATCGGAACCTGCATGTATAACATAGATTCCCAAAATTACAAAACTGTCAAATGTCAACATAGAATCATCGCAGAAAGATCCTTCTACCTAAATTACTAAAACATTTGAATATATACAGAAGTCTAAGAGGATGGAAAACACTCACTAGTTCAAAGATGTGCTATATTTATTAGAAAAAAGTAAAAGCTTGGCCAAATTCACAACTTTCTTGAAACTACCTTCTTGCGACGATGTTCAGTCATAGCAAGCATAGCAGTCATTTGGGCACGAATAAGTGCAGAAGTGTAGATCATGTCTACAGGTATGTTGCTGATTCTTTTGCCAGCTTCAATAGCCTCGTCCACACCCTTCTTGGTGAGGGGCACATCAACGCAACCTGTGAACAGGTTCTTCTCATTCCACATAGACTCACCATGCCTAATCAGAATCAATGCAGCTTCATCTGAAAAATCCCGAATATTAGAAAACTATAGTGGATTTTTATGTCAGTTTTTCATTTTTCCTCCCAGAGATATAGCATTACTTGATTTCTTTTTGGAGTCACTAGCAGTTCCTTTCGATGAAACTGGCTCGGACACGGTACTCTGCGAGGATGATGCTTGAATTACAATGAAGCTTCTCTTTCTAGAGCAATAAGTTTCTCTTCTCAACACAACATGATCTAGCCAGAAACCCTTGGAACTGAATCCCAATGAAGCAATTCCATTCTCCTGATTGAAGCCAGAATTACTGAAGTAACCCCGAGACTGAATCGACCCAATAGCATGGTGAAAGGCAGTTGCAGCCATTCTGAAGGGAAGACAAGCATAACAAGTTTAAATATGTTCACTTTAAAAACAGTTAGCATATGAAGATAGGAAACAACAATATGGCCTGAATTATTCAATAATCTCACAAGTTTAACATAGATTAAGACACCCAACCCAGAAACCACCCCTTTTTGTTACTCCTCCAAGGACTAGCCAACTAGGGCCAAATGCACAGCTGCAAAAATTAAACTAAAAGAGGCAATATTACATGTAATGCTAACTAATTGCAACCCCAACGTTCAATTGCAACAACACACCTACAAATTGCAAAACGACTAACATAGTAATCTTGAGCTTTCCCAGGTCAATGCAAACAGAATTACAAATGTACCAAACAATGCAATTCTACATTTTCGAAGCGAAAAAATCAAACAAACAAATTAATAACCTACAAACATCAAATGATCAAAGTTAGATCTACCCACATGTTTTCACCGATGATCACGCCCAAATCAATAATCCAACATAAATAACAGGAACAAAACAAAAACAAAAAAGAAAAACAGAATAAGATCGAGAAACAATGAAACTTACATGAAGAGAAGCAGAATAAGACAGAAGACAGGAAAATTCAAGAAAACAATAAAGCAGAGCAAGATGAGAATAGAGAAACGGGGAGAAAGGGATCTTACATTGATATAAGAGTAAAAAAAACGCGAAATATATCGAAGAATCACAAAAGGGCAATTCGATGAAATCGAGGCAGGAATTTATTTGAAGGAAAGGTGACGGAGAAAAAGTGGGCGTTGCATTAACTTTTGCATTAGAACAGCAAGAAAACAGGCATGCAATTCCCTTGTTGGGTAGAAGGAATAGGAAGAAGCGACTGAAAGATCAAGGAAAATGGGGATGGTGATTGAAGTTTGAAAGGGGAAGAAGAAGCCGTTTATTTCTCTCGCGTTGTGGAGAGTTGTACCTTGGCGTACAAACCCAAAGAGGTTGGTGAAGGAAAGTGTTAAAAGGGCAAGAAAATGACCCCTTTGAATTTGAACAGCTGCTATGTGTGCGTGTTTTTTCGGAAGTTTGGTAGGTTGTGCATGTTTTCATTTTTTAACAACACATGTTATAGAAAATACCTTCTTAATTTTTAATATATTCATGTGTAATAATTTTATTTTTTTATTATATGAAAAGTGAAATTAATAAAATATGTTCGTGATGGATAGAATAATAAAGTTGATTTTTTTTTTCTTTTCAGTCATTAAATTTTATAAAAAAAAATCATAAAAACTTATATAAAATTGTATGATATTAAACTTTGTGTGAACTGAAATTTTATATAATTTTATGTCAGACCGACATTGTTCATGTTAAATGTGTGGACCCATTTTTACTCTGGATTTTAATGGTAATTGTAGAAAAAAAATAAACAAATAATTATTTGCAAAGGCAAAAACTTATATAATGATGATGTACATATCCCAAAGTTACTATTAGTTTTATATTTATAAGATATTAGTTGTATATTCATAAAATATTAACTGCATACTCATAAAGTATTACTTATATAACTGAATATAAATTTTAGTAAAACATATTAATTATATATTATAATATATTAATAATTTACTTATAAGTTATTTACTTGTATAATTGAAATATATAATTTAGTAAAAGATGTTATTTATTACATGTAAATGTATTAGTTATATTGCTTAAATATATTATTACACAACACATAAGTCTTACTCATTTACAAATGTTTGTTGTTTTGGATTTTTTTTCTTTTTATAAATTAAGTCAATGCAAGTTTGCTAATTCATAAGGTGAGCGTAGAATTACCGGATGATATTTAAAAGGATCTTAATTTCACATCAATCCGAAATATAAAAATTAATTAAATTCTGATTTTTATTGCATGTGTTGGCCTGCACATCATCTAATATTGTTTTAGGAAACATAACATTAGTCCGTTATTATAATGTAAAATTTATCATTCATTTCTAGCCGTTTGCATTATTTTTATATAAAAATTGAATATTTCATGATATTACTTATTATTATAAAAAAAAGAATGAATATAAAAGAAAAATAAAGAAAAGGAGAATACTGTATATTGTATGTATATTTTGTGTTAAAATGGTGTGCTAATGATTGTTGAAAGAAATTGGTCCAATCTTTTCCAACACTAATAGTGTAGAAAAATATCAAATTTAAATATTTTTTTTTGCAGTGTCAGAAATGCTTCGACGTCATATAAAAAATGACAAAGTTATAGATAAATTGATAGTTTAAAAAAAAAAATTAATTGCTCTTAGAGTAACAACAAATTGTCAATAAACTATTAAAAGAATTGGATTTTTCTCTTTTCTCTTTTTGCAATTCGACCTTTCATGAAAGGATAGACGTCCAATGGTCATTGCAAGATCCTAACCATTTAATGGCTGTTGCCGGGATTGGACGACCATGATTGACAAGGAGATGGTGTTTATTTATATCACATTTTATATGATTTTTTTAGAATTAGTACCATGTTAAATTTATTTCGAAATGTTTGAATAAAATAAGATTAATAGTAAAGCTTTTAGTATGTTTGTTTGTGCATTATAACATTTAAAGAAATTAACAAAATAAGATTTGTTTCCATACTTTTCCAAAACCGCTTATAATTTTTTTTGACTTATAAATTTCTAATATCTTGTTTTAAAATGAATAAAATCTTATTTTTAAAATATCTTACAAAATAATATTAGAAAACTTATATTCTTACATAACATCAAAATCCAACATTTGAAAAAGAATAACGAAACCACATCCTCGTGCAATGCATTGCAATTAACATTTATGATGTGCATCTTTTGAAAGTCAAAGTTGTCCGATTTGCCAAAATGTATTAATTTTTTAAAAGATACAAAATAATAATTTTTAAGCACAATTTAGGAGTGCAAACTTGACTTCTTTAGGCAGTCAAAATAGCACATTTACAATAAAAAATAATAATATAATAAAGGGTTATTGTGATGTCTTCAATTATTTGAAGTTATTTATGTACTTTCTCTATGTATGTCTCTGACATTCACAAGAATTTTATAATACCCAAGTTTTAAAAAATAAAGAAAAGAAAAAATTAATCAGTACTAGATAGAAAAATTTAATTTCTTTTGTTTTATAAGTTTTAATTCATTTAGAAATCTCACACCATTTGTACGCCACATATATTAAATAACATTACTTATTAATATATGACGTGTATTAAATAGCATATAAGATTTAACACAATATAATAGATGATTCAAATGGTCATAATAATGTATACAATAAATTAAAAGATATGGCATTATCATCATTCATTATAACATCTAAAATGCCTCTTTGAAGATGCCAAAAACCAAGCTAAGGAGCTGCCTCTTCTACCATATTGTTTATTTATAACCTGATATCCATTGGATTATTTTCCTATTACTGAAATAACAAACCCCCATCTGAGATTTCCCTATCTTAATATATAATAACTTCATCAGATAGATTAATTTATAAAATAAAGATTGATTTGTAAAAAATAAATTTAAATTATGGATAATGATATTTTATGTCATGAATTTATATAATTTTTTGTTAAAAAATAAGTTATCATGTACACGTATTCCAGAGATATTATAAAATTATAGAGACATCAATGCGAATATATAGAAATTTAAATCTTCACTTGTATTTACCGGACAAAGTCTTTTTTTTTAATCCCTTCTATTTATTTATTTTTCTTTTTGAAGGAATTAACAAATCCTCATTGACATAATGAATTGCGTATTTACTTTTTAGAATTTTTAGGCAGACAATGTGATAGTAAGTTTTTTTTTTTTTCCTTCTTTTGGCTGTATTAATGAATTGGGTAGTCAGATATTTTATTAATATTGTATTTTAATTTTATATTCCATTTTATTAATATAAGTAACGAGTATAAGATAGTATCAACAGTTACTGTAAATAATATATATATATATATAATAAATAGAGTATAATATATATACATATCAATAAAATATAAGTAATTACGAGTATAATGTATTAAAATATATTAGAAGTATAAATAAATTTATAACATCATATCTGGCGTTAAGGAGAACATAAAATTCATTCCTTCGTATATAGAGATATTAATTAAAAATAAAACATAAGAAGACAAAGAAAAGGTGCTCCAAATTTTCTGTTAGTTTGAAAACACATTCCATATGTAATTTTAGACACAATTTGGATTAAGAAAATAGTTAAGTTTTAGAGGGTTTTATTAAAAATAGCATTGAAAATGAGAAAATCTACTTTCAGATCATTCAACATTTTGTAACTATTTTTAACACATATTTTAGCATATTGTGTATGTGCTATATTTCACGTCTTAAAAAATGAGTCCAATCTTAAAATATTAATTTCTTATAAGTCGTCGATTATTATATGAACTTTTATTCCATAATAAAAATAAATTATGAAGATTTTGAAATCAAAGAATATTCGTAGAATGATACTAATAAACTATTTGCCTAACTCATTTATGCTACATTAACTAGATATAGATCATAGCTACAAATATTGGTCATACATTACCACCTAACTCTCATTTGTGGTCATACTGTACAATATGTGAATTAGCCAACTACCCTCTCACCAATCAATTATAGAATTTATGACAAAAATTCATATCAAACTGTTTCATAAATGTAATTTCATAAAACTAGCCTTATAATCTGAATTCATATTTACAATTCAATCTATATTTTATAAATTATATGATGTATAGAGGTGAATCGTCTCCATTAAATGTTTCTCAAATTAATAACATAGTTGTTTGGTTCAGCCTCGGACTAAAAAGTACAATCCCACAACCAATGTGTTTGGGAAACTGCACTAATATAGAGCTATTTGAGTATTTATTAATTTTATAAAATTATTACTAATAAATTTATAAAAATACGATGAATTCTTTTACTGTCTATTTGGATATATGAATTTGAGAAGATATTTGAAATTCTTGATAATAAATCCATCGATGGTGTTTGGATAGATGTGAATTTGAAATCCATCACTTTTATTTTTTTTTATTTTTTTTGAGTCATTTTAATGAATTTCGCTCTAACTTAGGTGAATATAAAATTTATTCATTTGAACCCCTAAATTTCAAATAACTTTATCTAAACACAACATTTTTTATGATATAACTGAGGTTTGGATGAATTCATCATCGATTGGTGTCGTTTTGATTGATTTGAAAAGTTTTCGAAAATTGTTAACTTATATCCCTCCATAGTAAGAATGTCTTGCCACTTAAATTAAATGTAATTGCAAAATGGGAAAGTATATTATTCTTTTATAGCAATGTTTAGGTTGATAGAGTTTTACATCAAATCTAAAAAAATTCAAAATCAAAGAAAAGTTTTGACTGATTTTCATGAAAAATAAAATAATGTCACGATTTAGAGAAATGAAGATAAAGGATTAATTCGTTGTTTTGCTGAGTTTATGGGCCTTCTCCAAATACAGATACATGGCTTACTTGTGGTAAATGTTTTAACAATTGGGCTTGGTCATGTTATATTATGGCCCATTAAAACCACATGATTGGGCTAGCCCGTAAATAAGGGTAGAATTTTAAATATAATAACCCAAAGGCCTATTTGAGTCACTCCCAAGTTGGCTCGTTGGGTTCGCAAGGCCCATTGGCCCAAAATCGATTTATTTTCTTACTAAATTAGTTTATTAAAACTATCAAACAATAAACAATGAAAATTACTAAATTATTAATTACTAAATCATTGCTCATATGCTTATTTTTGTCATTATATCTCTTAATTAGGAACATAGGTTTTATTATTTCTATATTTATATTTTCTGAGAAAAGGACCACCACAGTTTTTATATACTTGTGTCTAATAAAAGAATGTAAAGCTTCACAAACCAAATTACATTTTCAATTATTTTTTAACCCTAAAAACATTTTAAACATAAATAGAGTTAAGTCTCTAGATTTAAATATATAGATTTCAATACAATTAAGGGTGGAGTTATACACACCAAAAATATATACTTTTACAATTTTCATTTAAAAAAAAAAAGAATCTATTTAGTATTTTTAGGGTACTGCGTATAGTCTTACCCTAATTAAAATAATTCAGGATACATAACTTTAAATTAAAATATAAGAAATTGTAAGAAGAGTTGGAATTACGGGATATATACGTCAATTAGCTGTAAGCCTGTAACGTATTCATATGAAAATAAGATCTGAAATTGTTTGATGTACATAAAATTCAAAGATAGAATAATTAATTTGACTAAGTAATCCTATTATTGATGTTCACAACTTTAGGAATTAATTATGCAATTAATTTTCAAATATCATCCCACTTTCGATATTATTCGAGACATATATATTGATCTCTAAAATCAACGTTTCACCACCTCCATTACAAGTCACCACCTCCATTACAAGTTGACATTCCAATCTTCTTTTAGGTACATGCTGAAAAGTATGTATATTTAGGTTGTATTTTGAATGAAGAATTTGAAAAGGAATTTAATATTTGTGAAAGTAAATTCATATAAAATTGAAATTTATTATTTTTGTTTGGATCTGATTTTTTAACAGTTACATTTATTTCAAATCATTAATTCTATCCAAACACAAGTCTAATGAAAAAAAAGATGTGTATTATGAAATAGTTAAATTATATTTCCTCCATTTCAAAATAATTATCGTTTTGGAATTTAAAGTTTGTTTCAAATTAAATGTCAGTTTAGATATTTATATAATTACATTCCCAAATTATTCCTATCAATATACTTTAGCTAAAAATTTAGGGATTTAATATGATATTTTTTATTAAATTATTTGAATCTATTTCAAATTTTGAATCATATAAACCTTTAATTATATATATATATATATATATATATATATATATATATATATATATATATATATATAACTTAATGTTCTTAAACCTATAATAAAACTTCAAAACCACCTCTATTGCGAACATAGTTAATATATATAATTTTGCAATGTTGTCCAGATTTGTGATTTCATTCCACACCACGTATGTGTACCGAATGACACAAACATTTTAATTTTTTTAAATCAAGAAATTAGCAGTCATAATTATTTAATAATAGAAAATCAATTAAAGATAGACGTGATACATGATTCAAAAGATTCAAAACTTTCAAAAGATTGACCAAAAATTAGTTATTTCGAGGTACAAAATTCTCCCCCTCTCTCTCTCCCCCTCTCTCTCTAGTCTATATATAGATGTCGTAGAGTAACTTCAGATGATATCCTCACATTCAAAAAGAAGAAATATGAGCAAGTTAGTCATCTTCTCCATTGCCTGGTTTTGCATGCTCTCTTTCTCCAATGGGAGGTCGCTACTTTCAGACAACGATGGTCGGATTCGAGCAGTTAATCTTGGTGGCTGGCTTGTCACTGAAGGGTGGATCAAACCATCCCTTTTCGATGGAATCCCCAACAAAGATTTCTTGGTTCGTATACCAACTTAATTATATATATGTATATTTATTCGTGTTATTGAACTAATTAATTCCTTTTTTGGTCACATTTTACTAGGATGGAACTGGTGTGCAGTTCAAATCGGTGACTGTTGGAAAGTATTTATGTGCTGAAAATGGAGGAGGAGATGTTATAGTTGCAAACAGACCTGCTGCTTCTGGATGGGAAACATTCAGCGTACTAAATTAATTTTTTTTAATTAACTATATATTAACTATTACGATTACAATTTATTTACTTAATTAATGATCTTGTCGTTCTTGCTTTGTAAAGTTATGGAGGATCAACGAGAGGAGCTTCAACTTCCGAGTTTTCAATAGACAATTCATGGGATTAAACACTGCTAGAAACGCAGTAGCAGTGGTAGATACTATACCCGGTGTGTCTGAGACATTCGAAATTCAAAGAAATCCTAATGATTTAAATCGTGTACGAATCAAAGCTCCTAATGGATTCTTCCTCCAGGTAATTCATGATTGCATCTAAATCTAGCTACTTAATAATTCTCACAAATGATCGTAGATGTGTGTATATATATATATATATAGTATGGATGAAATGATAATGTGTTATCCAATTTTGTTGTACTCCATTCATTTCACTTTCTTTATTATTATAGTAAATTCATTAATGTTCACTCAATCTATGAATAACAAGAAAATATAAGAACAAAAAGTAGTGGGATTTGATTCTTTGGAACCCCATGCCATTATCCAACAAGGATAAGATACCATTTCCAAGTGAGTTTTCCACTTTATTACCAAATTCTTTTTGCAGTGGTCCAAACTGTAACCCTGGCTATGTGCATGGGCGGCTTGTTGTCCACTTTACGACGCATAATATTATTTAATTTAGTGCATCCTATTTTTTTATTGTTTTAGTTATCTAACAATATTAAATATGGAATACCAATAGTTTTCTTTCAACAATTGTGCTCATCTATTTTGTATTTTATAATGAAATTAATGTGTTTTCCCGTGGATGAAAACTAGCTTAGTTTATAAAATGTAAAGGTAATGCAAATATAATTTACTTGTTTCAATTAAACAGAGTAATCATCAATATTTTGTATTTTAAAGTTTGGTAACTAAAATGATAAAAGTCAAAATTAGATACCTATTTATTACAATTTGCCAAGATCTTTGACCACATGTATGATTTACAATACATAAAATAAAAATAAAAGGTATGCATAGTGGTAATATCATGGTGTACACATCATACCATTAAAAATATATATAAAATAAAAAAACTAGGCTGTCATTATGATGCGCATTTACATGGATAAAAACTTTAAGTGGAATAACGTGTCAGCTTGACAAGAAATTCCTTTCATTTCTATCCTACATATAATTACTGGTTTAATTTTCTGTTACTTTTAATTTTTAATATTTTTTTCCTTTTTAGTCTAATCTTAGAACTTTATTAAGTGTTATCTTTCTAAGTTCAAAAGATAACATATGTCTTTTCTTTCATCTTTCCATCATGTGAGATGAAGAAAGTAATTTCTATTTGTTTTTTATTTATTTAAATTCAGCCTCCTTAGTTTTACTCTCCTTAGTTAGACCTTCTTTTCTCCACCATAATGAGTAATTAGTGAGAGTTTTATTAGTGTGTGACCAAAAGATCATTTAGTCATTATTTATAGATTAATTCAATTTGATATCTATATATTAAGAACAAATTAAAGTCCTGATATAAAATAACATAGAAAATTAATACCACACCGACATGCAATTAATGACAAATTAGTGACGCAATATTAGAGACATACATAATCGGCCTTCAATTTGTTGATAATTGGGTCTCTAGTTTGGAGACAAATCTGGCCACTATATTTAGTCAATGGAATATTTCAAATTATTTAAAAAACTTGTTTGAATAGTTTATTTAAAGTAATGTTTGAGCAGGAAAAAGTGTAATTGTAGGTGAGAAATGATGTATGAAATGCAGGTAAGGACAGAGGAAATAGTGAGTGCAGATTATGAAGGAGATGGTGGATGGGGAGACGATAATCCATCAGTTTTCTTGTTGACCATAACTGGAGGATTGCAAGGTGAATATCAGGTTACTAATGGATATGGCCCTCTCAGGGCTCCACAAGTTATGAAGGTATATAAGAATTGTACTCTTAATACATGTTCTATTCTAGAGTTAAAAAAACAATTGATATGTTCTCAAATAATACAGGAACACTGGAATACATATATAGTAGAAGAGGACTTCAAATTCATAAAGAAGAATGGACTGAATGCAGTGAGGATACCAGTGGGATGGTGGATTGCCAGTGACCCTAATCCCCCTAAGCCTTATGTGGCTGGCTCCTTGCAAGCTCTGGACAATGCCTTTTCCTGGGCTCAGTAAGTTTTTTTTTTTTTTTTTACAACTCCATAAATACAAATTAATTTGAAATAAATGATCTAGATCATGTTTTACTTTTTACTTGCAGAAAATATGGGTTAAAGGTAATTCTTGATTTACATGCTGCCCCTGGTTCACAAAATGGTTGGGAGCACAGTTCCTCTAGAGATGGCTCCCAAGAATGGGGCCAAACTGATGACAACATTCAACAAACTGTCAATGTCATCGACTTTTTAACTGCCAGGTAAAATTATGACTTATTAAATTTCGACTTATTAAATTTGAATAATTATTATATTTGAGTTGTGAACAGATACAGGGAAAACCCGAGTCTATTCGCAGTGGAACTCATCAATGAGCCCCTTTCACCTGGAGTATCTCTAGACAGGCTAACCAAGTACTACAAAGCCGGTTACGATGCTGTTCGTAGGCATTCGCAAACAGCTTACGTTGTTCTGTCCAACAGATTAGGACCTCATGAACCCAGAGAGCTTTTCAGCACTGCAAATGGGTTCAACAAAGTAGCCATTGATGTTCATCATTACAACCTCTTCTCCAGTATATTCGACAACCTTAGTGTCCAACAGAACATCGACTATGTCTACAACAATCGATCCACTCAGTTGAACGAGATCACCACCTCAAATGGGCCTCTTGTTTTTGTTGGTATGCACTTACTTTTTTTGTCAATATTCATGTTAGTCGGGTCGGGTCGGGTCGATGATTAAACATGGATTTGATTTGTTTGTATAGGGGAATGGGTTGCAGAGTGGCAAGTTAGTGGGGCTACAAAAGAGGACTACCAAAGATATGCAACGGCCCAACTCGAAGTATTTGGGCGGGCCACCTTTGGATGGGCCTATTGGACTCTAAAAAATGTCAACAATTTTTGGAGTCTTCAATGGATGATTAACAATGGATATATCAAGCTTTGATATATATATTTCAGGCTCCTAATTTGTAACATCTCCAAAGTTATTTGCATTATTTTTAAATAAAATATTTCTGAGTACTTTCTCAGGATAACAATTAACAAATAACAAAATTTTGGGATGAGCCAACACACTGAATGGAAGAGAATGACAATTTTGTCCTGCAACTGTGGTGTACTAATAAAAATGCCGCAGGGTTGTAACACATTTTTTTGACAATGAAAAGAAAAATATATGTAACCCGTGTCAAAAAATAAATAAACAAACTTGAACTATTAATCTAAACGTAAACATTAATTTAGGTCTCTCATCAAACCTTCATAAACAATTTTTTATACACATTCGATAGATTAAATTTCTAAATTGTCCTTAATACATACAAAAGGAGAGTCAAGTATGTAACCTTTTTTTTTAAGAGGAAACGTATATTTTTGGTGGTTTTTTCCTAGAATAGATAGAAACATATATTCTTTAATAAAGCTAGTTATGCTGGAGTATCATATGGAGTCTTACCAAGTTTTATGAAGCTACTTATGACCTTGTTCGTAAGCACTCATCCACAATATATGTGATCTTGTTGAATTGATTAGGGTCAAGTGAATCAAGAGAATTTTTCGATATTACAAGAAAATGACCAAAATACTCTTTTATAATCTTTTCAACACCATATTCACCAATTTTACAGTCGAACAAAATATCGACTTTATTTACAAAGACCGAGCACAACAATTGCGTCAAACATGATCTAATCCATTGGAATTTGGAATGGATGATTAAGAATGGATATATCCGACCCAAGATCTACTGTCAAGTGGGGATTTTTTTATCTCTTTAATCAAAGTATTCGACATAGAGTAATACTACTGCTATATAAATTATGCAAAGTAATTAAAAAAAATTAAATTTGTTCCCTCGAAAGGGGAGAGAGAGAGAGAGGAGAGAGAGAGAGAGAGAGAGAGAGAGAGAGAGAGAGAGAGAGAGAGAGAGAGAGAGAGAGAGAGAGAGAGAGAGAGAGAGAGAGAGAATCCTAGAAAATTATGGCAGATCTTGGGATGTCAAAAACGGTCATTCTCTTCTCCCAATTTCTAGAATCATAATCAACTAAGAAAAAGAAAATAAAAAACAATATATATGACAAGAAAAAAAAAAAGAATTTAATTTAGAATTGGGCTTCCCTTTCAAACAATTTTTTTCAAGCCCAATTGATATTTTCCCTATCAACCAAATTAATTTTTTTCGTTTAACAATTCAAGACAAGTTTTGTTTTATGCTCATGAAAGTTAATTCTTAGAATAAAAACTAAATCTAAGAGTGAATATAAAAATGCAAATTGTATTTTAATAATTTTTTTCCACTTTGTGTCTAAATCAAAACGTTTTTTTTCAGATTCCCACCTACTTATTAATTACATTCTTCCAATTACTACTCAACCTCATTTTTTAACACATTTTTAAATTAAAATAATCAACGAAAAACTCCAAAAAAAGTAGTTCACTTCAAGAAATTAGCTACCATGAATTTGTAATACAAGTTGTATCTCATCTTTAAAAAAGTGCATATTGTGATGATCAGAATTCAAACTCAAATCACGCAAGTTTTCCAATATTTATTGTTCTTTCCCTTCCACTCCCCGCAAACTCATTAACAAAAAAAAAAAATTCAAGATATTAACCAAAATACACGAGACATACGTCAAAATGATTTTCTTTCAAAATCAAATTATAATTTTAAGTTAATTTTACAATTCATGTTTGATTGAAACAAGTTTTATTTGATTCAACTTCAAATCCAACAAGAGTAATAAAATTAACTTAGGATATAATTGGGTGTGGAGAGAGGATCATGATGTCTAACTCATGCATTATCAATAAATTAACTTAGAATTATAATTGGTTGGGTGTGCAGAGAGGGTCATGATATCTAACTCATGCATTATGATTGATATCCATGTATGGATTATATGTTTGAGTTTCGAAGACTGTTTTTGGCGGAAATAAATTAAAAAAGTAGGAAAAAATTGTTAAACTACTTGTTGAATTATAACATTAACCCTAAAATTAATCAATTAAATTGGACTAGATCGTTCAAACCGTTGATTTACAAATCGTATAATTATTAGTGAACTATTAATCAAACAGTTGACCACCATTGATTTCTTATTCAAATTCCAATTTTGAGAACTCACTGGGCAGCTTTAAATATCCTATTAATTTAGAGGATTTGGTGACAGGTTTTCATTTATTTGGAAAATGAATGCGATGGTTTCACATTTAGTGGTGAAAATATTAAAAAAATAGAGAAAAAGATTCCAAATTCTGATCCCTGAAAAAAATCAGAATAGAATAGAAAGAGCGCTGACAGGGCATCCCGAAACGCAATAATGCAACCATTCTCAAAATCCTGAAAGAGAAACCAGATCAACGGTCCAGATCGCCTCCTCCGTTTCTGGCTTTCCGTTTATCTTCCCAACTCTCACTGACAAACTCTATACATAGATTCAGGTGAGAGAGAGAGAGAGATTAAGGAGAGTAGCAGCAGATATGATGTTAGGAAAGAGAGGACGTCCTCCGATGAAGAGGTCTACAAGCATGACAGAGTTCATCCTCGGCGGCGTTGACCCTCAGAATCATTTCCACGGCGGCCGCTACTCCGCCGCCGCCTCTCCCAGACCCCAGCGCCGCGTCTCGGCGGACTTCGTCGAAACCGCTCATTTCCTTAGGTTTTGTTCGCTCTGCAAAAACCGCCTCATCCCAGGCCGTGATATCTTCATGTACAGGTATATACACACACACACACACACAATATTTATCTTTAGTTATTTTCAGAAATAGAAAGAGGTGTATGGAATTTATATCCAAGTTCAGATTTATTATTTTTTTTCATCTGAGTGCAATAGTTATTTCTGTAAAATAAATCTGATCATTTAAATGTAATTTTAATTTTATTTTTTATTTTTCAGAGGGGATAGTGCTTTCTGCAGTCTAGAATGTAGACAACAACAGATGAGTCAAGATGAGAGGAAAGAGAAGTGTTCAATGGCGTCCAAGAAGGAAGTCGGTGGCGCCGCCGTGGGAGCGCAAGCCTCCGCCGCCGGTGAGACGGTGCCCGCCTTGTAGATTAGCTATGAAATCACCTCTTATAATATATATATATGTGCATGTATATTGGGATGTTCTTGTATTTTCACCTCAAGTTGATGGCAAATTTTTGGTAAAAGTGTTAACTTCATTTGGAGCTTATTCTGCTACAGTAAATATCTATTTCAGATTCTCGGCTTCCAAGCAGTATCTCACTCCTTCTATGTTACAGTTTTTTTTTTTTTTTTAATTAAATGAAAGTATATATTTGTGTAGTAAATGATTTAAATGTATATTGTGACGTAAATATAATCTTCTTAATAAATCAAATAATCCGAGAGATTTAGGGGATAGTATGAAATGAAAGCAGATTTTAATAAAATTGAAAGATGAAGATTAGCATGAACTTAACCTTAATCCATGAAACATGATGTGGAAGATTTTTCGTTCAATTATGAATTTAAGAATGGATGGTTTAAATAGTTACTGTTTTATCATGTGAATTTAATGACAATAATATAAGTTTGGATGGCATGCTTTAAAAAAAAATTAGATGAAAAAATGAAATTATTTTTAAAAACTCATCACTTATATATATATCGATAGAAGAAAAAGATAATAAGTGTTTGAAAAAAAATCTAAGGGTGTTGCTTTTTTTCCAGAGAGAAGCAAGAATCAAAGTTTGTATGGTTTTAATTATGATTTATTATACAAATAATTTAAATATAATTTGTAAAATACGTTTTTCCGACTAAAAATTTGCTAAATTTAGTGAGGACTATGGAAAGAGCAATAAATAAATAATGGGTTCAAAATAATTGAGCATTAATACTAGAAAGTGGGTCCATATGCAATCATTTTTCTAACAAATAGTAGACGCATGACCAGTTGTACCGATAGCAACTTAATATCGTTTACCATTGAGAGTGAAGTATATATTGTACTACTCTAATATTATTAGAATTCCACATACTTTTGTGGAAGTTATTAACAAAAAACAATTTTTTGTTTATTAATGTATGAGTGTTTTAATGTATGTGTTTTTTTTTTATGAAAAACACTTAAAACATCTCAAGTATGTGTAGAGAGTGAGGGAGGAGAGAGAACATATATAATTTTTTTGATATTAATTGATATGAGTATATGTTTTTAAAAAATAAATATTTTTAAATTGGATAAGCGGCAAGTAGCATCTACAATAATGGGTGACAACCATTAATTAGGATGCTCTAATCAGCCAAGAAATTTTTTCAAATGATTAAATTCATCTGTATCTTTCTTGAATTGAAACTTGAAAGCAATATTCAAAGGCTTTTTATCTTACTATATAAAATTATTTTTTACGAATAACATTGCAATAAAACCGTACAGCCATAGATCAACAGACATTGTCCTAATGTCATCGTCCCTTCAACTCCATAGGATTTTCAAAATGATCTAAATTGTATATCTAATATTGAGATTTAAAATATTTTCCATTCCCAAAAATTAAATTAATAATTTTTAATACTAAACATCGAGAAAAAAGATTCTCTATCTCCATCCTAGAACCATTATTTTTATAATATCTATTTTTAAGATTTATTTTAAAAATAAAAACTTTGCGAGTTCTCCAATCCCCGAAATTTTATATATATAAATGTAATACATAAATAAATGTTCTAAAAACTTTCTATCACATAATTTAAGAACCAATTAGCATAGGCTAAGACTAAAGATATGACTTTTTTTTTTTCCTTTCTAATATTCTTCCAAAAGTTGTGAATAAATTTAATTTTATCTTTAAGCATTTATTGGTTTTGGAAAGCAATGGAAGTGTTGGCCATGGAGAGCCAGAGGGTGACTTAAGCTGAGGGTGAAGCTTTGGTCCCACGAAAATGAATTTGGTTGGGACCACTTTAAACGCCCACTTTTGGTTGGTGGGGTGCACCTTATGCACCACCACATAGTTTTATTATTCCATCCATTTTTTCTTATTTTTATTTTTCCTATTTTCTTTGAGCTAACATATTTTTCGGAGATCACATTAATATGTGGTTACAGAATTTTTTTTGTTTTTTTTTTTCTAAAATCGAATTCTACAATGATTTGGAATAAAATGTATAAATGTAGTAATGGTTAAATAATTCATGTTTTTTCCAATAAAGACATAAAATATATCAATTAATAGTATGCATAGCTAGAAGGAGTTTATTAGATATACTGATGGGACCTCCAGTACATCATCTTGTTTCATTGTTTATAAGTCTAATTTTTAAAAATTCAAAAATCTCAATCATATTATAAGATGTATAATGACAGGAGTTCATAAACTCAACGAAATATTCACACAACACACATATGTATATAAATTATATAAAACTCTTTTATTTATTTTTTTCTCTAAACACATACGAAGTAAGGTACAATGATAATACATAACATTTTCTATTCACTCCATATTTCATATCTTATTTTGAAATAATCAGCACACACTATATATATCAAATGACACATCATATAATTAATATGTTACATATATTAAAATTGAATGAAACATAAATAAACATCAATGTAACAGATGATTCAAACTTCACATGCAAAGAAAAACGAAAGGGAAATATGCTAGCTAGTCAGCTTGAGGTGTCAAATTGGTCCACAAAATTGCCAATTGTGGAAGAGAATTGCTAGGTATGATTGATGCTCCCCTTCAAGATTTTAGTCTTTTACTTTATTCTTCATATTTGATTCTTCTTTGTTTGTTATCACTAAACAATTGCTTTCTCTTTAATATATTCTGTGCATCCCTACATTATTTAACATTTACAATGGAACCCTCTCTCTAAGTGCGTGTCATATGCCTATAAATAATGTGTCCAATATACATAAGAAAAGACTCTAGTGCTTTTTGCACCCTATTGACACTACATACTCAAATTTGGAGTTTTATTCTAGCCCTATAAGTCTATAGCTTATGTGACGATAAGTTGTACAAGAAAAGACAATGTTCATATTATAATAATAATAATAATAATAATAAGTTATTTCCTAACATTTCACACAATTTAGAGATATTGTACTATGTAGACAATCCAAACGTACAAGATAAGAAATTCACATCTTCTTTATTCAAACTTTTTATTTCATTTGTGTATCACATTTCAAACCATGTAAAATATAATAGTGATCATAACTAACAATTAAATTGAAAAACTTCTGTTTATTTAAAATTACATAATTTTAATATGATATACAAATAGAATAAGTATTTTGGTATAGATGATCGGACTCGATCCAGTCTATAAATTTAAAGAGAGAAACAAAGAATGGAAAATATGACAAACGACTGCTATATTAACTATATTGAAAACAAGATATTCACAACTTTCTATAATTAATATGAATATATAATAAATATTTTTCCAAATAAGGGGCTTTACACATTACTCCCCTTTAACTTGGAGCATGAAAAGTCGAAATGTCAAACTTGCCCATAATAGAATGAAAAAGATGTTGTCCTATAGCTTTTATAAAGATATTGATCAATTTAAATTTAGAAGTAAAATTATTTTTAAGATTAAATCAAAATTTCAAATACTCAAGCATATCCTACTTATTTCAGCCAAAGTTCAAATTCGACCCATTTACTTAATATGAATATCAATTCCACCATTTTTAACCTTCTGAATTATGGTCTACCCACTTATTTACTAATTAGAAACTACAAATCAATTTATCTTAATTCAAACCTACTAATAAATTAGTTTAACATGCGTTATAATATCTTGCTATGAAAACATATTTACTAATGTTTATAATATAATTTACTGAGTCAGTCCTATTATGTTTCAATGAAATTAATACTTTGATATTTTAAAAGATAGATAAAATATTGTGCTAGTGTTCCATGCAGATTAAATAAACATTAACTATTATGTTTTTTTTTTTTTTTTGGCCTTGTCTGATTTTATTTTCAAATTATTATGATTTTTACTATCTGACTTTTTTTTTTTTTACATCTAGAAATTTTGTTAAAAAGGGTTTTCCCACACATAAAATTTAATGTTTTTTTTATATTAAACTTTCTAATTTATCTATGACTGATTTCTGAATCTACCTATGTGTATATTGTTGGACCTCAAATCCGAATTCTAGTAACATACATAATCTGGTCGGCAACTGAGGAAAGTTAACCACAACCGATCTCGTGCCGATTCAAAATGATAGCGGCCTACCCAACCAAAGAACTGAGTGGAAGACCAGGAAATCAATCCAGCCAGATTTTGAGAAAAACCCTAATTATTTAGCATGTAGCTCGAAAAAGATCTCCGATAGAAGAAACAAATCAACCCCAAATCTTATCCGATTTTAGATAAGATTGTATCTTTATTTACCTTGTAAACAGACCAAAATCAAGAGATTTAGCTATTGATCCCCAAAAAATATATCTTAAACTTAGTGTATAAATAGAAACCTAAATCACCTGAAGAAAAGTTCGAAATCGATTGTATCTTAAGAGAACTATTTTCTCTTATTAAATATATTAAATATTTTCTAACCGGTCATATTTGACCGACCAGAACGAGCCTAATAAATTTGAACGAGCCAACTAAATTTACGTGAATAGGCTCAGGGCATAATCTTTTCTATTTTTAACTTGATTTCATTATCCGACTCAACTTTTTTGAGTCAGATTGATTTATTTGGATGTTCGACTAGAAATTTATATTTAATTAAATTCTGACGTGAACATATATAAATTAGATAACATAATCATATAGATGAATAGGAGATCCTAATTTATTCTTGAGAAAAACACAATTATAAAAATTAGGGTTTTGTCATGAATTTTATCCATTATATATTGGCTTTTGTTCTTCTTTTTTAAGGGCTGCGTAAGTGTGTCCGTATTGTACCATCCATGAAAAGTGACATATCTTATAATAATAATAATAATAATAATAATAATATTATTATTATTATTATTATTATTATTATTATTATTATTATAAAGTGATCATTATTTGGATGGACAAATCCAGTCGAATTTTCTTCCGAGAATTGAAAGTTTCCTCTACTTCTTCTCATTAACTATTCATTAAGGGCGAGTTCATCTTCTTCTGCCTGTTAATAATAATAAATAATATCTTATTATTATTATTATTATTAATTAAAACAATAATAGTACCATTATTATTCACACTACATATATAATACTAAATGTAAATACAACAAATGGTTCGGACTGGGGAGCCGAGGTGAGGATGTATACAAGAACATCTTAAAGTAAAAGGACTTAAAAATTCTCTTTGAAATTAGAAGTACCTGCGCAAATAAAATCTATAAAGTTCAATTTCAAATTTCAAGCCTACATCTTTATTTACACTAAATTATTAAAACGGCTATTAGTTATAAGTACTAATAGCCATTTATTTAGGTTAATTGAAATTTATTAGTACAATGATGAGATAAAGTACTCACCCCGTTCATTTATTTAGGTTAATTGACAATTTCACAATAATAAAGATAATTATGGAAAAAAAAAAAAAAACTAAACAAGTCAAATTTTCTACTATATACTAAAAAGTAATAAATCTACTATCCACTTACTATGTTCATCCTTTTAAATATTATGATTTGAAATTTATTGTTGGGCGTCCGATCCGAGCTGCGCAGCATGTGACACTTGGACGGCAGAACAAAGGATGTCGCCCCACCTGGCCGGCCACAACGACGACGTCCTCTCAAGTCAACCGTCCAAGTTAATTGCGAGGACCACTCGGCGGATCAGCTTAGCCGGCCAGGATCCGTATGGCCGTCCAAGATGTCGCTAACCTCCAATAGATCGTGGGTAACAAAACCGCCAAGGACCCAGTAAATAGGCGGAAATCAAGGAAAATGTGGGCTTAACTCCCACTACCTCCACGATCTCCACGATCTCCGACACTCAAGTGATGCTCCAACTATAAATAGATGTAATTTATGAGACATCAACGATATGTTGGTGGTATTTGAATATAGTAACAAACCTCATGTATTAGATATGAGTACATTAATAAATGAGCTAAACAGATATAATCCCACATAGAAAGTAGATTAAATATTCAGGAAAACAAATTATTTATATTAAATGGATCTTTAATTTTTAATTGGAGGTTGAGATGTGAATATGTTTGTTTTGATTGCGTGAGAGGCAAATTAGACCATACCCTGTGCCGTGGATTGAGAAACAAATGGGACAATTAATTAGTTAAAAAAAAGAGCTCTACTTTATTTCATAATTCACATCAATCCATACTAACTTTTAATTGAAGTTGCTTTCTTCTCTATTTTTATACTATATTTATTACTTTGGTTTCTGTGATTTAATTAATCGGGGTATCAAATTGGATCAATGTGACACCATTTTCAGGAACATTTCACGCTTCCATAGTATCTTAAAATAATTAACTAATAGCCTTTATGAAATAAAATCATAGAACACTTACGTCACTTAATTCTACTTTTATTTTAGTTTTTTATTTAATATCATGTTTTATTTTATTAGTGCATATTGTACATACATATATTGATCGAATAGGATTATTATTACACATAGTATACTAGTATATATGAACTAAGTAAAATTAAACATAACATTCTAATATTTTATATTAAAAATATTTTTGTTTTTCCTGAATATAGTAAATGATGTATGAATGGTACACGTCTATTCAAGTTGAACAACTTATAATGAGTTATGAATGTTGTGAGGTTTTTTTTCTTTTAAAGTGGGCTATGATTGTTACACTTTAAATTAAAATAATTGTAATTAAATAATGAAGAGGCAGTTGTGCAAGTTGGCATGTGCTTCCATTATAATGAGTTTAGTCCACTAGGTTATGATTATTGGTTAGCATTTGTTAAATAAAATATCAGTGTGCCTTCTCAATGACTCCTCATTAAAGATTCTTAATTAATTTTTGTGAAAGCTGACCTATCAAATGAATCTTTGCTACTTTTATTGCTTCGTTTAACAACTTAAAAAGGAATATAATTCACTTAAAAATAAAAACTTTGGAAAAGGAAAAATGGCATTTACTTCAATGCTTAGTCATACTACTATTTGATTTGATATGTATGTGGGGGAAATCATGACTCATGAAACATAAACATTAACCATGAAAGAAATTAATATCATGAAAAAAATCTATGTGAAACAAACTTTCATGGGACCTAATAATGTATCAAATTTTTAAGACGATATTACCCCAAAATGCCGCATTTTATATAAAAATTTATTTTTCTATTATAAATAATAGTTTTGTTATTGTTCTATAATAAATGATAGATAATCTTACTTTTTATCACAAATCAGGAAAATAAATAAAACTATCATTTTAATTAGAATAAAAAAAAGTCAATCCATCGGGTATTATATGATGTATTTTTTTTAATAGGATTACATGATATGATTATATCATTTAATTCTAAGAAATACATATCTTGTAATTCAAATCATATCATATAATCTTATAAAAAATTACATATCGTTAATTTTAGTGAAGAAGTTACACTATATGATCATATCGTTGAATCTCAATAGGGATTATATGAATACCCTATATGATCTCTTATGTTATGGTTTTTTAAAGAAATGATCAAATAGAAGAATATTTTAAAAAAAAAAACATAACATAAGAGATTTTTTTTTTTTTTTTATGTTTTCAAATTTTCAGAAAAAATAACTCAGATTGCAGTAGGTAGAGTCAGCAATTTTAATCTATTTATATTAACAAAATTTACAGATTTATAGTGAATTTCAACTAAAGCATTCATATATATATATATATATATATATATATATATATATATATATATATAGCATTAATTATTCATTTAGAAATTTGGGGGTTCCCACTTGTTTGGAGTGTGCAAGTGTGAGCGACCTTTCTAATTTTAAAGAGTTCCATTGGTTTGGTTACTCTGCGTCACCATATTTCTTTATCATTATTTAATTTCTAAAGTTTCATTCAACTTTCTTTTCCACATTTTTTATTATTTTTTGTTGTTTTCTTTCACTATCGTGATTACATGCAATTGATTGAACAATATTTTCTTTCATTTCTTTAATGTCATTCTTACGCTCACTTAAGCGTTCTTATCTCAACTCTAATTTTAATTAGTATGCGTACAATTATTATCTCTTTTTTTTTTTTTTAAAAGAAAACCATAATAATTTGTGAGACTTTTGGGCCTTACCAAAATTTTTGGTAAATTTGTTTTTATCTGGCATTCCATCAAAGCAAAGGATGGCATGCACAATTAGCAGCTAGGGATATAAATCAATCTAACGGTTGGTAAATTATTTCGATAGAAAACAAATGTTTGAGTTCGATCATTAAGTTTAATGAGACGAGCTCGAGCTCAAGCTCGAGCTGAAGCTAGAGCTCAAGTTTTGTTCGATTATATATTAATAAAAATATTAATATACATGTAGAAACACTAATTTTATAATAATTTATATATAAAACGATATATGTATTTATTATTATAATATTTTTAAGTTCGAGCTGGATTGTATGTTTAATGAGCTCAAACCCTAACTAGATCTGTTTAGCATGTGAAACGAGTTATTTAGAAACCAACTTGTCTCATCTATGAGCTTTATAAATTTAAACAAATAAACTTGAGCCTATATATGAAGGTTAAACAAGTCAAACTCTAGCCTCTAACTAATCACCTCGATTTGGTTCAATCACATCTTTATTTATGAGGTATATTGATATGTATTATCTATAAGTACCAACTTTTCCTCTAAAATATTTTTGATAACTAGATGTTATGTCACAATTATATTATGCCCCAAGTATAAATTAACTAGATTTGATAAATTATTATGACTCATGAGTCAACCTTCCAAGTTTGCAACACATTAAAAAGGCCAAAATTCCACAATTAGATATGCTCTTGGCCCAAATCATGAAAAATCCAATCCCCATCAGGCCATTTTTGTTGGGTATAATGTAGCCCATGGGCCATATACAACTTAAACCCTCTCTATAAGTTTCGTTTTATTTTTGTATTTTTTCTTTTCCTCTTTTGTTTTTCACTTTTCACTTTTTTTTTTAAATGAGCCAAATTTATTTTGTTTTCCTGGTGATATCTTTCCTTTTGGAGAAAATGTGGTGGACCCTCCTGAATCTGAGGATTCTGAATAAATTAATTTCATAAAAAATAATAAAATTTGTTTCCTCATTTTTGGCACTTAAAAAAAATGATAATTCTTCAAATGTATGAAATATTATTCAGAGACGTTAAAGTTTTAAAAACTAAAATATGAGACCAGCATAAAGTAAACTTTAATAATTATCTGAAAAATCCTTTAAAATGTAATTATTTGTAAATTTTGTCTTAATAAATGTCCATCGTCATGTGTGTATTATTACTATCATAAATTAATTAATTAAAATAATCACTGCCCAAGAGAAACATGTTCAGGTAGGACGGAGGCCCAACTTCGTAATATCTCGTTGCCTTTGAATTGGGCCTAGTTTGGCCCAATTCCAAAATGATTATGTGTTCAAAAAATATATAGTCCATTTGAAATTACTAAAATTCTTTGTATATTATATGTACGTACAAAATCTCCTGCTCTTTTTTTTTTTTAATTAAAAATTATGAATCAAATGCAATTTTGTTTGTAAAACTCGTTTAAAGTTCAGCGTTATTACAATAATGTCAAATATATTTTGTATTTTTTTTTCCATCGAAGAATTCACAAAGAATAAGTATAATTATACATAAATACTAAATAAATTACTATTATTTCTAAGTAGTTCATTAATAATACCGACAGTTTTTGAAATCGAACCGGTTCAATTAATAATTGACTATTAATCTGATTAAAAGAAAAAAAAATTGAAAAAAATCAAGAATTGACAAAATAAAAAACTCTTATAGTTTTACTTGAGAAAAATATCTAAATAGTCTCTTAAAATATGTTGTTGGATTTAAAAAGAAAATTTAGTTTGCATTTATTTCATTTTATTATGTTTCAATTTTATGTACAAAAATATATTGCATGCTACATAATAAAGTTAATAAAATTGTAAATATATAAAAAAAAATACAAATAATTTCTTTATTGATTAATTACCAATTCGATTCTACAAAGACTACTAGTCGGTGACGTCAGCCTCATACACGAAACGATATTTTTGAAGAAATGGCAAAAGATACTTAGAAACGAAGGAAAGACGCAGCTTATACGCGTCTCATCCGCTTGCTGTGGAGCAGGTGAACATTTTTCTTCATTTATATATCTTTGATTTATCATTTTCTCTTCTTCACATAGATATTAGATTCATAATAGTCTCAAATAATTCAGATATTCTCCCATGGATTCTTTCTTCAGCAAAGGCTTCAAAGCTGCCAAATGGTAATTTCTCTCCCTCTTTTCTGTGTTGTATTTATTGGTGAAATTGATAAACCTTAAATTGTAGGGTTTTGTAAGCGTACACTTGTTAAATTTCTCGTGAATTATCCAGGATCATAGCGCATTCTACAGCTAAATTTAACTTCTATCGTGTTCCGCGATTAGGAGATGAATGAATTGAGGCACACGTATGTTTGAGCTTTGGAGATCAAATTAAATAGATGAGTGTGGATTATGCACTTTGATTTTAGTTTAATTGAGTGCTAATTTGCAGTAAAACTTTGCTGAAACTTACAATCCCTCGGATAAAGTTATTGAGGAATCGAAGAGAGGTTCAGATAAAGCAGATGCGTCGAGAAATTGCGAAGCTCCTTGAGACCGGTCAAGAAGCCACTGCTCGGATTCGGGTTACTAATTTATCTCTTTGATTTCTCAGTTAACTTTTTCCCTATTGTTAAACTATATATATCTGTTTATTATAGTAAGAGAAAGGATTTAAGCTTTTAAGTCTGCCTTTTAGTGGTTTTATTAAATAATATTTAGAGGATTTAAATATTTACTTGTTTAGGTAGAGCATATTATAAGAGAAGAGAAGATGATGGCTGCACAAGAAATAGTTGAGCTGTTCTGTGAGCTCATTACTGTTCGCCTTCCGATTATTGAAGCGCAAAGGTATGCCTTTTCCTTCTATTTTCGGCCCCTTATAGAATAATGATATCAAATAATATCGTATTAGTAGTAATAGTAACAAGATCAATATTAGTAGTGATTTTTTGTTTAGTCTGTTTAGGGTAGTTGATGTCTAGGGTAAAATTTTGGGTGGAATTTACTTATACTTGTTAGCAATTTTAGGAATTGATTGGAAAGTCTGGGTCATAATTGTGAGTGCAGCACGATCATTCAGAATCTGTGTAGTGTCTGGTCTTTCCTTGTGTTCATTCCAATCCTCAATGCCTATATTATACAAGCAATCAGGTTATTGTCCATCCACCTATGTACAATACTATTCTCCACTTTTATTTTGCAAGTTAAGTTAATTCTCGGAGTGTCAGTTGGTCACTGTGGTGTTTCTATATTTGAATCTATTAAGAAATATCATGTTGAACATGAGACATGTTGAGATCCGATTTATTTATATTTTGGCTCTGGCTAATATCTATAACAAGATTGTACTACAAGTCTTTTGGCTTCGGCCAATATCATGTAGGATCGATTCACTTATAGTGAACTGTGTGATCATGTTACAGTGATCAATGATATTTTGGTTGTTTCATATTATTCAGTTCTGTATTGAACTAGTATAAGCTTTTTCTGAAATTTGATCCTTTCGAAGCTTGATTTGTCTTGCAAGCTTAACATACTCATGCCATATCCTTTTCAGGGATTGCCCTCTTGACTTGAAAGAAGCAATTTCTAGTGTATGCTTTGCTGCACCAAGGTGTGCTGATCTTCCAGAGTTGCTACAAGTGCAAATGCTGTTTGCTGGTAAATATGGTAAAGAATTTGTATCCTCTGCAACTGAGCTTATGCCAGAATGTGGTGTCAATCGGAAGGTTAGATAAATCTTTCGCTTATTCCATTCCACATCATCAGGTGCTTTAGTTACTCTCGTGGATCATATAACATTCTTTCTAAATCATGCAATTGCAGTTGATTGAGCTTTTATCCATTCGACCTCCTGACCCCGATGTTAAACTGAAACTGCTAAAGGAAGTTGCTGAAGAGCATGAGCTCGAATGGGATCCAAGTGCTTCTGAAAGTGAATTGTTGAAGACTCATGAAGACTTACTGGTAAGAGTTGCTTCTGTTTCTTGATTGCGGTTCTATGTTCTTTCCTTATGCATGCTTTCTTTTCAGAATGGTCCCAAAGTGCCCCTGCCCGAACCGCAGCATGATGAAGCAACTGCTGATGAACTCTCTGATTCCGATGAAGGCTTCGATATCATAGATTTCCCTGAAGTTCCTAGGCAACCATTACAAGCAAATAAGGGTAGGATCTCAACACCAGAGATGCTGCCTTTTCCTGCCTCTGCACTTTCTGATGTTGATGATCAAGAAGAACCAGTTCCATATTTGATCAAAGAACATGTTTCCAAAGTGGCAGATAAACAGTTTCTGCCTTTCATACACCCTCCATCGCAGTCAATCCCTGTGAGAGAACTCAGTCCACCACCCTCGATCAGAAACACCGAAAATGAAAATGTTGGTTTGGAGGATGTTTTGGCTGCTGCTCTAGAAGCTGCCGAGACAGCAGAGCGTGCTGCTGCAGCTGCCCGGTCTGCTGCTAGCCTCGCCCAGCTTCGTATTGCAGAGCTCATGAGGAAAAAGAACGATGAAGTCCCGAGTTGTAATGATGAGAATCCATTTCACCTCAATAATCCCAAGCTGGGGCAGGAAGAAAACGACGATGAAGTCTCATTAGGTGATAGTCATGGCCCATTCACTTCTCCCTCGTACGATGATTCAAATGGAGATTTTGATTTCTCTCCTCATAGCATCAGCCATGGCAGTCTTCACAGACCTCAGAGATTGCCTTCCATGGATGAGGAAACATATTTCTCATATCCAAACTTATTCACATCTCAAGGTTCAAATCTGAGTTCTCATGTGCAATCATTTAGAAATTCCAAGTAAGAGATTTTGTCAACTTTCAAGATTATAAGGTTGTAATTTATGCATTGAAATAAGCTCAGCTGTAAATATATTTGCCAATTTTGTTAGTAACCATACACTATGGTTAAACTGAAGTGAAAATGCACAAGTGGTAGATATTAGAAATATAGATCATTCATCTAATGTGAGACATCCACGTGTCGACTTCTTATCTCCTCCAGATAAGACGCTATCCTACTCCACCATCACTAGATTGTCTATCCAATCTCCACCGTCTCTCATATCCTTCCTTTCAATCCTAGCCGTCCACTCCCCTCACAAAACCCCCTTTTACCTTCCACATATTTTCAAATCTCTCTCTCTCCCCCAAACACACTCGCTCTCTCTCCTCACCTCGAGCAAGCAACGATGGCCGCCGCCCTGCAACACACCCCAATCACATTCCGGTCACGATCGCCGCCATCGGCACAATTCCAAACCAAGCCAACAGCCAAACTCTCCCTCTCCTCCACCCTCAAGGTCTCCAAACTCGCCGTCAAGCCTCTCCGCCGCCGCGGCCGCGGCGCCTCCGGCGCGAGGATGGCGGAATCCGCCTCCGGAAGCTACGCGAACGCCCTGGCGGAGGTGGCGCAGGCAAACAACACTCTGGAACAGACGGTGAGCGACGTGGAGAAGCTGGAGAAATTCTTCTCGGACCCGGGCGTCCTGAACTTCTTCACGAATCCTACGATCAGCATCGAAGAGAAGCGGAAAGTGGTGGACGAGATCAGCAGCTCGTCGGTCCTGCAGCCGCACGTGGTGAATTTCCTGAACATTCTGGTGGACATGAAGCGAATCGACATGATAAAGGAAATCACCAAGGAATTCGAAATAGTGTACAACAAATTGACGGAGACGGAGGTGGCGATCGTGACTTCGGTGGTGGCGTTGGAGCAGCAGCATCTGTCGCAGATCGCGAAGGAGGTGCAGAAATTGACGGGGGCGAAGAACGTGAGGATCAAGACGGAGATAGATCCCTCTCTCGTCGCGGGATTTACGATTCGGTATGGGAGTTCTGGATCCAAACTGATAGACATGAGTGTGAAGACGCAGTTGGAGGAGATTGCTGCTGACCTTGATCTTGGGGACATTCAATTAGCTTCTCTATGATTTTCTTCTTTCTCCTTCTTATTTCTAAATTCAAACCATTTCTATATCATAACGTTTTAATTTTATATCTATTTATCTTTCTTTTTTTTTTTTTTTAAATGTGCGTAGAGCTATATTTTTGTCACAAATATATAATAATAGACGGTTCCTCTCAATATTATGGGGTATTTTTGCTTTTAGCAATTTGTGTTAGAATAACAACTTTTTTCCGCTACAACTTCAAATTCAATATTTTTAAAGATATTTACTCTAATTATCTACGTCAATATGGACTTTCAGATTTTAGGCTGTATATAGATATCAGTTCGTATTATCTAAATATAAGTCGTCCCGCACTAATTTATATAAAAATCTGGAAAAGGATTATTGGCTAAAGTGATAATGGCTCAAAAATGTAAATTAGTAGACTACATTAATTTCCCTACAATTATATATATTATGATAGAGGCTCCCTTGTACTTATGTATTTATTCTGTAAAATGAATGACTACAACTAGCAAATATACATGTATATATATATTACATGAATGCATGTTTATTTTTTGGCATTTTTGCATTAACTAATGTCGGATGTGCACTTTGTGCCTAACACCTCAAAGCAGCAATAGGGGAAGAATTTGCGTTTAACATTTTTGACAAATATGCAATACAAACATAATTCACCACTCTTTCATTGATGACCACCAACGCATTCAAATATATTTCTTGATTTTAATGTTGTCAAGGAAAGAAAATGAAACTTGTGTAAACAAGAAAATACTAGAAAACCTAATGGAAATAATGACTCAATAATTGAATTTAAAGAATCTGGAAGTAGAGAGAGACCAATATATACATCTTCCTCAATCACAACGGATGCACTTATAATAAATAAATGAATGGCTCTAATGGGTCTTTGTGCGACAATGCACTTTAAAGAGTTATGTATTTGCTTATTATGCATGAATAGTATTTTATACTTACTTCTATTAAATTGACTATATAAAAATAAAAATAAAAAGAAGCAAGAAATATCACTATCAAAAGCGTGACAGAAATGGAAGAAGAAGAGAATTTGAAGAAAGTTCATTAAATAAGAATAGCTGCAGATTCACATAAATGTTGATCCTCCATTATTACTGCTCTCTCCATCTCCGCGTGAATTATCTCATCTCTCCTATTCTCATTAATACCCCTTCTATTCTTTTCATTTAATACAAAATCTCAATTTTCACCATCTAACTTTAACTTTTTTTGTTTTTTTTGGTTATTAATTTTAGGTACGTAATCTAATTTTAGTTCTTAA
This sequence comes from Scutellaria barbata, assembly GCA_028654395.1. Lineage (NCBI taxonomy): Eukaryota > Viridiplantae > Streptophyta > Magnoliopsida > Lamiales > Lamiaceae > Scutellaria > Scutellaria barbata. The sequence goes on from CM053652.1 coordinate 4,630,701, forward strand.
CTATCATTCTTTTTCTTTTTCATTTTTTTCATTTTTTAGAAGTCTTTATTAATAATGTTTTTTTTTTTTTTTTTTTACTTTTATCTCTTTATATGGGCTAGTACATCCATTTTATGCAACTGAATTTACAGAAAATTCTAGAACACTGTTTTATCATCATCATAGGACAAAGGTGTACAGGAAACTCAAAATTAACTAAATAATTAGAACGGTAGGGGGGAAATGTAGTCAAAACGTCAAAAAAAAAAAAAGGAACATATTTACTGTAAAACTATTTGAAATTTGAAAAATGATATCATGGACAGAACAATACTCGTGACTTAGAAAAGAATATAAATAAGTGACAAGATTTGGCAAACATTATTTGAGGTAATAATCCCTTGGCCGTGTTTCATGTGAAGTCCCTCACTTGTACTTCCTTCCATCATTTAATTCCAACTTTATTATAAAACTTGTCTATTCTCTAGCCAATCTAACTTGCCCTCTTCGATTTTATTACATTCTCCACTTCTTCTCATGTGATTTCTCTTTATTGCTTCACAAAATCATTTTACAAAGTTAAAGGATCAAAGAAAATGATGAGCAGATGCAATGCTTTCTCAATTCTCTTATTTCTTTTCCTACTACTCACCACTGCTTACGCCCTCAGGCCTTATCATTGTAAGTTCCTTCTTTATATCTCTATTTTTTTAGCACGCAATGTTAATTTGACGTAACAAAATATGTTTTCTATCCACTGACATGAGGAAAAAAAATGTCTTTTACCTATTTTAATCCAAAAGACTAAAGTACCCCAGAAAGTGGATAAAAAAATGTATAAGTCAAATTGAAGGGTATTTTTGTCCAAAGTCAACGTAACTGACTTATGTTGTTGTTTCCAGACAGCAAAAGCAGTTACAAGGGAGAGCATGGCCATGTCCACATTAAGGTAATATTAATCTACGTACTTTATTGGTAGGAACGAATTAGTAATTATCATATGGTGGTGGTATGAAGCAGGAGGGTGAAATAGGAATGGAGCTATATCCAACGGGGTCGAGCCTGCCGGATTGTTCACATGCTTGCGGTCCATGTGCACCATGCCGGAGGGTCATCGTCAGCTTTAATAAGTGCTCGGTCGAGTCGTGCCCCATCGTCTACCGTTGCATGTGCAAAGGAAGATACTACCATGTTCCATCCAATTGACATCTATCTATCTGCATTGGACCAGATTAATCCTCAACTCTTTTCATCTTTCCTTTTGTTCACATCAGGAAACGGGCTCAAGGCATGCATTCATGCTTTTTTTTATTTTATTTTTTTGTGTGAGAGAAAATTTAACTTAGGTTAGTTTTTGTAGTAGTAATTGGTGTGACAGAGATGTAGGCAGGTGAAGAAGATTAGCAGTTTTTGCAGAAAAAGAAATGTTTTCAAGTTCACAGATGTAAATACCAGAGATGATCCAGTTTTGGATTTGAAATTCTGTTTTTTGTTTTTGTTTTTTAACAAAACACTTTGCCAAGTGTAGTCCCAGATACACATAAGAACAAACTAGCATCATATGAATGCATGGAAAATAAATGATAAAAATTATACCTAGTAGTATAAATCTACTGATTGTGGTAAAAGTACTTTGCTGGGATGAATTCAATGAACATATCGCTCTAGATCAAGGAAAATAGGAGATTAACTGCTGTAAAACGTTTTTCAAATGCACTTTCAAACTAAGAAATAAATTCATAAAAAGTAATTTTAATTTAGCATTTCATATTGGAGATTTTGGACACGTCTATACGTGGTGAAAATGACATTCTGCATTCATAATCACGGTCTACATTTAAACAACATTTGAATATACAGTTACGTTTTACAATTTTGTACAGCAATTCAAGTATACATCACATCTAAGTAATTAAAAAAAAAAGGAGCCAAAAGCAATATGAGAGGGTGATCTTCAACTACTCATCTTCATCCTTTTCAAGCTCGAGGCCCTCCGCCGCCAGAAGCTGGCTGATGATCTTTTTCTTATCTTCTTCTGCTTTTTTACGCATTAAATCCCTTTTTCTTAGGACTAGTGTGTGTCTTCTTAATGTGTTGTGAAAATTCTCTATGGACGCCTTTTTCTCTTTCACGAGTATCTTCCTCTCTTCTTCGGGATCAATCTGAATATTCAATCGAATAAACATACAATTGTAAGTGACAGGCTCTTCTGCAATTATTAGCATTGATTCCACTGTGTGAATGATAATAGCATTCCAGATATTTAGCGAGACGATGTGATTGATTTCTTTAAAACATCCACAAAATCTGAAAACCAATAGGCTAGGCAGAAATGATTTAACTTTTTTTTTTTTTTTAATTTCCATAATGTTTTTTGAGAGAACCATAAATGCTCTACTCATTACCTCCTATAAACATGATGCATTCTTGGGAATGAAAAAATTGACTTCTTAGAATTATTGCTGATCTTTTATTGTAAACAGTACAGCTACCCAGAACCCCAGAAATAAGAAATAGAAAAAAAAGTAAAAAAGTACCTTAGAACGAGCAAGACGACGTGCACGGAGATTCAACTCAAGTTGCTGTTGTTCAGCCCAAGCTGCAATCGCCATATCACCTCTTTGGTCAAAAGCTTTTCGTTTCTTCATAATCCACTCCATCCATGCTTCAGACGCCTGATATAGTTCATAGTAAATGGCATACAGATGAGAAAAAACTAAATGAAGAACATGAGCTAGTAAAGAACTTGGCTGTTCATGATTTGTGAAATCAAGCCAAAATTCATTCATCTTAAATTCATTGGACACAATGATGGTAACATCATCATAGTAGTTACTATATTGAATCCTAATGTAATGCACCATTTTTGAGACTACAACAAATATTCTCAGGTTAGCATCAGCTGCATGTTTGTTACTGCCAGTATTTTGAAGTGATTTTCACATGAACATGTGCTATATGGAGTCCTTTACTAAATTTAATTAAAAAAAAAAGAACGTAACAACTTAATCCTTCCAAGGAAAAAACACCTAATTGGATTTTATTTTTGACATACTATTATGAAACCTTGGGCAACAGAATAGGGTACTCTGATAAGGACTGAGTACCACTGATTACTTGTCGTATATATCTTCATCCTCATGTAAATTAGTTACTGAAGCAACATGCGGTGACATAATTTATCCTTATTAATGAATTTGAAGAATAACCTATACACCATTGAACCTATTCTTATGGCTTTAATGCAGCATAAATATCGTGATATGCAGCATTGACAATTTTTTTATCTGCCAGAGGATTCGTATGACATTAAGTGTTAGCCCAAGAAAACTGCTAAAATAAAGAGAAGCAAGGGACTTTAGCATTACTGAGATCTATCTCCAGTATGGAACTTGAGCATTTAGAAGGAACATCAACTGATAGAATGGAAATAAATATCACCTTCATTGGATTCACACGATTGTCATTGTCATATTTTCTTCTTTTCTCCTCATCTATAAGAAGCTCATACGCAGCCTGAATCTTTATAAATCGAGCTTCAGAAGTTTCACCTTCTTCTAAGGTCCCTCTTCCATCATAAACTAGATTATTGACAAAAACTTAAGAGTAAGGTAAGGTCTCAGTGTAATAACTTGATTTTGAAAAGAAGATAATTACAAATGTTGAACGTTTAGGTACAACGGGAGAAGCGAAACTCAACGGACACTTTTTTTTTTCTAAAGAAACTTTTTTTTTCCTTTTCCTTCGATTTTCTGAAGTTTACTTCCAACACTGAACCCAATACAGAAACATATCTCCTTAAAAAGACCTTTACTTTGGTAGCTTCGTTTTCTTCAAGGAGCTTGCATTATTGAAATATGCAAACACTTCACAGCTATGCAGAATTCTTCACTTGATGTTTGGTTGAACTATATATAAATCGCAATATGACCATTAAAATTTATATCCACAAGACAACAAGTTTTAGTATTTCATCACTAATCAAAACATAGAAGGCAAGACATCAAACAGTTTGTAGATCTTTTACCTATTCATAGTAATAAAGAACAATAAGAATAGAATCCAAATTAGCACAAATGAGCACATTGTTGGGGAAAGGAGAAGAACCATAATTCGAAAAATACAAAAAACTAATACAAAATGGGGATGAAAGAATGCTACATCATACTAGCCACCATTAAGATGCCTTACAGCTTGGAGGCTAAGTACAAGGCTGATAAGCAGCAATCTTGTCCAGCATGATGTACTAGTCTATACATTAAAGAAGAATGGACTGCCAAAGAGATAGCGAGCCAGCAAACCTTATGCTGCTCTTCAATGTTGGACCCACTACACCTTTATTCATTTTGAACCAGTGCACACGGGAAACATTTAAGAGCATGAACTCATACCATTAACCCAGTACAATAAATTGTTTTCACATCTCCTTATCTCATTAAACAATGCTTAATGTATACAGACAAGATGTGATAGAATACGCTACAGAAGATAAGGGACAGACCATCAGGATGATAGAACTTTGCCAATCGTCTGTAGGCCACCTTAATCTGCTCTTCATCCGCATCCTTTTCCAATTCTGCAAGTGAAGAGTTGCAGATACTGTATATTAACCATGATATTCATATTGAATAAAGCAATAGCCTCAAAAGATGAAATCAGAACGGATGCACCGTGAACAAAATGCTAGGGAGACAGAAACAACTAAAAATTGAAAACCAAAAAAACAGCGCAAAAGTTACCAAAAGCAAAAACCTTACAAATTGAAACAGCAGAACTCCAACCCTTGCACTTGTTTTCTCATATTCGAAGGTAATGATCACTATTAGAGTTTCATGCTATTGAACCCTTCAATTTTACAATAACTGCCTATATATTTAGTTTTAAGCTTCCAGCGAGGATCATATGTCAATAAGGCTTAAATAACAGCATAAATTCACACACACATGATATAATTCCTAAACCTGATGCAGAACTTCTCGAAGTCACTCGTACTCGTAAAAGATGAATAAATGACAAACAAAAAAAGGGCAAAAGTTTACCAAGAGTTTCATAGGGAGATTTAGAGTCGGTCCAATTAGAAGCCTTGGTAGCCACCATTCTCCTCTGCCGATTCAACCTCACCCGCGGTTCACACTTTCGCTGTTCCCCCAATCTATCAAACCAGACAGCAAAACACCACGACGATGACGGAGGTTTCAAACTACAGCTCTGATTCTCAAGCGACATAACCCTACCCATCGATCTGTAACAGCAAGCCATGGAAGAGAACACGGCGTGGGGCCTACATATAGCCCGCAAACTGCTCATCGTCTTCAATTGGAACTGCTGATCTCGGCGGATCTACGCTTTTCCGTGAAGAAAATGAGATAATTGAAGTCGTCAAGAAAGGGGAAAACGAATGGGAAATTGACGCTATTTTTGTCGTAATTTTGAATCTTTTAATGTTCAGTGAATCTCTGTGGGATTCTATATTTTTTTCTATTTTTTAAAATAAAAACTAAAATGGTTTTCAGTTATATTATGTGGATAGTTTCGCTCCAAAATTAGTTGGCAACTTGTGAACGGCAAAACTCCATTGTTTCGTGAAATTATGATTTTGCCACCCCGATCATATGGGCCAGCACACCTACTTTTTTTGGGCCGTTAATTTCAGGCCCATTTTAAATAAACCAGTAAAGAGATATTATACTATGGTAGAGAAGTCCATCAGGCCACAGGACTTAATTAAGAGCCTAACAACCATATTATTAGAACATCCCCATTAATGGTATTATTAACACCTATTTCTGTGATTACATCATCTTTTTATTAATATCTCAATTTTAAAAACAGACGTCCACATCAATTTAATATTAATAATCATTACGTACATATCCCATTATTCATCAAACTCATCCTTGTTTATTATTTACACTAGTTAAATACATTTATTTTTGATTTACAGTTTAAAATAATTAATTATTTGACATATTAACACGTGATTTTAATAATTTAAGAACATTTTAATATTTATTAAAATACATACAATTAAGCAATCAACATATTTTTTGATTGATTCGATTTTTATTTAAATGATAGCAACTAAGACTACACGTATTAATTATTATTGTGTTATCAAAATTTAAAACAAAATAATTATTAAAAAAAACAATATAACATAAATAATAAAATAATATAAGAATATGATATAATAAAATTATAATAAACACATCAAAAGTAATATGTCCAAAAATCAAAACATAAATTATAAAAAAGAAATAAATAAATAAGAAAATGAAAGATAATTGAAATTCAAGACGAAAGAAAGTAAAAATGAAGATGAAACAATGTGCTGAGTATCAACTAGACCCACTTGTGTCAGCACTCAAACATACACATTCACAACCTTAAAACATGTACTTAAAAATATTGCCACAACTAACATAAAAATATTCTAATTAATAACATCTCCTCAAACCAATCTTCTTAAATATAGGCGCTAGTCCCGCTAGACAAATAAACTTTTATTATTTTAACTAAATTTTTTAATTAATTTTATATATTAAAAATATCTTTGGAAATCTTTTATATTTATATATATTTAATTTAATTGGAAGAGAAATAAAACTTAATATTTTATTTGAATTATATTTATATATGACTTATTCAATGATTATGAAATTAATTTTTATTTGTATTTTCTAATTCGACAAGTTTTTTTTATCTATATTTAATTAAATAAAATAATTTGATAAAAGTTTATAATATATTATAACATCGTCATTTTGCTAGAAATAGAAAAAAAAAATTGTTTGGCACCTAAAACTGAATTGTTCCGCCTAACCCTATCTAGAGCCGTTTAACACCTAATGTCACTGAATAGAGAAATGTTTTAGTACTTTTGCTTATTGAATTTTGTAATCTTCAAATTTTGAAATAATACCTATGTTTTCAAAACTTATTTTTTGTTTTTTTTTTCTTTTCTCTTTTTTGTCCTCAATTTGAGAAAAATACTTTATGCCCACTATGATTTTTAAGTTTTTTTTTTTTTTTTTTACTCTAAACCGCCTATAATCGGATTAGAATCCTCTATTTCAAATTGGTGTTTCATCTTGTATTCCATGGCGTTTAATTCATATTATGTGTAAATTGATGATGTCATCTTTACACTGAGTGAACACATGACATGAATTAAAAGTCATGGAATACAAAATAAAACACCAACTTGGAATAGAAGATCCTAATCCCTATAATCAATGGTTTTTACTGATTAATTGTAATTAGACCTGAACTATTAGAATGGCAAATCATCGTTAATTAATATGAGAGAGAGAGAGTAGTTAGGATGAGTCATCCTAGTAAAATAAGGGATTTGAACCAAAGTTGATTGAAATTTTGTCGGTGTCTCAAACATGATTATGTTAAAATATTATAGTATATACATGCAAGCTAATTACATATAGTAATTGACAATATTATAATTAATAGATTATTATATATTCTCACGGTTAACTTGAACGTTGGAAAGCATAAATAGTAAAAATACTCTGAATTTGCAAGAGATCAATTTGAAGCAGATGGGATCCTCTGTTGCAAATGGGATCTCTGTTGCAATTATACGTGTACCATTGATCAAAATGACGCCGTTTTGATGATAATTAATCAAACTCAGTGATATCTTTTTGGCGCGGCTTTTGGCTTTGGCTGTTTTCTTATTTATATTTACACCTTCCTCGCCAAACCGTCCGTTGTAACTTGCTATCCTTCATCACCGTCTCATCCATACAGTAAGAATAGCTGCTCCACAATGCAGTCATTCTGAATAGTTTCTGAACGGAAATTCCCTCTAATTTAAACAGTATTTCTTTCATACTTTGGATAGCATCTGTGTTTCTTCCAAAAAAAAAAAGGAAATGATTGAATAAAAGAATGTAAACACAAATTTAATGATATCAAATCCCGTTTGATTTCAATTTTAATTAAGGCAAGCAATAACCAACTCAAAATGCAGCAATAATTGTTTGCAATTAATTGAAGAATTAGCAGCAGAAGCCAACTCAAATTGCAGCCAGTTCATCATCCTCCCAATCAAGCATCTCAACGCCATCTGCGCCGTTGACGAATATCGAGCTTTCTTGTCGACGAGTTGTGATGTGTGCGCGCAAAATTGAATGGGGCGGGAGAAGCGTATCGAGTTTGGGGGTTGGAGGATGTGCAGGGGCCGGCACCAAGGCGTCAGTTTCGAGATTGTTGGGTAGAGGTGAGACGGCGATGAAGGATTGCAGGTTGCGATGCCAAAGGATTTGGCGAGGGAGGTGAAAATAGAAAACAAAAACAAAAAAAAGAGGAGAAAGGGCAAAAAAAGAAAAAGAAAACAGCGGCTCGCCGCACCGAAAAGATTTGCTGTTTTGGAAAGATATCTAATTAAAACGACGTCACTTTGGCAATGGCACTGGAGTAGTACACCTAAAATTGGTACAGAGGATTTCATCTGAAGGGTTTAAGTTAATTTCATATATCAAGTTTTTTACCTTCTTTCTTACCAATAATTAGAAGATTCGGGAGTTAATTTCTAAGTGGGCCTAGCTCAATAATGGTTTAATAATATCCTAGCAAGTCCAGATGTACTTATCGACGAGACCAGATTGCAGTTCTATTCATATAACCAGTCATGTAAATAGAATGACATAATCAATTTGCAGAATAACTCTATGGTACAATCAATCAATGCAACACCTGTTAAAAAACAAATAAAATCTTGAAGTACAAGAATCCACAGCAGCCTCCACTCCATGCAAGAGGTTGAAGAAAATGAGAGCCAACTCCTTCTCAATCCCATCATTTTGTTGCTCAATCTGCATCTGATGATACTCTTTTACGACCACCTGAGGCACCACCAAACTCCGGCACAACGGGCACGTGGGCCCGTATCCTCTCAGCCATTTCTCCAAACAATGACAATGGAACACATGCCTGCAATCCACAATCTCTCTGGCTTCATCTCCTTCTTCGAACTCTGATACACAAATGCTGCAATAATATTCCTTGTTAGCCCTTTTTCTGTAAGAAAACTTCTTGCTTTTTCTGTTGATCATTGATGTATACTTGTGGCTTGAACTTAAGCGTTTGCACTGTTTCATCAAACTGTACAAGACTAATATGATTAATCGGAGCAGATTTGGAAGAATCTTGATCAATTTTGCTAAAGCTCCCATTTTTGTGTTTGGGAATGAATATTTGTAGTTAGGATGTATTACATATAGTGGTATATATTGATGTGTTAATGAATGCTTTGAGTATTCTTGGATTTTTGTCTGATTTAATTATTTGTTTTGGGTTATATTTAGGGTTAAAGTCATTTTTGATCTTTAATTATGGAGTTTTTCGATTTTGATTCCATAATTATCACGATTTTTAATTCAGATCCATAATTTAAAAATATGTCTCACTTCAGTCCAATTTTGATGAATTTCATTAGAAAATGATACGTGTTAATTTCTTATAGGTTGAATGTCAAAATCAAAATCATAATAAGAATTTGACATATACGTGATATTTTCCGACAAAATTTAAAATTTTTGGAAAAAATTGAATTAAAATTGGTCAGATTCTTAAATTGTAAAACTAAATAAAAAAAATTATGATAATTGTGGGAGCAAAATCGAAAAACACCATATTTGTAAGATTAAAAGAATATTTTAACCAGTTATATTTTTATGAAACCACCAACTCTTTTGATGATGTGAGAATTGTGTTAAATAACGTTGTTTAGAAGGAGTCTAATGAGCATATATGATCGCCTTGTAAGGAAAGTTGTGGTTCGAGATATTTATCAGTTTAACAAGTTATAGTTAAATTAATGTTGGGTTTTGGTTCTAAATGCAAGATAACAAATTGTGTAGAAAGTAGGTATAAGCTATCTGTATCCACCTACCCTGTGGAAGAATTTTAATTAATCTCAAATACTTGGTGGGTGGAGTGGCAATTTTTATGGGTTTAATCTTATGTGTTTAGTTTATTAATTTATTGAATAAGGTCGGTTTACATAGGTGACTCATTCATCTAGTTCCATTGATATGGACAATAACTAATGTGGGAGATGATGACAAGAGAATAATTTCGAAGATGATTAATTCCCATCAATTAATTATTCTATACTTAATTAATTGAATGATGACAAGAGAATAATTTCGAAGATGATTAATCCCCATCAAATAATTATTTTATACTTAATTAATTGAATGATGGCAAGAGAATAATTTCGAAGATGATTAATTCCCATCAATTAATTATTTTATACTTAATTAATTGAATAATTAATCCCGATTAGCACAGACGATGCACACAGTTGGGAAAAAAAAATAGGAAAGCTAAATTTGGATCCCCAGTTACGTATCATCTCGTTATTCATTGCATTTGATACATATTATATGTTATTTAGTGCTGATATTATTTAATATATGTAGTAGTTTGCAGTAAAACACCTTGATGAATAAGTGTGTGAAATTTATATCTATTTCTATATTTATATACAGTACTGCTATATCAACGGTTGATGTGTCAAAAATTCAGAATATCTATTAATTTTATTTTTCATTTAATAAGGGAATGAGATAATTACACGTTATTGATGAACATATTAAAAGTTGCCCAAGGTGGGCATTTGAGCAAATCCTTATCTATATATATATATATATATATATATATATAATAATAAAAATGAGTCAGACAAAATGGTAATTTTATAAAAAAATTAAGGATAGTTTCATAAAATTACTATTAAAAAATTGTTTTCTTTTTTTTACCTAAGTTTTAAAATTCACGATAAAATGGTAATTTTATTAAAAATTTAAGGATAATTTTGTAATATTATTATCAGAAATCTGTTTCCTTCTTTCACCCAAATTTTAAATTCACGATAAGAAAACCACTTCATTAAAAAAAAATCAAATTAATTTTTATTTTTTTATGTGATACAATATATGATGTGACATCGTAAATGTCATCTTGAAATTGTATTTCATTATGTGAAATATATAAATTTTTTGAAATTATATATATATTTAGAAATCACATGAAACATTATTACAACCTGTACATCGCACGATGGGTAATCATTATATAATGGAGAACAATTGGTAAAATTTAAAGTTTTGCCATTTTCCCTCATAAGATGTCACATCATTATTTTAGTTAATAAAAAAACTCTAAAAATTATTAATTTTGTTAAGAAAAATGTTCATGTTATTTAGAATATTTTTCCCATGTAATATATTGTTTATTATTATTATTATTATTATTATTATTATTATTTGTTGTTGACAACGACAACTATTGTTCATTGTTGAACAATAATTTATTTCTTTTTTTAACTTTAATTACTTTATGTCTACAATTATTCTCATTATCAATTTTAAAATTAAAAAAAATTTAAGATATTTTTTTATAATTATGAGTAATAATGTGTATAAATAATATTTCAAAATTTCTATTTTTAATTGGTCACTTTTAATCAAATTCAAAAATCATTGGCTTATCAAATTATCCATCAAACCATGAATTTTTTTTAGCAAAATATAGAAATAAATAGAATGTAAGCTTTCAAGTTTTTAATTTTTTTTGTTAATTTAATTATTTAATATCTACAATTATTTGTATTATCAATTTGAAAGTTAAAAGAAATTTTAATATACTTTTTGTAATTATGATAAATGTTGTATATAAATAAATATTTCATTATTAATTGGTCACTTATAACTAACTCTAAAAATTACTGGCTTATCAAATTATCTATCGAGCATGAAAAAAATTCAACAAAAGACAAACAAATAGAATGTAAGCTTTCAAATTCGTCGTTTAAATTATTTATAAATTTTATATTTCAACTTTTTAATATTATCAAATATAACACTACAAGAAAATTCACCGACTGTGACGGATTTTAGTGACGGAATTTTTCCGTCAAAAATTTATTACAGAATAGTGACGGAAAAATTTTTGTGACCGATTTGTGACGGAATAATCCGTCACAAATGAATTCCTATTTAAAAAAAATTATAAATTTGGATATTTATCATTGTGACGGAATTTTCCGTCACAATTATGTAATGACGGATTATTCCGTCACAAAATAGTGACATCCGTCACTACATAATTTCCTATTTAAAAAAAAATAAAAAATTTGGATATTTGTTTTTGTGACGGAATAATCCGTCACTACATAAATTCCTATTTTAAAAAAAATTAAAAATTTGGATATTTGTTTTTGTGACGGAATTTTCCGTCACAAATACGTAGTGACGGATTATTCCGTCAATATTTTGTGACGGAATAATCCGTCACTATATAAATTTCTATTTAAAAAAAATTATAAATTCGGATATTTGTCTTTGTGACGGAATTTTCCGTCACAATTATGTAGTGACGGAAAATTCCGTCACTATAGTGGAAATATTAAAAATACTTATAAAATAAATAAATGTAAAACTTTATTACATAAAGTATAATTGCCTAATGGTTAACCTACCACAATAGGTCTTGGGTTCGAATCCCAGACATTGTATAATATTTTGTGTTGACACGTGGCATTGGGTGGTGATGCGGCTGACACGTGGCATGGAATTTTCCGTCACAAAATTACTGACGGATGGAATTTTCCGTCACAAAATTACTGACGGATAGAATACTATGGTCTGACGGATAGAATACTATGGTTTTAGTGACGGATAGATTCCATCACTACCCTTCCATCACAAAACTAGTGACGGAAATTATTCCATCACTACCCTTCCATCACAAAACTAGTGACGGAAATTACTGACGGATAGATTCCGTCACTACCCTTCCACCAGACGGATAGATTCCGTCACTACCCTTCCGTCAGTTTGTGATGGAAATTACTGACGGATAGATTCCGTCACTACCCTTCCACCAGACGGATAGATTCCGTCACTACCCTTCCGTCACTAGTTACTAACGGAACCTTCCATCACAAAACTAGTGACGGAAATTATTCCATCACTACCCTTCCATCACAAAACTAGTGAAGGAAATTACTGACGGATAGATTCCGTCACTACCCTTCCACCAGACGGATAGATTCCGTCACTACCCTTCCGTCAGTTTGTGATGGAAATTACTGACGGATAGATTCCGTCACTACCCTTCCACCAGACGGATAGATTCCGTCACTACCCTTCCGTCACTAGTTACTGACGGATAGATTCCGTCACTACCCTTCCACCATGTCAATACTATGGTTTTGGTGACGGATAGATTCCGTCACTACCCTTCCATCACAAAACTAGTGACGAAAATTACTGACGGATAGATTCCGTCACTACCCTTCCACCAGACGGATAGATTCCGTCACTACCCTTCCGTCACTAGTTACTGACGGATAGATTCCGTCACTACCCTTCCACCATGTCAATACTATGGTTTTAGTGACGAATAGATTCCGTCACTACCCTTTCATCACAAAACTAGTGACGGAAATTACTGACGGATAGATTCCGTCACTACCCTTCCACCAGACGGATAGATTCTGTCACTACCCTTCCGTCACTAGTTACTGACGGATAGATTCCGTCACTACCCTTCCACCATGTCAATACTATGGTTTTAGTGACGGATAGATTCCGTCACTACCCTTCCATCACAAAACTAGTGACGGAAATTACTGACGGATAGATTCCGTCACTACCCTTCCACCAGACGGATAGATTCCGTCACTACCCTTCCATTACAAAACTAGTGACGGAAATTACTGACGGATAGATTCCGTCACTACCCTTCCACCATTATCCGTCACTACCCTTCCACCATGTCAATACTATAGTTTTAGTGACGGATAGATTCCGTCACTACCCTTCCATCACAAAACTAATGACGGATAATTTCCGTCACTACCCTTTAGTGACGGAAAAATCCGTCACTAAAACCAAAAATTCTGTCACTAATCATCGGTGAGTTTTCTTGTAGTGTAATTTAGAAAGACATATACAATTTGTGTTATTTGAATTTAAAATAACACGCAATAATGTTTAGTGAGAATTCAACCAAATTCTACTTTTTTTTTAGTTAAAACTTTAACTTTACCCAATAATTTTTTAAAATTATAAAATATAGCTTTAAAAATCAAGAGAAATATGAAAAATATATTTGTATATTATACAAAATTTGAATATTTAAAAATGTATGAATAACTTTTTAATACAAAAATTTTATTATATAATGATAAATTATATATATTACCACAATAAATAATAAATCGCGCATCACGTGGGTGAATTAGTAATATTAGTTAAACCAACAAACTTAGACTACCAAGTTAATGGTGGTAATTTTCCAACGGAACCATTTTCTTTGGGTATTGGGGAATTTTTCTGTCAAATTAGGGAATTGGGTGGGGACAATGATTTCCAAATATGGGATGGTATTTATGCTTCCCAACCAATTTCCGACTCTGAAACGGGCCCTATTTATAAATGGGGTTTCTCATTAATTATGCAATATTATTGACATATTAATAAATATACTCAAAAATAAAATTTTCCATGACTATAAATCCTCACTGACTCACTCCTCATGACTCCTTTCCAATTAATTAATAATTTCATACTTTTGTTATCATTGTTAGATAAATTCATATTCTAAGTCCCTATTTAATAAATATGTTATTGTTAGATATTTTATATTTACAATTGTATGAAGTTGAATTGTTAGATTGTGATGTCATTTTGATTACATATTTTTTACTTTTATCTTAAAGATTAAATTTATGATTTCATGATATTTAATGTTGGATTGATTGTTTATTAGTTGTTTTAATATTTATTTATTTAAAATTATTTTTTTAAAAATATAAATTTAACTTGTAGAAAATCAAATTTGAGAGACCCAAATCCGGACAGAAAATTCATGCCCCAAACGGTAATCACCATCCTCGTATAAGACTCCCAAAACAAAAATAATAACAAAGATAATATTTGATATAATGATTTGGTATGAAGATGATATTTTCAATACCATCCCAAACCTCTGGCAATGCAATACCATCCCAAAACTCAGCACATCGCCACCCCAATATCAAGGGGTATTTACATAAATTACAAATTATAAATTTTGAATGCTGGTTGATTTACCATTCAAAATTAATTTTTATATTAATTGAGTTACTTTTCAGAGTTGGAACAAAGATTAAATTTCAAATTTCAACTTGTTTAAAAAATCCCAATGCCAGATGGTGGAAGTCCATATTTGGTCCCTTTAATGGACTGGAAATTAGTTTTGGCCCATTATGGGTTTTGTCTTTATATTTGCTATCTTTATTATTCTTACTTTTTTCTCTGTTTCAAATTATATTCCCACTTTTAGTCCAATTTCAGTGACACATGCCCATTTGTACAAATGCCAATTTAGTGATATCAGAAACAAAGACATCAGTCACCTTATATATTTACAAATGCCAATATTGAGCTATGACATGATATATATATATATATATATATATATATATATATATATTTGTGAATTAAGTTTTGAAAGAATAGGATTCACCTAGTTTCTCAAGATAAAAAGTCAAATCACATCTCCATTTACAAATCTTTTCATATACACCAAACCCAAATTTGAAATAGGAGAAAATAATTTAAAAAATAAAATAAAAACCATTAAAAAAAAACTAAAAAGAAAAGAAGAATAAGATTGAGCATTTAGTGGGATATTTTGGAAATTCGTACAAGCTTGATATTAGAAGAAGGCAAATGATATGGGGATAGAAGCAACTAGGAGTACGTAGCTGTACTGCAATAGCTATATACTGAGTCAATGATGGACTCGTTGACAAAAATATTTATTACACATATATATGTATAGATTTGGTACTCATTGGGAATTGTTCCAGATACTGTTACTGCTCTCATTCCCAGTTTTCCACACGCACATACATTTTTCCTCGGGGCATGTTCTTAATATCTCTTTTTTTTTTTTTCATTTTTTACTTTAAAAGAAATTGGAAGATTTTGTGGCATTCAATTAATTAATAATATTGTATATGAAATTCCAAGTCATTATGAAGAGATTATATGAAATTCCAATTCATTAATTGGAAGATTTATATGCATCTGGTATTGAGGAGATTAGTTATTATGAAGAATTGAAAATTTCTATTTGATGAAAATATTGGTATCTTAATCTTAATTTTATGTAAATATCGATATTGGTGGAAATATTGATACATTGTATTAATTATATTTTTTCAATATTTATCGATATTTCCTGAAATTTCACCGATTTTCTTATAATTTGTATCATAAAACCATTGATATTGAAATCGATATTTTAATGATAATTATCGATATTTTTTCAATGTTTCACCAATTTTCCTACCATTTATATCATGGAGACCGATATCGATATTTTACCGATATTTTGATAAAATTTTTCATTTTTATATTGATTATGTGAAAAAATAAAAATATCGAAAATATATCACTCAACCCATTTTTATATCCACCATGTGAAAAAATAAAAATATTGAGGAAATATAAAGATATTTCCTAATATTTTCATCCTTGATTATTACAAATTGATGGCATAACCATACTTTCATTGGAAAATTCTAAAATAAACCCTAATGTGCATGCTAAAACAAACTCTTAATATATTTATCGATAATATGTAATTATTTCATTCTTTTGAAAAATGAAATTAATATGTTTATGAGATTTTGAAAAAATAAGTGATTGACACATATGTATTTTTTAACAATCAATAACATTAAGAATCTAATGTTTCTCTTAAATTATTTTAGGATTGAATTATAAATAGTCAACTATAAAAAATACTATTTTTAATCAAGAATTTAAATTTATTATTTTTTAGTTAAAATAATATTTTTTAACCATTGTATCATTTATGAAATTAAGCCTCCAGCTAGTCCATATCACCATATTTCACCTTATACCATTTCATACCATCATAATAGATCCATATATCATAATATTATACCCACGTATACATACCACCATGTTACATCCATATACTATTATTAAAGTAGTTTGTACTACTATATTACACAATCGTATTATCATTCATGTAGTCCGTATCATCATATTACACATCAAATGTTAGAAATGTATAATTAGCAAAAATCATTTCTCTATGCTAAAAATAACAAAATTTAATAATTTAACAAAAAAAAATTTATAAATAGTGATGTTTAAAAATGGGTTACCACAATTTTGTTTTCAAGAATCAATAATTGTTCATATAATGAGCAAATAAGATCCTTTATTCCATATTGATGTTTCATCGATGTTTTAAAATAACCACCACATGCCAAGTGTAAAAGATGACATCACCAATTTATATATGACATGAATTAAAAGTAATTAAATATAAGTTGAAATACTAACTTGTAATAGGGAATCCAATTCGTATAATGAATGTCTTTTCACTCGATATTTTATCCGTAATATATGCTTTCATATACATTGCGGTCGAACTTACAAATTCTTTAATTTTATTTTGTTAGAACTAATTTTTTATGGTTTTGTAATCGAGTATCAGGCCCATCAAAATGGAGTGATGATTATAAATAATTTTATATGAAAGAAATATTTTGATTGAAAATATGAATTTGATTTTAGATGCACAATATAACTATTGAAAAAATATAATTAAATGAGATTAAGAAATTTAGAAATAAATTGATGAACAACCTATCCAAAATAATTATAATATATTTATCATAATAAATTTAAATCTACCATATAAATCTCTGGGTTTTTAATTCATGTAATAAAACCGTAAATTAATTGGGGCAAAATCAAGCTGGATTTTTTCTTTAATTTTCTTTTACTTCTGGAGAAGAGTTTATCGATGCGTGTTGAGCTGTCTAGCAGAATCAGCATTTGCTTAGTTCCCATTTATACATTAACTGGCTTGCAGGTTGATTCAAAATCTTTTATTTATGTGAAAGCTTCCAAAATGATACTTTGTTTTTTCCTTTATATCAATATTCATCATTATATATATTTTATTATTTATAATATATTAACAATTAAAATAAAACATTCCTTATAATATTGCTTACACACGGCATTTTTATCTTTCCAAAATATTTTCTTTTCCTCGAGCGAAATTACTAACTAGTATAGTGTGCGTACCATTTTCTTTTTCATTTTCCATAGCAATCTACCATAGATAGATAATTTGCAGATTTTTTTAATTCCACATTTAACAAAATAAAAGCTTGATTCTGAAAAACCCATTCTATATACTTTTTGTTTTTTTTTCTTCCTGAAATATGTTGGGAACACTTTATAAAAATTCCATTTTCCCAGACTGAGCTGCAAATTAACATGTTCCTCTGGATGAGTGGAAATCTTGTGATTATGGTATCGTCTCCAAAATATAATTTTATGGGGAATTTTGCGATCTTGATAGGGTTTTAAAATTTAATTTTGTAGGTCAATTCATAACCAATGGTCCATAATTTATAATTTAATATGAGTTTGTGAAAATTGAATTTTTGTTGTGGTTATGAGATTTTGTTTTATGAATACATTCTGTAAGATTATTCCCTATGAGTTTTGTGTCAAATATTTTATTTTATCTTCTTCAATAAATTTTATATCACTTATATATTATTTTTGTTATTGCATTAAATTATTATTAATATTGTGGTTTCTTCAAATAAATATTATTATGCAATTAAACGTCATTGAATAAATATACAAAATTCCGACTGAATAGATTACTTTGTATCAATTAATGCCAGACACATAAATTAGAAATCATTGGCTATTACGAAACGCTAATTTAATTTGAAAGAGCAATTTTCCATGAATGAAGATTAAAAGAGCCTATATAAATAATTTAATTGAAACATTCTCATGGATATAACTCATTAAATTAAATTACACTACAAAACAAATCTATTTTTAAAAGTCAAACTATTTTTATTGGATTATGTATTGAGAATTTATCCATCCCACGAACTTGTTCACAATCTCACTACTTTGAATGAAAAGAGTGAATTACATATATTACCCTGAAAGTTTCCTCATATTACCAACTAAATTACTAAAGCATGATATTTTTGAAAACTACAATCAAATCATTTCACTATAAAAATAAAAATAAAAAAATTACACAATAGTATATTATTATTATTTGTGAGTAATATTATTTAAACTAAAAATCATTTCTTTTAATATCATATTATATTATTACACTTTGAAATTTTTAATTCTAATTTGTACGAATCTTGAAGATGAGTTTAATAATTTGATTAAAATTCGAGGATATTAAAGTAATTCACCCTAATTAAAACAAATTCAACAAAAAGTTGTTACCGTACATCTCAAATTTAAAAAAAAAAAAAAAGGAATATAATTTGTGTTCCATCAATATACCGTTTATTTTAATTAATTTTGAAAAAAAGTATATCCATGCTATTATATGGATAAGTTACCATGTTTAAAAGGTGAAAAACAGATGGGAATTAATTTCAGGTTATCGTAATCCGAATCCAAATTTATCCTATCCTCGCATTTCTGTATGATTAGCTGTCACTTACCACCCTTTCAACTCTATATATATGCTCATTCATGCATAAACCCCATATATCACTCAAATTTCACAAATTCAATACTGAATTATTTTTCCATATCTCCATGCATAGCCACGAAATCGGCGATTGCATTGGGGTGGAGAGCAGCGCCGATCTCAAATCGGATGTTGACTCGCGGCCGCACCACCGCCGGATCAGCGGCAGTCGAAGTAGGCGTCTCGAATCGGCGGCGAATAAGGAGTATCCACCGCCGATCTCGTGGCTGGCGCGGACTGAGAATCTGCCATCGCACATGCCCTGGGTGATGAGGAAATATTACAGCGGCGATGGACGGTTGATAATCAAAGAAGAGAGAGTGAAGCATCACGAGTATTTCCTGGCGGATCGGTCCAATGGACGGCTCGTACTGAATCTGGTCCACCTAGATGACGCCGTTGAGGAAAGTTCTAGAGAGTGGCACGTTCCAGAAGAGGAGAGCGCAGTGGATCGGTTTCCGGCGGAGGAAATCAACGGTGGGGATGAGGACATCAAGGATCGGGCGGGGGAGGATGTGGCGTCGGAGTGCTATAGGTATAATGGTATCGGAGTGAAACCTTGCGGTGGATTTGTTGCCACGGCGGCGGCGGCGGCGGCGCCGATTAGGTCGTCAGTTCATACATGAGCGGATTTTTCTTTTTTTAGTTTTCGCTAAATTGATTTTATTTACATTTTATTTGTTTGGTTGAATAATTTGTTATATTTTTTTGATTTTTTCTGCACTATAAGATAACATCGAAATAGGATTGAAAATAATTTGGATATACGATTATCGAAAAGTAAATAATGAATTAAATATTCTAATGGAGTAACTCTTTAAAAGCGACTAGTTGGAAACTTACAACGCCTATTCAGTTTTTACTAAACGTTTTAAACCTCAATATTTTGAGAATGGAAACTTCTTTAAATTCTAATTCCCACATTCTATTCTAAATCGTTTAATTATTTCTCATTCCTTTTTTCCGAATTTCTTTAACCAAATAGTATCAAATACTTACCTATTTTACAATGCATTTTTATAATAAATATTCACTTATTCTTTTGAACATATCCTATGAATCTTTTATACTTTATTACTAGATAAAATTGGTCAAAAATTATTTTTCTCAATTCAATTCAAAAATAGGGTAGCTTCTTTATATATATATATATATATATATATATATATATATATATATATATATATATTTTAAATTTAATAGTTTTTTCCCAAAAAAATAGAAGTGATTATTATATATGTTGACGTCGGAATTTGTAAGAGAATAATTCCTAATCTAACACCCAAATGTATGTGAAATAAAATGTGAAGTAAGCAAAAGATTGGCCCGGAGCCTACTCGAGCTAAATGTGAAGTAAGCAAAAGATTGGCCCGGAGCTTACTCGGGCAATTTAGCTCGGCTGATTCTGGACGGTTTATTGTGGCCGGCCAAAATCTTATGTAAGTAAGCAAAAGATTGGCCCGGAGCCTACTCGGGCAATTTAGCTCGGCTGATTTTGGACGGTTTATTGTGGCCGGCCAAAATCTTATGTAATTTATCTGAGAGAGAGCTACCCGGAGCCTACTCGGGCAATTTAGCTTACTCGGGCATAATTTATCTGAGAGAGAGCTACCCGGAGCCTACTCGGGCAATTTAGCTTACTCGGGCATAATTTATCTGAGAGAGAGCTACCCGGAGCCTACTCGGGCAATTTAGCTTACTCGGGCAATTTAGCTCGGCTGATTCTGGACGGTTTATTGTGGCCGGCCATAATCTTATGTAATTTATCTGAGAGAGGGCTGATTCTGGACGGTTTATTGTGGCCGGCTAGAATCTTATGTAATTTATTTGAGAGAAAGTAGCTCTCTCGTGCTTTTATACAAAAGTCTTGAGGGCCTTTTACAAGTTGAAATTACATCTATTTATAGCTGAAAAATAACCTAAGTATTGGAAATCGTCGAGATCGTGGAGGTTGTGGAAGTTGAGCCCACTTTGTCCTTGATTTTTGCCTATTTACGTGGCATTTGACGGTTTTGTCACCCACGATCTCTTGGTAATTAGCTATAACCTGGGCAGTAAGATCAGCTTGGGCCGGCCATCCTAGACGGTCTATCGGATTGGACGTCCAATGTGTCATCCTGGCCGGTCAAGTGAACTGATGGCTTTTATTGGGCTATCCAGATGTAATATAGCAGGTAGCTCGGATAGGATGTCCAACGTCGTCCATTTCTGGTCGGCCTCCTTACTTAGCTAAGAGTTCGAGTCAAGCTTTTCTGGCCGGCTCGTCCATTTCTGGCCGGCCCGTCCATTTCTGGCCAGCCTCCTTACCTAGCTAAGAGTTCGAGTCGAGCTCTTCTGGCCGACTCGTTCATTTCTGGCCGGCCTCCTTACATAGCTAAGAGTCCGAGTCGAGCTCTTCTGGCCGACTCGTCCATTTCTGGCCGGCCTCCTTACCTAGCTAAGAGTCCGAGTCGAGCTCTTCTGACCGGCCCGTCCATTTCTGGCCGGCCTCCTCACCACTTCTGGCCTTCTGGTCGGCTCGGTCATTTCTGGCCTTCCGAGTGGACTCGATCATTTCTGGCCTTCTTATATTTGATTTTGTTCGACTCGGGTTAGAGGTACAACAATATACATATTCCATCAATTATTTCAACTTTTCACAAATTTGTATATAAATTGCAGATCAATCATCTTATAAAATTATATTCACAAAATGATTTAATAAGAGTCGTACTCCTTATGTATTACCCAAATTATAAAAATGTAGATTATTAATGGTTTTAATTATTTCCAGATGTCATTTTATATCTGTGCTGTGGATAATTAATTCTGAGATGACGAATTGTAAGCACACAAATGCACGGTAAATCGGAAATGAAAGAGTAATTAATCTGTCCGTTTCGAAATGTGATTTCATTCATTGGAGTGCAACTGTTTCATTAATTACTTCAAAATAAATATTTCTATAGAGTTTTTGAATAACAAAAACATACAAATCGGACAGAACTTTTAACTAATCAAGTTAATATTCAAATTTGAAAAGAAATTAAATAAATTCAATAAATAAGTATCATATTAAATCCTAAATTTTAGTTAATGAATATTAATAATGAATTTGAAAATAAGATTGTATAAAATCTAAAATGATATTTAGTTGGAAAAGAAATTTAACCAACACTTATTTTAGAATGAAGTTAGTATCATTATAACTATCACTATATATCATTATAAATTTCAATTTGTTTAGTGTAAAAATTGTTTATTTGTTTGGCATATTCATTATCAAACACAATAAATACATAACTATATGAAATATACACATGTATGTTAACCTATCAATCATTGATACATATTAATATACACATTTTAAAACATATTTACTGTAAATAGGAAAACACTATTTATGAAATATACATGTCATTCTTCAAACCAAATAAATTTTAACCAATTCAAGAAAAAAAAATCAATTATTTTTACGAACAATTAAATAAAACGCAGCTACCAAAGACACAGAGCCATTTATAAGTGCTCAATAAAATGCAACAAATAGAATAAGATTATAATTCTTATAACTCTTATCAAATATGAAAGGATTCGAAATATTAGTAAAAGCATTAATTATTATCACACATATCTCTGTTTTAAATATAAAAAAAATTAAACACGTTAAATGTAAGTACTAACGAAAAGTTAATTAATTTATAATTACTAATTAAATGTGGGTTTAATTAAGCTCAATATATTTAACAGAATCCATACCTATTTTAAATCTAATGGGCTCACAACCAACTTTTTTAGTATATACACGATGAAGCCCATTTCCATGACTAACCTAAACCAACCTTAATTCATTTTCATTCTCTTCTCTTCTCTTCACTACACTTCACCGGAATCCTCATTTTCCGGCAATCCAGGCTGTCGGAAATTGTTATGGCGGGTTGGGGAAGACACTTGGCGAACAAAGCCTAATCCAGAAAGCTCCCTAATTTTGCTGATTTGGTTTTCCCCAATTTATAGTGTTTGAAACAGTCCCAACTAAGCCGCGTCTTCGTAATTGTAGGAAACCAAAACAATGTTGAATTCTTCGTAAAAATGTAGTCTTTTTCCGACGAATCCTTTTCTCTCACCTATTGGGATTACTTCACTTATCTCTGTCTTCGACCCTTTGCTGCCGTTGTCTTTTCCCTCTTCTTACTCTTCTTCGGTAAGCTTCTCTCTCCTCTCTCTCTTTCTCTCATATTTTAATGCATGTATATGTCCATGAGAAAATTATTTATTGTTTGTCATGATTTTGTGGTGCTATACTATACTACTGCTAATGATGCTAACTGAATTTCCCTATGTTTGTTGTCGTGGGATTTTTCCTGCTAACATGTTGCGTCCTTGATTTGGGTATTTCACCAATTTGGATGTGTGTGTATTAAGGCTGCTTATCTTTGAAATGCTGCAATCTTGACTCTTTTTGTGCTGTCTTTAATCTGTATCTCTCTCTGCTTTTGTAATGTGTATAGGCTGGTTCTTGGCATGGAAGCCGGTACTCGTTCATTTACCTCTGGTGCAGGAGATTTTTGGTCTGAGGGAAAAAATTGTCAAGCCAAAGCCAGATGATAGAGGAAGATTTACTCAATTCTACAACAGAATTAATGCCCTAAATCCCTCATCAGATCGGTAAAATCTCGGCTTTTCCATGGTTTCTATTTGAATTGAGTATTTATGGAAATCATTCTATGGATTCTAATGAATTTGAAATCCATAGATGTTACTTCTTGATTTAAAATGCTCTACTTATCAGTCGTGACTGAACTTCGAAGTTTATTTTTTTTTTATATAAAGAAATTCGAAGATAGAAAGAATAAGAAATCAAACTTGATTGTTTCAATTATTAACAAGAAATACAGAACACTTATGACTAAAGATTATGTTCTAGAGTTTCCTTTCCTTTTATCTGCTTTCTACCCATGAAACACAACTTGAAAAAACAGCTAATTTGAGCTATGTAGAGACTAGACATGCTCACAAATATGAGAAAAAATGTTATACTTACTGACTTAACAAATTAGTTCTGGATGAAGTTGTTCACTTGATTCTCAATGTATTATTTGGGTAGCAAGCAATATCCGTAGTTAGAAACATATTGACCGTATTGGTATTGTTTTCCTGGGTGATATTCCTCAAGTAGTCAAGTTAGAAAGGGAAGGGAAAGACCTAAAAGTTGCTTGGGAAGAAACTATTAAGGTGTGTTGACGACTGAATAATAAATACGAGGATACATAAATAGTTGATGTAACATAGTGGATTAATGTTTGGTTTGTTGTTGTTGAAAATATGAGCACGTCTTCGATCATACTTAGCATTTGTGGTTTTGTTTAATATGTAATCGAGATTTTTTCTTGAAACCAGAATGTAAGGTTGCTTCAAATTGCTAGCCAAGCTATGGATATAGTTATTTTGGAGCACGTCTTTGATCATCTTTGATCATACCTAGCATTGTGGTTTTGTTTAATGTATAATCAAGATTCTGCTTCAAATCATAGTTATTTGGTTTTATTTAATGTATAATCAAGATTTTTTCTTGAAACCAGAATGTAAACTATTGAATATAGTTATTTTGTGATGCTCCATTTTAGAGTTTTTTTATTAAAATTTGTGTATTCTAGCTTATTCGACCAATCAAATTTAAAAAAACTTGAAATTGATCTCGTTTATATGTAATATACATATTAGAATCAAATTCGTGGAAGATATTAACTTTTAACATGGCATTATTGTCATTGTATTTCAATTTTCTTTCGTGTAAGGCGAAATCATTATTATTGTCATTGTATTCTTTAATTTTCAATTTTCTTTTTATCATAATCATCATATTTGAATGTTGAGTGTGTTTCATGTGTAGTTGTTGCAATTCGAGTTGATCCAGGTCTATTCGTGGGTCTTTAATTTTCAATTTTCTTTTTATTATAATCATCATATCTAAATGTTAAATGTTGAGTGTGTTTTATGTGTACCTGTTGCAATTCGAGTCAATTCAGGTCGATCCGAATTTACGTGTTTTTTAATTTTTTTTTTGGCTTGAACCAAAATCTTTATATACAAATTTGGTGATCTTTATATACAAATTCTGTAACCTTTATTTTAAATAACATAAAAAAATGAAGCATTTCAGCAAAATTTGTATATAAATGTATCTATGTACATAAAGGTATGTGATATTTGTATATAAAGATATATATATATATATATTATATAAATGTATAGATATTTGTACATAAATATGACATGATTATATATAAAGGTCACATGAATATAACATAAAGATATCTATGTATAAATTTTGTTGAAATGCTTTCATTTTTTAAGTTATAATGTATAAATGTCATAATATTTATACATAAATGTCAACATAAAAAATGAAAAATTTAAAAGTAAATTCATTGATCCGGATTGGATCGATTTTGATGGTATGGATGTACAAAGTGTATAGGAGAATTTATACTAAAAGTTACATATATTATATTATACTATGATTCTTTAATTTTTAATTTTCTTTTTAT
This sequence comes from Scutellaria barbata, assembly GCA_028654395.1. Classification (NCBI taxonomy): domain Eukaryota; kingdom Viridiplantae; phylum Streptophyta; class Magnoliopsida; order Lamiales; family Lamiaceae; genus Scutellaria; species Scutellaria barbata. Next base: position 4,656,806 of record CM053652.1, read on the forward strand.
CATAATCATCATATCTAAAAGTTACATATATTATATTATATTATATTATATTATACTAAGAATAGAATGTTGTTTGATTACGAATGAATCTTATCATATCTATTTATATTATACGGTGTAATAAGGTCTTATCATACAATTTTATGACACCTATTTATACTAGACCAACTGATGGTAACTTTAAAGATTTTCTCGATTAATTCTAGAAGATCACACACTTCTTACATACTCCATTGATTGCCCAACTGATGGTACCTTTAAAGATTTTCTAGATTAATTCTAGAAGATCACACATTACTCACATACTCCATTGATTCTTTAGAAAACACTATATACTAGTTTTACAACTTGAGAACACTATGTAAAAGAAATATAATTTTCTAGAGAATCATATATACAATTAAGCGTAAAATTTAAGTCAATAAATAAATATGGGCTTGAATATAAGTGAACTTCCTAACCCAACCAAAATAAGCAAAAGTCGGCCTAATATTTTTGGATGCATGACAATCCACTAATACAATAAATATACACATCACTCAAGACATTTGAATTAATTAATGTCAAACACATAGATTTAGAAATGATTGGGTATTACGAAATGCTATTTTAATTTGAAATAACAATTTTCCATGAATGAATGATTAAAACAACCTTATACATGAGATATTCTTATCATGAATATAGCTCTGTAATATTAAGTTTCATTATGATACAAATACATTTTTACAAATCAAACTTTTTTTTTTTTTTGTTAGTTATGGATTGTAAGAAATTGATCTACTAAATGAACCCCCCTTGACGTTTGGTCAGATAGTTACAATTAGATCGCAATGTTTATGAAAATTATAATCAATTAAACCCTTTAATAAAATATTAATTAAAAAACTAAAAGAAACTCATACATTTTTTGATCAATTACTACAAGTAATTTAATTTGATATCACTCATTTTGTTTTCTATATTGTACTATATATATATATATATATAATACTTTAAGCTTTAAGAAAATATATTTTGAAAAGTTGGTCATTGGAAGGGTCTAAATATAATTTGTAAAAATGAAAGATTAATATAGTAATCTGATCGAATTTGAAGTATGCAAAGTAGAACTTAATTCCCCTGATTAAAACAAAATGTGACCTCGCACGAATGTACCTCGCAAATTTGAAAAGGAGAGGATAGAATCTTAGTTCTAAGTCAATATACTGTACATTTAAATTTAAATAAATTCCTTTTTTATATTATATTTATACTAAAATTGATCCAAATTGACATAGTGGACAACAAAAATTTATCATAATCATTTCATCAAGAAAATATTTTAATAGTTAAAAATATTTTTGGTCGAAAAAAACGAACCTTCCTCCTCTCTTCTCTTATTTGATTGAGGCATCACTCATTTCATTAACAATAAAAATATCAATATCAACTATTTTAAAAATATGAGTTACCAGGTTTAAAAGGTAAAAAACAGATGGGAATTAAGTTCAGGTTATCGAAATCCGAATCCAAATTTACCCTATCCCCGGATTTATGTATGATTAGCTGTCACCACCATTCTTTCAACGGTATATATTCATGCAAAACCCCCCCAAATATCACTCCAATTTCACAAATTCAGGGCTGAATTACTTTTCCATATCTCCATGCATAGCCAGGAAATCGGCGATTGCATTGGGGTGGAGAGCAGCGCCGATCTCCAATCGAATGTCGACTCGCCGCCGCTCCACCACCGGATCGATGGCCGGCGAGGTAGGCGGCTAGAATGGTCGGCGAATAAGGAGTATCCACCGCCGATCTCGTGGCTGGCGCGCACGGAGAATCTTCCATCGCATATGCCGTGGGTGATGAAGAAATACTACAGTGGCGATGGACGGTTGATAATCAAGGAAGAGAGAGTGAAGCATCACGAGTATTTCCTGGCCGATCGGTCCAATGGGCGGCTCGTACTGAATCTGGTTCACCTAGACGACGCCGTTGAGGAAAGCTGTAGAGAGTGGCACGTTCCAGAAGAGGAGAGCGCGGTGGATCGGTTTCCGGCGGAAGAAATCAACGGTGGGGATGAGGAGATCAAGGATCGGACGGTGGAAGATGTGGCATTGGAGTGCTATAGGTATAATGGCATCGGAGTGAAACCTTGCAGTGGTTTTGTTGCCACGGCGGCGGCGCCGCCGCTTAGGTCGCCAGTTCATATATGAGCGGAATTTTCCATTTCTGATTTTCCTAAAAACTGATTTTGTTTACATTTTATTTGGTCGAATAGTTTTTTTTTTTGTTTTTTTTACGACGCGATAGCTACGAAATAGTATTGAAGATAATTTAGATATGCGATTATTGAAAAAGTAAATAATGAATTAAATTATTAAGTGGATTGATTTCTTAAAAGTGACAAGTACAGCGCCTATTCAGTTTATACTGAACTCAAATTCCAATTCCCACATTCTACCTTCTAAATTATTTAATTAATTTTCAATGCTAGAAAACCTTTTTTTGCTAAAATCTTTAACCAAAATTATAATTAAATACATTCCTTTTTTACAATGAATTTATTATAATTAATAATTGTAACACCCCTATTAAAATTTAACTATGTAATATATGTTTATAATTTATCACATATATACAAGGCCTAAATAATTATGTAACTTTAAATCTTTTGTCTATTTATATAACTAAGATAGGTATATATACATCTATTTATATTAACTACAGTGTTAGATATATATTTATTTATTTATTTATGCAACTAAAACAAGGAAACTATATATATATATATATATATATATATATATATATATATAAAATAAAGAAAATGAAATAAATTGAGTGAAAACTACTCCCTCCGTCCCAGCTCAACTTGCCTACTTGCCATTTATGTTTGTCCCAACCGAACTTACCAGCCCAAAAATGGCAAAAAAAATTTACCAAAATATCCTTACTTTTCAACTTTATTAAAGTAAAAAAAGCAAAAAGTAAGCATATTTAATTGCAAAAAGCAAAAAGTAAGCAAAAAAACAAAAAAGTAAACATATTTAATTGAGTCAACTGTGTTTTCTTAACCTTCGTGCCCGGTCAAAGTAGGCAAGTTGAGCCGGGACGGAGGTAGTATAAAATAATGACTCATTTATAAGTGAAAGGAAAGAAGACGTGTCCCTTTTTTTGAATGGCTCATCATTAGCTATCATTAGAGTGGAAAGGAAGAATTCAATAAAATTACTACTTAAAAAAAGGGGGAGAAGGAAAGACACGGAACAGAGAAGAAAATGGAAGAGGAAAGGGAGGTACGCAACAGAGAAGGATTCAATATAATAATTTCAAAATGTGCTTCATTTCATTATTTTCTAAGTTATACATATACTTCTTAATGGATTTCAATAATTGTTAAATACAAGAATTCATTTGATTAGCTTTTGATTAAATGTTTAGGAGGTGTTCTCAAAATGAATTAATTTATGGAATGATATTAATTAAGCTTGTTATCATGTGGAATATGATGCATAAATAAATAAATATCTGATACGACAACTTTAAGTAATACGTATGTTTTCTTGGATTTTATTTTATAGAAATTAGCAAAGTTTCAATATTATTTATACTTATATTAAAGTTTAAACAATTTTTAAGCCAATTTGACTATGTAATAATCTAAGATTAAGGAATCTTTGTTGTTGATGTTAATAAACTGGTTAGAAGAATTAGTTACACATAAATACATTTGTTTTAAAAGGAGATTATTCATATAAGATAATTTCCAACTTTTCGACTAAGTCCAATTTTATATAAAGTAAAAATTTTATATTTAATCCAAGTAAGCGATAATTGCATAATTAACTTTTCTATAATTATTATCAGGGTTTCAAGATATAATTTAAGTCATAATGTTATAATGTGCTTTCCTAAAATTAAATTTTAATCTTTCAAGATTAAATTAAAGTCTATTAAGTTTTCAAATAATTTAATAAATGTATTTTTTAAATGTGATATGAGATATTAATATATGATATGAGATGACTCTTGTTAAGTCACAGTGTGATTGTTTTCGAAATATGAATGCAAATGTGAAGAGTGATGTGGTAAAATATTCAATTAATGTGAAGTTAATATGTGCATACGTGCTAAATGAAGTGTAATTTCATGTCGGCTAAAAACCGTATCTATGACTGCTAAGAATCGTAATCTATGACGGTTAAGAATCGTAACTAAAGTGATATGTTTGAATGTGATTAATGATCGATTGAGATAAGTGTTTGCATTATTGAATGATTTAAGTTAAGTGATTGTTTGTGATTGTTTATTTATTGGATTATTTGATTGAGGTCCTTTTGATGAGATAGATTGGGTTTGAGTTTCGAGATGAATAATAAGTTGGGTTAAATCCCGCACTCACGAGGTAGACTTTCTAAATGTGAATTGATGAAATTTATTTTCTACTGTTTTTGTTAAACGATAAATGTTTTATGTCAACCAATTTCTTGTGATGAAATTGTGATTTGGCAGGTGCGTTTAAATCTTTAAAATTGTGTAATGATAAGTTGTTCGAACTCCGTAAATCACGTCTTAGTCAAAATTTACCTTCAAAAGAAACGAGACGTTACAAATATCCACTTATTTCTCGAAGAATATCCTATAAATATTTTATAATTTATAATTTTTATTGCCAGATAAAAAGGTAAAAATTAATTTTCTCAAAATCAAATGAAGGAAGTACTAAATAAATTGGTTACGTCATTAAAGAAGCACCGAATATGACTAAATAAATTGGTTAATAATGATGTATAACATTTTCAAGTTTTTACCTTTTGTTTAATTTTTTGAAAATAGCCATAATTTAGTAAATGCTCTAATCATTTCAGAAATTTTTTTATTTTACGAAATGAATGTTTCAATTTATGCATCGTTTTGTTATTACCATGAATAATTATTTTATTTTTTATTTCACGTTTGCCCTTATATATCTTACATTTTTAATTTACTAGATTTATATATAATGTAATTACTCATAACTTTTGTTGAAACCCTCATTTTTATGGTAACAAAAAAATGGCTATTGTAGTTATTTTATACACAACTATAAATATTAAATGATTCCTTAATTTGTGTGAAATAATCTTAAAAGATGTTTAGATTCGTCACAAAATAAATATTTATTAGAATTTTACACACATATTAAAGAAGTTAATACAAATATTGATCTACAATTATAAATATTCTTTTCAATAATGACTTTATATTTCATTTAATATGACAGTAGTAGATAAGGAAAATTTCAATGGAATATTGGTAAATTTCAATATCTTAAATTACTTGACTTTCATGATAATGGACTATTAGGAGGTCAAAGTTTGGAGAGTCGCATACATAAATTAGAATCTAAAACAAATTAAAACATATTTATACATCAAATTGTAATGTTATTAAAAGGTGTAATTAAATCACCAAAAATGATAAAAGTGATCAAAGAAATCGATCACATTCGAACTTTGACACAAACTTGCCTTGAACAATCCAGTTAATTGGAAGAAATTGATGAAAATGGATTTTGAACTTTAACAAAGGTGCAATGGTACTGACCCCAGCTGAGCTAACCCTAGCTAGTTTATTAAAGGGATACATAAATTTATTTTATTTTATTTCATCATCTATTTTCAGTTTAATCTTCAAATTTATCACTTGAACTAAACATAGTAGATGAGTTAAAATTTTGTATCAGAAAACATATTTATAAAATTATAAAATATTGATTACATGGATATGCTTATACTTAAAAAAAAAAAAAAAGTCAAATATTTAGAGTCTATTTAGACAGTTGGATTTGAAGGGAAATTTGAAATCCATATCAGCAAAATCTATCGATAATGTTTGGATATTATATAAATTTGAAGTTGGATCATTTTCATTTGAACTAATTTTTCAATTATTTAAGTAGATTTAAATCATTGAATCCATTTTTAAATCTTAAATTTCAAATTAATGTATTCAAATGCAACCTCATATATAAGTAAATTTCAAATTAATGTATTCAAATGCAACCTCATATTTTTAAATCCATTTTTTTTCCTAATAATAAAGTTGAGGCACAATTTAATCCGAGTATTATATAATCAATTTCGAAGTCTAAGTGACAAAGTTAACAACTGGCATAAGAATTATTGAAATATGCAAAATGTTGGTTTGATTTTGACGTTGTATGTACCAAGAAGTCAAGAACTACTAAATAATACCAATTCACATTGTAAGTACACGAATAATGTAAGGTGTTTTTAAATAGTATTTCTATACATTTCTGAACATATATCAAAAACATTAATATTCCAAAAATATGGGATTATGAAGGTGAATAATGACTAACAAAATTGTATGGCTGTTGATGCCCAGAAAAACACACATAGGAAGATGCTTACAAGAAATAACGGCAAACGGTGATATGTGTGTGAGAGAGAAAGAGGGGACCCTACACGTATTCATTTTAGGTGTACACGTGCAGACTAGATTTGCCACGTGTCTGTGTTTGAGCCTAAATATAATTTCAGATAGTCATGATGTAATCTCCCAGGCCACGCGTCGTGCTGTTATTCCTTTTCTTTTTTCTTTTCCCCGAATATATTAGTAATAGAAATATTTAAATGAATGTTAGAATCTTACATATTTCACGATATTTAATACTCGTCATATATCAATTAAAAATATTATTTAATATATTATATCATTTAATATAAATGATGTGTGGTGATCAATTTAAAATATAAGCTGTAATATGATTATGTATGATAAAGTCCATTTGAATACATGGTAACAATTATATTTCTTAGATTGAGATACCTATTATAGATAAAATTATTGAGGAGGTGAAGGTCAAAACAAAATGTTCCTCAGATTGGTTAACTTTGCACCAAAATTATGTTGTGAGATCCAATTTTGAATGATTTGTTTTATATATTTTGTCCGGGTTTGAGTACCCCACATTCAACTAAATAAAAATTTCTCTTATCAATAAAAAAAAGTGAAAATAGTTTAAAATAATTTCTCTAAAACTTAAGTTTCTCTTGAAGCATCCGTTTTTTTTTAAACTCAAAACTAGAAATAAACTTAAGTACGAAAATTTATAGTTTATACATGGGTATTAGGGAATTTACAATTTAGTTAAATTTATTTAATTTACAACATAATTAAGTGTGCTTTAAGTTCTGACAGTATGCTGAAATTTAAAACTTTAATTCAAAATAATACTTAAATAATTAATCTAAACATTTATCTAGATTGTGTTTGAGTCGAATAATTTAACGTATAAAATTCAAAATTAATGAAACACTCAAACTATAAAACATACAAAACCCACTTAAATTGACAAAAAAAATAAATAAATTATATTTTAAAATAAAAGTGAATGACTTCAAATCTAACCAAGAAATTTATTACAAATTTCAAATATACCATCCATAAACACAACCTACCCTAACTTAAGACACCAATGTGAACCAGCTGTTTGACCTTTATAAGCTAACAATGTAAAAGGAGCAAATAGGGTTTCCAAGAAATCTTTGATTTGGAAACATAGAAAGTTGTACGTACGAACCATATTGTATTACTCGAAATATTTAAGCATTAATTCCCAAAATATTAGAGAGTGATACTCTGTTATTTTCATTGAAGACAAATTTGTTTGTCTTTCGATTCCGTTGTCAAATTTTGTGTTTTATTTGGTTTATCATGACTTAATTGTGACCGTTTAAATTATCAATCATCAAATTATATAGACAGTTGTATTGATGTGTGTTATATCTATATACTCTTTCTTTGATCCCATTTAACAATCATTCTAGAGTTTCAACTTTGTTTCTAATTTTCACCAGTCTCCATCTTTAAAATAATTTATTGGCCCGATAAATTATTAAATGTAATAATACCTCAATTCTAAATAAGTGTTGTTTTGATTGGAAAAAGAAAAAATGAACTTTTTGGGAAAACATTCAAAAAATTAATACAACAAATTGTAAGCTCATAAAGCAAAAGATTGATAGCATATAGACTCATTTTAATTGGACTGACGTTTAGAATCCAATTTACTTGTATATAAATGAATGATGTAGCTTCTAGAACATTTTCTAGAATGTTATCCTTTGCAACACATCAAATTCGATTTTTGTTGCATGAACAATAATATCCACTTTACCTATTAGAACATTTACAATGGGGGAGAAAAAAGTAATTTACAGTTAATTCTCTTTCCTCCCCCTACCCCTCCACATTATCATTTCATTAACTATAACTTATATTTTTTAATTTTTATAATCATATCATTGATTAAACACTATTTGAATAACTACAATCAAATTATATTTTTATCCAATTATAATCAAATTATCAATGGTTAAACACCAATATATAATTTGAGAATTTTTATCATTTAAAATAATTTTATATTTACGATAATATGAATAAAATAAATATCAATTTTTATAAAATATATTGTAAAAAAAATCTTATAAATTTATTTCATTATATTTGGACAAATTATCAAAAAATCAATTTATTTTGTATTTGAGAAAATATAGAGTTTTAAACAATTATTATAAATTTAAAGAAGTAGTACATCAAATTAACAAGAATTTAAAAAAGTAGTACATAAAATTGAACAAGAATTAAATTTGAAAATATTTATAATTTTTTTAAAATTTTATAAAATTAGAAAACAAATATTGCACTGCTACATAATTTTATCACTGATTTTTATCATCTTAAAAAAAATACAAAACAATTAATATTTTCTTAAAGACATATAACATAATTAATAATAATTAGGAAAAAAAAAAAGGAGTTGGACACACGGGGGTTCCGTGAGCGCTTTCTCTTTTTTTTTTTCCCTGATTCAGCGTAGTGAACCATTTTTTTATTTTTCTGGATCATCCAATTTATAAACCACCTCATTTTTCTTCTACATAGTTAACTAACTATAATCCTCAACCCAAAAATATCTTAAATCACATCCGACTAAGAAGAAGAAATAAAAAAAACACTAACAAACCAAATTACATATTTTGAAATTGTTTATCATTTTCAAGGTTATGTATAGTCCCACCATATAAACTTTCGATATAGAGGATTACAACTATTATATCATAATCTTTATATCAATGATTGATATTAGAGAGATTTAGTCTAAAATACCCTATTCATACCCTATCCTATTACCCTATTATACCCTATAAGATAGGGTACGGATAATACCCTAGATATAGGGGCACCCGGGTAAACAGGTTACCCATTTAAATTGTTGTGTAATTTCCAATTTGCCCTCAGAAAAGTGAAGTTCAAAATAAAATATTCTACTGACTTAAGATCGAAGACATAATGTTATAATGAGATTATTGATCACTTGTTTCGGTATTTCCCACAAAAAGGGTAAAAACAACAAAATACTTTGACGAAAAACAATTTACATTCCTTCAATTTAAACATACTTTTCATAAATTTCTTCAATTAAAACCTAAAATGTTTTATTAAATTAAAAATATAATATTATATATATATATATATTATATGTAACATAAAGTTATAACTTATATCCTTAAGAAATATATAAAAATAAATTACCTAACTTGGTAATATATAAGACTATTATAGGTGATGAAACACCAAACTTCTTAACAAAGAATCTTTGATATTGTCCTAGTTTTACAAGAGCAACACTCATTTGTGACAAAAAGTTTGACAATGAAACCAATCCTCAAAACCCAAATAATTCCTTCTTCTATTGTAATGCTACTTCGCATGAGTCACTGATCTCCGGGCAAAGATTTGATTATATCCGAGTCGCCTGAAGTTATACTCCCATGTCAAACAATCTTGCAACGAATAGAATGATGTCTGAATTGTGGCAACGAAAAAGCATAGATTTCGTACCTGGGTCAACAATGCTGAGGCATGAAACTCGGAAATACTTTCCACATGCAGTGCCCAGATCAACATTGTCTACACATAATAGCAAGAAAGATTTTGGCTTAATGACTGAAAAAATTACAAGTAATACATTATATTCTGAATAAATAGGTATTCATGTAATTTAACCGACGATATCTTCCTACCTCGTATCAAGAAGACATTTCATAGGGGTAAATGAATTGAAACACTCGACCATACTTTTTAGCATAATGGTCGATCATTTTTAAACAAATTACATAGAAAAGTTTCAGAAATTTGAATGAATAAAGGCACAATTGTATTAAGACAATGAATGTATCCCCATGCTAATAGAGTAACTAGCTCGAAGCAGATAACAAGGAGGAACATGAATTGAATCCGCGAGACTTTAAATCGGACTGAATACAAAATTCAGTGGTCCATTATAAGTAAAAGAGAATAACTGACACCAATATGAAATTGTGACAATTCACATAAGCTTAACAATTATTTAAACCAACCCCAATTGAGTAAGTAGTATCTAAATTCAGAACTAATCTTTCAATCAAAAACCGGCTGATGTTATGAGAAATTATCACAAGCTTCCATTACCAAAGACACACAGCATTGGATACACTCAAGATTTAATCATATAAATGAAATTCCACCAACACAGTAACAGAAAAAAATCAATATATACAAAATACACAACAATGGACAACAACAGAGCATAATACGAAATTAAAAAAAAAAAAAGTTCTTACTTCCATTATAATGGTGGACACCAATTTTTGCAAGCATGGCGTAGTACTCAATCTCGGACTTCCTCAATGGTGGACAGTTGTTAGATATCAAAATCAACTTACCTGTCAATTCAATTATCCCCATAAAAAAATTATAATCAATAATTTTTTTTCTTAATATAGGAACAAACAATATATTTCACGATAATTTAAAAAAAATAAAATCAAACCTTTGGAGCTCCTGAGGGTCTTGAGAACGGTTTTGTAGCCAAGAGTGTACTTTCCACTCTTCATTACAAGAGCTAGCCGATTATTTATGCTCTCATGACTCTTCTTCTGCATTTCCAATTTTAAAATTTTTTTAATCATGATTTATCATTAATTATGAATTTATGCAGGGTAATAATATTATCTCGAAAATTATAAAATACAGAAAAACGTAAGGATAATTACCGTCTTCTTGCCGGCAGACACCATTGCTGAAAGAGCTACGGCGGAGAAGGAGATTGGAACGAAGAATTTTGGACTGGATGATGGATTTATTGTTAGGGTTCAGCTGCTCGTGTATTCATGTTTCTATTAATGGGCTTTTTTATATTAGAAGCCCAGTTTTTTGGGCCTGCTATGCTTTATAGTATTGGGCCTTAAATCAAGCCTTTAATTTATATTTAAGTTATAGTAGACAATAGTTGAACACTTGAACCCCTTATTCGTGGAATCGTGCATATTACTGTTTTACAGTATAATTTAGCTCCCCTTGTATTCAATTAATTATTATTAAATATATGTTCATTTATAATTTCTTTTGGGTTGAACTTTGAACCCTTTTTAGAGTAGAAGTGTGGGTGGGGTATGAATCAGAGCTAAGTAATTCGGATTAAATATTGTATAGATGAAAAATATTTATTATATGAGATGCTATACTAGTCATAGTACTAATGGTATTGGAGTGAAGCTTGAGTTGTAATACACATTTATAACATGCATAATCAATAATTAGGATAAAATTTAGACATTTATAACATATTTAATCTATAATTAGGATATGGAGTGACGCATGAGTTCAAATTGAACATAAAAATATTCAAAACATAGAGATTTTTGTTTGATATAATGTTATAAAACTTTACTTATTTAGGTTGACAAATATTTGACGGTAAATTGTATTTCTAGTTTTTTGACATATGTTTTTGGTAAGAATTCGCAAATCGAAAAATTCATAAAAAAATATGAATAACAACCTGAATTGGTTTTATTATTTAAACACAAAATGAGAAAACAAATATTATATTACATGTTGATAGTAAGCAATATAAAGGTTGGAATTCATGCACTATTAAAACCTTTTCTGTTTCTTGATTAGACTTAATCATGCATGCATTTAACTTTTATAAAGTTGATAATCATACACCTAAAGATCTGAATGATTAGGCTTCTTGAATCTTTGGAAAATTATCATGTTTTGTGTGATAGTGACAGGAAAATGATACAATATTAGAATGATTGCATTTGATCCAAATGTCTTCATTTAATAAGTACAGCTAATTTATAAAAACAGTTGAAATTATTGTATCTTCTAATTAGATTGATTTTGGCTTTTGGTTGGTCCCTCTTCCTATTTTGTGGACTATGTTAAAGGGCATTGTTTCTTACTCTATCCTTTGAAATTAAAATATAATCCTAGTTTGATTTAGTTGAAAGACTTTTAAATTAGAGCTATGGTTTGTTGCTTATCGTATTACCTAGAGTAATCCCCGTGTAATACGTGGATTTTATATACAATTAAAATTGAATTTTGCAAATGAATTTATTAAAACAATAATAATATGTATAATTAGTAGTTGGCAGAAGAAAATAGTCTTATATCATGTAATATTTAAATATAATGTGATTTGATTAATATATTAGTTAGGTCTATCTTCGTCTTCTACGCCAAATTTAATTTCAATAAGGATAAATTTACAATATGAATATAAATAAAATGAAAAATATAAAGAATAAAAAAAGTACAATATTCATGATTAATTTTAATAAAAACAAAAGAAAGTAAAAACAATATAAGTTTTTTTTTTTAAATAAAGACTTATTTTATAGAGTTGATACACAGATTTAATGAACCAATGTATTATAATGTATTGATATATGTATCTAGAGGTTATATATTAAAATTATTATCATTATTATTATACTTTTCTTGTCCTAAAATAAGTGTTGTTTTAACTAGTAAAATTTGTTCCAAAATAAATGTTGTTTTCGAATTTCAAGACATATTTATATACAATCTACCAAAAATACTCATATTAAATATGATTGTTAAGGAGAAAGAGAAAAAAAAAATCAACAATAATTATAATTAAATAGGGATAGATCCGTCCTTTATCAACTTTTTTAATCCATGTGAAAACCTATGAAACGATATTTATTTTGGGACTAAGGGAGTATAAGAAATGAAAAGTACATTAAGGAAATAGAAGTTTTATTTTAATTAATTATTAAATTAGTGTAACTATAAAAATTCATATTCATAATTAAATAAAGTAGAGACACGTATATGGTTAGGAATAGTTGATTTTAGGAGGAAAAAGATTGAATCACAAGTTGATATGTGTCAGTTATAGTTTCTCTTGTGGTATTAATTAATTAATTAAAGATTAAAGATGTGCAATAAAATAAGGAAACTTATTATTTTTCTGATTTCAGAATAAAATCCCCCTGTTTGGCTGAAAAACATACAAAATTATATGGTTCAAGGTTGATTTAACTTATTAAACTTTATTGAATAATCATGATTAATTCTAATCAAATAACTTTAAACGAAAAATCTAAAGCTTAATCTGTATTCATATTAAAAAAAAAACATAAATTTCTAAAAAAATCTTGAAAATGAAAATTAATGTTTATATTTATAAATAAATAAACTATTAAAAGTAAAATCATAAATTTGACATATCTACGTTCGAATATGTTCGATTAGACTAGTGAATTTACAAACTAATATTGTACTCAAAATTAATGTGATCACCTCGAATTAAATATAATTTTTCCGAGTTGATCTCATTAACTCAAGAACTATAATACTTTATTTAATATGATCATGCTCTGCGGTACCTTCTAGATTCCATTAATTATCATTCTACGTTTAGAATTCATATTTTTTTATGCATTGAGTATATTCATTAGTACAATAACGTAGGATGGTTGGAGACTCCAAGATTCTAATTTTAGTAAAAATATCAGAATAATTAGTTAGTTGGGAATTAATTATTACTTAATAATTGTATGAATTACACATAATCAAGTATTTATTGTTGATGGGCCATAAAGGGTCAACTTTGAAAATTAGAGCAGATTAGACTGATTAGTATCAGAACTCACGAATTACGCTAGCTCTATCAAGGGACCCCTACAAAAAACTTTTATATTATTCTTTCTTTTTAATGTCCCTAAAATGATGTTTGTGTTTTACGATGATTTACTTATTTATTTATTTATTGCAATAATATTGATGTGATGGAAAATTGAAGGAGATATAGAATCATGATTTTGATTTCACAAGTTATTATAGGACTTGGGAATTTTTTTCCTCTTTTTGTGGCACATATTCAATTATTGAATGATTCAACTTTATATAATTCACCAATTTTCATTTATATTCCTTTATTTATTTATTGGATTAACTTATCCAATGACATTTACTTTTATTGTGTTTAGCATAAGGAAATCAATTATAACTAATTTTGATTTTTGAAATATAACTCTTAATTTATTTGAAACAATCTTTTTTAAAAAACCATAATTTTCTTAAAATTACAAGAATTTGACGCGAAGAATCTTTAGAAACACTCAATTAATTTTAATTAAGTAGCTAATGTGCTCGACGCATATCGAATTGGTAAAGTTTGTGGTGACATAGGAAGAAATCCTCCAGTAATGTATCAAACCTCGCGAGAGTGGAGGTTTGTCCTCGATTTGAATCATACTGGCTGTATTTCAAAGATATATGTCATTTAGGTACATTCTTTAATTTACATACCACCTTATTGAGGAAGCTATGATACAAGTGGGAGAGTACTTTATCTCTCCTTTATCAAACAAACTAATAATAATAATAATAATAATAATAATAATAATAATAATAATAATAATAATAATAAGAAGAAGCTAGTTTTAAATGACGTAACTTGATGAATTCCACCAAATATAACGTTCATTTTGCCTAATTTAATATAAAATATTACGTCCACTTATTTTCATTTTTCATGTACATATGAAAGTATATATATGGAGGAAATTCGTAATTAATGAAAAGTGCAATATTTACTAAATTTTTTAAATATCACAAAAACTCATGTGGAATTGTGTTAAGTGTGACGACATCATATATAGTTGTGTTTCGCTATACTGACGATCGTGCTCGGTGACACTGTACGAGTATGTCCTTTTATGCTATAAGTATGTGTTTTTCAGCTATAAGTATGTGATTTTTTTTCGTCGCACACAGTTGTGTTATGTGATATGATTTGATCGTGCGCAACAACAAACAACATGTATGTTGCGCACGTCATGTCTCGGGGCACGATCGACTGTGAGCGACATAAGTATGTGATTTTCAATTATAAATCACTTTTTAAAACTATAAATATATATTCTTTTTATTGTTGCACACAATCGACTATATCCCAAAACGCGGTCCTATCACACATTTCACAAGTAACAACACTTTAAATATATAGGGGTTTACACATGATGTTAATTAGTCCATATTATTGCACCATTTCCGGCCTGCTTTGAGTGATGAGTAATTGGTGGTAGTCACAGTCCACTAGAAACAAATCTTATTTTAACTAATTCAGTCATTTTTAAGGTCTTCATCAAAGTCGGTTCTTTGCATATCGTGTCCAAACGATCCAATTTTTTTTTTAATTTTCCATCCCTATACGTACGTATCTTATCTTATTGTAATTGGTCAACCAAAGATGAAAATCTATCATTGTATTATGGGGCACTTTTGAACACGCAAACCATTTAATAATACAAGATATGTATAGTTAACAACGGATCTAAAGTTGGGCCAAGAAAAATATAATGATATATTAAGTTATTTATATTTAATATAAAGATGTGCTAACATGTATAACTTATCCTAATATATATATATATATATATATATATATATATATATATATATTCTATCAATATGTTCTACTTTAAAATTTCTGTAACTAAAATGATAAAATTGGATACCTATTTATCAAGAAAGTTTGAGCATTGTAAGATTATCTCATAAATCTTATGTGATATGTAGTAAACATGAGTCAACCTAGTCTACACAAATTAAAATATCAATCCAGAGGTTCATAAAAAATTGGCAATACATGTATAAGTATTAGTGATATGGCTAAAAGTATTATGTTATACAAATACATGTTATACTTTTTAGTTATAAAACTAATACTTATATGTGTATTATTAATAATTTATGATTGTGTTGACATATGGATTGATTGTTGACTGAATTTTAATTAATTTATATGAATTGTCTAATTAAAGAGATACTTCAGATAAATTATAATGTTTTTACAAAAAAAATATAAGTTATGCAATTCCTACATATGTAAATTTCATTTTTAAACAAAATTTATGAGTTTTGGTACTATGTGTGTATATTGTAAACTATATGATAAGGTAATATATCATCTGATTAGTATCAACATGCAGTTTTTACTCTTGAACACTTTTTTTTTTTTTTTTTCTCATTTAATGTCAAACCAAAAACAAAAAAATTAAGATTGTACCCATATTTTTTTACAAATTTTTTATATTATTATCCAAACTCAATCTATCACATTTTTTCGATTAATAACAACCATTGGAAAACTCGAATTGCAATCGACATCCAAACATTATAATCGCAATGAATAATTCATGGTTCAAAACATTTCAAAATTGAATTATAATATCGAATTAATTTCATGATTTCTCATTCAATTCGAAACCGAATCAAAATTAATGATATTTTTAGAATAGACTTTGAAAATATTATAAGAAAGGGTACTAATTTGGCTTATGCATTTTTAAATTTTAGATTCATCCTTTCGGAAATAGATTCTCGTCAAATTCAATCGCTTTCATTTGTGAAATATTAGTAACATCATCTTGGAATTACAGCCAAACACATTAGAATAATCATGTTATCAAAGTTTTCATTAGTATTGATTAAAATTAAAATTTCGTTTGCAAAACATAAGATTAATTATTTCAAATAACTGTCTAGCCTATCCCATAATAAAATCCTAAAAGGATAAACCTTTTTTTTTTTCTGAAAAAAGATTATTAGAGCTTGGAAATTGAATAATATTAAGCTTGTGGATATCTGCCACATACTATTTTGTGGCCATGATATATAGTATAGTTTATGCCTCTCATTATTTTCCACAATACACCGCCCAATCAACCTAACTAAACAGGTTCTTACATGTGGACAAAATTCAGTTGTAAACATCATCCCTTCTCACAAGATCAAGTTACTAACAACTCCATTTCAATTTCTTATTTTCCACGTGGTCACTCTGAAACCCTAGATTTCTTCCTATGCCACGTGTTGGGATGGTTCACGACAACGTGGTGCCAATGACTCGACACTAAATTAATAACAACATTAATTAGTGACCTACATTTTTTTTTTTTTAATGTTTGTTGTCTTAAATATGAAGCAAAACAAGCTTATGTTTAGTCAAAAGTAATAGTAACTTTCGGGCATTGATTGATCCAATAATGCAATGTTGTATGAGATTCTGAAGACAATATATTGTTTATTCTATCCCGATATTCATGGACTATAACTTGGTCTATTAGATTTGATTAGACAGTACTACTTTTTAACTATCAATTTATATATTTTAATTTTGATCTTTTAACTATTAATTCTTTTTATTTTCATTCGATTTTACTTAAAATTTCGATTTTTATCTATTTTGATGTGGGAATAGTTAAGATGATCAATTTTTCAATCTGACGTCCTTGTAGTCAAAAATTGTATTCCAATCAAAATTGAATCAAAATTAGAAAATTTGTGTTTGATAATTATAGAACCAAAATTAAAACACATAAATTGATGGCTGTAAAGAAATGGAGAAGGCTAAATTACATGACGAGAATCGAAATATTCCTACCACAATTATGTTTTGAATCTTTGATAAAATTTTGAGACTAATTACTATAGTAGTCAAAATCCATTAATATCATAATTTTCATAGAGATTGGCACAGACCGAGTGTATAATACATATACTTTATTACGCTTCGAAAGAAAAAGGTACTTTATTGAAAAGCTATACCTAATTAGTAAGATAAACTTAACCTTTCTAAGAACAATATCATTTCGTGTTAAATTGTACAATGAACACAGTTGTTGGTCCTATTAGGCAATATATGCAAGTTAATTATTATATATCCACCAACTCCCTTATAAGGCCATTTTCATAACTAAACTTTGACGCTCACAAACATAAAACTCTCTTATGAATGGCAATTTTCTTACATTTAGTCTCTGTCACTTGCAGTGTCCCTCTAAATTAACAACCAGAAAAAAAGAAATCGAGGAGTTTCTAGCACTCAACCCCATTCCATTATTTTGCACTGGGCCCACACACACACACATATATATATATATATATCATGAGGTAATCTTCTGACATTAGTCCCAAGCTCTTGTACATACACAACTAGTGCAAGACACAAGTGTTTTGTCTCATTTTCACTGTGATCAAAGCCCAGAAAAACACACACACAAACTGTTGGTCTCATTATAAGTGTAAATTAGAGAGATAAAAAGATGGGAGTATCAGGCACAATGGAGTACTTATCAGAGCTGCTTAGCAGCTCGAAAAAGAAGAAGAAGAAACAGCTAAACACTGTGTCTGTGAAGATCAGAATGGACTGTGATGGCTGTGCCCTCAAAGTCAAGAAAGCCCTCTCTGGTGTTAAAGGTAACAACTCCAACCCTTTGAGTGAGTCTTGACCTTATTACATGAGACGAGTCAACCCAAACCCTACGATTCATATGTTGTTTGACGGTCATGGGGCTTCATATAAGTTATTCCAAAAAAAGAAAAAGATATCATGGATTAATGAATAGAGTTATACATGGATGCAGGTGCAAAATCAGTGGACGTGGACCTGAAACAGCAGAAGGCAACAGTGTATGGATATGTGGACGCAAAGAAGGTGCTGGAAGCAGCAAAGGGAACAGGTAAGAAGGTGGAGCCATGGCCGTATGTTCCGTACACGATGATAGCTCATCCGTACGTGGCGGGGGTTTACGACAAGAAGGCGCCGCCCAACTTTGTGCGAGCCACCACTGATCCGGCGGTGGCGGGGCTGAATCCGGTGGAGGAGCAGTATACACTCATGTTCAGTGATGAAAACCCTAATGCTTGCTCTATTATGTAGTTCTTTATCGCACCTTATAACTATGTATATTGAGAGCAATATATATTATCAAGCAATTGCGTTTTTTTTTATAATTTTTATGGTGATATAATTAGGGTTCATCGTCTACTACTTTTGTTAAGTTGAGGACTAATCATGCATGCCATGATTGATTTGCTTACGGAGTGGAGATTGAGTACCATAAAGTTCACATTTCTCATATTTTTTAGTGAAATATAGAAGACGGGCAGTTAAAAGATTGAGTACTTGGAGATTTTTATATTTATTGAATTATGAGAAAATATATTTGCAATGAAGAATCCTGTGCTTTGTGATTTCCAAAATAAAAGCAGTTACACTATAAAAAGAAAGTTTTAATATTAAAATTATCGTAGTTTTGTGTGGCATACAAGTGGAACACAAATTTTAGTATAGAAAATCCGTTTGATTTTTTGTTTCCTTTTAATGCAAAATTAGTGGAGTTTGTTTTAAACCAAAGAATTTTTTTTTCCTCTTTTTTTTCTTTGAAAAATAACTCATCATCTTATTGCTAAGTTTTTATGAACTTTTGAGGGAAAAAAGAAAAATAAATTATCAAACACCCGAAAAGATTTCATAAATATTGAAATTTTTATAAAATTATCGACTGGCGAGTTTGTAGGTTTCTACCAAACACCGTTTCACAAAAAATTAAAAATAAAATAAAATTATATATATATATATATATATATATATAGTCTAAAACATTTAAGTGACTTTCCCAAAAAAAAAAAAAAGCATTAAAAGTGATCGTGGAAGGGTAAAACTTTGTAAACGTGTAGAAGTCCTACTTTCTAAATCAAAGGATGAATTTAGGCCCATTAATAGTATTGTAAGGTTTAATTTAAGCCCATTTTGAAAAAACACAGCACCAACATTCGCCCATATTCTTTCAAAGGTCTTTGGGCCCTTTGGGCCTTTTTGGTTCGAAGGTTGAACTATTGGATCCTTTGGGCCTTTTGCTTCGAAGGTTGAACTATTGGGCCCCAAAGCCTGCAATCTTATTTTAAAAATCCGGTTAGTGGAATAATTACATTAGAAAGTTTAATTGAAGTTTTACCTATATACTTTTAAAAAAATTCATTATACCGAATCATTGATAATTTAAATTTCACTTGTTTATAATCGAGTCCGAACAAGTATTTCTTACAATTTAAAAACATATACAAGTAATATCATTAAGTACATAAAACTACAATTTAATCACCATTTTTAAATTTTGAAATTTCAGTGATTTAAGTGCAGTAAATAAATAATACCTTGAGAAAAGAAAGAGAAAAATATCCTCACACTTAAGTTCATAATTACACAGATGATTCAAATATTATGCACACCCAAAGTCATATTATACAAAAGAGAACTGAAATGGGCCCAATGTAGTGGGATTAACATCTTTATTAAAACACCCAAAATAGACTTATTAATTAATTAACATAGATTAAGGCCATTCGTTTTGAGACGAATGGAAGCTTCCACGGCATCGCCAATAGAGACAAAAATCCAGTTTGCCCCAATTTTTTCTATCAACTTTGCTGCCTTCATCTTCATTATCACTTGCCACCTTGGATTCACCACTGCCAACTACCATATCACAAATCGAGTATAAGGGCATTGTAGACATTTCAACTAAAAGCTAACTTTAATATAAAATTAAAGATTATAATATTAGGCTTACTTCTAGGCCTCGTGCAACAACTTTCTGATGCAGTTCTTCTAATGCATGAATACCTGAAGTGTCAATATTCATCACACCTGCAACAATAACATATATTTATTCCACATTTAATTTAAAGATACCCAATAGAAATTGTAAGTTTGTGACATATATATATATATTCTACTTACTAGTCATATCGAGGACCAAGACATAAAGTCGTCCCTTGGTATTTTCTTCCATGGTACTCTCGTCTGTTACCAATTTTAGAATCCTGAAACGGAAATTATATTCATTATATTACAATAAAAATAAAGCATAGATAATTTAAACATGAATGAACTATTATATACCTTTCTCGAATGAAACTTGCATTGGCAAAGCAAAGAGTGGCAGAATTAATACGAGTGATTAAGATGCCAGATAGTTTGTTGGCCACAGGATACTGAAGAATGTTGCAGAACAAGTCTGTCCCAGGAAGCCTACCTAGTACTTCTGTACTAGGTTTTATGGAACTCACTATTATCTTCCCAAATGACATCACCACCTACATGCATGCATGCACATCTACTAATTAATTAATCATCAAATATATATATATATATAATATTAGTTGAATCAATACTAAAAAAACTTGACTTTTTTATAATTAGTTAAAACAAACTTTGAATGATTAAGTTGATAAATGAATAGAGATTTGATGACTAACAAAATGTTGTACTTCCATTTTATAAACCAAAAAATGGAAGAAAAAAAAAAGAATCCTTAGTTTAAGATGGATGAAATAACAAATATAATTACATTGTTTTCAATATAGCTGCACTCAAATATGAACAATATAGCACAAGTCAAAGTTGTAAGAATTCAGTATCACTATAAATTAAATCACCAATCAAATTACAGGGAACCATTCTTTTTTAACCACTAGTTAAGATTTTTTTTGTTTTGTTTTCATTAAGAGTATGACCCATACTAGCCCATACCATCATAGTAACTTCGTACCATAACGAATGTGATTCGTACTATTATTAATGTAGCTCGTATTATCATATTATATCTCTCTGTCAGCATTAATATAGCTCGTACCATCATATTACATTTTAATGTTAGAAACATATAATTGGGTAAAAAATATTTCTCTTAGTTAAAGAATAAAATTTAATAATTTGATAAAAAAAAATGTTTATAAGTAGAGATAGTTAAGAGGGTTGTTCCCCTTAGAAAACTAACATTAAAAGACTAATTCAAAACTAATGAGAGACATTAAACTGTTACTAGAATCTATAATGGTAGTGGAATGAATATTCTTGGTTCCACTACAAAAGTGTAGGAAGTCTCAATGAATTAGGACATGTTTTAGTATTCTGATTCATTCTTGATTTCTAACTAGTGCTCACAAATAATGGGGAGTTGCAAAAAGGTGTTCAATTATTCATTTGAAAAGGGTGGATTAATTATTTCATGGT
The DNA here is from genome assembly GCA_028654395.1 of Scutellaria barbata. Classification (NCBI taxonomy): domain Eukaryota; kingdom Viridiplantae; phylum Streptophyta; class Magnoliopsida; order Lamiales; family Lamiaceae; genus Scutellaria; species Scutellaria barbata. The sequence continues at coordinate 4,679,037 of CM053652.1, forward strand.
ATGCTCTTTGGATGGATGTCATCAGTTGAATATATATCATTCAAAAAGATTATATGCAGTAGAACTGTAGCATCTATATATAATTGATAATTATATTGATTAGTTAGAACAAATCAAGAATCATGTGATCGGAAATACTTTCTTCCACTTTTTTTTTTTTTTAAATGAAGAGAGAGGAGAGACAAATAGAGAATCATTAAAAGTAAATAAATATATAGTCCAAAAAATTCGATTATAACCAACTAATTTGACTCTTTTATCATGTGGACAAAAATCTTAATTAGTGATTTTCTCTTTGGTATGTTAATTTTAATTTTTTTTTGTTCTTCTAAATTAATTTGAAAAAGTATATATATATATATATATATATACACACACATTTTGTTTTAACATTTCTAGGATATTTAATAAATTTGTGCCAATTAATGTGAATACAACAAAAATTCAGCACAAGAAACCCGTGTTCATTTATCTTTCTATTAGATGAAATAATTAATCTCACCTGATTAATAAAAAAAAAAAAGATATCATGGCACATTCATAATTTTAGTGGTGGCCAAAAGTTGTTCTATAAAGTTTTTATTAAAATTAGTACTGATTACAAAAGTTCAAGGTAATGGATACCTGTCATTTTATACAATCTTAAATTTAAATATTTTTATTAGGTGCAAACATGTAAAAGATGCAGAAAAGTGATTTTGGCAATAGTTCCATTAAAGAAATTGTTGATTCGGCACAATTCTTTGAGCTAGTATAGAGTTTAAGTGGAAGTACTTCCTATTAATTTACATATAATTAAGATGTTTTCATAAAAAATATAACGAAAATATTTTTTAGTCGTTCATTTTCTAATTTTTTGAATAAAAATATCCTTCAATTTGAGTTAACAAATCTAAGGAAACATTTATTTTTAGTCATTTTATTAGATTGTTTTGGTCTTTTAAATGAAAGTAGGTAAAAGTAAAAAAACATGTTTTCTTACATTAATAGATAATACATTTTCTATGTGAAACTGACATTAATACAAATATTTTCTCTAATATGCATTTTGCTTTCTAATCTCATATTTTATCTCGATTGTGCACGACAGAATTAAGTGGAAACTTTATAGCATATATGCAACATTAGTTGAAATAAATACCCAATCAGATTAAATTAAAGAAGGAAAAAGAAAACCGACCTGCAGAAACCTTTTCTTTGGTGGCATCTTAATTATTTAAATACCAAACCAGCATTTAATTAAGCAACTCGTAGAATAATATCTGGTCAAACCTTAGTAATATCCTCATCCTTATAATTGTTGAAAATATACCTTTTTTGGCTTTTAAAATTTAAAAAAAATAAAAATTCTGGATCCCAATGCATTATTGTTCTAGCAAAGCTAGAATTTGAGATTACAAGAGATTCTCAGATCATTCCTTAAGCCTGGATGTGGTTTAATTAAGAGTGTAACTCTTTTTTTTTAATCTAATAATATTAATCAATCAGGGGAAATAAAGTAGAAATCCGATATCAATATGCACTTGAAATTGTTGGTCTTTTTAAATTGAATAAAACGTACAAATTAGCATATGATTCACTTAATCACATAAAAAAGCAATTGAAATTGTTCTTTTTAAATTGAATAAAACGTACAAATTAGCATATGATTCACTTAATCACATAAAAAAGCAATTGAAATTGTTCTTTTTTAAATTGAATAAAACGTACAAATTAGCATATGATTCTCTTAATCACATAAAAAAAAAAATCCTTCTCTATCTAACCTTCGACACACATGCACTATACCTTTTGAATTTTGATAAAGTGAATGTTATGATGCGTTTAGAGTACTTTACAAAACAAAATTAAGGGTTTGCATATAAAAAATTAATTTATATATAGCTAAAAAATATATTGAAATGTGAATGTGGAAAACAGTAATTTTATCAAAGAAAAATACTTGTAAAGTTTTTAGAATATAATTACTGCATGTGAGTAGCATATTTCTGCGATCATCCATACTAGTATCATGTTGCACATTAGAAGATAGTGATTTGAATTGTAGACAACATTTAACGAATTTGTATGTTTTTTTTTTTTTGAGTGGTGGGTACAATCAACTTGTCTTAGTGAACAAAATAACATTTGAAAGTTGACCTAATTCAACTGATGGAGATGGCATATCATACAGTGTCTCAAAACTAGTTTCGTTGTCTGAGAAATAATAATCTCTACCACTTTTATATAGTGGTTCACTCAACACTAAAAATCATATCTTTTTAGTTCGATTTTCATTTAAAAGACCAAAATAACCCTAAAAAGTTGGTAACAAAGAATGTTTAATTAATTAACGTACCGCGACAAGGAGGCCGATTTCGACAGAACCAAAGAGGACCCCAAAGAAAGCACCAAGGCAAACCATGAAATCCAGCTTGTCCACTTTCCAGATATTGCATATTTCATTGATATCAATGAGCCCAGGTAGAGCTGATAAGATTATTGATGCCAGAATTGCCAGTGGAGTATAATAAAGAAGCTTCGTGAAAAACAGCAAACATATCATCACTGTTATTGCCATTACAATGTTTGATATCACTGTCTCACACCCTGCACTGTAATTCACTGCTGTTCTAGAGAATGAACCTAGAATCGAAATTTAAATCAGTCGAGTCGAACATAACAAAATTTCGTTTCAAATAAAATATCGGATCAATCACAAAAGTAGCGTAATAAAACATTTTCGTTAAAAAGTGACTCTTAATGATATTGTTGGTTGATATATATATGTACCAGTGGCAGTGTAACAGGAAGTTAAAGATCCAATAATGTTCATAAATCCCATGGCAACCATTTCTTTGTTCCCATCCAGGTGGTACCCTTTCATTGAAGCAAAAGATCTTCCCACGGCAATGGCTTCCTGCAGAATCATGATTAATACAAGTTTTAATTTAAATAATTAATTAAATAAAAACAGAATATATATGTGTTGTAAATTACTGACAGTGAGGGCAATTAGTGCACATATCAATCCAATTTTTGCAGCTTCTCCAACGTGTGGACCAACCAAGTCTAACTCATGAGCTGAAATCGGGTTTAGCCCTCCTTTGAAGTGTTTCACTATTTTGATCCCATGCTTCTCACCCTTGGTTAAGTACACTATTAAAGTCGATAATACTACTGAGATTAGAGGAGCCATGGCTGGTAACCAAAACACTTTCTTCTTCCTTTGACCCTGCAACATTTCATATAAATATTACTTCTTTTCATAAACAAAATAATCACTAGTATTATAATTGATTCTGAGAGAAAATTGCAATTTTCGATCTTCTAAGTTCTAACTTGGGCCATGTCTATTTTTTACCACTAATTTTGTATATTCTAATTATGGTAATCTAATTATTATTAATTTTGTTTTTAAATTTTGATCAAAAATTCAATTGATCGCCAAAATTGCTTTTGTGACACTGGGAATTGCCAATTTCAAATTCATGTCACCAATTTCGGCATCTACATAGAACATAAATTGAATTTCCAAATATATTCGGAAAAAGTAATAATTAAAGGATTTGAATTGAAATAAATAAAATTGATGGTTAAAAAATGAACAAAACCTGAGTTATTCCTCTGATTGTAAATTGTACTTACGATAAATCGAGTAATTAGGATGAAGATGAGGAAAGAACAGCCAAGGACTGAGTTCAATGGATACCACTGTTGAAGAGCAAAACGTAAAATAAATAAGAGAGAAACTATCTCTGATGATGATCTCATCTTATGCATATATATATATATATACTGGATATAATACTTTACCTGGTGATGAAGTGCTTTAACAACAGCAGAAAGAACAGACACAACATCGGTTTTAGACGTAAAATGGGCAATACCAAGCAGTCCCTTGAGCTGTTGAAGGCCAATAACAATGGCTGCACCTCCCATGAACCCAACAATTGCAGCATGTGAAAGAAAATCGACGAGGAATCCCAGCCGGAATATTCCAAACATCGCCTGGAAGATTCCGGTGAAGAACGTGACAGTGAAAACAGTTCGTAGATAGGCCTTCGGATCAGCAGACGGGTCCACTACTTTCGAAACCATTGCAGATAGCAGCAACGACACCACAGCCACAGGCCCAATCGCAATGTCTCTTGAACTCCCCATCACAGCATATATCAATGGTGGAACAACACTTGTGTCTGAATCATTACATATTAAAAGGTTATTACAATTATACACTAAGCTAGTTAAAGGCTACTTATTTTGAACGCTTCACTTACAAAGGCCATATTGAGGATCCAGCTTAGCCAGATTAGCATATCCAATACTCTGGAAAAAATAATAATTAATTAACTCCCATTTTCAGAAATAAAAGAAAGAGTTAATGTCTGAAAAATCACCAACTTTAATTAATTTGTAATTTTAACCAATTTTTTTTAATATTAACAAATATAACTTAAAATTTTATATTCTTTTTCAATTTTAACCAATGAGCTGTTTTCTAATATGATTGTATTCTAAAATGTATTCTTTCATTTTTATTATCTTGAGATTTTTCAACTCTAATATTTCTCATTATAATTTATTCATGACAACTTTACACTTGAGTATCAGTGCAACCATATTTAAAAACTGTCGGTTGGTTATAATTGGTTATAATTGTAAAAATATGAAAATTCATATTATATTTACAAAATATTAAAAAATTTGATTAAAATTACATATTAAGTAAGTTCGTGATTTCTCCAACAAATAACCTGAAAAAAAAAAAACCCAGGTGAAGTACCTGAGGAATGCAGAGACTGGCAAGAGTTAAGCCAGCCAACAAGTCATTCTTGAACTTAGTAGCTTTGTAATTCTTTCCCCATTTAAGGATTGGAAAGAGGGCTTGTAAGAACAAGAGTGGTCGAGGACTAGGCAGAGGTTGCTTCGCTTTCGGGAGAGGCAAAAGCGACTCCTTGATGGAGGTGAAAAGCTCCTTCCAAGGAGGCGGCGGATTGGGAGAGGCGAGCAGCCACGTGGACCTCTCCGACCTGCCGGCGGCGGCGGCGGCGTCCAAGTCGAGCTGCTGTAGCTCCGCCGTGGAGTTGGCCATGGTTCTTTGAAGTGTTTGGGGGAACTTGGGGAGATGCAATATGCTGCCCCCTCTCCGTTTAAAGACAGTCCTTTGTTATTATTCTTCTATGCAGCATAATACAGTTCTATGTGGGCACTTGGTGTGGCAAGTGAGGGGCAATCTTTATAGTAGATATTGAGATTGAGGGGTATTTAAGTAATTTTATAACTTCTTATAAATTACTATGATTTCTCGTAGATTGTTTTGAGTCACAATTTTATGCACTAGTTATATGTGTAATTGAGCACGACTCAGAATTTGGTGGGTTCAATTTGGATCCGTGGAGATATATATATATATTTTTTAATGCATGCATTGGTCTATATGTTATATTTATATAATTTTTATGTTAAAAATATCATGACTTTTATGTTATATTGTAACTTTAAAAAAAACAATTTCATCACAATTTATATTAATATACAATATTTATTTGATAATACTCATACATTTATGTAATATGACTTATATTTTTATATCAAGATAAATATTGTATTATTATACCATAAATGCACACTTAATACATAGTATTACATATATGTTTGTGTAATATAATGCAAATGTATCAATGTCATAAATAATAGATATGAATACTATAAGCAAAATGTATACATATTTTCCAAAATATGAATACGTGGGAAAGTGTATGAGTTCACACACATAGACATGTGCCGATGTGTGAAAGTGCATATCAAATTGGATCGATTCAGATATCTATGTATTAGTTGCACAAAATTACTTGTGTAATTATTTACCATAAGTCATTACATTTCGATTTTGTAATTATTGGTTTAGTTTCTTTCCTCATACATTTTTAAAATCACGTGAAGATTTCTTTGTAATTTGAATTAGAAAAGTGATTAGTAGTATCATCTATTATATTTTGGTGTTTTATCTTATATTTCATTATTTTAATATAATGTTAATTAATGATGTTATTTATACGTGTAATCTATAATAATTATTTCACAAAAACTTTTATACAATTGGTGTACGGATCTAGGATCCGTACACCTGACCCCGACCCCGCCTCCACGCGCCCCCACACGCCTAAATAGGTGTGCTCAAACCCACCCAAATTCGCTTTAGGTGTTAGACCTTTATGTTATATTAAGCATACATTTATGTTATGTTAGTCATACTTTTAAGGTCTTTATATTATATTAAGCATACCTTTATGATTTTATGTTATGTTAAGCATACTTTTAGGATTTTTATATTATATTAAGCATATCTTTAAGTTAAATTAACCATACATTTATGTAACGTTAAACATACCTTTATGTTATATTAAGCATACATTTATGGTTTTATGTTATGTTAAACATATCTTTAGGGTTTTTATATTATGTTAAACATACTTTTATATTATGTTAGTCATACCTTTTAATTATGTTAGTTGTACCTTTATGTATTATATAAAAGTATGACTAATATTAATTAAAAGTATGCGTAATATTTACATAAATGTATATATGTACAAATTAGGGTTTTTTTTTGCCAAAATTAATGTTTTTTTAAAAAGTTAAAATATTACACAAATGTATGCTTAACATAATATAAATGTATGACTAAGTGAACATAAAGGTCAGGATAAATAAAAAAAAAATGCGCAGATTCAGGTTGAATTCGGGCCAACTTGACCCGCGTTGTATGGATCTAAGATCCATACAATAGTTATGCACAACCTCACTCTAATAATTTTGGAATATTAGATGACACATACTTTAAAGATTAAAGAGAAAATGACCCAAATTACCACTTTTCTCTATATTTTGGCCCCAATTACCTCAAAATATAAAAGGTAGTCCATATTTACCACATTTGTTATAATTTAAGCCGCATATACCACTTTTTTGAATAAGTCAAATACAATGATGAGATATGCCTTCATTTCAATCAATTAAATAATAATAAAATAATCAATGCACACACCATCAATTGTTATACGAAAATAATCAATGTTACAATATCAATTTGTTTTCATTAATTTTGTGTAAGGAAAAAAAAATTAATATTTTTACTTACACGAAATTAAGGTAAAAAAATTAATTTTTTTTCCTTACATGAAATAAAATTCATGTAAGTAAAAAAAAAAAAAAAATTTAATTTTTTTCCTTAATTTCGTGTAAGTAAAAAAAATTAAAAAAAAATTAAATTTGTTTTTACTTACACGAATTTAATTTCGTGTAAGGAAAAAAAAATTTTTTTTATTTTTTTCCCTTAATTTCATGTAAGTAAAAAAATAATTTTTTTTTAAATTTTTTACTTACACGAAATCGTGTAAGAATTTTTATTTTTATTTTTATTTTATTTCCTTACACGAAATTAATGAAAAAAATTTGATATTATAACATTGATTATTTTCCTGTAATAATTGATAGTGTGTGCATTGATTATTTTATTATTATTTAATTGATTGAAGTGAAGATATGTTCCATCATTGTATTTGACATATTTAAAAAGTGGTATATGAGACCTAAATTATAACAAATGTGGTAAATTGGGACTATCTGTTATATTTTATGGTAATTGAGACTAAAATATAAAAAAAAATGATAATTTAGGCCATTTTCTCTACATTAAAATATAGAATTTTTAAAAAATTATATAAAACGGCCTCATGAATAATTATCGTAAAATGGATCTTATAATCTATAAATAAAATCAATTTTCATAAATTTATATGTAAATTCTTAAGTATAGGTTGTTGATTATCCATTAATTAAATTGGTAAAACAATGTCATGTGTAATACTCAATGGAGAATCTTATGTGTTGGAAAAGGTGTGAAATTCTTATTTATTTGTTGTTGTTAGGCCATAATAACTAATCACGTGTCACTAAATTATGCACTCCAAATTGTTATGCACTCCAAATTGATGGTATTCTCTCTACATTTAGAGCCACGTATGTAAAGTCTTTTGATCCATTTAATGTCACATCAGATTATGAAAGTCATATCAACTATGGTAAAAATCCAACTAAAATTAAAAAATATTTAAATCTTAAAAAACATCATAGAAAAAGTTAATTGTCAAAAAATTTATATAACCCAAATTATAGGTTGAATATTCAAAATTTAGCTTACTTTTGGTTTGCAACTTTCTTTTTAACTTTACTGGTTTAGCTTTTTTCTTCTTTGTTTTTTTGGTTACAATCAAGGATAGACTTTACTAGTTTAGTTTTTTTCTTTTTTCCTTTTTAGTTACAATCAAGGATAAAAATTTCATTACGATGAAAATATCGATATCTCAATTTTACTAAAATATCAATAGAATAATGATTTTGGTGAAAATATCGATACATCATACTTATCGATATTATTACGATATTTATCGATATTTTCCCAATATTCTAACGATATTCATTAATATTTCCTAATATTTCACTAATTTTCCTATAATTTGACAATTTGTACCATAAAACCACCCATATTGTAATCTTTATTGATATTTATTTTTAATATTTTATTTATTTTTCTATTATTTATACCATGGAGCCACTGATATCGACAATATTTTACCGATATTTTTTCAATACTTTATCTATTTTCCTATCATTTATATCGATATTTTTTCGATACTTTATTTATTTTCCTATCATTTATAGGATGAGCCACTGATATCAAAATCGATACTGATATTTATCAATATTTTGATAAAATTTTTCTTTTAATTAGGTGACAAAAATGAAAATATCGAACATCACAATTATTTCTATACACCAAGTACACGGATCCTAAATCCGTACAATTGGGTTAAGCCGACCCGAGAGTGCATTTCACCCCTCCCACGCGCCCGCACGGGCTCAAACCCTAGCCCAAACCCTAACAGGGGCACCCAAACCCTAACTCAAACCCAAACCCAAACCCTAGTTCTACTGTTATATTGGCATAACCTTTTAATTTAGCGAACTCAGCCTTTTAGTTCTATCCTTATAACCTTTTAGTTATATGCGCATAACCTTTTGCAGTGTTGAGTAGTGAAAAAAAGTATAAGTTATTCACTGAAAAGATTATGAAATTTGTATATAAACGTTATACTATTATAACATAAATATTTCGACTATATTAAATTTTTATAGTGAAAAAACTATAAGTTATTTATTGAAAATGTTATGAAATCTGTACATAAAGGTTATACTATTACAACATAAAAGTTTTGACTATATTACATGAATTTTTATAGTGAAAAAAAGTATAAGTTATGCACTAAAAAGGTTATGAAATCTGTACATAAAGATTATACTATTACAATATAAAAGTTATGACATAAATTAAAAAAAAAAATTGGGCGCGACAACATAAAGGGTATAACATAAATTTAAAAAAAAGTATGACATAAATTTTAAAAAAAAAAATTGGACGTGGATCCGGGTTAAACTGGATCTGAAAAACTGGTTGCGGATCCGGATTAAATCAGACCCGACCTGACCCGTATACTCAATTGTATGGATCATGACCTATATACTTGGTACATAAAAACACTGTTCATCAAAGATATATTACTAAATTCACTACAGATCATTATTATATCGATTATGTGAAAAAATGAAAATATCAAAAATATTTTCGAATATTTTCATTAGTGGTTACAATCAATGCTCCATTATCTTATCGGTTTGCAATCTCCATTTTTTGCTGCAATATTCAGATTATAATGAAATTTGAAGGGTATTGTGTGCACATTAAAATCAATCAAATATTCAAATTCAAAAAGACAGGCATTGATGATCAGTCAACATGTCAGACAGTAACTTACTCATGTAGAATTTGAGAATTGAGAATAGGGTTAATGGGGTGGCGCAGAATGGAATCAATTTTCGAGACAATATAGCGAGATTTTATGAGGTGAAAATATTAAATTTTCGAGGGAATATATTTTAGTGATAAATGTTCAAATTATCATAATTTATATAATAAATATATTTTTTATCACAATACATATAATATGTATGTTTTCTATCATAAAGTATATAATTGATTCAATTGGGCCTATTGACACTGCACGAAATTGACATTACAAGTCAGGTTTGATTCACATGAACTTTAATTTTGGGTAAAGTTATTTGACATTTTGTATCATATTTACTACCTTTAACTACCCTAATTCTCTATTGTCGTGTATCCCTTGCATTCAAAAAAAAAAATTCCATTTCTTCCTCCCTCAAACAAAACGGCAATTTTGGTGAAGAAGCTTGGACAGGTTTTGAGTTCAAAAATCGCCCAAATTTCGTGAAAATTAGCAACCATTGTACGGGTTAGTAAACGACAATTATTTCTATATGAATTTTGTTCCCAAAGTTTTGCAATTTATTCATTAAATTAGAGCTGTAATTGTATTTTATTTTTCTGCAATTTTTGTGATGAATTAGGGCTGCAAGTTTATGAATGAATGTGTTGCAATGTTTACGACAATTTTGTGATGAATTAGGGCTGCAAGTTGTGTAGTAAACGACAATTTAGACATATGTATACATATAATTTTAGGGTTAATCGACATTTGAAGACCATTTTTTTTCACAAATTCGAAGTTCTTAGGGTTAAACGACAATTTTAGGGGATACACGGCAATTTTACACTTCGAATTTGTGAAAAAAAATGATTGTTTAAGGTTAAACGGCAATTATAGGGAATACACGGCAATTAATCAAAATTACCGTGTACCCCCTATAATTGCCGTTTAACCCTAAAAACTTTGAATTTGTGAAAAAAAGGCCATTTTAGGGTTAAACGGCAATTATAGGGGGTACACGGCAATTAACCAAAATTTCCGTGTACCCCTATAATTGCTGTTTAACCCTAAAAACTTCGAATTTATGAAAAAAAAAAAGATCATTTTAGGGTTAAACGACAATTATGAGGGGTACACGACAATTAACCAAATTTGTCGTTTACCCCCTATAATTGTTGTTTAACCCTAAAACGATAATTTTTAGAAAAAAAAATATGGGGTACGCGGCAATTATTGTAAAATTTCCATGTACCCCACAATTTTTTAAAAAAAATTGCCGTTTACCTCTAAATTTCATTTTCCAACATATTTTTCTATATTTTAGGGTTAAAGGGCAATTTCAACATAATTGTCTTATAAATTGATTAAGTAAACGACATTTTCTGCCAATAATATGAACAACTGTAAACATATAATTTACTAAATAATTTTGAGGGAAAAAATATTACCTCAAATCTGTATTTGATCACGACAATTTCCTTTTACAAACCCTAGAGAATTTCACTTGTGTGTGGAAATGAAAAATGAAAGAATTATTATTACCTTACATTAAAAAGACCAAAAAATATACACTATTCACAAGTCTATCAGTCAATTATGCACAAGTACAAATCATCTATTATTCATATCACCATAAGTCACAAAAAAATGGTAAAAAACAACTCAATTTATCCTTTTGTGGCAGAAAAGGTCCAACTTATCTCAATTGTGATAGAAAAGATACACACTATATAAATTATGGTATTATGGGCTCCGGACCCATATATTTTATGAGGTGAAAATATTAATTACAACTGTACAAGATTTTGAAAATCAAAGATTAAATTTTCGAGGCAATATAGCAAGATTTTATGAGGTGAAAATATTAGTTACAATTGTAAAAGGTTTTGAAAATCGATCATTTAATTCAGATATCTAGCTTAATTTGTTCACCCCTTCATCTTTAATTATTCTTTTTTTTTTAAATTGGTTTGATAGTGATTTGGGTTGATCCGAATTCATAAGTTTTTTTTTGCTTCATGTGACTTTTATATAATATTTTAATTTTAATTTTTGTGATGTTTATATAATACTTTTATTTTAATTTTTTTTTTCACTTTAGATGTTGACTTTTATGTTATTTAGTATAACTTTTATGTATAAGTATGGTAACCTTTATGTACTGTAACTTAGAAAAAAAAAGAATTTCAACACAATTAGTACATATATGTCTTTGTGATATTCATATCACCTTTATGTACAAATATTCTTACTTTTAAATACCTATATATAATATATAAATGTGTAACTTACATAACTAAAAAGTATGAGTAATATTACATAAATGTGTATTGATCCAAGTTCTTCATATGTTGATCCAAGTTCTTCATTTTTTTCTAAGTTATAGTACATGAAGTTTTGATATTTACACATAAAAATCATACTAATATAATATAAAAGTTACACATTTATAACATAAAGGTCAATATATAAAAAAATCAAAATTCTTAAATTCAAATTGAATCAATCCAGATTATATGAATCTTAAATTCATACACGTGATGTATAAGAAAAAATGTATTTTTTTTTTAATATATTCAAGGATGGTAGCTAATCCATGTATTTAATGGAATTCGGGATACTTGCGGTGCTAGTTAGAAGAATTTAACATACAATCACCTACGTTCTAAACATGAGAATTTGACATGTGGTAAAAAATACAAACCTCACTTTAACAACAAACATACTTTCTACATGAGAATTTGACATGTGGTGAAAAATACAAACCTCAATTTAACAACAAACAATGAACTATTCACTGATTTTTCCAGACCAAAATTCGAAATTCCCTAATCCAAACAACCCACCAATGTCGTAAAATTGTTCACCTCAATTTCAAAACAAATTTAATTAACGAAGTTCCACTTTTCAGACATAATCAAATTAAAATACAAATTCAAAAGAAATAAAAAACTGAGAATAAATTTGAATATCCAAAAGTTGATTGGAAAATGTTAGGTCGAAACCATGATTGTGTATTAATGCTTGACTTTGCATTTGAAGTGGCTTAGCTTCTATGAGGCCTAAACTGATCATCCTCACTTTTAGGAGGATTTCGTGAATGCTTTAGCTAATACTGAATCCTGATGCTATTCCGTCCAAATTCAAATTGTGTTATGAATTAAATATTTTTTAGTGGAGTTTTTGTATATCTTGTAATGTATTTATTTACTAATTAGATATTGGATATAAGTAAATTTATTACAAATTCTATCAAACCCACATCAACAAGTTAAGGGCTTTCTTTTTTTACAGGAAATAAAATATTTCTCTATTAAAAAATGATTGATTCAATGGGACCAAAGTTTATAGGGATTTCTTAGGGAAAACAAATAAACTTATTAGTGTTTCAGAATAATCAGTTTATCCTATAACTATGAGCCTAATTAAGTTATATTAATAGAGGTCAATGTTAACCAAGCATCAATTTATAGTTGTTCTACTGTAATTATGATGTTAATTCATTTTAAGAGATTATTTCTTAAATCATTTAACAATATGTTATTTAGAACCGTAAATATAGTCAAGTGATACAAGTTCATTGATGGAAAAAGGTCAATATTGATTTGGAATTCAGCTAGTGATTATAAGTAAAATTACAATATTTTATTTCTTTAATGACTTTATTCTAAAAGTTTGATAAACTCGTTGTGTTTAAGATATCGAAAGATTTGAAATAAATGAATTTAATATTCACTCGAATCGGAGAGTGTGAGTCAAAATCCACATACATCACTCAAAAATCAATATGTATATATCTATGTAATAACAAAATGATTACATAATGTTTTTCCAAAATACTATAATTCCATCAAAAATCAAATTTCAAGCTTCACAAATATGTTTTTTTTACATATGAAAACTTTTTAAAATGTACAATGTTAGAGTTTGTTTATTATATTGTGCAATATCAAAAGTATAATGTAACAAATAATTTCATATGTGAATCATAATCATAAATTCCAATTTTTTTAATTTATCCAATTTCTTATTAATTATATATATATATATATAATCCAAAAAAAAAAATCCTGTCTATTCTCCGAAAACATATTATTTTCTATAGTTGACAATCATTTTTTGATATAGCTTGTAACAAGTAATTTAAAAAAAATCGAAAAAAAAGATTTAATGCAATTTTAAGGATTCTTGAACTATATCATAATATCAAATGTATAAGAATATCAATTTACTTAAATATAGATATCTTTCCATTTTTAAATTTAATATCTCATTAGATATAAACATCTTTTCATATTGAAGATCATTTTCATAAAAAATTATAAAATTATTCTTTATTACTTAAAAAAATTTGTTTTTGTTTTTTCATGATATTAAAATTGATTGATTCAAATACAATAGAGATTTAACATTTTTATTTTAAAAAATGACAACTCTTGAAATTTATATATTCATACATCATGCGTGTACCGAATGACATTGATTTTTTTTCCCCTTAAATTAACCTTTTACATAAAACTTGAAATATTTAAATTTTATTGTTATGTATCATACAAATAATAAATTAGATTGAAATATTAATCCATGCATCGCATGAGACCTATACTAATTAGTTGAAAGTGAAAATAATGGATTTTAAATTCATATTGATCTAAACATCATCAATAAATTTAAATTTAGGATAAATTTTTGAAATTAAATCGTAGTTTAGAGATTATCGAATTAAATTATAAATTATTTAAGTCAATTATTGTGAAAGTCTCATAAAAAGTGCACAATTAAAAATTATATGAAACGATGTTATAAGTAAATAAGTCGTTGTTTATATAAGTAGATCCGTAACACAATCTCTCAATAGTTATAGCCTCATAAGAATATCATAAACAATATATATTTTTTTTTTTGAAAAAAAAATATATAAAAAATATATATATATTGACACACACAATCACAGATACTGTAGAATTGACTCGTGTATATATGTCGTTGTCCAGATACATCCAGCGTAGATGTCTACAAGCAATGCTTCTCAAACCTCAGGTGGGCCCTACTCCCACTAAAAGTTAAACAGATTGCGGTTGACCACTAAGTCAAAATCTCGTTATATGCACACGTGGCGTTTGTGTGTATAATTTATTCCATATCATTGCTTATTCGTAGGAATTTGATCAATACACCGATCTAAAAGATATAATTTAAAAAATAAAACTTATCTATTCAAACATCAAAAATTTAAACTGTCGAGTTAAAATTCTTAAATCTAAACTCAGTAGCTATAGTCAGCAAAATATTATCAATATCTATATTTTGTTATATTGTATAATATATATTCTTCTATGAAATTGTGAAAAGAACATATGATCTTTGTTATTCGAGAAGCCGCGTCGCTTCCTTTATAAAGTGTGTATATATTTCTTTTTTTTACTGATTTTAATAAATGATAATGGCGCAGAAATATTAGTTGTGGGCAAAGTCGAGAATGGGGAGAGAGAAGGGAGGAATGGGAAATTGAAATCCTCAGGCTCATATTCATTGAACCTGGACAGGTATTTATTTGCCATTATTAATGTGTTGATTTTTTCTTTCATTAGGTTTCGATTGATCCATCGGTTTATTCCGAATTAGGACCATTGATTGTGCGGACCAAAAGGGAAAAAGTAAGCTACTAACTACGTTTGTTTGTGTCTCTTTGAAATATTAATATTAGAGCATACTTATAATAGCATAGAATATGTTAATGGTGTTTTTTTTGACCTTTTTCTCTGTTAAATAATATATGCTTACACTGTGTGTGGTGGGTGGGGTGGGGGACTTATGTGCACTATCAATGGCCTTTGGAGAGTGAGGGAAGATATGACACTTTATTGAGTTTGGATTTTTATTCTCTTGGAAAAGATGTTTTCATCATTTTGGCATTTTCAATTTGCAACTCGGATTTGAACTGTGGTTTCAATATTGGATGTGGATTGTTCCGATATATCTGGGATCAGTGAATCACACATCGAGTGGATTTTAAGAATGAATTCAATTTGAGTTTTGAATACATGAGCCCCAAAAATTATCAAACTCAATGTTAATTGATCTTAATATGGCTTTCTTCTTAGTGTTTGAGTAATTGTTTTGAAGGGTATATAATTTATTTTTTACAAGATTCGTTTGAATTGCTTGCTTGCTTGCTCAGCTTAATACGAGAACACCTTGAGAATAATTTGTACTGCTATTTTTTAGATTGAAAATAGACCTTGAAAATAGACCAGAGTCGAAAAAATTCCCCTATTATGTCCGAAGGTTGACACTTGCCGGTTTTTGTACTAAATCAGTTGATTTATTACAATAAGATGCATGATATCATTGCTTAGATGATAAACTGAGTGGTCAAAAGTCTGCTACTAGTATAGTTTCCGTGATGAATCAGTATCTTTCAAGGAAAAACATCTAGGTTCATGTCTGTCTTTCCTACCAGTTAGAAAAGTTTGACCTGTAACTTTCTGTCCATTGTAAAAGTAGAAGCAAAGGAAACGACTATGAACTCTCAGATCAAAAGTATCGACCTACTTTTGCTTGCTTCCATCCGTTCTGTCAGGGCCAGCATATTTCTTTTATAAAAAAACTGTTAAATTAATTGTCCTGTGTTCTCTATGATATGTACATTCAATGTTAGAAGAATATTGTTCTTTGAACTTTGAAACTTACTGAATTATGTTTCTTTGACTAATATGTGAAACTTGTACTATAAATACAGATGCCACTCTAAAATGATGTGGTCAGATATCTCTTTGGAATAAGTACTGTTACATTAATTGTCTAAAAACCACTCTTGTCTGTGTAGATGGAAGATCATAACGAAGGCTTCTTTGATATGAAAGATATTGATACCCGAAGTTTGTCTTCTTCTCGTCACATTACTTTGCCATACAAAGTGGGCTTTCCCCCCAAGCAAAAATTTTGGGCCGAGTTTTCTACCACGTTGAAGGAAACGTTCTTTTCTGATGACCCTTTGCACTCTTTTAAGGATCAATCAAGGTCCCGAAAATTCATCCTTGGTTTGCAGGCTGTTTTTCCCATCTTCGAATGGGGTAGAAGATATGATCTTTCTAAACTTAAAGGGGATCTAATTGCGGGACTTACTATAGCCAGCCTTTGCATTCCTCAGGTGCAATTTTACTTGCAAGAAAGACCATATGATAAGTATTTAGCATTTTACTTACATTGCCGTTTCTTGTGTAATAGGATATTGGCTACGCCAAGCTTGCAAATTTAGCACCTCAGTATGGTTTATGTGAGTAAAACAACATGGTAAACTTAATTACATTGTTTTCTGCAATCTATATGATTATAATGTGTGTGTGTGTTTGCAAACTTTGTCAGATTCGAGCTTTGTCCCGCCTCTGGTTTATGCGTTCATGGGCAGCTCGAGAGATATAGCCATAGGACCAGTTGCTGTTGTATCTCTTCTTTTAGGATCTTTGATACAAAACGAGATTGATCCCGTTAAAAATGCTTTTGAGTATCGGAGACTTGCCTTTACTGCAACCTTTTTTGCTGGCGTAACACAAGCTACCCTCGGCATTCTTAGGTGCCGTTTTGTACTTAAAATTCTTACATAAACTAACCATATGCTGCAATCTAAAGCTTTTTAGCTGTAATAACAGGTTGGGGTTCCTTGTCGATTTCCTGTCTCATGCTGCTGTTGTTGGTTTCATGGGTGGTGCTGCTATAACTATTGCACTACAACAACTTAAGGGTTTCTTAGGAATCAAAAAGTTTACCAAAAAGACAGACATTGTTTCTGTTATGCACTCTGTCTTCACCTCGGTTCACCATGGAGTGAGTTCCTTCTCTCCAATTCAAATATCAAAACTATATCTCTGTCTCTAAGTGTAATAATATAATTATGTTACATGTATCTGCAGTGGAACTGGGAAACAATAGTCATCGCAGCAACATTTCTGGTTTTTCTTTTATTCGCCAAGGACATTGTAAGAAATGAGTATCCCAACATATGATTTTTTTTATTTTTTATTTTTTATTTTTATATCTAGAATAACAGATGATATTGTGTTAACTGGTTCTGATAAGCTATTGCTTGCAGGGAAAGAAAAACAAGAAACTATTTTGGGTACCGGCAATTGGTCCACTCATCTCTGTCGTTCTGTCCACCTTCTTCGTTTACATTACTCATGCAGACAAGAGAGGAGTACAAATTGTAAGGCCTTGTCTTGTCTACTTTCCCAGATGTTTCAACTCTGATCTACTTATAACTATGTAATAACATGTTCTATGGTTATCTCAACTGTCACGACCAGGTGAAACATATTGATAAAGGCATCAACCCTCCATCGGTTAGTGAAATATACTTCACCGGTGATTATCTCTTGAAAGGTGTTAGGATTGGCATTGTGGCTGGCATTGTTGCACTCACTGTAAGTATCGCATCCTTCCAAACTACTTTTACATGCTCGATAGTCGTGCTAGAATGAGGCACAAAGTATATCGACATTTTCCCATTGTGAATATCTATCAGGAAGCCGTTGCAATTGGAAGAACATTTGCATCCATGAAAGACTATCAGCTCGATGGAAACAAAGAAATGGTTGCTCTTGGAGCCATGAACATTGCTGGCTCGATGACATCTTGCTACGTGGCTACAGGTACGATATTGCTTAAATTCTTTAGTCGAAAGTGATGAGTGAAGCACAGTTTTTGATTGCTTAATTGCTATGTGCAGGTTCCTTCTCGCGCTCTGCAGTGAATTACATGGCTGGCTGCCAAACAGCCGTTTCAAACATCGTTATGTCCGTTGTCGTGTTCTTAACATTGCAATTCATTACCCCTCTTTTCGAGTACACCCCAAATGCTATCCTCTCTTCCATCATTATCTCTGCTGTCATTGGCCTGATTGATTACGAAGCTGCAATTCTGATCTGGAAGATTGATAAATTTGACTTCATTGCTTGCATGGGAGCATTTTTTGGTGTTGTTTTCATCTCTGTTGAAATCGGACTCTTGATTGCAGTAAGGATTTGGAACTTAACTCATTTCAGGACAATCATCTATTCATCTTGAGTATACGTTTATGAATAACGAATACATTGTCTTCTCTCATGATAGGTCTCAATATCTTTTGCAAAACTACTACTACAAGTGACAAGGCCAAGAACTGCCATTCTTGGGAAAATTCCGAGAACAAATGTTTACCGGAATATCCAACAATATCCGGAGGCAACGAAGGTCCCTGGAGTTCTGATTATTAGGGTGGATTCTGCAATATATTTCTCCAACTCTAACTACATTAAGGAGAGGTAAATTTCTCTGTCCTATTTCATTTTCTTTAATTACTAAAATTTCTTCCTCACGTAAATCACTACTACAAGAAAACTGCAAAATTGGCGGCGAAAAATCTAGCCGTGAATTTCGTCACTATAAGACCATCGGTAGTTGATTTTTGCCGCAAAATCAAAGATATTAACAACCAAGAGTCAGAAAATTAGATTTTCGCAGCAAAATAATTTATTTAGCAGCATATATTATTCTTGCTGCTAAAATTTTGTGGCTATTTTCCCTTTTTCTTGTAGTGAATCACAACAAATTAAGTTATACATACATACAGTTGATCACATTGTGAAATGTATACTTATCCAGGACTCTGAGGTGGCTGACCGACGAGGGAGAGCAATTAAAGGCTGCTGGCCTTCCCAACATTCAATTTTTGATTATCGAAATGTCACGTAAGTAAACACTTCATCAAATGATTATTAAGCAATATTTGGTAGCTAGCTAGCTTTTCTTCAATTTCTCATGAATTTTCGTATCTTTTTGTAGCCGTTACTGACATCGACACAAGTGGTATCCATGCCTTGGAAGAACTGCATAGGAGTCTGCAAAAGAGAGACGTTGAGGTAATGAACGTAGACTTCAATAAACTCAATGAACATCATTAAACAAAGACTCAGAACACTTGCTCTAAAAAAACGTCTGATTGTCCAAACAGCTTGTTCTTGCGAATCCTGGACCGGTTGTGATTGACAAGTTACACACATCGAAATTCACGGGCGTTGTAGGTGAAGACAAGATATTTTTGACAGTGGCAGATGCTATCCAAACCTGTTCACCAAAATTTTCTGAAGATGTTTAGAAGAAGCCTAGAGATGATTAATTTAGCATTGAGGTATATAATATATATAATTCCAATACAAATTGCCGAAGAGGGTCCCTTTTAACCAGTATTTGCTTTTGGAGTCCTTGCTTTCGTTTTGAAGATTATGTAAGCAAATTAAAGGCCAATTACTTATATAGTGCGAAATGAGTGCAGCAGAGTTGAGTACAATAAAATGGTCATTCTGATCCTTTAGCAATAATATTTTGGTGATATTTAGTAAAATAAAATTTATGTTTTTTTCTTAGGTAAATCTTTAAAGGGTACTTCAAAATTGGGCCACCAAAATAAATGGTTATGGATGCAAAGTTCGTGCAGTTATGCACATTGGGAAAAATATAGTTTTACTTACAAGTTTTTAAATGACAGGTCTTATATTTCATGCATGTCCATTCCCATTGATGATTTTTATTTTTTATGTTCCGAATAAATAGTTAACATATTTTTGCAGTACAAAATTCATAAAAGTCATAATTATATAAAACAAAAAATATCAAAAATCTTAAATTATATAAGTTAACATAATCTAAAGGCATGTCCAGCACTGTACTATAAATATTAGATTTTATATTTTTCAGCTCGTTATATTTTCTTTTTCTTTTCTTTTTCATTTTTTAATTCATTGTATTTTCCTTTTATTTTTCTTTTATTTACATTTTTTTCAATAATAAGAAATATTATAGAATATTCACTTTTTAGTTCACAAAATAGTGAGATGAATGATTGTTTTTACATAAGTATAATGCAAAATTTACAGGCATATCTTTGAAAAGAAAATCTAAATACAAATAACTTTTATTATTGTATAGATAATTGATTAAAGTTAATAAGTTAAATCTATTTTATTTTTATAAAAACTTGGTTTCCTATCTCAGTGACGTGGCAATGACATCTTTTCGTTGAAAACTTTTCTTATCTTTGTAACGAAGCAATTAACACCTTTAATTTCTTAGATTATATATCTTCTAAGATATACAAAAAAACTTAAAATTCAAGTAAATCGAGTATATTAACTAATATACACAAGATTTCCCTATATATATACACCAAGATTACTTTTTTCCAAGAAAATATTATAAATATTAGTCATGCAAAGTGAGTGCACAAAACGTACACCCCTTTTTCCTAAAGTACTAGTCCAACTAAAAACATGTAAAAAAAATGCACGAAAAAAATGCGTATGAACGATCAACAAATTGAAAAAAAAAAAAAAAAGTATACAATCTAAATTCCCTAAATAAAAATGCCTGGAATCGAAACTATAAAAAAAAAAAAAAAAAAAATCAAAAACATCACAAAACCAACTTAAACTTGAAACAACCTTCTCTAAAATCCCAGTGCAGACAAATCTCATCATCAATTTTCAACTTCTTGTCCTTAATCAACTCCATGCAAGAAAGAAGGCAATCATCATTAGTAATCATCTGCAAAAAAACCTCATTGCTCTGATATTTCTTAGGGTTTCTCTCTTGTGTGACATCCCACAATGTCACACCAACTCTTTGGCCCATGACTAGGTAATTGGCCATGTCAAGGGTCCAATATCGGATCACGTGATCAAATACATCGTTGTACGATACGATGAGTTTACCAAACCTCGTCTCATACTGATTTAGGGTTTTCTTTATCTGCCAAGGGTTTCCGGCATCCACCATCGGTGGTGGATAAACGTCTCTCATCTCTATCAATTTCCGGCCACAATCGATAATTCCGGCAAGGGCTTTTCTTGATTTGAGAAAATCTTCTTCTATCTTGGTAGGGAAGAAGTTGTAATAATATGTCTTTTTGAAGGAGTAGAGAGTTTGCAAGGCTACCATTGCTACAAAATTGTATAATTTGGAGATTTTGATGATATGATGTTGAATTTTAGGTTTGGTGTGTTCATAATTCTTCTATTTATAGGCTGTGGAAAAAGAACAGTGCTTATTAAAGGAAAGTTTAGACTTTCCTTATTTTTCAATCAAAATTTGTAGTATTCTATAAAATCCTATTTTGTGTTTGATTTGGGGGCTAAATTATTTTGGTAAGTTTTCCTAATTAGATTATATTTGGAAACTATTATGTGCTTATTGATAGACACGAGATCATTAGTATTTAATATGTACAAATAGATTTTATATATATATATATATATATATATATATATATATATATATATATATATGTGTGTGTTTTTTTTTTTTTTAATTATGGCAGCAAAATCACGACCCAAATTAAAAATTCCAAGATAGACATCAATTTAACATAGGAAAAATCATTCCATGGTAAAACAGGGTTTATATTAGTCCTTTTAAAGACAATTGCTATTTTAATATTATCGTTATACAACTCTCTACCCTAGCCATTGTAGATGTATTAATATATGTACATAACTGATATGTCAAAAATCTAATAAATATATAAATTTCATTACACAATCATCAGTGGACATATTAAAAATTATTCACAATGAATATTTTAGCATTTTTCTATCAACCAACTCTACTATCCTACCCACCGTACTAATATTCGAACTGATTATAAAAGGAATTAAGGAAAGGAAGGGAAATAAGTTTCTTCTTATCGTAATTATCAGTGGTCCTATGTATTTTACTTAGCCCCATTAATTTTTAATGTTAGTTAGTCCAAAATTGTTCATCATTTTGTAGCTTTTATTAATGTTATGTTTTATTAACTAAAAATGCAGTTAATAGTACATATACTATTTGATTCATAGAATGTTGTAGTTTAATTCAAACCAAAACAACATATAACTGAATAATATATATCTAAATAGCGAGTTGTTATTCAAATAAATTGAATTTAGTAAGTTAATGTAATTACTCTTATAATTAGTGAGACCGTTAATTAAGTATGTAAATAAATATTAATTATTTGAATTGTTGGTCAATAATAAATCACACAATGAATATATGATAAATCAATTTACATAATTCTTAGATTAACATTTGAAAAAAAAAAAAGGCAATAGTCAAGAATAATATATAATATTACATATTAATAATTAAATACACTATGAGTAGTTTTAGCTTCAAAAATTTTCGTTTTATGACCAATTACATGTTCCTAGTAATTTTGCTACTTTATATGATATGAATGTGTGGGTATATATATAGTTTTGGTCAATCACTCACATTTAAAATGCACACCCTATGCACATTATTTGATAAAAAGAAAGAAAAATTGATACACCACATATGAAAAATTGATACATGATATAGAAATGCACATTAAATATGTATAAAACGGAAAAATCGAACTAAATTCCTTTCTCCAAAAAAGCACTAATTAAAAATAATACTAGTACTAACAAAAAAATAATAATAAATAAACGAGAGAATTTTCTTCTTTTTATTTTTTATTTTTTTACAACAAAGCGAAATTGAATTCCTTGTAAAAATGTAAGATCTAATGATCTCTTGATTTGAAACACTCAATCTCAGTTTAATACTTCAGATAAAACAAATCAAAGAACCAACTTTTCTGATCCATTTGGCTGATCACAAAAGCTTTGCAAAATAGTAGCAATGAGCATAGACTCATCTTCGCGCGTCGCCAAACTTGTCAGCACTTTTACATCCAGTTTCAGCGAAGGTGGTGGTGGTGGCGGCGGTGAACTTTCCGATGAATAAAGAAAATTGGTTAGAGCTAGCATTTTCAACGCCGCTATATTTGATGGATGGTCGATTATAAGCCATAGCAGCTTCTTCAGCGGTGTTGAAGGTTCCCAACCAGTGTCTTTCTTTTGTGACAGGGTGGCGAATCTCTACCGTGTATCATCTCTGTCAAGAAATTTGATATTCTTGCTTCAAGAATATGATCCACCAAGTTCAAACCAAGAATCAAAACCCAAATATAAATCTCAGCTTACGTGGTTCCGCTTGAATATGCCTACGTCCAGGGGAGGGATTTCTTATTATCAAACACAAAGAAAATTATGACAATTAGGACAACACTAGCATAGACTCTCTCTCTCTCACTTCTAGCCTATCTCACTCTCTCTCTCTAGAACTTCCAGATGATGATGAAATACAAGAATCATCTAAAACGGATCTCAAACGACTTCTATAACTGATCTTGAAGATAACTACTTCAATCTTGATTTGCAAAGCTTGATATTTAGCTAACTCAGAACCTGAATGCTTTTCCACTGTAACTTGAAAAATACAGCAATCCTATAACGATTCTTATTTGTGAAATGCGTTTTTTTACCTTTTATTATAAGCGTGAGTGATTTTGCCATATTATTCACAATCTCCACGGCTAGCGGCGTATTTCGAGAAACTTGGAGGACTTTCGTGACTTTTTACTTTCTGGATTTCTAATCATTCACTGATGATGAGACTGATTATCTATTGTTGGTGCGAAAAGAGGGCTGACACAAAGTGAGAATGGTTTCAAGATTAATGTTTGGTCCTTTTTATAGAAGCAATTCCCATCTAGCCATCGTAAGTATGTGTTAATATGTTCAATACTGTGATATAATTACATTTTATCAAAGTTAATTCACTTACATAAAACTATGAATATGGTATTTACACAACAATAATGTACGTGTAAACTACGCACACATATGATGATAGGTGAACATTTTCCACTTATAAAACATAATAATATGATGTACAATGTATTCTGTTAAAAAATTCTATTGTAGTTATGACATAAGATAGATTTTTTATTTTAGTTTTGTGAAATAGCCTTTTTTTTTTTTTTTTTAGCCTTAATGAGTCGCATGTATTAATAATATCATTAATTTAATTCGTCTCAATGTTGGAATGAAGATTTAAACACCATTTACAATATAAATGATTTGTGTGATTTTGTCAATGAATGTTGTCTTGTGAATGTGATATTTACATATCATCAATATGTGCATGTTAACCACCCGCATGTGATGGTAAATGAACATTTTCCACTTACAAAACACAATAATGATAATTAGAGTATTATGTATGAAAATTTTATCTACGTAATTAATTGGAATTATGACATTAAGTTTGATTTTTTATTTTGGTTATGTGAATTAATTAGCTTTTATTTTCTTTTCCAACGTTAATGAGTCACATATATTAATGATATCATTCAATTCGTAATAGTGAAATTGAGATATAAAAACCAATTGCAATAGGATTTGTATGATCTTATCAATGGATGTTGTGAATATATATGACATTTTAATGGTGGCGGGTCGAAGACGGAGGCGGCGTTGAACTTTTCGGTGGATAAAGAAAATTGATTCGACCATTTTTAACCGATCAAATAGCCAAAAAAATCTAAATAATTTAGAGTTTTTGTTATTTTAGCAAATTCTTTAAAAGTTGTCAATTTAGCCATATTATAGCAAATTAGTTGCAATTTTAACCAAATTTTAATTTTAATCAAAATTAATTGTATGTGTTCTATGTGGCGGACACATGGATAGAGAAATCATTTACACCTCAAAAAAATGAAAAAATAGAATAAAAGAAATTAAACATCTCATCAATTGTTTTTTATTTTACTCTCCATAACACTCAAATCTAATTCTCTTTATTTTCTTTAATCTGTAAATTCAAGATAATATGTTTATTATTTTATTTTTTTCATTTTTGATGAGGCATAAATAATTTTTTTTATCTATGTGTCCGTCATGTAGGACATATATATACTATTTAGTTTTGACTAAAATTGAAATTTGGCTAAAATTGCAACTAATTGGTTATAATATGGCTAAATTGATAATTTTTAAAAAATTGACTAAAAT
Organism: Scutellaria barbata; assembly: GCA_028654395.1. NCBI lineage: Eukaryota > Viridiplantae > Streptophyta > Magnoliopsida > Lamiales > Lamiaceae > Scutellaria > Scutellaria barbata. The sequence goes on from CM053652.1 coordinate 4,704,766, forward strand.
AACAAAAACTCGAAAAGGTTTGGATTTTTTTAGTTATTTATTGGATAGATAAATGATGATAAAGCATAACAACTTCTTGTGCGGTGTTGAAGGTTCCTAGACAGTGTCTTTCTCTAATAACAGGGTAGTGAATCTCTATCGTGTATCGCCCTACGGCGGCGTACTCCAAGATATTTGGAGGACTTTCTTGACTTTTTGCCTTTTGGATTTCTAATCATTCTTCGATGATGAGACTCTTTCCATTGTTGGTGCAAGAAAATGATTGACAAAGGTGAGAAGTGTTTCAACATTAATGTTTTATCCTTTTTATAGAAGCAATTTTCACGCACCCATTGTAACCATTGTAAGTATGTGTTAATCTATTCACTTCTGTGAAATCATTATATAATATGAGAGTTAATTCATTTCCATAAAATCTATGAGTGTGATATTCACACATCAACAATGTGTGTTAACCACGTTCGCATGCGATAATAGATGAACATTTTCTACTTATAAAAAGCACAATAGTGACAGTCATAATATTTTGTTAAAAAGGTTCTATCAACGTAAAATTGTATTTATGACATCATGTAGATTTTCTTTTTTAGTTTTACGAATTAGCTTTGTTTACTTTTTTCAACGTTAATCATGAATCGCTTGTATTAATGGTATCATTTAATTTTTCTTAATATTGGAATGAAGATATAAACACCAATTGCAATATATAGAGAGAGAATTTGTTTGATTTTGTTAATGGATGTTGTCCATATAAATGACGGTCGTGTGATCATACAACATGTTGTACATAATATCAGAATTAATTCACTTACATAAGATTTGTGAATGTAATATTTATACATCAACAATGAGCGTGTTAATCTCGCTTGCAAATGATGATAGATGAATATTATTTTTCACAAGCACAATAATGACAATTAAGAATATTCTTTTAAAAAGCTTATCTACGTAAAATTGTATTTATGATATTAAGTGAAATTTTTATTTTGGTTCTGTGAATTAATTAACTTTTGTTTCTTTCTCCAACGTTAATGAGTCGGATGTATTAATGATATCATTCAATTTTGTCTGAATATTGAAATGAAAGATGAAAATAACAATTTCTATAAATACAGAGGATTTGTGTGATTTTGTTAATGGATATTGTGAATACATATGATGTCGTGATCGCACGAGTCGTGTGATCTGCCATGTGTACATAATATATATTTAAGTTAATTCACTTATATAAAATTTATGAATGTGATATTTCCACATCAACAATGAAAGTATCAACACACGTATACGAACATTTTCTACTTATAAAGTACAATAATAGCAATCAGAGTATTCTGTTGAAAGGTTCTATCTACATAAATATTTATGACATTAGGTAGATTTTTTTTTTTAGTTTTGTTAATTAGGTTTTGTTTCCTTTTCCAACATTAATGAGTCATATGTATTATGATATCATTCAACTCCTCTGAATATTGGAATGAAGATATAAACATCAATTGCCATGCATATGTTTACAAACAGATAATTTTTTTTTTTTAAATGAATTTGAAGAAGTGGAAGGGAGGGGAACAATAAGAACTATAAAACTTGCGTGATCCGAGTTCGAATCCTAATCATCACAATCTGCACCTTTATAAAGGTGGGATACCACTTGGACGAGTTCGAATCCTAGTCATCACAATCTGTACCTTTATAAAGGTGGGATACCACTTGAACTATAAGGCTCATAATTACAAACAGATAATTTTTAAAGTTTCTTAATAAGGGGTTCAATTTAACATTTTTTCTCAATTTAAGACTTGGAATTTAGATTGAGTTCTCAATTCAAGACAAAACTTCATTTTTTTTTCTTTTTTATTATATTTATAATTTATTTATATTTTAATATGTATTTATAATTTAGATAAATTAAGACAAGTTCGTGCAATTTTGAAACGATCTTCATCCTACTTGTATTAATTTATATATATATTAGTTTATATATATATATATATAATAAATGCAATTAAAAAAATAATGATTCTTTTATTTTCTTAATTTTATGAATAAAAGTATAGAAAATCGATTTTAATATTTAATATAAATTATATTTTATGAATTAAATTAATTATATTTTTTCTTTCTTTTTTTTTATATAAATTAAAGTTGGATGAAAATTGTTTTTAAAGCACACTAATTTGACTTAATTTATCTAAATTATAAATACATATTGAAATATATATAAAAAAGAAAATGAAATTTTATCTTGAATTGAGAACTCAATCTAAATTTCAAGCTTTGAATTGAGAAAAAATGTTAAATTAAGCCCCTTATTGAGAAACTTTAAAATTCGGATTTAAAATTGAAAATTAATTTATAAATTGGGTTTTATTATGAAATTTATCCTAATTTGTGTGATTTTGTCCATGGATGTTGTGAATATATATGATGTCATGATGGCTTGTGTTAATTCGTATTATTATGTTATATATATATATATAATATATTGAAGTTAATTCACTTACAATCTATGAATATGATATTTACACATCAAATAATGTGCGTGTTAAGTGTTAACACACTTACATGTGATTATAGTTGAAGATTTTCTACTTATAAAACACAATAGTGACCATCAAAAAATTTTGTTAAATTTTTTTTAGAGAAAATGGTCCCGTATAACCCAATTCACTATATTAATGGTTCATATACCCCCACCTTATATTTTTTGCCCTATATACCCTATTCGTTATATTAGTATACCCATCTACCCCTTTTTTTTTGAAAAAATCGACATGCTGGGACCCGATCACTGAGTGTGTCAGTTGCCCATATTGACTTCTTTATTTTGTGTATTTTTTTACTAATGAAATGAATAAATAAGCAATATATCAATTTTTTTATTTATTTAATTATTTTAAATTTGCATCACTAATTATTTATCTCTTATTATATTATATATAATTACAAGAATGACAATTTTATGCAAATTGTTATGTTATTTAATTATTTAATTATAATTGCTGTGTTTTTTTTTTTTTACGCTAATTACATTTTATATTATTTAATACATTATATTCAAATCAAAAATAATAATAAGGTTATCATGAGGATTATTTTTCATCCATTTTTTCCCTCTCAAATTCAAGCATTTCTTAGTTATATAAAATAAAGAGTAATAGTGGACCATCTTCTAGAACCAATCGTCTACACCATCATGTTCTATCAACAACCAATAAATGTTTATTGATACCAAAACATCCTTAATATTACAACAACACCACTGGCGTTAATATTCTCTCATTTATTTCGGTTATTATTTACTGCGTCTCTTTTTTTTTTTAATAAATGCAAAATCATATATTAAAAAAAAAGATTATACAAGAATAAAAAAAATATATTTGATCTCCTTATTATATGCTAAAGTATTTGATCTATTTTGAAAATAAAAAATAACAGAAAAATAGTAAAAGAAAATACAAAATGAAATTTTTTTTTGGAAAATTGCAATCTCGTACACAAAATTGCTATCTGAGGACCAGTTTGTAAATTACAAACTTTGTGAATATCTCGTTTCTCATTGCCCATCGCAAAAGTACCAGTGCAATTTATTCTACAACGGTCACAACCGTACTTGTTAACAAAAAATGTATAAAAGAATACCAGGGTTATAAAAAATTATAATATATATACACACACATACACATTTGTAAAAGAATGAATAAAATAATTTACATTTATTTTCAGAAACACACTACATAGATAAATTTAAAAAAAAAAAAGACCTTTTATTTTATATTTTAATTTGTTTAAAAAATTAATTTGAAGTCAAACAGAAATACATAAATATGGAATGACATAAGATTTATAAGGATATAAAATCTAAAATAATCCCAGGACCGACCCACTAATTAAGTTATGAAACAATTATTCCAAAAATACATCTTTCACTAAAATATTTTTCACGCCAATCTCTCACTAAAATTTTAAGACAAAATCTTAATTCAAGATCTTCCTTCTTAGCTGTCGGGAGAGGAAACACCACCGAATTAGAGAAACAAACAATTAAACAAAAAAGGACCCATCTTTGAACTTTCACTGACCCTATTAACTCCCCTCAACACCTAAAAAGTTCTTGAAAATAAAAATTACTTTTGTCTGTTCATAAGGAAATTTGTTGTCAACAGTTCGTAGAGACGGAAGATATTGTGTTTATTTGTCTCTTTCAATACAAGGCATCCTACAAATTCTCAGGTACGTTTAACCTTTTTCAGTTATTACATTTCATGTTTTGATTTTCATTGTGTTAGTTTAGTTTAATTCTTTTTTTTGTTCTTTTTTTTTTTGGCTTGAAATCAAAGTGGGCTTGCTTCAATTTCAGTTTCTTTTTAAGTATTTGTAGTTTCTTGAATTGTGTTTTGCTCAAATTTCAGTTCTTTATGGTGCTTTTATTGTCCTTGAGTAGATCCCTTTTGGAAATAGGGGTTATACTTATATCTCAATGTGAAAATGCTTTGTATTTCTTTGATTGTGTTTTGTTTAATCAGACTTTCTGAAACTTTGTATGTGTTTATTGCTTTTGTTGTGCCTTTTGTGTATTCAAGCTTTGTGATTGAGAAAGTAGAAATATTTGGATTTGAATTTGAGTGCTAGCTTGTATATGCATTTTGTTTTCGTTTGTAGTCTCATTGATTTAAGTTTCTGGCATTTGCTAAAGTTCTCTGATTTGCATAATTTAGTTTGTTTTTCGCAGAATTTAGATGTTGGAATTTCTTCTAGGGTTTATGAAAAATATTTGATTACCAACATTGTCAATTTTCAAAGCTGATGCCAATTTCTGCGATAACCAGATTTTACCTAGCTGGATTGATTATTTATTTGCATAGTTTTGAGATATATGTATAAACATATGTCATTATCTTGATCGGAAGGGTTGTTGGCTGTTTTTCCTTATGAAACCGATGGCAATATCTTCAATAGTCTGGTAAAGCAAACCGAAAAACGAGTGGAGTCAAGTTATATTCTGGAAGATAAGAATAATTTAAAGTAAGGATTATTAACCAGTTGATTGTATGTGGTGATAGGGGGCAAGTTAACCATATACATGCTTCATGAGTGTTTTTTTTTTTTTTTTGATAAATAATATAAGATCTACCCTTTCTATCTTCATGGCTCTATCCTGCCCCGAGAATGAATTGGGACAAAAATTATTAAAGCAAATGTCTTGTAGGTCCTTATTCCAGTGAAGTTTTTCTGGGAAAATAAATTACATAAGAATGGGGAGTATTCTTTTAGGACATACCAAACTGGAAATAGAAGCAAGAAGGAATGGAGGGAGGCTCATATTTTGATTTTCATTGTTAAGGTTTTCCTGATTAAAGATTTAATTTAGTGAATGTTATTTCATGTCTTTAACAATCAAGAATCTGACATAATATTGAGATGAATTAGATTGTCCTCCAATGAAGTACTTGCATATGTTTCTCAGGTAGCAGCTTGATGAGGAGTTAGTCTTACGAGCATGGATAAACAATCCTCCGACTGTCCATATCCCGGTTGCTTCTTCTGTGTAATGAAAGAAGGAAATCCAAACAAGCGCCGATCAAGTATACTAAAGTTCTTTCGAGAGCTCCCTTCACAGGACGACGACGGTCAAGTCCTTCCCATCAGTGGTCTCTGGAACACTGCAATGGCACATCCCAACGATCCCGAGTTCATAGAGCTCGGAATTTTCGAATGCATGGCAGCGCTCATCTGGAAGGGCCTAAAGAATCGCCGTTGGCTGTCTCACGACCAGAATATATACATTCCTTACTACGCAGCACATGTAATCGGATCGTACACTATGAACATGGAAGAGTTTGCTGAAGTGGCTGTACATGCTGGGGTCATCCCACCATTGGCTGAGCTTCTCAGAGGAAGGCTTACTTGGGTCGAACAGAGAGTGGCTGTACGAGCCCTAGGCCACTTAGCTACATATCCGAGCACATTTTCGGCTCTAGCAAGCCATGGGGAGATCTTGGAGCTGGCCATGCAACTAGCAGTGAGTTCACTAGAGATTGTTTACACTCATTTTTACCAGTATGTTGATAGGAGGCTTAGTTATCACTGTGATCTTCTTACGCGTGGTATGGGTGGCGTTGAAATGGAGTCAAGGAAGGCTGAGGAATGGGCTAGTCAGCTTCAGTGCTGGTCTCTTCAACTTATCAATTGCTTTGCTTTTAAGCCCGAATTTCTTCCTACTGTATGCAAGCCGGAATTTATGGTTAAGCTTCCTGGAATGTGGGGTGGACTAGTGAATGAAAATTCTCCGGCAGGTATTGGATTATTACGAACGATTTGTCACCATAAGCTTGGTAGGGGCCCAGTTGCCAGCTGTCCTGGAACTATAGACGCGCTGTGTAATATAGCACGATCATCAGATGACTGGCAATACATGGCGATCGACTGTCTTCTTTGGTTGCTCCAAGATCCAAGTACTTGTCATAAGGTAACTGCTCCTTTTGAGTTTTTATCCTATACAGCTTGCTATGAATGTTATCCTATTTTCTTGGTCTTTCTTAATAAACTAGTTCTTTGTACGGGTGAGCATTAATCGGTGAAAATCGAAAAACCGAACTGAATTGGCATTTCGGTTCGGTTTTTGGATAATAAGGATTGGTTTCGATTTTGATTTTGAAAATTTTGGAGTTCGGTTTTCGGTTTAGTTTTCATATCTAAAAAACTGAAATATCGAATACCGATCCGAAATTTATTTTGATTTTCATATATAAATATATAATATATAATATATAATATATATATATATATATTAATTTCATTTTTATTTTTAGACTTTTGAATTATGGTTGTTTATTTGTTAGATATTGATGGATTGTTTAAATTAAAAAAAATTGTAAGATTCTAATGTTAATCTATATTTTTTTTGTGTGGATGATCGAATGAATTTGATTTTGGAATATAAGTGTTTAAATTTTTTAGTTTGATTTTTATTGATATGCCTAATTTATTAATTTTTTTTTTCTAATTTATTGAATAAATAAATAAAGTTTCTTTTTAAATTTCGTTAAAAACTTTAGTTTTAACCGAACCAAAATAATATTTTGGCTTGGTTGTTATTCGGTTTTTAAAATTCTAAAAATTTCAGTTCGTTAACCGATTTACAGATCGGTTCTGTCACCAAACCGACAGATGCTTACCTCTAGTTCTTTGCTCAAACAGATTAATGTTAAATACAAGTGAAGTTTCAGCTGTATATGTTTGTTCACAAAGCTAATAGCTCTAATTTTACAGGTAATTGATACAGCACTGCCTACACTAATCGACCTATCGGAGATAACCACACTAGGGGAGCACAAGAAGCTCGGAGACTCAATTGTCAACGTTCTTCAAGAATGTGTTCAGTCACCTGCAACGGGCCGCACCTCATTCAGTTGTCATGCAAAAGAACAGGTCGAGCAGCTGCTCAATTCTCGAGAAAGGTTAAAATGGGAAAAGAACATGCCGAAAGAGGATCTCCACATCAAACAGGCAGCAGCCCTAGTGGTTAAGCTAGAAGGAAATTCTCTGTTTTCATCAGGCGACATCTCAGGTGCTGCTTCCAAGTACTCAGAAGCATTGGCTTTGTGCCCAATGAGGTCCAAGAAAGAAAGGATAGTATTGTATAGTAATCGAGCTCAGTGTTATCTTCTACTCCAACAACCCATGGCTGCCATAAGTGATGCTACTCGAGCACTTTGTCTTCACAACCCGGTTAACCGCCATGCCAAAAGCCTGTGGAGACGAGCACAGGCCTATGACATGCTTGGGCTGGCAAAAGAGAGCTTGTTAGACGCTATTCTGTACATAAACGAGTGCTCACAATCGACTGACCCTGATATGAACTTGAGACAAAACAAGGTGCCTGAGTACGCTGAGCGGTTTGTGAAGAAGCAGATGCGCGTTGCTTGGTTGTTCAGAGAGGCTGCTATTAAACATGGAGGTGTTAACTGTGAAGGCGCTTCTGGAGATGTTTGCGGCCAAGAGAGCGACGATTCTGAGTGGGAAACGGCGAGTGAAAGTGATGTAGGAGATGATGAAAGAGATCATGGATTGGGTGAGAAATGGAAGAATGAGATCGAAAAGAAAGATAGGCGCAAGAAAGCTTCAAAGAAAGGTACCTTAAACCAGATATTTTTCTGCATATATATTTAAAAAAATGTTCGATTATTTTGCCACTCATACTTTAATATTATGCAGAGATGAGACAACGATACAATTTGCAGCTCACTGAGGATGACGAATAGTCTGTAGACACCAGTCGGCTTTTATAAAACGAAACGAACGTTCCTTGTCGGAATCTGAAGATCGTAGCTGGTGAAAGATGGCAATTTCTGTGGTACATTGTTCAGATTACATGCATCCTTAGTCTCTCTCTCTCTCTCTCTCTCTCTCTCTCTCTCTCTCTCTCTCATGTTGGAACATTTTTCAGTGCCATAGCTAATTGAGTCCTGGAAGTCTGGAACTGATGAGGGGTCTGTTTATTATGTAATTTATTTTGTTAGTTTATTCTTTTGTATCATCATCCATAGATTTTTGGTGTGTACAGATTTCGAGACTTGAGTTTTATTGGCTTTGATTGACTTGTTCTGTTAATTGTTTGCAATCTTGTAGCTAATAATCATCACTCCATTATTTAGTTAACAACTTTTCATTCACCACGTGTTTGGATTGAGTCATTTAAAATTTTATATCAGTCAACATAAAATGTGTTTTTTTTTTTTTTTTTATTACAAAATTGCAAGTTCTTCCTCCTTCAATCAATATAATCTTATTTTACTTTTGTTTTTCAAAATTATTCATGTTACGTGTTATTTTCTTAAATTTTACTGCAACGGAACCACTCTAGTATTTGTTTTACAGTACATATTTGATCCTTGATTGTTGAAACAACTCACCCACCATATTGTCAAATCCCAAAATTTTAGTCAAATTTACAATGAAAGAAAAGATCATAATTTTTAAGCAATCATGCCAGAATAAAAGAAAATATTTTGATAAATATAAATTTCGTTTTTGGGAGAGTGAGATAGAAAATTATTTTTGAGATAGCAATCCAAAATACCATAGTTAATATAGTGATTTATTTTTCTACCACTGTATATAAGTTTTTATTTTTTTACCATAATCCTCTAAAAATGACATTTTTGTCCCCAAATTTAAATACCCAATAAGACATGAATTTGACTCATCTTATTCTCATTGTGAACAGTAAAAGTGCAAGGGTTATTTTGGACGATTTACCTAAATTGTGATAGAAATATAACAAACTTATATTGTGTGATAAAAAAAATCAAAACTACTTGGTTTGATGGTATTTGAGGGCATTTTAACAATTGTTTTTTCCCAATTTAATCTTTGCCTTAATCTTGGATTAGGAATTCTCTACTTGATAAAAATAGTAATCAATTCACTAGTTTAGTGTGTCTAGTAACATAGATATTTTATATTTAAAATAATAACATTTTCAAGTTTTTGTGAAACGTACTTTTTAAATGATTAATAATAGTGGAACGGAGGAAATATTATTTAAGATTTTTATTTTATTTTCACTTGGGAGTATTATTTCGTAACATCAAAAAATTCATAACCTACAATATGTTTGGATTAGATTTTATTTCATAGAATTATGTATATAGTCAAGTTATTTAAAATGACCTGCTAACGTTAAAGCGAACATGATTTTGGTGACCAAAGTGTTGGTCCAAGAAATCTTAATTAACTAATATTAGATGTCACAATTAAGAATGACTTTGGCAAATGGCAATAATTAACCAATTGCCTACGCGTGAAAAGGAATAAATAATTAATAAGGGTGGCTATTCCATAATTATCAATGTAATAATGGCTGATAGACATTGTAGGGTCTGAACAGACATTATCGCTGTGAGTCTATTTACTAAATATATTTTATGTCTTAATACTATCTTCGATTTAAATAATTATTAATTTTGTAATTTTTATCATAAATTAAAGGACATAAAAATGGACAAAAATGTCCAATTACTTCGGACTCATTTCTAAATTAACATGAGGTGGCATGATATAAAGAAATAAAGAAAATTTGAGATTAAAAAAAAAAAGTTGTAGAATTTTGTGTGAATTTTTTAAAGAGATTAATTAGCTAAACTCAGAATTCAGAAATAGTTTATTAACATTTAATTTGAAACAAAATTTAACTTTTAAAACAACATTTATTTTGAATCGAAGAAAGTATATACTAAAACAGAACCCAAGATTTACACATGCCAACTTGTGTAATTTTTTTTCTTTATTTATACATTATGTAAAATTGTATATTATGGAGAATTTTTTCTGTCATACACGAATGCAAGCCTAAATAATATATTTTATAACTATACTTATATATTAAATGAGATTACACTATTGATTACTATTTTATTAAATTCATTTATAATATTTATTTTAATTATTTTTTATAAAACTCGTCTATTACAATTTACATGGGACAAGTATAGTAAACCATAAACACAAAAATCTATATTAATTCTCTTACTGATAGTTAGAGTGAAACAAATCCTCACTGTTATTTACAAACAAAACTCACTCTAATAAATTACGTAACTAAATCATTGGACGGTGTTACGTAAGATTTAATGAACCATAAAAGGAGATGTCATTTGCATTCTCCCAAGAAAAAGCTAGTGATCGTCTACCAGATATTTTAGGAAAAATGTATATTTGACCTTTCTTTAATTTTTTAATTATTGATAAATATATTTTAAGTTTGGATCAATTGCATTTACTCAGCTTTAATCAATTACGTCAGCTTTAGGTGCGCACCACAAGCATTTATTAAAAATAAGAAGAATGAAAAATCGATACACATCGATGAAATTGATATACATGATAAGCGTCAGATTTTCATTTATTTTTTATATGTTTATATATTTATTTGGATGTATTTGTTATATTTTTATAATGATTATTGAGATTATTCGTATATAATATGCATTTGACTAGTTTGTACTTAGTTTCATGATTTTAATAAGGAAAAATGCAAGTTTCGAGTGAAATGGCCAAACAGGATAGCACGACCGTGCTGAATAACTTAACCAATAAAATAACTAAATTCGAATCTCAAAACCAATAAATTAAACACAAATTTATTTAAATTAAATAACTTTAACCCACTTAAACACCCCAACCAAACGCATCCTTAACAAATAATGATAGGGACATTGCAGGACAATAACATGTAGACTGTAGTATCTTTGTCTATCAAAAAAAAAACGTGATAATAGTTGTGGTCCTTCTGGAATATTTATAATAAAGAAAAAGAAAGTGACATTATTAAAATTTTGAATTTTTGAGGCTGGAAGAGGAAAATCCATTGCAGCAGCCGTTGCCATGTTTATATTTTACAACTGTATATATCTTATTTTATTGAACGTAAAAACTTATGTATTTCGAAAAGTATATATTTAGATTGTAGCTCATAAGATATTATTTATTTATTCATAAGGTATTGTAAAATTGATATATGTTTACATTTTATTTATTTGATGAAAAATATTATTTGTATACTCAAAATATATTATTTATTTTATCTAAAAATATTACTTTATTTTTAGTAGAATATATTACTTATTTTACCTAAATGTATTACTTGTTATATGTAGAGGTATTACTTGTTTATCACAAAGTCTAAATGTATTACTTATATATCTAAAATATATTATTTGTATTCATAAGATATTAGTTGCATACTCATAAAATATACTAGCTTAAGGTATTAGTTACATTGTTAGTGAAATGTATTACTTAAGGTATTATTTGTTTCATGTAGATATATTAATCGTATAATTTAAAGGTATTACTCAAAAGGTATCAGTATATTACATGTAGAGTATAAATTTAAAATTTTTTTAAAAAAAATTACAAGTTATTTAATGTAACTCATATAACTTAAATGTATTACTCATATATTAAAAAAGTATCAGTATAAAATTAAGTTTAAAATCTTAAAATACGTAATTTTCATCATTTTTTTTCCTCAAATTTTCTGCAAATTATCTTTCTTCAAAAAACAAATAATCTTAAATAACTCAATTTCCACCATACTTTCATGGTAAAAACAAACGAATTTTTATATATAATCAGCACACAAGCACATTTTTAAAAAACTCAATCTTCATGCTAAATGAATAAAAAGTCATATTTTAGTTGTTCAACAACAAAATTCAGCATCTTCTTAACACCAATAGGATGATAATCAAATTGTGCGAAAAATAAAAGAAGAGGGGAAAAAAATAAAGAATAGAAAAAGGGTAGTAAAAAAAAAAAGAGAAGCAAATGAGAAGAAAAAACGATTATATATATATATATAGATTCAGGTCGGATATATAAGATCCACGAATCCTACGACACATAAGTATCACTCTCTTCATTGAAATTTTCATTTGTCGTATCAATATATATATATATATCTATATAAATTGCACATAAAAAAGGTATGAATATTAGGACCTCGTAACATATATAAACAAAATCATCCCTAAAATTTATAAAAGTCGTTATTTATTTAATTTAAAAAATAAACATAAAAATCTAATTATGACAGTTGTATAAGAAATCATTGATAGAAGTCATTGACTTGCTCAAATTTTGTTCTTATACAATAAAATTGTTATAAAATTGGTAAAATTGGTTGGTGGATTTAATTTGAATTAAAAAAAAAACATTGCATAATAAGAAGGCTAATTCTATCTCACCCATGTGGATATTACCCATCCGATGTGACATGTGACAGTTTGCAAAAAAACTTAATGATAATATTTAATGATAGTATTTTTTTTACTTTTTTTTTTAAATCATGTCACATATCACACATGTGGTGGTTTTATGTTATTACCCAAACATTATATAAGTAGTTTTAGTTTAAAATTAAATATCCAATTATATATAATGAAATACCACAAATTTAATAAAACATTTAGATCATAATAACTTATATTTTTAAATTATAAATGGCTATATACAATCTTATAGCTTATTTAAAATATCTTCGTTATGTTTTCTATAACAACCTTTTATTTAAAATAAATCAGTAATATATGTTTTCGACCCTTATCTGATGAAACAACTAAACTTAATTAGATCCACAGAACTATACATTCACATGCAACACTTTAAACAAGCCTATTTTAAAACAAATTAAATGTTTCTTTCTCTCAGAATAATTAATTACACATTCAAACATAAAAGATATCCAAGTTTACTAGTACTATACCATCTTTTAACTTATATATATCTCCCAAATTTATTAATTAATTATTGTTCAACATCGTTAACAGTACTGTACCCATGATGAATAAATGGTGAAATTCAGGACATTATTAACGCAATGAAAATGAAAGCCATGAACAGTTCTTTGATTAATAAGTCCCACCCAATTATGGTGACCATTCCATCACATATTTTGGATATATAGCATGCATATCAAAAGGACTAAACCATGTCTCTCTCGTTATATATATGTACACTGATAAATTGATATATCCTTCAGAACCACAAAACTACTTTAACTAGAACAAAAATGTTGGCCATTATCAAGGTTTTCATCTTATACTTCTTAGCTATTATTCTACTTGGAGGTGTAACTCCAAGCCATGCTTTAGTTCGTCGCTATAAGTTTGTGGTAAGTACTTCAATGCATGGCATTTTAATTTCTATTATCAATGATTGATACTTTGTTTTTTTTTTTTTTTTTTAAATTAACTTCTTCTTCTTCGTCTTCTTTTTCAGCTACGAAAGACTTCACACACTAGGCTATGCACCACCAAGACCATGTTGACGATAAACGGACAAGTTCCAGGGCCAACTATATATGCCAGAAGAGGAGATCTAGTCATAGTTGATGTTCACAACCGTGCTGGTCACAATATAACCATTCATTGGTATGAATATTTGCTTTTCCTGTCAACGGGATAACACTCTTTTCTACCACAATTAATACAGGTTTACTTTTATTCCATACATGATAAATAATATACTTTTCTATCAAAGAATAAACAAATTTACCATCACATCAACCAATTTTGCATGTAAGCAGGGGTTGTTTTTGACGGTACACCAAAATCATGGTAGAAAAATGAGAAAACAATACTATATATATGGTTAAAAAAGTCTTGTTTATTTGTTTCAGTGGTATTTCATGAGACTCTTTGCCTTTATTACTAATATGCATGATTTTACTTTATTCTTAATGTACATACTAGAAAACTTAATGATAAGACAATTTTAGGCATGGAGTGAAAATGCCAAGGTATCCATGGGCGGATGGACCCGAGTATGTGACTCAATGCCCAATTAAGTCTGGTGCAAAATTTAGGCAACGAGTAGTCCTATCTGACGAGGAAGGAACTTTGTGGTGGCATGCTCATAGTGAATGGTCTCGAAACTCTGTCTATGGGGCTCTCATCATTTTACCCCCTAAGACACATCACTATCCCTTTCCTAAGCCTCATGCTGAAGTTCCCATCTTACTGGGTAAAAATTAATAAACAAAATCAAGAATTTAGTTGTTTTTTTTATGAATGCTGGGTTAATTTGCATTGCATGCAGGAGAGTGGTTTAATTCTGATGTCCAAGAAGTGATGGAGGAGTTTCTTGCTAGTGGTGCAGACCCCAATATCTCTGATGCTTTTCTTATCAATGGTCAACCTGGTGATTTGTATCGCTGCTCAAAACAAGGTTTTTTTATATACTGATTGCTCTGGATATTATATCATTTTCACTATTGAGTTGATGATACATAAATAAAGGAAATTTGCAATCGTGTATGACATCATTATGGGAATGGGAATTGGGAAGGACGTTACTGTCGCTTTCATGAAAGGGAATATATATGGTTTTTATCCTCTAAAATAAGAAGATATATTATTTTATTTATCTTTCATTTAAAAGATTAAACTACCTTTGAAAAGTAAGTAAAATGATTGTGCACAAACGACAATTCCAAAAGTCACACGGCCAATACCTACTTACTGGTTAGGTGGCACCAACGAGTTCATTATATAAAAAAAATATATAGAAAACATTTTTTTTTTTTTATGGATAAAAAACATCTTTATTATAGAGGTTGAAATAAGTCATTAATGTTTATTCATATATTTTATTAAAGTATTTTTAAGTACAAAACATCATTAATATTTATTTTCAAGTTCATAAATTGTACTAAAATATTTTAGGTATAATAACACCACTAATGTTTACCTCTAAATACATATAATCCACTTAAAATTTATTTATAATATAATATATCAATAACGTTATAAAATTAAAATATATATTTACACATTTTAATTTTAATTTTTTATTTATACCTCATATCTTTTACATATTTTAGAAAAAAAACTATTCATGAAAACATTAATATAATACCTTATTATATATATATTATTATTACCATTAATTATTATTATTATTACCATCAATAATAATTATTGTTATTATTATTTAGATTTTTTTTATTTTTGAAAACTTAAAACTATTGAAACCATCAAACCCCAATAAAAATGGTAATTCAATACTAATTACCGATTATGAGCAATTTGAGATCGAATTTCATTGAAATCACAAAATTTTATATGTAAAATATGAAGTTACTTGTACTAAAGACACAGAGTAATTATTTGGTACTGCAGACACATTCAAGCTTAAGGTGGAATTCGGCAAAACATATCTAATCCGCATGATCAACAACGTGATGAACAACATCATGTTCTTTAGGATCGCCGGGCATGAGGTCACCGTCGTCGGAACCGACGCGGCCTACACGAAGCCCCTTCGGAGCAGCCTCGTCGTCATCTCCCCCGGCCAGACCATCGACTTCCTTCTAGAAGCCAACCAGCCCCCTTCCCATTACTACATGGCCTCTAGGGTTTACGCCAGCGCCGGAAACTACGACAACACCACCACCACCGCCATAATCGAGTACGCCGGAAACTACACTCCACCGCCGTCACCCTCGCTCCCGTCTTTCCCGGCATTCGACGACCGCAACTCCTCCACCAACTTCACCACCCGCCTCCGAAGCCTGGCCAGCAAGGAACACCCCATCGATGTCCCCATGAATATCACGAGAATACTCTTCTTCACTCTCTCGATCAATCTCCGGCCCTGCCCCGACGCCTCGCCATGCGTCGACGGGCCGATGGGGGAGAGGCTTCTGGCGAGTGTGAATAATTTGACGCTGGTGCTGCCGAGGACGGCCATTCTGCAGGCTTATTACGAGGGGACTAACGGCGTTTACACCAAGTTTCCTGATAAGCCGCCTCTGAAGTTTAATTACACTACGGATTTCGTGCCTCGGGAACTGTGGAGGCCTGAGGATGCTACTGGTGTTAATTTTCTTGAGTATAACTCCACGGTGGAGATTGTGTTTCAGGGGACCAACACGGTTGCAGGAATTGATCACCCCATGCACTTGCATGGATACAGTTTTTACGTCGTCGGATCGGGGATCGGGAACTTCGATAAGTATAAAGATCCCAACAACTATAATCTTCTCGATCCGCCATTGATGGAGACGATTGCTGTGCCCAGAAATGGATGGACCGCGATAAGATTTAAGGCAGACAATCCAGGTTACGTTTCTGAATATTATTTATTACGACTGCATGAATTTCAATTTTGACCGTAAATGCTTTTTATTTTTTTATAATTAAATATTTATTCTTTTTTTTGGTCGTTGGAATTTGGTTGTCACATCAGTGATTTTGAAAATTTTGATTGGACCAAAATTAGAAAACAGATATTTAATTGTCAAAAATAAAAAATGTCTTACACACATGATTAAAATTGAAATTAACCCTTACTACAAAATAATAAGATAATATTTTGGGAAAAACTAAAATAGTCCTCCTGTAACTTGGATTTTGTATAGTTTTTTCACCAATAGTTTTATACATGTCAAATTTGGTTCGGTTTCATTTTTTTCAATGTAGACAACGAAATTGCTAATGTGGACTTTACAATTTTAGCTCTCATAAAAAACAAAAATTGGAGAAAAAATTAATATTTAGAGGATTAAAATTGAAATATGTATAATTGATGATAATAAAGAGATAAAATATATGTTGTGTGGTGGAAATTGAGATGTCCTTTAGAACATTGGTAATTAATTATCATTATTTAACAAAAATCTTTTAAAAAAAATTTGCAGGAGTTTGGTTCATGCATTGCCATTTTGACAGGCATGTGAGCTGGGGAATGGGATTGACTTTCATTGTGAAAGATGGGAAAAAACCGAATGAGAAGATGCTACCACCACCTCCAGATATGCCTCGCTGTTGAAAATAAGATCCTACTATTTACTACTATTATTATTTAATATTTTTATTTTTTTTTAGTATTTTGGGACGACCTGAAAATACAATGAATCTGCAGGAAATAAGTGAATTTTGAGAAATGAAAAGGAATAAGACAATAAAGATTAATAATTCAGATTTAAATTCTGATCATCATAATCGGTGTCTTTGTCTTTCAAGACACTTGGTATTTCTATTCCTACTTTTGAAGATGTTTTTTTTTTATTTTATTTTTTTTTTTTGGTTATCTGATTAGGATGTGATTAGAATTGGAGTTCGGTCAAATTTTGTATTGTACTGTGGCAATAAAAGTCTTGTTTACTGTAATAAAAGTCTTGTTTACTATGGTCAGTGGAGTGAAATGATTTATGATGGTGAAAGTTTATTTTTTGTTTTAAAATTCTATTTGCTGAGGTTGTTTTCAATGACTAATAAATAAATAAATGGACAAGCTTGAAGTGGCATCCAAATTGTAAAACAACGGAATCGGATGTAGTATCCTCTATCAATAATTAATTATAGTGAATTTTATACAATACTTTATCATTATAATATTGAATAAGTAATAACATGATAAAATACTATTTTGTCGTTCTTAAAAAATAATTGGAACTTGTTTGGCCCAATCAAAGCAAACTGATTTTTTATTTCAATTTATTATTTCATCTTATATTTTATTATTTTAATTTATATTATGTATAAATTAAAAGTGTTATTTTTTATATTTAACGTATGGTAGTTATTTTAAAATATCGAATAAAATACCAATATGGAATAAATAATTTTGTTTGGAATCAAAGTGGTCCGACTTGATATTTTGGATTGGCTAGTCAATAGCTAAGAGTTAATATTCAAAATAAGATAGGAGTAAATTAAACTAGAAAAATATTAATATTAAGACATTTGGAATTGATTCAACAAAAAAAAAAAAGTATTTGCAATCAGATTTTTTACAACGAAAAGTTTATTTTTTGCGACAACGTATCATCTCAAAAATTGTTAATATAAATTGATAATAAATTATCATAAAAAAAACAATTAAAATTTTTCTTTACGATAATATTGTATCGCTAATAGATAATAACTTAGCAATATAATATTATCGCAATATGTGTTTGCAACAATATTTTGTTGATGCTAATAGATGTTTTTGTTACAATGGACTTGATACTCTACTTGGAATAAAAAAAATAGATTCGAAACTGGAGCATATATATTATTGTTTATAATTAATTATAATACGTCATTTTTTTAATTAATTTGTTATGTGTTTGTGTACAAAGGATTCAGATAAATTAATTACATAATAAATGCTGGACCAGGTTGAGATAATTGAGTTTAATATATTTTCACATGTATTTTATTGTTATTATAATTAATTTTGTCATTATTATTTGTGATTGATTGTGAGGCTGCTAAGACATTTTTAGGTGATTCGAGAACATCAACTTCTTCGTGAGGACCCCATTAATATATTCAGAGATTAATTGAAATCTTTATTTATTTCCTGGTCTGTGACTAGAACTCTTGCTTTACGTACGTACCCACAATATTTCAACACGGTTCGCATAAAGTATGACAAAAAAGCAATAGAAAATTTCTTGGAAATTATGAATGCTTTTAGAGTTAGGTAGGAATTAGGATAATGTTAAAATGATTTATAATTAAGTTCTCAATTGACCAAAATATATGAATAAACACGTTAAAAAATTATAAGACTTTATATTATTACGAGCAACGTAAGTTGTGTACGTCATTATCATTAATCTTTTATTTTTATTTTTATTTACAACCTCTATAAAGTTATTTGTTTTTAGCCATGCATGATCGCTTTCTGATATAAAAGAGAATAAAATTACTCATTGCAATCCACGTCATAATCATGGTACTTGCAAAAATGCATTCACGGATCTTTCATTTTTATTGTTTCTTGAGAAAGCATTTTTTATTTGTTATTATGTTGCATTCTAATTATTTATATTTTAGTGTAGGTTTTATTATTTTATTTTTAGCAGTATGTTATCATCAATAGCTACATCCCCCACACCCAATAGGAAATATTGTGTTTTTATATATACAATAAAGTACATAATTAATGTTGTGCACAATTTTCTACTTTTCGTCCACGTAATGAATGTGCAACATTTTGTAAATTTTAAAATCTCCTTAATACCCCCCACCATTTAATTTTGTTCATTATATTAATCATTATCCAACATGTACAGCTAATTAATCATAAGTTTATAATTAAGTTACAATAAAATTTTCAATAAAAAATCTAACATGAACTTTTGAAACGTAGCTTTTAAGTTTATTAAATTAAGCATTATTTGTTTTTCGAATTAAAGAAGTATACGAAAATTAGAATATAGCTAGTATCATGATATCCCCCAATTAATTGTAGCTAAAATGTTTGAACTTTATCCAAAATTGAGCAGATAAAATGTAAGAAGTAGAAGACAAAACGATAAAAGTTGATCCCTTCATAGTTTTGTTTTTTAGTTATAGAGGATTGTTAAGGTGATTGAGAAGGTGAAGATAGTCGTGTGAGCTAGGTTGGCACAAGTCATTGTCATAATTATTAATTTTGTCAAAAAGAAATATGGAAGTTGTTGGGACAGTCGGCCATAGACTTTTCCAAACATTTCTTAATTGCCAAAATAATGTTCTTTTTCGTTTTTTATATTGTACTTTTATCACCGATATTATTAATCATTATTTTTTTGCTGTCTGAATTATGAACTATATATAAATATTGAAATATAGATTTTCATATGAAATTTTCTCACAAATCTCATTTCATTAGACATAATCCTATATTATAGTTAAATTGTTTGGTCATACATACCTGCCCTACGATCGACATAGCAATGATGGAACTATATTATTTTATTTGTTATATGTTAAAGTATCATTTAATATATCACATTCAAATAATAGTATGTTAAAACTGTCACTTCTTACATGTTAAAATATCACTTAACTGTATGTTGAATTATCAAATATTAGTATAATTAGAGTATTGTCTATTATATGTTAAAGTATATATCATTCATATATATTAAAATATTACTTGCTATAACATTTTGAAGTATCACTTAACTTATGTTCAAGTATTACTTGATATAAGATAAAATTTTGCTTAGAGTATATTAAAATATCACTAGTAGTATTATTGAAGCATCACTTTGCATACATAAAAATATCTCATAATATATATGTGTATGAAAGCATGCAAGTTATATTATAAAATTTAACTTAATTGCATGTTGTATCACTTTTTATAGTTGCATGTGAACACGTTGAGATTGGTAGAATATGCTAATGAAATAGAAAGGAAGATTTCAACAAATACACTTTCATTAAAGTAAAACAACTTGTGTAATCTAACTTGTTTTGAAGTTCTAGATCACGAATTAAGAATTTATTTGTGAATATCATCCAAATTTTGATTGTACTGTTCATATCAATGTGAAAAGTATATAATTGATTAAAATGTGACTAACAAAAGTTAAAAATTGGGGAATAAAAAATATCTTTCAAGTTCTCATGATATCGGACCTCCACTCATTTATTATCACAATTATTAACATGTATATGTGATGGACATTTGAAGAACAAGAAAAGATGTTTAAATAAATTTCACATCTCTGTTGATGATTGACCAACCACCCTCCCCACCCACCCCCCAATCGAAGACTAATAATTGTCAAAAAAGATAGGAAGATGCTGAAATTCAAGAAAAGTAAAGTGGTTTATTTCAAAGTATTAGAAAATTCAAATCCATAAATCCACGTGGACAATGAAAACAACTATCTTCAATTCTAAAACAGGCAAAGCCACTCGTAATAGATAAATATTTCTGTATATTTCTGTAAACGAGTAATCTTGATTTTTCTTCACCTTCCTATCTCTATAAATCCTTGCCTTATTTGCACACCCAAAATAGTACCAGTTTCAAAAATCCAAACAAGGGAAAACCAAAGCACTTACTACAGAGAGAAAAAACCACGTTTTTATTATCTTAGTTGCAAAATGAAGAAATCCTTCATCTTCTATTTCGCTTTATTTCTTCTCTCATGTGGCTTTCTACCAGCCCTTGCCAGGACCCATCGGCACAGATTTATTGTAATTATTCACATGCTTTTATATAATCTATTACTTTCTCATAAGTTTTAATTTCCAACTTATATAAAAATCTCATATTTGCAGTTGAGGGATGTACCATACACAAGGTTGTGCAGCAACAAGAGCATATTGACGGTGAATGGACAATTTCCTGGGCCAACTTTGTCTGTTAGAGAAGGAGATACACTTGTTGTTGATGTTATTAACAGAGCAAGTGAAAATGTTACAATTCATTGGCATGGAGTGAAACAGCCAAGATATCCATGGTCAGACGGGCCCGTGTACATAACTCAGTGCCCGATCCAGCCCGGGACTCAATTCAGTCAAAGGATTGTGATGTCCGATGAAATCGGGACGTTGTGGTGGCATGCTCATAGTGATTGGTCTCGAGCTACCGTTTATGGTGCACTCATTGTTTTGCCTAAGGAGGGAGCCAATTATCCCTTCCCTAGACCCGCTGCAGAAATCCCCATCATACTAGGTATGCCGATATAAAATATGTTTCATCTTGTTTTTCACTCAAAACATGTCGTGAATATAATGGTGAGTAATTTTGTAATATAGGGGAGTGGTGGAATAGAGATATAACTGCAGTGGTCAGTGATTTTTTGCGAAGTGGAGGTGATGCAAGTACTTCTGATGCTCTTCTCATTAATGGTCAACCTGGTGATCTCTATAATTGTTCTAGATCTGGTAAGATGTTTTTTTTCTTTTTAGCTCATTTGTATGTTCTTGATTAGTGAATCTCATGATTTGGTTGTGTTTATAAACTTCTTAAAATTTCTTGTAAGATTTTCAGAATTTGTAAAAGATTTTACAATAAGATGTAGTATCTTATAAGATTTTATTGAAAACATCTTGGAAATGTGTTGGAGTTAAGTATTGTAAATTGACTTTCCACGACTTTTCAAAGCTTTGCCTCAATTATAGTTGATTTAGGGGATAACGTGGAATTTTCCTTTATTGGAATAGTCAACAATTTTATTTTAGTCTATTTTCACTTTTATAAATCCACTAAATCTTGTTGGGTAAGATTGGAAAAGGACTTCTTGTGTATTAAATGATGTACGTATGACATATATTGACTTTAAATTTGACATGCACTCGTATTTGCATGAATCTATACAAACTAATAATGAATACTACACTCACATATATATATATATATATATATATATATATATATATATATATATTGTATATGAGTAAGTTTGTTGTGAGATTGTATCACAAATCTTATTAAAGATGGGTCAACTCACAATTGATTTTCACTAACTTGAAAATATGAATACATTTACAGATACATTCAATATAACCGTGGATCAAGGAAAGACATATCTAATACGCATGATCAACAACGTGATGAACCACATTATGTTCATCAAGATCGCAAACCACAACATAACCGTTGTTGGGTCAGATGGGGCCTACACGAAGCCATTCACGAGCGACTACCTCGCGATATCTCCGGGACAAACCATCGATTTCTTGTTAGAAGCCAACCAACAACCTGGTCACTACTACATGGCTGGCAGTGTGTACAGTGTTGCTGGAAATGCCAACAATGGAACAACAACTGCCATTATACGATACAGTGGAAATTACACAGCCCCTTCTTCTCCTATTCTTCCCACTCTCCCAGCTATTGGCGACACCCCTTCATCCAACAGTTTCAATGCTCGATTACGAAGCTTGGCCAGCCGAGATCATCCCATTGACGTCCCACAAGAAGCAAACAAGACATTGCTCTTCACTCTCTCAGTGAACACATTCCAGTGCCCTGTTGATGCTCCGTGTGAGGGGCCGTTATCAGGGCGGTTCCGAGCAAGCATTAACAACATAACGTTCTTGCAGCCAAGAATTGCAATTCTTCAAGCGTACTATAACGGAGTTAATGGAGTTTACGGAGAGAACTTCCCAAGAAACCCACCTTTTCCATTCAACTATACCATGGACATTGTCCCCCAGCTGCTGTGGACCCCTCAGAACGGAACGGAGGTGAGGGTGATCGAGTACAACGAGACAGTGGAGCTTGTGTTCCAAGGTACAAATATTCTTGGAGGGGCCTATCATCCCATGCACTTGCATGGATACAGCTTCTTCGTGGTCGGGCGGGGGATTGGGAATTTTAACCGGTCCACGGACCCACTTAACTATAATCTAGTCGATCCTCCTCATTCCAATACAATCGCAGTTCCTCAGAACGGGTGGACTGCAATCAGGTTCAGGGCGAACAATCCAGGTATATATACATACTTGATCTGATACTTCTTTGTTTTGTCCCCCCCTTTTTTCTTTAGAAAAAGGAATTGGGCTAACTTCAATTTGTTTATAGGAGTTTGGCTTTTGCATTGCCATTTGGAACGACATGTTACTTGGGGAATGGAGATGGCCTTCATAGTCAGAAATGGGAGGAATGCTAATGAAAGAATATTACCTCCACCACCAGACATGCCAAGATGCTGATTGGCATATATATTTATAAAATACTGCAAGAATTGTAGGAGAATTTTTTTGTCTTATTTTATTTGTTAATTTGTATGCTGAATAACAACTGGGATTCTCAAGTTTGCGATGAATAAATGGATTTAACTTTCAAGTTTTTATTTCTGATATAACTGGCATGCCTCCTGTGTTTTCTATTCGACATTTGATGTTTAATCAAACAGTATGAACACTGATCATTCTAAGAAAAACATCATAGAATTTATGAACAATCAAATAGTCATTTTATTCAGAAACATCATAATGAGGCATGAGATCTGGACACACAAGCAAGTGGTATATAAATAGCATCACAAAAGGCGTACAGAGATACCACAAGCAAAGCTAACTCACGATTTCAACAATTTCATAACCTTTGTCAATCGATGTCTTCACAGCATCCAAAACAAGTTGTGTTTTCCTGCTAAGAGTTGGCCACTTCTTCTCAGGCTTGGCACCATCAAACTTGATGCTTCCAACCAGCCTCGAGAACTCCTTCACCATGAGAGCTTCCTGAGGAAGTTCAGTAGTAACAGTGTGCTCACTTGGTTGTGGATCCCATCCAGTTACGAGCTCGGTAAATCCAGAGTTCACAGCAGTGGCAAACGAAGACTTGTGCTCCTCAAAAGGGATCACAAAGTCATGAAACCTTAACGTGCCATTTGTTCCCACTACTCTCACATCCATGGTCAAGTTGGCCAGGAAAGAACAATGGAAGGTGGCCGTTTTTCCATCTTCCCAATGCAGAGAAGCACTGCAAGCTAAAATGACACCCGAGCTGTTGAACACAGTTCCACGCAATGCAAGTGCTGTTTTTGGCAGCTCAAAATCAGCGGCCCACAAGATTGATCTGGTGCAGTACCACCCTACATCACCAAGTGCACCAAGAGCATCGAGATCTGGCTTCACACGAATATCATTCTCTAGAAAATCTTTAGTTCCAGCAAAAGTAAAGCAGGAATGCACCTTAAGAGTAACAAGAAAGTCAATTTATAATCAGTTCTAGTTGCATCATACAGTTGACAGAACAGAGTAAAACAGGGCTCTAACCATAAATAAGTATGAATTTTGAATTAACTAAAACCCATTTCAAGTCATCAAAGAAATTTCTGGATACCTCAGTTTAGACTTGCAACTTTTACACAGTAGTGTTCATCTCTAGTTCTAATTACGTCACAATCGCTATGTTTTAGAATTTGGAACAATCTCATACGAGAGAGTCCTCACAAACATTCAGTAAATAAAGAACATGTAATGTATTCAACAATTACATAGAATTAGAACCTGTATTCACCAAGTTAGCCTCTACAGATGAGTGCAAGTCAAATTATATCCTAGTGTTTATAGAAGTAGAAAAGAAAGCCTAATTTATTTAAGCCACAAACACTTGGATGATATGAAGCTTAATGATTACTACCATCCATCAGCAGTTAATTTTCTATAGCACCTACAATTTCGTAATATGAAGCAAATCTAAGTATCGAATCATCGCCTATTTATCACAGTAAAATAAACACAAGAAAATAAATATACAATAACAAAGGATTCCCTCCATATGCTTAATCCCTTTAATCAATTTACCCCAGAAGGAAAATAATGCTATGTTTTGATCTTGAACTTTAGTGTGAGAGACACTTGGAAAATCGTATACGTTGCTAAGATCCAAGATCTAAACATAGAATAGAAATGTTAACCTAAAATAAATGCCACTTCATTATTGAAGCAAATCAATTGCAATTTCATCACAAACAACATGATTTTCTCCCCAATTAACCAAGAAAGCTTATGCTCAGATGAGATTCATCTTAATTTCATATCGAAAATAACAATCAAACAAGTAAATCAAAGACAAAAAAAATCACATACATCTTTGAGTTCGCCAAACTGCGAAGAATCGGAGAGAAACTCCTTCATCTTAGCAGTCCTGGGGTTGTGCATCCACATGGTAGCGTCCATGAACTGCACCCCATTGGATTCGCACGCCTCCAGAATCACATCCAGCTCCCCAACGTTCAGCGCCACGGGCTTCTCCAGCAGCAAGTGCTTCTTCTTCCGGGCCGCTAGCACGGCCCACTTGATATGCAGGCTCGTTGGGAGAGGCACGTAGACGGCGTCCACTTCTGAGTCATCCAAAACGGCGTCGTAGGAACCGTATATCTTGGCCGTATCAGGAAAGCCGTTCTCTGCTGCGAACTTGGCGGCTTTTTCGTGGGTTCGGCTGCCAACGGCGTGGAGGACGGAATTGGGGGAGAGGGTTATGGCCCGAGAGAGCTTCCGGGCAATATCGGCGCAGCCCAGAATTCCGAATTTGATCGGCGGCGCGGCCATTGTTGTTGTGGTAGGTTAGGATGAGTGGCAGAGTGGAAAGTTAATAGCGCATAGCGCCAATGATTTTGAGACATTTTTCAAATAAAATAGTGCCAATCATTGTTGATACACTGGATTAGGTTTCTTTCGTATTAAAATATATAAAAAATAAGAAACGTTTTAGCATTGAGAAGTCGTTTTGTTTATTTTAGTTTTTTTTTTTTTTCTTTTTCTACCCATTTTGAAATTTTGCTGAAAATGAAATTGCACTTACATGTTTTCTTTAAAAAAAAAAAGAGATTGATATATTTTATAAGAGACAGTCGATTCAGATTCTGGAAAATATAAATTAACTATCAATCCTAAATATAAAAAAATGTTAAATCACGTGGGTACGAGATCAATTTTATTCTCTTATATTCTGCTAAATTAAATTGATGTGGAAATCAATTTTATTCTCTTATATTCTGCTAAATTAAATTGATGTGGAAATGAGATCAATTTTTATATTTCTACCATTATTTTATTGTTTGGATCATTATATTACGAAAATTAAATTTCATTCTGATTGTTGAAAATATAACATCGAAAATATCAATATAATTGTTATCAAATATTCATGACATTTTATGATTCTTATTCAATAATATATATTGATAGGTGATTATCTTATTTTTCGGGGTTGAATCGATATTAAAAACATTAATGTTTTTTCAAAAAATTTATTATTGATTTTTCTAAAAGGATCTCTATATTCTCACTTTGCTTGAATTAAAATCTTATACTTGTAAAAGAATGAATTATTATACTTTTATCTGTATTAATATTTGGTTATTCTGTAATCATACATGGATCAAATTTGAAAAAAAAAAAATTTAAAGGATATGGACTCCATTTTAAATAAATAGTATGGAAACTCTATTCAAATAAAAAAAAAAAATTTAATGGGTTTGGGGGAGTGGAAGGGAGGGGAACAATAAGAATTACTATTCAAATAAAATTTAAAAGTACAAGACCGTGTTTACAAATGATATAGTATATTGACTCAATTAAACAAAAATTAAAAGCGTAAAAAATTATTTTCATTAAGATATAAAAACTTCTACAATGTTTTAAGCCAAGTTATACATGTCCTAAGAATAAATCTAAATGGAACATATTATTACCTTGTTTTACTTTTATTTTCCATCATTTTGTTTAAGATTTTTTTTTTCAAAGCAACAACATACAGATTTTTAAAATACATATGACTACATCAACTGGTCAAACTAAAAGATAAAATTTAAATTTAGAGTAAAGAGTACATATATTTTGATAATTAGTAATTTAATATTTATATTATTTTAAAATATGAAATGAAACAAATATCAAAAATAAAGGAGGTTGCATTTTTCATATTCAACGTGGCTAAAATAGAGAGAAGAGTGTCCCCTCTATGAAACGTGGCAAAAATTTACATTCATATAAATCCTTAAATCTATAACAGCTTGCATGAACACATACGTTGTATAGAACTAGAATACAACATTATATACATATATAGAGACAATATGATGACTTCGATTGGATCTCCTTCTTCACTACACCCATGTCTTCCGATGCATCGGACTACGGCGGCGGCGCCATCTTCAGCTCCGGCGAGGCGGCGACGGAGGTGAAAACCTCACCTTCCTGGTCATATTATATACACACAACACATCTACTCTGATCTCAAGATATTTTATGTAAAATATCTGTTTCATTTGTCATTTTAGTTTAGTCCTTTTAAATTATAGAGGTGATGAATCTTTCTTCAAGGAAGCATAATTTAAAATACTCGTATTTAATTAAGACGATGAAGAAAAGAGAAAAAGAAGAGATAACAATAGGTTGTATGGTTGGATTATGTGGGTTGTGTTCAGAAGGGTGTATGGTGATGAGATGGATTTTGACAAAGCTAAATGACATGTCTGGTGGCAGGGGTATGAAAAGAGGATCTCAAAGTTGAGAGTCTGACAGAGCTAGACGACTAATATTGAGAGGAGTAGTCGATTTTGGGATTTAAATATAAAATCAGTATTAAATGTTTTAAATTAAATGGTGATTGAATCTTTGAAAATTTTTGGGGACGGTGGAGTGCCACCGTGGAAGCTTTCCGCGGTGGCTAATGATCTGAAAGTGCTGATGTGGATAAATTTTAAGTGTGGATTAGAGTTTTTCATTGTTGGAAAACGACGATATATAGTTGAAATTAAGTGTTGATGTTGCATCAATTTAGGGTTTATGTTTACATGAGAGAGAGATAGATGTCTTGTTTGTATAGATGTCAATATATGTGTTTTGTAAGTGTGAAAATACTACATATTTTGAATTCGATCTAGATTAGTTATAAAATTGGGAAAGAATTGGTCGTTTTTGTCTATAATTTAGGTTTCAACGGTTTTTTTATCATCAGTTTACGTATTTTAAATTTGGTTTTATAAGTAATATTTTATTTGTATTTTATTCAGAATTTTGATTTTTGTTTACGTGGGTGTTATAAGAATTGTTGATCTAATATTTCAATTCGGTGGGTAAAAATCAATATTTCTAGAAAATTTTGATTAAAATTGAAAAATAAAAAATATTAATGATTTTGATAATATCTATATGATGCTTTACTTAAAAGAAAATAATCAAGATTAATTGTGAGTTAACCTACTTTAAATTAAGTAAAAATAAAAAATGATAAAAATAATACAATAAAATAAAAAATCATGTATCCATTTAATTATTTTTTAATCTTGTTTCTATTTAAAATATATTTTATTTAATTTAGTTTATTGTCTAACGTTGATACATGAATTTTTTGTTATGTTGCGTTGTTTCATTTTATCTTGTTTTTTACTTGTTTAGGTTAAAGTGAGTAGTCCATGATTAATTAAGTTTGATTGATTTTAAATAATGGTATGATTTACATACCATCTACATGTCATTCACGTCACCATCAATTTTTTTAATCAAAATTATAAATTAACTAAAATATTTACGTATCATTCACGTCATCATCAATTTTTTTGACCAAAATTATAAATTAACTAAAATTGAAATAAACTGATCAAATCATATATAGTTAAATTTTGAGAAAAATTGTAAAGTTTTGGAATTTTTTTCCAATCAAGGCTTATTATAAATGTGTGTGTATATATATATAACGAAAAGTTTTACGACAATCTTAGTTCCTTTTACTCAATTTTTTTATTATTTATCATTTATATTTTGTTTTATAATTCTTTGTATTTAAAAAGATTCTTTTTTAACTTACTTCCTACCCGTTAAAAAGTACTAACTAAAATGATGAGACCTAAAAGTCCAGTTAAAAGTTCTCAACTTCTCATAAATTGAATTATTTCCACAATATATACAAATAGCAAATTATATAATGAGTTATAATAAGTAATTGGCCTGACACGTTAAAATTACATTTTTTTGAGTTAAAAATTCTCAATTTCTAACAAATTGACATGTTATGATCATTAATAAGATATTGAAAAGGTTAAAAATAAAAATTTGACATAAATGGTAATGGAAGTTCAGTTAAAAGTTTTCAACTTTTCTTCTCATAAACTGACTTATTTCCATAATATATACAACTTCTCATAAATTGACTTATTTCCATAATATATACAAGTTCCAATGAAATGATGAGTTACTATAAGTAAACTATATTGGTTTAAAATTACATTAACTTGTTTAAGTTAAAACTTTTAACTTAAAAGTTCTCAAATTCTAATAAATAGACATGTTATGGTCATTAATAAGATTTTGAAAAGGATAAAAAAAAATGACATTAATCGTAATGGTTAAAAACCGTTGTCATTAACATTAACGACAACAGTTGTAAATGCACGTTTGAATACAATAGTTGGCCAACTGTACCAACTGCTATCGTTATTGTATTTGACAACGGTTATTAACCGTTGTAGTTGAGGGGGTCTACGACAACACTATCTTTCACAGCGGTAAAAATAATTTACGACAAACGGTTAATCGTTATGTATTTTTGTAGTACTGTTTTGTTATTGTTATTCTAGCTAATATTTAATTTGTTGACATGTTGTGATCATGATTAATAAGACATATAAAAGAAAACTATACTAGATAATATATCCACTTTCAATTATTTCAGTCCCCAGTCTCTTTCACTATATCCTCAAGTTTAATAAATATATAAAATTCTTTCTACATGGTTCCTGAAACTACTCATTTGATATATTTCAAGTTTTTTTTAATGTCCATTCGATATAGGAAACTTTTTAAGAAATGATCCAAATTCAGAGTTATATTTATAAATTTTATATTCACAGTTTTCTGTTTATGTTTTCAAATGATCCCTATTAATAACGACATTGGATTAGGTTTGTTTTGTATAAAAAATAAGAAATGTTATGTGTAATAACGAATATAAGTTTGTTTAAAAAAAATGTTATTAGGAAAAAAATATGTCACAACGGGAGAATTTGTGGAGGTTAAATGTGATATTTTTTTAAATATCATGTTAATTGGAAGCTAACATGTCCGATCGTGTGAACAACGAAAAAATCAAATATTGACCTATGATCGGAATAACTAATATGCCTGATCATATTAACAATGAAAATTTGAAATATTGGCCGTTGAACGTATTAAATTGTTCCTATAAATATATAAAGTTGTATTGTTTTTATAAATACTAAATAGTGAAAGTTAATATTTATATCGGTCAAAATTGCACGTATATCTACGAATCACAATTAATTTTATACACCAAATGCACGAATTTTAGATTCGTGTAATTGGGTTGATCAGACCCAAGAGTGCATTTCATGCGTCTCACGCGCGCCTCACTTCTATACACCAAATGCACGAATTTTAGATCCGTGTAACTGGGTTGATCAGACCCAAGAGTGCATTTCATGCGTCCCACGCGCGCCTCACGCGCCCAAACCCTAACCCATGCAAACCCTAGTGCTGCTGTTATATTCGCATAACCTTTTAATTTAGCGAACTTAACATTTTAATTATATGCTTATAACCTTTTAGTTATATACATATAACCTTTTGCAGTGCTAAATAGTGAAAAAAGTATTTCTTCCGTCTCTTAAAACTTTTCACCATTATTTGGGCACACTTTTTAAGAAAAATTGACTATTTGCTTTATAAGTGAGGGTATAAATGTCTATTCTACTATTTCTAATAAGGGATTAGTTTGAATATTAAATGACATTGTGTGAGAAAAAGTAATGACATTGTATGTAAATAAGTGTGTATTGTGAGGGTAAGAATTGTGATAAAAATTTACCATTTTTGGGTGTACAAAGTGTTTGAGGACAAATTAAAAAGGAAAGTGTGCAAAGTGTTAAGGGACGGAGGGAGTATAAGTTATTCACTGAAAATGTTATGAAATTTGTACATAAATGTTATACTATTACAATATAAAGGTTATATCATTACAACATAAAGGTCTCGACTATATTAAATTTTTATAGTGAAAAAATATAAGTTATTTATTGAAAAGGTTATGAAATCTGTATATAAAGGTTATACTATTACAACATAAAAGTTATATTATTACAATATAAAGGTTTTGGCTATATTAAATGAATTTTTATAGTGAAAAAAATATAAGTTATGCACTGAAAAGGTTATGAAATCTGTACATAAAGATTATATTATTACAATATAAAGATTATGACATAAATTTAAAAAAAAAGGGTGCGGATCAGGGTTAAACCGAACTCAACCCGACCCGAGTGCCCAATTACATGAATCATGACTCATGTACTTGGTGCATACATACACTACCCATTATGAATTCATGTTGATTTCGTAAATACTAAATAATCTTAATTAAAACAAATATGGAAGATTTTGATTCTTTCTTCAATTTTACCCTAACTTTAATTATTGAGTTAATGCTTAGTGTTCATTATTACTAAATGAGTAATTATGAAAACCAAAAATGAATACACAATTATTTTTATACACCAAGTGTATGGATTTTAGATTCGTATAATTGGGTTGACCCGACCCAAGAGTGCATTTCACGCTTTCCACGCGCGCCTCATGCGCCTACACGCACCCCACGCGCCCAAACCCTAACTCAAACCCTAACCCAAACCCTAGTTTTGCTGTTATATTGACACAACCTTTTAGTTTAGCGAACTTAACCTTTTAGTTCTATCCTTATAACATTTTAGTTATATGCATATAACCTTTTGCAGTCTGAGTAGTGAAAAAAGTATAAGTTATTCACTGAAAATGTTATGAAATTTATATATAAAGGTTATACTATTACAATATAAAGGTTATATCATTACAACATAAAGGTTTCGACTATATTGAATTTTTATAGTGAAAAAATTATAAGTTATTTATTGAAAAGGTTATGAAATCTGTACATAAAGGTTATATTATTACAACATAAAGGTTATATTATTACAACATTAAGGTTTTGGCTATATTACATGAATTTTTATAGTGAAAAAAATATAAGTTATGCATTAAAAAGGTTATGAAATCTGTACATAAAGGTTATATTATTACAATATAAATGTTATACTATTACAATATAAAGGTTATGACATAAATTTAAAAAAAAAAATTGATGCAGATTCGAGTTAAATCAGATCCAACCCAATCCGCATGCCCAATTATATGGATCATGACTCATGCACTTGGTGCACACAAATAGTAACTAAATAAATAAGATAGACACTAATTCTCACAGGTGTAAAACACCAAACAAATTATGGTTTTAGTCCAACCTTTAAAAAAATATCTAAAATAAATAAATAAAATATCTGATAATACAAACATTTTGGTTAAAAAAATAAAAAAAGATAATACAAATATTTAAGACAGGCCAATAATCCACATCCAAACCGTTGCAACCAATTCATTTCCGTTTGCCGAACAATGTTGCTCGTCCCGCCTCCATCTCAGCCGCTATTCCCAGCCGCCAATTTCACCCCCAGCCGCCGCCTGCGGCTGAGTATTTTCCCGCGCCGCTTGCCGGCTTCTGCGGCTCCGGCTGCGGCGTCAAATGAAGTCGACGCGTTCACCCAGTACTCCGGCTACCTCTTCGACCTGAGTTCATCGGAGGCCGAATCCTTGACTGAATACAGAATATCGAAAATCGAAGGTATATATCAGAAAAAGCCTTGGATTCTCCTCCGTCGACTGTTCCAAACCGCCACCACTCTCGGCAAGTGGTTTGCCCTCCGATACTACGACCGCATCACCGAGCGCGGCGATTTGATGTTTGAGGTCAGAATTATGACTCGGTGTGGTATATGGAGTGGTGTGCTTTTCTTGTTTTGTTTCTGCGTGTGACATTAGATAATCTTTTCATCCAGTTTGATTGGTTTTGGGTGTTTAAATTTCTTTGGCGAAGGCATTTCGAAGTGGTAGAATGCCTCATAGCTTGGATAAATATTTAAATAACGAAAAATGCAACATCCTTGGGTAAAAGATACTCTTACAGTGGTTTCTCCATTGTCAAATAGCTATAATATGGTATTTAATTTCATAAAGATACTGTTGAGACCGTGCTGGGTTATAGTGAACCTGTTTATGAAGTTTCGCAGAAGTTACACTATACTACTTTTGGTTTATTGATACTCTGTAGAATCAATCATTTAACGGAGTTATTTTTCCCACACACTATTCTCTGGTTACTCAACAAAATTATATTGCTTAAGTAAAAGAATTTTCACAATATAACATATGATCTCAGGGATTATATTCATTAATTAACATGGATATATTTTTTCATAGTTATACTATGATCGGCCATTTTTTGTTTTTCTTCATTTTCTTTTGAAGGTTAGAGCTGCTGAATTGCGGAAGATACTAGTACAACTTGGCCCGGTATATCTACATACTTTGCATAGTTTATAGACTCATTTATTGTTCACAGATGTTATGAGTTTGTGTTTCTACTAGTTCCATTTGGCATCTGTCGATGCATGAAAAACACTTTTATGCATTCATTCTCTTATGGTCTTACAATTATGTTTCAAATATGACTTTAAGTGACACAGAGATCAATAGAAAAAACTAGATTATTACCAAAATAATAATAATAATAATAATAATAATATTGTTTTGGCATTATGCATGGACATTTGTTGTGCATTTATGGATTTATTGACTGCTGTAACGTGATTAAGCAAAATAAGAGATATTAATTTCACCTCTAAAGTCCATTTCATTTACTTTATCATATCTCATCTCATTGATGTTCACATAATTTTAACATGCTTTTGCTTTTTCTTGTAGGCTTATATTAAGATAGCTCAGGCTATTTCATCTCGACCGGTAAGTTCTGCTTCAAGTAATTTACTATATATCCTACATGAATTGTAGCCATGTACTTTGGGCTAATATTTGCCTTTTCCCTTACTTGGTTTGACAAGTATTGTGTTTGTCTTCAATCTAAAAGTGGTGGTACTTGCTGGATCTTTTCAAACCAGGAATAAATTACAAATTCATTCTTCTGACTTAAGTTGATATCTGGACTAGCCCGTACATTAATTTGTTTTGTATATGAACTTTTCAAAAAGGGTGATTTATTTTGTAAAATATGTTGTACAAACATGACGAACCATTTGAGTCGGCCATTTTTTTGACAACATCAACCTTGTACTAAGAAAACACAAGCATAACAGCCTGTAAGATGTTGATAAAGATTGGCAAGATAAAGTCTTTTAGTTTTGAAGTTAGGAGAATGGAAAATGGAAAGTAAATGAAATATGAACTGTGTGAGGTCAGCTATATTTCCATACAGCCGACCTCACGTAGTGGGATAAAGGCTTACCTTCTTGTTGTTTTTGTATATTATGTAACTAAAACAGGGCCTTAGTTTCATAATATATCATAGACTTGCGGCTCTTTTTGGAGATATCATCTCACATATAGTATGAGGAAAATATTTTTGGCATCGTATCTACATTAATTCTTGCAAAGGTCATACTATCACTTTATATTTTCAGTTCTCTAAATTACTTAAGGGCAACATATAATAGCAAAAACAAGATTATGCCAATATTTAACCATTTTGTACATT
Organism: Scutellaria barbata; assembly: GCA_028654395.1. Classification (NCBI taxonomy): domain Eukaryota; kingdom Viridiplantae; phylum Streptophyta; class Magnoliopsida; order Lamiales; family Lamiaceae; genus Scutellaria; species Scutellaria barbata. The sequence continues at coordinate 4,740,100 of CM053652.1, forward strand.
CCAGCGTCCAAAAGAGTCTTTTTATGTTTCTGAATAGTTCTTATATTGCTACATGGAACTGTGATATATATTTGAGACTTGAGAGCGAACTGTGACATTAACAGGTATCTTCACATGGTAAACTTTTTTATGGAAACCTGTTTCTTGCAGGATTTGGTACCACCCATATACTTGGATGAGCTTTCACTATTGCAAGATCGAATTACGCCATTTTCCTCAGAAATTGCATTTGATATAATTGAGCAAGAACTTCAATTACCAATAGATGCACTTTTCTCAGAAATATCCCCCGAGCCTGTGGCAGCAGCATCGCTAGGTCAGGTATGTATTGTATTTATATATTCAATGAAATTAGAAATTGGTCCTCATTGTTGATTTTGAGAGATTATCATAAGATCAAAGATTAATTGAGATTAAATCTGAAAAAACAATTTTATATTCTGAAAAGGTTTATAAAGCTAGACTTCGCTCCAGCAGAAAGATTGTTGCTGTGAAAGTGCAGAGGCCTGGAGTTAGAGCTGCAATTTCATTGGACATACTGATCTTGCGTTTCTTGGCAGGGGTGATAAGGAGAGTGGGAAAATTTAACACTGACCTACAGGTAATAAGAGAAATGATTTTATTGTAACAGTTTCTTGAACTTAATTCAGACACAATTCATTTCTTAAGACAATCTTCATTGGTTTGTGTATGCACATTGTGGTTTAGCACTTGAACAAATGTTAATATTTTCAACATTATGTTACATTCCAGCTTATGCAAGTTCTTTAAACTACTTCTGTGCTAGCTCTTATTTCTTTTTACAGATTAAATGTAACTAATACATGATCAACAATTCGCAGTCAGTCGTTGATGAATGGGCATCAAGCCTTTTCCGGGTATTTAACTCTTTCATGACTTCATTACTTTGATGCTCCTATGTATGCTTCTTCCAAACAGAAAACAATGCTAGCTTGGATAGAGAACATGCAGCTAGGGCAGCTTATTTTCACTTTGCAGTACCTTGAAGCCCATTGAATTAAACTGCATATTTTGTTTAACAGAATTGTCCCAATTTATGAAAAGTATTTTTCTTGAGGCAGTTTGTGTTATTGTTTTCATGCAAAGAATCATATAAACAGAAGTTCTGAATTAACATTCCTCAACTGATACCTTAATGCATGTCAGATAAACAATGCTATGCTTGGTTGGCTTTTCTAATGATTATGATTGTTTCTTTTAACAAGTACTGTGATTTTAATGGAGGATTTGGTGCTTATACTTTGTTAATCTCACTTTCCTTGGTATGGCATGTCTGGAACTTCTGCTCAAAACTTTTTACTGGTATACAATGAATTAGGAATATTCTTAGTGCTTCATATTGAATACAGGTAATCCAATTGAATGCAGGAGATGGATTACAAGAAAGAAGCAGACAATGGAGTAAAGTTTAGGTAGCAATTTCTGTGTCATTATCTCCATTACCTTTAATTTAGATCTTCCATTGGCACTCTTAACCAAAAAAAAAAAAGGTCTGTAGTGTAATGAAACTTGGACTGGTAACATCTGATTGCTGAAAGAGCTTTCTTAATTGATTTTGTGTCTGATTATGTGTTGCTATTGTAGTTCTTGGACTCAAGAGTGAGCTCAAGAATAAAATTCAACAAATTAAGGAAACTATTGAGCTTTGTGGTCATGTCATATCTGCATATAGTCCTTGTGCTTAGCCTAGCTTCTATTCTGGTCATCAATTAACTGACTGGAGGGAACATGGTTTTCTTACCCTTCTGCAGGGCAAAGTGCTCTATCATAATGGGATATTTCAGATTTATTTAGTGCACTTGTACGTGGACGTGTATAGTAATAGTTCGGTTATGATTCACACAAGTTTAATTTTGATTTGTACTCCTACTGTTTCTAAATTGTGAGAGAGATGTTCAAGCTCAAATTTATAACTGTTGCTACTCCTTCAGACAGCTATATGGCAGCATACAAGATGTTGTAGTTCCTGAAATGTATGTTGAGCAAACAACTCGCAAGGTTCTCACAATGCAGTGGGTTGAGGTAATTCAATCTTTTATTTATATAACTATATTTTTTCCTTAGGGGATTTAAGAATATAAACAATATAAAAATATTCAACTAAAAGCTAGTAAGTTTGCTATCAGATTATTGCATGCATTGGAAATCATATTACCAAATTTTATGAGAAATCCAATTCATACATAATGTCCTCTACTAAAGAGTTTTTTAATTCTACTTCCAAGTCTTCTCAAAGATATTCTTCAAGTTATTGCCATGGTTCTGGTTCTGGCAGTAAATTAGTTTTTGTATATTTCTGAGATATCACTAGTGGTTTGCTGTAGATGTACGGTTGTTTCAGTTACCTAGTGGTTGTCTGGAAACATCACACACACACACACACACATATATCTATTACCTATATAAAAGTGTGGATGTTTCTTACAAAATATGGATTGCCTAATATATCCCTATTAAAGATTTTTATTTAAGGTTATGATAGTAATTTAGAATTTTCATACTTAAATAATTTTATATTAGAATTCTAACTAATTCAAAATCTTATAGAATTCTATTATAATTAAAACTTTAATATAAAAGTGATATATAAAGTATTTGTATTAATTTGAATTGATCTCCACGTGCGTTGCACGTGATCAAAAACTCGTATATATATATATATATATATATATGTATCCTACTTAAAAAACCCAGATCATCTTTGATTTGAAAGGGATTGACTTTTTGTTTAATAGCACATATAAGTTAATGGCTAAGGCACCTGAAGGATTTTCTTTAACAAAGGGATTACAGTTGCAGGAATGTTAAAATGGTATCTACATGGTTATGTGCTTTATATTGTGTTTTGAGGAATGCCTGAAGAGATAGTTTATCAGTCTAATTGATCTTAGAGATAGTTTATCAGTCTAATTGATCTTAGAATCTCTGGTTTTGTTTGATGAACAGCAATGTTTATGGCTCACATTTAATGAGTGCAGGGTCAAAAGTTGGGGGAAGTGAAGGATCTCTACATGATTGAGGTCTGTTCTTGAAACTATTTGCAGTATTATATTTCTATATAGTAAGTTCCTTTATTAATGGCACAACAGGTGGGAGTTTATTGCTCATTCAATCAACTTCTAGAGTTTGGATTCTATCACGCTGATCCACATCCTGGAAACCTACTTCGCACTTATGATGGGAAACTAGCCTACTTAGGTAATTTCTTGGCATAATATTTATATGATTAGGCATATAAAGATGACCTGCTACTTGGTATTGCAACAACATTCAACAGCATACTGATTAGAAAACTAAACATAAATCCTTTACTTATTAGGTAAATCAAGGGTGACCCATTTTTTTCTACATTGTTGTCACATAAAAACAATTGTTCATTCAACAATTGTACAGTAGTCATCATATAACATGAGAGGTGTTTGTCTTCTGGTTGAGCTCTGTATCCACATATTCTTAACATAGTCAACATATCTGGTTGACATAATAAATTCAGTGCTTAATTTACATCATATCTGACAGATTCCCTCTACCAGGCCGTTTTTAGCACACACCAGATTCATATCGTCTAGCTGCATGAGTGGCTGCTTAGAGATTATTGGGTTACTAATTTATAACTAGTAAAGCTTGTAATAAGTTATGACAGGACCTATTGAGCCACTTATCCATGCAGTTTATCATAAGACAAGCTAAATAGTAACTTATAGGTTCTAAATTCAGTAAAGGACTAATGTACCAATAAGCATAAAGAGTACTAGCATTCTGTTCTGTAGGTCTGAATGTTTAATTGCAGAAAATAAATGTTTGTTCATCTAAATCTTGTTTTAAGGATCTCCCTCCAAACACCTATCTTTTTATAAGGACATGGCTGCCTGATATGCTTTCAGTTTGTGAGCCTAATTATATCATGTAAGCTATATTTTGGCATTTGAATTTCATTCATTTGATCCGTTTCTGAAAGATATATCTTACTTAGACTTTGGCATGATGGGTGAATTCAAGCAAGAACTTCGTGATGGATTTATCGAAGCTTGTATCCACCTTGTAAACCGTGATTATGATGCACTTGCAATAGACTTTGTTACACTTGGGTACATTGACTCTCCTGCTATGCATTTAGCTGATTTTATACTTGTCATTTAAGATATATTAAAGACTAAAACTTCATTCAACAGGCTTCTTCCATCAACAGCTGACAAGGAGGCAGTTACAAAAGCATTAACAGGTCTTTTCTGCCTCTAAGATGTACCATACTTAATCTAGTACGACTATGAAATTCATTATTTGCCTTTGTTTGAACACAATTCTTTCTCATTATCCATCTTCTATTATTTCAGTTTCTATAATATGAAATAACATGTAGGTGTTTTTCGGAATGCTGTTTCCAAAGGAGTCCGCAATATAAGCTTCGGGGATCTACTTGGGGATTTGGGAACCACCATGTACTAGTTCCCTAACATCTTCACCTTCTACTAAATATCTTCATTTTTATTTGATTCTAAGTGCAGAAAATTTGTTATTTTTTGGCCACGGTCATGCAATTATAGTTACAATTACTTGCAAATTTTTTGACCTTCCACGGTGCAATTATGGTGGCTGTCAGCTCATCAGCATATTGTCCTAGAGTTTCATCTTTTAATATACATTTAGTTGGGTTTTTTTTTAATTATTTTGGAGTATCTTCTAATTTAACTATGAGGGCGATGTCCTTTGTTATGCCTGCAGGTACAAATTCAAATTCAGAATTCCTTCTTATTTTTCTCTCGTCATTAGAAGGTGTTCCTGTATTTGTATTTTATTTATTTTATGCTATGAATATGTAATGCTGTTTTACATTAAACTATCTTCCATCTAGTCACTGTGGGATCAACTCAATACTTACCTGATATTTTATGGCATATCCAGTCTAGCTGTTTTGGAAGGCATTGCCATCAGCTCCAATCCAGATTATAAAGTTTTGGGCAGTACATACCCTTGGATTGCACGGAAGGTTCTTACTGACAGCTCACCAAAGTTGAAATCTTCTTTGCAAGCTCTTCTTTACAAGGTATGTCATCCACATAAAGAATAACTGGTTGCTTTTTCACAGCTCTTTAGTCTATACTTGTTTCTCCAAGATTAATTGCTTATGTCTGGATGTTGTGTTTTATAAAATCAAGGATACTGATTTGAAGTGTTTTTAACTAGGATGGAGTATTCAGAATTGATCGATTAGAGTCTCTCTTAGAAGAGGTGAGATAATGTGTTTAAACCATCTGTCTCCACTCTCCTGTAAGTCATTCTGTCTAAGCAAAAATGCATAGGAATTGAAAAAATCCTATTTCTCTATTGTTTCTATTGTCTTGGGGCTCTCTTGTTTCTATTTTTTATGCCTGTGATGGCCTCTTGATACTTCATGAATTTGATGTGTCCAGTTGCATCTGATCTGTCCCAGTTTCTGGAAGCAATCGTTCCTTATAATTTTGGATTAAAACTGGGGTTCTTAGGAAAAGGGATTCATAACTATACTAATTATTTTTCTTCCTTTACTGAAACATATGAGACCCACATGTTTAGGTAGATAAATGAAGTTAATTCACATTTTGCTGCTTGTTTGAGAAGTATTAACCCCTCTAAACATTTCTTTTGTTTGGCCTTGAGCATTTTTTGAAAGAAGTGATCATCTGATTTGCCTCTGGTCAGTTGCTTTGCTTTTATTCAATTAGGTATAATTCTTTGCAAACCTGTCACTTTGCAAATGCTGCATGCTTCAGTGTTCTCAATGAGAAAGCTCTAACGTAGGAGGAACTCTACAACTTATTTCATTTGGCATTAGAAAGTGTAAAATCATCACTGCAGATAAAACTATAGGAAGAGGCCGGAGAAGCATTTTGATATGGTAACTTCCTGAGGAGGCAGTGATGTGTTGAGATGATAGAAATATAAAGTTAAATGGTTTGTTTAGGGAGTGGTCCCACTGTCTAAGTGGTGAAGTATTTAACAGTGTTGTAAAAGTCTTCACCTGGGTGCTAGGTTTTCTTAGGCTCCACTAAATGCTTGGCCCTAGTCTAGCGGCTGCCTGCCACCTAGCACCTACTGCAACATTAGTATTTGACTGGTCAGGGAAAGAGTACGTGTCTGTTGGTTCTAAGGAATTAATGGCCAAGTGAAGGAAAAAGCAGATTAGGTTGTATGAAGATAACAAATGATAGGAAAGAACTAGAAGAGAAGGACAGAAAAATAAAAGGAAATACTTGGGTGCAGGCATGGAATGAACAAGGTATCAGGTTTTGCTGATTTATCAGTTGCGTTGTCTTTTTCTATTAAATGTCAATGGTTTTTTGAACAATGAGAGGAGTCAAAAGTTATTCGAACTGTTGATGCACCCAAGTTGATATCATACCTATGATATGTTTGCATCATTAATGCTGAAAGTAATATGTATTGTTCTAATTTTTAAATGCTCTAAGAAGCTCCCAGTGTTGCAAAAATCTTACATCTTTTCTGTTCATATTCCCTGCTACAGTTTATGTGACTTAGGGTGGCCCTTGATCAGACCTAAATGTTACATTAATTTAAAACGTTCGACGCATGTAGCTTTCTGTTATCCATCATTCTTCTAATAGTAGATTTTCGCTTGAGACAGTCGTTACGAGCCAGGACAGAACGAGCATCGTTTGAAAAGCAGGATGAAGATGACACTAAGATGGTTATCAAACAAATCCTATCATTCGCTTTGAATGAGAAGGTATTTCTAACTCCCATCTCATTATTGGTTGGTCGGTATGGAGAGACTAGGTTAAAGCAGTACTCTGAAATATATTATGATGTATGCAGGGTGCATTTGTGAGAGATTTACTTCTTGAGGAATTTTCAAAGGTTAGATTCTGGTGCCATCTCTCTGAATTGCTTGCATGGAGCTTTGCATGGTAGATTGAGAGTCCACTCCATATTTATTCTCTCTAGGAAGCAGAAAAAAACAAGGCCAAAAAATTTGGGAAGACCAATAGCATTATTACAGTCACTGGAGTTAAACGCCAACTGCATGACTAATGTGCATGATCATTGGTTTGGAATATGAAAGTTTTGATAAGAAAAGGGGAGCTAAATTCTATTCCTTGCTGAGAAATATGAGGTTGATTCTGCATATTCATATCAAATTTTGCCTTGTGGTAAAAATTGTGTGGGAGAGAGATACTTCCAATACAATGCCGGTTAAGCTTTAAAGCAATTGGAATCTCTTCCAGAAACATTTTTGCCCTCTCTACCTACTCTAAGACCAGGGCCTTCTGCATCTATGCCTTTGATTGCTTTGGGATTCTCATCTTAACATTCACATTCTTGTATATCTGGAAATGGATGGTCAGACGTGGGCTTAGCAAAATGATGCTCAATGTGTTGCTCTAAGCCGATGACCTGACATGTCTGTAATCACACGTGTTATTTGGGTGTTGATTCTGATGATACTTATTATTTGATTTTTAAGTGATCATAGGGCTTGGATGCACTTGGAATTGCGACCTTGGATTCAATTACATCTGCAATGATTGGAAACCTACCATTTACACCAAATTCTCTTTCCAGTATGACTGATGAAGACATCACCAATCTGAGAACACTGAGACGGCTCATGCTACTACTTTCAGGGCATCAACAGACTGAAACATCTATAAGGGTAAGAGACGTTCATTATGAATAACTGTTCTATGTAGTCAAAAGGACAAGTAAAAATATCTGACGTAGTTTTTATTGAAGTTGAATATATCAATCTGTCATCATAGTCAAGTGTAAAAGTTTTGGGTTCCATCTACTGGGGAAGTCCATTTGGTTGGACAAATGAACATGGTGTTGGGATAACTGCTGTTTGATCATTTGCACACATGTTTTGCTTGTGTTTGTCTGTACTGTGTGCATGCTTGAAATACACCTGTTCAATGCCTGGCTGCTAAATAAACATTCTTTTTGCTCCCTTGAGTCCCCTCCAAAGATAGAAGCTGTGCTCAAATTTCTGAATTATGGATATTATACACACAAAATAAGAAATAATTTATAAAAATGCTGTAAGAATGAACTGATATTTCCTTATAGCAGCAAGTCAAAGGAGTCGGCTCAAATGACAGCGAGGAACGATCCTCGGATAAAGCAACACTGCTCCCTTACGGATTGGTATCTGTCCAGGAAATGTTTCCTCTTCTGTCTGCAATTTCTGAGGTAGAATTACACATCTAACATCTAGTTGTGAAATTTTAACAGTCGATTTTGATTGAGTGATTCAGAGTGCTCTTTCTTGATATTATAGCCTTGCTGAACTGATATAATATCTTTCAGCTCCCACGAGATTCACAACAACAACTACTGAGATTACCAGCAGATTTGGCCGGAAAACTAGTTACTCGTGCTGTTGCCAGGACGATAAGACGGGCTTTCCTATAAATAGATCCACAATCGCTTGTCCTACGCTGCTCTTCAAACAATTCTACTTCTTGCAACAATTTATACGTTTTGGGTTAGAGAAGTCAATCAGATTTTACAATTGAGAAGGCACCCCTCCTAAAGAACTTCCAATTGAGAAACTTGCTGAGGAGATTGAAATTTTCAATTCAACTTCAATTATGAACTATATGTGTTGGTTCTTTTATAAAGGAATCCAAAGAATTGTTAAATTGAGGCTAAACATTGTAAGAGTGATGCCCCAATCTATTTTTGGTGATTTTTCTTCTTCAACCTGTAAAATTTTGCACTTAATCTTCTCACTACTGTGTGGCACCTACTTTTTGTGAATTTTCTTCTTCAACCTGTAAAATCTTGCACCTAATCTTCTCAACCGCCACTACTGTCTTAATTTTACACAGGTCAACTCTTACACTATTTTTTTTTCATTTAATTTTCTTTATTCTTTTAATTTTTATTCTTTTTCTTTTCTTTTTTCCTTTTTCTTTTCTCATATTGAATGTTCTTAAATGTTATAAATTTGTTATATCATAATTAATATGTCAAAAAATTATATGCAATTAAAATGTTATTATGGAATGAATGTTAATATTAACATTATTTTAATTATATGTGATTAAAATCTGAAATAATATAATATGTTATTTGAACAATATAAACTATTATAATTATTTTGATGTACCATAAAGTTTAAAATACAACACAAATGATAAAGATTAATAAGATTACGTGCAATATTAAATATTAAATCACGATTCCAAAAAATATCTAGACATATATTGATATCATATTGGATATTTATATTAATAAATTACAAGTATATTTGTGTGGATATGTTACAATATTGTACTATGTATCCGGGAGACCAATAATTTGTATGAATTTTCACTATTTTCACTTTTATTGCTATTTGACCCATTCAAGTCGGATTCTCCACCTCTATCAAAAGCCATATTGAACCATTCTAGTTGAATATTTTACTAATGAATAGTGACCTAGTCTAGCTTGAGTTTATAAAATTTATCATTTCAAGCTCAAAAAGTCCAAATTCAAACAAATTTTTTATTTCAAGCTGAAAGGTCTGAGTTCAAACAAATTCGATTGTAGCTTAAGTTTTTCAATAGAGTAGAGCTTGTGTAACAATGTATCCACCCACCTCGACTCGATTACAAACCCTGACCTCCACATAGCTCAATCAAATGAAAAACCAGTCACCAGGCCCAAAAACATTTTTCAAGAAAAGAGGGTTTTCTTTTAGAGGTAACATGAAATATCAGCAAAAATACAACACTTTTGGGGAGTTTTGATAATAACATCGTTGTTCTAAATAAATTTAAAAATAGATTCCAAAACACCTCTTCTAAATATGATTTATCAATATTTAAGGGACAAAACTGACAAAACACAAAACCAAGCAGTCACCAAAACGTGAAACATGCAATCTAGCTTCAAACTTACGCAGAGACTGCGTGTTGAATTCAAAATTTCTGATAAAGATGGATGCTGAATAATAGATATCTGAAAACCGCCTTCATATTTCCAATAATACTCCCGTCAAGGCACCGGAAAATTACTATTTACATATAAAGAAATACTACATAATATATGCCCATCACTCAGGTTCTAACCAGGATCCATAATATAGCACACATAACTCCAAGTAAAGACAAACATATAAAACCAGTTCTAGATTTGCCCGAACTGCTTGAAGTTGCCAAGGCATTACCTGCAGCAACATTTAAGTTTCTAGCATTCAGTCTTACCCTACCAAAGCTAGACATTCGTTCGAAAGCCCTATTTACCAAAGCACTTTCAGAAGCTGAAGCAGGATTTGTTGGTATAGACTCCACAAAGGACCAGAGAGCAGAAGAGAACCATGAGTCTGTACCATCATCCTGTTTGCCACTTCCAATTACATTTGCTCCAGTAGAATGATTTACAAAACCATTATTTTGATTTTGATGTAAAACACCTAAACATGCCAAAATCGGCTAACATTAGTAAACAATCATAACAACTTCAATAGAAGAAGAGCTCTTGAAGCTAGCTCAAACTCCCCCCATTTCCACTTGGGCACGAGAGTTTTCACCACCTTGAAGATGACATGGTCTTTCCATACCATCCCCATCTGACCAAGAGCTCTATAAGATTAGTCAAAAGTAGAGAATATAAATGGTGCAGAAGTCACAGGAAATTGAATAAATCGTGTACAAGTCATAGAATATATGCTATACAAGTCATAGAATAAATAGTGTACAAGTCACAATTGCCTTTTTTGGCAGTTAAAGTCTAAAAGAATTGCTTCAAGGTGAACTCCATTAATATCAATACCTGAAGTTGATGATGGAATAATTCCCTCATTTGTTTCTGCATCGGTTAGAGAACCAAATCTTTGCTCATCAGTCCATAGCAGATGGCTGCTTCCATCTGAATTGTTAAATTGTTGCTGCAGCAGGTAATTTGCTGTTGTATTCCCAAGATTGTTTAAGTAAGAGCTTGAGATGGGTCCCATAGCTTCATTTTCAAAGCTATTCACAAATGATTGAGAGATCTGCCTGGACTCAACAGAACCCACCTCACAAGGGAACGAGGATGCATCTTCAAACAGATCAAACTCATGTAAAGTATCGAAGCAATCAATCAGAAAATTCTCCGAATTATTAACCAATCTATCAGGATTTTCAGTGGTTGCATCTGGATCAAGATCATTCAATTCAAGAAAATCTTCAAGGAAGTCTTCTTCAATGTTACGAGGATTCAGTGAGTTGGCGATTGGGGCAGAAGAGACCTCAGAAGCATCACATGACTGCAATTGAGTTGTGCCGGACTGCGTATGGTCAACACTTGCGGGTATATCAGGTGGCTGGCTAAATGTGTTGAACACTGGAGAATGACCAACTAATGTACTCTGAGTTTCCTCGTCACCAACAAACTGATCCAAAACATACCCATAATCAATCAGTGGCTCATCAGGGAAGGGCTCATCAACTATTTTGTTCATAATTTCCTCAAGATCATCAAATGGTGATAGATGATGTGCATCAACTGCTTTAGTATTATCAATTGGTATGATCGCATTAGACTGGTTTATTGGAATCTCCGACTCAATTGGGAGCTGAATTTCAAGATCATCATCAGCCCAGTCTTCTTCCCTGAATGGTGCACCATATTGCTCACCATTTTTGGGACCAGGTCCACTTTTCTTGAACACCTTGTATAGTGCAAAGTATTCCCTGGCACCCTGGCATCTTTTCAGCTCCTCTTCATCCATGGTATATTCATGCATCACCCAGTCTGTGCGCTCTCCTTTAGGTGCACGGCCTCTATAGAAGACCAGAGTCTTTTTTAACCCAACAGCACGAGAACCACATGAGATGACACGGTCCTTCCCAGTTGCTTTCCAATATCCATGCCTTGTTGCCCTATTGGACCTTGCTCCATTTGGATATTTCCTATCTCGAGGACTAAAAAAGAACCATTGTCTGTCACCTGTCTTCAGTTTTGACATCCCTGCATTTCAGATGCGTGAAAAGTCAATATATATTGGCATCAGGTATCAAAATAATAAACAAAAAATTCCACTTAAAAGAACAGAAGGTGGCAACTAATAGAACTAAACATTTCACAGAAAAACATGGCCGGACTCATGCATTGATATTTAAAAAATACAACCCTGAGCCAAAATGAGTCCACAGAAAGGTCATTATCACTGCAATCACACATGACATGTGGGAATAATACAAAACGTGAGATTCCAAACAAATACATACGTATTTGGTGCAAACGCTTATGCATACTCCCAAAAAACAAACATTTGCACACGATACGAGAATCATCATATGAATCAGCTCATTTATTCACGTTGACTACAGAAATTCATCAGTCTTGCTATGCCCATTGACCCAAATGATCTCACCAGCAGACGTACATAAAATGAAATTGGAATCAGCAGTAAGATATGGCAATCTACATAGTGGAAAAGTAAAAAAGTAACATTATCCTCACCAAAAAGGCAAACAAACTAGTCAACCACTTACAGTTGACATCAACTATAATCAGCATTAACCTAACCAAATTAAACACGAATCCGTAACAGCAACAAAGAGAACCACCATCATGATAAAAAACTCACGAGAAAACAATACGTCAAACACAAAATTAAACAAACACTCAACCAAAATCCAAGCGCTAACCCCTGACTATCAAAATAATCAATCTATATAAAAAATAAGTCAATCATCAAATAAAAAATAACAGAAAAAGCTAAAACAAAACTGATCAAATAAAAACAAACATAAATCAAAAACCCTACCAGGCAATTCCTCGGGATCCCACTTATAAACATCGGTCTCAGAGATAACGTCGAGAAGATGGCGTTGACAGCAGATCTTCCTCTTGAGATAGTACAGCACGAGCTCCTCATCGGTGGGGTGGAATCGGAATCCCGGAGGAAAAATGTCTCCGTCACCGACAGAACCCGATAGAACCTTCATAGTCCGATCAAAAGAGACTCTCTAAAAACAAAAAAAACAAGGAAAAAGGTGAAAAATAGAGGGTTTTTCAGAGTTGATTGGGGAAAACCTAGAGAAGGAAGAATGGGAAGATGGAGAGAAAGAGGAGTGGTGGAGAAGGAAATGTTCTTTCCTACCACTTCGGTCAAAGACAAATAATATTATTTTAAAGTGATCGTAATTTCTTGGAACCTAATAGCAGAGGAGATTTGTTCCGGTGTGAGTGCAGTGCACTGAGATTTGAGTGAGCCGCCTTTTACAACTTTTGACTTTGATTCCACTTTCACTTTCCGGGGTTCAGTTTCATTTTAGGAGATGGTTCTTCTTTTTTTCTTTTTTCTTTTTTTAAGAAGAAGAAGAAGAATTCAATTTAATTCCTTTTATTACAAGATCAATGTTGATTAATTCATAATTATGAAATTTATCGGTAGGTATTTAGATTGGTTCGTATATTAAAGGTGTTAAACAGATCAAGTCAACCACTGTCATTTTGGAGTTATTATTTTTAAATGTTTTTGATGAATTTAAAATCTATATTAATTAGAATGATTTGAAATTAATTCCCTTTAATTTTTTAAAATTAAATCACTCAATCTAAACGTAACCTTACTAAATTGATTCATTATATTTTAATTGTGTATGAGAAAGATAAATGATCGAATTGACTTTCTCTGTTTCTACAAATATGTTATTATGTGATTAAATGTATCTAAAATTTTGCATTTTACCGACAAAATTTCCTATCGTTGCACATTACCTACTAAATTATGTAAATTGTGGTAATTGATTTTTATCAACTCTCAAAATTTGCATAATACCCTTAATAACATTATATTTTACTCAAAATATTAAAATTAATAATATTTTATTCGTAATATTTTATTCTGAATATCAAAATATAACAAAAATACTTCAAGGTTAAAAATGTCAGACAATTACCAATTTAATTTTTAGGTCTTAAATATTATTAGGAAATTTCTACTAAAATATTTTATAATTTTTTAATCTTAAATATTTGTAATAAAAAAGATTTTTTTAATATTGAATTTCATTTAAATATTTCACATAAATAATATTTTTATATAGTACTTTTATAAAAATATTATTTATATAATCAATTTTAACACTTTGTAATTTAAATCAAAAAAATTGAGATCAGCTATTGTGCAAACAATTGTGAAGTGTTCTTTTTCATGTTAATTTTTTTCCCCTCAAAAGTACCGAGGTTTTTTTCCAAGTCCCTGAATAGCCAATGCCTAAATTTTCAAAAATTGATCACACTATTTTCCTGAATTGAAGGCTTCATGGCTTTAGCAAAAATAAAAGATTTCAAAAACAAAAAACAAAAACAAAACAAAAAAACTAAAAAAGAAAGAAAGAACAAAAAAATAGGTAATGCAAAGCCATGAATTGTGAGAATGAGGAGGAATCCTAGGAGCATGGAGGATCGTATCTGTCATGGTAACAAAATCAAAGATAAAATATCGACATGCAGCTCAACACATGGAGCACACTGCAAAGCTTCTATTTACATAATAATTTACAGATTATCAACCCATCTCTTTCACAGAAGCTCCAGTTAGTAGTAGCCATAACACCGCACATATTACTCCAACTAAAGAAAAACACAAGAAACCTATTCTAGATTTGCCTGTTTTTCTCCATGTTTTACTAACCTTCTTGTTACTGCCATTTATTCTTACCCTATTGAAGCTAGACATTCTTTCAAAAGCCCTGTTTACCAATGCACTTTGATCAGACGCTGAAGCGGGACTTGTTGGTATCGACTCCACAAAGGACCAGAGAGCCGAAGAGAACAATGAATCTGTACCATCATCATGTTCGCCTCTTCCGTTTTCATTTTCAAAACCGTTATTTTGATTTTGATGCAAATCACCTAATAAGCCAAAACAACCTTGCTAATATTAGTTAACAGTCTAACATAACTTACCATCCAACTGATCAAGAGCTCTGTTCATTTAGAGAATAAACGGCATTCAAATCATAAGAAATTGGATAATATCACATTTTTAGCAGCTCATTATTTGATTCGCTGGAAATCCCACTATTTAGGTACCTGAATTTGTTGATACAGTGAAGGCCTTATCAACTTCCCACAGCTGACTGGTTCCATTTGGATTGTTAAATTGTGGCTGCAACAGGTAATTTGCTGCTCTGTTTTCAAGATTGTTTGTATCGGGCCATGAGAAGGATTCCATGGCTCTGTTTTCAAAATTATTCGAGCATGGCTGAGAAAGTTGCCTGGACTCAACAGGGCCTACCTCATATAGGATCGAGGATGCATCACCATACAGGTCAAATTCATTCAAACAATCAAATTCATCAACCCACAGATTCTCATTATTCGCCCATTTATCAGGGCAATGTGTGGTTGGATCCTGATCAAGATCATCTATTTCAAGAAAATCTTTGACAAAGTCCTCCTCAGTTATTCGACGATCTTGCTCACCGATGAATGGGGAAGAAGAGACCTCAGGTGCCTCACATGACTGTGTAAGGTCACAACTAGCTACTACATTGGGTTGCCGGCTAAATGCTTGTACCAATGGCAAAGATACATCCCCAGAAGAATGGCCAAATAACATACTCTGAGTTTCAGTCTCACCAACAAACTGGTCCAGAGTGTACCCAAAATCAACAAGTGGCTGAACAGGGATGGGCTCATCTGCTATATGGTTCATGGTTTCCTCAAGATCGTCCAATGAGGACAAATGTTCATTATCAACTATTTTTGTATTATCAAAACAGGGGATCTTATCCTGCTCCACCGGACACTGAATTTCAACTTCATCAGCAGACCAATCCTCTTCTCTGAATGGTGCGCCATATTGCTCACCATTTTTGGGACCTGGCCCGCTTTTCTTGAACACCTTGTTCAGCACATAGTACTCCTTAACATCCTGGCATGTTCTCAGCTCCTCTTCATCCATGGAATATTCATGCATCACCCAATCCGTGCGTTCTCCATTAGGTGCACGACCTTTATAAAAGACCAGAGTCTTCTTTATCCCAACAGCACGAGAACCATAGGAGATTGTGCGGTCCTTCCCAGTAGCTTTCCAGTAACCATGCCTAGTAGCTCGACTAGACCTTCCTGCATTCGGATATCTCCTATCCCTAGGAGTAAAGAAGAACCATTGCCTGTCACCAGTTTTTAATTTAGATATCCCTGCAATTCATGTATGTGTACGTCGGTAAATTACGCAATCAAGAAGAGTAAGAAACCAACAATGAAACCCAATCACACAAACAGAGTGCACATAACTAATCGAACATAAACAGTAACCTCAAGACACAGGAAATGGCAAAACACACACACACTGAATATGGCAAAACACACAATCACGAATCACTGCACCAATTGGCTCACTACTACTGGCCCAGATTTCAATTTGTTGTTTCCTATAAGCCCAATGAACTCATTTCTCCATCAATTCATCAGTTAAATGCAACAAAACAAATAATGGAAACAGAAAAAACAACAAGTTTGGATTGGAAAAATAAACCCATCAATAAGACGTCAAAAAACCCATAAAAACAATCAATCGAACAAAAACATTGAACAATTAAAGCAACGATTAAAAAAAAGGTAAATGAAAAACCCACCAGGCAAGTCCTCGGGATCCCACTTGTAAACATCGGTGTCACAGATGACGTCAAGACGGTGTCGTTTAGAGCAAATCTTCCTCTTGAGATAGTAAAGCACGAGCTCCTCATCGGTGGGGTGGAATCTGAAGCCAGGTGGAAATTTCTTTCCGTCGCCAAACAAATCCGAACCCCCTACCATCTACAGAGCCAAAACCCCCCTCAACAAAAGGGGAAATGGGTTGGGGCTTTCAGTATGAGTGTATGAAAAGCAGAGCGAGAAAAGATCCAAAAGGAGGAGGAAGAGTAGCGAGCAAGTAAACCATGAAAAAGGAAACGACAAAATTTTATGGAGAACGATTTGGTCCAAACGGTTTCTTCCACCGTACACTTGGTGAAATGTAATTGAAATTATTAGATTATGATACATGTATAATTTTTCTTATTTACATATTTAATTTGTAATTTTAAATATAAAATTAAAATGAAAGAATATTTAATTATACACGTATCATCATTTGATATGTTTAATGTATTACACCAAGTGTATGATGGAAAGAAACTTGATCAAACGTGAACTTAACTAATTTAGAAATCTTTATATGAAAATTTCATCTATGGGAAATAATTTAGTATATTGAAAAATGTAATATATTTCCTTCTCAAATAAAGATTTGGATAAAATATATTGTTAAAAGAAAAAAAAAATGAGACTAATGTAATGTTTTAGGAAATAAGATTACACTTGGATGTATTTTGCCAAAAAAAATTAAGTTATATTTTGACTATAGAAAAAGTTTTTTGCAAATTGAAAGGAGAATTATATTTTTGGATGTATTTTGCCAACAAACAAAAAAAAAAGGTTATATTTTGACTATAGAAATTTTTTTTGCAAATTGAAAGGAGAATTATATTTTTGGATGAGTTAATTTTAATTTTGATTATGTATATTAAATATTTTTTATTTTTTTAACAATTAAATATTTATTTTTCAATTTTTGTCATTTATATTTTAATTCTTTCAATTTCAATCTCATTTTAATTGAAATTTTCAAAATTTTTAATGTTAAATTCCAACGGTCACAATAATAATTTTGAAAACTTCGATTAAAATTGGACTACAATAGAAAAAAATTAAAGACATAGAGATTAAAATTAGAAAATGGATATTTATGGTAAAACAAGAACCTTTTTTCTTTAATTTGAAACACATAAAATATTGAAAATATATAAACGTAGATTTGAAAAATAAACCAACCTAAATAGAAGGTAATTGGATAGATCTTCCAATCAGATTAAATTGAGAGTTCACTAACTAATTGATCCACTCATGACTCAACTTTTTTTTTTTTTTTTTTGGTAAATAGTTCAGTATCCCACTATAATTTAATTAATGTTGGAAGTGTATTAACAGTGTAATCTATTTATTTTATACAAACCCATAACAATATAAAATTATATACTCCATTTAAAATAAATGTAGGATTAAAATTTAAATTTTATTTCAAATTAAATATTATTTTACATTTTTATACAATTTAATTTCTAAATTATCTTTAAAATAAGTGTAGGATTAAAATTAAAATTTTATTTCAAATTAAATATTATTTTACATTTTTATACAATTTCATTTCTAAATTATAGTAAGTTATTAATAAGTTATGGGGTATTATGCTATTACTATTACTTAGTTAAAATTATGCATCATAAATTTTTATTAATTAAGAATGTATTTATTTAATTTTTATATTACTTAATTATGATAAAAAGGTTGGTCTCCCACACAACACTTGTATGGATTTAAATTCATACAATTGAATCGACCCAACCTAAATTCTCGTGTTTGTAGTTTTTTTTTTTTTTTTTCGTTTCAGTTGCTAATCTTTATGTTATATTAGTGTCCATCTTTACTGTTTTACTGAGTTATTCAGTAATTCCTTTTAGCTATCGTTTTATTCTGGCCGATCTTAGTATTGGTGTTTTTTTATGGATCGTCGTTTCAAGCCTTGCTCCCGTTGGACTTCTTGTGTCGGGATATGGATCAAATAATAAATATTCCTTTTTGGGTAGATTAAGGGTTGCTGCTCAATCAATTAGTTATGAAATACCATTAACCCTATGTGTATTATCAATATCTCTACATGCGGTTCGGTGAGACATAAAATTTCCCTTATTTATTTTCTTTCTAGTAAGAAAGTTAAATGATTTTAATTTTTTTTATGTTATTTAATATGACATTTATATACAAGTATGTTGACCTTTATATAATAATTTTATTTAAAAAAATATTAGCTTCTAGTATTAATATTTATGTTATATTAGTGTGACTTTTATGTTATTTAGTATGACCTTTATGTATTGTATCTTAGGAAAAAAATAATTAATTTCAGTACAATTTGTACATATATACTTTTATGTGATATTATCATACATTTATGTGATATAACTTATATCTTTATATTAATTTAGACATACCATTATATAATATATAAATATGCAATTAACATAACTAAAAGGTATGAGTAAGGATTAAAAAATCGTGATATTTCGATGATATATTGCTGAAATCATGGATCCGAAATAATAACAAGATGCAATTTTTTTTAAATATCGACAAACTATCGATAAAATCATTTTCGGTGAAAATGCCTCATTTTCGTGGGATTTCATAAATATACCGGTAATATATTGGTTTCATAAATATCAGTAGAATTTTATTTTTTTAATATTTTTTTGGCCTATTTTTTATTTCTATTATAAGTGTACGCTCCATCTCCTAATAATTCTCTCAATTATTATCACTTATCACAAAATCCATATAAAAGAATTTTTTATCCTTACAAGGCCATTCATAGATTTTTTGATAATAAATTGTATCTTCTGACTTAATTATAAATGTGATAGTTTTCACTATGCAACATAACATTTCTTCTTCTATATCATAATCTACAAGTTCTTCTAAATTAAAATCTACAAATTATCCTTCAAATATCAAGAAGATTCATCATTTAAAGGTTGGTTAATTTAAATATTTTACTAAATATTTTATTTCTTCAAGCACCTATAAATATATCGTTTTAATTGAAATTTTAAGTTCAATATATATGTTAATATTAGTTATAATAATCTGTAAACTACTAGATTCAAAAAAAATTACAAAGTTTAATTTTTTTTTAAATGTTCGATATTTCCATTGAAATCGATATATCCATCGATATTTTCATAAAATTAAGGTACCGATATTTTCGTCCTTAAGTATGAGTAATATTACATAAAGTTATGTTGATTAAAAAAATTGAAATTCTTCATTTTTTTTTCTAAGTTACAGTAGCTATAATATTTATACATAAATATTATACTAAAATAATATAAAGATTCCATATTTATAATTTAAAGATCGACATATAAAATAAAAAAAATTAAAACTCACAAATTTAAATTGAATTGCCTCAATTATATAGATTTAAATTTATGCATAGAAAAGTTTTACTGCTATGGTAAAAACTCATAAACATTGAAACGAGGGGAGGATAAATTAATAAAAACACCAAAAATTATATTGATTTGATCAGTTTAGCACGTGGGCAAGAGAGTAATAAAATGAAACCCAGATCAAGAACGACACAAAAGAATCCCACAACTGTCATCCCCCCTCAAAGTATCCGCTTTCATCACTTTTCTTATAGTCGCACTTTAAAGAGCTGTTTTCAAAGATTTGCTTTTATCCTCGCTTACTGTTCCCTTTCCACTATTTCTCTGTAAGTCTCCGTATTACCCACCTGATTTTATTTATTTTAAATATTTTTTTCTAAATTTTAGATGGGCAATTGTAGCTGCTTCTAGTTGGAGCACTTAATTTTATTTGCGAAAATGTAGCATATTTTATTTTGCCTAATTGATTTGCTTGAAAGGTTTAGTTTTATTGATCGATATGGTGTTTTTTTTTTTTATGGTTTAATTTTGATATTTTATGTGTATGTGAAGCTTAGCTCAGCTCAGGCATAAAGTTGAATCTTGAATTCATGATATATTTATTATCTGGGATTTGGCGATTTGTAATATCTGAATGATGTAGTTGATTAACTAAATTTTATCCTTAAAGTTGACTCCTTCAAGGTTTGATTCATAGGGTCTTAGACTCATTCTTGGACAATGTTGATAAGTGGTGATTGTTGTTTCTCTTTTCAGGTTACAAATGATGTAAGATATATTTGAGCAAACGTTGTAAACTGAAAATCTCGAAGATTTGAAGTGGAGAAGAGTAATATAGATAGATAGTTGAAGAATGGTGTTTTGGGAAGGATATGTGAGTGATGAATCAATGGGGACATTTGCTCCCTTAGTGGTTTACTGGTTGTACGCGGGGTTTTATCAGCTCCTCCCTCCTTTAGATAAGTATAGACTGCACTCAAGAACCGAAGAAAACGAGAAAAACTTGGTACCATTGGGATCTGTGATCAAAGGTGTTCTCCTTCAGCAGTTTGTTCAGGCTGTTGTTGCAGAATTGCTCTTCATGGTAAATGCATAATATTTTCAAACCTCTTTAGGTGTCATATTTGTAGACTTATATTGGATTAAGTGAATACAGAATCCTCGTGCTTTGTTTGTTCTCTGAGATTCTGTGCTCTATGTATGGTGGTAATAGAATTGTAAGGCATATAGTTTGAACATAATCGAGTTCCTCAATTATTTACGACTCAATGTTCTATGCTTAGTAATGCAGGTAACTTCAAATACGAGTTCTTCTGGGGCCATCGTTCAACTTTCTCTTCCCATCCAAGTTGTGCAATTTGTAATTGCTATGCTGGTTATGGATACGTGGCAGTACTTCGTGCATAGATATATGCACCAAAACAAGTTTTTGTACCGACACATCCACTCTCAGCATCACAGACTAGTTGTCCCTTATGCTATTGGGGCTCTTTACAATCATCCATTGGAGGGCCTTTTATTAGACACGTTTGGTGGTGCTATATCCTTCCTCGTTTCTGGAATGACGGCTCGTACTGCAGTCTTCTTCTTCTGCTTTGCTGTTATCAAAACAGTTGACGACCATTGTGGGCTCTGGCTGCCTGGAAATATCTTCCATCTACTTTTCCAGAACAACACTGCTTATCACGATGTTCATCATCAGCTACAAGGTACGAAATTCAACTACTCCCAACCGTTTTTCTCCATCTGGGACAAATTGCTAGGGACATATGTACCATATACACTTGTAAAGCGGCCTGAAGGGGGCTTTGAGGCGAGGCTGAAAAAAGACTAATCACCTCTCGATTGTGCTTCTCTCACAGAGGTCGCATGGGTTCTTTAGTAGAAGGTGGTGCACGTTAGAGGGAGTGAAAATGTGTAACTTCATTTATATTGTTGATTTTTTATTTCTCACATGTTTTGACCACTGCGTACCTAGTTTATTTGGAATATTTGTTTCATCACTGACTAACCCATGATTGTATGGTTTGGAGATTTGCTCACTTCCTGATAAGATTACATTCTCTACTGAAGTTTATGGTCTCTCTTTGCAAATTTCTAGGTTGGTAAACTTCTTTGAGTATATGATAATACCCGGGGCTTAATTGAGTAGATCTCATTGAACACATTGTCTATGAACTTATCATTAGTCAGTGTTGAATGGATTAATTTTGATAAGGCTCTGAGAGTAGTTGTATAGTCAACTATGGTTCAAACCAGATTCTAGCTGGTGTGTTGTGTTGTCTACTATCAATAGAATGTCAGAACATGAGTCAACTTTGAGGATTGCAGGAGCATGTTAGAAGCACGATTAGTTGAGCCGAGTCAATACAATGTCATGTACGAGCTCGAGCTCACTTGAGGCTCTTTAGGGAGCTTAATTTTAAGAGGAAGACACCATTAACTCTTCAAGGTTTGTGAGTCTTGTTGAGTATTGTTGAGCTCAAGTTTAACGAGTAGTTCATGAGTCAGCTCAACTTAATTACTCCCCAATGAAGTAGTTGCGTTAGCAGTCCGCTCAAGTCAATAAGATAGGAAACAAGGTAACTCAGAAGCTGTTATATAAGTAAAAAAATTGTGGACAAATGAGTACAAAAGTTTTAGTATCACCAAAAATCCCTACAAGAACAAGATCCCTTCTTGAATCTATGGAATCGAGTACGATCCCTCACAATAATTTCTCGATCATACAATTTTGAAATATGCTTCATTACAACATGGCAATCCCCACATATCCTAAGATTCTTATTAATGTTTATGGGGCTCCCATCTTCTGTACTAATCAAACCAAAAGCTACTGCTAGTTTCTCACTATGATAAGACAATGCATTCTCCTTCTCTTCATGCCCAATATCATGCAACACATAGTTCGTCTCCGGCTCATATCCGAATTCTCTAATTCTAAATGTGATCTCTTCTAATTTTATGTATATATCTCTCCAGTTTGCATGACTTTTATCGCCATTGAAGAACTGGTATATAACACCGTTCATCTCAGTATAGCTAAACCCCGGCACCTTCTTAACATCCCTAGTCTTCATTGCATCTCTCACCCTCCCCACATCGTTCCACCTCTCGTGTGCTGCATAGACATTTGATAACAGCACAAAATCCCCACAAGCACTCGACCCCATTTCTATTAGCTTTCTTGATGCCCTCTCTGCCATCTCTACGTTCCCATAAGTTTTAGAGGCACCTAATACAGTTTGCCATAGCACAGTGTCTGGTAACATAGGCATCGACTTTATTATCTCGTATGCCTCGTCTAATCTCCCTGCTCTCCCCAATAAATCCACCACACATCCATAATGCTTCATGTTTTTACTCACTCCATTTTTGTCCATCAATTCGAAAAGCCTCACCCCTTCGTCCACCATCCCTGCATGGTTACACGCACACAGAGCTGCTAAATAAGTAACACTATCGGGTGCTAGCTTCTCCCCTCCTATGGCTATGCGGTTAAAAAGTTCGAGTGCTTTTGTTCCATTACCATCCATTGCAAATGCCATGATCATGGAGTTCCATGTTATTAAACTCCTAGAACACTTCATGCCCTCAAACATACTATATGCCTTCTCCACCATCCCACATTTTGCATACATATCAATCACAGCATTGCATACTATCACATTCTTATCCAAGTGCATTTTTCTAATATAATCATACACTCGATCACCCTCTTTAATCGCGCCAAGCTGCGAACATGCAGAGAGAGCGCCAAGAACAGTGACCTCATTCGGCATCATTGTTCCTCGACCATCACTACTCCCTTCGCTCATTCTATTGAACAGCTTCAACGCTTCATAAGGTCGATTCCCCTGCGCCAACCCAGAAATCAAAGCATTCCAGCTAGCAATATCCCGCCTAGGCATTTCCTCGAACACCTTGCACCCATAGTCCAATTCCCCACACTTCGCATAAGCGTCGAGCAGAGTCGTCTGCAACAACACATCTGCATCAACCCCACATTTCAAAACCTGCGCGTGCATTTGGAAAGATTCGATTCGGGCGAACGCGCGGGCGCAGGCCTTGAGGAAGAAGGAGCAGGTGAGAGCGTCGGCCTTGCAGGGGGCGCGTGACATGGAGAGATAGCACGCGATGGCATTGATAGGGTGGTGGCTCTGGGCGTGGCCACGGATGAGAGCGTTCCAGTCGTTTGTCAACGGGACGGGGACGAAGCCGAAGACGGCGGCGGCGTAGGGAAGGCTGCCGGCGGCGGAGGAGGTGGCGCAGAAGTCGAGGAACTTTGAGCGGGATGGATAGAAATGGAAAAGGCCGGTGAGGAGAAGATGGGCGTGGAGCTGTTGGATGTGTGAGAAAGAGATGCATTTCTCCAAGAGCAATTCCACATAGGCCATCGCCATTTGAACCGAAGCTTTTATATGTTGGAGCTCAGACTATATTTATACATATCCAACCATATTTACGATCAACTAATAAATAATTCATTTATCTCTTTTCAACATATAAATTCTATACTACAATCAAATCTATTTTTTTTCATATTTTATCAATAACAACTCACAACCACAACCAACCTTTAATAAATTATTTTTTTTATAATTTAACAATTATATTTTTTTATTATATTTTAAATATTTAAGAAATATATACAATTATTTCATATTAAAAAAATCGTAAAAGATATTTTCCAATCTTTAAACTTGTTCAGAGATAAAAACTTGGTTCAAATTTGGAGAAAATTGAGAATTCTGATAATATTGAAAAAATTGGAAATCAATAGTATTAAAAAATGATTTATTATTTTAAGAATTTGGATGATTTTGGGAGTAGTGAGAATAATTGAGCTGATTTGGATCTATTTAGAAAATGATAAAAATTTAGATTTTCGACACAAGTTGAAAGAGAAGAGAGATTTGGCACAAGTTAAAAGAGAAAATAGAGTGTATGAAATTGTGATCCAAAATATATCAATATTGGTATTTATTTATAGAGAATTTTATTTTATGAATTTTGGTGTATAATTTTTTTTAAATAAATAAATTGAAATCTGTAATTATCTAAATAAAATACATTCAATAAATCATACGATGACCGTGTCATCACAATTAAGTAAACAAAATCTCATAACCATAATCATGCCACAAATTTAATTATAGATATTAATTATTATTATTTTCATCTAGCTATGACTACAACCAACCGACAAACATAGCCTCAAGAACTATTACATGTAACATGGTTATATAGATATTTCGATTTGACATTACTTAATTTATTTATTATTTACTCTAGTAATTTCACTCAATTATGTTTGGATTGTGATACTTCAATTTGAATTTCATGTATATTATTGTCTGGTTATACAATTATTTGGTAATTTAGTTCTATTTGATTAATTTTTTACTAAAATCGAGTTCTGAAAAATACTCTTATTACAATAAAATTTGATAAATTTTATAACAAGACTCAATTTATAAATTAATTTTTAATTCTGTACCCGGATTTTAAAGTTTTTCAATAAGAGACTCAATTTAACATTTTTTCTCAATTAAAGGCTTGCAATTTAAATTGAGTTCTCAATTCAAGATAAAATTTCATTTTTTTTCTTTTTTATTATATTTATAATTTATTTATATTTTAATATGTATTTATAATTTAGATAAATTAAGACAAGTCCGTACAATTTTGGAACGATCTTCATCCTACTTGTATTAATATATATATATATATAATAAATGCAATTAAAAAAATAAAGATTCTTTTATTTTCTTAATTTTATGAATAAAAATATAGAAAATCGATTTTAATATTTAATATAAATTATATTTTATAAATTAAATTAATTATAATTTTTCTTTCTTTTTTCGTATAAATTAAGATAAGTCGGATGAAAATTGTTTTTAAATCGCACTAACTTGACTTAATTTATCCAAAATATGAATACATATTGAAATGTAAATAAATTTATAAATATAAATAAAAAAGAAAATGAAATTTTGTCTTGAATTGAGAACTCAATCTAAATTTCAAGCTTTGAATTGAGAAAAAATGTTAAATTGAGCCCCATATTAAAAAACTTTAAAATCCGGATCTAAAATTGAGAACTAATCTATAAATTGGGTTTTATTATAAAATTTATCCCAACAAAATTTGTCTGGTAGACTAAAGCTAATATAAATTAAATATTTATTGGATCAAGATGAAATTGAAATGGATAACTAGAATCGTTTGATTATTCTCTTCAAGAGTTTCAACTTACTTTTTTGGAATTCTAGAGTTGAAGCTTTAATTATATCTTTTTGAATTTTTAATTTCACTTGAATAGCGTTATTTGAGGGTCAACATTTTGTTATGTCTCTTGCTTCATGAAGAAACTTTGAATTGGATGGAATTTAATTTGGAAGAAATTATTGTTGATATATTTAAAATTATTTAATGTTAATGTTCATTTAAATCTTTTTGCACGACTTACTTTAAAAATCTAAAAGTTAATTAAAACATAATACATATGTTATTATGATTATCAAATTGTAGGTTTATTCAAAGAGTTTTTCTGTGATCATTCTACTGCTACTCTCTTAGTGTTCATCGAATCTCCTCTCTCCAGCATACAACTCTTCATTGTACTGTGCTCTCCAAATGTGCTTGAAAACGGGGTTGTGGATGAGTAATACAAGCGCCATGCTGCTTTTTTTTTATTTCTAATTCATGATATGATAGTTAGCCATGTAATTATTTATATATAACATGTAGCTCACATCACATGAAATGATAAATTTTATAACAAGACAAAATTTATAAATTAGTTTTCAATTCTAAAATTATATTTTAAAATTTCTCAATAAGAGACTCAATTTAATTTTTTTTTCTCAATTTAAGGCTTGAAATTTAGATCGAGTGCTCAATTTAAAACAGAATTCAATTTTTTTTCTTTTTATTTATATTTATAGATTTAATTATATTTTTAATATGTATTTATAGTCTAGAAAAATTAAGATAAGTTCATGCAATTTTGGAATGATCTTCGTTCGACTTGTATTAATTTATACATATATATATATAATAAATGCAATTCAAAAAAAATGAAGACTCCTTTAATTTATTGATTTTATGAATAAAAGTATATAATATAATTTATATTTTATGAATTGAATTAACTATATTTTTCTTTTTTTCTTTCTTTTTTCATAAAAATTAAGATAAGCTGAATGGAGATTATTTTTGAAGCGCACTAACTTGTCTTAATTTTTCAAAAATATTAATATATATTAAAATATTAATAAATCTATAAATATAAATAAAAGAGAAAAAAATATGAAATTTTTTCTTGAATTGAAAACTCAATCTAAATTTCAAGCCATAAATTGAGAAAAATGTAAAATCGAGCCCCTTATTGAAAAATTTTAAAACATGAGTTTAAAATTGAGAATTAATCTATAAATTGAGTCTTGTTGTGAAATTTATCCTTAAGGAAAATTAAAGAAAATCAATTATTGAAATTATAAACAAGATATAATTGAAAATCTAAAATTAATATGACTCTTACATTATACAAATCAATATTTGTAAAATATTTAATTAATAAGTAATATTTAATTGATATTTTATCAATCAAATTTGTAAAATAACTTATTTTTCAAATTTGATTTTTAAATCTTTTTCGGTTGGAAATGATGCGGCATCCAATGTGGCTGGTGATGTGTGGGACATTTGTCAAGTCAAATCTTATTTCTCCTCAAACTGATTAATTAGAAAATAATTCATTAATTTTTTTAAGTAATAATATGAATAAATCCAAATCAAATATTATTTCACGAAATCTACACTTTTTCTCCGTTTTTTATTCTTGAATGTATTAATCAGTACAATTTTCAAACAGTTGGTCTGCAACTTTTCACAAGCTAACGAAAATGGAGGAAGATCCCAAAATTGGTCTTGTCGATTCCTCACAGACTCAGATAGAGTATCTTCAGAAAAAAATTGATGTACCCAGCTACGCCAAGAAAAATTTCCATGCAGCTTTTCCAAATATTTTCGAGACTTTTCGCTGATTAATATAATATTTCTGATTTTGTAATTTCTGTAAAGCAGGAATTACAAATTGAAAACGCCAAGCTCACCGCACAGCTCTCAAATTGCGTCTGCCAGAAGGTAGCTAAACTGGTGACGGCCTGTTAGAATCAGATTATTCAGTAATCACGCATTCTATTTTCATTGTATCTTTTTGATGTTTTGAGTTAGTGGTCGCATTTTTTTTGTTAGAAATCAGCAACTTTCGTACTGATTCGTTAACTTTCTATGGAAAACAATGGTATTGTAATCGATTCCCAGTTTGTTTCTTAGTAGATTTAGAAGTAATATTCAATATAATGAAGCCTTGCAAGATTCTACATTATCTCTTCGAATGACCTGAACTTGTTGTTCTGGGTATTTAGAGTGTGGGAGATTTTATTTTTGCCTATGTCTTGTATTTGTTTCAACGCATAATTTTCTGTTGCAGATTGTAGAGAGTGATAAAACTCGTGATTTGGACTACAGTCGGTTGAATGAGGAGATGGAGAGGCAGAGATTAGATGAGAATCATGCGAGGAAAAGGTCAAATGAGAAAGTTTCAGGTGTTTTTGATACTCTATTGTCTGGATAAAGGATTGGTTGTTGCCTCATTGTATTTGATATGATTGTGGAGTTCATTTTGATGTTCTTTATTTTGTTTGTCAGATAAATGTAGCAGTTCAGCGGTCTTGCATCATTTACCAAAGCGACGTGTTGCTTTAAAAGTTATGTATTTTGGCCAGAGGTACATGTTGTGTTAATTGCTTTGCATTTCATTTATGTGGTTTTCAATGAGGTAAAAAGCTGTCAAAAGGAAATTTTCATGATAGCATATGATTGTGAGAACATGTTCTTTGATCTAGGAGCCTTCTTCCTCGATTAATCTTTGATAGTGGATATGCTAAAAGCGCGTCACTGCAGAGAGTTATAACAAACCTTTTCCTTTTTATTTGGTTCTTGACGGAGTTCATATTATCACCTAGAAAATGATATGGTGCTATAACAAACTCTATAGTATTCAGTTTTTAGACTTCAGCAGCTTAATCTGGGAATTTGAGCTCATTCCCATCGCTAGGTTATGTTGGTACATCCATTTTGGGCATGATGTCCCACACTTTCACCCCAGCATGCTCTGTAATGTGAGAACTTTACCCATCTAATTCAAATTAATAATTAATATTTTGGTGTGTGCTCTAGCTGGAATTGTTTCTTGTAGAGTGGTTTATTTTTGTACCTGGTCTGAGCACTGTGAAATATAGCATAGAAAATCAATGTAACTTGTGAGCATCTCTTTGAATCGATCTTGTTGTCTATGTGGTGATCAATGCATTATGTGTTACAGATTTTATGGTTTTGCTTCAGAGGCACAGATGGATCCCACCATAGAGGTGATCTTTGCTCCTCTTTCCTCTATTTCTTGACTTATTAGGCTAGTATTAAGATATAACAATATAACTTAGTGCTGTTAATTAATTAGCTGCTTTTCTTGTTGGTTTACCTGATCAAGAGGCCTACTAATCAAACTCTATATTGTTTGTGCGAGTCACATGTGGCAGTTAATCCCAACTTTAGGTTTCAGGAATATGACATGTTAAAACTGATTTTTGTATGAAATGCACTTGTTTTAGTGATGGATTGATGATCAGGCAAATTCAGAATATTAATCATCATTACGTTTATATGCTTTCATATTAATTGATATAAAATTATGCCTCTTTTACTTTAAAAAAAAGGTCAAGAAGTGTACTTCTGGGACTACTCTTATGCAAATAACCGTCAGCTAATTAGGAAGAGAAAGGTGAATGGAGATATAGTTAGTTTTAAGTTTTCCCACTGCTATTAATCCAACAAACAGAATTCTGCTCCTCTGTTAGTCTGTTTAAGTTTTTTACTGTAACTTGTGACACAAACAGAAATTAGGCTTTCTTATAAATTTGTGCAGTCCGAAATTTTTAAGGCCCTACAAAAGACAAGGTTAATATCTGGTGATAGGAAGGAATTGCAATACTCAAGATGTGGCAGAACAGACAAAGGGGTTTCTTCTGTTGGTCAAGTAAGTTTGTATCTTAGCTTCTTTACTGCCAAAATCAAGGTTTAACAATGATGTCTATTTTCTTGACTCTGGTTGCTTATATACACATGGTGTTTATTTAGACCATCTCAGATCCACAAGCAAGACCTAGGATAGAATTCAACCGAAATTTTGCTTACTGTTGCTGATTTATAAAAACATTTTCCCTATGTGGTTTAGTAAGAAAGCAATTACCAGAACTTGCACAATCTCTATGCAGAATATTGGTGTGCAGGGGTTGACATGATGCTATAAACCATAACACCTCCTCCATTCCCCCATCTAAGAAATTTAATTTGTTTCAAGTCAATTGGAACTTACACCCATGATATTTAAGAAAGTAGTAGTACTCTGGAATTTTTATATGTTGCTGATTTCCCCAACGTTTCTGTCGCTTTCATCTGGAGTGGACGAGGACTCTTAAGATCTGAACTTAATGACTCAATCAGTTTGTTCTCATTAAAATCTTTATCTTTTTAAACAAAGAAGAACGAAGGTCATAAAATGGATAAGATCACAGACAAGTAATGTTGCATTCCAATTAGTTTGTAAGTTTTTGTCACCAGTCTTGAATCTCTTGATGATAATTATTTAAATTTTGTTTTAAATTATTTTACAGATACAGCACATGAAAAACTGTTCTGTTTGAAGTTAGCTTAAAAAAAGAAAACTGCTCTCTTTAAATTATTTTACAGATATTGCACATAAAATATTTCATTTAAGAACTGTGGATGATTAGCTTTATGGTCTCTTCAGTGAGGTTATGTTTAGGCATTTGGTGCTTGGATATTATTTAGAGTATATTGCATGTTAACTCTCTCCCCTACCCACCAAGATATTTATCCAAGGTCTGTCCCTGGTATGCCTGCCTATTGCTGACTTAACTAGGATTATATATCTACCTGTCAAAAATAATAATGAAGTTAACTGAGAAGCTGAGAATGATATTTATTATTGAAAACTTATTCTAGGAACTATATCCTCATCATGTCAGTTATTTCCAGCGACCTCCTTTTCATTTATGTTAGCTCAGGCCCCTTGCATTCATTTCTTCTGGCTAACTTTCTACCTTGTTAGAAGTTGGTGGAGAACTAAACTAGCTGATGCAGGTAATCTCTCTATTCCTTCGATCAAACATTAAGCAAACAGCAGCGAGGGATGGATATTCTGGAGAAACCTTTGCTGAGTCATGTGGTATGCTAACAAATTATTTTGCTTTCCCTCTAAGTGCTTTATTTTCCTTTAACAAGAAACTTCAGACATTGTGCACATACATTTTGAAGTACAATGATTCCTTGGAAATTGTGAACTTAATGATGATGGAGCAATAAGACTATGATTTTCCACATACCTAAATTAGGCTGCTGAATTTATTTTGTGCATTTAGCATCTTTTACTTTATTATTGATGTTAAGTTCATTTATTTTGGTACAACTATGTTCTTTCTAGTTTTACTCAATCTATTTGCACTTTTCATATATTTGTATTCTTCTTGACAGGTGGAGAAATAGATTATGTAAAGATTTTAAACCGAGTTCTTCCAAAAGATATTCGAATTATTGGATGGTCACCTGCTCCAACTGATTTCAGTGCAAGGTATTTGGTATCTCTTGAACTTCTTCCTTTTCCAACCTTTTACTTTAACTATTATAATTTTCAATTTTTATTTAATTCAATTCATCTTGTCATTTTATTGATAAGACAGTTGAGTCAAACTAAATGAATTTAAAAAAAAAAAAAAACTGAATTGAATCAGAGTTTAAAAGGCATCTTTGTTATTATGAGAGTTTTAGATAATATTCACCAATATGTATTAATTTAACATTTTTGTAAAACTCTTTACTGATGAGAACATTACTGGAAATCCTTGGTATCTGATACTAATGATACAACTGTTGTGGTAAAATGATTTTTTCTCTTATTTAAGAGGTGTGATTTTCAATATCAGATGGCCTGATATATTTTTTTTCTTCTGAACTTATTCAACTATTGCAGGTTCAGTTGTTTAAGAAGGGAATACAAATACTTTTTTTGGAGAGAAAATTTGAACATCATGGTATTGCATCTCCTTGCATATGATTAAACTCGCATGAGCTTTTTACCTGTTCACCACTTCTTGAAGACCCCAAAGACTGAAAAGTTCTATATGTTTAACAGGTAATGGAGACTGCAGGAAAGAAATTTATTGGGGAACATGATTTCAGAAATTTCTGTAAGATGGACGCAGCTAATGTCCATAACTATAGGCGTCACATCACATCATTTGATATTGTCCCATGCAGTGAAAGGTTTGGAAGCAATCTTTAACCTTCTAAAAAAGTTAGTCTCTGGTCTAGTTAAGTACAGGTCCCAGAATACGTTCTTCATCCACACCACTGCAGAAAATATTAAACCAAGTTGAAAAAGGACAAAAGTAAGAAATATTTGCTCTTGGCATTGTCAGCACAACTAGTTTTTGTGGTAATTTGACTCTTCAATTTACATGACATAGCCATACCAACAATTTATATCGAAAGATCAAATGTATTATAGAATTCTGGCATGATCCCCTCCAAAGTGAATCCAAAACTCTTGGAAAATTGAGATGATTCATTTCTAGACAACATGTTACTGGCACAGTCCTAGTAACGCAAGGCACTTTTATAGCTTTTACTTTTTGGTTCAGTAAAGTAGTACCAACTCTTCATTAAGCTCAAAGCAAAGTAGTATGTTCCATTTTTAAGAGAAATAATTGCATTAGTTTAGTTCAATCACTTTTCACAGAACATTCGTTTCAATTTATTGGCCTGACACTTTGGATGTACACCTATACTATAAGATTTGATTTTGTTTTAAAATGTTCTTGTGGGTAGATGAAAGTTTTCCTTTTTATCCATGGACCCATCATTGTTGATTGAAGCACAAGTCTTTATGATATCAATATACTTGGATATAATTGATTATTTGGTTGCATTGCTTATATCTGTTCATTTTTCTGTTTCTCTCTCATATTCTACAGGTTTGAAGACGATGAGCTTTGGGCAATGATGATCAAAGGTAGTGCTTTCCTGTGGCACCAGATCCGATGCATGGTCTCCGTATTGTTTTTGATTGGCCAAGGTCTTGAATCATCTAATGTGGGTGACTATATCTTTCCAGAGTTTAGTGGCAAATCCTACTCATTTGACTTTATGCTATTGAAAAATTTGAAAGTCAGCTGCTCATGACAAGTTACATTATTTGGTGTGCTATCTAAATCCATGAGATTATGTTTTTTTTTTTTTTTTTAAAGTAGTGGTACCAAAAGATTGTTTGTATCATGCATATGGCTCGTAACAATGATGAACAAAATGTTTTTCTGAAATATAGTATGCTGTGGACTTGTAATTTTATTACATTCAGGTTTCCTTCCATGAATTGGGTTTATGAAGTTTTCAGCTTATATGTCTTAAGTTTAATTGATTGAACATTTTGGCAGAGGCAGATATGTGTGTGGCAATTTGAGTTCTCTCTTCTTGATGTATTGAAGAAAGTTCTTACAAGCAAACCTTTTTAGTGGTCATTGTCCTAGAGTTTTCCTAGTATTTTACCTAATTAATTAGTTAAGTTATCTGCTAATTAAATCGGATTAATACACAACAGTGCCTGGTGAGGGTCGAGTAAAGTGCACCATTTTAGCCTATGCTTGGGGTTTTGGGTGGCATATGCATGTGTGACCTATTCTCTCATTATTATTCTGCAGTATGTACAATTGCATTGTGGACTATTCCTACTGATATATGATTACAGTTTTTGGGAATTTTCAAAAATCTAAAGAGGAAACATGTGTTTTAACATATAGGTGATAGATGAGTTACTGGATGTTGAAAGCACACTAAGGAAACCTCAATACAAAATGGCTCCTGAAATTCCTCTAGTTCTTCGGTCTTGTGAATTTGATGATATCGAGTTTAAATGTTCGTCAGGTAATTTACTACTGAGTTGCACCGCACTTCTTTATCACCGTAGCTGTTTTGGTGATTTTGTTTCTTTGATTGCTTTACTAGCTGTCAACTTTTGCTTCATGTGCTTGTGTTATTCATGTGCTAAGATATCCCTGATCATTTAGAATAACGCAACATCTGACATCACACTTAGATTTCTCATGCCCCTATCTTAGCTTCTTTCTGTATGTGAAAATACCATCTATATGTTTATACTTTATATCCTGCATCTGTCACAGTTATATATGCTTAGTCTTTGGTGTCGTTCTGCCAATATTTCTTAATTGGGACACTAATGGTTTTGCCCTCATCTTCTCCACTACTTTAATTAAAGTCTGTAGTTCAGCCGTCATGAGATTGGTTCCTATTGTTTTCCTTTGAAACTAAATGTTTGTACTCATTTGAACTCTGGTAGGTCACAACTAACTACTGATGTGATGCACTAAAAAAATAAAAAAAAAATTCGGCCTTTTATCTTCTAAGTTTGAAGTCTAATACAATTATAGTCTCTCACATATACAAACTTCATTAGCAGTTAATAGATTTGATAAAGAACGAATTTGTGGAAAACTTGAAACTTAAAGACTAATTTAATAAATGGTTGAAATGAAGGGCCTGAAGAAGAACTAGTTGCAAAGATAAGGACAAGAACTGTGGTTATCCTTTGTTTTGCTCGTTCCCAAAGTCCTTGACAGGGTGGTTGTGTAGGTTTACAAATTTTCATGCACTTCTAGTCTGACTTTAAAATGCCTTCATGGACATGGCTTACAGATGCTAGGCAAGCGCTTCGCACTCACTTGGAGCAAGAATGTCGGAGTTATAAACTTCAAGCAGCAATCTTTCATGATGCTTTGCTGTGTTCTTCTTGTTCCTTCTATGGTACAAAAGCTTAATGCTGACTTGTTTCTCACCTGATGCTTCAGCTATTCTCTTATAGAGCTTCTCATTCGCAGAAAACATTCAGCTAAATGGTAGAATGAAAAAGAAGGAAACTGCTCACATTCCTCTGATGTCACGACCCACTGAGCGTGAGTTCAGCAATATCTTATAATATACTTTTCATATCATAAATTGCCTGTATGATTTGGTAGCTTTCATTGTTAGTGGTGTTGTGCATGGTTTCAGAATCCAGATAAAAGTGAAGTTTTCATGTATTTCCTAAAATGATCAGAAACTGAATTAAATAAGCAACTTATTTGTCTGACAGTTTCAAGAAAATCAAAGTAATTTTACAATAAATCCAATAATCTATAGGATCTTCTGTCCCTCATCCAGAGAAGGCCAGTTTTTTTTACCTCACTTGATTTTGCTACTCCCCTTAATCCCATCTTGGTTCTTAACAATGCAAAATTGTTTACAAGGAAACAACATTAACTTGCTATCAATAGCTTGTGATTCTTATCTTAGATTTTTACTGGCTCCATCTTCCTGTTCATCATTATCATGATCAGTGTTTCGTTGGTGCTTATAATCATTTAGATGTCCATCAGATATTGGCTAAATGCTGGGTCCTTGACCATAAAGTTTAATTTCTTTTATTGGCAAGTGATGGAATCTAGTAGAAATCCTTTTCGTATTTGGCTTCGCTTGTTGTAAAACTTTTGTTGCTTTGTGTGGCTTTTTCGAATTTTGATGTGTATGGTGGTATCATCAATTTGCTTGAAAATCGATTGCTGTGGAAGGATTCACATATATAATCGTTTGGCCACATTTTCTTGAACATTTCAGCCTCTTATGAAGACCGACGTGCTAAACTGAATGCAGGAGCTGGATCAAAGAAATAGAAGTCTCCACAACTTTTCTAAGTTATTTTGCTAGCTTACTTATCTACGTTATGCTCTACTATATTGTATTAAGCGTAAACAATGTGAAATTTTAATTGTAATTGGTTTGTTCCATCTGTAGGACATTCTTAGTACCGTCGGTTTAGCTAATAGGCTTTTTGTAACGAGTTTCAGTTTGAACTGATTGAGTTCATATGTAGCTTAAGGATTAGGGTCTTTAACACTGCAATTATATGCAATATTTTTTTTTTTAAATTTAATTTTCATCAAAGATGCACAAAAAAAAAAAAATTATGTAACTTCTGTTGAGATTGGACCCTATACTAAAAAAAAAAAAAAAAAAGAATTATGGATCATTTTTGCACATTTTCCTTGTAATAAACTCACCAAGTAAAATATAGCCATAATATTAAATTGTACCAATTATGTGTTAAAAAAAAGAGTAGGTCTTCCATGAGATCGTCTCACGGATCCCATTCCGTGAGACGGGTTGGATCGGGTCGAACATAATAATTAAGTAATACTTTTATGTGTATTAGGTAATACTTTTTTATATTTCAAGTAATACTTTGTATTATATTATTTATTATATATACAAAATACAAAAGTATTACATGATATATAGAAAAGTATTACATAATATACATAAAAATATTACATGTTGCATGAGGAGAAGAGAGCATCTGGAAGTTCTAGGATCTGCATGTTTTTTAAGACTCGACCCGACCCAATTCGGATCATATATCCTATAATACAAAAGTATTACTTGATACATATAAAAATATTACCCGATACACATAAAAGTATTACATATTTTCTTATAATTTGACTCAACTCAAAATAAAAGTATTACCTGATATACATAAAAGTATTACCTGATACACATAAAAGTATTACATATTTTTCATATGGTCCAACTCAACTCAAAACACATCTTATAATACAAAGTATTACCTAATATATATAAAAGTATTACATAATTTCTTATGTTCAACCCGACCCGACCCATCTCACAACATGGGATCCATGAGACGGTCTCACCTAAGACTTTTAGCGCATCAGACAACTAAGATTTTTATTTTTTCTTTAGAATATTCTTTTTTTTAGTTATATTGAAACGATCTTGAATCCAAACCATACTCGAGTTGAGAGATGATTATCATTTAAAATTATACATGAATTGACATATGATCTATAATATCTTCAATAAATATTTCACGTTTTATTTATTATCAATATTATATATTCATAATTATGATGTGGTGAAGTGGAATATAAAAAAGAGAAAAAAAAAAAAAAGGAATCGAGGGTGTTTGGAGACCAACCGCCTTTCCCGGGCTTTTGGCCTTTTCAAATGGTTCTGACCCTCCCCCCTCGGAATCGCCATCAACCTTCTTTTCTCTTCATAACCACCTTTTCTCGATTCAATTTCTTCTCTCTATTCTATCTAATTATTACTCTTTTCAAACTGCATTCTTAAATTTACTTTCTACCTCGCTCGATTTGATTCAGGCTGCTCTGATCTGCACTGCCCGTGGATTTCTGGAAAACTGGGATTCGTGTTCTCGCTCAAGGACTAATCGTCATTTGAACGTGGTGAGATTGAACTATTAATCTTCATTAACTTTACTTTTTTTTCGATCCGGTTAACTAGTTTCGATGTGTATTTCTGTTGTTTCTTTTTACCATAGATTAATAATTTTTGAGTCTATGAAATCTCACTGAAACCAGGCCATTAATATGCAGACGATTCCATCTGTTTGAGAAGAAGAAGAATTAGTTGTGAATGGTGTGATCTCTTGGCACTAGTTATTAGCATTAGGTGAGTTTGAAATCCATTGAAAATGGACTACACGGATAAGTATATGTCAAATGAGCATCAGGAACAATATCGATCAGCTTCAGAAAGTGCCGATCCATCGTCTGTATCTCCGTTGATGATTTCAACATCGCCAAAGTCGCCACGATCACCAAAGTCTCCAAGATCCCCGAGATCTCCAAAAGGAAAGCCCAGTGGGAGCCAGGGCAGTCCCCTCAAGAATCAAAAGTTTCATTCTCCCAGATCTGGTGATCCTAAAAAAGGTGAATTAATATCTCTGATTTTATCCTCAATCACAATAGTAAAATCGGGAATCTTTCTTGATGTATATGTTGTATGTGTTTATTTAAATAACTGTGCAGGCGGCTATGGTGGGAAAGGAACCTGGGGAGGACTACTTGATATGGAGGACGGTCATACAGATGATCCTAATGATCCAAATTACATTAGTGATAAGGTGATTGAGTAGAATTTATTTCTTGATTTTTCTAAGTGATTAGTCTCCTTTTATGCTTAATAACCATAAGGAATTATGTTTGGTTTTAGGAGGACATGAAACTTGTGAACAAAACTTGTGAAAAATTTGAAGAATTCAAAAAGAAAGCTACAGTTATGGTGGAGGAATATTTTGCCAATGATGATGTTATCTCAACTGCCAATGAGCTCAGAGAACTCGAAATGCCAAATTACTACTTTTATTTTGTGAAAAAGCTGGTCTCCATTGCTATGGATAGGCGGGATAAAGAAAAAGAAATGGCTTCGATTCTGTTGTCATCTCTTTATGGTGATGTCATCAATCCTCAACAAGTTTACAAAGGTTTTCAAAAGCTTGTACAATCTGCAGACGACTTGATTGTGGACATTCCAGATGCAGTTGATGTTCTTGCATTGTTCATAGCTCGAGCAATTGTGGATGACATACTTCCTCCATCGTTCTTGACTAAAACCTTGGCCTATTTGAGTGAGGATTCAAAGGGTGTTGATGTAATTAAACGAGCTGAGAAAGGGTATTTGTCGGCTCCTTTACACGCAGAGACCATTGAGAGATGCTGGGGAGGCAGCAAGAATAAAACAGTGGAAGATCTAAAGGCAAAGATAAATGACTTGTTGATAGAGTATGTTGTAAGTGGAGATGTAAAAGAGGCTTGTAGATGTATCAAGGATCTGAATGTTCCTCACTTCCAT
Source organism: Scutellaria barbata (assembly GCA_028654395.1). Classification (NCBI taxonomy): domain Eukaryota; kingdom Viridiplantae; phylum Streptophyta; class Magnoliopsida; order Lamiales; family Lamiaceae; genus Scutellaria; species Scutellaria barbata. The sequence goes on from CM053652.1 coordinate 4,778,973, forward strand.
CATGAAATAGTTAAGAGAGCTGTTTTAATGGCTATGGAAAAGAGGCAAGCTGAAAGCCGCCTTCTTGACTTGCTGAAACATGTTTCTGAGGAAGGTATAATTAATTCAAGTCAAATATCAAAGGGATTTGGTAGAATTATCGACTCGGTTGATGATTTGTGTCTGGATATACCCAATGCAAAGGTGTTATTACAGTCATTGATTTCTAAAGCAGCATCAGAGGGTTGGTTATGTGCCTCGTCTTTGAAGTCACTCTCATTGCATCCTGGAAAGCAAGTAGTTGAAGATAATACAGTTAAGGCCTTCAAGAAGAAGGCAGAATCCATAATTCATGAGTATTTTCTTTCAGGTGATATTTCAGAGGTGATATGTTGTTTAGAGTTTGAGAACAGTTCTTCACTGGTTGAACTGAATGCAATCTTTGTGAAGAAACTGATCACTCTAGCCATGGATAGGAAAAATAGGGAGAAAGAAATGGCTTCTGTTCTGTTATCCTCTCTGTGTTTTCCATCAGATGATGTGGTATCTGGCTTTATAATGCTGATCGAATCAGCAGAAGACACGGCCCTTGACATCCCTGTTGTTGTTGAGGATCTTGCCATGTTTCTTGCAAGAGCCGAGGTTGATGAAGTCTTGACTCCACAGGAAATGGAGGAGATAGGCAGCCACTTCCCAGGACCAAACTCAATAGGAAACAAAGTTACTCAAATTGCAAAATCTTTGCTCAAGGCTCGACTCTCTGGTGAGCGTATACTGAGGTGTTGGGGTGGTGGGGGAAGCTGTAATAACGGGTGGACAATTGAGGACGTGAAGGACAAAATCGGAAAGCTGCTGGAAGAGTTTGAGGCGGGTGGTGACACAAGAGAAGCTTGTCGTTGCATAAAGGAACTTGGGATGCCATTCTTTCACCATGAAGTAGTGAAGAAAGCTTTGGTGATGCTAATGGAGACGAAGAATGAGAGAATGTGGAGTTTACTTAAACAATGTTTCGATATGCAGCTTATAACTATGAATCAGATGATCAAAGGGTTCATCAGAGTAGCAGAATCTCTTGATGATTTAGCTTTGGATGTGCCTGATGCTAAGCAACAGTTCAAGAATTTCGTGCAACGTGCCAAGGGCGAAGGATGGTTGGATTATTCACTTAGTATAAATGGAACTGAGCAAGATTTGAGCAATGGTTTCTGCTAAAAGTTAGTATAGAATGGTTGCATGATCGAACCATCTGCTGTTACAATGTTTATAGAGTTGGGTACAATCGTGCTTCATTCATGCGATTTTAAGATTTGAGGTTTGATTTACTAGTCATTTTCTACCTCAGTTCATTGTCTGTTTTAGTACAAGCTTTGATGATCAATTCTTCAAGGTAATTAACATGGTATTTGTGTTGTGTTTCTGAATTTTTACAAGGATAATCCATAACTCATGACTGGGATTTTATGTAGAAATTAATGATTAATGAATAATTATGGATGATAATTTACAAATATGGTGATATTTTTGAGTTGACATTTCATTCAACATTTCAATCTGTGTTGAAATCTGAAATGATTGGAAATGTCAACAAATAACTTGGAAAAAGATACACTAAAAAAGTTTTTTAAAAACTACAATATCTCAATAAGATACTTGTAAAACAAAATTCAAGTTCTTGAGGAATACTGCATTCATTATTTTAACAAAAAGAATGATTTGCTTGTAACTACAATTTAAAATTGGAAGTGAATTTTCGGATCCATTTTTATTAAAAGTTCTTTTAAAATTATTTGTAATTAAATTACATGAATATAAATTTTAAGAACACATAAAATGAAGCAGCAGTATTCATGAACTTGCATGCATTTTTGTAAAATCACCATTAGTTGAAATAGCTCAATACATAGATACAGTCAAAATTAATTAATTAGTTTATTAGGTGATATATGGATATTCAAAAGAAACTATTTCTCTAGCACCCATCATAACAATATTCCGAAATATTATTGAAAGAAAAACTTCAACTCATTAGTAAGAAATGTTCTAAATAAATTTGTGCATCTTACAAGCCTCAATCAGTGTTGATAATTCTGAAGTAGCTGTATTTGCAACATTTTTTTAATTCAAAAAATGAGTTATAACCTTTTATTTTCCTTAATTGCCTTTTTTTTTTTTAAATGAGTTAAAGGATGAGAAAAAGGAGATAATAAAGAAAACTTGCATGATAAAGATTTGAATCATAATCATCGTAGTCTCAACTTTATAAAAAAAAGTATCATTTAAGCTAAAAAATTCGTAATTGATTGGCTTATTTATTTGTTTTTCCTAAAATTTGCCCAACTTTTAATTTAATCAATTCACTTAGTGTAGAATGAATGAGATACAAAGTCGAGTTTCAAAACTTGAATAGTTGTAATGTTATATATGCTTTTTGTTAAGCTACATCCATCACATAACATCATCAACTTTTCATTATTTGAATCTGACATAAAAAGTAAATAATAATTTTATTTTATTCATAAAATAGGAGGAAAAGTGATTGGATCTGATCTCTTAAAATATATCTTTAATATCCAAAGTCAACAGGAGGATAAGTTATTGGATTTGGATCCGTCGAAACATGTCTTTTGTATCCAAAATTTGCAGGAGAAAAAGTGATTGGATCTGGACCCCTAGAAACAAGTTATTTATATCCGAAATTGGCGGGAGGAGAAGTGATTGGATTTGGACCTCTTGGGACAAGTCTCTTATACCCAAAATCAGCAGGAGGAGAAGTGATTAGGTTTGGACCCTTAGGAACAAGTCTTTTATACCCAAAATCAGCGGGAGGGGAAGTGATTGGATCCGGACCTCTTGGGACAAGTCTCTTGTATCCAAAATTTGCAGGAGGAGAAGTGATTGGGTTTGGACCCCTAGAAACAAGTCTTTTATACCCGAAATTGGCGGGAGGGGAAGTGATTGGATCTGGACCTCTTGGTACAAGTCTCTTGTACCCAAAATCAGCAGGAGGAGAAGTGATTGGGTTTGGACCCCTAGGAACAAGTCTTTTATACCCAAAATCAGCGGGAGGGGAAGTGATTGGATTCGGACCTTTTGGGACAAGTCTCTTGTATCCAAAATCTGCAGAAGGAGAAGTGATTAAGTTTGGACCCCTAGGAACAAGTCTTTTATACCCGAAATTGGCGGGAGGGGAAGTAATTGGATCCGGACCTCTTGGGACAAGTCTTTTATATCCAAAATCTGCAGGAGGTGAAATGATTGGGTCTGGACCCCTAGGAACACGTCTTTTATACCCAAGATCAACGGGAGGGGAAGTGATTGGATCCGGACCTCTTGGGACAAATCTCTTGTATCCAAAATCTGCAGGAGGGGAAATGATTGGGTCTGGACCCCTAGGAACAAGTCTTTTATATCCAAAATCGATGGAAGGAGAAGTGATTGGATCCGGACCTCCCGAAATTAGTCTCTTATACCCAAAATCATGAAAAGATTCTTGTCTATTCAAACTAGATTCAACAAAAAATTTATCATGTTGCACAAAACCATGGCTACAATCAAGAGTACCATATAGCAGCACTACAAGAGTAGTTGCCAAATAGGAAACAATAGAAACCGACATTTTGGTATGTGTAAGAAAACTTGATGGTTACCACAAATAAAATACTCCTTTATATAGAGTTTTCATGGGTCATAAATTATCTTTATGAATTTATGATTGAATTTTGTGATTAATGCTATATTCCTCTTAAAAATATAAATATAGTAGGATATGTATCACTCTCTACGATAGCGGCTTGATTTGGTTAGTAATCCTAAAATAGTATATTATGACATTTATAAATTTTGTGCATAATTTATAGCTTCCTTTTTTAAGCTAACCATCCAATATTAAATATGGTCAGTAACTTAATGGTAATGCATTCTTTAATATATATAGTTTTCTTATTTTACTTGTTTTTATTGTTTATTTATTTTTAATTGGTTTTAGTGTATATATACTTTTACTATATAAGCACAATAATAAATAAATGATGTAATGCATTCTTTAATTTTTTTCTTCTAATGTTTAATTATGGTAATTCTTTCTTTAATTTTTTTTTTCTTATGTATAACTATGGTATAAATTAGGCAAGACTTAGTTATGTAATTAAATATTCAAAATTTATAAATGAAATCGTCATAATATACTACAGGATTTGAATCATTTCACCGACGCTGGATTCTGCTAATCAAACTATGATGCTATTTATTCAAATATTGAAATCAAATTAGTTATTTTGAGTATAAGAAATCAGATAATTATTAAAATATATTGGTCAATTACTCATCATTATTATTATTATTATTATCAATTTTATATTCGTCTAAAAAATATGTTTACTCTTTTTCAAAAATTCTGTGAAATATATAAAGATATAATCTTTTAAATATTATTAAAACATTTATTGAAATGTGTTGAATATAGTTCAAAATTGCTAAGCGCAAATATTATCGCATTCAAATCCAAACATTAGAGTTTATAAATAGAAGGGAAATGTACATAGTCGGTCCACAGTGTTGGATAAAAACATATTTTCTCATCAAAATTATACATAATTTAACATTTTTATATAAAATTTAAATTATTTTACTTTATAATATAAACTTAAAATTTTGATGCATTTTATATTATCGAATAAATTCTAACCATGAATCTAAAAGAAAAAGAAAGTCAAATTATATATAATTATTACAATTAAATTATGTAGTTAACCCTTAAATATATATTGAGCATGACCACTCACTTTTATATATTTTTAAAAATTCTATTTGATCCATATTGAACATGACCACTTATTTATATATGTTTTTTTTTAAAAAATTTTGTTTGATCATTAGCTAAGCTTATTTAGAGGGTGTTTGTATGCATTTATAAAAGCTTTAAAATATTTTATAAGATGTGTTTTTTTCTAACCATAAGATGTTTTAATTAAGGAGTTTTATAAGCTCCTAGTGTTCAGTAAGAAATTAAAAGTAAAATCTTATTACATTCCAAAATAAGAAACACAATTATATCTTACTAACATCTTATAAGTTCAATCATCTTAATTTATCTAAACACTTTAAAAACTTAAAAAAATGATAAAAAAAGAGTTTACTGCTTATACATCTTTCTAAATAAATTTAGTCGTCAAACAACCTCATAGAGATGTGGTTAAAACAAAATCAGAATAAATCTCCAAGGAATTACATTCAAATAAGTTTGATGTTTCCGATTCAGGAGTTACGTATAATATAATCCTTTTATTTAAAAAAAATATAGTTCACTATTAATTGTGCCCACTTATTAGCTAATCTTTTATTTGTGAGAAATCCTTGAGTATCATGATTAAGAACATATATAAAAGATAAAAATAATTATGAACATACTCAATTGCATATATACTCAAATCAAAAGAGGAATTGAAAATATATGATAACATTAATTAGCAATAAAGCAGCTATGTAGAACATGAAATAGATGAGTGAAAAGAGCATGAAGAAATTATGGTAAACTAAATAAACCAGGATGTAATGGTTTGGAATTGTATTGAGCATAGGTGGGGTTATACCACACCCACCACCTTCTATACACATCTCTTCTTCTTCATATTTTTTCAAACCCTAAGTTAAAATAAAATAAAATAAAATTAGAAAAAAAAAACTTTAACAAATTTTGATTTATGAAAAAAATAATCAAAGTGATAAATTAAATATATATTTGGAACCTATAATTCAAGATTTTTCAAACATTTTTATTTTTATATAATATAGTTAAATATTTTGAAAATTGAGATGTTAATAAAAAAGAGCAGCCGAAAACACATCGTTCAACCTATACATATTGAATCTTACATTGTGTGTTCGACCTCTAACGGGTGGAACACTCTTAAAAATATTCGACCATAGGTAGAACAGTACATTGTGTGTTGGACCACAGATAAAACAGTACAATGTGTGCTCAACCATTGATGGTCGAACACACTGCTATGTATTCAATCAATTAGGGTCGAACGACGATCGAAAAACGTAATTTTGATTTTCACTTTTTTTTACAACATTTTCATACAAACTTCATTGATTTAAGTTTAAAAAAATTGTATAAAACAATGATTTGTGACATATAAACATAATATATATTATCTTCATCAACAACTTTAGAAAAAGGAAATGCCAAAAAAAGAAAAAAAAAAAAAAAAGGAAGCATAAGCTTGAGAGGAGATATTTTTTTTTTAGATTTTTTATTTTATTTTATTAAAGAATGTATAATTGTAATGTGGTGGTGTATGTTTAGAAATTTTATAATTTTAAAATATTTAAATTCAAGTTTTTTAGTAAATATGATGCTAAGTGATGGGGGTGTGTATAGCCCAATCTTTGAAGATAACACACAGCCCCTCCTTTGAATATATTATCTTCATATGAGAATATTATTCCTAATATTTACACCCATAATTTTATGAATACACTCTCGTTCTCTTTAGTTGTTTTTCACTTTATTTTTTACTCAATTTTATCTAATAAATTACTATTATAGTCTTATATGAAAACACTTCTCATTCTTTCTTTCATTGCTGGCGTCTTCTCCATCAAGTTGAATTTTCTAAACACTCTCTATCTATGCATAAACAATACATTTGGATTCAACACCTTCCTCGAAAGTATTTTAATTTTATCAAATCTAAAACGGTCCTATAATTTTGAGACTAACAATAATTTTGTTTCTATCAACGCATTTTGATTCTTGCAACTACTGTTATCTTGCCATTATGCTGATCTGCTAGTTTCACGGTCATGAGTTGCAATAATCGCATCGCTGCTGCTCATTAATTGTAATAAAGACATGATTAATACAATGTATCTTGACGGTTATGTTTAATCTTCGAATCAATTATATTAAACAATGAAAACAATAATTTATAGCACTGTTCTCCTCATCGTGACCAAATTTATGAACTATTTTTTTTAGAGGGATGAAAAATGACTGCAAAATCCATTCATCCCCCATTTCTTTCTCTTTCTAGTCTAGAAAAATTTCCTAACACTATTTCCAGTTTTTTTTTACAAATTTTAGCAATTTAATCAAAAGGATTAATCATATTCTTTCTTACGGATTTGATAGTATAGACCCTTCATTGCCTTTTTTGGTGTTAAGAGAGAACCATATTTTCCCAGGAATAAGAATTAAGATATGGTTAATATATATATATATATAGTGAGACTTGTGTTTAACTGTTGTATGGATTGCAGATCAAATCGCGTCGAATCCGACTCAGATCTGGGCATTTCTTTTTTATTTTTTATTTTTATCCTGACATTTATGTTGTGTTAGTCATACATTTATATTATGTTAAACATACATTTATATTATATTAAACATACATTTATGTAATACTTTAACTTTAAAAAAAACCCTAATTTGTACATATATATCTTTAAGTAAATATTACGTATACCTTTAATTTATATTAGTCATATTTTTATATAATACATAAAAGTATAACTAACATAATTAAAGGTATGACTAACATAACATAAAAATATGCTTAACATAACATAAAAACCTTAAAGGTGTGCTTAACATAACATAAAATCATAAAGGTATGCTTAACATAACATAAATGTATGCTTAATATAACATTAAAACCCTAAAGGTATGCTTAACATAATATAAAATCATAAATGTATATTTAACATAACATAAATGTATACTTAACATTGTATAAATGTATGCTTAATATAATATAAAGATCTTAAATGTATGACTATCATAACATAAAGGTATGCTTAACATAATATAAAATTATGCTTAATATAACATAAATGTATGTTTAACATAACATAAAGGTCTAGCACCTGGAGAGAATTTGAGTGAGTTTGAGCGTATCCACCCAGGCGCGTGCGCGCGTGGAGTGGCGCGTGGGCTGAGTGCACAGATTCTAGAGTTTTGATCAGATACACACTTAAAAAAATTTGCATCGTGCTTACTTTTTAAATATTTTTTTAATATTTTATATTATATACATAATTCTTTTTTCACGCTATTACTTCAGATATGAATTTTCTTATTAATTCTTATCTCAAACATCTATCTCTCATCAAAATTTTTATATACGAACTTTTATCAATTCTCATCTAAAAAATAAACCTAACACCTCATCAATATAATTTTTTGTAACAATTTGTATCCCACACCACAACACCATGAAAAATTTGAATTAATCAATTAAATAAAAAATTAAAAATATTCAAATATTGTATCAATCAATTAAATAAAATAATAAAAAATATTCAATTAATCAATTCTTAAGAAATCCTAAATCCTAATCAATATTCGAGAACTTCTCAAAATTAAGAAAAATGTTCAATTAATCAATTCTCAAGAAATTTTAAATCCTAATCAATGTTCGAGAAATTTGCAAAATTAATTATAAAAATAAAAATATGAATTGAGTAGCAAAAAAAAATAAAATTCTCAATAAATTCTCGAAATCAACAATCCTCCAATTCAATCATCAATTAAGAAATACTCAAAATCAATAAATCATATCTTTCAACTCAAGCATCAATTATCAAGAAAAATCAGTACCACAATTTTCTAAATATAAAATCTTTCATAAAAAAGAAAAGATAAGAAAGTAAAAACTTTCAAAAAAGAGAAAATATAAGAAAATATTATACCATTGACATAGTATAATTTCTTCTATTATGTTCACTAATGCCACAAACACTAATGAGAATTTATTCTCTTTGCTCAATTCATATTTTAATTTATATGAATGATTTTGAGAAATTCTCAAACATTTAATATGAATAATTTTGAAGATTTCTCAAATATTGATTAAGATTTAGGATTTAGGATTTTTTGAGAATTAATTGAATATTTTTTATTATTTCATTTAATTAATTAATTTAATATTTTTTATGATGTAGCGTGGATAAAAATTGAGAAGAATATATATGTATGTTTGATAAAAAGATCTATATATTAATAGTGTTTAAGATAAGAATTAATAAAATAATTTATATGTGAAGCGATAGAATGAAAAAATAATTATATATATAATATAAAATATTAAAAAAGTACGCACAATATACATTCTTTTATGCTTGATTAAAACTATATATATATATATACATATTTAGTTTAGCTAATTTAAATACCTCATAACCCACTCTATCACCAAACCAAATTACAGGTCAGACTTAACAGTTAACCCGCTCCGAATAAAGGCGGCATAAAGAAAAGGCCCATCACAAATACCCGACCCGAATTCCTATCTCCTTTCTCCAGTCTCTGAACCCTATTCTCAGATCGTGCAATTGCTAAAAGCTCCTCTCTCTACACATCTATAAGACTATAACGCTGACCCTCACTCCTCACGCAACCACACTTGCATCCATTCACCCAAACCTATCTATAATTTTCGGTTTCTTGTTTCTTTCGCGATCGTTAATCCGCCAGGCAAGGTAAGTCCCATCGTATTTCTGTCACATATGCCAACTAATTGATATATGTTCGCTCATAATTGTTTGTGCAAGTTATTTTTGTTTATCTTTCGTGAATTTATCGTGGTTTTGATTGAGCTGACGGTTAATGTTGGAGAAAATAACAGGAGAAATTTGATATGTAGAAAAAAAAAAGGTAGCTCGTTTGTTGGTCAAGGACTAATTTGAAACTGGGGTTTTGCAGGAGTCTGTGGTGAATTGGGGGGTTTTGAATTAGTCGAAATCATCAAAAAAAAAAAAAAAAAACAATCTGATGGGGAGAAAGAAGCCGACTGCCCGTGATGAGGAGGTCCCTGCAGGGGGTGGTGGGGGAGGTAAATCAAAGAAGAAGGGGTTTATGATTGCGGATGATGAATACTCTATTGGAACTGAATTATCAGAGGATGCTGTTGTTCCAGAAGAGAAGGTGGCACCATCAGGGAACAATAAAAAGGGCAAGAAAGGGGTTACAAAGAATGCGGAGATGAAGAATGCGGATGAAGAGGTGGAGGATGATGTGGTTAGGGACGAGAGTGAGGAGGGTGATGAGGTGGAGGATGATGGTGGTAAAGAGACGGCAAAGGGGAAAAAGAGTGGAAGTAGTAGTATGTTTAGTTCTTCAAATTTCGGATTATTAGGAGAAGATGAAGACGAAGATGATCAGTCAAGGAAGGATAATGATGATGAGGATGAGGACGAAGACTCAAATGTGCCAGATGGAGAGGAAGATGAGAATGTTGAGATTTCTTTTACAGGTAAAAAGAAGAAGTCGTCAAAGGGTTCAAAGAAGGCTTCTGGAGGTTCATTTAGTTTACTTGATGAAGAAAATGATGAAGGTGCACATGTTTCAAAAGTTGGGGATGATTTAGCAGAAGGTGGTTCTAATGATCAGGAGGATGATGTTTCTGCAGTTAAATTTTCAGGAAAAAAGAAGTCATCTAAAAAGAAGAATGTAAATAGTGCTGATACTGCTGTGAAAACTACAAATGGTGATATATTGTCTAATCTTGTTGAGCCGGATCAACTTACAGATACTTCAAAGAGCAAAAAGAAGAAAAAGAAGGGTGGGAAAGCTCTTCAAGAAGAAGATGACTTGGATAAAATTCTTGCTGAACTTGGTGCAGCACCTCCTGTTGCTCCTCCAGAAGCAAAGATACAAGAACAGCCTCAGCCAGAAGATGCTGCTGGTCACAAAGAAGCTGAAGAAGTGGATCAGTATCCAGATGCTTCAAAGAACAAAAGGAAGAAAAAGAAGGGTGGGAAAACTGTTCAAGAAGAAGAAGATTTGGACAGTATTCTTGCTGACCTTGGTGCAGCACCTCCTGTGCCAGCACATATTCCATCTTCTGTTACTCCTCAAGAGGAAAAGATACAGGACCAGCCTGGCCCAGAAGAGGCTGCTGGTGAAGCCGAAGAAGGACTTGTGGAGTCTGTGACATCAAAGAAGAAGAAAAAGAAGAAGGACAAAGAAAAAGAGAAAAAAACAGTTGTATCTGCTCCTGCAGCTGAAGAAAAACAGGAAGAAACAAAAGGTGATAAACTAGCCGGTAAGAAAGTACCGAAGCATGTACGAGAGATGCAAGAGAGGCTTGCCAAACTTAAGGAAGCTGAAGAGAGGAAGAAAAAGGAAGAAGAAGAGAGGCTTAGGAAAGAAGAGGAGGAAAGACGTCGGCAGGAAGAACTAGAAAGGTTAGCAGAAGAGAAAAAGCGATTAAAGAAGGAGAGAGAGAAGGAGAAGCTTTTGAAGAAAAAGCAAGAAGGGAAGCTCCTTACAGGGAAGCAGAAGGAAGAGGCTCGTAGGTTGGAGGCAATGAGGAAACAAATACTAGCTAACACATCTTTGCCATTAGCTCCAGGTGAACCTTCTGGAGCACCTACCAAACGACCTCTATATCAGAAGAAAAAGTCGAAGCCTCAAACCCAATCTAATGGAGCAGCCCTTTCAGACAGTGTTGATAGTACAGATACAAGAGAAATCCAGCAAGAATTTGTGGTAGAGCAGGATTGTGATGAACCTGAGAACGTTGAGGAGGTGGAGTCTTGGAGCGCGAAGGATAAAAGTGAGGTTACTGATGTTGTTGAAGAGAATGGAGTTGATGAAGAAGAAGAAGAAGACGAAGATGATGATGATGAAGAGTGGGATGCTAAAAGTTGGGATAAAGCTGATCTCAAATTGCCAGGTAAAAGTGCATTTGCTGATGAAGAAGTTGACTCAGAGCCTGAACCTTTGCTTAAGAAGGAGGTAAAGAGTCCACGGCCTGCAACCCCGGATGTTGAGCTGCCTTCTGTAGACAAGCCTGTTGGTTTGACTGAGAAAGTTGCCTCAGCGGATGTAAAAAAAAAGAATCCCATGGCTGGGGGTGATGACCAGAAGATTGACAAGAATCGTGGTAATCCTGACAAGAATGATCAACCTGACCAGAATGGACAACACCTTCGATCCCCAATATGTTGTATTATGGGTCATGTTGATACCGGTAAAACAAAGCTGCTTGATTGTGTAAGAGGTACTAATGTCCAAGAAGGTGAGGCTGGTGGGATTACACAGCAAATTGGAGCGACCTATATCCCTGCCGAGAACTTACGTGAGAGAACTAGGGAACTTAAAGCTGATGCAAAGCTGAATGTCCCGGGTCTGTTGGTGATTGATACCCCTGGACACGAGTCGTTTAACAATTTACGCTCTCGAGGTTCAGGATTATGTGATATTGCAATTTTGGTTGTTGATATAATGCACGGCTTGGAACCACAGACAATTGAATCGCTCAATCTTTTGAGGATGAGAAATACTGAATTCATTATAGCCTTGAATAAAGTGGGTAACCAAATAGATTATCTGTTTTCAGTTCTTTGTATTTGTAGCTTTTACTATTCTGATTTGGTTTATTCTGTTTGGTGTCTCAGGTGGATAGACTGTATGGGTGGAAAACAACCCGTAATGCACCAATTGGGATGGCAATGAAGAAACAATCAAAAGACGTGATAAATGAATTTAACATGAGGACCACTCAGGTTATACTTTTCCCTTACCTTTACCTTAAGCTTCAGCTTTTGTTGGTCTTATCTTATGCAAGTGTTTTTTTTTTTTTGTAGATTATCACACAGTTTAAGGAACAAGGCCTTAATACAGAGCTGTATAACAAGAACAAAGACCGAGGAGAGTTTTTCAGTATTGTTCCCACTAGTGCTATAAGGTCCTTTTGATGATTAGTTAATATTTTGTTTGGCTTACTGTTTTTTAATTCATTCTCCAAAGAAGTATGAATTGTCTGTTCAACTTCTTGACATGATGGTGATTCTGGCAAAACAGCGGTGAGGGCATCCCTGAGTTGTTGCTGCTACTGGTTCAATGGGCTCAGAAGACATTGGTTAAAAGGCTTACATATAGTGACAAAGTGCAGGTTTGCTTTCCTTTCACCTGCTTCATAGTGAGTGAGGAAGGTATTCTGATGAGAACTTTTTGATTTATGTCCTCTCAACTCTGCTGCAGTGCACTGTTCTGGAGGTTAAAGTTATTGAAGGACATGGTACAACTATTGACGTGATATTAGTAAATGGTGTGCTTCATGAAGGGGATCAAATAGTTGTTTGTGGTTTGCAGGTATGTATCCAATTCTCTTTTTTTATTTTTTATTTTTTTGGTTCCCCTAAAAGGAGATGTTCAGACACATTCTGCTGATATATTTCTTACAGGGACCCATTGTTACCTCAATTAGAGCGTTATTAACACCCCATCCTATGAGGGAGCTCCGGGTCAAGGTGAAACTTCTCACTCCATTGTCATAAAAAAAAAAATTTGCTTTGGTTCTTTGGACCAATTTACTGTTTTTATTGCCTGAGTAGTAGCTAAGTAACTTGGTTGAATATGTTCTAAATTTATTTTGCAAACTTTATTTTCATTGATTGTACTTCGGTTTCCTGGTATAAAATGTTACCAGGCTACCGAATGGAGCAATATTGTGATTTGGATATTGAAATGTATTCTTGCAAGATGTCATTATGTCGTGGGGCTGTAATGATCAAAGCATAATGATCAAATAAATTCCTTGATAATGCTGGGTTTGTTATATCTAACATGACACAATTTGCCATTATTTTCTTTCCAGGGAACTTATTTGCATCATAAAGAAATCAAGGCTGCACAGGGTATCAAGATTACTGCACAGGTAATCATATCCCATCGAATCATATATCATTTGGCCTTGCAAAGACAAAAACTGGAATACTGTTAATTTAGGAGAAGAAAACACTATTTACATTCTAGAAAAGCTATAAACACTGATAGCATACTGTCTTGCCTAATAAATTGCTAGAAAGATAAATTGGGTAAGAAATGGAGGCTGAGACATGGTCTTAAATCAATTGCCCTACCCAAGAATTCCTTATGCTGTTACTCTTTGGAGCTCCATTGACTCCTGCACTTAATTTCTGGACTTCATAAAGGTGCCTGTCATATGAGGACTTCTTTGTTGTTGTCGTCTTCAAATTATTGCTATTATCTTTACTATTGGAGAGTCCATAACATTGTTATTACGTTTGATGTGTAACTTCTTTTGTTTTAGTAGCTACCTGATATTTGTTCTCCTTTCTCCTTTTCTTTAGGGCCTTGAGCATGCTATTGCAGGCGCTAGTCTCTATGTTGTGGGACCTCATGATGATTTAGAGGAGATCAAAGAAGCAGCTATGGATGACATGAAGTCTATGATGAATAGGATTGACAAGAGTGGGGAGGGAGTTTATGTGCAAGCATCTACTCTTGGGTCTTTAGAAGCATTGCTGGAGTTCTTGAAGACTCCGGCAGTTAACATACCTGTCAGTGGTATAAGCATAGGGCCAGTACACAAAAAGGATGTTATGAAGGCCAGTGTTATGCTTGAAAAGAAAAAAGAATATGCGACTATATTGGCTTTTGATGTTAAAGTAACTCCAGAGGCTCGGGAACTTGCTGATGAACTTGGTGTAAAAATATTTATTGCAGACATTATATACCACCTATTTGATCAATTTAAGGCTTACATAGATAATCTTAAGGAGGAAAGGAAGAAAGAAGCTGCTGAAGAAGCAGTTTTCCCCTGTGTCCTCAAGATCATGCCAAACTGTGTTTTCAACAAGAAGGATCCCATTGTTTTGGGAGTTGATATCCTTGAAGGCATTGCAAAGGTAAATATATTTGAGATCTGCATTCCTCAAATTATTGTTTATTGACATGCAAGTTTCCATCATGAAAAACTGCTCAGAGTGCATGTGTGTTAAGTATATACACTTCCATTACTAGGTACATAACTTATGTTTACATTTTATTTTTTTTATTTTTCTTTTCATGTATATTTATCTATTTTTATATATGGATGTCAAAGCTATTTGTTAATGAATAAACATCTGTAAACATCATATCTAAACTCGAATCTATCTAGGTGTTAATGTTGACTAATGTGCACATATTGAAGTCTTTTCTGTGCTGATGCAGTTCTCTTTCTCCCTTGTGATAACTGAAGTCTTTTCTGTGTTTATATGCAGTTCTCTTTCTTACTTTAAAATGTTAAAAACTGTCTGACAGGTGGGAACTCCTATGTGCGTTCCTCAAAGGGATTTCATTGAAATTGGTCGTATAGCTTCTATTGAAAATAATCACAAGCCTGTTGATTATGCCAAGAAAGGCCAGAAGGTAGCCATTAAGGTATGCAATATAGAAACTGGTAGCTTCTCTTTTTTTTTCTTCTTTTTTTCGGTGCCTTGAATTGAATGCAAGTAATTTATGTTTATTTTGGAAGCGGAAGTATAGTGTTGTTTTCAGTAGCCGAATGACCATGCCATATTATTGCAATATGGTTTACTTCAGTATGTTTCTCATTAAAAAAAACAAGTGGAGGGAGGGGGAGGGGGGTTATTTGAGTACCTGTCATACTGAAGTGGTTAAAGTTACGTGAAGTTGAGATATGGATTCCGCAATTACAGTATGCAGTATGCTGATTGCTTTCCCAAGACTAAATAACAGAACTTTTGATACATACGTGCTACTTGGTGCTAGTGATTTAATATTAGGTGAATGCGGAGATTTTCTGATGAAATTATCAATCTTCCACTTTTGCCTCTCAAAACTGTTTACTTGTGCAAGAGACCTGAGTTTATCTGGCGAGGTTGAAATTATGTATTCTAGAGCTGAGTGTGTGTGTGTGTATATACATACACTTTGTTGTTGGAAATGCAACTTGATCTTCCAGGTTATCTTGTTGCTATTTTTAGAATATAAGAACAATACATTATGCTTCGAAGTGCTGTTTCTATCATTCTTCTGCTTCTTAATTGGCTGAATCTTTTCTCTCAGATAATTGGCAGTAATTCCGAGGAGCAACAAAAGATGTTTGGCAGGCATTTTGAGCTGGAGGATGAGCTTGTGAGCAAAATCTCTAGAAACTCGCTCGATGCACTCAAAGAAAACTATGCGGTTTGTACATATAAGATCATATTGCACCTTTATTGTTGTACTTCTAATTGAATGTCTTTTGAATAAACTCACACTGTTGTGTTGCTCCTTTGAATTGAATGTTTGTAGGATGATTTGTCTACTGAAGAAAAGCGACTACTGTTTAAATTGAAAAAACTCTTCAAGATTCCGTGAAGTCACTGAAACGAGAGTCGGTGTTACTTAATACTCTGCTTGGGCCTTTTGCTGATAGATAGCAACAGGTAGCCAGAATAAAGATACCCTGAGAGAGAATACATGAAAACTGGTGCAGTTTCAAGTCCTCCGGTTGGAATCTTTCTTTTCGTGTATGAAATCGTGTCACAGTTGAGTGATCGGTCTGAGTCTCTGGTATTGAAAGCAATACAAGTTGTTGTGCAGCAAGTTTTACTTACTCAAATATCACTGTCATTTATTAACACCAATGATGTTTTGATGAGCCATAATATACTGAGGGAATTTTTTGTGTCCAATTCTCCTCATCTGAGATTTTCAATGTATTCTGCACATATTGGAAAAACCTTCTTTAAATTTTGAAAGAGATTTCATACCTCTTATGAGGGAATGAATATCCGCACGTGTTTTAGTGTGCTTTCATTTTATTTATCCTGAGAAGACTGAAATGTGTTTGCACTTCAGAGTTAATCCTAGCAGAATTTTTCAAATGACTCTTTTAGCATTCATATTTAGTTAAAAACTATAAATATTAAAGAATTTAACTTTTCTACCATTGATCTCATGATTTTGATTCACGTTAATCTTTTCCACCCAAAGAAAAGTGAAAATAAAAAATTATCATGTGAATTTTATTTATCATTCTTGAGGTTTGGTTAAATTACCAAATGGAGCCTAAGGTTTGTGTAAATTGAAAGACTAAAAAAATTAACTCAATGCTTCAATCGATTTATGAGTAGTTTGATTTCAACTCACTCATTTTTGTTAAGATTATCCCATATTATCATAAATTAAGTTTTTAAGGGGATCATATGCCACAAAAATGGTTGTTGAAGGGATTTAATTGTAATTTTGAGTAACATCAACATCAGAGTAATAATTGGGTAAATGTGTAAATATATTATTATATTTGTGGTGAGGTGTAAATATATTTTTAAATCTTTTTTTAGGGTGCAAATGCACTTTTTTTTTTTTTTTGGGAAACACACTTCTAATGTTCGAGTTATGGTGTGAATACACCTCTAATGTTTATATTATGGTACAACTTTTCATAATTTCCTATACAAGCTTTTTCGTATTGTAACATTTCTAATTGTAGATAAATTTAGAATTTTGAAAATAAATTAAAATTGATATAATATTATATTTAATTTATCTGAAATTACGTTTTAAGATTCTATACTTAACTTATTAATTTCGAAAATCGAAACTCCATATAATGTTATGCTTAATTGCTTATTATTGTGATATATAGTTGTGTGTATTGGTTTGTTATATATATATATATTAGTTGTAATAAAATCGAAACTTCATATAATGTTATGCTTAATTGCTTATTATTGTGATATATAGTTGTGTGTATTGGTTTGTTATATATGTATTAGTTGCATGCCACGTCAGCTTAAGTAGTTGGTTGTTTCGTTAGGCTTTTACGTCAGCCATGCATGACTTCATATATATATACATTCTCCCCTGTATTTGAGTTAGTTTTGGATATAGACAAATGAATGGTTTCTCTCTCTATATCTTGTTGTTAACACGGTAATCAGAGCCATTTTTCTCCGGCCGATCATCTTTGATTTTTTGCTCTCTTCTTTCTTCGCCGGCAATCTATGGCAACTGCGTTTGTTCCACCACACTTTGTTCCTCTCTCGATTCACCTGTACCGCAACAATTACAATTTCTGGCGAGTGCAGATTCTATCAACTGTTAGAGCGCATGGATTCGATGGAATTCTTCTTGGATCTGAAGTTGCACAAGTTACTTTTGAGATACTTGCTTCTACATCAATGTCAACAGTGACAATTAATCCGGATTATGTCATGTGGATGCGTCGAGATCAATTTCTTCTTAGCTGGATTCTCTCGTCGATAACTGAGTCAATGCTTGGTCATCTCAGTAGATGTCACACTTCTCATGAGGTATGGAATACTCTTGAGTCATTATTTCACACTAACTCTAAAGCTCGTAGTCTACAACTTCGTTTCCAATTACAATCTCTTAAGAAAGGGGATTTATCAATCGATGATTTTATTCTTAAGATGACATTGATTGCGGATGAATTGATTGCTATTGGCACTAGTATTATTGATGAGGAATTGATATTGTATATTCTTGGTGGTATTGGTTCTGAGTTTAAATCGGTGGTAGTTAATCTCACATCAAGGATTGATACTTTTACATTGTTTAAGGTTAATTTTGCTCTACAAACTCATGAGATGCGTCTACAAGCTCATAATCAGGTACACATTACTTTGATTACTCAGTCTTCTACTCCTAGTTTAGGTGCAAATGTTGTATATGGTCGTGGTTTTTCTTCTCGAGGAGACAGGTTTAATAGAGGTCGTTTTTGAGGAGGTGGACGTTTTGGAGCTTGATCTACTAATAAACCACTGTGTCAACTGTGTGGACGAACTGGTCACACTGCACTCAAGTGCTATAAGAGGTTTGATATAAGTTTTACAGGTGTTGATACTCCTCATGATTCCAATTCTACAGGGTCAGATTCACAAGCTCTCGTGGCACACATTTCTTCTTTCCATTCCCATAATCCTAACTGGTATTTTGATAGTGGGGCAACAAGCCACATCACAGCCAATCTGAATAATCTCTCTCTCAAAACTGATTACAATGGCACAATTGAAGTTACAGTAGGTAATTGAGCTTTTCTACCTATTTCACACATTGGTTACTCTTCTATTCACTCTGTGGATGTTCATAAGTCTTTGTTACTCAAAGATATTTTGTGTGTTTCTCACATTACTAAGAGTCTATTGAATGTTTCTCAATTCACAAAGGATAATGATGTTAGCATTGAATTCTATCACAATGGCTGTTTTATGAAGGACTAGGTCACAAGGAAAATTCTTCTCCAAGACAGCCTCAAAGATGGCTTGTACCAGTTGAATATCTCAAAGTTTTTCAAGAATAAGGAAGCTGCTTCTAGATTATCAAGTCAAATTAATGGTGTTGCTGCCATTACTTCTTGGAATAAAGGTGTTTCACCTACTTGTTATGTTGCTAGCCCGGATGCACTTGCACACAAGTGACATAAACGGCTAGGACACCTATGTACTGCCGTGTTATCATATGTTTTACACTCTATAAATGTTTCTTTTAGCAATAAAGATGTGGAGTTTTGTAATGCTTGTAAACTTGGTAAACTACACCAGAGATCTTTTCATTCTTCATCCAATAAAACAAGTGCTCTTTTTCAGCTTGTTCACATTGATTTATGGGGAACTTAACATGTTGCTGCTCTTGATGGTTTCAAATACTATATACATTTTATGGATGATTATACAAGATATACTTGGATCTTCCCACTTAAACTCAAATCCGAAGTTTCAAATGTGTTTACTTAGTTCAATGCTATGGTTGAGAGACAATTTGGTATGCAGATCAAATGCTTGCAGTCTGATTGGGGTGGAGAGTATAGAAATTTGGTACCACTTCTTGCTCAATTAGGTATTTATTTTCAACATCCCTGCCCACACACACATCAACAAAATGGAAAAGTTGAGAGGAAGCATCTTCACATTGTTGAGATGGGGTTGTCTTTGTTAGCACAAGCTCAACTTCCACTCAAATTTTGGTGGCATGTTTTTCACACTTCAGTTTATCTTATTAACAGACTACCAAGTTTGGTGTTACAAAATCAAAGTCCTTTTCTCAAGCTATTTGGACAACAGCTTGATCTTTCAGTACTTGGGGTGTTTGGCTGCACTTGCTATCCATATTTCAGGGCTTACAATAATCACAAATTTCAGTTCAGATCAAGTAAGTGTATTTTCTTGGGATATAGCCTTCATCATAAAGGCTATGTATGTCTTGATGCTCACAACAAGACATATGTTGCTGCTACAGTGGAATTTAATAAATCAGAATTTCCATATTCCTTAATACATGGAGCTTCTCTATCCAATGGTGGCTCCAGCTCATATTCCAGTCCCTATTAGCTCTCATCTTCAAAGTACTTCTCCTGTATAGAATATTGATCCAGCTCTCTCACAAGAGGTAGTTCAGGATCAAGATGATCATCCTATCTCAACAGTTCAGGCTTCTCATCATATGGTTACACAATCAAAGAAATGGATTTTCAAGCCAAACGTATTTACCTCTCAAATCTCTACATCTCATCAGGAACCACCTTCAGTCCATACAACTCTCCTTGATCCAAAATGGAAAACTGCTATGCAAAGTGAATTTGATGCTCTATAGTCTAAGGGCACTTGGTCACTAGTTCCTTACACTAATGACTTGAGTGTCATTACAAATAAATGGATCTTCAAAACAAAGTTTAAAACACATGGTTCAGTGGACAAGTATAAAGTAAGATTGGTAGCTAGAGGATTTGAGCAACAAGCTGGAATTGATTACTTTGACACCTTTAGTCTAATAGTAAAAGCTTGCACCATCAGACTAATATTCACCTTAGCAGCCACCTATTGTTGGCAAGTTCAATAAATCGATGTGAATAATACTTTTTTGAATGGAGATCTAAAGGAGGTAGTGTACATGTTTCAGTCTGATGGTTTTATTGATGCAAGTAAGCCTGATCATGTATGCAAACTATACAAATCTCTTTATGGCTTAAAACAAGCTTCAAGGGCCTGGTTCAACAAACTGAAGGGATATCTCTTGTCTCTTCAATTTCAGAGGTCAAGTTCTGATCATTCTCTGTTTTTCGAAAGAGTACATGGCAAGATGCTTTTTGTTCTTATATATGTTGATGACATACTAATAACGGGAAAATATGAAGCTGATATTCAACAAGTTATTCAGCTTCTTGGGAACACCTTTACACTAAAAACTCTTGGTGAAGTACATTACTTCCTTGGCTTGGAGGCTCACAAACATGCAGGAGGTTTCAATTTAACTCAAACCAAGTATATTACTGATTTGCTACAAAAAAACACATATGAGCAGTTGCAAACCTGTGGCTACTCTGATGGTTTCTACTCAGAAATTGTATCTACAGGATAGTTCACTCTTTGATCAACCTACATTGTATAGAAGCACTATTGGTGCTTTACAATATGTTACTTTGCCACGTCCGGATATTGCTTTTGCAGTCAACAAACTCAGTCAATTTCTTCATGCACCAACAGAGAGACATTGGTCAGCCTGCAAGCATCTACTTAGATATCTTCAAGGTACTTCTATGGTGGGACTCACCTTTACAGCTGAAAAAGACTATCTCTTGAAGCCTTTTCGGATGTTGATTGGGCAAGCAATATGGATGATAGAAGGTCCACTTGGGGCTATTGTCTTTTCCTTGGTGGCAATCTCATTACATGGAGCTCTAAGAAGCAGTAGGTAGTGTCTCGATCCAGTGCATAATTAGAATATTGAGCACTAGCAGATACCAGCACAGATGTGATTTGGATCAAGTCGTTATTGAAGGAAATAGGAGTAAGAATAGATGATCCCCCACTCATTGACAATGTTAGTGCAGCAGCCTTGGCTTCAAACCCTATTTTCCATGCACGAACAAAGCATATATAAATCAATGTGCACTTCATTCAGGAAAAAGTTCTTGCAAAAGAGTTAGAAGTCCAATTTATCCTATCTGCAGAACAAGTTGCGGATATATTCACCAAGCCGTTGGCAATGACTCGTTTTCAAATGCTTAGCTCCAAACTTCCATTGCATCGAGTAGGTCTAGGGTAAATAGGGGTGTATTGTGATATATAGTTGTATGTATTGGTTTGTTATATATATATATATATATATATATATATATATATATATATATTAGTTGCATGCCACGCCAGCTTAAGTAGTTGGTTGTTTCGTTAGGCTTTTACGTCAGCCATACATGACTTCATATATATATATATATACACATTTTCCCCTATATTTGATTTAGTTTTGGATATATACAAAGGAATGGTTTCTCTCTCTATATCTTGTTGTTAACACTTATGAAAAAAACTATTTGAATTTTGGAATAAGATGTTTTTAAGGGGAAAATGTCATATAATACACATTTTACAATAAAATATAGAGAGAGTTAATTTGAGTTAATTTTGGAATCTTGTTGTCAAGTTTAAAATTGTTTTAAAATCCTATAAAATTTATCAATAAAATTTAATGTTTTAGAATATTTCGATAGAAATAATTAACCGTTTACGTAATATAATACACATTTTACAATAAAAAAATACAATAAATCGGTCTTTCAAGAATAAGATCGGAGAAACCAGCTGGGCGGTATAACCTTGAAAGCAAAAAAGGTCACTGATGGGAGTTCTCTTTGGGAAGATAAGGAGGAAGTTTTAGTGAACAACTTGAAGTTTTAGTCAATAAAATATTCACAATATTATGCTCAATTGCCACCTGAATTCAAATATTAGGAGTACATTGAAACTTTAAAAAAAAATTAATGCTATACTTGCATATCAACAACAATATATGTTAAAGATATATTTGTACATTTATACTTAATAATTTGACCAAAAATCGATGTAGATATGATTCATCCAAATTTATTTGTGCTGTTATAGTTTCATGGTAACGTAAAATCCAGGATGGTGGTCTTCATAAGTATCCATGTTGTTATATTTTTGTTCTCTTCAAAAATTCTTGTTTGTTACTATATTTGAATAATCCTGCAACAACGAGAAAGCGAGCACGATGAGTCATTTTTGGTTGAAGTGTTCTCCACTAATTATATCAATTTAAGTAGTACCATGATTTTTTCAGTAAATGATGACCAAAAATAGAATATTGTATGAAGAAAAACAATATCCTATAAAACAAAACGATGTATAATGGCAGACTTTATAGTCTCATTTACTGACTAGCTAATGGAAAATGAATGAGCTACAAAATTTCTTAAATCAATCCAAGAAAATAACCTAAATAATTCTGCATGCCCTCATATCATTTTCATCTAACATTCAACTTAACATAAATTTTTAAGGTTAGTTAGGGAAAAAAAAAGTAAACATTCAACCTAACATATTGATTTCTTTAGTTATTTAAAACTACTTTTGAGTTTTTTTAATACGTAATTAATCATAGACAGATTTATGGAATCAATAGTTAAAATTAAGATATTTTCACGATTTTCTTTTGATTTCTCTTTTTATTTAAAATTACTTTTAGTTATGTGATTAATCACGAACGATTTGATGGAATCTAGAGAGAAAATTTAAGATAAGTCTACCATTCAATAGGAAAGAATCAGAGTGAAGTAGGATTTTAATGCGGAATTAGAGTTTTCAATAGAATTAGGATTCGAATAAGGGATAATTGGAATTTGAATAGGGTTAGTAATTAAACAATAATGAATTTTTTTTAATTATATAAAATAGTTTTTTAATCAATTTCTAAAAGGGTTAAATTGTTCTCATAGTGGTGGTGCCAATGGCAATTGAAGTAGGACTACGAGGCTAAAAGAAAAGTGACAAAATGGTGAACATCGGAGAAATGACCACCGGAGAAATCCAAGAAGAGGAGCAGGCGGCGCCGTTGCTACAGAAGAGCTCCGAACCCGAACCGAACCTGAAGAAGACCCGAAGCGTTAGAACGAAAGTGCCGGAGGCTGAGGTGCTTGTATACAAGCAAGGGAAGGGTCCGATCGACGTCTTCAAAACGGGCCTGGGCGGCTGGGATCAGGACCAGCTCGAGGTCCGAGAAATTCTCGACAAACACGGCTTCAAATCAATCTATGCATTCACCCCTGAATCGGGTCGGGGCGTACCAATCCGGTTCAATCCGAGGAATGGCCGCTCTATCCTCACATACAGAGATGGTGCAGTTATTTATGTCGACGGCGAGCCCAAGGTAAGTATCTGGGGATGGATAGCTGTGTGCGGAATTGACTTGAATTATGGATTTGTTGCATCGATACGTGAAATGATCAATTTGAATTTGAAGTCAAGCTTGAGTGTTTGAGTAACTTTGCTTGTGAATATACAACTGATCAATTCATCACTTACTATTGCAGCTGTGTTCTGTGTATTATGTTAATCAAGATTGTGCTAGAAAAATCGGTTTTTAAACCCTGATTTTAAAAATTGATGTTAAAAATTGGTAGAGTTTGTGATCTGCCAAATTCTGTGTGTTAAAAATTTATGGTGGTTTAGGATGTATATAGTGCTCTCATGGAAGTCTGTTTTTGTAATCTTTAAAACCATCTTGTTGAAGCTGAGTTGTAATGATGGAACTTTTGAGCCTGTGAGCATTTCTGTAAGTATTTGTTCCTCATTTTTTATAAGAACATCATAGCCGTTCACCAATCGTGTTTTTTTGCCTTAGTTCCTAAAGTACCCTTCTTTCGTGGTTGTTTGAGTGTCTGAGATCGGAGACACAAACCCTTCAACTAGTTTGTCTTCCACTCTGTTTGGAACTAAATCAAAGAGAGAATACACCTACTGAATGATTATAAGAAACAGAAGTTTACCTTGTTGATCTATCAGTCTTTGGTGACATTTTAAGTGAAAAAACTTACAGCCTGGAGTGATTTCATTTATTACGATCTGTTTTGCACAAATGTATTTCTGGGGGACATGTTGCAGGAAGTAATAGGGCTGGCAATTCTCAGTGTATTTCTTGTGGGGCAATGAATACTCTACAATTATGAAAATTGGCCTAAAATAACCACATCCAAGAAGGCCACAGCACGAGCCACTATTGGATGAGAGATACAATGACTTTCTTTCATAAAATGATGGTGAATGGTGCTATTTTATGCAACCTTATATGAAAGTAGATGTGTGGTTTTGCTTAGCTACACTAGTATATTTTCCAATCCTGCTGATAGGAAGCCTTGTCGTACCTATGACTTTGGTTGCACAACTCTTTTTATGTGGGTGCATCTTTTTGTTCATCTTATCTTACAAATGCAAATTAGATAAACGCAAGCTTTCTTGGCTAATGGCTATTGAGTTTTGACTTGTCTTCATTATAGTTTTCCTTAAGAGTCTAATGCATTATGGACCCATTAGTCGATAATATATAACTCCACCTGAAATTCCCATTTATTGCTTTATCAATTTGACCTTGCCTGATGTGCATGAGTTGTGGATATTCTTGGCTTTGGAAGACATTCTACATAGTCTTTTGTGACATGCGCAATGGTGGTTGCATAAGATTGTTTCTTTGTGTTACCTTCTAGATGCCTTTTGAATTGTTAAGTACTTATTGAAATGAAAGCAGAAGTGGAGTGAGATGGCTTACTTACAATTTTTTTAAAACTTATTCATCTATGAAAACACTGAAGTGACACACTCCCACTAGTAAGTGCCATTTTAGAAATATGAGTCAATTAGAGAATCAGACTGCCAAAAGTTATCAATATCAATCAAGACCCTGAGTAATCAGTTCTTGACTTCTAGTGTTAAAATGTGCTACCATGCAAATGGCATCTAAGTTCTTAATTGATAAGTAAAATCTGTTGAAGTGGAAGTGCAAGTGGTCAAGTACTATTCATAAATATCTCCAAATCAAGGCATCATCAGGCTGTCCAATAGTTTATCAAACTCAGGAACATCTTGAATAGCTTAATTTTTTTCAATCCAAAATATGATTTGAATTAAGCAAAATTTTCTACACCCTTATCATCTGCAGACTCAACCTGTATAGATTTAATAATTAAATCAGGATCTCACTGGAACATCACAGTAGCTATCTAGTTCAGATTGATGGTCTTACATGAAAAACATTCTTTTACTTGTGTGCCTCAAAAAGTATTGATTTGCTAATATGGATCTAATGGTCTACTCGTGTTCAACTTCTAAGCTGGTAATGAATTGTTGTTTGAGTTTTTCATTTGATGTTTGTAGGTCCATCTACTTGCAAGTAGCTTAAGATATAATAATTCTGCATTGGTCATTAGCCTGTTGAGATAATCCACTCTTCATTTTCAATTCTTCCATTTATACTCTTTTATGTTCTTACATGCAGGATTCATTGCTCAAGCCCGTTACAAAAATATTATTAAGCGTGGCAATAATAACTATCATGATTGTCTTCGTCATGAAGGAGACTCCAGAATGGACAAAAAAATTCAGCTTCTCAACGGGCCCCATCCCTCCATGGATTTTAGCTTGCGCGGTTATTGTTTTCACACGAATGAGGAAGAGAACCAGGAGTTTCCTGGAGAAATACCTTTAGTGAGGCTATAGAGACACTTCACTCAAAATGAAAACAAAAGATTTGAAAAAAAAAAAAAAGAACCTCACTTCCTGGTGTTTTTACCTGTGTTACTTTGATTTTCATTAGCCCCTATTGGCTTCATAAAGTCTGTTCTGTTAGATGCTTTCCACTTAACTGATACGTGGCTATTTCCTTTACTATGATTTGGTGTTATGTAAAGCTGAAGCTGAGAAACAAGAATATGAAAATCATATCTTTCTCTTCTCAAGACATTTTCATTTGATTGAAATTAAATCTTCCATGGAGTTCATACTGTTTCTCCTTTTCTTTTTGATATGCTTGACCTTTTTTTTTGGAATTACAACTTTGCCTTCTTGGAGGACCATTGGAGGGCCTTAGAAATAGAAATGCAAATCAAATGTGTTAATTTACCTAATTTCAGACAAAATAGACGTAGGAAATGGACATTGGTCTTCACTCTTGATTGTAATGTAAATCTTACCAACATATTTTTTATAAGCATTTTGTAAGCATCTAATGATATGACAGTAATATGCAAATATACTGTATTGTGTATATGTTATTTCATCAGATGATCACCAAAATGCTCACATAAGAAGGTGCATATAGTAACACCAATTTAAAATGTAATATTTATCATCTAACTATGCACTTCAATATTAACATACATGGATGTTGGTTAGATACAGTACAATATTTCAAGGGTTGATATCCCATCATACCCCAATATATATAACCCATCACCTTTTATACCATAATCCATATAAAATATCACTTTCCTACCACAAACCATATAAACATGTATGTTTTATACCCTTTTTTCAAAGAAAAATACTATCTCACCCTTGTTGACTTTTATAAATCTCCAAAATGCCATTTATGCCATTAGCAATTTTCTTTTTCCAATCCTTATACTTATTAGATCCGGATTAGCCCTCTGATCAATATCAGGCCCAACATGCTTCCGTAAATAAAATAAAACTGAGTTTAAATCATACCTCGTCTTTGTCTCTTAAGTTCCCTTGGACCTCGGTTCAGGTTTTATGGATCAAAGATCCAACCACTCGCCCGCAGTCTATGGTTCTGAAACCGATTTTCTTGGGAACCCTGATCACACTCCTTTCAACGGTCACCACCTTTTAAGGAGATCACGGGGAGACGCACTACTGGATGAATTTTTACTCAGAATTATAAAATTTTTGGAAAGAATGTCGGAAAGCAAAAGCCTTGTTTATTGAAGAAAATAAACTAAATTATTTTACAATATAAATTTTCTCTGCCATTGGAAGAGAAACTTGAATTAACCTATCATGGTTAAGACTCGTGTAGGGGAAACCCCCATGAACAGGAAAGCTTGAAAGCTAAACTATTACAAGACTAGAGAAGATTTCGAAAAACTTATGAAGAGAGAAGTGTTGTGTATTTTCGATGATCTTCATTTGAGGCTGAATGCCTCCTTTTATAGGTCTTAATGTACTTCTGTTGAGGTTGCATTATTGCCTTTGCCAGCTTGCACTCCACTAGATGAGTGGGTAATGGGTCATCCTTCTTTATTTCTCACCCACCACTTGGTAAGTGCATCTACTACCTTCGTTGTCTTCTTGTGTCGGCAACGAGATTTTCTTTAGTGGAGGGGTCCTCCACCTTTGTCTTTTGGTTCAGGATGCAGATTCTTCAATGGTGGCGGGACAGGCCACTATCTCTTGTCTGAAATTGGCATCCTATGCTTTTTACAATGTATTCCTATACTATTACATTAGTAGAATACATGTTCAGCTTGTTTACAATCGAGTCTAATTAGACCCGTTTCCTTTTATTACATTTTTGGTTTTTACTTTCTAAAAACCCTTCCCTTTTCCCTTTTTTTTGGGTAATCGGGTTTGTCCTTTTTTATTTTGAAACCCTGTCCAAACAGCGGTTTCTCTTGTGTTTGACAGTAAGAGCATATCCGCTCTCCCCATCTCCCGATATGTATCATATTACATATCTTCTTCCTTGTTTGTTCCGTGGCTGGAACCTTGTTTTCCCAGATTAATTTTCTTTTATTTTCAAAGAGGTTCTCAGTAAATCCGGTAGTTGTTCCTGTCATGGAATTTAACAGGAATGATCCATTCACAGAGTTATGAAATATTTTGAATGGATACTTCACTTTGTCCATCTCGGTAAGACAGACCCAAAGTCCCCATGCTCGCCTCGTTGATATATCATTTTCAGTCAAGGCGACTACCAAAGGGCTGTTTTCTGGAGGTGGTTTGGCTCGGTTTATCGCCCCCATCTCAGGTCTTTGTAGTTTTATGAATTGAAAAACTGGATGAGACCCTTTTCCTGTGATTTTTGGAGCAGCAGAGATAATTTTTAGCTCCAGTATATCTCCTCGACCCAAGTATGGGTTGTTCTGCCATGAATCGTGCACAACAGTGGATATCCAGTCTGGTAATTTGGAAATCTCCGGAAAGCTGGGTGCGGTTGTAAAAACTGAAGCAATTGCTCCAAAATCAAACAATTCCCGCACATCATGAGGGTTTACCCCCGGGAGCATCCAAAGTCTTGGATACTTGCCAGACCAATCAGCAGTAATTCGGTTCGGATTGATCCCATTTCTTGTCACCAATTTCTCCCATGTTTTTTGGTAAACCTGCAGATGAGAAATAGCTTGATTAGTGTTAACCTGTCTAGGGCCAGTCTGAGGCCTTAGGTTAACCTCTCCCTCTTTTACCCCAGAGGTGCTGGGTTGACTCGGGTTGTCTGGAATTGCTTCCTGACCTTCCGAATTAATAATTTTATCGGAATCCGATAAAACACTTGGTTCGGCCTTATCAGCCTTTTCACCGATATCCGATGAAAAACTTTTATCAGCAGGATGTCCTGCTTTGGGTATAAAAGTACCCTGTTTGTTCATCGATGATGAACTCCTCTCGTATAATTCTTTCTACATCACCGATGGTGAACAGACCTTGTTAACAGGTTCTACTAATGCATTCCACAAATCATTATTTGAAGTTATGGCTGCACGTAGAGTCATTTCAACTTTGTCCAAATCAGCTTTCTGGACATAAGATGCCGCTTCGGCTCTTACCCTTAGTTCCTCAAAGGCCTTGTAATGCACCTCAAGGTTTTCCCTAAGGTGTCTTGCTCGTATTTGTGATGGAATCTGCTTCAAGAATATCCATCTCTTGTTAAGAAATTTGCAAGAACATTCTCATTAGATTTCACTATGACAATATCAAAAAGATAATATTGGCATTCGGCTTGCCATCTGATAATACGTGCTTTTTCGATCTTTGATTCAAGTTTGTTTTTCAAAAAAGCTTTAACGTTAGTATTATCAACTTTTAATATAAATTCTTTAGCTAATAAAAATAAAGGCCATTTTTTAAAGGCCTTCCAAACAGCAAATAATTCTTTCTCGTTAATATGCCAAACTCTGGCCTGTTGTTCTGTAAACAACCCTCCAGTGTATCTACATGGTTCTTCACCCGTAGATGTCTTTCGTATGAGCACTGCTGCCCATCTGAAATCATTAGCGTCTGTGTAGACGACTAACTGATCCTCATCTTGAGGAATCGTGAGTTTTGACAAGTTACGACAAACCTGTTTTAACTCACGAACTCTTTGGGAATGAATATCTTCCCATTTTCATTTGGTCTTCTCATCCTTTTGTAATAAATGACGGAAATCCTTTCGATATTTTGCCAAGTCCTTAATGAATGAACCTGCAAAATTAATCACTCCTAAGAAGCTTTGAAGGTGCTTCTTGTCTCTAAAAACATCTGGAAAATTGCAGATTTTCTCCACAATATGTTCTTGTAGTTCCATTCCTGCATGGTCAATAATAACACCGAAAAACTCGATTCTATTAACCGCGATTATCGCCTTCTTTTCAGAGAGCACTAATCCTTCTTTATAACATGCTTTTGAAAATATTTCAAGATGCTTTAGATGATCTTTCATATTTTTAGAGGCAATTAAGATATCGTCTATGTAAACAAACATAAACTCAAAATAATCTTTAAAAATATTATCCATCTTTCGTTGGTATATCTGCAGTGCATTCGCAAGACCCATAGACATTACGTTCCAGATATACTGACCTTGTGGTGTAGAAAAAGTAGTTAATTTTTTAGACTCTTTTTCTAACTTAATCTGGTAAAATTCAGACTTGCAATCAAACTTTGAAAACACTTTTGACCCTTTAATACAATCAATTAAGTGTTCTCTACTTGGAATGTAATAACCATCAAATTCGGTAATCTTATTAATACCTTGATAGTTAATTACTAACCTTGCTTTTCCTCTCTTTATTTCGCCATGGTTTCTTACCAAAAACCCTGGGCTACTATAAGGAGAAATACCTGTTTCGATCAGCTTGAGATCGATATGCTCTTTGATAATCTTTTGCATATCCTTTCGATCTTCAAGATTCATCTGTATCGGCTTGTAACGAACCAACTCGTATCTGTGTTGTTCTTTTACCTTCAACGTTGCTTCGATCTGGTTTTTGTCCCACCAGGCTAAAGGATTTTCATTGTAGTTCCTCTGAATTAGCCTTTTAACATTTTCGAGAGAAAGTAGACTTTCCTCATTAATGTCAATCTGGGGTGGTCCTTCTTGTAAGGCATTCTTTAGAAACTGAATAGCTTCTTCATG
The DNA here is from genome assembly GCA_028654395.1 of Scutellaria barbata. Taxonomy (NCBI): domain Eukaryota; kingdom Viridiplantae; phylum Streptophyta; class Magnoliopsida; order Lamiales; family Lamiaceae; genus Scutellaria; species Scutellaria barbata. The sequence continues at coordinate 4,809,868 of CM053652.1, forward strand.
TGCCTCCTCCATTCCCTCTTGTCTATATGACAAAAGAGCTTAACCAAATTTCCTCTTATCCTGCATTTTTGGATAAGTTAACTTGGCTTCATTATCACCACGTTTGCTGCGAAAATTAATAGGCATGATCCTATTAAAAGCCTTTTCTCGCCGCAAAACTTGTATCATACTACCACAGTTAGTAGTAAAGGTTAACAAGTTCTTGTGATTATCCTGCTTATATTTTGCAAAAGTTTGGATAAAATTGTTACCAAGCAAAATATCAGCACCTGTATCATGAATATAGATTGGTGGCATTCTTACTTTATACCAAGGGGTATCGAATGCACCTCCGATCATTATTCGTGTTTCTCGAATACCTTTATTGAGTATAAGGATCTTCTGTGAGAAGTCTCTTCCTGCAATAAGAGGTAATTTTTCCACTGCTTCGCTGGGAAAAACTCCTGGCTTTGCTGTGCAAATGCCTGAACCTGAGTCAATATAAGTTGCAAAATATTCCGTTTTATATTGGTCATATAATATCCCTACAGATATATATATATAGAGAAAATACTTGTCATTCAGAATCGTCGGGGTAGATTCCTCTTTTCCAAGATTCTAACAAGTTTATCCTTGAGCTTCTAACATTATGCTCACGGATCAATTCTTGAAACCTTACTTGATGAGTCTGTCCATTATCCCGCATTTCTCTTATGCGTTCCGTCAACTCATCTTTCTCTTTTCTGAGATCCTGGATCTCATCATCAATACACCTTCCTGGCATAAATTAGAATCTGTCTGGATTGTTTGGATAAATCCCTCTCCTCCAGCGTTCTAGCATGTCTATTCGTGCGTTTATTTGATTTATTTTTAACGCAGCCTCTTGTATCCTTATGACTTCTTGGATACTTCTTTGTTCTGGTAGATTTTGCTCTCGCAAAGATCTTAACAAAGTTCTCGCCTGGGTTCTTTGTATCGTGAGATCAATGATCTTTTGGTCTAGCTTGATTCCTGGCATAATGGTTTTATTCTACCCTGATTGTATGTCCATCAAGGTCGAACTCCATCCATTTTTCATCTCTTCTCCAAGGCTTATGTTCCTCAAGGAAACTTAACCCTAAGGTCATAACTCCTTTAGTTATACCTGCACTTCCTGTAACAGATATATGATAGCCTGCTATTTCTAACATGCCTTCATATCTATTAATACTTGGTTGTTGTAAATGATATATCTCCTCACAAGGAAACAAATTATCAGTTTTGGATATATCAAAAACAATATGGATTTCTTTCCATTCATTATTAGGGCATTTGATTTTTACATTTCTTACCCTAATTTTCTGTGGATACAAATCCTCACATGGTTCTTTTCCTTTTAGGCTTAAAATCTTACATTCGGAAAAGGACAGCCTGTTACTAATTTCTGAATCAAACCTTAATGATCTATTGTGTAAGATAGGTTGATCCTTAATTAGCAAATTAACACCCCCTAACCTTGGTATCTGGATTGGGTCTGGTGTTCTAACCTCTGCAAATTCCTTAAAAATTATAGGAATTTCTATATACTCTTTCCTAAGAAACATATCTGAATGATGTGTGTTGGAAAGCACATATGCAATTCTATACGTGATAGAATATGGACTATTTCCTTCTTTCATAAGATCAGGTCTTTTAAAATCCTGATGAAGGGTTAAGACTCTACTAAAATCTTGGTCCGCTAGGTTGTATGCAATCCTAGGATGAATGTCAAACATAAGTTTGCCAGCATACAAATTTCCTACCATTGTACCAAGACAACTTTCTCTTAAGTCATTGATTTTTTTATCCATTACAGATAAATGTAATTCAGAATCAATTCCTTCTTTGAAGGTAGCTTTAATCACTACTTCAATGGTTCCAATATGGATCCATTTCATCGTGACCGCTACTTCTTCTTTAAGATGACTCAGTTCCTCAAGAATTTCTTCTTTTGGAATAAGTTGCATCTCAACTTTATTACCGGTTAGATCTATTGGAAAAGAAAACTCACCTGAGTTCACCCGATAAATGATATGGTACTTGCGCTGTCTTATCCCGATCTTGTCACAAAATCGATTAAGACTTTCTTTCTTAAATCCATCATATGGACCTAATGTTGAATCCTGTCTCATGATCTTTTCCATCGTCTTTTTAGAGATGGTCATTTTTGAGAAGAATCCTGATAGACTATCCGTCGTCTGGAGTCTATCTTCTGGTTCGCTGGAGCTACTCGTCCGATTCTGTAGATGATCCATCGGATCCTTCTGAATCTGATTCAAACTCTTCTTCATAGATGCTTTCATCTGAAGAGATATCCTCGAACTTGTATACTGGCACCAAATTACCATAGAAGACAGCATCTCGGATGTCGTCTGTGTATTCAAACTGGCGCACATCTTTTTGCTTTTGTGGGCAATCGGGCGAAATATGTCCTTTCGCGCCGCACGTCCAACAGTTGCAATCCTTGAAACTTTCATTTGCACGAGTGTGAGCTCGTTTGAAAGTTCTTTTCCTGGTTGTTCCTCCTGTTGGCTTTCCTGTGGATCTAGATCCCTGTGCAGAAAATCTGGAAGGACCAGCCTTTTGACCAGATTTGTAAGATCTAGCCTTTGATTTGGACCACCATGATCTTCCTTGTTTGGAAGGTGTTGGGATTTCATTGTTTAGATTTTGATGAGACAAACCAATCATGTAATAGAAAGTTTTGAGTACCCCATTTTCACATTGTTTAAGTGAATAAATAGACTAGAATTGAGTCTTGAGTCAAGGATTAAAATGGAGGTTAAAAGAGGATAAAGCTGCATCTAAGCTTTAAAGGAAGATATCGCTGCAAGAAGGCAGGATACAGTATCGCTGCATGAAGGCAGGATACAGCAAAGCAAGGTAGAACGGCGTGCAGCATCGCTGCATGAAAAAGATACAGGAGTACTGCTAGAACGAAGTTACAGCAGCACTGCCAGACGATACTGCAAGCAGGTCTAAAATACAGCAGCACTAAAAGAATGCACCAGCTGCACAAAGACCAAGGATACAGCGCAGACTTACAGAACAGTTAAGTAAATACAGCGCCAACCACAAGACGAAGTATCCTGCAAATTCCAAGAAAGATAAATGCAGTACGAGGAACGGAGATCCAAGCAGGGACAAAAGAGCCGTTCAAGAAAAAGTCAAAGTAGCAGACACGGAGCCAATAAGAAGATGTTACATGGATTGACGCGCCGCAGAAAGCTGCAAGCCGCAACTGCCGCATTAAATGCTCCAAAAAGAAAGGTCAGTCGCATTAAATGCGAACCTTACTTTGGCCAGGCTATTTCAAATTCAAAAGAGGGATGTCTCCTTCAACGGACATCTTCTCCTACAAGTATAAATAGAGGTCGAGGAGAACTGAAGCTGGTTACTGAAAACTGATACCGTCACTATTACGAAAGCATCTACGCAAAGAGTTTAAAGCTTACAAAATTTCAAGCCAACAGTTTCAGTCACTCAACCTATCGAAGTGAAGCAGAGTTCAAGCTGAAAGATTCCTTACGGATTCAGAAGCTCACTTCGAAGCACAAGTTGAAGAAAACCTTTTATCCTTTTAACCTTGTTGCTGTGTGCTTAGGTTGTTTTAGTGGTGTCAAACAGTTGATAGGAGAGATCCTTGCTGTTTGTTTAGTTGTCTAGAGTTAGGCAACTTCCCTGTGTGGGAGTATAGAACCCTGTGTGGGTTAGCCTTTGAAGTTTGCAGTTGCTGTGTGTACGCTGGACTTCAATAGGTGGTTTGTTTTGTAAAGTTGATAGATTGTTAGGAGAGTCCTGTAAATCAATCTTGCTTAACAAAGTTCCTGCTCGAGGAGCAGTAGAGTGGACGTAGAAGGATTACACCACCTTCGAACCACTATAAGCCATAAGTGTTTTTATCGCTTTATTTATCTATGCTTATTTTCTGCATATATCTATCTATCTCTCATCATAAAACGTTTAAAAGAAGCATTCTTGTGTAAAACAGCCTTGTGTTTAAAAGAATATTTCCGCTGCGTACAAAACTCCAGGTTACAGCGTGCAGCACTGCATTCTAGCGCTGCAAGCAGTAACCATCTATCGCTGCAAGCTCAAGTAACTTGCAGTGCAGAACGGTTGTTTTAAAGATTCTGAAAAATCGACCAAGGTTCATTCACCCCCCCTCTTAACCTCGGACACCACTTGGGACCAACAAGTGGTATCAGAGCAAGTTGGGTTAAAAGCCAACTTATCTGGTCACCTACCCAGATCCACCTTTGTCTCGCTGTTTTCTTTGCATAAAAATTCATTTTTAAAACATATCATGGATTCCTCCAATCACAAGCTACCTATGTTTTCCATAGAGGAATATGACGACTGGAAGATTACAATGCAGGCACACCTTTCTGCCATGAATGATGAGATGTGGACCGTCATAACTGAAGGACCGTTAGTTCCCATGAAGGTAAATCCATTGTATGGAAGAGACCATGCAGAAGGAGAGCAGCTACCACCAAACTTCCTGATCAAACCACGACAAGAGTGGGGAAACGAAGATAGGAAAAGAGCTAACCTGGATAACGTGGCAAAGAATGCTCTATTTATTACTTTGGATAAGGGCACCTTTAGCAAAGTCAAGACTTGCTCAACATCCAAAGAAATATGGGAAAAGTTGGAGCAGATTTGTGAAGGAACTGAGCTCACCAAGGACAACAAAATCTCCAACGCTATCCAATTATTCGAGCTCTTCGAAATGAAGAATGAAGAGACTCTTGAGCAACTAGATCTGAGATTCACATCCATAGTGAATGAATTAGAAGCTCTGGGCAAACACTACACACAGAAAGAAAAAAACATGAAGGTGTTAAGAGCCCTACCAGCGGAGTGGGATAGCAAGACCACTGCCATGAGAGTGTCTATGGACCTGAAGTCCATGAGCACATTTGACTTATTCTCCGACTTGAAAGCATTCGAGTATGACATCAACAGAAGGAGAAAAGAGTTAGAGGAGTCAGTCTCCAAAGTTACAGCGCTAACCGCCAGAGGAACAAAGGATACAGCAACCGCCAGTTGCAGTAAGCAGAATGAGGATACAGCAGAAGTTGCTGAAGAGGATATGGCGCTACTCCTAATGAAATTCAGGAGATTCATCAAGAGCAACAACAATAGCAGCAACACCAATCTCAACAAAAAGAATGACTTCAGAAGAAGTCACTCAACCCCTCAGGTATCTTCTTCTCCTTAGTCAAATACAGGGAATGTTGACTTGTGCTATAATTGCAGGAATCCTGGACACTACGCAAGGAATTGTCCTTATCCAACAGTGCACAAGTATCCTGAAGGAGGAAGAGAACAGAGGAGAGATAAAAGACGAGAGGAAAGACACAAGCTTCGAGCTCTCATAGGAGAGATGGAGAAAGCCAATGATGCAGTAGTTCCGAAGGAAGTACTGAAAGCTGCAGAATCCTCTGACAGCGATGCTGAAACCTCATCCTCTGACGAAAAAGCACTCATATGCCTGATGACTAAAGATGGCGAGGACAGCGAAGAAGACGAGGTAATTTATCAACCGTTGTCCATACAAGCTGATGAGGAGCTGAACATGATCCACTCCTTGAAAAGGATCATGAGTGATTTCGAGCAGATCAACTCAATTCATGAGGAGCTTAAGGTTGAGAATGAAAACCTTAGAATCGATAATGAGATCCTCAAGAGCAAAAACATCGACATTGCCAAAATGCTCGCTGCACGAGAATCTGATAATTCAAAGTGTAGTAAGCTGCAACAAGAGGTCTCTAGATTGAATCTGCTGATCACTGAGCTAAGATCTGAGAAGGAAATCCTGCAGTCCAAGATGAGAACGTTCACCAAATCTTCAAAGGACGCAAGAGATTGCATCAACAGTGTCAGAGATCCCTTTGTGATTTCAGGCATAGGTTACAGCAATCAAGGCTCTCAGAATACAGCAAGCACATCCAAAGCTGTGAATTTTGTTCAAGCTAAAACTCCAATGGAGAAAGAGTTACTATGTGACTCTGAAAAGATACTGAACAAAACAGCAATGACGGATAAAGGGAAGAAACCCCAATGCTCAACTGCAGGGAATAAGTCTGTATCTAAGACTTGGCTGCAGCAGAAGTCATCTGCTGCATGCAGCAAAATGATGCAGCAACCAACAAAGTTGCAGCATAGAAGAAACTTTCCCACCAATACTAAGACCTATATGTCTAAACCTCAAGGAGGATATACTCCAGGGAAGTATGGTGGAAGACCGCACTACAAGGGTGTTGGTAACACACATGTTTGTCGAGCACACACTTTTAATAAGCAGTTTTCCAAGATAACTGCATACAGCTCGAGAACCAACAAATCTTACAGTAGATCAGTTACTGTTAAGAAAGTTTGGGTTCCCAAAGTAACTAACCCCAAAGGACCCGTATGGATATGGGTACCTAAATCTGTTTGAATTTGTTACAGGTTACAGTGCCAGGATGCAGCAGTGATGTATGGTATATCGACAGCGGTTGCTCAAGGCACATGACAGGCAATAAAGAAACGCTGAAAGACTTCCAAGAATGCAAAGGACCTAAGGTCATATTTGGAGATGATTCCAAAGGAAGCACAAAATGAAGCGGATGCCTAGTCAAGGGGAACATAAAGATCAAGGATGTATCCTACGTAAAAGGGCTTAGATACAATCTTCTAAGCATCAGTCAGTTCTGTGACAAAGGATATACAGTGGAATTCAACCTCAACAAGTGCTTAATCAAGGACAGCACCACAAATGAAGTAAAGCTTACAGAAACAAGAAGAGGAAATATCTACCTAACAGATTGGAATTCCTCCACTCAATCAACATGCTTCATAGTGAAAAATCCACCGGAGCTGAGCTGGCTATGGCACAAACGATTAAGTCACCTGAACTTCAAGACTATTAACAAGCTAGCAAGAAAAGGCCTCGTGAGAGGATTACCAGATGTAGCTTACAAGAAAGAGAATGTCTGTGGAGCGTGTCAAAAAGGGAAGCAAGTTAAGAGCTCTTTCAAGGATAAGATTCAGAAATCGTCTCACAGAGTTCTAGATCTTCTACATATGGACCTCTTTCGACCAGTAGAACCAGTAAGCTTGAGCGGGAAGAAGTACTCTCTAGTAGTAGTGGATGACTACTCTAGATACATATGAACGATCTTTCTAGCAAAGAAGTCGGAAACTCAAGAAAAGCTACCTGGCCTCATGAAGAAAATTTAGAATGAAAAGAGCTTGAGCATAGTGAAGATAAGATCAGACAGAGGAACCGAGTTCATGAATAAGTTTATAGAGAAATTCTGTTCTGACAATGGTATTCGTCATGAATACTCTGCTGCAAGAACACCTCAACAAAACGGGGTTGCTGAAAGAAGGAATAGAACCCTCAAGGAAGCAGCAAGGACGATGATAGCAGAAGCAGAGATACCCAAGAGGTTTTGGGCTGAGACAACCAACACTGCATGCTATACGCAGAACAGATGTTTAATCATCAAGGATCTTGACAAGACACCGTATGAAATATGGAATGGTCACACACCAAACATTTCCTATCTGCATATCTTTGGATGCAGATGTTATGTTCTCAACAATGGAAATGAACATCTGAAGACTTTTGATGCTAAATCAGACGAAGGAGTATTTCTAGGATACTCTGCTGTAAGTAAAGCCTTCAGAGTGTTTAATAAGAGACCCTCTGGTGGTAGAAGAATCTGTACATGTGGTGTTTGATGAACCACATTGTGACACAAAGAAGCTAGAAAAACCATCTGAAGAAACCTCTCCTAGAAAAGGAAATGTTGTACCATACATAGAAGGAGTTCTGCCTACAGAAGAAGATAAAGAAGAAGAAGCTGCAACCTTGGATGCAGCAGACATTCTTACAGCAGCAGAACCCCCTGCAATACAGCAACATGATGAGCAAAATACACCAACGCACGTTTTTAAGCCAGACAGGACATGACTTAGAAATCATCCAAGAGATCTCATTATAGGAGATCCATCCATCGGTGTAAGGACAAGAAGATCCATCCCACATGAAGCAATGTTTGCATGCTTCATATCACAATCAGAGCCTAAGAATGTTGAAGAGGCACTGCAAGATAGCAACTGGGTACAAGCCATGCAGGAAGAATTGAATGGATTTGAGAGAAATCAAGTATGGCAAACAGTCACTAGACCGACCCATCAAGGTGTAATTGGAACAAAGTGGGTGTTCAAGAACAAGCTAGATGAATCAGGAGTCGTTGTAAGAAACAAAGCAAGATTAGTTGCTAAAGGATACTGTTAGGAAGAAAGAATTGATTTTGATGAGACTTTTGCACCTGTGGCAAGGCTAGAAGCTATAAGAATCTTCTTAGCCTATGCAGCTCATATGAATTTCAACGTCTATCAAATGGATGTTAAAAGCGCATTCCTGAATGGTCTCCTTACAGAGGAAGTATATGTTGAGCAACCTCCTGGTTTCGAGGATCAAGCAGAAGAGAAGGTGTTTCGACTACAAAAGGCCCTATATGGACTGAAGCAAGCACCAAGAGCTTGGTATGACACCTTATCTCTCTATCTTCTGGAAAATGGTTTTCAGAAAGGAACAATCGACAAAACGCTGTTTAGGATACAGGACGGAGAAAGTGTACTTCTTGTACAAATCTATGTGGATGATATTATCTTCGGATCCACAAACAAAGAGCTATGTGAGAAATTCTCCAACCTGATGCAGTCAAAGTTCGAGATGAGTATGATGGGAGAATTAAGTTTCTTTCTCGAATTGCAAGTAAAACAGCTACCTACAGGAACCTTCATCAACCAAGTCAAGTATACGAAGGAGCTTATCAAGAAATTTGGCATGGAGAATGGAGCAGCAACGTCCGTTCCCATGTCCACATCCATAAGTCTTGATAAAGATGAAGATGGTAAAGATGTAGACATTACCAAGTACAGACGCCTCATTGGATCGCTGCTGTATCTCACAGCAAGCAGACCAGATATTATGTTTGCAGTAGGAGTCTGTGCTAGATTCTAAGCAGCACCGAAGGAATCACATCTTTTAGCAGTAAAAAGAGTGATCAAGTATTTGAAAAGAACTCAGGAAGTCGGCCTATGGTATCCTAAGGAAGGAGGATTCAAGCTTAAAGGCTACTCCGACTCAGATTATGCAGGCTGCAAGATTGATAGAAAGAGTACAAGTGGGACGTGTCAATTTCTGGGAAATAGACTTGTCTCGTGGTTCTGCAGGAAACATACCTCAATTGCAACCTCTACAGCAGAAGCAGAGTATGTTGCAGCAGGAAGTTGTTGTGCGCAGATTCTCTGGATACAGCAGCAACTTAGAGATTATGGGATAGAAGAAAAAGAGACGCCAATTCTCGGTGACAATACGAGCGCTATTGCAATTACCCATAATCCTGTCTTTCACTCAAGAACAAAGCACATTGACATTCGTCATCACTTTATAAGAGATCATGTTGAGAAGAAAGATGTCGTGCTTGAAAAGGTTCATACGGATCTACAGCTTGCAAATATCCTTACAAAACCCTTGAGTGAATCTAGGTTTTCTATGCTTCGTAACGAGCTAGGAATCCTTAAGTTATGAAGAAAAAGAAAATGCAAGATCGCAGGGGGAACCTCTGCATGCTTGCAGGAAGCTGTAAAATTTGGTACTGTAAGCTACGCGTCAATACAGCACTGGGTTCAGACAGCGCTGCAACCTACATTCTTACAGTACAGCAGTTATCGAAGAAATCAAGCAGCACCAGGTTACAACATTAATTTCAAAAGGAGTATTGATTGCTCTGCAACCTCGTACTAGAGATGCTGCAACCTTAAAAAGGCATTTATTTAGGCGGCAAATGGCATGTCTTTCAACATTAAATGCATGACTGCGGATGTCAGGAAGTGGAAAGGGCGCTGACAGAGCTCACGCGCCAAGTAATTATTAGCGACGATTTGACATCTCCGCTTTTTCCTGAGCCACTAGATCATTTTCCTGATTTATCTCAACCGTGAATCTCGCACGTCTCTTGAGAACCGCCATAAAGACCAAAACGTGCCATTTGAAATTCACTTTTCACCATCTTCAGAGAGAGAAACGCTGTGATCGCAAGAAAATCTTCTAAGTGCAAAACTCTTGTTTCTTCTCTCTCTATCTCACAAAGATTTCAATGGCTGCTAGAAAGACCATCGTTTTTGATGGAAGGATGATCAACAGAGAAAACATCCTGGAGTCAGGGCTGTATGATAATACCCTGATCAAGAGGATTTTTGATGCTCTACAACTGACCCAAGTCCTAGGGTTGTTGACCACCGTATATGCTGGCTTCTCCACGGAATCAGTACAGAGGTTTTATGCCTACGCTAGGCAGGCGGAGGACAGGAACTGCATCCTGTTCCGGATGGATGCAGATGGAGAGGAACGGTCGCTGACCGTTAGGGATATCTCCACCACCTTCAGCATTTCGGCTGCAGGCTTGACTCCCAGCCAGTTGGCGACGTATGGGGAGGCATCGGTTCAAGAGATGTGGGATCTCTTTCGAGCAAGGGATGCAGGGGCTGAAATCCAGAGAAGCGCCCCCAAGAAGCTCTTTAAACCGGAGTTTGAACTTCTCCACGACATCTGTGCGTACTCCATCGAAGGGAGGACAGGGAGTTATGACAAGTGCACAGATCTCCGGTTCCGGATCATGTCTGCAATCATGGCCGGAGAGAAGGTGAACTGGGCAAGGTTCATCATGAAGAGGCTATGGGAGGAAGCAGAGAAGATAACGGAGCGTCGGAGCTACGGTATCACCATTTGCTCTCTGCTCTGCAAGCTTGGCCTTCAATTTGCAGCACCCGCCCCCATTCATCCTGGAAAGTATCTCGGGGAGAAGAAGAAGGGCAAAACCCAGCCGAAGGCTGCAGGAGCAGGAGTTGCGAGGAAGAAAACCAAAGATAAAAAGAATGCAACTCTTGCTCTGCAAGATGAAGCTGCTGTCAGCGGGGAAGATGCTGAAGAAGAGGATCCTTCGAGTCCTCTTCCTGTTATCAAGAGGAGTTTAGGGAAGGCTGTACCTGAACTTGAATCCTCTTCCCCAGATGATGACGCACCTTTGGTGAAAAGGGCTCCACGCAGCAAGAGAGCTGCCGCTGCTGATGGGGATGTGTCACATCAGTCCTCTATGGTTGTAGTTGACCTTGGGGATGAGTCACATCAGCTTCGGGAGCCACATCAGCACCGGGTCGAGCCAACTGAAGAAGAAGCTCGTCTACAAACAGAAGCTTCAGTGCTCGATCCCACCTTTCTAGCGGCTAGAAATATGCCGGAAGAGTACTCTCTTTGGAGAGAGATGCGGCTGTTTAAGGGGGAAATCCTGTTGAAGTGGAAGGATTTCCTGACAGTCGAGCAAGCTGTCCTGGAGTGGGCCAAATCAGAGGATATTCTGGCACTCCTGCAACCTGACTTTACAGCAAGAGTTCAAGAGCTTGATGGCTGCAGCGCTGCACAGGGAGCACAGGACAAGAGAAAGGGCAAAGCTCTTGCAGAATCCGACTCTGTAGAGCTGCCGAAGATGTGCAGGTCTTCCTCGCCCCGGCTGCAGAGGCAGTAAGAAGAGGCGATGATGTCGCATTTGCTCAGGAGCAAATCGACACCTTGGGAGTGGAGCAGGCTGAAGAAGCCATGCTGCATCTAGCGCTGCAACAGAGCCTGAAGGAAACCAGGATGCAGCACACTCCAAGGAGAATACGGGGAGAAGGCAGTTCAAGTTCAAATCAGATGAACTCCCCTGCATACGAGCAAGTAGTTGAGGGCCTCTCCAACATTGTCACGTTGGATCGCTTGGAGGAGGAGGAAGCCCAACTACTGGATTATGGTGATTCCCCAGTGCGCGAAGATGAAGATGCTGCTCAAGCAGACTTTGAGGGGGAACCATCTACCATAATCAAGAATGTCATCTCAGACATTTCTGAGATTGCCGATGAAGCATCTACGGAGGGAGTTGCAGATGCGGTACTCCCTGCACTGGACGCGACAGCAGTGCAGCCAGCAACCACCCTTCAACAGGAAGAAGGAGCTGCAGAGAAGAGTAGGGTGGAAGCTGAGATCCTAGCAGCAATAGAGGATACAGTGCTGAATACTGTGATCGCTGTAGGAAGCAATGCAGAGCTGCAAGAACCCATTCTTGCAGCAGAGACTGTCGAAGTTGTTTCTGGACCGGCCGAGGAGACGGGGTCCGTTGAGAAGACCTTAGTGGAGGATGTTGTTCTGACAACACTCCCTGAGTGTGAGAAGACCTCAGGTGGGGAGGCTGTTCAGACAGTACCCACTGAGGATGCTGGAGTTAAAGCCGAGGTATTCCCAGTGCAGCTAGAGACACCTCGTGAGGAGGTTGATGCTGCAGCTGCTGCTTGCTCACAAGAACCCTCAAAGGTTACAGCAGCGAAGGATACTGTGGACGCTAACATGTCGGATGCCGAATTCGCAAGATGGATGAAGGAACGGAACATTGCTGTTCATGGACCAAAGTCTGGAGGAGCCATTCCTGTTCCAGTCTTATCCAGCGAAGATGAGGCAGAAGAAGAAGAAGGAGATGAACACCCATCCTCAAGCTCTACAAACTCTCATACCAGCAAGAATGAGGATGAGGTTGCTGCTGAAGTACCGAGGCAGGATGCAGCACCAGTATGCCAAGAGGTGATCCCATTTGCTGCATCCGCTGCTGCCTCAACAAGAAGGAATACAGGGCTGACTCCTGATGAATCTATCAACAGGGTCGAGACCGCTGTTAGACATCTGCTGCATGCTCTCCAGGAGCATGAGTCTATCATGCACAACAGTCTCAGGGTCAGTGTCCAATTCCATGCTGAAACCATGACAGGTTTCAAGAAGGACCTCGAAGTACTGCCTGATATGATCAAGTCGAATCTTGCTGAACATTCGAACAGGCTGTACTACGATCGGGTCAGGATGAGAAAGAGTTGAAGGTCGAAGCTGCTCTGACACGCCAAGAGATCAGACAGTGTAAGCAGCATGCTGAAAATGCCTCAACCAGACTCAACTCTCACTCCAAAGTCCTGGAAACACTTCTGGATCGTGTCTTCGATCAATCCCAAAGAACCAGAAGTGTGGACGACCGCCTGGGGAACCTGGAGCTGATTGTGGGAGAACTCAGGGACATCATGATCCGAGCTTTCCCTCAGCATGTCGATGCTCCAGAGCCCGCCCCTGAACCGACCCGACGCCCGCGATCTAGGGCGGTCCCAGCAGCCCCTGCTCAGACCCCGGCTTTTGATGATACCAAAAAGGGGGAAGGATTTGAAGAGAAATACAGGAGCAAAGGGGCGGCTGAACCTGAAGAAGAGGAAGAAGATGATGACCAGCAACCTCTCAGCAGGAGGAGAATGAGGTCTGGATCATCCGCTGTGGCTGATATCCCTTCTCCGAAGAGATGGAGAAGAGATGATGATGGAGCTGGTGGAGCCGGTGCAGCTGCTGGAAGAAGATCTGCTGCAGGTTCTGCACACAGCAGAGCTGCAAGCAAGGATGCAGCACCGCCCAGCTATCATCATAAGAGAAGGGATGATAGCCAGCAGCAAGGCTCAAGGAAGAGGATGAGCGGGAACGAGTTTGAGAATCAAAGGCGCCAGTACGAAGAAGCTGCAGATCCTAACGCCTAGATTCAAAGACTCGGTGTAATTGGTACAAGAAATTTTTTTCCAAACAACTACTACCAATTTCCTCCTCAAGAAATCCCTCGCCTTGACACTGAGAACATCTCTGCTGAAGTGTCCGTGTTGATGGATCAAAGGCTTGAAGGAGAGAACATGGCTTGGAGATTCGACATCTTCAAAGAAGTCAGACTGCCTTTTGATCGGAATCCAACATTTGAGGCGATCACCATTTTCAAACGATCAGAGTACCTCAGACACTTCAGAGATCTATGCAGGCAGGGGCAAATTCAGCAAGTATCATACCTGCAAGACTGCATTGAAAAGGTATGAACAGCTCGTTCGGGAAGGAAGCCTTGACATTCAACAGATGTACATTGATTGAGTCAAGGAAGGGCTGATTGTACCATTCTGCGAGGACTTCTGGCTGAGATGGATTCAGATTCCTGTGATCAGATACAAGCTGGAAGAGTCCTACCAAGAGTCCATCAGGGACTGGTGGAAAGGATCAAGAGGAAGAGAAGGCCTTGAAAGGTTTGAAAGAAGATCAGACGAATCAGCAAGCAAAAGGTCTTCGTTTTACTAAGCTGTATTCATATACCCTCTTATGATCCCTATTGATTGTTTTTTTTTTTTTATGTTGTAAAAATTTCTATCTCTTAAATGAAGAAATTTTTCTTTTCTGCTCTGACCAAGTTCAACTCTTATGAACTCATGCATGCTGTTTATGTTTTCCTATTGTGTTTGTTGAAAGGAATAGCATGATGCATCTCTGATGAATCCAGGATTAGATTTATTTATTCAAAGCTGTGCAAGCATGTAATCTGGATAAACTATATGAGTTAAAGTAAAATGAAACTTCTTCATGAACGAAATATTGTAAAAGTTTTGTCATCATCAAAAAGGGGGAAATTGTTGGGATTTCATTGTTTAGATTTTGATGAGACAAACCAATCATGTAATAGGAAGTTTTGAGTACCTCATTTTCACATTGTTTAAGTGAATAAATAGACTAGAATTGAGTCTTGAGTCAAGGATTAAAATGGAGGTTAAAAGAGGATAAAGCTGCATCTAAGCTTTAAAGGAAGATATCGCTGCAAGAAGGCAGGATACAGTATCGCTGCATGAAGGCAGGATACAGCAAAGCAAGGTAGAACGGCGTGCAGCATCGCTGCATGAAAAGGATACAGGAGTACTGCTAGAACGAAGTTACAGCAGCACTGCCAGACGATACTGCAAGCAGGTCTAAAATACAGCAGCACTAAAAGAATGCACCAGCTGCACAAAGACCAATGATACAGCGCAGACTTACAGAACAGTTAAGTAAATACAGCGCCAACCACAAGACGAAGTATCCTGTAAATTCCAAGAAGGATAAATGCAGTACGAGGAACGGAGATCCAAGTAGGGACAAAAGAGCCGTTCAAGAAAAAGTCAAAGTAGCAGACACGGAGCCAATAAGAAGATGCCACATGGACTGACGCGCCGCAGAAAGCTGCGAGCCGCAACTGCCGCATTAAATGCTCCGAAAAGAAAGGTCAGTCGCATTAAATGCGAACCATACTTTGGCCAGGCTATTTCAAATTCAAAAGAGGGATGTCTCCTTCAACGGACATCTTCTCCTACAAGTATAAATAGAGGTCGAGGAGAACTGAAGCTGGTTACTGAAAACTGATACCGTCACTATTACGAAAGCATCTACGCAAAGAGTTTAAAGCTTACAAAATTTCAAGCCAACAGTTTCAGTCACTCAACCTATCGAAGTGAAGCAGAGTTCAAGCTGAAAGATTCCTTACGGATTCAGAAGCTCACTTCGAAGCACAAGTTGAAGAAAACCTTTTATCCTTTTAGTGGTGTCAAGCAGTTGATAGGAGAGATCCTTGCTGTTTGTTTAGTTGTCTAGAGTTAGGCAGCTTCCCTGTGTGGGAGTATAGAACCCTGTGTGGGTTAGCCTTTGAAGTTTGCAGTTGCTGTGTGTACGCTGGACTTCAGTAGGTGGTTTGCTTTGTAAAGTTGATAGATTGTTAGGAGAGTCCTGTAAATCAATCTTGCTTAACAAAGTTCCTGCTCGAGGAGCAGTAGAGTGGACGTAGAAGGATTACACCACCTTCGAACCACTATAAGCCATAAGTGTTTTTATCGCTTTATTTATCTGTGCTTATTTTCTGCATATATCTATCTATCTCTCATCATAAAATGTTTAAAAGAAGCATTCTTGTGTAAAACAGCCTTGTGTTTAAAAGAATATTTCCGCTGCGTACAAAACTCCAGGTTACAGCGTGCAGCACTGCATTCTAGCACTGCAAGCAGTAACCATCTATCGCTGCAAGCTCAAGTAACTTGCAGTGCAGAACGGTTGTTTTAAAGATTCTGAAAAATCGTCCAAGGTTCATTCACCCCCCCCTCTGAACCTCGGACACCACTTGGGACCAACAGAAGGCCTTCTGTATGATCCTCCGGACTTAGATTGAAACCTTCCCTTGAAGTGTTTCTTTCTCTTTCTGTGTCTGTCTCGTTGTGGTTCTCCGATAATACTCGGAAAATCATTGTTGTCGCAACAAAGTGGGGTCTTCTTCACAATTCCTCTTAGTTTCTTCTTGTTTCTTTGTAGTGTCGCTTGTTGACACCATTCTCATATACTGTCCTTAAAAAAGGACATCCTTCTGGCCACTGAATCGACTCGGCCTGTAGGTACCTTGTAGGTTTGCATAAGCATTTCCCTCCATGGACTACAGATTTTTACAAAGAATAAATCTGTTGCCACATTCCACGGTACATCTGCTTGGAAATAATATTTGCGGAACCAATATATATATTCATCCGCATAACATCTATTTCTCAATTCGAGAGCAAACAGAGCTTGCGTGTACTCTCTTTTCTTCTCGTCTTTTCTTTCCTCAAAATATCCGTCTCCGAGGAAACATATTTTGAGCAGATGACCCATCCTTTCGACAATTGTTATAACATTCTCGTTGGATAAGATCTCTTTTTTGAGAGAGGCTTCGGTCATATCCCAAGCCTTCTTAGCCGAACCTTGCAAACTATTTACCAGTATCTGGCAAAAATGATCGTTATCAACATCCAGTGTTGATGAAGCAACTTTCATGGATGGCATCCACTCATCGATCAAAACTTCCATATTTCTGAAATCGATGATGTCTGTTGTGAGCATCACTCCAAACGGATGGGTTGGTTCAAGCATCGTTTTTGCCCAAGGGCTTTTGGATACTCCTTTAAACCTTCCCGGTCGGCTTTTGGCTTGTCGGGCTATGTATTCTTCATATTCAATCCCGTCTTGCCACCATCTGGGTTCTGGAGGAACCGGTACTTCAGGTACTGGAGTACTTGTGCTTTCTTCTTCCTTCTTTGGAATCGGCTCGTTCATCCTGAGGTTTACCAGATCCACAATTCCAAAATTGGAAAGGGATTCAGTTAACTCTGCAAGATCTACTCTTGAGACTTCCATCCGACTTGTCTTATGAGATCAAGTAGGAGTTCGTCGTTGCTTTTAGGCTTCGAAACTTCCGTAGCCTTTCCTTTGGAAATAATTGGAATCTCTCCGAACGAATTTTTCATACGTTCGTTCATTGATCTTCTAGTTCCTTTGGATGGTCTTTTCTTCAGATCTATAATTTCTTGTTTTAGATCTGAAACTTCTTTTTGGATCTCGGATAGAGATCGGATTATCTTCTCCATCTGTCCACCATAAAAAATGATGGTCTTCTGGATCTCCCTAAGGTCTTGAGTGACCTTAGATGTGTCTGGAACAATTATGTTCCAATTTGAGCTGGATGTCATTACTGATATCCTGCACTTGTGTTATCTCGAAATATTTTCGGATACATTTTCTTGATTTTCTCCTCCGTTAGGCACAAGAAAATAATATTGTACAACATAATTTAATTTATTTCTTCAATAAAACTAGGCTCTGATACCATTTTGTGCATCGGATCTCAATAAATATAAGTCATGGAAAACATTTAATTATTTTTGGTTTTTAGATAAAATTACTCAGTATTTGGCGTTGTTAGACCTTTCAGACCATATCACAAGTATAAATACCAGTGTTTTTTGGGGCACGAGAAAGGTTTCCATCCAAGATACCAAGATAATTATATCCGATCTTTAAAACCTCAAGCTTAGCACAATTGATTTGGAATTAAGAAATTTAGAGTGGAAATAGCATTGCACATATAAGGTTAAAGGGTATTTTGGTCTTTAACTCAAAAAGGGTAGAAAAGTGTAATGTTATATGTTTTGGGATATAAAAGGGTAGGTGTTATATTAATTAGGGTATTTGGAGTTATTCACCCATATTTCAATCTAAGTCATGTGATAACATCCATGAAACCATTCCCATGTGCTTTAGTAGATATATTAATTGGCTGGCAAAACAGTTCATGTTTCATTCATGTATTACTGTTAAAACAATAATTTTGATATCTTATTAAAATTGTTTACTAAAACTGCTATAAGAACTATGTTGTTCTTAAGTTTTAACTATAATACTAAAATGATGGGAGGAGAAAAAGAAAAAGACAAAAACGAGATAGTGGATGAAAATTCTTACATAAAGATGGGTCATGGATATTACCACACATAAGAGTTAAAATATATTTCAACAAAAAATAATAATATTAATTTACCTTTTAAGACAAAAAATGAAACACCAACCTCTCTCTTTCCTTTCTCTTTTTTACATCTTAAAAAAAAAAAAGGAATTGAATGCAAATATAATGATCTAATATTTTATGAATTAGTTAAATATATAAAAATTATGTAAAAAAAAAAATTAGATCAAACTCAATTAATTTTGTTCTGTTCTCATTAACCGAACACGAAAAAGTATGTTAATGTTACACGTAGAAGTATGTTTTGCCACCAAATGCCAAACATATTATAACATGTTTGGTGTTTGGTGACCAAACATCTTTTTTCGTGTTCGATCAATTAGGATTGAATAAAGCTAGTCGAGTTTGATTAATTTTTATGTTTTAACATTTAATTTTCACATGATTTTTATATATTTAACTAATTTTTAACATTATTATGTTAACATTCGATTGCTCAAGATATTTATAGAAAAAAAAAGTAAAAAAGATGAAAATGAGATAGAAAGTGTAGGAGAAAATTGGGTTTTTATTTTATTTTTCTAAATGAAATATATTTAAATTGAGGAGTACTTAATAAAGAGTGGGGTGTCTTTATAAAGATATAAATTGTAATAATTAGAGTTTAAAACTTGAATTATGTAAGTTTTCTAGATTTTATTGTTCATATCCCTTCCATTTCTCATGTATTGATTTTTAGGTTATATTAATATGACTTTTATATGCAAATATCATAATTTTCATATAATACTCTAACTAAAAAAAAAAGCGAAATTTGTATATATAACCTTTATGTAATATTACTCATATGATATTATATATACTTTTATATAATATATAAATGTACAATAAACATAATTAAAAGATAGGTTTAACATAAAAAAAAAATGTATTAAAGATATCAATATCTGTATAAAAAAATTGTAAATTTTCAAACTACTTAATATAAAGGGATAAATTTCATAACAAGACCCAATTTATAAATTAGTTTTCAATTCTAAACCCAAATTTTAAAGTTACTCAACAAGGGGCTCAATTTAATATTTTTTCTCAATTCAAGGCTTGAAATTTAGATTGAGTTCTCAATTTAAGACAATATTTTATTTTCTTTTTTATTTATATTTCAATATGTATTCATATTTTGGATAAATTAAGTCAAGTTAGTGCGCTTTAAAAATAATTTTCATCCAACTTATCTTAATTTATACGAAAAAAGAAAGAAAAAAATATAATTTATATTAAATATTAAAATCGATTTTCTATACTTTTATTCATAAAATTAAGAAAATAAAAGAATCTTTATTTTTTTTAATTACATTTATTATATATATATTAATACAAGTAGAATGAAGATCGTTTCAAAATTGCATGAACTTATCTTAATTTATCTAAATTATAAATACATATTAAAATATAAATAAATTATAAATATAATAAAAAAGAAAAAAAATGAAATTTTGTATTGAATTGAGAACTCAATCTAAATTTTAAAACTTTATTTGAGAAAAAATGTTAAATTGAGCACTTATTGAGAAACTTTAAAATTCAGATCGAGAATTAAAAATTAATCTATAAATTTAGTTTTGTTATGAAATTTATCTTAATATAAAGATATGAAAGTTATAATTAAAAGATATTTACATTTTTTTCAAAAAATGTAAAAAATAAATTAAGTATATGAGGATACTCTTAAAATGCAATGTGTGGAGATACATATCGGATTAGATCGATTCGAATGAGATTGAATTTATGACTCATATACCAATTTCACGACAATTTTTGCGATTAAACAGTAATTATAAAAAGGATCATGCTCCATACGAATATTTGTTGGAATTTAGTAGCGCCTAAATTCGTAATACCAAACAAAAAAGTCAATAGTGTTTGCGATTCAGATCGAAATTGGCGCCCCTTTTTCCTGTCCCTTTTCGTTCCCACACATTTCACACGCACTTTTTTCTTCTCTCTCTCAATTTCGTGAAAAGAAATTGTTCGAGAAGGAGAGTGTCTTGCTTTCGTAATCGGCGTATCAAATGTCAATGCGTAGGCGAACATTGCTCAAAGTCATCGTCCTCGGCGACAGCGGGTATTCTTATTGATTTTTTGTCAATGTGATTTCATTTGTCGTTTTCAATTTAGGGTTAGGTGAAAATAATTATGTATTTGACGTAGTTTATGTTTTTCAGGGTGGGTAAAACGTCGTTGATGAACCAGTATCCCTTTTCCGTTTATTTTCACGTTGATCCTAAAGATTTTTTATTATTATTTTTGGTTTAGCGAAATTGATGATGTTGATGTTAGCTTTCATGTGATGTTCGATTGTATTGTATGACTACGAGGGTTCTTTAACTGATGAAATAGATATGTACATAAGAAATTTAGTCAGCAGTACAAGGCGACAATTGGGGCAGATTTTGTCACCAAGGAACTTCAAGTAGACGATCGACTTGTCACTCTTCAAGTGGGGTTTTCAGTTTGCTTTTTGATAAATTCGTTTTCGTTTCGATTTTGTGTGTGAAATTTCATGTATAACTGTTATAATTGTAAAAAAAAAAAAAACACTTGTTGGGTTTGCTTACTGAAGAAATGAACATGCATTTGGGATTGGTAGATTTGGGATACTGCTGGCCAAGAAAGATTTCAAAGTCTTGGAGTTGCATTTTATAGAGGGGCAGATTGCTGTGTTTTGGTCTATGATGTCAACGTAATGAGATCCTTCGATACCCTTGACAATTGGCATGAAGAATTTCTCAAGCAGGTTAGTGTCTTTTGTTGATTAGTTGAGGAATTCTTTTTCCTGTTTTGTGCTGTAGGCTTTTCTTGAGTTCTTTGTTTTTTAGCTGGTAATTTCTGAATTGCATATATGAAGCCAAAGTTGACTCATTTGAGAAATGAATGTTCAGTCTTTAACGCAGTAGAATCATTAAGACTAGCCAAAGTCTTTATACCTAATTCAACTGACCCATCTATGAATGTTCATTGGTTCACGATTTTGTTGGTGCTTGGTAGCTCGATATGATATTTGGCAATATCTGGTTGTGATGCAGGCTAACCCACCTGACCCAAAGACATTTCCATTTATATTACTAGGAAACAAGATTGATATAGATGGTGGCAATAGTAGAGTGGTAAGTTCATTAGTTCTTCTGCATAAATTACAGAATTTTTCATATTTTGCTCTGATCAATATAATTTTAGGTTTCTGAGAAAAAAGCGAAGGAGTGGTGTGCATCAAAAGGAAACATACCTTACTTTGAGACATCAGCGAAAGAAGATTACAATGTTGATCCCGCATTCTTATGTATTGCGAAAGCTGCTTTGGCCAACGAGCATGACCAGGACATGTGAGTGGGCTTAAATAGTTTAATTCCTAGCTTTTTGTTGGTGAAAATAGTAAATAATACTGTGCGATCCTTCTCTCTAATTATTCTTTTTGTGCATACAAATGCACAATTTACACATTTAAATGATATACCTACCAATATAAGAGCTGGGGGATATGGAAAGAGTTCCTGAGCTTACATTTACGTCATTCTCTACCAGATAGAACCTTATAGTTATACTTAATTTTATAGAGGAAAATGTGATTTGTAAATCAGAAATTATCTATGCAACATAAACTATGTAATACATTATAATACATAAACCAGATGATCTTTCCATTCTGGTTCTGACAATCTGTTTCAAGGAATATATTTGAATTTGTTCCAATGCCAGATCCAAATACCCAACCCATGGATGGTCAATCCACATTGCCCCTTAGTTCCTTCTAGGCATTGCATATCTTCCTGCTCTTTTTACAGTTCCTGAAGTTTTCCTCACTCATAAAAAGTCAACTGAAGGTGAAATATAATACTAAGACTCTCTCATGAATGGTTCTTGTTTTATATATTATCTTTTTATAGCTGCAATCCATTAGCTTTGGACGTATGCAGACATGAGACTTTATTTATTATTATTATTTTTTCAATTTGTGAATGTACTTAATATGAAGTTTCTGACTGCATTCATTGTTTTTTCACATAATGATGTCCATTGGTCTAGGAGAAATTAAATTATATTTGCATTATTATAAATGTTTTGTTAATAAGCAAACATTGAGGTGCATTTATGACACACAACCAGTGTTCTCATTTATCAGATTCTTAACTGCGAGATCATTGTAAAAGATTTGGAACTTACTGGTGCAGGAGCTAGGGGAATATGGAACACTTCTTGATTGTTGATGGATACTAGAGCAACCTGCATACCTTATAAGTGGTTTAAACATCGAAGTGTCACATGCTTTCCTAACCATTTTCTCTATTGGGTTATAGGAGTATGTGTTTTTTTAACATGGAAAAGTTTGCAATTTATTACTAGAGCTGGTAACTAATGAATATGTGATGGACACGTCTCTTGGATCTGTAACAAGTATCAAATCATATAATTTATATCAAATCAAAAGAACCAAAGTTGCATGTGTCTCATGATGATTTTCTTCTGTATGATATGCCTTCTACCCTGTTCAAGAATTCTATTGTTTCTAAAAAATATTGAATTTTTAGAGTTTGTTGACAGTGTTATGAAATCATGTTCCTAGATTGATTGGTCTTCTATTCCCTAGCTCTTTTTTTATTCTAGTCACTTTCTCTGAATCATTTAATTAGGATTCTTTCTTGAGTGTAAGGTAGGGATAAACCTATAAATGTATTTAGTCTTTCTTTCATGTTTCTTCTAACTTTTCTGAAATCTGTTCGTGCAGATACTTCCAGGGCATGCCAGAGGCTCTTCCAGAAACAGAGCAACAAGGCGGATGTGCATGCTGATCCGAACAACGCCATTGATGTTTAACTTTCTTCATAGCAATTCTTTTCAGAAGGCTGTTATTCGTAGCTGCTCTTTTGTACGCTTTGTATACTATGCTCGCAAGATTGATTTTGGTTGAGTCCCTCTCCTTTTGGAGCTGAAAACCGTTATATCATTGAATGCAGATATTGATACTCTGGTTGTAACCTCTTGGTTTTGACACTCATATTTGAGTTTGAGAGGCTTGTGTTTTCTTCTTCATTGTGTTACAAAACTTGATTTGGAGCTTTATTGTTTGGAATGTATCAACCAATTTGTGGTGGCATGGTGTCTCTCACTTGTGTTTCATTTCTAGTCCACATTTTTTTGTTTTTTCCTACATTAAATTTCGGCTTCAATGTGTGATAGTACAGTCACAAAATGATATGTTACATATATAAGTATTATTCTACACGAAACATTTTCAAGCTTATAGAATGATATGTGCACACATGTTACGTGATATGAAGACATTTCCAGCTAATATGATGGTATTTTTTTTGAACCAACCAATATGATGGTATTAAAAAGCAAATTCGGATCCTTCAAAAAAAAACCACATATTTGAGTCAAAATCTATGAGATGACAAAACTCTTTCAATATCTCAAAATATAAAAACAAATTTAAATGCCACCTATTTATGCTTTTCTATTTTGTGGGTCTGCTTTCTGCATATATTGGAGCCCACTACCTTCTGACAATACAAAGGATAAGCCCAAAAATCTTATGGCCATGGCCCATACAAGAGCCCAAACCGGAGTCCAGGAGCACAAGATCACTAAAACGACGCCGTTTCTTCCGTTACTTGCTGTTCTTTCCGATTATTCCATTTCTGCCCCTTTCCTTGAAAATCTGAAAAAACTAGGTCAGTTGGAGAAAACCAGAGCAATCCGCAAACGGAAGAAGGCCGATAAATTTCTACTGATTCGATTCTTCCAATCCGATAATGGCTTTCGCCACTCGCTTCCTCTCCAGATCCACTCGCCAGGTTTCTTTTTCGATCTCTTTATCTACATATATATTTTTTTGCATTACTTTTACTCGGCGGATCTATTGGCAAAATGCTAGGGCTCTTGTAATATATCTGGGAAAAAAAGTTGTTTGAGTTTCAATCTCTTGAATGCGAGCTTTTCTTTATGATTGTTGATTTGCCTTCGATGAAAAATTTCCAGGTGTATGCTGGGCAAAGTGTTCTGCGATCGGAGTATGCTATTCCGGCGCGTTCCTTTGCAAAAGGAGCTGGCGCTGCTCCACCAGCCTTGAAGGGTGATGGTGAGTTCTAAATCTGTTTTCTGACTGTTATGGTCACTGTGTGTTGATGGAATACATATATATATATATATATATATATATATATATATATATATATATATATATATATATATATATATATGGATTATTAGTTATTGTGTTTGATTCTGATGATGACGATAAAATGTTCAAATTTTGTGGAGACTGTAGAGAGGTGGATGAATGTACAACACCCTGATATGATCTGTTTGATCAATGTAGACTCCGGTTATGAATTGATTTTGATAAAATATGGTTAGAGGAGGCATATTTTAGAGTAGTTTGTGTGACTGGTGAGAACTTAACTGTCCGGGGGGGGGGGGGACTATTTTTAACAATTAAGGAATCCATATATACAAATGGGGCAGATCAAGAAATAAAATGGATCGTGTGGCTGGTGAATCCACCAAGAGACTGCATGAAATGCTTCAGCTTACTATATAAATAACAACTTTTGATTTAAGTAGGTTGGTCTTTCCTGGTTGTGTAGATTTCTGTAAATAGTTTTCATATTGACTGTATTAGTCTTCTTCCTATTCAATTCCGCAAGTTTTGTGCAACATTCATTTGTTGGTGTGAGCAGCTCATGTAGCAAAATAGTCGTTTTATAATGTCTGCACTTTTAGTTGCATTTAATATTTATAGTTGTCAGGTCACTAGTGAATTTCTGCCTTAATGTTCTGAATCTGAGCTTCTGACTGTTGCACGTGTTATGAAGAGATGTTGAAGGGCATCTTTCTTGAGGTTAAGAAGAAATTTGAGACAGCCATAGGGATACTCCGGAAAGAGAAGATCACCATTGATCCTGAAGATCCTGCTGCAGTGGCTCAATATGCCAAAGTCATGAAGAGTGTAAGAGAAAAGTAAGATCTTTTTTCCAGTGAGTGTTTGGTTAGGAGTCCTTTTGCAGAATTTCCATAATGTCTGTTTTTCTTCAAATACAAATATTATGTGCTCTGTGTGTTTTAAGAAGTTAGGAAAAAAAAAAAAAAGAGGGAACTAATATATTGACCATGGCACCAAAGTGTAAAGCTGATCCAGCCACTGGTGTCTCAGTATCAGTTCCTCCCCATTAGTCCTTTCTTTGTTGGAATGTATTATTTCTTTTTCATGGAATGATAAAGTATCTATGAAAAAAATTCTGATAGCATTGAAAATATCATTTCTTGCCCTTTTGTGATGACTTATGAAGCATCATGAAATGATGAACTCATCTTATCATTCCATCATTTAATTACCATTATTTTTATTTTGTTGAGTTTGTTGCATGATAGTCTCATAGTCTTTTACTGTATGATGTATCTTCAAAACCTTAATGTCACTTTCCTTTTCATGTCATCATGCTTCTAGAACTCATGCTGATATGTAAAGCATCCTGTAGTTTACCTTTCTGATCATACAACCTTGAGTTATTTATTTCTTTTTCTCTTTTCCTGGGTGTGGATTCTACCTACAGGGCTGATCTTTTGTCCGAGTCACAGAGGATTAAGTACACAATTGAAACACAAACACAAGGCATCCCTGATGCACGATCATATTTGCTAGCTCTGAAGGAAATAAGGATCAAGTATGTCCTACATTCAGGCCTTGCTTATAAATTTATTTGGATAGGTTTTACTTTCTGTGAGATTGGATATGGTGTTCTCAGCAATTCTATGCGTTCCCTCTATTTTATGAAATACTGAAATACATGATATATGCAGCAGTTCTTACTTTCTCTGATTTCCTAAGCGATGGATGTTGTGCTGATAACCTGGACCATAAGTTTGTTAAATGTTTTAACTAATATGCAAATGGTTTTCTGTTCAATAATTTCATGCAACTCCTTTATCATAGGATATGTTGCTGCTTTTACTAGATATGTTTAGTAAAAGAAAATACCATATGTAAATATTCTTTTGGCTTCCAATAAACTCAATAGTCAGTTCCTCCAATTTTCATTCTTTTAAGTTACTTGTGGCAGGAGGGGCCTTACTGATGAACTAGGTGCAGAGGCAATGATGATAAATGCACTGGACAAAGTTGAGAATGAATTGAAGAAGCCTCTTCTGAGAAATGATAAAAAGGGAATGGCCCTGTTGAAGGCAGAATTCGATAAGATCAACCAAAAGTAAGCTGCTGGAGTAATGTAACATTCATAAGAAGCTACATCTTTTAATTATTAATCATTACCATATAGCAAATGTTTTACCTTACTCTTTTTGATCAAAAACCTTGTCCAACTTAATATTACAGCATTGCACTTCCTGGAAAATGTCTATAATATTAATCATATCCATCTAGCAAATGTTGAATGATCTAGCTCCTGGCACTTGCTGTCGGGTTATACTTATTAACTTATCCTCATGTAGGCTTGGTATTCGTCAAGAAGATCTGCCTAAATATGAGGAGCAGTTGGAACTTAAAATTGCAAAAGCCCAACTCGATGAGCTGAAGAAGGATGTTGTTGAAGCAATGGAAACTCAGAAGAAAAGGTATGCCCTTCTAATCTTTGTGAACATTTCTAATGGTGGCACCAGTGCCACCCTTGTGCATTTGACCCACCCAAAGCCTCTCTTCCTTGCTTGTTGTTATACTTTGTATACATTGATGTGAAACTATGTGCAACATGACACTTGAGCCCTTGAGATATAACCAAATTCCCCGGCCTACTTTTTGCAGGGAAGAGTTCAAGGATGAAGAAATGCCCTCTGTGAAGTCATTAGACATCCGAAACTTCATTTAGACTGAAATTTCGATGTATCTCGTGTACTTGGACTCCACCCTTTTCGTATGCTTTTTTGCAACCTCCTATGTAGGAGATATTTTGCTTCTGATAGGTTGAAGAGGATTAACTGAGACATAAGGAGTCCTGGTTAATAATAATAGTATGTCAGATATTTACTGGGACATACATCTGAAAGTTGGTTTTCTGATGCTCTCATGTTTCTCGTTTGACGCTTTGTGTGTTGAAACAAGCGATGATTCTGCTGTATTTATTTAAGCCCCCAATTTCGACTTTGCTCTACTGAGTTCCTGTCCCATGCTTTTTATGTCTACACTTCTTCTCAATCCTCATGGGCCATGTGATAGCTCAAAGTCTTTTAAAGTAAAAAAATAAAATGAAAATCACTCTTAAATTCCTTTTGCTCTAACAGCAGTTTGTCATGTATGTGCACACATAAAATCTAAGATCCCACAAAATGCGCAAAAAAAAAAAAAAAGAATGCACACAAAACCCTTAGGGGAGTATTATTGGAATAAGTTAAGAGATTTTGAAATGAGACTGGTTTGAGGTACTTCTAAGAAAATATGTTTTTTCTTAGAGCGAAATTAACTATACATAATTAATTCTTGTAATGATTAAATAGACTCATTCCCTGTTATGGAGTGCTTAATTTTGTGTGTCTTACACAAATTTAATAAGGTAAATATTCTTTGATTTTTATTAACTATATCTTCCTCACACACACTGTTACATTATATGCGTGCAAACACTGAATAACAAATCTTCTTGATTATGCTGAAACTGCCTCTAACATGTTTTATATTGTTTTCATGAATCACTCATCTAATAATCATTATGTTGTAATTACTATTTCATTCCACTAATATATATTTGTTTTCTTTTTTAACATAAACTTTACAAGAAACATGTGAAACACATATTTATGACAAGTACTGATAATATACATTAAAGAAATTTCTTAATATTTGGAATCCATCTGCCATAAATGCTCATTTAAACGAAGATCCAAATCTTAGATAAACTCACACTATAACGCCGTTAACACTTCAAATTTCCCTTTGATTTTCTTTATTTATCCAAAATAGTTAAATTTGAAAAACAGAAAAAAAGGAAAACGCTAAATAAGAAAAATAAAAATAGAAAGAACAAAAAAAGCACAAAATTATCAGACACTTGAATGAATCAACGACGGAGAGAGAGTAGTGATCAGATCTGGCCCTTTGCTTTCTTCCCCTTTCATACGCCGTTAAAACACACACGCTACACGCACTCTCCTCCTCCTCCTACTTTCATCACTACTTCTGCAGATCTTTTGTTTCTTCTCCGACTAGCTGAATTCAGAGTGATGTAGATTGTTCTTGCTCCAGGTAACTGCATTTTTCTCTTGTTCGCCTTTCTTCTTTTCGTACTTTTTGTTGATTTTTTTATGTTTCTCTTGCAGTTTTCTAATTCTGGTTTAGGATTTTGTATAACACCCATCGTTTGTATGTGTGTGTGTGAAATGATTCAAATTAAGATATATACACACACATATATATGTGTGCTTTATATTTTATTTTTCGTTGTTTCGTTCTTTGTATAATGATGTGATGTGGGAAAGATTTGTTGGAGGTTGGTAGAATTTTTTTTCCTCAAAATTGTGCTGTAAGAGTACAGTGGCTGCTGTAATCAGCATTTTTTTTTTGGTAGGGTCGCTTTCTTGTTTGATAGTTGGATTTTATAAAAAAAATATAAGAGTCAATTTTTTTTAATATTATTTTTCAGTAGCAAATAAGAATGGAATAGTATTATTTTGCTCAAGAGCCGACAAAAAACGGCATTAGGAATTCCAAAATCATGGTGGGCAGCAATTGGAAACTTCTGAGTCTGTGTTTGATGTAAAAGAATTCAGTTGAAAAACATAAAATAATAATGCTGTTAGTCTGTTGTATTTTGGCCCATGAATATGAAATTGGTATAGAAAGAAAGGAGTCGAATGAATTTGTTTTAGCTGCTGTATGCTTTACTCTTTGTTAAGGCTTATAATTTCATGGACCACACGTTGCAGCTGATTTACATGGATTATATGGATAATAATTCCTGTTTTCCTGATCATGCTATTTGATAACCATAATTATCTATAGATATTAACTCTTAAGATCGTTTTCCATTAAGTTAACTGTCTATGTTTCTATGAATGGCCTGTTGTTGCACTATTACTTGTGCTTATATTTTAGCTGCTTAATTTGTACTTACAAATGAGAATTTACAATAATTGAACAGGAGAAAGTTGGAAATTGTCCTTTCTTGAAAAATAAGTGAGCCGGACTTATCACAACAAGAAGATATAGAAATTCGTTGTGTGGTCCTCCACTGTCCAACTTGTTATGGCATCGGTGCAGAATCGATTTCTGCAGCCACAGCAACCTCCGACACCTCGGGTACATTGATTATGATTTTATGCATCTTTATTTGCCATTTAATCACCAGCTTCTTGTGGAGATTTTTACCCCTTTGGTTCATTTTCGGTAAAGATTTAACTATATTCCCATTTTTGTCAATTGTACTGGCAGCATCCATCACTTATTAGCTATATGTAAATCAAGGATATGCTAAATATATTTATCGTTTGTCCATGTTGTTTTTGTTTCCTTTATTTCATATTCAATGAAGTATCTAGGGCTCTATTTAGAATGGAAGAGAGAAGCTATACAAAATTGTTTCTTTTACACTTGATTTAGGACCTGTTAGAAACATGATGAAGTTTAGCATGTCCATATTCAAAATATTTCTTGAACCTTCTTGTATGATGAAGATGGTAACTGTTGGAAGTGACTCTCTTCTATTTTGGGGATATTTAGTCCTCTTGAGTTACATTTATCTATGATGTGGCCTTAGCAGATTCCCTCCACTTGGAAATGAAGGTGGGATCAGGGAGTTGCATTTAAAGTGGAAAAGGAACCAATTATGATGGTCGAACAACTATGATTCAATTCATATTGATTATGTTGGTGGTAGTCTTGAACCAAAAGATCATCAGTGTATGCTATTTAGAAATATGATCTTATTATGGCGCCTTTCTATAACTGCATAGTTGGATCTTATTATGGCACCTTTCTATACCTGCATAGTTATATTTTCTAGTAACAACTTTACTTCAAATTAATAATAGTTAAAAGTTAAGGGACAAATTTAGATAAGTGAGTTATTCCTAGATTTCAAAATAACACTAACTCAGACGGGGAGACCTATTATGTGTGGCTTCCTTTCTCATTTTTGGCTTCATGTCTGTATCAATTAAATTATATCGTCTTTGTTCCACTAGACCACTTTTTTTTTTTAATGAGCACTCAATGATAATATTCAACTTATTGGCAGCGAAAGAGATGGGCAGGTTGTTTGGGTGGACTCTCTTGTTTCGGTAAACAAAAAGGTGGAATGCGTATAGTTCCTGCATCTCGTATCCCTGAAGCCAATGGTACATCAAACCAGCCAAATGGACCTCAAGCTGGTGGAATGAATCAGACTTCTGGCATTGCTTTATCTCTTTTAGCTCCACCATCTTCTCCCGCTTCTTTCTCGAACTCTGCACTCCAATCAACGGCTCAATCACCCTCCTGTTTCATGTCTTCGAATTCACCGGTAGGTCCTTCATCTACTATGTTTGTGACAGGTCCATATGCCCACGAGACTCAACTGGTATCTCCCCCTGTCTTTTCAACTTTCACAACTGAGCCATCTACAGCTCCTTTAACTCCTCCTCCAGAGTTAGCACATTTAACAACTCCATCTTCCCCAGATGTGCCTTATGCTCATTTCCTTTCATCATCTTCGAAAATTAAAACCAATGACAGGACCAGTTACATGGCTGCAAATGATCTTCACTCAACATATTCACTCTATCCTGGAAGTCCTGCAAGTACTCTGAGATCACCCATTTCAAGAACCTCTGGTGATGGTCTATCATCATCCTTTGCTGAAAGGGAGTTTCCTCCCCAGTGGGATCCCTCAATCCCTTCAGAAGAGTCAGTGTACACAAAGTCTGAGTCGGGCAGATTTCTTGGGCTGCAAGCAGCTGATGACTCTAAATCACGTCAAGGTTCCAATTTCTTCTGCCCCGAAACATTTGCCCAGTTCTACCTCGACCAATCATCCTTTGCCAATTCTGGTGGAAGGCTAAGTATTTCCAGGGAATCAGATGCTTACTCGAATGGTGGGAATGGATATCAGAATAGGCAGAACAAAACTTGCAAACCAGATGCTGAGGAACTTGAAGCTTACCGAGCATCCTTTGGATTCAGTGCCGATGAAATCATCACTACAACTAACTATGTCGAGATTTCTGATGTTTTAGAGGACTCCTTCAGTATTACACCTTTTGCCTCTAGTAAGCCTGTAGGGGAGGAACATGTTAAAACCCCACAAAGAATGGATCGAACAGAAACTGAGAAAAGACGAGAACATTTTTCTTCCCAGCTGCTCAGTAAAGGAAGACTGAATCGGTCCGATAGCATGCATTCATATATAGGTACTTCCCAAATTTATAATATTTGCCTGTAGAAGTCTTTGTACGGTGATGTTCTACTGTCACATACTGATACTATCAATGGCTCCACTAACAAATGCTGTCTGTTTTTCCACTATCTGTATGCTGAGATGTTGAATTGTGAGAAAATTTGCTTGTACTGGCTTTTATTCTTATTTTAAAATTTTGATAGAAAGTTTTTGGCTCTGTTCTTTGCATGATTGATTGAATCTGGATAACCAGAAGAAATAACACTAATTTTTCTTGTCTCAAAGCCCCACAGAGACGGCAAGGAGATACTGGACGAAGCCTTCATAACACTCTGAGTGATGACGATGATATGTTCTCTAAGATAGGGGCTTCTAGAGTTGGTCGTAAATATCAGTTTGGCTCATCAAATTCTGATGCAGAAATTGAGTATAGAAGAGGGTCAAGCTTGAGAGAAGGCCGTTACTGGTGAGAAAGCTAACTTTGCTTTGCCAGCCTTTTTTGGGAACTTTTGTTGGGTGTTCCTTGATAAATGATCTAACCCCATATCTGACACTCACTTAGTCTTCCTTTTTGGCTCTACGTATAATACATTTTCTGGAGAGTGTCTTTCGAATTATTTCACATGAAGAACTCTGCCAGTGGATCGATCACTTAGAGCAAAGTCGATAGGTGAACTTTGTTCTTTTTTTTTTTTTTCTTTCTTTTTGTATGTAAATGTTAGTTTGCATGGATTCAAAATGATAGTGGCATTATAAGAGAATTATGTGGTGCCTTCTGATCATGTTGGTATCATATATAATGAGTTTCTCTTGATTGTACAAATGTATGTAATGCTACAACACTCTAATGTTGCTTTAGCTGTGTTCAAGATTTTTGGTGAAACTTTTACCCTCATTTTTAGCAGCTGTATTCCTCTCTTGCCAATGGTATATTCAAAAATTTTAATACCCATTCTTGTGTATAGTAATAATATATTTCAACATCAAAACCACCGAATTGACTAGCTTTAACTCGATTGGATAGGTCGTGGGATATGTTTAATCTTTGATTAAAGACAAAAAAATGGGTACTTGTGTTTTATGAATCACATATTATGAGATGAAGTTGTGTTGTATTATCACGGGAGAGTAACTCATGATTAAATGGATTTTGATGTGGGTAGTTAGTATTGACTTCTTGTCAGATCCATTTGTCATCAATATATATTCGATGAATATATTTTACACGGAGGTGGTGAAAAATATCGAAAAATTGTTATACAACACTTAACATATCGAAAATATTGAAAATTTTGATACCGTAATGGTATGGTAATTAAAAAAATTCGATAGTTGGTATATTACATAATATATATATATATATATATATATATAAAATTAATATTTTTCATTTTGATATACCAATATTTTTGATGGTATGTATATCCAAACTGTTTCTAATTTTACAAATGATAAGTATAATTTTTTTATTTATGTTAATTGTCGTGAAAATCAAAAGTTTTACTTAAAATGAAATTTAAATCAAACCACTACATTATACAAAGATAATATGATATTTTAGATTATCGGTTAGTGTAAGAATATAGCACTTACCAAACATAAAGATTGGTTGGGACACCTTTCAACTTTGAATGACATAATATAAAATAACAATTTGATGATTGGATAATCTTAAAATTGACAAACATCAAAATCTCTATTTTACTATGTCAAATCAAATTTTCATAGTTTTTAATTAACCACTCAACTGAAAAAAAAAAAAAAAAAAAGAAGAAGTTTACAATGCTACGAAGGAGGAAAAAAGAGAGTTTGCAATGCGTAAAGAAAAAAGAAAAAAGTTTACAATATGAAGGAGGAAAAAAAAAGAGTTTGCAATGTGTAAAAGAAAAAAAAGGTGTACGAAACAATTCATAGTATATGTAAGGAGTAATACTATTTAACTTATCAACAAACCGTATCACTCAATTGCATAAATAAATAAATAAAATTCATCTTTCATATATTTATTGATACAATTTGAAATCTAAATCAAATACTTGAAATATGATTATGTCACATCTATGTCTAAAATCATTATTATATGCGAATGTCAACACAACTATATACATCAATATACAAATAGTGCAATTTATTGATAACTATTGATATCGATATCCTATCAATATATGTATAAATATCAATATTGTACATATCAACTTAAATATACAAATAATGCAACTTATCGATGAATTAAATATTTGAAATATGATTGTCACATCTATGTCTAAGATTACAAGTTATTGATAACTTATGGATTGCAAAAGGTATTTGTAGAATAACCTGGTGTTGGTAGAATAACCTACAAAGTGTGCATGTGTATGCAAAGGGTGTACATATCCGTAATGATATAGCCTTTTTACCTCACCGACAGTTTGACCCTGTTAGTCCGTTGGCAAAATGATACTTTTTTTTATTTTTTTATTGAAAATTTATATAAACTTTTTGTTATTGTAAAGTTTGCTTCATTTTAATATAAAAAACCGTCGTTTATCTCGGAAACATTTTACTATAGTCATTATTTATTTATTAATATACATTATTATAGTTAAATAATCAAAATTTGATCTTTAATTTATTGTAACTGTTAAATTTTTTATATATGTTTAAATCTTATTCTATATAATATTTTAACTCTTTTTTTTTTCACATTGATAATATATGTTAAATCTTATTATATATTATTTTTAGCTTATTTTCTTATATTTTTACTTTAATATAAAAATATAGCAACTTAATGATATCAATATCCAATATAAATATCAATATATAAATATTTCCGTAGATCAAAATTACAATATATTTGTATCCTTGATAACATATATATATTGATATTTTTATTGATATTCAACATGTTATGGTCGAACTAAATGCAATAACCGAATCGAACTATTTTCCGACCTGGTTGAATCGAACCGGGTTTCGTACCTTGCTTTGGTCGTTATAAGCGAACTATTCTTATGAGCGAGCTATGCCTGTCCCGGCGAACTACATTAGCTCGGAGTGTATCGACAAATTGACCGATTGGATGAGAACGAATTAATCCTAACTACCCGCTATTTTCACGGGTTTGTTATTCATATCCCTTATTTCTAGGGTAATATCGAGCTAATTCCGGATTTTCAGAGGACTCCTACCTCAACTACAATTAGGACTCCTATTTTGACTATAACAAGTATCAGTGAGTATATATATCCTTGTCTTTTTCACTTTACACACAGGCATTACACAAAAAATACACTTGTCATATTATTTGAGAGAATTCAGAGCCTTTCGACTGACTTGAGCGTCGGAGTCCCTTCGCCGGGAACCCCTCACGGTGTTTGTTTTGCAGGTTCGTTGGATCCGAGCGTTCAAGATTTCGAGTTTTGACTCCGGAAGACGCACATCAAACCGGAGCAACATCAATTGGCGCCGTCTGTGGGAAATTTGTGAGTTGAGACGTTGAGATAACAAACATGGTAAATACTAGAGGAACGCAGAGAACGGAGATAGGTGGACCGTCAAGGAATCGCGATGAAGAAGGGGATAGCCAAAATACAGTCCCAGTTAATCCTCCGCACACTGTTACTTTGACTCCTGAAGAGCTTTCTGATTTGATATCGGCGGCGGTCCAAAGAGCCTTAAGTGCACAAGCCAATGAACCAGAAAACGTCGAGATTGAGGTTAAGAAAAATCAGCACGAGGACAAGTCACAAGCCAATGAGAGAGAGAGCCACTCCGATCATCTCAGGAGTCAAAAACGGGAGCGTGCTGAATTATCTGAGGAAGTTGTTGAATTACGAAAGGAATTGAGGGAAGCCCATCGGAATGCTCGCCGAACTCCGCGAAATTCAAGGGGGAACCCTTTTTCCGACCTAATTATGAAGGACGAGCTACCCGTTTCTTTTTGCCCAGTTAACTTCGAGTACGATGGCACTACCGATCCATGGGAGCATTTATGTCGATTCGAAAATACCGCCCTTTTACACCGGTATTCAGAAGGGATTAAGTGTAGGGTGTTCGCTACCACCCTCACCAAAGCCGCGCAAACTTGGTTCAGTCAGCTCAGTGACGGGGTGATTCGCAATTTCGAACAATTATCAGATTTATTCTTACATCAGTTCGCCAGTATTCGGAAACAAAAGCGATCTGCTCAAACACTGTTTGGAGTCCGACAAAAAATAGAGGAGACATTGAGAGATTACGTCAAAAGGTCCACAGCTGCAACCCTTGAGGCTCCTGAGGCTTCGGGCAATCTGATGGTTAGTGCTTTTATTCAAGGATTGAGAGAGGGTGATCTCCATACTTCTTTGGTGAAGAAGACCCCTCTGGATTTTGATGACTTACTACAAAAAGCTACCAAGTATATCAACCCAGAAAAAGCAGTTCGGATTAAGAAAGGAGAAAGTTCCAGCCGAGAAGAACCAATTTAATGAGCTACACTTATGTATGCTTCTTATTACTTTTTTCTCAATTTTCTTCACCTTGATAAAACGAGAAATATTCACTCTTTGTGGACGAAGGCTAATTTAGCCTAACCCGATTAAAATTGTTGTCTTTTCTTTTATGCGAATTCATATGATTGTCGTTATACTTAATGATTAAGCGAATTGATTTCTCCTTGGAAGGGTTGATTGACCGAACTGATCAATTGAACCTTCCTAGGAACGAACTGAATGATTTCTCCTTGGAAGGGTTGATCGACCGAACTGATCAATTGAACCTTCCTAGGAATGAACTGAATGATTTCTCCTTGGAAGGGTTGATCGACCGAATTGATCAACTGAACCTTCCTAGGATCGAATTGAATGATTTCTCCTTGGAAGGGTTGATCGACCGAACTGATCAATTGAACCTTCCTATGAACGAACTGAATGATTTCTCCTTGGAAGGGTTGATCGACCGAACTGATCAATTGAACTTTCCTATGAACGAACTGAATGATTTCTCCTTGGAAGGGTTGATCGACCGAACTGATCAATTGAACCTTCCTAGGATCGAACTGAATGATTTCTCCTTGGAAGGGTTGATCGACCGAACTGATCAACTGAACCTTCCTAGGATCGAACTGAATGATTTCTCCTTGGAAGGGTTGATCGACCGAACTGATCAATTGAACCTTCCTAGGAACGAACTGAATGATTTCTCCTTGGAAGGGTTGATCGACCGAACTGATCAATTGAACCTTCCTAGGAACGAACTGAATGATTTCTCCTTGGAAGGGTTGATCGACCGAACTGATCAATTGAACCTTCCTAGGAACGAACTGAATGATTTCTCCTTGGAAGGGTTGATCGACCGAACTGATCAATTGAACCTTCCTATGAACGAACTGAATGATTTCTCCTTGGAAGGGTTGATCGACCGAACTGATCAACTGAACCTTCCTAGGATCGAACTGAATGATTTCTCCTTGGAAGGGTTGATCGACCGAACTGATCAACTGAACCTTCCTAGGATCGAACTGAATGATTTCTCCTTGGAAGGGTTGATCGACCGAACTGATCAATTGAACCTTCCTAGGAACGAACTGAATGATTTCTCCTTGGAAGGGTTGATCGACCGAACTGATCAATTGAACCTTCCTAGGAACGAACTGAATGATTTCTCCTTGAAAGGGTTGATCGACCGAACTGATCAATTGAACCTTCCTAGGAACGAACTGAATGATTTCTCCTTGGAAGGGTTGATCGACCGAACTGATCAATTGAACCTTCCTAGGAACGAACTGAATAATTTCTCCTTGGAAGGGTGGATCGACCGAACTGATCCACGAAACCTTCCTAGGAACGAACTGATTTCTCATTGGAAGGGTGGATCGACCGAACTGATCCACGAAACCTTCCTAGGAACGAACTGATTTCTCCTTGGAAGGGTGGATCGACCGAACTGATCCACGAAACCTTCCTAGGAATTGACTGATTTCTCCTCGGAAGTGTTGATCGACCGAACTAATCAACAAAACTTCCCTTGGAACGAACTGATTGATACATCCCCATGGAATGTCCTGATCAAATGAACTGATCAACGCGTCTCCTGGGAATAACCTGATGGAGTAGACTGATTGATGAATTCCTTCGGAATATCCCGACGAACTAAAAGGACCAATGTCCTAAACAAACTGAGACATTCCTTTCGGAATATCCTGTCTTCGAAAGGTACTTACTATTCCTTCGAAAGGTCCTGAATAAGTGAACTTCATTAGTGTGTGTAAACACACACTAGAAAAAGGGGGAGTACTGTTATGGTCGAACTAAATGCAATAACCGAACCGAACTATTTTCCGACCTGGTTGAATCGAACCGGGTTTCGTACCTTGCTTTGGTCGTTATAAGCGAACTATTCTTATGAGCGAGCTATGTCTGTCCCGGCGAACTACATTAGCTCGGAGTGTATCGACGAACTGACCGATTGGATGAGAACGAATTAATCCTAACTACCCGCTATTTTCACGGGTTTGTTATCCATATCCCTTATTTCTAGGGTAATATCGAGCTAATTCCGGATTTTCAGAGGACTCCTACCTCAACTACAATTAGGACTCCTATTTTGACTAACAAGTATCAGAGAGTATATATATCCTTGTCTTTTTCACTTTACACACAGACATTACACAAAAAATACACTTGTCATATTATTT
Organism: Scutellaria barbata; assembly: GCA_028654395.1. Classification (NCBI taxonomy): domain Eukaryota; kingdom Viridiplantae; phylum Streptophyta; class Magnoliopsida; order Lamiales; family Lamiaceae; genus Scutellaria; species Scutellaria barbata. The sequence continues at coordinate 4,848,123 of CM053652.1, forward strand.
GAGAGAATTCAGAGCCTTTCGACTGACTTGAGCGTCGGAGTCCCTTCGCCGGGAACTCCTCCTGGTGTTTGTTTTGCAGGGTCGTTGGATCCGAGCGTTCAAGATTTCGAATTTTGACTCCGGAAAACACACATCAAACCGGAGCAACATCACAACACATAACTACGTGCGTCAGATAATTCTTTAAATTAAAATTGCTAAATATTTTAATAGTTCTTTAAAGTTGGTAGATATTTTAATAGTTTATAATAATATTGATCTTTATCATATGTAAATCTCACACTTACACGTAAAAACCAATATATGTATCTACCGATAACCAATAAACAATATCGATATCCTAATATATCACCATCCTAAATAATGTTGATATTAATAAGTTACAATCTCAACATATACATTGATATTTTCATAAGATATCAATATATTGATAATTCTCTAAATCAAGTTGCTATAAATCTTAATCGTTAATAATAATTTTTATTGTTTAGATAACATATCATATTATTTAAGATTCTAATTACATATTATTAAAATAACTTTAACATTGATATTCATTCCTAAATAATATTAATTACATATAATTTATGATATATTATTTATGATATAAACTGATTTATAACACTTAATATAAAGAAAATGGATAAAAAAGAGAAAAAGGAAAGAAAAAAGAAAAGCATTTGTTGTTAGGAAGATTAGTTGCAAGATATTTTGAAGAAGGAAAATCAGCCAGCTTTTAGATATGGTTATAGTTGTAGCTTTTTTTTTTTTTTTCTTTTTTTTATTATTATTTTTTGGTCTAGGGAAATTGCATGGTTGAGGGGTAAACAACTTTTCCTTGTTATTTCGTTTGCTAAAATTCAAAATTCAATTATTTCATTTTTGCTGAATTTTATTTTTGTAACAATATATATTTTTCTCTTTTCTCTCCATGCGTGGAAATCCTGATGATAATATTTATCATCACTCGCGTGTACTAGTTGTATGATACAATTGGATGTGGATATGATCCCAATCCTTTTCTAATTTTTTTTTATTCATGTAGTAAAATTTATATTATAGTAGTATAATATTTATGTTATGTTAATATAATTTTTATGTACAAATATCATAATTTTTAAGTGATATTACCTAAACCTTTTCTTTCAGCATAAAAATTCATATATTATAGCTATATATTTATATTATTTTAGTATAACATTTATGTTATATTAGTATAATATTTATGTACAAATATCATAATTTTTAAGTGATATTACTTATATTTTTCTTTCACATAAAAATTCATGCAGTATAACTATACATTTATGTTATTTTTATATAACTTTTATGTACAAATATCATAATATTTATTCTGTACTTTAACTTTTAAAAAATATAAATATTATATTATTATAACATAAATGTTATAATATTATAACTTAATGATTTAAAAGATATTATATGTTTGTAATATAACGTAAATGTTAAACTAATATAACATAAATGTTACGCGGACATATCATAAAATCATGCTAATATAATAGAAATGTTAAATGCACATGATAAGAGTGTAGGTGGTGATGTGAGAGTGCATATGGACGCATGGGGTGCGTGAAATTCACCCCAAATCGGGTCAATTCAATTGTATATATTTTAGGTTAAGTGTGCAGAATAAGAATGTGGTAGAAGCATGAGAGCACATGTGAGTGTGTAAAATTCACCACCAAATTGAATCAACCCACTTGTATATAGCTGATGTATATAAATAATTCTAATATTTATTTATAATATATATATATATATATATATATATATATTTCTGTTTTCTGTGTGTGTCAAAATCCTGTGTAATGATGGTAATATTTACTTGGTCAAGATTTCTTTGGGTTCAATTCAGTTAGGGAGTTTTTGCGTCCCTATATTCTTACCTTTTTTAAACTTTCGTGGATATATAATAGAGGAACACAAAGTGGACAAACTCTTTCAAGTGATCAAGCATAATGTTCACTGTGTTTCTGGGTACTTCTGACAAATCATACTTATAAGATGTTTAAAGTAGTTCCTTAGTCAGTAGCTAATAAAAATAATCAAATAATTAGTTAATCCTCACTGTAGGGTATAAATGAATAACTAATAATTCTAAGAAAGATGTTTTTGGTGAATCCGTCTTAGACTTATTCTTCCGTAACCCACAATCTACACTTTCCACAACCCACAATTCATATAAATATATGAAAATTAGTTTGATTGATGGATTACAGGGCTCTATCTTACAAAATATATTTGTGAAACCATTTCATATAATTTTTTTATGTGATTCTATTATGCATAAGTTCTCTTTAATTCATTTACTTTTAACACCAACCAATCCTTCATGATAAGTTGAAAATTTGTCATACTAAATAAAAGTTAAACCCTACAAACTTAAAATCGACTTAAAAGAATTGTATTGAGCAAAATTTGAGACCTTTATTAATCTTGAAACAAATTATAACATTTTTATATGTAAAAAATAAGATAGTCTTATGTAAGATGGTTTTGCTGATCTCATTTCGTGGGACGACATGTTGAGTTTGAAACGGTCAAAATTAATGGTCAGCGGTCAACCGTTAAAGTCAACACTCAGCCAACAAAATTAAATGTAATATTTTATGTATATTAGGTCATATTTTCATATTATATATCATATTTTATGTGTATAAATTAATAATTTTGAAAAATTATAATTTGACAAGTAATACCATATAATATATTCATATCATATAATACTTTCACATGTATTATGAAATACATTTGCTTACAAGATTCTAAACCATAATTAATTTTAAAATTTATAATTTGTATAAGTAATACTTTTATTATTATAATGTAATATTTTTATGTATAATATGTAATATTTTTGAAAATTTATATTTTGATAAAGCTATGTAACATTTTTGTTTGTATAAGGTAATATTGTTATATGTAACGAATACTACTTTTGCTTCTATAACTTCAAATCAATGTAATTTAATAAGTACTACTTTTATTATCATATGATACACATAAAATAGTACGTCATGATATTTAAAGTATTACATTACGAGAATAAAACATCATGTAATACTTTTATAAAAATAAAACATCATATAATATTTTTATATATATCATGTAATATTTTTATGTGTACTACCTAATACTATTTAAAAATATCACATGATGCACAAAAAAGTATTACGTTACGAGAATGAATATATTACGTTGTGAGAATAAAACATCATGTAATATGTTTACATATATATCATGTAATACTTTTGAATCAATAGCATGGACCGACTGTTGATCAACGTTGACCACATCATGTAATACGTTTATGTATATATGTAATATTTTTATGTGTACTACCTAATACTGTTTTAAAGTATCGCATGATACACAAAAAAATATTGCGTTACGAGAATGAAAATATTATGTTATGAGAATAAAACATGTAATATTTTTATGTATATCATGTAATACTTTTGAATCAATAGCATTGATCAATCGTTGGTCATTGTTCACCAATCGTTGACTTTTGATAGTCGACTTTGATCATTGACCATTGACTACTGTTGATTGGATCGAATTGACCCATCTCACAAAGTAAAATCTGTAAAATGATCTTTTACCAGATTCACTAATAAATTATTCCTAAATTGAAAAATTGGTAAAACTATCCAAAACACCTAAAATATCTGATTTATGTATTTTGATTTCTCATTTATTGGTCTTACCTTTGCTATATCTGATCATTTTTTCTGACTTTAAAATCCTAAGCTCTCACATTCTGACTTTAATTGGTACTGAGATGGAGATTTTAGGTAATGTAGATCTGAATTAGGTAAAATAAACCTTAAAAAAGGTTAAAAATTATTTAAGTGGAAAGAAATTTGATGACAAAGTTAAAATGGGTGGGATTATTGACACCCAACCCTTTTCAGAAAAAAAAAAAAAAACCCCAATGATAAAAAAATTAATAAAAAAATAAAAATAAAGAATATTCCAATTTTATCCTTAAAAAAAATTCATACCTTTTTTCTTGGAATTCATGAGAAATGGATCACTAATGATAACGAGGAACATTATATGGCTTTATTAAATATGAAGAAAAAAAAATGTAAAAAAAATCAAAAATTAATTATACACAGTTCGAACTTGGTCGATCGAACACACATAAATATATTTGATCATCGAGAATCAAACATAATACAATAGTTCGACTTGTTAAACGGGTCTGTTTGATATGATTTTGGTTCGTACATATCGAAAACATATTAATAACAATACTTTTCGAATAAACAATGCTTTTACGAAATATTTAATATTTCATTGTGATTTTCCTTCCCAAACATTTGATATGGCAATTTAGTCTTTTTAAGTTATATTTAATTTTCATCTTTTAATTATGGGTTTTTTTAATTTTCTTTGATTTGGTGGGGTCCACGCAATCATAGTTGAAGCACTTTAAGTATTGTTTAGTATGGCGAAAATCCAAACCCCTACTCTAAGTTCTCCTTCATCAATGGATTTGAACGATCACATTGAAGAAGTCCTTTTCACTGAACAAGAAATTGCTGAACGGGTCTCGGAACTTGCATCTCAAATTACCCGAGACTTTAAAACCACCGCAGTTGCTCCGGTGGTTGTGGGTGTCGCCACCGGAGCAGTTCTTTTTGTGGCGGACCTTGTGAGGAAGATTCATCTGCCCATCGCTGTGGATTTCGTTCGGGCTGAGTCATACGGGTCGGGCACCGTTTCCAACGGTCAGCCCACGATTTCATTCGGCTTGAAAGTCGATGTTGCAGGGAAGCACGTCATTCTGGTATGGATTTCTTGTTTGTTTGTTTGAAGTAATTGCTTAGTTTGAGGGATACGAAATTTTGAATCAAGTGTGTGCAGCTTGTGTGTTCGACGTTTTGACTGAGAGAGGAAAGTTAAATAAGTAAAGGTTGAGCTAGCATCAAATAATTGAGGAATTAGTTTACTCAATACCAATTATATATTGGATACTATAGAACATAACGATTTATATAGCGATATAGAATTTTGATTATACCATTTCAATGCTAAGTTCTTGTGTCCATGTGGAAGCAGAGTCCATAGGTTAATAAGGGTGTCATTCATTCCCCATTTTGTGATGAACAGTGATGTCTCTATGTGTAGTTTATCAGATAGTAAATCCTTTAGTGTATCATTCGTTTCTTTTTGATTTACTGTTAGGTTGAGGATATTGTAGATACTGGCCGCACTTTGTCCTGTCTTATTGACTACATGAAAACTAAAGGCGCATCATCCGTGTCCATTTGCACTCTTCTTGATAAACCAGCAAGGCGGAAGGTTGATTTTGAACCAGTTGGTGAAGGAAAGTATTACTGTGGCTTTCAGGTGATCTCTTGCTCTCTCTCAACTTCCCATATGTCCACATGAGCATACATGGTTTCTTCACAACTTATCGCTGCTCGATGTGTTTATTTGGTTTATGGATTGAAGATGATGATGATGTGTGTTTAGGGATCTTATTGTTAGGTGCCAAATGTTTTCAATGTGTTCTTCAGTTAAATTTATGCTGTTAATCATATTGATAGGTGCCATATGTAAAGTGCAACTGGAGCTTCCGGTCACATTAGTTTATAATAGCATTCCCTAATGTTATATTTTGCAATCATTCATTCACTAATTTCTTATGGTTGGACTAAGTTAAGTATCACCCTCCAGTCCAAGACTCAAAAAGTGCAGCCTTTTGGTTTGTTTGTTCCATTCAATATAAGAATTAAGTTTGAATAAATTAGTGCATCCTCTTCCAATTAGAATAACTCCAATAGTGGTGATGTAACACCAAAATTATACACTCGTAATGTATTATCTTCCACACAGCTTTTAAATTTAATCTTGCTGCACTCTTTGATTCTACGGATACCTAGTTTTGATAAGTGGGTGTTTACTAATTTTGTACTAATTGGAAGCTAAAAGTTTTAAGGTTTCTCACTTCATTCATGATGAGAATTTGAAAACAATGAACACCAGATAATTCTATGAGGCGAACTCTTGTGCTACTCCTAGCTACAAGCTTCTTTATTTTGTCAAAAATCACCATACATCTTTGCTTGACTCGATGATTTAATTGGCATTGGATGTCTTGACTGTGAACTAACACATTTGGATGCAATGGCAGTGCCCAGATTCCTTTGTTGTTGGCTATGGACTGGACTTTGCTGAGCTGTACAGGAATTTGCCTTATGTTGGTGTATTGAAGCCTGAAATGTACGAGTCGTAGTTCATATTCAACCGTGAATACTGAAGAAAGCCACAGTGTACAAAGTGCTCTTTCTATATCCCTGAAGCTTGATACAGTGCATCGCCTAAGAGATCTTGCAGAATATTCACTTTTTTTTTTTTTGGATCTTTGCTTGCAGAACAAACCAACAATTGTTCTTTTGGCTATTATAGCCAAGGTTTCAGCACAATCAAATGCTTCTCCACATTTATATTATATGCAAATGCTTGAAGCTTTGTTTTTGCATCTATTTTCATGGTATTTATTTAAATGGCATTAGCCACACATTAAAGAATTGGACATATTTGGAGCATCAAGTTTATTTTCTTGTCCTAAAATTGCAAATTCATCATTGGATATGGCATGTTTTGTACATTAATTTGGGTTAGTTTTATGGTCTTAGGATTCAAAATAATTAAATTAAATCAATCTTGTCATATTTATAAGTAACCAAAACTACTAATATAACCCAATACATAGGAATAAACTATAATAATAACGTGACCAAGTTTCACAATCTTTATCTCTAAAACAACCCTAAACGGTACACATATTAATTGACTATTTTCTTTAAAAAAAAAATCAATTTTAACTCCTAAATTATAATGATCAGTTAAACAACACAAAATTGAAAGAAAGAGAAAGAATTTAGGTTGCAAGTTGAGAACATCATCCACCCAAAAACCCAGAGTGTCATCTCCTCTCTCACCATAAACCCACACACTGCACTGCAAAAGATTTGACCTTTGAACTCAATATCTCCCACACGGAAATGGGTTCCACCGCCAAAGCTTTCTCTTCCTCTCTTCTTTCTCTGCCAAGATGTTTCTATTTCAATAGGCCCCTTTACTTCTCTCTCCCATTACGCGTTCGTCCCCCTCCTCACAGACTGCTTTTCTACAAATTCCGACCACTTTGCACCGCCAGCGCCGCCACTGAACCGGTTATCGATGAAACGGAAACGCTGCAACCCATAAAGCATTCGATTCTCTTGGAAAGACTCAGGCAGAGGCACCTTAAAGATTCTGGCCAAACTCCCAAGTCCACAGCCAACACACCATCGGCGCTGAGTGGTGGAAAGAAGGTTAAGTATGGTGAAAGTGAGGGCTCGAGAAGGAAAAAGGGCGGCGGGGCGGAGATGGCTTCGAGTTTTGAGGAGTTGGGTTTGAGTGAGGAAGTGATGGGGGCTTTAAGGGAGATGGGAATTGAAGTGCCTACTGAGATTCAGTGTATTGGAATTCCTGCTGTGCTTAATGGAAAGAGTGTGGTGTTGGGGTCCCACACTGGCTCTGGCAAGACCCTGGCTTACCTTTTGCCTCTTGTTCAGGTTCAATCATGTCTTTTTTCTCATGTTTTGATGTCAAAGTTTGATTGTTTGTTTTAGTCAATTGTTGATTGTGGTTCTGGATACAAAAGAATTACATTGTGGATGTTTGATCCGTAATTGATAATTCAGATTTTCTGATACATTGGCTTCGAAAATGGGGGTCATTACTCATTATAGATGTTTTGTTTTAGTTAGTGTGTTATAAAATTATGTATATATTGCAGTTTATGTGACAGAAAACACCATTTGTGTGTTTTAAAATGTCACACTGGGTTATTTGCCTTGATCTAGGGTGCACTTCATATCAGCCTAAATGATTTATGTTAACTGCCTATTAAGCTTTTATTTATTTATTTATTTTTTTTTGTCAATTTGCTGCATGGTGATGAATTAGTTACCAGTTTCCTAAGATAAAACTTCGGAATATGTGTTGTTTTAATATTGGAACAGCTTATTTTCATGTTACAAATTTAGTTGATGAGAAGGGATGAGGCTTTACATGGCATGCTGATGAAGTCCAGACGCCCGCGGGCTGTTGTACTCTGCCCAACGAGGGAGCTCTGTGAGCAGGTTAGTTTTTCAGTGCATATATTTAGCGACTTGAGTTTTGAAAGCATCATTCAATCAATAAAGTTCAGGTGCATTTCTAGGTGTTCCGTGTGTCCAAGGTTATCAGTCACCATGCACGATTCAGATCAACCATGTTAAGTGGAGGTGGGCGTTTAAAGCCTCAAGAAGATTCATTGAATAGTCCAATTGACATGGTTGTGGGGACCCCTGGCCGGGTTTTGCAGCATATAGAAGAAGGCAATATGGTTTATGGTGACATCAAATACTTGGTAATCAGCCTCTTTTCCTTGAGTATCTCACTTTCATTCACTTAAAAGCAACTTCTATAGTTCTATAGTATAGTGGAAATTTATGACCGTTATACATTTCTGCTGCTTGATGGTTGATGGAAATCTCTTAATAGGTGTTGGATGAGGCAGATACCATGTTCGATCATGGATTTGGTCCTGACATCCGCAAGTTTCTTGGACCATTGAGAAACCGTGCATCTACAGCCGACAGTGAAGGATTTCAAACTGTATTAGTCACGGCAACAATGACAAATGTATGTTTAGTTTAGCTGAAATTTGAAGTACTAAGTAAAATGAATGTGCATTGTGGCAGATATTTCAGTTGTTTTGAAATTTTTTTATTTTTTAAATTCCTTCTCAATGTGATTGAATTGGCCGCCTTGTTCTTTTGCTAGATTGCAACAGTGATATTTTCTGGTAATGATTTGTAAATAGTCACCCATAAAAGGGACTTAGTTTTAAATTTTTATATTTAAGGAGACAAAAATAATCAGATTACAATTTACAAATTGGTTTATGTTTGGCTTTAGGCCTTTGACAAATATCTCTTGTACTTCTCCTGATGTTTCTTCACTGTTATTGCACAATTAACAAAATATTTCATTACTGTAGGCAGTTCAGAAGCTGGTTGATGAGGAGTTTCAAGGAATCGCTCATTTACGTACTTCTACACTCCATAAGAAGATTGCTTCCGCTCGCCATGACTTTATCAAACTTTCAGGTTCAGAAAATAAGATGGAAGCCTTATTGCAGGTTAGCAACTCATGCTTTCTTTCACTCCCTTACTTAACTGATAAACTTAGCACACCATTTAGATTGGAATAAAGCATTAGTTTCAATATATTCTTAACAGATGTACGTAAACTAGATAGACATATGTAACACCTGCAATTATTAGATGGAGCTGTGTCCTGTTTGTAAACTATAGCAGTCGTGGACTATGTGGTTGTGCTTGATGAGATGCTGAGGCCTTACCCATATGGTAGGTTGTTCCACATAGAAAAATCATGAGGCTGAGTAGGCATTTAGTAAAGCAATTTATGCTATCTTTTTGGAGCTAAAGATGGGACTGATGCAAGTTGTTGCTCCTCAAGTACAGAACTAGCCACATTGTATTGTCCAATTCATAATCTCTAATCATTGTTGAAATCAAACATGTTATTCTTTAATTCAGGTTTAAATCTTTAAAGATGAGGATAAATTCAGGCTGTCTTTAAATATGAGAATAAGTTCAAATTCAAGTTTTGAATTATTCACTCTACTGTTTCAATAAACTTATTTTGTATCCAATATTCTCTTATATTGTCTAATTCATGACCTTTAATCTTTTGTTGAAATGAAATATGTGTGATAAGTTTACATGACTTTATTTAGCAGAAATTCAGAAAGACTAATTAAAAAGAAATAAAAAATGAAAAAATTCTATTGAAGTTAGTGTTAAAATAATTAATTTTTAATATGATAATTGTAAAAAATCAAATTTCTCTTATTTAATATTCTTAATATATATATTTATTTATATGAGATGATTCCATTTTAGGCATGATTCTCTTTATATATATAGATTTGGTTGATATGGTGATGTGATTACAGGTTCTTGAGCCAAGTTTAGCAAAAGGAAACAGAGTGATGGTTTTCTGTAACACATTGAATTCTAGTCGAGCTGTGGACCATTTTTTGGGTGAAAACCAAATCTCTACTGTCAATTACCATGGAGAGGTTCCGGCTGAACAAAGGTAAGATGAGATGTGATAATTGTGTCTTGATTTGCTTCTTTGGATTGGGTGCTTATGATCCCACCATTGCGCTGGCAAAGATACCACATGAATGCACTCAACATGGAAACATTAACTTTTACAGATTGGAAGATTAAGTGCTTGAGTATTTGCTAGCTTCTACAATGGACATAGACTTCTCAAATTACATGTTGACTTCTTTTACACTATTCCTTTGTCTAAAATGGTGTTGTATTCATCTGATACAGGGTTGAGAACCTGGAAAAGTTTAAGAGCAATGATGGGGATTGCCCTACTTTAGTCTGCACAGACCTCGCTGCAAGGGGTTTGGACTTGGCTGTCGACCATGTCATCATGTTTGATTTTCCCTCAAATTCTGTAAGCATAAGAGTCTCTCTCTCTCTCTCTCTCTCTCTCTCTCTCTCTCTCTCTCTCTCTGCATGCTGTTAGATAATGTGACTCCTGTTGTTTTAAACTTTCTAGATCGATTATCTCCATCGCACTGGAAGAACTGCTCGTATGGGTGCAAAAGGTATTCTCGAAGTTTTACTTTACTCACACTTGAAAATGACCACTTTTTGCTTCAATGTAGTTTCTTTTTCCTGTCATATGTTGGAGGTTTTGTTTCTCTTGATTTTCTTGCTTCTTTTTTTTATTTTGCATTCCTCTCTATACAATTCTTGGACCCATAATGGTATACTTTAAATTGATTTGGTTGCCTCATTGTGAACACTACTAATGTCCAGTTTCTTAATTAAGAATACTTTTCTCACAAATATAGGGAAGGTGACAAGTCTGATTGCTAGAAAAGATTTCACTTTGGCCACTCGCATTGAAGAAGCCATAATGAAAAATGAGAGCTTGGAATCCCTCTCAGTAGATAGCATCAAAAGGGATCTTGCCAGGTCACACATAAATCAGCAGAAGGATAGAAATGAGAAAAACGAAAGGGCCTCCAGTTTGAAAAACAAGACTAAAGCTACCACAACTAAATCGCCTGAACCGCGTGGCAAAACAGTAGGAGCCAAGAAAAGCTCAGTAGCCAAATCTGGGAGAGCTCCCTCGACTGCCAATTCCAAGAGGAAGGTTATTAAAATTACCAACAAACCAAAGTTTTCTGCTTCTAGCACGTCAAGAGGTACAGAGTCTAGAGGAAAAAAACAGATGGGGGACCGGAAGAGTGCAGGTGCCCGACCCACATCGAAACTAAATGTTGTTGGATTTAGGGGTCGGAGTGCAGTGAAGGCTCGTTGACATCCAATGGTGGCAGCGTATCAAGGCTGGCCTGGTTCTTTTCTTGATATATCATAACTTTTCTCTTTATTTTCCTTACAATTATCTAGTTAATTAGCAAATTAGCCTTGTTTTGGAGGTAAGGCAATAGGTATGTATTACAGTTATCATCCTGGCATAAACTACATGCTATTGTTATGTTTTTTGCCCCTTAATATTTTATATAGAGTTAAATTCATTCCAGTTGTAAACTTTACAGGGACCTCATGAGAAAACATTATTGTCCTTGAGAAAACATGAGAAATTCTTGCAGGATTAATAGAAGGCAGTAAATCCACCATCATTTCCAAGTAAGTGCTAGAAGAGCTGGCTTGTTTTTGGTGGGGGTGACGGTGTTTCCTGCAGTGTCGTACATAATAACTCCAGAGAAATCGGGGAGCTGGCATTTTCCTCCCATCAATATGTTCTTCTTCCAGAGAGAGCCATCACCACTACGAGTGGTGGGGTCGACATCCTCGAACTGGTAGTTGATGATCTCTTCCGGGTTGAGTTGGATGACGGGTTCTCGGTTGGCGTAGCCGTAGCACGATTTCCACCTACGCCATCGTCTTGGTGAATGGTTGGCACACATGAAGAGAGTAAATGCACACAAAAGGAGAGTTCCAACTCCCAACCCCATGTGAGTGATGCTAACTGGATGCTCTTTTATGAAGATGTGTCTGGCCATGATGTTCCTTAGTTTCTGCTAAAACTCAGATGTAGGAAACGTGTGTTTATAGGTATATATATATATATATATATATATATATATATATATATATATATATATATATATATATAAACACTTATATATGCATGGGGTTATGGGGTTGTTGAGACAGGATTTGTTGTGTGGTTAGGTTTTTGAGTTGGTTGATGTGGAGTTGATAATCAAGATCAAGAAGGATTTAATATAAATTAATATTTTCATAAATATTGAATAATTAATATTTAATGGCCCGCAAGCATTGACCTAATATTTGAACTCGAGAATAGTGTTTTGGTGTAACCTATAATTTTATCTCATCAAATTTGCAGTTTTGGTATAGAATCATCTGCAATCCATTTTACATCAAAGGAATATTTATTCCTATTTTATTTATTTCTCTTCGATCCATTTATTATTGAAGTTATTTAATCATTACATTACTTAATTTAATCAAAATAAAATTAATGTTATTTTTTGTTTTAATTATATGTGTAATCTAAAATAATAATATTGTATAATGTCAATGTTAAGTATTAATTAATTATTACAATATATGTGAAAGATTGATGTAAAAGAATAATTAAATTTAATTCAATAATTTTCTCTTTTTTTAAATTAAATTATATAAAATTACATTACTGAAATTAGATAAACAAACGGGCTGCATGTAGAATTAGAATTCGAAATAGAAGAAATAAATTTAAAAAAAAAGGAAATAAATACAATCAAATTAAGACATATTATAGAGAGGCGTTACGCAAATTGGTAAGAAAGAAATTCAAGATTGGAATAATATCCATATAGATTAATACAATATTAAGAAGAGAAAATGGCCTGAATTGCCCTAATTCACTATATTAATGGTCAATCTAACCCCTCGTTATATTTTTGCCTTATATACCCTATTCCTTATATTAATGTACCCATCTACCCATTTTTTTTGAAAAAATCGACATGGTGGGACCCGATCACTGATTGTGTCAGTTGTTCATGTTGACTTCTTTATTTTGTGTATTTCATTCGTATTTTGGGTTTTTTAAATTTGCATCACTAATTATTTATCTCTTATTATATTATATATAATTACAAGAATGGCAATTGTATGCAAATTGTTATGTTATTTAATTATTTTATTGTAATTACCGTGTATTTTTATTTTATTTTATGCTAATTACATCTTATATTATTTAATACATTATATTCAAATCAAAAATAATAATAAACAAAAATAAAATATTGGCACTAATATATATTGGGTGGGAACGGCAATTTTGGTACATGTTTAGGGGGTGCAAGGCAATTTTTTCAATAATTGCCGTGCCCCCCTATATTTTTTCAAAAAGATTTCTAAAATTTTGTTAAGTGTTATAATTAGTGAAAATTTTATTCAAAAGCTAATTTTGAAATTTGCGTTGTAATTATTCATAATTTTAAATGATTAGTATTAATTTTCCAATTTTTTGAAAATTGTCGTTCCCCCCTATATTTATATATATTTTATACAAATTATATAATTTTTTTAAATAATTATTTATTTCTTGTTATATTACATTATATTACATTTTGTTATGCAAATTGTTATCTTATTTAATTATATTATATTATATTATAATTGCTGGGCAATTTTTTTCTCTAATTTTTTTTTTTACTTATTTTGCTAATTACATCTTATATTATTTAACACATTAAATTCAAATCAAAAATAATAATAACACTTATAAAATATTTTCAATAACATGATATACATGGGAACGGCAATTTATATTTTTTGTTAGGGGGAGAACGACAATTTTGAAAATAATTGCCGTGCCCCCCTATATTTTTTCAAAAAAAATTCTAAAATTTTGTTAAGTGTTATAATTTCTTAAAAAATTATGAAAAAGCTAATTTTGAAATTTGCATTGTAATTATTAATATGTTTAAATGATTAGATTTAATTTCCCAATTTTTGCAAAATTGCCGTTCCCACTCTTTATTTATATATTTTTTTTACAAATTAAATAAATTTTTAAATAATTATTTATTTCTTGTTATATTACATTATATTACATTTTTTTATGCAAATTGTTATCTTATTTAATTATATTATATTATATTATAATTGCCAGGCAATTTTTTTCTCTAATTTTTTTTTTTACTTATTTTGCTAATTACATCTTATATTATTTAACACATTAAATTCAAATCAAAAATAATAATAACACTTATAAAATATTTTCAATAACATGATATACATGGGAACGGCAATTTTTTTTTTTTAGGGGGAGAACGGCAATTTTAAAAATAATTGCCGTGCCCCCCTAGTTTTTTTCAAAAAAATTTCTAAAATTTTCTTAAGTGTTATAATTTCTTAAAAAATTATGAAAAAGCTAATTTTGAAATTAATATTGTAATTATTAATAATTATTAAATGATTAGTATTAATTTTCTAATTTTTTCAAAATTGTCGTTCCCCCTTATATTTATATATATTTTATACAAATTAAATAATTATTGAAATAATTATTTATTTCCTGTTATATTAGATTATATTACATTTTGTTATGCAAATTGTTATCTTATTTAATTATATTAAATTATATTATAATTGCCGGGCAATTTTTTCTCAATTTTTTTTTTTTACTTATTTTGCTAATTACCTGTTATATTATTTAACACATTAAATTCAAATCAAAAATAATAATAACACTTATAAAATATTTTCAATAACATGATATACATGGGAACGACAATTTATATTTTTTGTTAGGGGGAGAACGGCAATTTTGAAAATAATTGCCGTGCCCCCCTATATTTTTTCAAAAAAATTTCTAAAATTTTGTTAAGTGTTATAATTTTTTAAAAAATTATGAAAAAGCTAATTTTGAAATTTGCATTGTAATTGTTAATATGTTTAAATGATTAGATTTAATTTCCCAATTTTTGCAAAATTGCCGTTCTCACTCTTTATTTATATATATATTTTTTACAAATTAAATAATTTTTTAAATAATTATTTATTTCTTGTTATATTAGATTATATTACATTTTGTTATGCAAATTGTTATCTTATTTAATTATATTATATTATATTATAATTGTCGGGCAATTTTTTCTCTAATTTTTTTTTTACTTATTTTGCTAATTACATCTTATATTATTTAACACATTAAATTCAAATCAAAAATAATAATAACACTTATAAAATATTTTCAATAACATGATATACATGGGAACGGCAATTTTTTTTTTAGGGGGAGAACGGCAATTTTGAAAATAATTGCCGTGCCCCTCTAGTTTTTTTCAAAAAAATTTCTAAAATTTTCTTAAGTGTTATAATTTCTTAAAAAATTATGAAAAAGCTAATTTTGAAATTAATATTGTAATTATTAATAATTATTAAATGATTAGATTTAATTTCCCAATTTTTGCAAAATTGCCGTTCCCACTCTCTATTTATATATATTTTTTTCAAATTAAATAATTATTTACATAATTATTTATTTCTTGTTATATTAGATTATAATACATTTTGAAACGACAATTTTATGCAAGTTGTTATCTTATTTAATTATATTATTATAATTGCTAATTGTAAATTGAGTGTAGTTTTTTTTTTTTTCTTTTTTTACTTGTTTTGCTAATTACATGATTTCAAATTGTACACTTATATAATATAATACATTATATGAAAAAAGAATTCATAAGACTTATAAATTATTTTAGAGATGTGTTAATATAATAAATACACTTTTGGTAAATGCACTACATTACAATCTCACTAAATGAAGATGTGGACATTGAAAGTACAAAAGTAAGAAGCACATGCATGACATATATGACATATATGACACAATGGCATGCATGATACAAAAGTTAAGTTGTTTGGCATTTTTTCAAAACTTTGTTGAAATTTTTTTTAACTTTTGAAGCTATTTGGACACGGCAATTATTTTCATCTTCCTCTCACCTTTTCTTCCTCCCACACCAAGACACGGCCATTGAAGAAGCTTGAAGAAGCTTGGCGAGGTTTTGCACTTCAACAATCGTCGGAAAATTGCATCAATTTGTGGGGTTAGTAAAGACAATTTTTTGTATGTATTTTTTTGTGGAAAGTTTTTCCATTAATTCATGAAATTAGGGATGCAATTATGTTTTATGTTTCTACAATTTTTGTTGTAAGTGTATGAATGAAAGTGTGTTGACAAAATCATTTTGCATAATAATTTAGGGTTTTTAGGGTTTTTGAGAATTTATGGTTTTTTTGTTGAAAAATGAAATTCATATGTTGAATAACATGTTCAATGTGGAATAAATAAATTGTTTTACAATTTTTTGAACTAGGGAACGACAATTTTGGAAAAACAAATCACATGTTGCCTTTTAGGGTTTATATGTTAAATTATTATGGAGATGAAATTGATATGTTGAATACTATGTTGTTGAATGTTGAATAAAATGTGGCAACATTCATTTTATGAAAATGCACGGCAATTTAAAAAAAAAATAGGGGGCACGGCAATTTCACAATAATTGCCGTTTCCCCCTTTTTTTAAAAAAAAAAATGCCTTTCATGTGTAATTATGAATCCTATTTTGAAAGTTGACTAAATTGTTGTAAAATGAAATACCAAATAGTACACAACACTTTTGGAAACAAAATAGGGCCTATTTTTTATTTTTTTGCAAATAATTGTTTTATATGTTAAATTATGTTGGATATTATAATTGATATGTTGAATAATATAGGGGGTTGTGGAATAAATGTTGTAAAGACCATAATATGCACATGCTCGGCAATTTAAAAAAAAAAAATAGGAGGCACGGCAATTTCACAATAATTGCCGTTTCCCCAATTTTTGTTTAAAAAAATGCTTTTTAGGGTAATTATGAATAATTTGTTGAAAGTTGACTACATTGTTGCATTAGATAGTACACGGCACTTTCAGAATGAAAATAGGGGCTATTTTTTATTTTTTTGCAAATAATTGGTTTATATGTTAAATTATGTTCGCGATGAAATTGAAATATTGAATAATATGTTGAATGTGGAATAAAATGTTAGAAAAATCATGAATTGGAAATGAATGGCAATTTTAAAAAAAAAATATAGGGGGCACGGCAATTTCACAATAATTGCCGTTTCCCCCCTTTATTTTAAAAAAAAATGCCTTTTAGGGTAATTAAATTGGATTTGTTGAAAGTGGAAAAAATTGTACCAAAATGATGTTTAAATGGTACACGGCACTTTTGGAACAAAATAGGGGCTATTTTTTCTTTTTTGGCAAATAATTGGTTTATATGTTAAATTATATTGGAGATGAAATTTTTTTGTTGAATAATAAAGAGTTTAACTTGTAATTTTGTAGAGATTAACTTGTAATTTTATTCATGTGCTCTACTTTTGTAGACACTTTATGACGATCCCTAATGTCATGGGTTGTAAAACATGCATTCGTAAAATTTGCATTGATTTTATGTTCTTATGAATATCTCATGTGTTTGTATGATCCGTGTGATTGCTTCGATATATTATTATTTAGGGTATACTGCTTAGGGTTTGGACGTAAGTTTGTAAGTTTTTTGGTTTTACTATTTATCAATCTAAATGTTTGTACATTTGCTGCGTAAGACATTTTTTGAATACTAACTAATCAGATTTTGTGTGTTAATGATGTAGATGGCTTTGAGTTGGGTGCGTCCACGATGTCAGGGCCGTTTATCTAAAATTAACGGGTATACTCGTTTGAGTATACTACAGGACATTAGGGCCGCTTTGGGAGAGCAGGGGACAGACTGCCTTATCAATTTTTGTGGGACGTGTTTCGGCCACTTTCTTTTATGGGAGACCTCGACTGAGACATGCAAGTCGTTTCTTCATGTTCTTATGTTGCGTGAGTTGACAGGTCCGGACAGGCCGGTGCACGAGAGATGGTTTGGTATTGGTGATTCTCGTCGTGTTACGCGATTTACAAAGAGAGAGTTCGCTCTTATCACTGGTCTGAGATTCGGCGACTCCGACTTCAATCCGTCTGGGGAACACCATCCTCCGGATGGTGGAGTGTACTACAGAGTCCATCATGATAGTACTCACGTGACTCTTCAGATCCTTCTTAAGCGATTTCAAGAAGGGGAGTACCAAAGGAACATAGATGACGTGATCAAGATTTCGAAGATCCTCATTGTATATTATATCCTGCTCGGTCTTGACTCTAGAAGAACAACGGTGGATAACTGGGTGTGGGCATTAGTCGAGCAGGAAGAGCGATGAGAAAGTTTTCTCTGGGGTAAGCTATCGTTTCTAACCTTGCTGAAGTACATGGACCAAGTGCCAACTACCATCGCCAGTCAGGATGCAACAGGAAAAGGAAAAACATACCACTTCTACGGGTTCTCAGCAGCGCTACTGGTAAGTGTAATTAGTTTATGTACCAAAACTAATCTTATGTTTTTTGTCTAGGTTGTTCTGATTTAAGAGTTACTTTCTTAAACATTTGTTCAATCTGTTGACTGTCAAGATATGGGCGTATGAGGCCATCCCCGTAGCTGCCCAGTTGGCTGGACGACGATTGGATACGAGTCATCACATGCCCAGATGTTTGAAGTGGTCGACAAAGCAGTCCGATGCCGAGTTTGATGTGATACATGCGTTGGACGGCGAGGTATTTATATTTTTTTCCTTATTTCGACATTAAAAAATTTCGTTCATTTTTTAGTAAGTACGTCATGCTTTCAATTTGATGACATTCGAGCCTTGTGATGTAGGTGGAGTGCGTCGAGTCTCTAGATCCCACTCCTGAGGAGACTTGTCAGCCATTCTGGCATTACATTGACGCTGACTTGGATATCGGTGTGCAAAATGCTCCGAGAAGACGAGGTCGTCCACCTTCGACCGTTACAGCTACTCGACGTGCCCGGGGATCGGTACCTGATGCTGTGGGTCCATCCACGGCAGTCCATCCGGGGAGACGGAGTAGTAGGTCCTCACGTCAGACACGCCAAGACACTACTGCGATGAAGCCTCCTGCTGATGACCCACCATCCCAGTCAGAGCCCTTTTACAGTGGGCCGGGATACGTGTACACTGATCCATCTCCTGAAATGTCTGCACAGTCTGAGATCTCTTACCCTGCTGAGCCCATTAGCTACTGTCCTCCTCGTGATCATCATTCTCCGGAGATGTCCTATCCTGATCACAGTGGTGCGCACGATGAATGGATGCAGCGGATGAATGGAATGTTCGACACTCGCTATGGTGAGATCCGAGGATACTTTGACCAGCAGTACACTGACCTGCGAGGTCACGTCGATCAGCAGGATACTGACATGCGAGGATATATTGATCAGCAGTATACTCAGATGCGAGGTTATATTGATCAGCACTATACTGACCTTCGAGGTCACGTACAGGAGTTCGTGCAGCAGATTCCGTCCATCGTTGGCCAAGAGCTCCGAAAATTTTACAGTACTCGACCATCCTATTGGGGAGGTTACGAGACACCTGCTGCGAACATACCAGGATCCCAGGCCGCATTTGAGGCTTCTGTGGTGTCGTTCGACATTCCGGAGGCAGCAGCCGGTGATTTATCGGACCCCGTATCATCTGCGTCGGTGAGTTGTAGCGATGCAACCTCTATGCCCGACATTCCTGAGACGAGCGCCGGTATTCGGCATGTACGAGAGAGAGCGCCTTCTCGATACGTACGTAGTCCCTTCGTTACTGGTTCTGTCAGGAGGCACGGTCAGCGAATGCCTGAGCTAGAAAAGTTTATTGCCGACGGGCTTGCTGCTGTAGCCCGATAGGCGGAGCCAGAGCGGTAAGTATGTCATGCTTTCAATGTATGTTACAATTAGCCACAATAAATGTATTGGCTTCTCCTACGTTCTTTTTCTTTTGCAACCGCAACGTTGGAGTAGGTTTTGCAGTGGGCCCTGAGTTCTTTAGCAATTTTCTGGATCCCGAGGAAGACATGAAAGAAGAGGTTTAGATTCTGACTTTTACATTCCTGCTCCTCATTTCTCTATTAAAGCTTATTTGTTATCCCTTGTGGTTATTACTATAAGATACACTATTTTGTTTGGCCTCCTGTTAATCAGGCCATGGACGCGTACCTCGGTATTCTCCAAAGCAAGCCCCTGTTCGCGGGGATTCGGCACCACGCTGCAACGATACACTGTGCTCAGATATTGGATTCTCAATTCTTTGTAAGTATCTTCTAATGCAACACTATACCGTTTGTAGTTACGTATATTCGTGTGTGCTTATTATTTGAGTTGTTTTCAGACTATATGTGAACAAATCTGGAATGAAGCCCACAAGGGTGAGTCAGATCTGGTGAAGTACCGACCCAAGCGAAAGGAGACTTTCGCACCTGAGCAGCTCGACAGACTGGTCCCCTACGTGTTCGGGGTGAAGCCCAAGTGGCGAGGCGTGAGGCCGTGGTGGAAGAAGTGTGAAACTGTAAGTTGTAATTCTTAGTTCAATTATGTTGTTTGAGCAAAATATATGTGCTGACAATCATTACATCTCATGTCTTTTCTTCTGTATACAGTTGCTGACCGTCATGAACCTAAACGAACATTGGGTAGCATGTGCGATCTGGTTGCCGACGACAAAGCTTGTGTTGTTCGATAGCATGAGATGGACTTGGGATGAAAACAAGGCCATGCGACGTTACAAGCAAACGTTGCCCATTCGACGCGTATTACCTGCCCTTCTTGAGTACACTAGATTCTACGATCACCTAGACAATGAAGGTACACCTTTGCGTCCTTGCGAGGATGAGTTTACCATGGTGTTGGGGCAGGAGTCATTTTGTTACGAACAGCGTGAGGATCACACAAGCGGTGTATATGCATTGTTGGCCGTCGAGAGTGGTCTTAGTTGGCAATGGCCTAGCCCTTTGTGGAGGCATGGGATCGTGGGAGCGAGGAAGATGATGGCTCTGACGGTTTTCCGGTTCTCGATTGATGCAGACACCATCACGGAGCAGGATGTAGTCGATTAGATTACCTTCTCTTTTATTACATCGTTTGTTTGTTTTGCTGGTACTCAGGACTGACATATATGATTTCATACTGCGTTTCGTGTTTCACTGTATTGGTTCTTCAGATCACTCAGATATTCAATGTGTTTTATGAAGTTTCAGCCATTTGGCTTCTGACGACTCATTTTTACATGAGTGTGGGTTCTTTTTACTAATATTTGTTGGCGTCATTTTATATTGGGCTGCCGATCATAGGTTAAATTTCAAGTGAAGTTCAATTATTTAAAAAAATCTACAATGTGTGGATACAAACCATAGTGATTCTAATGTTTATTATTGTAGATGTTCGTCAATCAATCATTGCACTGTGAAGAGGATGCTCCAAATAAGGGACACTTTCTCTTGGTGTGATCTTCTTTCTTACAGATTGAGCATTTTTTCTTCCGCCGAACAGTAGGATTTGCATGTAAATTAGCCCTATCATTTTCATCGTCATTGGGGGCCAATGGGTACGAGTCGACATGCAATTGTTCAGAACAACGTGCTCTATTGTGGTTCGTACGCCCACAACGACTACAGCTGCCCGTAGTACGAGTCGCAGCAGATGGGTTTCCAATCGAGGGAATCCTGCGAGACCTAGGTCGGCCAGTCTGTCTAGGCTTGTCTGGAGCGACGTAGACCATATTTTGTATATCTTCATTGACAGCCCAATCTTGCGGACCAGGCACCGGCACTACCTCACGACCCCACATTCTCTTCAACCAATCTGTGGTGTAATATGGGGCGACATAGGAACTCACAGCCTCTTTTGCAAAACTGTTGAATCAGGTAACAGTATAATTAACAACGATCTCCATTGTAGTGTCAATCATGTTATTTGACATACGAAATAGGTAAGAGAGATTAGTAATTTTCGTACCTGATTGCCGCACATGCATGCGAACATGGTATGAATTCAAGTTGGAAGAAATTACACGCACAACTTCTAGTCGACAAATCAACGATGTATATTTTACCTCCATCTGAAACCTTGAATTTATATCGAGCAAGATTATAAACGGTCATTTTTCCACCACGTCTGACTGATTCAATCAACCTTTCATGCGCAGCCTTTGTTTGAAAATGTTCCCTTTCCTCAGCAGCAGTCCTCATCTCGTAAAACCATTTTTCCATTACTCGTATGACACACTCCAAAAAAGAATAAACTGGTAGTTTTCTTGCCCATAGAAGACGATTATTCCACACCTCAGCTGCGTTGGACGTCATGAAGGAAAATCTTCGAACAGGACACCTAACACGAGACCATCTTTCTTCTTTTGCATTTCGTAAGGTCTCGAGTGCACCTTGTCGATCACTGTTCGTCAGGACTTTCATGTACCTGTCATTCAAGAGAAGTGGTGCGAACATTAGTCTAATTTAGCGGGTGAATAATGAACAGGCATTTTAGGGTGTGTCACCTGTCGAAATCGTTATTATCGTAACAGTGTGCATTCTTTTGGAAGAGACCTAAAAAATGAGATCCATGTTTCGCCAAATTTTGTTGCAAATGAAAACAACATAGACCATGCGTCGTATCAGGGTAGACTGTCATGATGGCATTGTTGATGCTCTTGTATTGATCAGACACAATTAGTAGATGATCTGGGCAGCCGTACGTATTATGGACATGCCGTAAGAACCATGTCCAGGATTCATCATTTTCTACGTTTCCGATCCCAATTGCAAGAGGAAAAACCTGTTCATTTTCATCTTTTGTAACAGCGACGAACCCAATCCCTTTATATTGGCCTTTCAAATGGCAACCATCCACCACTATAACTGACCGAGCGTAATGTTGAAATCCATGAATGGACGCGGCCAAAGCATAAAACACGTATCTGAATTTACCACTTTGTAGTGTTTCCAAAGCCGTGTACGAACCAGGATTGGCAATTTTCAAGACTTCTAAATACGATGGCAGCATGCAAAATGACTTAGACGGATCTCCATATGCAAGCTTCATTGCATGTTTTTTGGCCCGAAGTGCAATCTTGTAACTGAGATTTAGACCATGTCGTTGATTCATTTCTCGCATTATGCTTGTAGCGACCAATTGTGAGTCTTCTCTACAGAGAACATCTGCATAGTACTCTCCAATCAGGGCAGATGATACTCGACGAGGAACTTCAGGTCCGCTCAAATCATACGTACATTGATGGGGAATCTTGACACTCGAGATTTTCCAAATACCGTACTTCTCAGATGCATGCAGTTTGAATGGACAATTTTTTTTTTGCATTTCACCCACCATCTCTCTTTGTCTGATTTTTCCACGCGGTATTGTACACGGTTGTCCAAATGGTAAAACCCAACGGCATTCTGTAGTTCCATCTTTGACCCAAAAGTCGAGCCTTTTTGTAAATTATTAGTACTCGGCTCATCTGCGGTGAATTCAAGTCCTGGCTGGTGCTCTGGAGATGGACAATCCGGGATAACCCATTCGGCTCGATGAATGTAATTCAAAAACTCCTCATAGGCCTGTCGCTGCTCCTCATCCAACACAGTTTCATCATCCTCATCTAACTCGAAGTCATCGATCATATCATTATCCGAATCATCTTCCTCTTCACCACGATGTGAACCTAAAACAATGTAAACAAGTATATCAAAAAGTAGCAACAAATGGGTTGAAAATGAAATTTTATGAAATTATCCATGCTGACTATACCTTCGCAAGTTGTATATCCCTCTTCCCTACCTAGGCCTTCACAAGTTGTATATCCTTCTTCCCTACCCCTGAAGTCGTGTGTAGAATTAAAAATGTCAGAGCCTTGTAATAAATTTTCATCTCCACATAGGGTTGGGGACGTATTCAAGTCAATATAGCCAAGACTCCAATCCGATCTGAAGTCCACTGGTTGCCTTGATGATGATGCTGATGGTCTCGTTGCCCATTGATCCTCCGAGGATGTACCAAACAGCGACAAGCCCTCGTCAAATGAGACACCCCATTTTGTATAAAATGTTTCGTCGTCTTGTAATCCAAAAGGAACGTTGTTTTGACTCCAATTTTGATTGTATATGTCGTCAGTCTGTGTCACGTCGTCATCGTATGTCGATTGATGAAACGTGCTTCCTTCTGCTTCATTGAAGGATCCAACATTATAGTTGAAACCTCCGATATTGCTATTCTGACCTTCTGTTGACGGACCGGTATGAGATACTTCATTATCCAGCAATTTCAGTGAGACAAACACAACTAGATTATCGTCAATTATGGACAATAATTTGGTCACATGAAAATCATTCTTTATTTTTTTCTTTTTGACTCTTCTCTTCTTCTCAACGAGTGAGTGAATCACGTATCCCCATCTATTCAGGTCAGCACACACAAGTTCATGGATGCTCATGAATAAAGTGTAGTACGTGATTCTCTCAAGTTGAACCTCTTGTCTATATCCGTTCTTATACTCCAAACCTTCCCAGTGACCTCCGTACCAAACGACCACCGACATAAAACTCATAGTATACAAGCTGTCAAAAAACATAAACGTAATGAAACTCAGCTAACAAAAGAAAATGTAATTACAATTGAGTAATGAACATATTAATTTATGGACTACATAAGGCGGTGTGTATACTGGGATAATAAGAACGACACCAGTCCATATTTATACAAAATACGTTCATTTATGTTAATATTTCCAAGAACAACGTGATTGTGATGAAACACTAATGGATTAACAATTGTTCAGCAAAAAAATGCCTCTTCCTACAGTAAATAATGAAACACAAATATTATAACATTAAAAAAAATTGTATTACAAAACTCATTAACAAATTGTCTAACATACCGTGTTTAATCTTCAAGATTTCTCCTTTTCGATATTGATTATTGATTGGCTACTAACTCTTCACTCGACTCCTAAGTGTTTTTAGTAATGAGCATAATGAGCGTACTTGCATACCAACCTTATATTATATAAAGTAATTGCTTCGATATACTGTATGCATGTGACTACAAGTGTCATGCATTGTGAAATTCACTTTTTCACCCTATGCATGTGACTACAAGTGTCATGCATTGTGAAATTCACTTTTTCACCCTATCCTTTTGAATGTATATAACAAGGATCTTGTTTATTATTTATTCATGTTGAGCCAAAATCTTGTTTATTTCATTCATGTTGGAATAGGTTACACGACAATTTTAAATGATTGTGCGCGGGTAGACGACAATTTTACACCTAACAATTATAATAGAAGATTATTAGGGATTATATAACAATTATAATACAAGAGTTCTAGTTTAACCCATGAATTGCCGCGTACCCATGGAAAAGAAAATTATACATATATATTAAAAATTGTATTACATAATATATTATTATTTTAGAAAATAAAAGATAAAGTGAGTTTGGTTGTAATTTGCAATAAAAAAACAATACATATATTAATTTGAAAAATATAAAAATTTGTATTACATAATAATAAAAAAATTATATAATATTATTTTAGAAAATAAAGATAAATGAGTTTGGTTTTAAAATTAATACCAAAAACATAAATTATTTGAAAAAATTATTTTATAAAATCAAAAAACATATCTAAAATATTAATTAAAAGAATAACATGAAAACAAACTTAAATAAAATAATTATGTAAAAAATTATTTAATTTGCAAAAAAAAAAATATAAATAGAGAGTGGGAACGGCAATTTTGCAAAAATTGGGAAATTAAATCTAATCATTTAAACATATTAATAATTACAATGCAAATTTAAAAAATTAGCTTTTTCATAATTTTTTTAACAAATTATAACACTTAAGAAAATTTTACAAATTTTTTAAAAAAAATATAGGGGGGCACAGCAATTATTTTCAAAATTGTCGTGCCCCCCCTAAAAAAAAAAGAAAATTGCCGTTCCCACTACAAACATGTTATTGAAAATATTTTATAAGTGTTATTATTATTTTTGATTTGAATATAATGTGTTAAATAATATAAGATGTAATTAGCAAAATAAGTAACAAAAAAAATAATAATAAGTACACGGCAATTATAATATAATATAATTAAATAAGATAACAATTTGCTTAACAAAATGTAATATAATCTAATATAACAAGAAATAAATAATTATGTAAAAAATTATTTAATTTGCAAAAAATATATATAAATATAGGGGGAACGGCAATTTTGCAAAAATTGGGAAATTAATACTAATCATTTAAAATTATTAATAATTACAATATTAATTTCAAAATTAGCTTTTTCATAATTTTTTAACAAATTATAACACTTAAGAAAATTTTACAAATTTTTTAAAAAAAATATAGTGGGGCACGGCAATTATTTTCAAAATTGCCGTGCCCCCCCTAAAAAAAAAAGAAAATTGCCGTTCCCACTACAAACATGTTATTGAAAATATTTTATAAGTGTTATTATTATTTTTGATTTGAATATAATGTGTTAAATAATATAAGATGTAATTAGCAAAATAAGTAACAAAAAAAAATAATAATAAGTACACGGCAATTATAATATAATATAATTAAATAAGATAACAATTTGCTTAACAAAATGTAATATAATCTAATATAACAAGAAAAAAATAATTATGTAAAAAATTATTTAATTTGCAAAATAATATATAAATAGAGAGTGGGAACGGCAATTTTTTCAATAATTGCCGTGCCCCCTTTATTTTTTCAAAAAAATTTGTAAATATTGGTAATAATTAGTAATTTGCAAGCACGGCAATATTGGTAAAAAAATTTGTAAAAATTTGTAATTCTAAAATATAAGCACGGCAATGATTAATAATAATTTGCATTCTAAGCACGGCAATTTGTACACGGCAATATAAGCACGACAATTTGTACACGACAATGATTAGTAATAATTTGCATTCTAAAATATTGGCACTAATTTTAAATGATTAGTAATTATCTTATTTAATTATTATATTATATATAAGCACAACAATTATATAATAAGTTAGTTGTGTATATAAGCACGGCAATTATTATGTGGGAACTACATGTAATTATATTTTCTACATATAATTAAATGTATTATATATATAAGAAAATTTTACAAATTTTTTTGAAAAAATATAGGGGGCACAGCAATTATTTTCAAAATTGCCGTGCACCTCCTAAAAAAAACAAAATTGCCGTTCAAGCTACATACATGTTATTGACAATATTTATAAGTGTTATTATTATTTTTTATTTGAATATAATTTGTTAAATAATATAAGATGTAATTAGCAAAATAAGTACAAAAATAATAATAATAATAATAATAATAATTACACGGCAATTATAATATAATATAATTAAATAAGATAACAATTTGCATAACAAAATGTAATATAATCTAATATAACAAGAAATAAATAATTATTTCAATAATTATTTAATTTGTATAAAATATATATAAATATAGGGGGGAACGGCAATTTTGTAAAAATTGGGAAATTAATACTAATCATTTAATAATTATTAATAATTACAATATTAATTTTAAAATTAGCTTTTTCATAATTTTTTAACAAATTATAACACTTAAGAAAATTTTACAAATTTTTTTGGAAAAATATAGGGGGCACGACAATTATTTTCAAAATTGCCGTGCACCCCCTAAAAAAAAAACAAAATTGCCGTTCCCATGCTAAACATGTTATTGACAATATTTTATAAGTTTATTATTATTTTTGATTTGAATATAATGTGTTAAATAATATAAGATGTAATTAGCAAAATAAGTAAAAAAAAAAATAATAATAATAATAATTACACGACAATTATAATATAATATAATTAAATAAGCTAACAATTTGCATAACAAAATGTAATATAATCTAATATAACAAGAAATAAATAATTATTTCAATAATTATTTAATTTGTATAAAATATATATAAATATAGGGAGGCACAATTTTGAAAAAATTGGGAAATTAATACTAATCATTTAAAATTATGAATAATTACAATACAAATTTCAAAAATTAGCTTTTGAATAAATTTTTCCCTAATTATAACACTAAAAATAATTTTACAATTTTTTTTGCAAAAATATAGGGGGGCACAACAATTATTGAAAAAATTGCCGTGCACCCCCTAAACATGTACCAAAATTGCCGTTCCCACCCAATATATATTAGTGCCAATATTTTATAAGTATTATTATTATTTTTGATTTAAATATAATGTATTAAATAATATAACATGTAATTAGCGTAATATAAAATAAAATACACGGCAATTATAATAAAATAATTAAATAACATAATAATTTGCATAAAATTGCCATTCTTGTAATTTTATATAATATATAATATAATAAGAGATAAATAATTAGTGATGCAAATTTCAAATAATTAAACGAATAAATAAATTGATATATTGCTTATTTATTCATTTCATTAGTACAAAAATAATCAAAAATACGAACGAAATACACAAAATAAATAAGTCAACATGGCCAACTGACACAATCAGTGATCGGGTCCCACCATGTCGATTTTTTCAAAAAAAAGGGATAGATGGGTATATTAATATAGTGAATAAGGTATATAGGGCAAAAATTATAACTAGGGGATATATGGGCCTTAAATTTAGTGAATTGGGATAGACCGGACCATTTTCTCATATTAAGAACTTGTTTATATATAGAAAAGTGTGGGTGTGGCTATTGATAGTAAACAAATGCTTATCATACTAGTAATTTCTACTGCTCAACAGATATAACACGAAAACTGACACATTTCACACATCCATCTGTGGATGCAGCATGGAATCACCTCGTATGAACACAGAAGAAATCATTCACATATACAAAACCTGTAAGCTGTAAATGCTATGAAGAATCGAAACAAGAAACGATATGAAACACCTCAATGCTCCCAATACGACTTATCCTGCAAATGCGATCCGTTAATAGTATACACATCAATCTTCATAATGATCATTGCTCACAATTGGGAGAAATCATAAGATCACAGAATTCCAATCTAAACTAATATCTGCACATTACTTCTGCTAACGATTATTGCCTTCGTTTGCGTTGATTGAAATTTTGCTTGCATCAGTAGGGTTATTCCATTGCTGAGTTCCATGTCCACCCAAGGGCAAAAATATCGATTTCGATGAAAATATTGATATTTTAATTTTATGAAAATATTGGTTTCGGTGGAAATATCGGACATTTAAAAAAAACTGAAAACTTTGTAAAAAAATTGAAAAATATATCTACTAGTTTACTGATGATTATAACTTACATTAATACATATATTAAACTTAAAATTTCAAATAAAATGATATATTTACAACAAATATGGAGATAAAATATTATATAAATGTTGTTTGCTATGATAACATGATAAATTTTATACAAAGTTAATACATGGACCAATAATAACTTTAACTCCTATGAGGCTCAAATGAATAAGATGACATGTCATCTTAATTCACACAATATTGAAACCAACTTATGACATTAGATCAATTTTGAGTATAATTACGAAGATGCAATTCATATGTGCTTCTATCTGATAATGCGGATTGACCCAATATGATTGACTAAGTTGATACATGTTTGAACCTCCATCGATATTTAGTAAAATATTTCCATGGATCTGATAATGCAGATTGATACAATATGATCGACTAGATTGATGCATGTTTGAACCTCCACCGATATTTAGTAAAATATGTAAATTAACTAACATGAATTTTCTTGATGTTGAATAATGAGTGAAGATGTATATATTAAAAGAGAATTTGCAGATTCTAATTTAAAAGATATTGTACATTATGATATAGAAGAAAAAATGTTATGTTGCATAGTGAAAACTATCACATTTATTGTAACAATCGTAAAATAAAATAAAATAAAATAAACTAATAATAAATTAATAATTTAAAGGTTGTTATATTAAAAAAAACAAATTATATTAATTCTATATAATGTAGGATTTTATTTAAATGATGGATCTAATTTGGATTATAAGTCAAATCATATTAGATTTTATGAGCCCAAGAAGATTTCTTTTAGTATGAGCCCTTTTTTTCAAACTCTCTTAAAAGGTGCGTGTTTTTTCCTTTTTCTCACAAATTCCCAATCCTAGAGTAATTTCTTTAATTCTTGTTTATATAATAAATGTAAGTGAGATATTGAGTTAGAATACAATTAATTTAGGAAGGGTTAGATTTTTTTTTTAGATCATGTTAACAAATTAAATTTAAGGAAACACATCTTCTTTAATTTCAAATCTAAAATGGTTAGTCAACTATTTAAATTCATTGTTAGACACTTCCAAATTTCATGAAAATTTAATATATTGATCTTTGATATGTATTTAATACTCAGTAAAAATTTCAAGTCGATCGGAGTTTTAACCTATTTAAAACGAATTTTCTATTCCTTCAGTGCAAGAATCGATATGTTCACATTTCCAGTTTAAAAATTTTAATATAAATATTTACAAACCTTATAATTTTATGAAATTTTAATATGTTATGATTTACTATAACACTGATCTTCTATTAAAATTTTATATCAATTGGAGTCATATTGTATTTTATATGAAATTTATATTTCTCACTTTCAGAATTCATCATCTTTAGTATTACTGATTTAAAAATTAAACAAATATTACTTTTATACTTCTGAATATTATAATATTTTATCAGATTATGTATTATTAGGGTTTTGATATACAGTAAAAATTTCAATTTAATCCGATAGATATTTCATTTAAAAATTAATTATCTTTTTCACGATATACATTTTTCTGCTTTACGAGATTAATACTCATAGCTAAAGATCTTCAAATGCTTTTAATTTTTGGATATGTTGTATGTTAACATGTCTTTTATTTTCTGAAAAAGTTTCAAAATAAAATAGTTTATATTTCTTAGTATATTAAATTTATTTTACAGTTCTACAGAATTTACCGTGTGTGAATTTTAAGTTTCAAAAATTAGAAATTTAAGGCTATACTACTTGGATTTTTGTGAAATTTATAAATGTTATTTATTTAACAACCTAAATTCTATGTTTAAAATTTAGGATCGTTTGATCTTATATATTTTAAGAAATAAATATTTCAATGCTTAACTGGAGTTTTCCTATCTTCCAACTTAGGATTCATATCTTATTTCTCCAAAGAGTTCAAGAAGTTTTCATTTATCCTTCAAGATGTCCTAAAACCATTTTAGAGATTTAATTTAATTAAAATAATTATTGAAATTCTTCTTTAGGATATTAAGTTAGTTAGTTGTAGGTTTTCATGATGGATGAATAGGTGATGAAGAAGCTGTGATTCGCGAGAGATAGAATTGCATTCATTTTCTTTCCGCTCAAGACTTTTAACTTTTAAGGTGGAGATTTTTTTCATATGTTTGTCTTTATTAAATGTTTTGTGTGGAAGTAATTGATGAATTGATGCAATGTGTCATGAATTTTTTTTTATAAAAATGTTTGCTTGATCTTTGATCTATGATCTATGCATGAGCAGAGGTCCAAGAATCAAAAGTTAGATTCTCGGGTATGCTCGCCGTGCTCAAAATAGATTGGTCAATCCCAAGATGAGGAAAAGTTTATTTGCTTGACTGTTGTGATATTTATCTTGCTATTACACGATATCTTTAATCTTGACAAGCATGTCCCCGCTGAGATAGTGTTTGCTCATCCCATATATCAAATCTAACTTTACAGAATAAAATGTTTAATGTGGAGCTGGTGGATATATGGTAGCTGGTGACAAAAAGTTTATCTAATTTAATCATCATGATTTTATGAAAACATCTTCTGTGTTTTGTTATTTATAATATCTCTTTTGATGTTGAGTCATTTTGATAAAGTTTAACTAATAAGTCAAACTCGTCGTTAAATTTTCCGCTACAATTCATGAAGTTTCTATTTATTTAAGTTTTGATTTATACTCCGGTGGCTAGAGTTACATTAGTTGTTTTATTTTAAACAATCTAGTTCAGAAAAGATTAAATGTTTCCATCTTCAATTCGCTATAGTATGACTTATTTCATTTTATTAAGATTTTCTGATGAAAACGTTGTTGGAATAATTTTGGTCATTTTAAAATACTCTTATGGTCTTGATTTTATTGTTTAAACTTCTATTTTAAAAATTAGCATATTTAATTTTCCACTGTAAGTATATTAATTTTGTAAATAAAATAAAACTATAAAAAACAAATTAAGAAAAATCGGGATGTTACATTTATAACTTAGAAGATAAAATTTATTATTAAAAAATCTATGAATGAGGATAAGAAATCCTTTTACATTGGATTTTGTGATAAAGTGATAATAATGGAGAGCATTATTATTAGGAGATGTAGTCTACTAATAATAATGAAGATCAAATAAAAATAAAAAATAAAAAATTCTACCAACATTCCCACCATCGATATATTATCGATATTGACGAAATCTCACGAAAATGAGGCATTTTCTTCGAAAACGAGATATTACCGATATTTTACAGAAATGTAAAATATCGCCGAAATTTCGGCGACATTTTGACTAAAAAAACTGCATCTCCATATTATTTTGAAACCATGATATCAGTCTTTCTGCGATATAATTTTTTCATCCCTGTGTTCATCACAATATTCTGTTGTTCAATTTCTGCATTCGTAAAAGTCAGTGCTCGTTGCAACTTCTTTGGAGAAAATACCTCAACTTCAACCATATACAAGGCAGTCACTGGGCGGTGATCAGATAGCATAACTTCAGATCTCCTATAGCTTTGCAGCCTCATTCCAGTCCCATATGAGAGGACACGATCACACCTGGAGAAATTACAACGAACATCATTGTACTCTTTCTTTGGACAAACCAAGTTTCCCTATGATTCTGAAACGGGATCTCTCGGCTGGATACTAATGTGTTTCACTGGTAACAATGTGTGATGCGTGTAATCACGTGTGGATGTGTACAAAATGGAAGGACGAGGAACAGAACCAAGTAAGAAATATGGAAAAAGATGAAGCAAGAAGCAACTATACTACAAATAGACTCAAGATATGGCTCTCTACTGCTACGTAAAACAGAATAAACAAAATTCTGAAGAAAGCAAAAGGCATACCATGAAGGTGTTCGTCTCCCAGCTTTGGGGTCGTCTCCAACATAAGTGTCCGAATTTGATTCATACTTGTAAGTTGGAGGAAAGCTCAAAACACCTTCAGACCATCCATCAAAAGCACGGCCTTTCTTAAGCTCTTTAATAAGCTGCAAAAGAAGGTGGATAACAATGTTTCATTTCACTTGATCCTTTTAGCAATTCAGGCTTTTTCAGACAATATATGTATGTTACCTGATCACGCTCAAGTAACTGTGACCAGTCTCTTCTGGATATTAGCTCTCTTGTCAGCTCATAAGACAAATTGATTCGATAATTTAAGTCCCCCATCCAAATTATTCTCCTGCAACCGATAGATTTATTACCATCCTATTTGAACATTGTTTCACATTACCATTCATTGAAAATGAGTAGCCAAAAAACAAGATAAGAGCATGAGGTCGGAATAGATACTTACTCATGGTCGTATATTCTTGTAGGAAGCCCAAGAACAGAGCAAAAGTTGAAACGTGTCCGTTTGTGAATTTCATGCACATCAGCATTTCTCTTCACTACATCTGTATCTTTCTCTCCTGATGTTAGATGCGTACAAATGAAACAGAAGAGTGTCTGATATATAGACATGCTAACTGATACTGATCCCTGTAAGATAGAACAGAAAGTCATGACACTCTTTGCAGTATTATAACACAATGCATAAGAATCACTCACAAATATGGGAACAACAATATACCTTGTTGCCAATATAGCCCATGACACCGACACCGACAGTAGACACATTCAAGTTCTGTATATGTTTTCGTAAGCTCCTTCGGACCCATACTGTGATAAAAATCCCAACCATTTGCTTGCTCACTATTCTAACATACGGAGGCCTTCTTCTCCGGTTTATCAAGATCTCAAGGTCGAGCTCAGCCAGCGAAGGTAAATCAGATTTCATTCCATTTTCATCAACTGTGATAGATTTGAAAGAACTATATGCCTTGAAGGATTTTGACGTTTTGAAAGACTTAAAAGCTCCCAAGGACATAGGCTTGTCTAAAACATGCACGCCTAAGAGATGCAATGGTGGCTCTGGCCAGCATAAGCCTATTCTTTCAGTCCCACTAAGTCCTCTGGTCAGTTTATTAACGTACTGTTCGGTCGAAGCTTCCACATTTTTTTTGATTTCATCTTTCCTTAAGCAATACACTCTGTCCGGCTTTATGGGAGAAGATGCATCAGCAGAAACAATGTTTGCTCCTTCGATAATTCCTTCCCTCGTTTCATAATGGATTGGTTCTTCATCTATTGGGTAGACAAACTCGTCCATGTCACAGTCGGATTCGAGCACAACTTCATCTACTATGTCTAAGTCATCTTCAGATGGCTTAAACAGGGAAGGAGAATGAGGATCACTGTAGCTCTTGAACTTGGTGTCCGGACGAACTCGGTTGAGTGTTTCACGAATTAAGGTTTCCCAGTTTGTGACAGGGCGATTATTTTCAGCTCCGAATACGTTGCCAGCATTTAATGGGATCATTTCCTGAAGACTATGGACAATGGAAAACTTCTTATAGCTTCGCTAGTTATGGTTGGATATTTCATAATAGAGCCATACATTTAAATTCACTTATTAAAAATAAATATTTTGCATCTTTATCTTAATTAAAAAAATTGGTTATTGAAGTGTTTGGATAAGTAGGATAACAAAGTAATAAAATGTTTGTTGTGATGTTGTGACAATTTTATGATTTAAATGATCACGTTTGAAAGAGTTATAAAAAATAAAATCTTATTTTTTTAAATAAAATGAGGTTCTTAAAATTGAAATTATAAGTTTTTGAATAATTTATAATCTCTTAAACATCTTAAAATATTTTATAAGAGGTTTATAAACTCACTCAAACATCCTATAAATGTTATGCACTTAATTTAAAACAACAAGAGTATGTTTGTTTCTAGCTAGGATGGGTCGGGGGAGATCCTACTTTAAAATCCTGAATTGTGTCGTAAATTTGAACTGCGAAATTAAATGTATTTTGAAATAATATAAAATATATCATCGTACTGTAAATATTAAATCATGTTTAGATTTTAATTTGTAATATTTTATTATGAAAATTGTGTTGTTTGATTAATATATTTAATTGTGAATTTGAGTCTTGAATAAATGTGGAATTCAAAATTTGAGATCCAAAAACATAGCTTAAGGATTTAGAAGATGATGTGATGTACTTACCCGATTACATAAATATCAGCCGGTTCATCAATCCCTAGCCAACAATCAAGATCAAGATCATCTGGAGGTACTTTTCCTCCAACGTTCCATGTGGCCGCACACACCCTAGTAAACCCAAACACAAGATAATGAATACCACTCATTATATCTTAGCTATAGTGACTCATTTTGATCTTGAAAATGCAAGAAAAACTTACTTAATTTCCTTGCTGTTTATATACTGCGCTCTAAATGTCTCTGATTTTCGCCTTCTTATCCTGGGAAAAACCTCTGAATTCGAACAACAGATAGATACAGTGATTGAAAGAGTTTCCTTCTAGAAATAAGAGATAAACTATGCACACTGCAAGTCCACTAAGTTAATTATTTGCTTCTATGTTGAATCTCATCCTACATTCATGCACAAACACACACGTATACAGTCTCTCCTATGTCTATAATCTATACACCTTGTTGGAGAAAATTATTCATTTGACATTCTTCATATGAATAAACAACAAACAGTTCTTCCAAATATGCCACCTAACGTTTGTTATTTAATTGGTCAACTTGAACTATAATGGATCAGGTGGAATAGTGAACTTATTCTGGAAAGGTAAAGTTTCACTTTAACTTTACGACTATAAATCCAGAATCAATCAAGTATTGAAATAGTAAAAGAAATTTTAGAGAAACAGGTTATGAAACGAAAGATCTTCACTGAACAGTTCTGGAAATGTCAATATCGATAAATTTAAAAAAAATTAATCTAATTACAGTAACAAATAAGAAATCCAACACTTCATCACTATTAATTATCTTCATTTTACCCAGTAAATCGACAGAGAAAATCCAAAAAAATTCTTTTAGAATTGAAGTTTCAAAGATACATTACCATTGGCATCAACATCGGGTTTATCATTCCGCGATTCCTTGGGCCCATCACATACGTCTGCAAAAAGTATAAAAAATTGAAAAAGGAATGTAAAAGAATAATCGAGAAGCGAGGATCGAAAATGACGAAAAAGGACCTTGGTCGGAATCTGAGCCGGAATCGCTATCGGCAGAGTAATCGGAGTTGCTGGTCGATAAGTTGAGCCACTTGCGAAAAAACGCACGCCGCGATGAGAGCTGTAATGCGAAACACGAGTAGATTATTGCTCAGTTCTTCAATACCCTTGTCAAATCATCCCCATAATAAAATGAACGAAAGAAGATGAAGCATCGATCGATCACCTCCTCCTGTTGCTGCTGCTGTTTGTGGCTTTTGCTAACCTGCTTCTTCATATCTGAACAGAGATCCTATATGCAAAAGCCTCATCAGATTTCAGAAGAGAAATGAATAGAAGAAACACGTTCACCATTAACGGCCTGTAGTCAAGGTGGTTGCCCTGTTGAGAAACTCCACGGTATATCAATTAACGGTATAAATCTATAATATCATTTATTCCAGTGGGAAATTTGTTTTGTATTTTTGCCTTTTTTGTTCTCTCAAAGACAAAATTACATAAATACCTTGCAGTTAAACACAACTTTTTAAAATGGCTAATATCTTGTATTGAGTGGGCTCTTGTCCGAAGGTCGCACGGTGTGACCGTGGATCGGATCAGATCGATGTATGGATTTATAATAAGTAATATATTCTCGTATATTAAACAATTTTATATTATATAATAAGAATTGGATCGGATTAATGTATGAATTTATAATAAGTAATATATACTCGTATATTAAATAATTTTATATTATATAATATTATTTATCAAAATTATAACTTCCATAAATATGGTATACATACAATGGCGGATTGCAGGGCAAGAGCCCAAGAATTTTGAGATGATTTTTTAGTAGTTCATTTTAAAATAATTATATACAATTGCCCAACCCAAATTCAAATAAGAGATTTTATATTTTTATATTCTTTTACTTTATTTCTTATCTTGTTGTTTGTATGTCTCACATCAATATATGTATATTTTGTTATAAAATAATCAAAAATGTATTTTTAAAATTAGATATATAATCATAGAAAATATATATGTGAAATTTCAATAAATTTCGACTTTTCATATACATATTCCTTCCTCCAACTCCATCAAATACTATCTTGGATCTACGACTATACACATACTTATAATATAGTATTACTTGTGAAAATTATAAAAATATAAATAGTATTACACGATACATGTAACAGTATTATATCATTTATATAAAAGTATGATTTGTTATAAGATAACCCGTCTATTAAACAGGTTGATCCAATCTAATCTGACTGTAAGACGGTGATTATCTTCCCCGATAATTCACCTTCAGTTTTATATTCATCTATTAATTATGTTGTTTGTTTGTCTTTCTATATAAATTTTATATTTAAATATAATAAAATAATTATGTGAAATCAAGACACGAAATAAAATATCATAAAGTATAAAAGGGGATAGCCACCCTATTTTAATTAATACAATCCGTACAATTTAATATACTATTTAATCATACAACTTAATATAGATATATATCACGAATAAAGACTATCTTAAAAGTAATTTTGAATGGTTTGATGACTCTAAATCAGACTCTGTAACAACACATGTCACGAGTCGGTCAAATCCACTTTACTTAATTTAATAAATAAATAAATAAGACTCCCTTTCTTTCTTTCTTTCTTTTTTAATTTTTTGTTTTCATTCTTTTTATCTGGGGAGTTAACTGATCCGTTAGTGATATGATTAATTTGACGTTTAGTCATTGGAATGGAGTGGCCGAGTCATAGAAGAAATCATTATAAATAATTGTACATTCTCATAATTATTAAGAAAATGGTAGTGGTGATAATGTATGACTGAAATTTGATAAAAAATAATTTATTTATTCCTATGATGTATCATCAATATTGAATAAGAAAATATATATTATTGTGATTAGTGACACGTCTATCTATATATGTATACATATAAAAGAGAATTGAAATTCTCTTATCATTCCAATTATTATTTTTCAAATGTTTTACAATTGCGACATGTGAACTAAACATTTAAATTATATTTAATAAAAAGTATTACATATTATATTTAAAAAAATATTCAATAATATACATGTTTGAATATCATTTATTATAATATAAAAAATAAAGTGTTCTTATCTTTGAACTTTTTAAACTCGTTCATTCAATTACGTCGTAAATGAAACTATAACAAAGATTGCAAATATATAAACTTCTCAAGAAAAAAGAAATCCAATAAAACCTTGTGAATCACACATAGACCTCGTTAATAGTTTTTTTTTTTTTAAAGGAAAATGTGCATTGAAACTTGTGCACTATCTAGTTATTTTCCTTTATAGAAGACACTTTCAAAATACTCAAAAATAAAACCATGCATGCATATGATAACCTTACCCAGGAAAATACCGGACACTTATAACCAAAGTTACGTAAGTATCATATATATATATATATATATATATATAAAAGTTGGGTTTTGATGTTTATGTTATATTAGTGTAAGCTTTATGTAATACTTTACTTTTTTTTAGTGTCAGATACTAATGTTTATGTTGTATTAGTGTAATTTTTATATTATTTAATATGATCCTTATATACAAGTATGCTGACTTTTATATACTGTAACTTAGGAAAATAAAGAAGGAATTTCTGCATAATTTGTATATATATATATATATATATATATATATTTAGATGATATAACTTATACTTTTATATTAGCATAGTCATACCTTTATAAAATATATAAAGGTGCAACTAACATAATTAGAAGGTACGAAAAATATCACATAAAGGTATGTTGATCCAAAAAAATATTGAAATTCTTTTTTTTTTCTAAGTTACGGTACATAAATATTATGATATTTGTACATAAATGTTATGATATTTGTACATAAATGTCATATTAAAATACATAAAGTCACACATTTATAATATAAAAAATACATAATTAAAAAAATATATTCAAAACTCGCAGATTTGAATCAGATCGATCCAATTATAAAGATTTAAATCCATACAACTAGTGCACACGAGTTTTTTCCTATATATAAGGACTTATGCTTAAATTTGGTATCTTACTTCACAAATTTATGTCACATAGATAGTAATAGTGTTATAATTTAGGGTTAAATAAAAAAAAAATATACCAACTATCGTAATTTAATTATATTAATTACAATTTTTTTTTAATTTTACAATTTCATACGCGTAATTTAAAATATTTACAATTTAATTGCGATTTTTAAGATATTACAACTTCATACATGAAGTTGAAAAGATTTGCAATTCGATTAATCTGTAAGATTGCAGTGATCTGTTGTTGGAACTTTCACATTTCATATTACCAACAAATATTATGCATATAAAATAATATTATTAATTTTTAACATGAGAAACTGATGACTTCATTAAGAAACAAGTTCGTGACTAACTCTATGGTTACAAGCAAAGAGAAATTTCTCGAGACAAAAGACTAATGGGAAAATCAAGGGTTCCATTAAAATCACAAAATTTATTAGGGCAGGTAACCTAAGCAAGGAAAAAGATTGAAATTTAGCAATAGAAATATTTCCTTAATAACCAAGAGTTCTCGATAATCATTGAGGGGATAAACTCACATTTATACCCAATTAAAATTGGATTGCCCTTATCATTAGGAAAGACTCCACCAATTGTATATATGCCCTTGATATCATCCAACATCAACATCAATATTCAAATATTATTAGTAATTGTCAATAAAAATACATAATGTATATTAATATTATTAATAAATAGAAAACAAGAAAAATATTTGGAATGATGGAATACAGGTGTGGGGTGCTCTAAATGGACCAATTTGGGTGTCGTGATTGGAGGAATTACACTAATCTAACTTTTCAGTTAGACGAATATGGAAATTATACTAGGATTCAATCATTTATTTAATTATTCTTTTTGTTTACATATAATGCATTTAATGTTGTGTGAAAGTTGGGCACCTTTTGGAGAAAATATTGGGTTCTAATAAAAAAAAAAAAAAATTATGGGAAAAGGATGTGTCAACATATTTGTACATTCGTATGCTCAATTCTATGCTATAGTCGATGGGAGATATACTGGGTCTAGATTTAATTTCATTTAATATATATTTATTTGTATTTATGTAATTATATGTGAATATTGCATAATTTTAGAAATTCTAAAAATATTTAGAAATATTTTTTTTCAAGAAATACAGATTTAAAAAAAAAACTAAGAACATATATACTTTATTAGTTTAAAGCCTACTACAATTGAGTCAGATTCCAATTATTCATTTACACAAAATTTGTATTAAACGATCTCACTAACGTAATTTCATAAAAAGAATCTCATATTCACTAATAAAATTTATTTTCATAAATTTATGTGATTGGATTTTAAATTATTCTGTCTTACAATATTACATACATTTTACATCATGGAATCAGTCTCATTAAGTTGTTCCCAAATTTAATGTCCTGACAATATTGTCCTCTATCTATTATAATTGGTATTTATTTATTTTAGCTAAAAACTCTACAATTTTAAATATGAATAACCCATTGAAGGTCGACAGATCGTGTGAAGAGATAGGTGGAGATAGAGAATTAATAAGTTGAATCTACATGTGATTGGTTGGACATTAAATCGATCATTGTCAACATTTTTACTTTTTTATTTTTAATAAATTAAACCTTATTACTAATAAAAA
This sequence comes from Scutellaria barbata, assembly GCA_028654395.1. NCBI lineage: Eukaryota > Viridiplantae > Streptophyta > Magnoliopsida > Lamiales > Lamiaceae > Scutellaria > Scutellaria barbata. Next base: position 4,889,282 of record CM053652.1, read on the forward strand.
AATTAGTTATTAGCTGTATCAAATAAAGTTATTATCTTGTTTTACTGAAAAATAATATAAAAATATTATTTGTATCACATAAAAGTATTAAACATATAACATAAAGATACTAATACATTTATTTAAATGTACAATATAATAAATAATTTTGTTATTTTATTGAAATATATTGTATTATATAAAAGTGTTATTTTATTTTACAAAAATATAATATAAGCATATTTTGTTCGAATAACCAAATTATATTACTCACATAACTAAAATGTACTATTTATCTGATAAGACATGAACAAATTATAAGAGAATTAATGCAAATGTGGATAGAACAGTTGAGTGAGCAGATCAGGTCAAATTGCCCATATATTCAGAATATGTGCACAAATTGTATGAAAATAGCTGAACGTGGTGAATAATTTTTTATTTTTTTTAATATAATCATAATAATCATGTATTTCAAATTAAAATTCACTTTTATTATTTCATGGATACTACATATACATAACCTAGGAAACTTTAAAATATAATATTTACTTTGTTGGTTTAGTCATACAAGTGGTAACAAGATTCCATGTTTAGTTAACGACAAATCCACCTGTTTGGTTGCAAGCGTATCTCTATCTGTCCCACCGAACCGCACTCGAAAGGATAAACGCATGAATTCAAAGTGGGAAGCCAAACAGACCCCATTCGGTCTATCTGGACCATTTTATTCCATTTTGTGGCCCCCACCACTTCCATAAACAAATGTTCCTCTATATATATGGCCATTAATTTTAAAGAATAATGATGCAATAATTATGTATGTGTGAGTTTCATCGATTTAACTTTGTCACATCTTATGATATTTCATTATCATTTGCAAGGGAAATCAATATTTTGTCTCTATTTTCAAGTTTTATTTCATATTAATCATTCTATGTTTTTTATGTTATGTTAAATTCTTAAATTTCAGAATTTTTGATTTCGAATTCTGATTTATTTTACTTTTTACTCTATTGTTTATATCAAATCTTTGAATTTTTAAATTTTCTTTTTAGTGAATATTTAGGCGGAACTTGAAAATTTAGAAGTTTAATAAATCATGTTGACTATGCTTTTATTTTATTTTTTTTATAATATAATTAGTGCATCTCATGTACATATATTTAATTAGGAGTAATTGTATTTAATTTAGGTTCTTGTACTTTTATTTATAAATATATTTCAAATGTGAACCATTTATACTTCTATTTACATTAACATTCTATTTAGAATTCAGAGGCTAAAATCATCTAACTTAAGGATTAAATTATAATTTTAGTACAAAGAAAAGTGTAAGGAATTCAATGAATTACGAATCAAATTAGATGAATCCAATTATAAAAAAATTTACGAAAATATAGAGACCCAAATATAAGAGTAAACTTTCTATTTAATAATAATACTATTATGTCATAGAATGATGCCATACAAATTATCATTATACATCATGAAATTCACGTTGTTTTTCAATATGTAATCAATTATTAGAAGGATATATATTTTTTCATTTAGGACATGGTACTCTATCTATTAGTGGTAGCCGATAGGGCTGATTTTATATTGACGTGACATAGTCACTATTATTTAATGATATAGTAAAATATTTTTAAATATAATGTATTTGCCTCATTAAAAATGATAAGAGACGTCTAAAAGTTGGCCGTCACTTAAAAGTTAAAACATTTCTTTAACTCCAATATATTAATTTATTCCTATAGTTTATATTAGAAGGAGATGAAAATTGAGGGAGCAACTAAAATTATCCACTTTTAAGATAATGGGTATATATTATATCCAAAATGAGTATAAGTATTTCTAATTTATCTAATTGTATATATTAAATGTCTAAACTATCCAATTTTTTGTGAAACCACCTCCCTCCACTGACACCTATCAACATCTTCTGACCCACTAAAGTCAATAAGCTCATTAATTGCCTCTTTTGATTCCAACTTCGTGTAGCCCTATTTCCAACCCCCCTCCTTCTCTTTCTTCTTCCCTCAGCGTCGCTCTTTGTCATACCTACACAAAATTTCTTTTTTTTCTTCTGAGTCGTTGCTGCGAAACATCATATACGTAGAAATGGATTTGGGCCTTTCTCCCGAAGAGGTACGCTTTTCTTCCTCCTTTATATTTCATGTAGCTTTGGATGTTGTTTTTCCGATTTCGAAGCATGGATTGAGAAAAAATGTGATGTTCGAATTCTGCCCTACACGAATTTGTTTGTGTCTGTTTTCATGTCGTACATGGATAGACTTACACGAATTAGACTCTGTAATTAAGTTAGACCCTACACGAAAATGACACCTTCATGTTCAAGCTTACACGAAATTGGTAGTTCAAGGCTTACACGAAATTTGCCCTGAATTGAACCTTACACGAAATAGCGAACTAGAACCTTACACGAAATAACAAAATTGAATCTTACACGAAATAGCAAACTAGAATCTTACACGAAATATCAAACTTGAACCTTACACGAAATAGCAAATTTTTGGCCTTACACGAAATATCTCAGTTTTTGGCATTACACGAAATATCACTTCAGTTAGGCTTACACAAAATAAGTCCAGCGTAGGCTTACACGAAATATAGATTATAGGGCTACACGAATTAAAGAATTTAAATAACAAATTAAAGGTTTACACGAATGTATGCTTATATGTAAAGAATTTTGTGTATTACAACAAATAAATAGTGGGTAGCCTTTTAATTGTTTTTTGTAAATGTTTATGTAATGATTTTTTTTTTTGTATTAGAATCTGTGTTTTTTGTTTACTCTTATTTTTGATTAATTATAATTTTTCTTTGTATCAAATGAGTACGGACATAACACTCAAATAGGGATATACTATCTGACAAAATTAAATAAGTAATAGAAAAATATCAGATCATCATTTTCGATAAATTAAATATAATAAATAAAATATACATTTCGAACATTTACAATTTCATCCCTACAAACATAAATAATTCCTCAATATTTATATTCAAATATACAATATACAAAATCATTTAACATACAATGTATTAATTAATGAACTTAATACATTAACATAAAATCAAATGATAATGCGGATAAACTTGATTTCAAGGATAGAAAACTATATTAATTATTCTAACTGTTACAACAAATCAATTACTGACAGAATCATATGATATAACCCTACACGAAAATAGAATTGAATCTTACATGAAATTTGGGCTAATTTCGTTCTAATAAGTGTCACGCAACAAAATAGGAATCTTCAAGTTCATTTAAGCCTACGCGAAATTACTACTGAATTCATGTAGTCCTATACTAGTAATTTCGTGTAGGCTTAAACAGGAATTTTTGTGTAGCCCTATACTAGTAATTTCGTGTAGGCCTAAACAGGAATTTTCGTATAGTTCTACACTAGTAATTTTGTGTAGGCTTAAACAGGAATTTTCGTGTAGTCCTTCAACTCTACACGCATTAATTTGTGTAGCCCTATAGTATTAATTTCGTATAGTCCTAAATAGGAAATTTCGTGTAGCCCTAAATCCTTCAAGCCTAAATTCGTATAGCCCTATATTGGAAATTTCATGTAGCTCTATAGAAGATATATCGTATAGCCGTATAGGCATACAACAATTATTTCGTGTAGCCCTATTTTGGAATTTTGTGTAGCCCTATACCCCTAATTTCGTATAACCCTATAAAGAAAATTTCGTGTAACCATACAGCTCTATAATCATTATTTCGTGTAACCCTACATCTGACAGAATTCAACCTTACACGAAATTCATACCCAATCTCTTGCAATTTCGTGTAAGCTTATACTACGACATTATAATGTTATAATATTATAAATGCAAACCATGTAAATAAAATCATATTTTAAAAATACATACCTGCACAAGAATTGATTTCGTGTATGGGTTAATGCAGATAACTTTTGTGTGTGAAATTTAAAACATTCATCTTGTGTGTGAAATTTTTAGCCCAATTTCGTGTATTATATAGGGAAATGTTTACTGTGAATCTTGTGAGTAAACATCTCACTTTTTTCACTCAAATTCAAACTCATCCCATCAAACAGAGCTGTCGTTGACTTGCCTGTGTACTTTTGGGGTATATTGGGATAAAATTATGTGGGTATGTTTGTTTTAGGCTTACCCCCACCGGATTTGGGATTTTAAAATCCCAAATCCGTGTTTGTTTAGAGGATTTTGTCAAGAATTATCAAATTCATCAAAAACCTATTCTACCTAAAAAAACACTATAATTAACCCTATACCTAAAACCTATTACACATCAACTAATAATATAATATTACACATACATACTTTTTCCAGCATTGATTTGACATCTACAGTAATAATCCTACATATAAAATCTCAAAACAAACACAAATTTTAACTATTCACCTTTATTACCAAATCCCAAGATTTTAAAATCCGGATTTCCCCCATCCTACATAAGCCTTAAACAAACATACCCATAGTGATTTGGGTAGATTTAAGGATGACTTAAATATTTTTGGGCATTTCGGTTTAATATTAAATGTTTTTGGTTATTTTGGGGGTATTTTCTCATGAAAATTCGCCTCATCCAGTTGTAAGTTCCCGATGGAATGTGATATAAAATTAGGGGAAATATTTGAGCGACGGATGTGATGAAAGTTGCGGGATATGTTTGAGTGGGATGTGGGAGAGAATCAACATGATATACAAATCGGATGTGATGTAAATCGAGAAATATTAGAAATATATTCATGTGATGTAAATCGTGTCAAAAATGTGCTCAAGTGACATACTATGTGGGAGAGAGGTAAATCGATAAATATGCTCAAGTGACTGACGTGTGAAGAGAACCAACAAAATACCTCTACAATATTTCATTGGAAATTTGCCACTCATGAAGTTTGAACCTTCATTATCGAAGGATTTATCCTCACGTCACCATAGCCCTTACCAATGCCCCTAAGAGCAATTTATAATTATAATTGAAACTACTACGAACCAAGAGCAATTTATAACTATTGTTGAAACTACTACGAATCAATAAATAATAACTCGAATGCATCAAGATTTAATTTTTTAGTGTTTGATATTTTGCTTTTATTTAGAATAAGTGGAACATCAAAGTAAAAAAAAAATTACTTTTATATATGCAATGTAAATAATAAATTAAAATCAAAGAAATAATATATGTCATGCATTGAAAACAAATTTTAAATTTAAAGATTTTGATTTGAAATTTTTGTTCCAAAAAAAATAAAAATGATCATCATCTCCATCCCCTTCAAAATTACAATACGAATAAAAATAATAATTTGATATGTGATACATGAAAAAAAAAATGAATTTTAAATGAAGTTACCTTGAAATTATGATTTTATATTTTAAAAAATGAAGAAAAAAAATCCTATGTTGCCCTGTTCCTCTTAGTCTTTTCATAAATATTATGTTTTCTAATTTAAAATCAAATAATGAGTATGGAACTTACAAGTTTTATTAATTATTATTCAGTAATTTCAATTAATAGGTAAAATTGACTATACAAATGATAAGATACAATTATTTGAACAAAAATCAACTTAAAAAAATGGAAAGAGATTCTTAAATTGAGTTTTCTATTTTGGATTGCGCGCGCTCATATTATATATATATATATGAAAGAAATGAGTTTATTGTATGAAATTAAATTTCGATATGTAAAAATACATATCATTATTGTATCAAAATTTAATATCAATACACCGAAATGAAAAATATATATAATTTAATATATTAGTAAAATTATTAATATTAGTATTTTTGATATTTCAATATATATCGAAGTATAGAAAAAAAAAATTAATTTACATACTGTATCGAAAATTTGGATATAGTATCATTTCATACTGCATATTTTTTGGTAATTATTGGTATGATTTGTGTAATATACTGGTATTTTCGATATTTACTTGATCCTGTCCTTAGTTTATCTCTACAAAATGAAATGAAAAAAAAAAAAAAAAAAACAACAACAACTGGGACATAGATGGTGGGGACATAAATAGTAACGACAAAGGTTGTCGTAACTCGTAATCGTATAAAACGCAAAGGCTCGACAACTATTAATTGATTTTTTTTTTTTTTTCTTAAAGAGAACTAGTAAACTTTGTTAATTTTATCATGATTTCTATATCTGATAAAAAAACAGAATGTATTATTATTTATCATAGATTTATATGTAACTATATATATAGACATATTAATGTGTGTAAATTAGTCGTAAATACGTACTAATAATTATTTATGTGTGATTAGGATCCCATTGACATTCAAATAGTAGAGAAAAAGACTTGCAATTAAGAACAAAACTTTTTTTTCAATCTTTTTAAAAAGTTGGCAACACTAGATAAACGACACGAAAAATAATTTGTGAAGCTTTAGAGTAAATTTTAATCATTCGACATTATTGTTTTACATGTGTATAGTAAGTATGTATTATTATTTTCATAATATTCCACGTTGGATATATGATTTGATGTATTGTCGCAAAGTATTCATGGATAATATTATACCTTTTTTTAATGGGATTTTGCCAAAACTCATCAAGTTTTTTGAAAATAAATGTCATGCACATAATTATAACCGACATACATAATTTATTTATATTTTATTTTTCGTATAATTATTGCAGGTCAAGATAACTTGACCAAAAATGTCCTACTTTCTAGATATTTTTCTCTATTTAAGGTATACTTTAGTAAGACGATGTTAATGACTCTTTTAGATTAAAGAGGAACCACCAGTTTAATTTTCACCTAATTATTCATAATATATAATTTTCAATCACTAAACTTTAAAAATAGTTATTTTACTTTTTGCTCCCAAAAGAAGAAACAAGTTATGAAACATTCAATTTTTTCAAACATTCAGACTAGCAAGCATGAGTGTGACATCTTAACAAAATCCCCGCGTTTTCATCATCTCATTCTCCAAGATTATATGAATGAATAAATAAATATTAATTAGGGTAAGAGAATTAAGAAATACTAAAAAAGTAAAATATTCCTATACTAAAACATGCAAAAAACTTGTATATACCAAAGGAATGGATCCGAGATCGTCCACACGCCTCCACGCGGTCACAGCATAACTGATGTGCGCTCACGCATCACCAAATCCGTATAAATCCTTTCAGTTAAGGTATTAACTGTATATTCATAAAATATTATCTATATAATTGTACAATTTACTTGTTTGGTGAAATGTATTAATTATATTTTCATAAGGTATTAGTTTCTTACTCATAAAATATTACTTTTATAACTGAATACACATATTTGTCAATAAAAGTATTAATTATAAACTCATAAAATAGTAGTTATATATTCATAATGTATTAGTATAAGATATTAGTTATTTTGTTTTACTTTGTTTTAATGAAAAATATTATTTAAGATATTACTTGTTATATATAAATGTATTACTTGTCTATCTTAAAGGTCTAAAAATATTATTTATTTATCTAAAATATATTACTTTGTTTACCTAAATGTATTACTTATTACATATAAAAATATTACTTGTTTATCTTAAAGGTATTATTTGTTTTGTGAAATTTATTACTTGTTTTATCTAAAGGTATGACTTATTTATTTGGAAGATATTACTTTATGTTTACTTGTTATTGAATTGTAAGGTATTACTAATATAACTTAAAAGTATTACTCATATACTTAAAATATATCATTCTATTGGAGAGTATAAGTTTAAAATATTAAAATTTATTTTACAAATTATTGAAATATAAGGTATTACCCTTATAATTTAAAGGCATATACTTAAAAAATATCAGTGTACGATAAAGTGTAGGCACATTATCACCTATTAGATATTGGACTAAACCTTATTAGAACTATATACATATATATATATATATATATATATATATATATATATTGGTAGCGAGTTTGGGACAGGTTCGCACGGTTTAGGGACATGTATCTCATAATCTTCATATTTATCCATGACATGTCTAACTAAATTTACATTTGTAATAATTAATATTCTTGGTTTGAACTAAAGTTTCTACGTTTTCCAACATTTAAACCTCCATGATTATTTATTTTTATTTTCTTTTAATTTTATTAATTCAAATTTACCGCTTCCTTTATATAGACAATTATATTTTACCTTTAATATTTGCTTTCTATATAATAATTTTATTTTTTAAAAAGTTTTTTAGGATTTTTTAAAATTTTAATTATATTAAAAAACTTAATTACATACACAAACTTTTTAAGATCTTTTAAAAATTTTGTCAAACAATAATATATTAGACGAATAAACTCTTGAAAGAAACTATAAACTTTAATTGCAATTAATTAGGTTTGAAATCTATAATAATTAGAATATGAGTGTTGGAACCATAATAATCCCAATCAACAACCACCATCACTTGAATTATAAATATGTCGGTCAAAACATTATTTTCTTTAGTCTTATTTACTGAAAAATTTGACCATGAAAAAGAAAAGTTTGACAGTACCAAAATTCAAGAAATTGTAAGATAAGTCTGAGCACACAGAATCTTTTATGACACTTTTAACTTTCATTTTATTTTTCAAAATATTCATCAATGTATAAGATGATATAATTAATTGATATGTACATGTATTAAGTGTAGTGTAACACTACAAACAACTAATGAAACATTCAAGGTAATAGAGGATTTGATTGGAGCAGCAGTACTAAATATTGGACATAAAATTAAGAATAATTTAGTGGTAATTAATCCGAATGTAAATTAAGATTAAAAAATTGGTGGAAAAAGGCTATGGGGATGCAAACCAGAAAGTGAGAAAATGGAAGGAAATTAGTCGATCCCTTTTTGGACCTGCCATTTGTACTTATTTTTCATTTATAATAAATAAACAAATATATGCAAAGTCAAATCAATTAATTATTTTGTACAAGTAGTCAGCAATGTGAAATGATACAGCTTTATTATAATTCAGAGCATTACTTTATGATAATTGTTACCAACGAATACTTTTCTACATCTTGGATTATTCGACAGTACTGTCTACAGTAATTAAAAAAATTATACATATATATATATATATATATATATATATATATATATTAACAAAAATATATATTATATTAGTTTAGATCACATATGTATTGTATGGAAATCAATTAATTTTTTTAGTTGGTAAGATTATTAAATTAGAATCTTAATTGAATTTGAAAACATTGATAAGTTTTAATTAAATTATATAAGAATTATTAAAATAAACATTACGAAAAATAAATATTTACGAGAGTTTTATATTATATAATATATATATATATATATATATTTCAAGAGGTGCACAAATTTTGAATTGTTAAATATGAAATTATTTATACTTTTATTTTTTATGAATTACTATATTCAATTTAGAGTATTAAAAATAGAAATGATAACTGGCCCAGCTGAATTAGTGTAATTAAGTTGTTTTCTTAATATTTCAACAAAATCAAAATGTTGGTTGCATATCAATATCCTAATCAACTCAAACTATGTATCTAACTTTTAAATTCAGTTTGAAATGATTTCATCAGACGTGCACCCTCTTAAAAACCTAGCAAATTAGGTGTAGATTAATAAGAGGCCACGTAGAAATCTCTTATTAAAGGCTAGTATAATAGGCCAGCCAAACTTTATTGAGCCGACCATTTTTATAAAACAGCATCATGCCATCATATATCTAATTATATAAGATAGTTTAATTCAAAATTTATATAAAAATTTATAAAAAGAAATTTATTTGTAGATTTTGAAACGTGGTCTCACAAATATTAATCAGTCAGAATCATCTAATATGAATTTTATGAACTTGAAAATGGACATACGGTTTACGCTCTTCGCAGAAACTTAGGTTGTAGTCTTGAGTTTGACTTAGAAAATAAACAAAGCTTTTTTTTTCTTTTTTAAGGTCAACAACATAATCCAATCTTCACTTGACACCAACACATGACTAGCTTACGAGAGTCATGACATATTCACATGCATTCTCTTTCCTACATACATAGAGTAATACACACACATAATGATGATGATGATGTGTACGTATATAGATATACATGTACATTGTATATGCATAAATATTTAAATAAAATGAAGTTAAAATTCGATAAAATAGAAAAATCTTACACATAATAAAATCTGAAAGATTTATGACGTTGCAATCCTATTTTCTAGTGCCTCGTATGGATCCTGATTTATTACTCTTGAAGAAAGAGAGAAACCATATAGAAATACATACATACATATATATAGTTTTAGCTATGTAAAACTTCAATTTCATAGATATAATTCAATGTGACAATTTCTTAATATGATTATTTCTCTAGAATTCTCAACGATATAACTATAGATAGTAAATACAAAATTGGAAACCTAATCTAAGACTGCAGAAAAAGGTGGTAAAAAAAAAAAAGGAATTGACGTGTAGTTAGTTATAATCTTTGTAATTTGATTTGTTATAGTTGAAAGAATAATAGAAGTACTTCATTAGTGCAAAAAATAAAGCAATGTAGCGTCGAAGAGATCCCTAATGACAGAGACTCTCCTGCTGATATTACTATAATATTTGTGACATGTGACACATTTAAAAAAAAAAATTATATATAACTTCAACATTGACATGCCATGAATATTCCACCTTTCTTGTCCTCTTCGAAATCAAATAAACACCAAATACATCTGTGAAAAGATAATAAAAGTGGAGAAAAAATTGAAATTATAATTAATGGATTGCAAATGATCTCTCAGATGATAGCACGTCTAGGCACCAGCATCTGTTTTTGGTTAAGATTAATTGGTCTTACTCTCCTCTTCATTAAGAAGCAGAGAAATCCTAACATTACAATCAAAATTACAGAGATTTGAAGCTGTGATGCTGGCAAAAAGTCGATTACTTGAAAGCCGATTTTGCTCTCAAAGTAGCAACCAGAATCACCCAAAAGTTGATTGTCCTCGTGTGTTGTACCGTTTGCTGGATCAAGAACGAAATCAACTGTCACTGCTTCTTCCCCGAGGACAACGCAAGCACTCCTTGATCTGTACCCGGGCATGCTCGCGATAACTGCAAGAAAATTACAAGGTCCATGTAGTTATAGTGGCTCCATATCTACAAAAGGCCCAAAGATCTTTCCTTGTTAATCTAATTGGGAACGGTATTAAAAGCAGAAAGAAACGTGTAATATTGCATATGCAATGAACTGGAAATCCTACAGTTCACAAAGGCACCGCAACAGAAGCTTCTTAAATAAAGAAATTAAAATTCCATACCCATATAGAGTGGCAAATCACTGTACCAGTACTATAGCAGATTTGGTCAACCCTTAACCCAGATCAAATTCCCAGAATTCTGAACAAAGGACCTCTCGAAAGTAGAGCTGGTATTCGGTAGATTAAATCAATTTAGAAGAGTGTGTGCTAGCAACTTGAAGGAGAATGCGAAAGTAAAGGTCTACAACCTTCAGCTTCAATAATTGGTACATATACCACCTTCATCTTTCTTTCTTCACGAAATGCAAATGTTTCATGCTGCAAATCTGATACTCCAAAATCTTCAAACTAATTCCAGTTGCAGAAAACCTCAAGCGACAAAGAGAACAGTTTATGTTCCCAAAGAACCAAGTATATGTTCTTTTCATAAATTTGTTAGTCCACTGCGTTTTAGTGATTAATCAACATTCACTGATAGATACATCCATATATATTCATTTAATGGAGTAATATGGGCATCAACAGAGCCACATCTTTCTAAATATTACCACAAGATCAGTCAACTTTTTAATTGAACTCTGAATAACCCCCAAAAATCCTTAGGGATCATAGGGTCATACGACTCCCAAGTAGGCAAACTATAGGGCACAATTACATTAGTCCTTTACAGTAACAGAATGTACACACAAAACATTTTCCAAAAAAAAAAAAATAACACAGCTTTGGCATTTTTGGTATGCCTTGGCATTTAAGAAGTTGAAGTGAGATCAGAATCCAGCTCTATGTTCAATTTAGTATCATACATGTAGATTGTGAAACTAGAATGTGTTTATATTGTGTTGGGTTATTCCTCCATAATTGGGGAAGCCCACATAATTATTTGGCTCATAGCCCAATCTCTAGAAATGTCCGTCTTCTAGAGTTGTTTGGAAGAATTCTAGAGAAATGGAGTGAGACAATTCTCAAGAGTTATCTTGAAAGGTTGTGCATCTGTCTATAACCTAGCTTTATAAATAGAGATGACTGGGATGATTTTAGCATCCAAAGATTGAGAGAGTAGATTTGATATCTATTTCCTTATATTTTCTTATGTATCAAGGATTCCTTGTATATTTAGGTTTCCTTGTTAGATTTTAACCTAGTTTCTACCCCTATATATGGTTCTTTTTACCTGTTGATGCACACAATAATATAATTTTATATTATAAACCACAGGTAAAGCGACCTCATATATATATATATAGGAAGTAGAATCTAGATTAAAATCTTACAAAGAAACCTAAATATACAAGAATCCTAACAAGGAAACCTAAATATATAAGGAATCTAGATACATAAGGAAATATAGAAATAGATATCAAAAAGAAACCTAAATATACCAGGAATCCTAGATACATAAGGAAATATAGATATCAAATCTATAACAGGTTTAAAGAGAAAAGTGAACCACCGTGTAAGGTGAATCCACCCATCAAATAGGTGAGAGTTCCACTAAAAATTGCCCATCTTAAAATCACACAGAGGAAAAAATACTACAACAGGGTTAAAGAGAAAAGTGAAACACCATGTGGCGTGAATCCACCCATCATGAGGAGAGTTCCACTAAAAATTGCCTATCTTTGAATCCACCCATCAAATAGGTGAGGAGAGTTCCACTAAAAATTGCCTATCTTTGAATCCGTAGGGAGAGTCCACTAAAAATTGCCTATCTTAAAATCACAAAGAGGAAAAAATATACAAGGAAATAGATATCAAATCTATAATAGGGTTAAAGTGAGGATAGTTCCACTAAAAATTGCCTATCTTTGAATCGTGGGGAGAGTCCACTAAAAAATTGCCTATCTTAAAATCACAAAGAGGAAAAAATATACAAGGAAATAGATATCAAATCTATAATAGGGTTAAAGAGAAAAGTGAACCAGGTGAATCCGCCCATCAAATAGGTGAGGAGAGTACCACTAAAAATTGTCTATCTTAAAATCACAAAGAGGAAAAAAAAATGCCTTCCGCATTCCATAGTTCTTTATGAAAGAAATTAACAAAAAAAATTCTAACTCAAATACCTTCATAGTTTTCTCCAGGAGCAAGCAATCGATAGTAGTCCGCAAACTTTTCTCTGGCAACAATCTGTCAATAAAACAAACAACAAAACAATACACAGATTAGCAGATACAAAATTCAAAGAACAAATAATTGATTTCATTAGATATAGAAACAGATATAAAATTCAAGAACAAATAATTGATTTCATTTCATTTGATATAGGAACATATACAAAATTCAAAGAACAAATAATTGATTTCATTACATATAGAACTAAAAATGTATGTTACAACACAATCAAGTTTAGGCTTCTCTATAATCTAATTAAAATGACAAAATAGAAAGAAAAAAAAAATTAAAAGGATTTAAAAAAAAAAAACAAAGGTATAAATGCTAAATATAACAAAAATCACAATCAAAACGTACTTTTGTTTTCATTCACTATCAAAACACACTTTTTTTTTCATTAACTATCAAAACATACTTTTTTTTCTTAACTATCTAAAGTGACCAATATATGGTTACTTTTAGGAATTTAGATGATAGTGTCTGATAATTAATGTGTACCGTATAGTTTGTTCCTCTGATAGCTATTGATGCGGGCAAAGGTTTTCCTTTATCAGATGAGAAAACTCGTCCATGTATTCCTGTCTGTATGATTAAGATGAAAAATCGATAATATAAAGTGAATCTCACATGTATACATAAATTATATATCGTCTATCTTTATCCAAAAGACTTAAAATGCAAAACATAAATGTAAAAAGTATTCAAAATTTCACTGCTTTAAATCCTCAAAATCTCAAATTCAGGTATGCTATTCAAAATTTGGTTCTTGAAAATTGACGAAGAATGGGCATGTGTCCTAAAATAAGACCAGAAAAGAAGAATGAAACAAATAAGGAGGTTAAAGGTTTTGGAGAAAAATGATGATCTTCAGAAGAAAAATACTGAAACATAATAATGAGTTAAAAGAAATCTGCTTGTACATACCTTAACTACACTTGCGACAAGGTTTAGCATACTCATTCTATTATATTCCCATAGAGTTGGAAGCTGCAATATTAGACAAGGAGTAAAGTCTGGGAAAGATAATGCAGCACAGCAGCGGAAGAACAACTCAACTATCCAATACCTCTAAAGGAACAACGACAACAATACTAGTAATTAAATAAAAATAAATAAAAAGAAAGAAAGTAAGTCATATAAAAATACAGGTATGTTTCAGTTGAGCCATCTAAAAAATGTCCAGATTGGATCTCAATTACTCAAAGAGAACAGCAAATGAATCTGATACAAATCCGAGGATCAGATAAAACAGATAGTGGACACAGCAGGGAATCTGATCGAAATATTAAAATTTATGGACTAATTTTAATTTCCCTTGGTATTGACTAGTAAGAATTTATATCTAAACTTTGATTTAGCAAAGGTGTATCATGTTGCCTACAGTACAAGCTCGTAAGTCATTGGTCATTTTTAACTGTACTTGTCATCTAACTTATCCCTTTCTTAGGTGGCCGCTCCAGTGCATGCACATATCAACTCTCAAGACAGAGCTGCTAACAATGTTTCATAAATGAAATTGCCAGAACAATGTATTTTATGGATCACATCCTTTTCTGCAGACGCATTTCAGTTGAGAATTTTTTAATATATTTGGGTGAAAAGAACCATCAAATTCAGTAAGCTTGAAAATCATATTCTGTCAAAAAATCAGTGCAAGGATATAACTGGATAGGACGAGAAATATTTACGTGAAGTCGACTTGAATCTTACCTCACTAGCATTAGGCCATTTGTTGTCACTAATCTCTAGAGTAAGTTCAAAGCAACCATGATGAATGTAGTTCCAATCTTGCATGCCACCATATATTGGATACCTGCAAAATAACACAGTAAATAGGACGTAAGCAAAGGATTGCATTTTGATAATTGCTGAATTGTCTAATAGGGTGCAGAGAGAAAAAAATAATAATAATAACCTATGAAACGTGATATTATAGAGGACTCGCCAGAATATAAAATTTTTGATCTATACTTCACATGCATACCAGAATGCTCCATTTGTAATTCCACCAGGAAACTCCTTGCTTAGGGACATATTGTAGTGGGATCTACTGTATAAACTAGCCAAAAATCTGAAAGTCTTGTCATCAGGGCATCTAAAGTAATTTTTCCTGCAAACAATTATTTTAAATTATAAGTATAATTAATAGCAGGAAGAGATATAGAAACTTCAGAAGACATGATATGCTAAACAATGAGGGAAGATGACCATGGAGTCCAATAACAGTGGATGCAAGTAATAAGCCCACAGTAGCTAATATGTTGGATATCAGTACAAGTTCTTAGACTAGAAATATATCAAGCAGAAATGCTAAGGGAACAGATCTTGAAAATACAGATCCACAATATGAACATTTTTTGCAAAAGAATTCAGAATGAAACAATTCTAAAATACTCACGTTTTATCTTCAGTACCATCCCATGGATAGTTTGCAACCAGAGCTCCCTATAAACAAACAACAATAATAATTAAATGATCACAGTGATCTTAGAAAATAAAGTTCAAATTACTATTTTCAAAGTTTTTGCATTGTTTTAATTCTGAATCTGTAAGGGTTAGTCAATTCATTGTGAACACCCCACTCACCAGCGGGAAATTCACACGACCATTTGAAGAATGCAGCACTGCAATATGCTTGAAATGGAAAACCAGAAATATTGGTAGAAAATATGAAGCTTTTGAGAAATAAAATAAAACATCAAAATGTTAAAGGGGTGGAAAGGGCCAAAGCATTGAAGGGAACATTTAATTTGATACTCATTTGTGGTATTTCAGATGGTTTGCCTTTTCGATAAATTTTGTGATTGAATAATTGTACAGCATTCCTGAAAATTATGGAAGTATAAACTTATGAAGAGAAATAAGTCTTAGTAACATTACACTTTCTGTCTAAATCCACTAAAATACAGTTTTTTTAATCCATTTCTGGATTCCTCAAAGTTTTCAAGCAAGAGAGGAGAACATTACCCCATGCAGACTGGCAGATGCTGTGAATTTTAGATCTTCCAGCCATTTCATGATTGCTTTTGTTTCAGGTTGCCGTAAGTCCATATCATCATTCATAGGAAAGAACTATGTCAATCATGTCAGTCAATGCTCCTTATAATGAGTGGTTCCAAAAGAAAACATATTAATTGTTAGAAAAACACACACACACACACACAGAGGGAAAATGGAAAATTATTGGTTATTTGCGAAAAAATGTCTTTTGTCATTTAATGAAGATACATCCAGGAAAATATCCTACTCATGAATCACTCATTTGTTATAGATGAAAATCAGATAGTTTAGACCTTGAAGTGAAAATTAAACACTAAGATGGCCAGAGCCCACAAAACCAAACTCTAAATGACATTTTGGATACCAGTCATAGTTGAGAGATGCCTAGTTTATGATTGGTTTCATAAGTGTCAAATCAAGAGATAAATTGTCATTCATTCAATATAGGTGCAATTTTGCAAAATGGAGTAAGAAGTTATTCAAAGTCAAGTATCCGTCTTTTGATTAAACTTAGTCCAAATCCTGCTGCATGGGGGATCTGTGATGCTGCATATATAATTCTATATCTTCTGAAATAAAGTTCAATTCCAAAATGATTAGACAGCAAGGATCTTTCTCTTCCAAAGATGAATACTAAATTAGATTGTGACTTGATGTAACAAGTTGCCAATAAAATATAAGCGAAGACATATGCCACAGATTCGATGACAGAGTAAATTTAATGATGACAACATACTAATTTTCTGAAATCATTAAGGAACACAATAATATAGTTTATCATTTTATCTCTTTTATGAGCAGTTGTTCAGTTCCACTACACAAACTTAAAAAAGAAAGCAATAAATAACTATAAATTTCAGTTCATTACAGTTGAAACTCATTCATCCAGCTTCATCCAGTGGTCTAATGTCAGGGATATATATTCAAAGTATTAAATAATGCATCAGAATACCTGGTCTGGAAAATCCCGATTCAAATCAATGTTGTTTGCATTTCCACGCCTCCTCAGGGAAAACCCATCAGGATTCATGGATGGAAGTATATGAAGGTGGACACGATCCACAATCAAGCTCGCCTGTGAACGCAACATTTTTAAAAACTAAACATACAAGACACTGAGCATAATATTTCAAATTCAAATGAGAAGCATCGACTCAAGTTAAAAATGACATTTGACAAATGTCTGAACCATTAGGAAACAGCCTAAGACATGAATAAGAGCAGCAAACCATGTTAATGATCTCATATGTTGGTTCATTTGAAAGACATTTTTCAAGAAGCAGTAAATATAATTCAGCCAGGTAGAAGATCAATACAAGGAGGAAAAAAGCTACTGTGTCATCCATGAATTATTAGTACAAAAGAATTTTCTGAAAGCAGTCTAAAGAACATGATTTCCACATAGGAAAATAACATTAGTTAAAACTTGCCCCAACTTTAAATGAATTTATAATGATTACTAAATAAGATAGTAATGAACTAGGATATATTTGAATCAGAAAAATGTAATGCAGACCAGAATACAGAAAGACAGGAGATAAGAAGGCATTACCAAGGGATCCCTCATGTAATTATCGCACAGCCAGTTTGCTAGAAGCAACAGAAGTTCACGGCCTACAGGTTCATCACCATGCACATTTCCAATGAACTGCAATATAAGGCAATTGAGAAAATAAAGGAAAGAAAATACCGACAAATATCAATGTCATGATTCCAAACATAACATAATTTTGTTTCTATGAAAACCTCCAGAATGCCTTCCATCTCTTAATTGGTCATCTAACAGATTTAATGAGATAAGTTTAGTCAGGTTGTGACACCTTCAACTCTTCTAATTACCCAGCCCTCTATCGTTTATCTCATCTTCACATAACTACTTACAAATTCATTTTGCACAGCACAAACTAGAAGCATCATATCCTTTTAAAGGGTTTTAACTAGATGGATGCTTCATCATTATCTTTCCAAAGTTGACGCAAAAGGTCATTATTAAATGAATTAAGGTATAGAGGAATCTTCACTTAGTGATGCAGGCAGAAGCGTGGTAAAAGTGTAATCACACAATCATTATTGGTTGATTTTGAGAATATACTGAAAACAATATTATTGGGGAAAAAATCCCTTTTCTTATTTCATAAATCAACCAACCATCTAAAACTATAAAGAAAACTTCTATAAATACTAGTATAAACCTAGAATCTTTGAAAAATAAGACTTTTAGAGAAACTAAAAATTACTTCCTAATAAATACTTAGATAACAAGACTTCTAGGCAAACTAAATTACTTCCTAAAGGCTTATGATTACACTAAATTAACAAAAATATATTAATAAAATTAAAATCCCATCACTTAGACTAACTGAAAAAAAGGCAGAATTTGTCAACCATTTTTAATACTTCCTTCAAATTTGTACTTTTCCTCCAATTAACAGAGCAAAAACTTGTAATTATATTTTATTTTGACATTTTATGCTTTTTATGCCTACTTTCTTCGTGGTCTAAGCAGTAAGTGGAAACTCCTCATACTTTTGATACCTAAAACCATATTTTTCATTAGAACTTTCAAAAACACAGCAACGAGTTCATTTGTACTCTAATTATTATCATTCTAAAATGCTTTAGAATTGAGACAGACACTGAAACACAACCAAAATCTAAATTATTCATCGGCTACTACTTTCAAATCAACATGAATATGAATATCAGTACTCTTACACCTACATTCATCTTTTGGGGCACATTCTTTTTCACTTATGATTCACCATTTAATGTTAGCTGCAAGCCACAATAATACAAATTGATTGTCATATAAACTGATGGGTTACACGTCATTTGCCATTTGTCAGATATTTACTTTTCTTTCACTTATTTAGAAGTTGAGAGTTCAACAATTAACTTTATAGGCAGAACAGTTAAACAAAGCCATAATGAAAATGAATGCATCACACAATCACCTGTCATTTATCAAATAATTACTTTTTCTTTCACTAATTAGAAGTTTAGAGTTCATTGGACTTTGCAATAGTAAGTTTCAAAGCAGACAACATAAGTAAAGCCACAAGTGAAATAGAGGTTAAAACACTACCTTGAAAGCTGGCTTGGCTTCTAATTCTCCTGGAAAGTCAGAAATTTCTATAGCCCACTAAGTTAATATAAAGAGACAGTAAGTAAAGCATTCATGTTTGGCAACCCACAAATGTCAGCAGAACAAACTGGCAAACTGTTAAGAAAAATAGACAAAAAGAAGTTTCAGGATAAGTAGTAGTACCAGAGGAATTCCAAGTACACTTTTTCCGATGCTGTATTGTCAATTCCAACAACCCATAAAGAGATAACCCAGAACGTATCAGATAATTATAAAGCTCACAAAGCAATAGCATAACAATCTTAAAAAAATAACTATGTTATGTATTCAGAGTTTGTTGAGGGTTATGTTCGGTAACCAACTTCATTTATCACACCTTTCAGTATCTTACGAAACTAATCTTCCAAAAGCCAATTCAGTTTTGAATTTATTCAAATAAAGACAAGTAGCTTAGATCTTACAATTACAGGTGCAATAGTGAGAGTTAGTTACTTTATGGTGGAGTTGTGTATCATATCATTTCCTTGCTGGAAAACAATATCATCATTGTATCTAACGTTTTAGCTCCCTTTAAATTGCTCCTTAACCACACCCAAGGAATTTCCCTATTGAATAATGGGAAATTAGAATTTTTTTCTTTTCAATTACCATCTATCTTCTACACTTCAAGAGTATGACTAGTGATATCGTAAGTATGCAATACCAGGTCAATATAAGAAAGATATTGTTCACAAAAATACATTCCATTTTAGTAAGATCGGTGTAGTTGTAATCAAGAAAACATATTAAATAAGGAGAGTGTAGATTTTTCTTCATTCTCCTAAAATAGCTCATAATGTTTACATTTGATCATATTTTACGAAATGCTAAAGCCGCTTGCATTCTTTTTATGCATTATTAAATGGCCGAAAATAGCAGCAGAGTACTCTTCTCTATAACTAATAAAGTGATTGTGAGGTAGAGTTAAATTACCTGTATATTCTGGAAAGGTTACGACAACGGCTGTTAAGTTCCCTCATTGCCTTCTCAAGATCAGAATTACTCATATAGCCTTGAGCTAAGTTTTCACTGAAAATATACAGAGTAATCTAATTTTGCCTCAGAATTTAATTGCACCTCGAGAAGCGATCTACTTAGCTAAGTTAATCCTAATGCAACTCAGACAGAACATAAATTGGGAGACTTGCAAAAGCCAGAAACCTTACAGCCGCTCAATGTACTCTTCCTCGGATATCTGAAAGTCATTGTCTGAAAACAAATGCCTTCCTGGGTGCCCATAAGTATTGTCACTGTAATCTAACAAAATATAATGAACTGTGAGAAAGTCAACTTTCCTTAATGAGATTCTACATTTCAATCACGAAGATTTTTATGTACTGTAAGGTATAAATGAAGAAAATAATAATTACTCTAAAGACAAATTTAAATAAACTACTTCCCTATAATATATATATATATATATATATATATATATATATATATATATATATCGCAAATGTTCATGAGATTAACAGATAACTAAATCAATCTGATTATTTATGATAAGAAAGTCAGCATCATGCAAAGTACCATGAATTATCCTTTTTTTTTTCCACTGTATCCTTCCCGAAACAATAAATAGACTAAACACAGTAGCTAATTAACAAACACTAGCATAAATCCGTGACTTTAAAATTCAAAAAATTCTAAAACATTCATTCCCAGTTACATGAGAAGCTTCATTCATTGATATTGAAAAATAAAACTCTAGCTCAGATCAAGAGTGTAGAGATAAAGAGAGCGCGCGGACCTGAATTATTACCGCTGTGAAGGGCGGCGCCTCTGGCAATGGATAAACGGAAAAGAGAGGAAAGGTTTAGAGAGAGAAAGAGGAGAGAGATTATCATTTGAAGGTCCCTTCTTTCATGGAATCTGCAAGTTTTGGGGGAAGTTATTTGTTGCTGCTCAGAAGGTCTGCAACTCCCAAATGATCGTTGAACGACTTTGTTTGCGGTGATTATATTTGAGTGAGTCTTTATGAGAGTATCTCACGAATGTTAATCCGATTCAATTAATAAACAAATTTAAAAGTTAATGATGAACGGTCAATACTGATTAAATATTATATTATATACATAAAAGTATTATATGTATTTTTATTTTCATAATATAATATTTTATGTATATTATATAATATTTTTATATATATTTTGTAATATTTTTATATGTACCATATAATATTTTTATGAAAATATTACATTATCAGAATGTGTATCATGTGTACTTTTAAAAAATATTATCTAATGGATTTTATGAGAGTATGTCTCATGTATACTTGATGTATATGCAATTCGGGTCGACCCGAATCCATGTGTTTTTTATTTTTATTTTTTTTTTCTTTTGCTTCCTGATCAAAATTTTTATATACAAATTCTGTGATCTTTATGTATAAGTTATATAACCTTTATATTTAATAACTTAGAAAAAAATGAAAAATCTTAGCAAAATTTGTATATAAATACTTTTATGTTATATTCATATGATCCTTATATATATTCATGTGACTTGTATGTACAAATATCTTTATATATTAAATAAATGTATAGATATTTGTACATAAAGTCACATGAATATACATAAGGTCACATGAATATCACATAAATGTATTTATGTACAAATTTTACTGAAATTCTTCATTTTTTTTCTAAGTGATAATGTATAAAAGTCACAACATTTATACATAAAGGTCACAACATTTGTATATAAAGGTCACTAAATTTGTATATAAAGGTTAATACTTAAAATTCAATAAAAAAAATCGCTGATTCGGGTCGGGTCGATACGGATTGCACGGATTTTAAATCCGTATACCAGGTGCACAAGAGAATTAGTTTTCTATGAAAACTTGGAGTGATAAAGGGGAATTCTATACTGTATATTGAAAGAAATTAATGGATAGCATCTTATATGCAATATAAATGGTATTATAGTCAATATACAAGTCAAAAAATGAGCAAATTCAACTCAAATCGCACTTAAGACGAGTGATGCACATTCTCATTAATTTTGACGAAATAAGAGATTTCGCACAAACTTATACCCATTATATTTATACGATTTTTTTAATCAAATTATTTTTATGTAAGTATTAAACAGATCAATTAATCTCTTATAAAATCATCTCATGTGCCACGAGATTGAAGTATATGTATGATACATTTATAAATATATATTTTATATATATAAATTAAAATAAATATTTATTTCACAACTATAAATGTATTTTTCTACTATAAAGATGACTTTGGAAAACCGCAACATGGTGCAATAATGGCTTAAATTTTTGTGTAAACATATATGTAAATTTTTACATGTGGCACTTAAATTTTTGTGTAAACATATATGTAAATTTTACATGTGGCACTTAAATTTTTGTGTAAACATATATGTAAATTTTTACATCTTTATTTCTATGATGCACATTTGACCAAAATTTTTTTTTTTTATAAAATTATGTTTCATTGGTCGATTAAAGATATAATATGGTCATAGTTTACTTTTAATGATGCAAAAGTGATCAACATACAAAATTATCTTGAAACTTATCTGAAATCTAAACCATCAAATCTTACACCCAACTCATCTCATCATACTTGAATTAAATATACGTTAGGTTTACATGGATAGACTTACTATTTTCAAATTATTTTATTTAATGTTGAACTCATGCTATATTTTAGGTTACTTTATCTGCGAAGTTCATTTCACCACATTATTAATCCTGTTAAACCAAGATCTCTATTATTATTCAATCGATAACCATGAAAAGACATATTACGAGGAAACAAAATTTTACTCAAAGTTCAACCATTTGTCCACATTCTTCCTCCATATTTTCATAAAAACTTTTATGCAATTGATGCATAATTGATCTGTCCCAAACCCACCCGAACACACCTCCATATATCACCCAAACGTCTAAATGGATGCGTCCAAATCTACCTAAATTCGTTTTTAGGTGTTGTACTTTTATGTTATGTTAGTCCTACTTTTTATGTCATGTTAGTCACACATTTTAATATTTTTAGTTGTACCTTAACATATGTTTAGACAATAATTAATACATTTTATACATATAAGTTATGTTAATCATACATTTTAGTTATGTTAGCTGTATCTTTATATATTGCATAAAAATATGATTATGTTGATATAAAAGTATAAATAATATCACAACTAAAGGTATGAATAATATCACATAAATGTAAATATATTCAAATTGTGTAGAAATTAGGATCATGTTTAGAGTTAAAATATTATATAAAAGTATGATATTTGTATAAAAAGAAATTATTAATATAACATAAAAGTATGATTAACCTAATATAAAGGTTAGCGGTTTTTTTTAAGTTATAATATTATACTAATATTATGATATTTGAACATAAAAATATAACTAATGTAAAATAAATATATGACTAACATATTACAAATATAAGAGAAAAAAAATACTCGAATTTGAATTGACCCAAACCCAACCCACGAAATACATGTGCAACTAATGCACATGAGAGTTTCTCCCGTATTTTTGTGTATATGACATCAAATCTACAAAAATATATTATTTCCTAACAATTACATATATCTATAACCCTAAAAACCTCGTAGATCGAATTAGATTGAAATGGATTCAATGTTCTCTCAAGAGTCCGATCATATAGTTTGATGAGCGGACAACATCCTCCTCCTAAGCCACAAATTCGTGGCCTACAAGAAACAAACACGCCCACCAAAAATAAAAAATTTGAAATACAAAACTTTTATTTTTTTTCACTATCATTTTCATAGCTACTTGATTTTGTATGATGGATACAGTAAATTTCATTATTTTCACTCAAACTTCTCAAAAAACTACCAAAGTCTCATTCATGTGACCAAAATTGAACTAAAATGTTTCATTTGCATGATCTTTCCCCCTTTCTTCTTCTTCTAATTGTTTGAATCTTCAGAAAATTAAAATATGCCAGTTGTTGAAACAAATTTTTGTGTAATTTTAAACAAAGAAACAAGCTGCCCATGTTTTGGCGTTGATCTGCCCAAACCAATTTTATTGGACCTGCCCTGATCTATCTACCTTGAATTGCTAATAAGGCTGGCCCAAAATATTTTGGCCCATTAAAATCAAGTTTGCAGTTCGGCCTTGATATAATAATATTTTTTGGTTTATTTTGCTCAAATGCCCACCGTGGGCACTCTTAATATGTCCATCAATGACGTATAATCATCTCATCCCCTCTTTATATGGAAAGTAAAATTAACAGATGCTCTGAATTTTTGACATATCAATCGTGGGCACATTAATATGTGCCCACGGTGGGTAGGTTAGCAGGACTGTACTTCTGAATTATGTATTTAAATTGACCATCCCAACATCTTTTATACTTTTTTTTCTTGCATTGATAAAATTGGCAATCTCTTAACATGACTGTATATCTTTAAAAAGAAAAAAAAAACTTTTTTTTTTTAGTTTGATTTATTAAGATAATCTTTGTTCAACTTCTTGTCATTTAGAGATATTTTGTACCCTATCAATTATATTAAAATTCATAATGAGTAATCTCCTAATTCTTTGATAAAACTACAATAACATAACAACACACGTACATAATAAAAACATCATATATTACCTCATAAAGAAAGAATGAAAGTTTTTTTTTTAAGTTAGTAATGCGAGATTCAATAACAATGTATAATATATCAAGTAAAGCCACATTATCGACATCATAATAAGACTAATTTTTTTTGTTCAACTACATGATACATAGTAGCAATGAAACAAAATGGTTATATCCTAAAAAAACATAATTATTTCTATATATCAAGTGCACGGATTCTAAATCCGTCTAACTAAGTCGATTTGATTTGAGAGTGTATTTCACACGTTCTACACACGCTTAAATTCTAACTCAAACCCTAGTTTTGCAGTTATATTAGCATAACATTTTAATTTAACGAACTTAACCTTTTAGTTATGTCCTCATAACTTTTTAGTTATATGCATATAACTTTTTGTAATGTATGTAGTGAAAAACGTATAAATTATTTTGGTTTTGCTCAAATGCCCACTATGGGCAACTTTTAATATGCCCATCGATAACGTGTAATCATCTTATCTCTTGCTATATGTGAAATAAAATTAATAGATGCTCTAAATTTTTGATTAATGTGCCAACAGTGGGTAGGTAAGTAGGACTGTAAGCTATTCATTGAAAATGTTATGAAATCTATAAATAAATGTTATATTATTATAACATAAATGTTATATCATTACAACATAAAGATTTCGGCTATATTAAATTGTTATAGTAAAAAAAATATAAGTATTTACTAAAAAAAGTATGAAATCTATACATAAAAGTTAATATTATTATAACATAAATGTTATATTATTACAACATAACAGTTATGACATAAATTATAAAAAAAAAAAAAAAAATTGAGTGTGAATTCGGATTAAACTTGACCCGACTCAATTCATATATTCAGTTATATGAATTATGATTCATACACTTAATACACGCAAATACTGTGGTTAAAAAAAAAAAATTCCTCTGTTTCAATTATTATTGCAACATTACAAAATATATATTTTTTATTTAACTTAGTTTCAAATTAATAATATTATAATTTATTACGTGGCAGATGAAAAGAAAAGTGATGGTCACTTAAATGTCGGTTTTCAACCGTCCAAGAATATTTAATCCAATCGTTTTAAAGGGTCCAATCCAACCTGACTTGCAAAATAAAAATGAATTGTACTCTGTTGGAGAAAATCAATGATTCTGATTTTTCTGTCTTTTTTATCCTTTCTTCTTTTAATATGTTTTGTCCTTTCCTCTTACTCAAAACTCAAAAGATGGTCAACTTTCACTAATGATTTCTTTCCAACATCTAAAACCGACCTTCGATCACTTTTGTCACGGATTTTTTATTTTATAATTATCATACTTCTCTCTTTTATCCATAAATAAGAAAATAAGGAGAACTTTTATATATATATTTAGAAGTATATATATATATATATAAATAGAGTGGATTAAGAATGGTTTTTATAAATTATCACATGAAATCTTTTATTATACTAGATATTATATCTTTTATTTCAAACGAATTTTTACATCACGCATATTGATTATGAGATATCACTAGTTAATATATGATGTGTGTTAAATACCATAAACCATGAGATATAATATCAAATATAATAGAACATTTGGACCAATGATGCACAACCAACAACTTACACAAATTTACAGCTATAATTATATTTTGTCTCAACAACAAACATAGGTTTAATATAAAATGATGTTCTAACAAAAAGACTCACCATATATTTGGATTAAAGTTGCTTCCAACAATGCAATAGAAAATTCTATAAAAGTAATAATTGAAAAATGAAAATTGTTCCAACACAATCATAAAAGCTAATATTGAACAAGAACAATATTATTCCAGTAGAGCTAACAACGAGAACTAAATCTTGCAAAACACACATTAAAATAAGGAATAAGAGGACTCATCAAGTGAGGCATGTCAGATCATATTTATAAAGTGTATTCATTTGTGTTCTATCACCAAGTTACAACACTTGCGCCTCTCAAATGTAGAGACATCTAAACCTTTAAGTTTCGATTGAATAAAACTAGATTAATGCAGTAAATTCAAAGATCTTCCAAAAATTAGCTATAACATGTCGAAATATAACAATTGTCCAAAACAATGAGCCCAACCTAGCTCAATCTTGAGCCAAAACCCAACACCAAGTTGAGTCCACCAAATAGGGTGGGTGTGCGTGAGTGGGCCCCGTCATCTCACCATTTAAGCTAAAGCTAATTAATATACAACTTAAATGATCTTTTCACTTCTCCAACACTATAAATGTCCACTAAAAAGAGAATAAGTGTACTTTTAGTTTCTTTTAAATTGAGTCATTATATTTTTATTTATTTTTTAATGGGATCTTTTTACCAAACATAATAATAATGATTCAATTAAAAAACAAAATGAAAATGTATAAACGCTATCATTACTTTTCTTACGGATGAAATTATATCGATTCAGTTTAACATAAATCAAAAGTACACCAACTTGGATTTAAAAAAAAAAGGAACAAATTTTTTTTAAAGGAAGAACTATAATACACAAATCTTATTCATAAATATGTATGTATGGTGTGTGGATAAATGGATGAGATGACATGCATGCACGTGTTTAACCATCTTTATGCTCCCAACGACACACATGACTCCCACGTGGGCTTGCGCCAGGTGGCAATGATCAGATCACAGAAAGAGAGGATATAAATCTTGAATCCTCTTCAGCCACGTACCTGTTTCTCTATCTCTCTATATATCTAGAGAGAGAGAGGCCTAGAGGGGAATATATATGGAGTATCAAATGCTTTATTGCTATTGGGTAATGGGTACAAGTAGGGCAGAAATATCCTGGGATATTTGCTGCCCGTGAATCTTGCCCGTTCGTTTTCAGCCATCAATCTTCTTACTTTAGTTACGTGTGGGATGCTAATCGGGCAGGTGCTTTTTGAGCCACACGAATTATGAATGGGCTGCACTTTTTGTTTTTTAGACCAACAATTGGCTGCACTTTTTCAAAAGGAAAAGTAGGAATATTGCATTTCTAATTTATATTGAGGTGTAAATAAATTCATTTTTTATATAAATAAATTCTTAATATTTAAGTTATAAATGCAAATGATAGTAATATACTATACTTTTACATATTCACATTCTCCTCTACAGATTAATTTATTATATTTCTTTCTGTTAAAAAAACATATTATATTATATGAAATAATTAATTGTTTTTACTGAAAATTCTTAAATCACTTTAAATTTATAATGAATTGTACTATGTTAAATTTGTTTGAGGATTGAGAATCAATAGGCTGCATTTTGCGATAAAACTGGGTAAATAATTATTTTTACCAAGTTTTAAATAATATAGAAATTGAAAATTGAGTGTATAAAAAAAAACCAGATATAATATTTTATTCCAAAATGAACCATTTACTTACAAACATCACAACACATGAAGTTTAATTTGATTTTTAAAATTTATTAATTGTATTATTTGAGACAACATCCTACTACATAAACTTGAGAAAATTTTAGAAATTTAACTTGGAATCAAATTCACCTTTAAAATTTAAAATTAATTTAGGAATGTTCCATAACAATTAATTATAATATAAAACATAAAAGAAATTAAGGGTTTGGATGTATTTGCACCTTAGCACCAAGGACGAATATATCGGTGTCGGTGTAAATATTAGTACCCTAATTTTACGGAAATATCAATGTCGGAATCGGTTTCGGTGGAAATATCGGACATTTTTTTAAAAATTAAAAAACTATATCTATTAGTTTATAAATTATTATAATTGACATTAATACATATATTAAACTTATAATTATAAATAAAATGATATATTTTCAACAAATATATAGATAAAATACTATATAAACGTTGTCTGTTATGATAACGAGACAAATTTTGTACAAAGTTAATATATGGATTAGTAGTAACTTGAACTCCTATGAGGTTCAAATGAATAAGATGACATGTCATCTAGATTCATACAAATCAACTCATGATATTAGACTAATTTAGAGTATAATTACAAAGATGCAATTCATATGTACTTACAAAAAATTGTATTATACAAAATTAATATTCATCTATCCCATAAAAATAATATAATATATATTTCTATCTATCCAATATTATAGTTATTTTCTTTATTTGTAGAATTAATTTCTCTAAAATATCCTTAATTAATATTAGAAACATGTGTAATGATATATAAATATTGGTGGTTGTTTTTCTTCATATTTTCTCCAATAAAATCTCTTAATTATTTACACATTCTATGTACTATAAAATAAATAAATATAATATCAATGAAGAAGAATTGATTAGATACAAACTCCAAAATATTGCAAGTAACAAAAAGAGGCGAAAAAAAAATATATAGAAAAGAATCACATTTCCACCGATTTTTACCGACAACGACATCGACACCGATATTTCCGACATTTTACGGACATTTTGACGAAAAAAAACTGTACCCATATTTAATGTCGGGACACTTCAAAAACCGAAATTTCGGCGACATTTTTATCCATGCTTAGCACAATGATTATGCCTGTGATTATGAGTGGCATTTTTTTTTTTTTGAAGAAATTTATGAATTTATGATTGGTGAATTTTTTGCAAATATAATGTTTGGATGAAAATTTCGAAAATTAACAAGTCAATAAAGGTTCAATGAAATAAAACTTAAAAAAAGTCTTGGGGAAAATATATTGATTTTTCCTTTTTTTTTTTCCTCTACCTTACTAGCATGGACATAAGGGCCCACCAAGTGATGTGGTCCATGCATGGCCATGGCATTAGGCTCTCAACATGCCACATGGCTTAATCAGGCATCAGCTAAATATCATTGCCACGTTTGCATCTCAGAGAGCTGTTAAAGATCTTCTCCCTTCTTCCCTCTTTCCACTCTCAATTCTCTCTTCTCCCTCTACTCTCTCTCCACTTGTTTCTTCTCTAAAAAAAATTTACAACTTTTTTGTTGAATTCGAGCTGAATTCCAGACAATAGTTTAGCTTCTGTTCCTTGTCGACGAAAATTGAACTGAGGTGAGGTGCGAATTTTTTTTTTCTTTTCAAATCGATATGAATACATCCTGTAATTGTTCATCTTGTTTATGAATCTATGATGTGTGGTTTACATGTGAAATTAGGAGAAGCGTCATTAGAGCGCGAGTTTTTTGTGAATTGCAAAATAACGGAACTGTGCTTGATTTTGTGTTCATTTGGTTGAGTATAGTTGTAATATAATTAGCTTTGTATTGTATTTTCTATTATTTTTTCTCTCTTACTAATTATAGATATTTAGCCCCATATTACTATGATGATTAATAATTATACAATTTTTGTGTTATATTTAAAGGGTGTTGGCTAGATTTTTTAAATATCTAACGGAAAGATGTTTTTAAAGAGTGGCAGAAGTTAGGTGGTAGATCAATAATGAATTTATTGAAGAGTTTGAATTAAATAAGAATATGTTTGGTTGAAGTGTATTTAATGATAATTTTGTATTTGATGCAGTCAAAATCAAAAGTATTTGCTAAAGTCTTGGAAAAATAAAAGATTTTTTTTTTTCTTTCTGTGAATGTAATCTTTGAGGCTGTATCTTATTTTGAAAGCTTATATCTTCAAAAAAGTTTACCTAATCCTTTCAAACATATAAACGTTTTATATCATGTTTTAAAAAGTTTATAAGCTCAAAAAAGCATTTTTATATGAATTATAAAGACGGTAACTAAATATTCTTTTCCACAATCACTGATTATGACTTATTAGACTGGTAGTTGGGGTTTCTGAATGTAATACTGTGTATTATATAAACAGTTTCCATTTATTTATTTTTTTCCTCATTTTGGTACAAGAAAATCACATCCCTTTCCATGTTCTGTATTAAATGCATAAATTTTATCTAGCTAATTTCACATACTTTAGAGAGAATTTATCTTAGCTTTAGGCTTCTTAAAATATTGTTGAAATACTATAATTCGACGTGTTTTTGTTAAATTGTGATTTATATTTCATTTCCTTTTTGATCTAACTCAGTTGACCGTATTATATAAACTATTACAAATACAAAGTGTATTGCAAGTTCTGTAAATGTTTTGATGGTTTTGCATGGCGCAGGCACAATCTAGAACCAATCAGTTATTGTGCCTGGGAAGTTTCCATGCTATGGCCTTTGTGTTTAGATATATTTGATATTAAGATTGAACTGTAGCATCGACTGATCAAAAACTGGACAAGTTTTGTGCTTGGTTCAAAAAATGCTGAATTATAGTCTTTTGATCCTGGATTCGTAGAAGGTGAAATGGAGTTTGATGGATTTTCTTTTTGCTCCCTACTTGTTTAGATAAATGGATATGGCAAATTCAAATGAGAGGTGGATCGACAGTCTGCAGTTCTCCTCATTGTTTCGGCCCCCTCCACAAGATGCAGAGCAACAAAAGGTCTGTTTTCTTGTTATAAACTTATACAATGTCTTGACATTATTATTATTTTACCATTATCTTGGTTCTTTGTATTTGAAACAAGATTTTGATTCCTGATAGCATGAGTCATATTCTAGTTTCCTCAATGAAGGACTTGTTCGTTTTATTTTCAATAATGATAGGGTAAAATTAAGGACATTCACTTGGGTTTATGCTTTTGTAGCGTCTAGGAAGGGTCAAATATGCACAATCTAAACATTGAAGAAAGTGTTTCTTTATTCTGATTCTTCAACGCCATTAACAAGCGTCTTATGCTGCTGTATGCACCAGGACTAAAATTTGAAAATGTTGCTTCTATAATTTCGTGATTTCTCCTGCTATTGTAATCAATAGCATCCTAAGAAAAGACATAAAAAAACCTTTCTAGAATGGGAGTGATACCTTTCAATTGTTTGAAAAAAAAAAGGGATTATGTAAGTGGTCCAGGGATGGAGAATCTGGTTTCCTTGTTTTCGGTCTTTAAGTTCTTGCGTATTACTCTCCTTGGTACCATCTAGCATACTTGTCATGATTTTGATGAATATAACTTCTGTTCTTTAAACTTCTTCCTTTAGCTGTTTCTTTTTTAGATTTTCACTATTTCTAAACAATCACAATCCTTTCACCATAATAGGTTCAAGTTACTGCTTATGTTGAGTTATTTGGCCAATTCGCCTCTGAACAATTTCCTGATGATATTGCAGAGGTATTTTTAGTCCCTGTTACCTTTGAACAACCTTTTATTAATAAAATCAATTGTGAAATTAATCTTTTTGCCTCTTTCACATTGAATATAATGATTCTGTTTCTTGTTCTGTTGTCAGACATGAATTGTTGTATGTTTCTCACTTGTTCATGCATACTGGTTTTGCAGCTGATTCGAAGCCGATATCCCTCTAATGAGAACAGACTTTTTGATGATGTTTTGGGTACTTATCATTATATCATATTTGAAATTATTGTCACTTTTGTTATCACCTCAAAGCAGAATGTTCGAATTAGTGTCCGCAGCAACATGACATTTGTGTTTGCTTGCTTTCCAGCAATGTTTGTTCTTCACCTACCAGAGCATGGTCATGCTGTTATTCTTCCCATTATTTCATTGATTATCGATGGTTCGCTGGAGTATAATAGGAGTGACCCTCCATTTACTTCTTTCATTTCCCTGGTTTGCCCCAACAGCAAGGTACCACAACCTCCTATAGTTTTCATAATTTACCTTTTCATCCATTTAACGCCAATGTGTTCAGAGCATCTTTTCCACTTTTAGTTTATTGTACTACTGGTTTGTTATGATAACGTATGTATCTAGAATGCATCGATTTCATTTAAATAACACTTGTTGGTGCTTTCATCTTTAATCACAGGAGTATTCTGAACAATGGGCCCTTGCATGTGGGGAAATTTTAAGAATTTTGACACACTACAACCGGCCAATTAATAAGAGGGAACCACAGGAAAATGAACCAGATAAAATTAGCAGTGGAAGCCAATCTTCAACTAGTAAATCAAGAAATGGAGTACCTTATTTGCCTGCGTCACAGGAGAGAAAACCGCTCAGGCTGTTGTCTCCGTGGATTGCTGATATATTGCTTGCAGCTCCACTTGGTATTAGGAGTGATTATTTTCGATGGTAAGTAAAATTGCAACATTATAGCATGTTGAACTTATTATTTAATAGTTCTAATTAGAAGTTTATTACATTTATATTGCAAATGCATTAGTCAACCACAATCAATACCAATACACTCATTAGTGACATATATAATTAAATGGAAATCAGATCTATATCATGTATATTTCTATAGACCTATGTCAAATGGATTGAGCTTATGTATTTTTGCATCTGCAAGTCATAAAGCCAGCCAAATCAATCTGGTTCATCATCAGAATTCTCAGGCCCTAGGCCCCTAGCCACCCATCTGCTTTAAATTTGTTGCACTGATCAATGATGAGATCATTCATTTTACTACTAAAGTTCATGATTTTGAGCATACATGTGTACCGCATTTTCATAGTTTTATGCATTTACCATGATATCTTTGCCGATATGATGGGTTCACTGTTCACATATGAGTCAAATTACCTTAGAATTTATGATCAATATCGTAGCAAGTATATGCAAGTAAATGATTGTTTTTGTAACTGAAGTTCAACTGTTTGCATATGAGGACGCATATGCTTGACCATGACTAAATATACTCATATTCGGTCAATTTTAGGTGTGGAGGTGTCATGGGGAAATATGCTGCTGGAGAACTTAAACCACCTTCCACTGGTTAGTTGAGTATCTACTGAAGCATTCTGCACTTTGTGTACATGCCATATACTGCATATGCTAGTAATCGGTATTGAAAAAGAATTATCACAAGTTGTTTAAAAAGACCTAGCAGGTATCGCTAATTTGAGATGGTTTAGAAAACCACTCAACTAATATACTATAGGCAACATAAAACTGCTAGGAGTCCAGTCGTGGTTTAATTTGAAGTGATCCCTAGAGTGGAATATTGATTCATCTGCTAACCCATGATACATGAACATGCTTTATCTACTTGGGTGCTGCAAGTAGGACTTCATAATAAAAATTAGGTTGAGTTGCTTAAATAATTATGTAATCCACTTGGTTAATGATGGTCATTATCCATGCATCAAATCCCAACAATTCAATGAATTATTCTTTTAAAGAATGTCTACATTGGCATTATGGTCATTGCAGCATTTAAACTAATCAAATTGTTTAAGAAATCCTTTTCCTGTGGTAAGAGAACGTAATTTTTAAGCCAATGACTGCCAGATACTGCATTCGAAAACAAACACTGGTGACTTATGCTCTGAATTGTTTCAGCTTCTTCTCGTGGATCTGGAAAGCATCCTCAACTAATGCCATCAACTCCAAGGTGGGCTGTTGCTAATGGTGCTGGAGTTATACTCAGTGTATGTGATGAGGAAGTAGCTCGTTATGAGAGTGCTACATTGACAGCAGCTGCTGTCCCAGCACTTTTGCTTCCTCCACCAACACCACCTGTGGATGAGCATCTAGTAGCAGGCCTACCAGCTCTTGAACCCTATGCACGCTTGTTTCATCGGTAAATACTGAGAAGTGATTTTTCAGAGGCTCCAATGAATACAGTCATTTTATTTTTTTCCTCTTATGGTTCAGATATTATTCCATTGCAAGTCCAAGTGCCACCCAGAGGCTACTTCTTGGACTGCTAGAAGCTCCACCATCCTGGGCTCCTGATGCACTTGATGCTGCTGTGCAACTTGTGGAACTCCTTAGAGCAGCAGAAGACTATGCATCAGGCATGAGAGTAAGTGGAATCCTTGTTCCCCTCCTTATCCATTTCTTTGCAAAACTCAAAATAAAATAAACAAAAACTATGAGGCAAGGTTTCTCTCAAAAGTCCTCGTACCCATCTTTATATATCCATGATCCTCCCTGTTACAAATGTGGGACTTTGTTGCTATTCCTAACATATACATCTGACTAGGTAAAGATCCATTTCCGCTCCATGTTTCACCGAAACTACATTTTCATCCCATTGAGTAACCATCATAATATATATTGCTTTTTATTTATTTTTTTTTTTTTGCTAAGGATAAGGATTAATCTAACTTCCTCCTGAAGCTTGTTTTTTCTAAAGTTGATTTTATTTCAAGTGCTGATTGTTTTGAAATAATTGGTGAAGCTTCCAAGAAATTGGATGCACTTGCATTTCTTACGTGCAATAGGGATTGCAATGTCCGTCAGAGGTGGAATTTCTGCAGATGCTGCAGCTGCTTTGCTTTTTCGAATACTTTCTCAACCAGCTTTACTTTTCCCTCCTCTGAGACAAGTTAATGGTAGTGAAGTTCGACACGAACCTTTAGGTGGCTATATATCATCAGAACAAGAGCAGGTATTTCATCTATCATGGTCTAAGTTTTTGTATCATTTCGTTCCCCAAAATTTTCATGCATTTTACCTAACAACCACAAATTAAATCAGCTAAGAGAATTGCCTGGAACAGAAACTACCATAGAAGCTACTGCACACGGGATCGCGTCAATGCTTTGTGTACATGGCCCTGAGGTTGAATGGAGAATATGCACGATATGGGAAGCTGCTTATGGTTTGATTCCACTAAGTTCTTCCTCAGTGGATCTTCCTGAAATCATAGTTGCAACACCTTTACAGCCTCCTTTACTATCATGGAACCTATACATTCCTCTTATTAAAGTGCTGGAGTATCTTCCTCGTGGAAGTCCATCTGAAACATGTCTAATGAAGATATTTGTTGCCACTGTTAAAGCAATTCTTCAGAGGACATTTCCACCTGAGACGGTAAGAGAACAAACTCGAAAAACAAGATATGTTTTTGGGTCTGCATCCAAGAATCTTGCTGTTGCTGAGCTTCGCGCAATGATCCACTCGTTATTCTTGGAGTCACGTGCTTCTCCAGAGCTAGCCTCTCGCCTTCTTTTTGTCGTCTTAACTGTCTGCATAAGTCATGAAGAACAGCCCAATAGCAGCAAGAGATCTAAAGGTGAGAATTCTTATACCGAAAAAGGTGAAGGTTTAGAAGCAGCCAATGGGAGAGAATTGGGAAATAAACAGGGGCCTGTAGCAGCATTTGATTCTTATGTCATGGCTGCTGTCTGCGCTCTATCCTGTGAACTTCAGATCATCCCTCTTATGTCAAAGCAAAGTGACCAGTCAGATGCCAGAAGTTTTTGCTTTGCAGCTAAGCCTGAAAAACTAAATGCACCTTCCAGTAAGTTACAGAATGGCATGGACTTAGCCATTAATCACACTCATCGAATGTTACTAATTCTAGAGGCACTTTTCTCTTTGAAACCATCTTCTATTGGCACATCATGGAGCCATAGTTCAAATGAAATACTGGCTGCAGCATTGGTTGCAGCTCATGTTTCTCATCTGTTTAGACGTTCAAAGGCTTGCATGCAGGCTCTTTCGGTGTTGATAAGATGCAAGTGGGACAAGGAAATTCATTCTAGAGCATCTTCCCTTTTCAATCTAATTGATATTCATAGTAAAGTTGTCGCATCCATAATAAACAAAGCAGAGCCACTAGAGGCCCACCTTCTGCATGCCTCTATGAAAATGTCCTCCTGCTCTCATGGGAAAAAACCTGAAACCTGTGTTAGCTGTTGCCAGTCAGAATCAGGTCAGCCATCTTTGTTGTCGTGTGAAAAGTTGCCTGGTTCAGCAGCTTTGATCAATTGTGATAGGGCTGATTCCAGTGAGGTTGTGAGGCCTAAAATGGGTAAAGGAGCTGCAAGTTTCCCTGTTGACGCTGCAGATTTGGCCAACTTTTTGACAATGGACCGGCATATAGGCTCTAATTGCAGTGCCCAGGTTCTTCTTAGGTCCGTCCTTTCAGAAAAACAAGAGTTATGTTTCTCTGTTGTTACCTTGCTCTGGCACAAGTTAATTGTGTCACCTGAAACCCAACCTAGCGCTGAAAGTACGTCCGCCCAGCAAGGATGGAGGCAGGTACAAAATGTCATTTATGTGATTGCTACTTGTGCTGTTTAGAATATGATTGGTTAGAAGGATTACCTGCTGGCTTGTGATTGTTATTGGGAAAGCCATTTAAACATGCAGGAACATGTATAAGAATGAGTTTACCTGTACATGATGTAACTGATATACTGAAGGATAGTAGATATAAACTAAGAAAAAAATTAACAAAGATTCAGCAATGCTCTAAAATTTCATACATATCTAATCACTCACAATTCGAGAATCTTTAAGTAATCTGGATGTATGATGTGAAGGACTAGATCAACCAAATGAATTATCCATCTATACTAAGATTCTCATACTCTTGTCAACTCCTCAAAATTGGTCATCTGGATGAAAATTTAAACCTCATTGCTTGAGCATTTTTTCTTAATAAAACTGTTAATTTGAGGGGTGGAATGAATGATTGTTTCATCAGAGTTTGCTTGCTGCTGGACTAGTTTCCTGATGGGATATACACCTTGCAATGTAAATATAATATTTTGAATGGATATGATTTCTGCTTGTTTTCTACACACAAAATGCTGGATTAAATTATGGATATTTGATGTCATTTCTTCCATTAGATGTTCATATAAAAGATCTGTTTTATCCAAAAGCAGAAATATTACTTGGTTGTGCTTTTCTAATTCTCTCAATTTTTAGTTGTGAGTCTTTTGGTGTGGATTCTGTGCTTGGCTGATTTATATGCTCGTTTGTTTCAGCATCATGATTTTTTTTTTTGGTGATACAGGCAGCTTAATTGTTAGATAAATGCTTTATAGGCTTCAACTTTTATGACCCTTATGATTGAATTATGCAGGTGGTGGATGCACTCTGCAGTGTAGTCTCAGCATCACCAGCAAAAGCTGCAACAGCTGTCGTTCTTCAGGTCTACATTTATTTTCTTTGACCACATACTGAAACGGTTATTTGAAAAATCTACTTCGAACTAAAAACCAAAATTCTACACGTATATTCTGATGATGGTGTGTTGTTAGGAACTCATAAATACCATTCCTGCATCTTGTTTTCCATATGGAATTAAGAGGCCAGTACAATTAACTGCTCGAGTTGTATGCTGTGCCTGCACCTCAGATGTGAATTCTGTTGTATTTTTGCCTGAGTTGCTACTATTTATTTTACCAGTTTCCTGATTACTTTTGTTAGGCGGACCGGGAATTAAAGCCTTGGATTGCTAAAGATGATGATCTTGGTCAGAAAATATGGAGAATCAACCAGAGAATTGTGAAATTGATTGTTGAGTTAATGAGAAACCACGACACCCCTGAAACATTGGTAGTTCTGGCTCGTGCATCAGACCTCCTCCTTCGTGCCACAGATGGGATGCTAGTTGATGGTGAAGCATGCACTTTGCCTCAGCTGGAGGTGATAAATTCTGAGCTTTACTAGTAAATTTCTTGTTTCGGTCAGTACTTGCATGGACATATCATTTTGTGTACTTATTATGCTATGTGATGCGTTAAAGCAAAATGCTTATAGTTCTCAAACTCTCAAAAGTTTTTTACTCCCTAAACTCATCTATTAGTTCACCCCCTTTCACTTATACAGCAAATTCTCTAAAGACTTTATAATATATGCATTTTTATCTTTTAGAGAATTTGTGAAAACGCATGCACTCTCACCTATTCATAGTGCCATTTGATATTGGATGAAGAACTGCAGAATAGTCAACTTTGATCTAATACTATTTGAAAACATTCTTACCATTTGAACTTTATGCATTAAGTAGGTGCATCCTTGTAATATATATCTCGTTTATGATGGTTTTCAACTTATAATTGAACAGTTGCTGGAAGTAACGGCTGGAGCAGTTCAAACGGTGCTCGAATGGGGAGAGTCTGGACTAGCAGTTGCAGATGGCCTTTCAAACCTGTTGAAGGTACATTACATGTCCTTTGACATTTACGTCCAAAATGATAAACACACACATACGTGCATACACTTGCTAGACATGCAACCCCGTTTTACCCCAAGGATTGGCCATTTTGGTCAGTCTCATTTTCTCGGAAGATGATCCACTATTTAGTCATGCAAAAACTCATGAATAACTGCTAAGATAGTTGAGTCATGTTTATGCAGTGTCGCCTCCCTGCTACAGTTTGTTGTGTTTCTCATCCAAGTGCTCTAGTTCGTGCTCTTAGCACATCAGTTCTTCGAGCAGTTCTACAATCTAGTTCAGTGAAATCTAATCATAAATCAGTCGAAGCCAACAAGATTCCTAGTCCACGCTATCAATATTCAACTGTAGGCTTTATTAACTGGAAAGCTGATGTAGAGAAAAGTTTGACACGTGAAGCACATGGACGACTCACAAGAAGCTTGTCCATTCAGTTTCTTGATTCTACTGCGAAGGAATTAGGCTGTACTCTGTCCATCTGATTTGTAACATCTGTCGACGTCATCAGACTAAAGCTATTCTACTACCAAAACATGAATCTAACAGATTGTCTTGAAGGATCAAGACAGGTCGCAAGGTATTTACAGTCCTTGGAGCGATGAACGCTTGGGTATGGTGGAAAGTAGGACAATCATCATCTTGATTTTGCTGTCGTTTAGATCCACTAACAATCTTTGTTTGTTTGGAATCTTCAA
Organism: Scutellaria barbata; assembly: GCA_028654395.1. Lineage (NCBI taxonomy): Eukaryota > Viridiplantae > Streptophyta > Magnoliopsida > Lamiales > Lamiaceae > Scutellaria > Scutellaria barbata. The sequence continues at coordinate 4,928,982 of CM053652.1, forward strand.
CACAATGACAAATACATATACAAAAACGATGAACTTCATCCCAGCAGAAGTTCATATTCAAATAGAGATTTCTAACTGCTTTTTATGTAAAAATTCTCCCTGTAATTAGCATGATGTCTTCTTTGTTTTTTCCTAGAGTAGAGTATGTAAACGGCAGTATTTCAAAAAAAAATCTAGTTTGAGAGTTTGAATTCTGCCATGTGTGTGTATATTAATGCTATTAAGCCTTTTATTTCCTTTTCTGTTGTACTTTGTATATTACTCTACATTTCGCACACCATATTGGCAATACAATGTCAACAAAGGTAAAGAATATATAAGATCTCTGCACAAATTCTATGAAACTTGATACGGAATAGAAATAATCAAGCTATTACAACCTGAGTGATTTGAGGATCTTCTATGCTATTTGCTTAACTTTTGGCTTAACGAACCCGTAAAGGAATGATCAAGCAGCAATAGACGGAATGTCGCTATCAATAACAACCAAAAGGCAATCGAAAATCAACTTGTTACTATAGATTATGATGAAGGGGCTAAATGCAAATGAATCAGGGTGATATCAACCCTTTCCTAGTTAAGTACCAACCCATCATGAACCTGAATTTCAGTTCAAAAATGAAAAGAATTACAAAATTTAGAGGACTTTACTGATAATTGATATGACGTGCATCTAGAGAGAGAGAGGCAGCAAACAAACTTAGTATCAGCTATCTTAAGTATGCTAAATTCCAACTGCACAACTGCTTAAACCTTATCATCATCAAGCTCAGAAGATTCTGATGATCCTCCATGTTTTTGTTGACTGTTTTTCGAAATTGAATGGCTTCGTCGTTCTTTACCTCCTGGTTTTGATGAGGCATTGCCATACCAGATCATTCCAATGACAGCAATGAACATGCCTAGAACTACTTGTATACTAAGACCCTCTTTCCCGAAGAAAAAGAATCCAAGGATCAATACAAGGATAGTCTTCATGTGTCCAAGAACTTGAAAAGAAACAGCAGTGAATCTGCCTATGCAGATGAATTGACTGAGATTCGTACCCACGGCAATAGTACATGAGATGATTACGAATAACTGCAGAATCAAAGATGACCGTTAATGAACTTTAGTGCCAGAGCATATACCACCGTGTTCAGAGATAAGAGTTAAATGTGTGCATGTATATACATGCGTGTGTGAGTGTGTATGTATGCGTAAAGGCACACACAACAGTATCTAATGCAGATACAGAAGGTGGAAGGAACAAATTGGAACAGAAATGTCCTGCCTCACTGATATTGTGAAAGGTTATAATATTGAGGATTACTTAGGGTTCATTTGGATGGTGAATTTGAGGAGGGATTTGAAATTCATGTAGCACATTCACCAGTAGTGTTTGGATGGATGTGGATTTGAAATCCATGGTTTTCATTTTGAACTAATTTTGGAGTCATTTTGGTGGATTTCAAATCCACTCCAACTTGAAATCCACTCATTTCAAATCTTGAATTTCAAATCACTCTATCCAAATGAAGCCTTAGTGAAAATGAAACTATAACTTGGTTAGCAATCCAACACCCACTGGATAACAGATAAACTAAAGTAGCTAACCTAAATACAGCGGTAGGAAAAGTTGAGAAAATATATCAACAAATGATTAATGGTTTCACAGAATCATGCCATGCCAATTTATTTGAATCCTTTGCATTTCTGCAGAAATAGGTCTGCCCCTTTCCCTGATCAGCCACACAATGCATAGAGACTAGGTCTACTGTACAAGAAAACAGATTGGGTGGGTATCTGTTTGAAGGCAGTATCTGATGATGATCCAATTGGCATGGATTCAATACTTTCATTTTTCCATATCTTCTTACTCATAATATGAATATATATCACAAGTTATCAATACAACAAAATGCTCTTTTGATGTTAATTATCAATAAATGACAGGAGAAAAGATATAGACTGTGAATAACATATATGAAGATAAAATGTGATGCTGTTACCGTGGATGCTGTGTTGAAGTCAAAGGCATCAATTCTTTTGCCTGTCAACCAATAATCCAGAAAGGGGCCTAGCAGCAATAGTGATGCAGCCTGACATGGTGCAGTGTGCCCCAGTAGATTGAAAGAACTTAAGGAGTATTTTCTCTGAAGGAAATGAACATACTGCAAATGCATATCCAGAATTATGTAAATTCTTTAAGATCGTAGACCAAAAGGTGCACATAGAAAAGACAAGATACTAAAAATCATTTTCTTTTTTATTTTTCTAAAAATGAAGCAAATTACAGCACCTGAATATTATGGATACAAATTATATCTAGATTGTAGTTTAATTATTGTAGAAAACTTACATACTGTTGCATAGATGTACTCCAGACTGCAATAAATGCAGCAATGAACCCTTTGGAATTAACACTGACATCAGTAACTGTGCAGACAGCAACACCAAGGAGGACAACAAAGATACTAAGCTTTGTGTCTCTTGAATATCGTATCTTGTCAAATACTACTTCCAATAAGCAAGACACCGGTATCATACTGAGCTTTGCAATCTGATAAGAAATAAGGACAAAATATCATAAATATAATTAACATTGCAGGAAGATAATTCTTGCCAATTTTTTTTTTTTTTTCTCTCGTGAGTTTACCTGGTAGAATCCCACCGAATTCCACATTAAACTGACATTCATCCCAACAATGGAGAAATTTGCAAACAAAATGAATTTCAGAAGCTCGTTAAAGGGGAGATGAGAAGCTTGGATGTAACCCAGCCACCTAAGAACAGACGTCATCAATGTGGTTGTAGCAAAATGTAAACCAGTTAACGTTGTAGCTGCACAGGTTGTAATAACAAAAATGTGAAAACCAAATGTTAATTTCTCTAGATCTTACAATTATCATATTAATTAATCTAGTCCTCATATATGTTTTTTGAAACAGCCATAAAAATTATGTTCCCTGGGTGCAATTTAAGGCCAATGTAAATAAGCACAAAAGCAAAAATTACAATTAAGTTTTAGTGTATAACTGGCAATAGAATCTAACTTCTTATACCCAATGCAAAAATAATGCTTGTGTTTCTCCATCTTGCATCCCACTCTCATATTCAGCATTATATCTGTTCCGAGCATTCTAGTATGTGTATTCTCTTGAGAATTTTGGACCCAAGAATATAATCCTGAGTTGAAATCATAGTACCCATAGTCTAGATGCCCTGTAGAATATTGCCAATTATTTAAGCATGATGGCTGATCATTAATCACAAAAATCAATAGATCTGGCATATTAACACCATGATTGTTGACGTTCTATTTTTGTAGAATGAATGACCTTTGAAAGGTTGTATTTGGATGGAAGGATTTGAAATTTTGAATTTGAAGACAGTTTGGGAAAAGGATGCCAAATAACCTAATGTTAGGTGGATTTCAAATCCAACATAATGACTCAAAAAGTAGTTCAAAACCTGCTTGAAATTTATTGCAACACGAACATATTAACAGGGCTCCAAATCTAAATCTAAAAGGAAAAGCAAAGAGCTGGGGAATTGGGTTGAAACTTATCCATTATTCAATATTTTGTAGCATCAATGTTTCAAACCGCATCAAGTACTAGTTCAACTCTATCAATAGTTGATTAAGTGACCAAGAAGAGAGACTCAGAAATTTGTTCAAAGTGGTAAAGTGCATACCGAAACTGAAGCCATAAGTAGCCATTAAGGCTTTATTGACAATGATGATCCCAACTGAAGTGATTATATTGAACATCCATGCAGCTGCATCCAATGCAGCCTTCTTATCAGCTTTGCTTGATGGTGCCATGTTGCTTTTATGCAATTCCTGGTATAACTGTCCAGGGGGTGAAAATATTACCCAGCTAGGACATTAAATCTATAATCATGTCACCACATCCAATTCAAGATTTTCAATCTCAAGCTTCCTGCACAAGCATGCTTGAATCAGAACAAACATCTTAACTAGAAAAATTCTTCAATTGCAATGTTAAAACTTAAAAATAACACCAAAGTAGGCATGACACAAACGCATTTCTGCTTAACAAGTTGTCATACGTAAACTTTTCTCAGTTCAGTGAATTAGATCAGAATCGTTCTGCCACAGGAAAAGAATTCCACATCTTCAGCAACATATGAATGAGATCAAGTAAGCTAAAAAACAGAAAAGAATATCGCAAACTTTCTAACAATAGCCAATCCTCTAACTAAAGCAGGATGCCAGAAATTAAAACTTGAAATATACTAAACGAGTTTACTAGAGAGTGTCGTTGAGCAAAAAAAGTAGCAATCTTCAACAGAACATATTATTAAAGGCACCGAATTCACCTAATTTAGTGGGGTATATAATGAACCATATCAATGGCACAGTAAATGAGAACCAAAATATACACAGTTATCCAAACAAAGACAATGAAATATTCCGAAAGCAGCACCGAATCACATCCAGGTTCCATAATTCAAATTCAACTAAACTTCGCAACAATCAGATCTAGAATTTCAGAAATCCCCAAATTTGCCGAGATCGCATTCCATTCCCAACCCGATCGTCAATTACTCACCAAGCAATAGATCTAACCACATACAATCACCAAAACTCAGCTGAAAATCAATCGAAAATTCAATCTCACATCACAGAAGAATCAATAGCAACAGCACATACATTGATCACAGAAAGTAGCATAAAAAAAGTGCCTTTGCGGAGCGTATAACGGAATGAAAGGGAATTATGGTGTGATCTTTCAGCCTCCTCCAGATCCTCAAATACACTATCGAGTTGATGATAAAGCCAGCCAAAACGTGCTTGCATGTGATGTGTATATGCATACGTATAAATATACGTATTTACATCTGTATTTTATACCAAAATGGAATATTATTTTTTAGGGTTTGACCAAAATGGAATAGCACTTTCGCACTTCTTCAATTCTAGTTGTATTTAATTATTACTATTTTTAGAAAATATATATACATTTTGTTAGTTGAAGTATTTGCGTTGATTTTTAAATGTTTACGCTTTATCATCCAAAATTTTTTTTTTTTTTTTTAATTTAACCATAAAAGTTATTGTCGGCAAAATATTCCGTCGAGATTATGTCACATGCACACAGGATTTTAAAAAGACCTTTTTGTAATATTAGGCACTTGAGTTTTGCGATTTTGCATTATTGCAAGTCTTTGGAAGATTTAAAGTGTAGAAAATATAAAGGTTCAGAGGTAAAATGTAACACCAAAAAAAATTAAGAATGCAAAAAAAATTAAGAATGCAAAAAAATGTGCATAATTCAAATGACAGTTTATTTAATACCAAAATGAGTTGAGTAATTTTATCTAGTACAACAAAGTATTCTATTTTAATAAGTTGATAAATGCTATTTCTTGAAGTTTTGAAGTTTATCAAAAAGCAACTAAAATCATTTTTTCGATCATTTTTTAAATATATTCTTAACTTTTTTTTAAAACTAATTTCAATATTTGATTTATAATATATTTTGATAAATTTCAAAACGAAGTTGTATTTGGATAAAAAAAAAATTAAGTTGTAAAATGAAAATTTTAAATCATGTACGAATCACGTAATTTTCACTTTTCTAAAAGATAATCAAAAATGTGATTTAAATTATGATCAGATAAAAAAACTTGAATTACAACTTAAAAAATAATCATTTTTACATCCAACACTTTTAGTTACGAAAATCAATTCCATGGTAGTTATTACTTTTAGTATTGCAACATGTGATGATGGTCTTGATCAAATCAACTTAGAGAATAATAATCATTAATATAAATAGTTTTTATATAATATTAAATAATTAGCAATAATTGTTCTTTTATTAAATAATACGTAATGTATTTAGTCAAATATTGCGTCATCTTCTAATAACAAAGCCCTAAATGTCGGCATATGTGATATAAATCATATACTTTATTCTGACACAAATTGTTAGAATCAATCACTATAATTGACATTGCATCAAAAATTATTTAATGATTAAATAATTCGTGTTTTTTTTGGATTTGGATTGAAAATGACCTTTATGATCTTATCTTGAGTTTATTTGGGTTGATCAAACCCACCAACAGTGGTGAGTTTATAAGGATTTATAATAAAATTTATGTTTTTAATATATAAACCTAACTTAATATATACCACAACATTCAAACCAAACACAAAATTAAATCAAACCTATCATTAAATATTCAAACCAAACATATCAAAAAATTAACCCAATTTAACCTAAATAGTATAAATCCACCACAATCCAACTAATCTAACTAACCCAACACACGAATCAAACATGTCCTTAATCTTGAATCTTGATAGTGCTGTTGAAGACATTTCTTAGTTGTCCCTATCCACGTCATAATTTTGTCATAACAAATACTCCCTCCGTCCCACCTTATTTTGCCTACTTTCCATTTTTGCTTGTCCCAACTTATTTTGCCAGCCCAAAAATGGCAAAAAAAAAAGCACTAAAAAAGCATAAAGTTAAACATTCAATCAACAATCAACTGTATTTTCTTAGGATCCGTGCCGGTCAAAGTAGGCAAAATAGCTCGGGACGGAGGGAGTATACAATTATTATGCACGTGACAAAAAAAAAATTGTGTAGTGAAGATAGTCATAGTCCTAGGGAAGGTAGAGTAGGTGACTTTAATTTTAGGGCAATTGGGGATGGACGTAGAAGGTATGGCACCAAGGAATATCGGAGATATGATCATGTGGATTGATTATCTAATTTTTAATAATTAGGTTTAAAGTATGATTCCTCATTTTCGGTTGAAATTACGGAATGGGTTGATTTACGATTCATAACCTTATGAAATACAAATTATAAAAATTTGTTGATTTGTGTGTAGTAAAATCCGTGAAATGATTTCTAATAAATTTTCGTGTAATTCTAATTATATTTGATGACTCTTTCTTTCTTTATCCATATCGATAGAGAATTGATATAATATATAAATATTGAATTTTTTTAGGGGGTTAAATGTAACACAAATTATATGTAATGTTGGTATAAATTACTTATTATCTAGTATTCCCTCAATCTCTTAACACTTTGCACACTTTTCTTTTTAATTTGTCCTCAAACACTTTGCACACCCAAAAATGATAAATTTTAACATAATTAACACCCTCACAATACACATTTATTTACAAAGAATGTCATTACTTTTTCTCACACAATATCATTTAATATTCAAACTTTTTCTTAAAAATTATGCCAAATTTGACCATTATACCCTCAATCAAAAAGTAAATATTCATTTTTTCTTAAAAATTGTGCCCAATTTAATGTGTAAAGTAATTCGGAACGAATGGAGTATAATTTAATAGATCTATATTAAACATTACTTTATAAGGATTTTGGAAATGTAGGGCCAAAACCAGAGAGTGGAATCATTGGGATCTCTTCACGGTGCATCAATCAACTTGTCAGAACATAATCGATGTAATAAGCATTTTAAAAGTAAAATCAAGAATCGTTAATCAAGAACACATATTTTCTACTCATTTGTATATGGTAAAAATGTTTTTTATTGGGTAAATATATGTGGAAGATTTTTGAAACATACAATGAGTTTTGGGTGTGACTAAACCCACCTACCCTTTACTTAAGCACGTACCAATTATATAAATTTTAATAAAAAACATAATTATTTTTATACATCAGGTGCACGGATTTTAGATCCGTGCACCCAGGTCAACCCGACTTAAAGTGTTTTTCACGCACCTCACGTGCTCAAACCCTAACTCAAATTCTAGTTCAGCTGTATATTAACATAATCTTTTAATTTAGCGAACTTAACCTTTTAGTTCTATCCTTATAACCTTTTAGTTATATGCACATAACCTTTTGCAGTGCTGAGTAGTGAAAAAAGTATAAGTTATTCACTGAAAAGATTATGAAATTTGTACATAAAGGTTATAGTATTACAGTATAAAGATTATATCATTACAACATAAAGGTTTCGTCTATATTGAATTTTTATAGTGAAAAAACTATAAATTATTTATTGAAAAGGTTATGAAATCTGTACATAAATGTTATACTATTACAACATAAATGTTATATTATTACAACATAAAGGTTTGGGTTATATTGCATGAATTTTTATAGTGAAAAAAGTATAAGTCATTCAGTGAAAAAATTATGAAATATGTACATAAAGGTTACACTATTACAACATAAAGATTATGACATAAATTATTAAAAAAAAAAAGGGCGCGAATCCGGATTAAACCGGACCCAACCCGACCCGTATGCCCAGTTGCATGGATCATGACCCATGCACCTGGTGCACACAAAAACTACTCAATAAAAAAATATCAATTTTATTCTAGGAATTATTTTTTACTAAGAAAAACTTAGACCCTATCCTCTCTCTTCCCCTCACTTTCTCTCTCTTTTTCATTTTTCTTGCTTTTTTTAGATTCTTTGTTTAATTTATTGATAAATGGATTCTTTATTTAATTTATTGATGAATGGAATGTGACAAACATATCACAAATTAGTTAAAAATATGAAAATCGGATGAAAATTGTATGAAAAATATCCACTAACTTCTTTCAATTCTGACTGGCCGAACATATAGAAATACGTTCAATCATCGCAGAACATATTGAAGAATGTTTGGCCACCAAGGCCTAATGGAGCTAGTAGGTTTTTTTTAATCCTAAAATGATAAAATTGATATTATTTATTGAAGTGTGCTTAGAAATACAAAGGGATTGTCTTTAGTCCCACCCAAGAGTTTTCACACACAAATGTGGTGATCCCTTCACCCCAACAACTTGATCAAAAATACATCTGCAAATTTAGAAGCTTACAGTTGCTACATTTTGCTTCTTTTAGAAAGGCTTCCCATGGCTTTGGCCTTTGCCCTGAGAACAAACTTCTGCGTCTTCCCAGTCGAAGTCTTCGGCAAATCCTGGAAAATCACGGTTCGTGGGGCCATGTAATGTGGCAACTTGTCTCGACAATACTTGATAATATCCTCCACACTTGCATCACAACCATCCTTCAGTTTCACAAACGCGCACGGTGTCTCGCCCCAGTGATCATCGGGCCGCCCAACAACAGCAGCTTCTAGGACAGCTGGGTGACTGAAAATCACCGACTCCACTTCTATCGTGCTTATGTTCTCACCACCAGAGATGATAATATCCTTTGATCGGTCCTTAAGTTCTATGTAACCATCAGAGTGTTTCACCGCCAAGTCCCCTGTTCGAAACCACCCACCTTTGAATGCATCTTGAGTTGCTTTGAGGTCGTTTAAGTAACCATTCATGACTGTGTTTCCTCTAAACATCACCTCCCCCATCGTTTTAGCATCTGGAGGTACACTCTGCATTGTAGCAGGATCTTTGATGTCGATTTCTTCCATGCCAAGATGATGTAACCCTTGACGGGCCTTGATCTTCGCTTGTTCTTCAAGGGGTAAAGAATCCCACTCGGGTTTCCATGTGCAAACTGTTCCAGGCCCGTACGTTTCTGTCAGGCCATACGAGTGAGTCACGTTGAATCCCAGCTCCCCCATCTTGAAAAGCACCTGAGCAGGAGGTGGTGCACCGCCTGTCATCACCGCCACCTTGGCCGGAAGTGGCCTTCGTTCTCCAGCTGGCGCATGTATTATCATGTTCAAGACAGTAGGCGCACCACCCATATGTGTGACCCGATGAGTTGCTATAGAGTCGAATATTCCTTTTGCAGTGACATTCCTTAGGCATATATTAGTGCCACCTTGGGCTGCCACTGCCCACGTGAGACACCACCCGTTGCAATGAAACATCGGCACCGACCATAAATAAATGGGCATAGTCTGCATCTCGTTGAGAAGAGCAGCTGCTAAAGAATTCAGATAGGCTCCTCTATGACTGTAAACGACACCTTTGGGGCTCGAAGTTGTGCCTGAAGTGTAGTTGAGAGCAATGGGGTCCCACTCATCATTCGGCCCTACTACTGAAAAATCAGTTTCTCCAGATGCTAAGAAAGACTCATATTCTAAAGCTTCGGACATTGGTTTCTTGCAATTAGCTCTAGAAACCGAATCACAGGTTTCGGGAATTAGGACTAAATGAGGCAATTTGATGCCTTTCCTTGACAAGATTTCTAATGCATCCTTGGCAATGCCAAGAAACTGGTAATCCACAAATAGAACTCGGGCTTCTGAATGTTTCAGCAAAACGGACACCATTGCGGAATCATGGCGTATATTAAGTGTACAAAGGACTGCACCGGCCATTGGAACAGCAAAGTGTAGCTCATACATTGCTGGAATATTTGGGGCCAAAACAGCAACCTGATCATAGTATTATAGCTTATTAAGAAGAATGATTATAAAGAGATGCATTCAGAGTATTTCTTACTTTATGATCAAGTCGGACTATATTCTACATATGCAGAAAACAATACCAAATCCATGAGTAAATTAAGAAAAAAATCATGAAGGCACAATAGTGATCAGTTTCTAAAGAACAACTCATAAAATGTATCACTGGGTTTTTGTGGCAATTAACCCATTCAACATTGTAAATCAAGTTGAGACACAAGTAAAAATGTATAGAAAAACATAAGTGATTCAACAATTACAAAAGAATTCAGATTTAGAAAGAAAAAAAATAGTAGAATTAAACTTGTTCATAACTTCAAATTTAATGTCACTGATGTTTTTCAACTGTTTGGAGGCTCACTTCCTTCCGACCACAATCACAACCAAAGGGGCTTCGACCCATAATCCAAGTACCTCAACATGGAGTATTATCTTAACCATAATCATCACCTTAAAAAACAAACCATTTCTTTAAGCACAAAACTACATAAACTCTTTTGCATCTACGCCTCATACACTTCTTGTAGTTTCTAATTAATCAATAGGTCATAATCATAAAAAGGTCATATAAACCATTGGGGACCATGATCAATAAATGCTAAGGATAGTAGGTGATAGACTCTAGGGAGCTGAAGGGGCATTGGCTGGAAATATGGCAAAAAAGTTTCAACACCTTTCTCCCAACAATCTACCATTCAAAAACATCACTATCATTCAAATACAACACAAAATAAATCCATACTGAAAATCAAAGGTGGATCTAAGCCTAACGTACCATCATCGTATGCAGCACTTAATTAACCCAACAGATTCAATTCAGAGAAGAAGAACAAAATCATTAACCTTAAATAGACAAAATTAGAAAAGAAGCCAAACAATTCTTCAACAAAAAAAAGTTCAAAGAGCAAAAATCTCAATAAAAAGATGAAAACTGACAACATGACCGGAGAAAACCCCCAGGCGGCGGAGGGAAGAAGCGAGGCGGAGACACCTATCATGAGTTTGCTTCCAAGTGAAGTTCAAATCTCCATAAACAACTGAAATTCTGTCCCTGTAAACGAGAGCTGATCTTTGCAAGAAAGAAATGGGAGTCAATGGAATGTAATTTGCAGAGCACTTGAGAGTACCCTTGGCCATGTATTCAACTTGTTCTAGCTTTCTTCTTCAAGGTCTCCTGTCTTGGCTGTGATTAGGCTCGTTTGCTTGATGATTTTAGGTTAGTTTAAGATTTTTAACTAATCTAAACCCATGTTTACTTCATAAATTTGAGAATTAATTATTTTATTCGATTCGAATTTAGATATGGATTTGTTTATTAAGCTTAAGTTTAGGTTTGAGATTGGGTGAGTTAAATTAGTACAAATAGTAAAAAATTTAAAATTACCATTATATCCTCATAATTGTGAATTACTTTTTTTATAAATTGTGCTTTACTTTTATTAGTAATTTTTTAACTTTTATTTTATCAATTAGGAAAATATTGTTTTTTTGTTTTTATTTTATAAACATTTTTTAAAATTTAATTTTATCAATAATTTTATTTCACGATCATTCGGTTTACTGATCATTCGGTTTACTATGAAAAATATTGTATGTTTAGATTTATTTTATCATAGTAAAAACATATCTCAAATTTTAATTATTGCATGTAATTTTAATAATATGTTTGATCTGTGTAGTTAATCTTTTAAATTTTTATTATTTAAAATAATATTTTCAAATAATATTTTTAATAATATTTTATATGATATTATTTAAAATTTTAAACTAAATATAATTAAAGTACCTTAAATATTAATTTGTGAAATATAATAATAATTAAAATTTAAAGAAAACAAAATAAGAAACAAAAGAAAATGATTGGAAAAATAAAATGTGAGTGGAAAAGAAAATATAAGGGTAGTTTAGTAATTACAATTTTTTTTATCATCCTTAACCAATATACCAAGCAAGTTTTTATAAATAATCTTACTTTAACAAACTTATAATCATTCAAACCAAACACATAATTTAACTCAAATCTAATACACATGAGTAGTGTTTCTGTACACCAGGTGCATGGGTCATAATCCATGCAACCGGGTCGGGTCGGGTCCGGTTTAACCCGGATCCGCGCCCTTTTTTTTTTTTTTAAATTTATGTCATAACCTTTATGTTGTAATAATATAACCTTTATGTTGTAATAGTGTAACCTTTATGTACATATTTCATAACCTTTCCACTGAATGACTTATACTTTTTTCACTATAAAAATTCATGCAATATAACTCAAAACCTTTATGTTGTAATAATATAACTTTTATGTTGTAATGGTATAACCTTTATGTACAGATTTCATAACCTTTTCAATAAATAACTTGTAGTTTTTTCACTATAAAAATTCAATATAGCTGAAACATTTATGTTGTAATGATATAACCTTTATACTGTAATACTATAACCTTTATGTACAAATTTCATAACCTTTTCAGTGAATAACTTATACTTTTTTCACTACTCAGCACTGCAAAAGGTTATGTGCATATAACTAAAAGGTTAAGTTCGCTAAACTAAAAGGTTAAGTTCGCTAAGCTAAAAGGTTATGTCAATATACAGCAGAACTAGAATTTGAATTAGGATTTGGGCTAGGGTTTGGGCGCGTGGGGGCGCGTGAAATGCACTTTTTGGCGGGTTGACCCGGTTGCACGGATCTAGGATCCGTGCACCTGGTGTATAGAAACAATTGTGAATACGAGTAGTGTTTCTGTACACCAGGTGCATGGGTCATAATCCATGCAACCGGGTCGGGTCGGGTCCGGTTTAACCCGAATCCGCGCCCTTTTTTTTTTTTTTTTAAATTTATGTCATAACCTTTATGTTGTAATAATATAACCTTTATGTTGTAATAGTGTAACCTTTATGTACAGATTTCATAACCTTTCCACTGAATGACTTATACTTTTTTCACTATAAAAATTCATGCAATATAACCCAAAACCTTTATGTTGTAATAATATAACCTTTATGTTGTAATGGTATAACCTTTATGTACAGATTTCATAACCTTTTCAATAAATAACTTGTAGTTTTTTCACTATAAAAATTCAATATAGCTGAAACCTTTATGTTGTAATGATATAACCTTTATACTGTAATACTATAACCTTTATGTACAAATTTCATAACCTTTTCAGTGAATAACTTATACTTTTTTCACTACTCAGCACTGCAAAAGGTTATGTGCATATAACTAAAAGGTTAAGTTCGCTAAACTAAAAGGTTAAGTTCGCTAAGTTAAAAGGTTATGTCAATATACAGCAGAACTAGAATTTGAATTAGGGTTTGGGCGCGTGGGGGCGCGTGAGGCGCGCGTGGGGGCGCGTGAAATGCACTTTTTGGCGGGTTGACCCGGTTGCACGGATCTAGGATCCGTGCACCTGGTGTATAGAAACAATTGTGAATACACATACATACCAAACACCCAACTAATATCATTTTTGTCTTTGATGAACAATACAATTTTACAAATCTTATCAATCTTATCAAACCCATCACTCAAACCAAACGTATCTTATCAATCTTATTAATCTATCATGGATATTGATTAATAAAAGAAATCACAATAATGTTTATAAAAGATAATACACGCAAAATAGCTTAATCAAGTCGGCTAAAAAATTGATGAGTGCATTGTTAATTATTGTTGATATTTGCTCAATCAAGTGGAGTCGGCTTAAAAATTGATGATTTTCTTTATTATGTAGCTCAAAAACTTTCATGACAAAGCCATTTAGATCATCTGTAGACTAAATTCATTATTATTGTTGTTGATTTGTTCGACCAATCACATCTGATTTTTTTCATCCTCAAGTATCATTAAAATATTATAAGCATACATAATATCCTTGAAGTTACTTTTGTACCAGAAATGTCATGAACCTCTTATCATTGTCCAACGAGAGTTGGAGCACTCAAATGTTGGTTCAACATCTTTTCTTACAACATCCTTATTTTCCTGAATTTTTTTCACTTAGGTTCATGAGAACGTTAATGCTCTTGACATAAGTTGCTCATTATGGATATATTTTATTTCTTAGGTAAGTATGTTTAAATATTATGTGTCATTTATTGAAAATTTTAATATTTGGTATGTCTAGTAAACATCGTATGTTTAAATATTATGTGTCATTTATTGAAAATTTTAATATTTGGTATGTCTAGTAAACATCGTAGAAGGGCAATAGTTAAACACATTAATATCATTATTCAGCCCTACAACCCCCAAAAAAATACATCACAATTTTGAGGTATTTTTGAATATTGGGAAGCTGGTTTTTTTAATATTTGATGGTTATTGTTTTGTATAAATTTATGGTTTTCATACTTTTGTTACTTCAGATATTGAGGTCATCATAAGAATTGGTTTGTGTTTATCCCTGTAACTCCTAATTAATTTCTTTTTTAGTTATTCAAATTGTTATATTATATTAAAATTTCAGAAACAAAATAATTCTTGAATGTTAAAAATTAGAGCTAATATTCATATGGAGAAAAAATAATAATAATAATAATAATAACAACAACAATAATAATAATAATAATAATAATAATAATAACAACACCACTTTCTATTTCCTTAATTTCAGCCCCAAATACATAACCACTTACATGGATTTTATGAACTTGCATTTAAAAAAAGAAAAAAGAAAAAAAAAACTCATTAACTTAAAAGCAAAGCAACAGTAATCCAACAAAGATGCCCACAAATTACCTTAAAACATGAATATGTCTCCACCAAGGCAACCCAAACAGCAATTGCAGATGCAAAATTCCTTAACAGAACGTAGTCTAACGGAAATAACCGTAAAGCTCGAAGAAGCAGATGCAAAGGAGCCAAGGGTTAGCATTATCCGTTGTGGGAGCAGTCAAAACAACTCTGAAGAATCTGAATGGAAGAAGTGCATTTGGACCTACGATAGGCCACGATGCAAATTGGCCCGGCTTGCACATCGCTTCATCCTTCTCGTGTACTCTCAAGTTCGTCCAATTGTTTCCATCCATGGAGCCCTGTGACGATGATCATGTGATTACTCTCTTACCAACTTCTCTTCCATATAACAACCATATCAAAGATGAATCTAAGTCCGTAATTACCTGGAAACTCCAGTTCCTGATGAAGGCCGTTGATCCGTCTTGTCTCAATGTGTAATGGTTGCACATCAACTGTGAAAAGAATGATATCGATTTTATATTGAGACATGTGTTATCTAAATGTGTTGATGCACCGAACGAACCTGATGACCATGGCCAATGTCGACCATCCACCATGAAGTGTTTTTACCATCCTCCATTCGAGGGCCAGCGAAGGACGTTCCCTGGCATGAAATCGGTTTTGTTTTAGTTTTATTCTATGCAAGAAAATATTTCAAAATGAGTCTTTGTATAACAATACTCACTCTGATCTCAATTAAGTGTCGTTCTAGAGTTTGTGTCATAGACATGAAAATTGGACAGATATACCCACAACTAATAAAGGAACTTAGGATTCAAAATTGGAAAGAAAAAGATTGCATCAAATTCCTAAATTTTAGCCAAGGAATATTAATAGGGATAATTTGGGAATAAATTGCATAAAAGTTTAAAATGACACTTAATTGGAACCAGAATTTGGCCTCTAATTTTTTTTAGATATGATATAGATCGATAACACTAGTCTGCCTTTGCGCCGGGCTGCTCATTTTGTGCCCGCTAGGCCCCTACGTCCCTTTATCTCGGATCGGAGATGCTAACAGGACAGACAACACTAAATTGGGATCGAAGGGAGTAACATTTTTACCTGGTAACTCCTGGAGACTAAAACCTTTGGATCGGTGAATCTGGAAAGTGGACTGCTGGCAGTAATGGTTACTTTCTGAAACAAAAGAATAGAAATTGAAGTGAACCATGAATGCATATTCCACCATGGAATGAGGTCAAGAGAGAAAGTATCAGGTTGCGGTTTTACCTTGGATAAAACGGGATTTACCCACTGATGTTCACCATAGGATGTGCCAGCAAAGTACAACACTCCATTGCTATCTCCATCGCATATGTGCTGGAGTTCCTTGAAACTTGATCTCCTGTGTTGGAACTTACTGTAAGAAAGAAACACGATCAGTATTGATATATATGAAACTTCCGAATTTATGGCTTCATGGTTCACGAAGGAATAATCCTCCAACAAACCAAGAACACTAACCCGAATATTGACATGGTAAATAGACAAACCATGAATATGGATTAGACAAAAAAAAGCATTCAAGATTTAATGTTTATTATTATCTTGATCGATCTCTATTATTATCATTCCTTGTACATGGATTAGACCAAAAGGCATTCAAGACTTAATGTCCTAATCTAACCAAAGTACTTACGTCAAATCTTTCACATGCCCAGAAGACCCGAAATCCAGAAAAGCAATGGCTTCTTTCACCTGTGGACGACAATACACTAAGAAGATAAACCTGTCTGTCCACTAAGGAATCCAGATGAGGGATTATCCGAACGTACCAATCCACTGAATGTAGGTATGCGCATGCTGAGGTTGCTTCTTTCCAACTGAAATTGATGAACGGTTTTGGAAGTTAGAAAGTGGTCGAACAAAGTTCCACGACTATGTTAGAAGTTAAAAACAGACAGATTTAGTACACACCTTTTGAAGAACAGAATATGGAAGCAAAGGGAACCGCACAAAACTTAAAAATGCTTCTAATGAGTCAAGCCTATCACCAAAAACAAGTTTGGGTGTTAAGTATAGCATCATTTCGTCTACTCTGTCCCATCCAAACAGCTCCTCAGCTTTGCAACACCAAAGTAATATTGCATTGAGAACTCGTTCCTCGGAAGTTACTGTCAATTCTGGATGCTGTAAAAACAAAAAAATCTTCGACATGAGATACAGTAACCATGTCACATCTGTGTTGCAAATTGCAACACCAAAGATTGCATTGAGAACTCGTTTCCAGCAGGGGCTTCGTTATACAATAACAGAAGCAAGAATCACCTGAAGAATGTTTCGAAATGTTGATTCATCTAACATGACAAAGTCGATGCTGGCGGTTGTGCAATAATCAAAATGCGTTGAGAATGTCCTCTCACACGTTTCTTCAATTAGTTTACATGAAGTGACAGATGAAATCACTAGCAAAATTTGGCACACTGATCCCTGCAACAAAGTCCAAAAGTTAGCCACACAAACAATAACCAAAACAATTGTGCCAAAACTGTCTGCTTCCTCGTCCATTAAACTTGGTATAACAGTAAAACTTGTAGTTTGTAGTATGACCTTCTGCCACTAGAACTCCAAGCCTGCATATAATATATAGACGAGATGCATCAATATTTCATATATATTTGCTATAAAATGTCTCTGCTTGTGTTCACTAGCCCCACACTGCACCATTATCTCCATTGTCATAGTTCTACTTGCCCCAAATGAAGGCTTAATTTCAATGACAAATTAATAGGCCATAGCCGTATTAGTACACAATAAGGCAACAGTTACTGCATTACCTCAGACAGGTGTTCTAAAAGTCTTTTGCAACATTCCTGATGAAGAAGAGAAACCCCAAACTGATCTGCCAACAAAAGAAGCTGAAGTAGCAAAACGTCGGTTTCCATGGTCTCATGTTCATCACATTCTCCTGTGTACATGAATTCGAGCATAATCTTGAATGCATCAAAGCAGACATCCTTCAAGCAAATCTTCGATGAAACACTTTCACTCATCCCATTTGTGAACATCTGCATACGCATATTTATCACATTAATCAGCCTTCTTAAAGGAAGTATAAGGTAACTAAAAAGTCATTATACAAAAAAACTTCAAGACATATATCAAGATTATGTTGACATAGAGATTTGGAAATTACACTACCTTTGTAAAAGGGGCACTCCATAAGCCAAGGATGATTTTATGTAAGTGTGCAACTTGACTGTAGCCTTCAATATAAATGTCTACATCACTGTACTGGCCGGTCAACCGGTAACTATTAAGCCTCCTAATATCAATGGGTAAATTGTTCAGAAAAACAGCAGGGCAATTGAACCGTGTGCTTGGATACGATATCTCTACACATTTTCCCGAGTCAAAAAGTTTCTTGTTGAGTTTAAAGCGCTCCATCATTTCTTCACACTGCTTTGCCAGAGCACTTACTTCGAACTGTAAGCTTAGAGCTTTTAGAGAACTGAGATGCGATTCCGGAACCTACATCGTAGTACACAGCTATTAGAAAAGGGAAAATACAGAAACAAACTATTCAGTATTCATAGTAATAATTTAAATAAAAAAAGAAAGAAAAAGAAGATGAAGCTAGAATGATACACGATGGATATCTTATCACATGCAGCTGACCTTGGTGTTGCCTGTGTAGATGTACTCAAGAAGTGCATGCAGGATAGGATAGCTAACATCTTTGAGGTGGATAAAATCTTCATCCGTGCAACTCAGATTAAAGTTCCCGGCTGCAGCTAATATGACCTTATGTGCAGGGACGGACCTTTCGTCTTGTCCAACAATAAAGAAGACATCTGAAAGTTCCCAATTCTCTAGAAATTTTTCAAGTCCCCAATTTTCATACTCCCCATTATCTTCTTCTAACTCTTCATCGGCATCTTCCATGCCATTATATTCTCCACAATCCACATGTTTCCAAAGAGATATATGGTTCTGCGTTAGGGGCAGGACGTTAATGTTCCGATACCCTACATGCCTATCCCAGCTGCTAAGCCCAACGTACTGAACACTGCAATTGGGGTTCGAATCCAGCCACTGAAAGACGAGATTTTGGAATGGATACCTGCCCTTGCCGATGCATATCAGGCCATCATATATGCTAATCCAGTAGCTCTGAAATGTCGAAGCACAATGAAGATCGACCCCAGAAACGTCCACCACCGTCTTCCCATCAACCTCGATATTCAACCTTTTATTTCTGTGGCTGCCGATAATCACCGTGTAATGTGGACTATTGTCCCTTTTGTAATGGTAATGCTGACTGCCTGTTTTTTCTCGGAAGACAATTGTGACATCGTTGTGTGCGAATGCATCAAAAGCAACACAGCCTCTACCAGCTTCCCTGAACCTTAAATCGTCATGCCAAGCACACTCAAATGGCGCCACAGTTAGGAACTTCTTCTGCTTCATCTCCATTGTTTTTGTGCACAGAAAAAGGAGGTTCTTGATTCAACATGCACTTTTCCTGCAAATCAAACACATATGAAAAATGAATCAAGCAAAAAAGGGCCTGATAAGTTAGTTGTCCTTTACATTGGATTACCAGCTTTTATCGATCTTTTTATAAAATAATTATCAAATACACCAAAATTGGCATCATTAGCAAAAAAAGAGGAAAAGGTTCAACTCCAGTGGATTAAAATGCTGGCTAGAACCAAGTTTCTCAATCTACTGGGAAGAGAAAGGATGTTTCGATATTTAACACTTACTAATGGTGATCCTGAAATTTTCAGACTGTGTCGACTGTCAAATTGTAATAAGGATTTAAGCACACTAATTTCTTTATGTATGCTAATTCATAAAACTTGCAGGCATGTGGTATATACTCATTCAATTACAAAACTATCCACATATCCAAATATCCATTGACTATAAAACAAAACTACCTTGTGGGCTCACACGAAAGCAGCTAAATTACCGGATTTGGGAAAAAAAAAAAAAAAAACACCTCAAAATTTTTGAAACTTGTACTTAGAAGAAGTTGCAAGGTTTGATCATACAACACAAAAAAAAACTTCAGCTCTTTGAAACCTTTACACACATAAAGTACAATTATATCAACTATATGTAAAATTTCAAAACTGAAAGACAATGAAAGCAAATTAAAGAACAAATAACGAATCACAGCAAAGTACCCTTAATGAGTCAGTAACAGTTGTAAGATTTAAAGACCAATGACCAGAGAGCTGGCTTTATAAAAAAAAAAAAACTGGATGAACTGAAAGATCACAGATGATGGGATTTAACTTGCAACAATTATAGAAAATTAACTATTATTTAAGGAGCAAAAATATCAGACAACAAAACAACTGAAATTTCACCATCACCCAACCGTGAAAATCTTCAAACAATATCAAAATGTTGTCACAATCTGAGATAAGCCCAGAAATTGGCAGAATCCATCCAAATGACCTCCCCCTCCAATAAAACATTCTTAAGCCCCACAAAAACAATTAATTAATGTAAATATCAATTCACATCCAAGTTGAAAAAATCCTAGGCCACATGCTCATCCATGCACAGAAAAATATCCAATTTTGAAAAGGAATAAAATAAGGTGCACATGTGTCATGAAATAAGAAATCAGCAAATTTGAAAAAAAATCCATCAAAAACATCATATTACAATGAGAAAACCGCAAGTACCTGATATAATATCCTCAGAAAACCATCTCAATCCAGCAGCCCTAATTACAAGACAAGATTTTTGGACATAATTACATATGAGTGAAGCATATACGAGTGTGTGTGTGTGTGTGAAGAAGATGTGAAGTATTTATAGATTTCAGCAAAAAAACCGAGGCTGGCGAAGAGTTTTGTAAGATTTTGTTGCTATATTATATAATCCCAATTCCTATCTCGCGGAGATGATTCGAGTCAAAAGTCAGTCATGGGGAAGTAATATAGACGCAGCCAAGTGGCATTTTGTAAGGAATTTCGCCGAACACGTGGCATTTCAAATTGATCTCTGTCTGATTGCATTTTGTACCTTAATTTCAAACTTAATTCACTAATTTGTAGATAAGAATTCTTTTATTCAAAAAAAAAAAAATTAAAAAAAATGTGTAGATAATAATTCGATCTTTGCAAGTTATTAAAGTAAGAATTCGAAGATCTGCATCCACCACATTCATCATCCTGAGATTATGATTATGGGATGAGAGAGAGAGGCATTTTGCAGAAAGGATAAGAGAATCCACAAACGGATTTTTCAAGCATTATTTAAATTGTGAATCTGACTCATAATATTATATTGCATATATAGTATGGAAAAAGTAGTTATGATTTATGCAAATAAAATTTAAACACGCACGCTTAATTCATAATCTTTTCAAGCACACTACACTTTATAATTTTCAACAATTGCATACTAATTCAAGAGTTTTTTTTTCCCTTCAAAATAAAATAAAATAAGTAAAATTATTATACTATCTTCATATATTGTGGAATAACTCACCTCACAAAACTAGATTTGTAATATAGTAATATAAAAGTTCTACTCAAATTATTTATTTTTAAATCGTAAGTATATTGAAGATATTAAAATTAATAATGAATTAAGATTATACAAATAAATCCAAATGTAGAAAATAACATTAATAATATCTAGAGAAAGATTGATTCTGAATGTTTGATAGATTGTAATGTAGTGAAGATATGGTTGGACATATCCCTATCAGCCACGTCAGTTTTAAGTGTGCTGTCTCATATCTCAACCCCAATAATTTTGGACTCATACCATAAATTAAATTAGATTCAATTTGGTCCAAATGGGCCAAAATATGCTCAAAACGTGAAGAAGACGAAACGTGTAGATCTCGAGTTTCTTTTTGTATTAAATATAGTGTAATTAAAGAAAAAAACCAAATCATCGATTAACTTTTTGATGGTTGTATCTTGCTGTTTTCAATACTTAAAGCTACACCAATTTTCACTCAACAAACAAAAGGTATTTTATTTGGTATGAAACAACAATATGAAAGAGTAAATAAACTGTCTAAGAAACCACAGTGAAATCAATCATTAGTTACAAATCATGAATTAAATTGACAAGAAACCACGATGAAATCAATCATAGTTACAAATCATGAATGAAATAATCTGAAAACTACCATCATCACAAAGAACATGATGAAAACACCCTAAGAAACACATAATTGCATCCGAGAGACGGAATTTGACATCTTTACCCTTCAACGAGGAAAACAGCAGGCTCCGTTTCAGCAGCATACCCGTATTTGGATGTCCTATACTTCTTATAAACGCCCGTAAGCTTCCCATTTCCTGCCTTTTGATGCAAACTCACCATCAATCTTGCACATTCCCTAAAAGAACACCAAAAAAAAGAATCACACAAAGTTTTGCTCGACTTTTACTAGTAAGGAGGACTTGCACTTACATGAGCTGATCCACGCCGTAACTAGAGTGCGCCTCACACGTCTTACTCCACTGCTTATTCCCGGTTAGACAGCATTGTGCGGTGAAGATTGCAGCCGCGGCTAGCAAGGAAGGTGGGAACCGTAGCATCTCATATTCAATGAGGCAGAGTTCTATAATGAAGAATGATAGCGTCTCCAACTAGTTCAAGTCCATTGAAAATATTTAGTTAGTAAACTAAACAGTGATGATGCTTACAATCTGTGCATTTAATCTTGTAAATGTAAACCAACCGTTTTGTCAGATTGGGCAGCTTTGAGGAAACGTCTCATGAACACATATGGAGTTGGCAATGAGAGATTATACTGTAAGGTATTCACCATTGATTGTTCCTGTAGGCCATTGTGAACCATTGAGATTTGAGATCAAGAAGTGTATTGTTGCATAGTCATATTACAACACAAATTATATAACATGGTACCATAACAAGAAGTTCTGTTCTGGAGTAAGCTTTGTCGGATATTGTGATGAAATCATCCACAACGGGGACATAGATTTCTTCGTACTTGCAAGCAAGGAGCATGGCAGTCACTCCAATAAGCTGTAGTTTTTTTCTCACAACAGAGTGGACTGCTAAGAATCGATCTATGAGGTTGACAGTTAAGTATAATGTCTCGTCCATCAATTCAAACTTGTAATGCACCTATATATATATATAGCTAGAAAATGTCAATGAGGAAACAATTGCTTGTTTTCTTGTTGAAAACAAAGACAGTTCTGAGTGCAGCAACATTCAGTTTACCTCTATCAGCCAATCAATAAGAATCGCCCTCATTCGTTCGTTAATGTCAACTTGCTGATCCATGTAGTTCGGAGGAACACAACTTAAGCTCTGCAATCAAATTACACCATTGAAACACAAAACATAAGATTTAAGGGTAATAATATGATGATTCTAGATAATAAAGAAAAGGATCTAATTGCATCTCCTTTTCTGCCTGAAGAACAAAACAACACGATGACATCCTCTTATAATTTAAAGGGATTCTTGATTTTTCTGCCTACAGATCAAACGAAGATGATGATATCATCTTGTGCAGTTAGTTTAGCAAGAGGCTGTTTCTAATTACTTCACTACAGAGAATTTGTTACTTTGTCATTTAATAGGCAATCTAACAAGTTCAACAAACCCATATAAGATGAAAGATTGATAGTCTCAAGAAATTCCTAAATTTATATCAGAATAAAAGCACCAGAAACTAAGACTCAACATATGCTATGCAAGATTAGTAATACATCTCAGGCTAATGGAAGAAAGTTTCACCTCGGTGTTTTTGTAGTATGCATATATATCGTCAACATACTCAGTAACTGCAAGTGGATTATTCTTATCATAGCTATCTATGTCCATCACTGGCTCGTCCGCGTCAAGACCCTCCATTTCACCTTCAGCATCCTACATATATTTAGAACATAAAACTTGAATTTAACGGATAGCTAAATACCAAAGTCAGAAACTAGCCGAATCCCAAGTTTACAGAAATGAATACCATTCGATCAATTTCTTCCAGCATAGCTTCTGTATGTTGCACAAACATCGGCACATCATGGTCATCAGTGGACATGTAATCCCCTGCATTTGTCCTAAAACAGTCCAATGATGGATGTGTACTAGGAATTGGTTGAGTGGATGGCTTGACCTCCTACATTGACACATGGCCATTTCTTAGGCACAAGAAAAACATAAAACAATACAAGAATGTGATGACTTCTATTCGTTTGTAGAAATATATACCTCAAGTGATTTTTCATGATCTTTACCAGTCAATTGTGCAGCAAACTTCCTGAAAAGGCAACAAGATTCCAAGATAAGAAGAAGGAATGTCTAAGAACTCCAAAGCAATTATTATGAATGCTTATATGTCTTTCATGAAATCAAGAAAAGAAAAGAAAAGATTCCAAACCTAGTGATGGGACGATGAATTGGAATTACAGAATTCTTATTACAAAGAGCATTTTTCCTGAACAAGGTTGAAGTTGTAAACAACTAAGCAATGGAAACTGACAAACAACAAAAAGGAAACCAATCAAAGAGTGAGGTTTAAGGAATTCATACTCTGTAACAAGACCTCTTTTGTGAAGAGCAGATGGGGCTCTTATGATGTTCTCATCGATCGTACTCAAGGCCTTCCTATTATGCCCACCTTGAACAATCTTTAAACCCCCTAAATATCAGCATAAAAAGCAATAATAAAGTAAAACACATTGTAGATTTTGTAGAAAAACACATTGAATTGATCAGATTCTCAAACAACCTTATATCTTCATAGAAACAACTTCATATCTTCATAAAAAGAAACCCCAAGTGAGAATCAAACAGGGATGGAATGACCAGTTCATAATCAAGATTTTCTTTGGACAGTAATGAAAAGAAAAACAAGCAAGAATTACACAAGAACAAAAAAAACTAATTCATTAACTAAGATTTAATAAAAAAATATAGAATTAATCAGAATGTTACATCTTAATGGGAAGAAACCAAGCAAGAACCAAACAAGGAGTGATTCGTAGATAAATTCTTTGGAAATTTGAAATTACCTTGAATGTTAGAAGGTCTGATCGCCCCAGGAAAATTCTCATCCGATACATCCATCTTCTGAAATAAAATTTAAAAAAGTCCATAAAAAAATCACTGAATTATTTTGAAAAACCGAGTAGGATTCCAATTATTAATCGAGTAAATGACAAAACCCAGATAACAAGATCAAAGAAAAGAAAGAAAACTTAACAACCTTGAATCAAGAAACTATCTGAATCAAAATAAACCCTTCCTCCAGAAATCTCAAAGAGAGAGTCTACAAAGAAAACTCCATCAGCCCAATTAATGGAGTCTTCCAGATAAATCTCTCTCTCTCTCTCTCTCTCTCTTGCGGAGAGAGAATCTTTGTTTCAATTAAATGTTGTCTGTCCGCTTTCTCTCTCTCTTTCCCTCATATATTTGAAAACAACGGCTAGTGAAAGAAATTGTTCGTACGATGCAATTGGTCGTACAATGAAAGGTTGCGATGTTACCTATTTAACGGTTTTTACATTCTTGTTGAAAAAAAAAACTTTTTTTTTTTCAAATTTTTTCATTAATTGTCGTGCCGTTAAAGTCCACTTCTATTAATCTCACTAATAAGTTAATTACCACTTTTTTATTAAAAAAAAAAATCACTTTTAATTGCAAAATCGACCTACCTTTTTATTTTATTTTTAATTATTTGTTTCTAAAAATCATTTGAAAGGATATTTTAAGACATGTCTTTCACATTTAAAGAGTGTTTTTTTTTTGAATCTTAATTTGTTCAACATCTAAATCTTGAAATAAATAACTTCGATTGTTTTTCTTCTACACTAAGTAGTTGTTTGTCATAGACTATATATGTGGAGGATTAGAGTTGATATAAAAGGTACACTTTTTATGTTTTGCAATTTGATATCTATTTCATTTTTATTACTCTCGTTGAGGGATTTATGTTTTTATGCTCTTGAACCTTGCTTTTCTGTGATGGTTGCTAGATTCTATTGAAATAAAGGAAAACAAGCAAGAAATTGTTTTCCAATTTGATCTCTTTGTTTTACACGTATGAATTAAAATGTAAAATTGTTGCTACATTGCCATCGGAGTATGATCCTACCTCAATTGGATTACTAGGTAATTTTCTTGATTAAAAAAATTATATGTTAAAAAGTGCTGAATATGTCAGCTTGCTTTTGAACATGGCAAGATTAGCCAACTGTATTTCTTATATTTCTTTTGAACTACTCTAATTTACAATACTTGCTTTTAAAAATTATACTTTTATTTAATTGCAATGAATAGCTTTAATAGTGCAATCAAAAGATTTAACTAGTATTTGTATTCAAAAATATGGTTAATTTCATATTCCAATCTATATTATGTATGTTTTTTTAATTGTATAATTTGATTAGTTTAGAATGTGTTTTTAATGCATTTTATGTAGTTGCATTTGCTATTTTTCTATTTATCCTTATTTTATGTCAAATGTCCAAAAACTCTCATTGTGTATATACATGATTAATCTAATCATGTTGGAGCAATTTTGGAGATAAAGAAAATGAAGGCCAATGAATAAAGAAATCGAGCTCTATGTGAAAGGTTGCAGTAAAAGGGGTATGTATATTGGATCAGAGACTTTTATTGGATTATCCAATCTGTGAACAAAAGCCCAGTGGGAGCCCAACAATAGCCATAAGATTGTTCAGTGAAGCTCAAGACCCAAAATATTAGAAAGAATAATATTCCAACAAGGAGAGAAAATCATTGTTCCGAGCCGCTTAACTGAGTCTGAGAGCGATGAAGAGGTTGGAGAGATTCATATTTTAGAATTTGCTTTTTTTATTTTCTCAAGATGCTGAGGATAGTTCCATACACTAAGCATAAAGGGATGTTCAACCTCTATTTTGGAATTTATATCTCTTGAATGATTTGTATTGTTTGATTTATGGTATTGCATGATTTGATTTAGCAGGGCTCGTTAGATTGAATTGTTGTTATATCTATTATTAGAGTATAAATCGTAATTCATAATTGTTACGAATTTATATTCTTTTGTAGCAAATAATACTTAATTTGTTAGGGGCAACACATTTCTAGATTATTCAAATCGAGTTTGTAAATTTGAAGTAGTTAGTCCTATCGTCTTAGAGATTAATGCATTCATCACATCAAATCTGAAGGTCATACCTGTTAAGTCGTCTGATTGAACATGGTTTATTAAATAACTTGTTTTTACGAGACTATTTAGATTAGCAAAGCTTGTTACTAATCAAGGGACGGGGTTTTGAGGGATAAATTAAAAGAATCGTAATTAATCAATCCACTTAGGGGATACTAAACTAAGAATTGGTGTCTTATTTATTGATTCTTATTTGTTAGATTGCTTTCGTCTTTGATTGCAGCATAGTAGCTTGATAGATTTTTAGTGTAATTAGATAATATTCCAACCAACCTCCCCTTTACCTTGTTAATTTGTGAGTCATTAGCATTAGTGAAACAGAAGAAGGAGCTGTTCAAATTCAATTTTTAAATGAACAGAAAAAATTATTACTTCCATCTTCTATATCTAGAAATAATTTTATGTTTAAAACAAGAACAACAGATTCTTATATTTCACCTCTAGATTATTGGGTAGATTTACCACAAACATCTAGAGCTTCTACTTCTCAAATAAGAGAAGAATTAGAATCTGAAAGAAATAGAAATAAAGAAGAAGTCTGTATTGACAGAAATAAAATTGTTCGAGATTTTAATTATGGAAATATTCATAAAGACAGTGACACTATGTCAGATGCCTCATTCAGTTTTCATGATTAATACATCAATCAATTTTGAAAAGGGATCACTTGCTAGGCAGGAAATTTGCAAGGAATTTAAAAATTCCAAATGGATACTTTTTAGAAAATGGTTTTTTGAAAACTTATCAGATAATCTTGAACAAATTCAAGAAGAATTTTACAAAAATTGTAAAGAAAATAATACAAAAATATATTTTGTTCCTTGGTTTATAAAAACATATATAATAGACCAAATTTCTGTTTTAGAAAGAACTTATAAGTTAACAACGGGACAAGAACAAAAATCTTTGTATCCTCCCAATACTTCATTTCAAATGGAGAAAAATAGTAAAATTATGAATTTTACAGCATTTTCAAAATTAATTGAAAATGAAACTTTACAAGTTACCATAAAACATATAAATGTTTTAATGGAAAAACAAAATTATTCTAATTTATATTTAAATATAATAGGAGAAGAATTAAACTCTCTTCATAGTAAAATTGAAAATATTTTCTCAATTCTACAAAAAATTAAACCTGATGTTCATATTGAAGTAAAAAAAGAAACATATATAGTTTCAATGGCTTCGTCATCCATTCAACCACCTCCAGAAATAAAAGATTTTAAATTAAAATCAACAAAAAATAATCTGGAAGAATTAATTGTTGAATTGACAGAAAAATTTAAAAGACAGAGTATTTCTACTTTAAATAAGGATGAAGGAACAAATGAACCCTCTATAGATAAAATAAATAAAATTAAATGGGCTGATAGGCCTACTCAACAAAGATATTATTTAACTAAACCAACTCCTATTGATGTTTTACATGAGGAAAAAGAATTCTTCTCAGAAACAAGTTATAATGGGAAAAATATTTATGAATGGAATTTAGATGGATTCACAGATACACATATTCATAATATGGCCCATAGAATGCTCATGTACAGTATTGTCTGTATGGCAGCAGGAAATAGTGATAAAAATATTGCTAAAATGATTATAGCAGGTTTTACAGGTCAACTTAAAGGTTGGTGGGATAACTATTTATCTCAAACAGCAAAAGATACAATACAAAATGCTGTTAAAATAGAAAATAATAATCAAAACAGTAATGTTGTTTATACTCTAATAATGACAATAATTGAACATTTTACTGGAAGATTTTCTGATAATAGCGAAAATATTCGTACTCTTCTAAGTAATACAAGATGTAGAACTTTAACAGATTTTAGATGGTATAAAGATACTTATCTATCTAGAGTCTTCGAATTACCTGATTGTAATAATATTCATTGGAAAGCCAAATTTATAGATGGTCTTCCAAGTCTTTTTGCTGAAAGAATTAAAATAATTCTTAGAAAATAACATTTAAATATTCCTTATGATAATTATACATATGAAAATTTAATAAATGTTTGTGTTCAAGAAGGATTATCCCTTTGTAATGAACTAAAATTAAACAAACAAATTAAAAATCAAAGTATGATAGAAAGAAAACAATTAGGACATTTTTGTGACCAATTTGGTATGGAAACATCCAGAAGAGATAGAAATGAAACCTATTCTAAAAATAAAAGACACTCTAAAAATCTTAGAGATAAAAATGAAAAACAATATAAGAAAAGAAGACATTTCTATGAAAAATTTAAGGAGAAAAAGAAAAGAAGAAAAGAAACCTTTAATATAAATAAAGGTAATAAAGATAAGAAAAATATTATTTGTCATAAATGTCATAAACCAGGTCATTATGCTAATGAATGCTGGACTAAAGTAAAAATAAATAAATTAGAAATTGATGATAATATCAAAAATGCTTTATTACAAATAATGTTAGAATCTGATTCAGATAGTAAATCAGATAATAAATCAGAAGAAGAAGAATCATATTATTCAGATGATTTAAAAGATTCAGATAATGAAAGTTTATCTTCAAATAATGAAGAATGTAATAACTGTATGCAAGGTCAACCTTGTATTAATCATATCAGTAATACTGATGAAAAAGGGGATGAATTTTATAAACTCTTATCTCAATTTCAGGATTTTAGTATAAATACTATAGATAATAATTCTTTTATAGAATTACTAAAAAATATAAAAGATCCTGAATTAAGATCAAAAATTATTGATCAAATTGAAAATACACCATCTACAAGTAATAATAAGAAAGAGGAAATAAATATTCCCATCCAAAATCAAAATCAATCATACTCTATGAAAGAAATTCATAGAATGTTAAAACAAAAATATGGTGATAAAAAACCAACAACTACCGAAGAATTATTAATAGAAATTAATAATTTGAAAAATGAAGTAAAAGATCTTCAAAAATGTAATATAAATATACATCATAGATTATCCATAATAGAAAAAGAAAGAATTATGGAAAAAGAAGAGTTTGTAGAATTAGAAGAACAACAAGAAAATTTCTTGTCAACAATAGATAAAAACAAATCTGCAAAAGAAATTATCCAAATCATGAATATGTATACATCACAAAAATGGTATACAAAAATAACTCTTTTAATTGATAATAATTATCAAAAAAGCTTCATTGCTATGATTGATAGTGGAGAAGATTTAAATGTTATACAAGAAAGATTAATTCCTTCAAGATATTTTCATAAAACAACTCATTCTCTTTCACATGCAGGAGGAGGGTCTCTGGATATTAGTTATAAACTACCAGAAACTTTAATATGTAAAAATGGAAGCTGTATTCCTACTAGTTTCCTTCTTGCAAAAGATATTTCAAGTCAACTTATTCTTGGCTTACCTTTTATACATAGTATATATCCTTTAACACGTATTGATGAAAAAGGAATAATTGGTACCTATAAAAATAAACCTATTATTTTTGAATTTATAGATAGACCTATCCAAAAGGTTATTAATGAAATAAAAGAAAAAATGGATAGAAAAATATTTCATATAAATTATTTAAAAGAAGAAATTAATCTCCTTACTATTGAAGAAAAATTAAACAATCCTAAATTAAAGGATAAAATAAAACTAATTTATAATAAGTTTTCCTTAGAAATATGTAATGATCACCCAAATGCTTTTTGGGATAGAAAAAAACATGTTATTTCTCTTCCTTATGAAGAAGATTTTAATGAAAAGGACATTCCTACAAAATCTAGACCTTGTCAAATAAATTCTGAATATTTAGAATTATGTAAAAAAGAGATAAAATTTCTTCTTGATAAGAAGCTAATAACTCCTTCTAAGTCTTCATGGTCGTGTACGGCTTTCTATGTTAATAAACATTCAGAACAAGAAAGAGGTGTACCTAGACTTGTCATAAATTATAAACCCCTTAACAAGGTTTTAAAATGGATAAGACATCCTATTCCAAATAAAAAAGATCTTATAGATAGACTTTTTGGAGCTTTAATATTTTCAAAATTTGATTTAAAATCAGGATATTGGCAAATGCAAATAGAAGAAGCTGATAGATATAAAACAACTTTTAATGTTCCTATAGGACATTATGAATGGACAGTTTTACCTTTTGGGTTAAAAAATGCTCCTTCAGAATTTCAACAAATCATGAGTGATATATTTATTCCTTATAACAATTTTATAATTGTTTATATCGATGATATTCTGGTATTTTCTAAAGATATTGAAACTCATTTCAAACATTTAGAAATCTTTAGAAAATTAATTATACAAAATGGTCTTGTTATATCAAAACCAAAAATGAATTTATTTCATACAAATGTCAGATTTCTAGGACATAATATTGAAAAAGGAAAAATAATTCCTATACAAAGAAGTATGGAATTTGGAAATAAATTTCCAGATATAATTACTGATAAAACACAATTACAAAGATTTCTTGGAAGTCTAAATTATATTTCTTCATTTGTTGAAAATATTTCAAAAATATCTGCTATTTTATATGATAGACTGAAGAAAAATCCTAAGTCTTGGACTGATGAACATACCAAGGTAGTTAAAATTATAAAAGAAAAGGTAAAAAATATTCCTTGTCTTATGCTTGCTAATCCTCAATGGGAAAAAATTATTGAAACAGATGCCTCAGATTTAGGGTTTGGGGGGATTTTAAAACAAATAAATCCAAAAGATAAATAAGAAATTCTTGTTAGGTTTTATTCAGGAAAATGGAATCCTGCACAGAAAAATTATGCTACTGTGGCTAAAGAAATTTTAGCTATAGTAAAATATGTTATAAAATTTCAAGATGATTTATATAATCAAAAATTTATTATAAAAACAGATTGTCAAGCAGCAAAAGGTCTTTTCAAAAAAGATTTTAAACACGATATTTCAAAACAAATGTTTGCATGATGGCAAGCCTATTTGGCTCCTTTTGATTTTGAAATTGTTTATAAACAAGGAAATGACAATAATTTGCCTGATTATTTAACAAGAGAATTTCTTCTATGATTTCAGATAGGAGTCAACAGGGACGAGGATCCTATTTCCCTAATAGGGGAAGAGGAAGGGGAAGAAGTTCCCATCAAATCTTAGCCCAACATGGCAAACAAAAGCTTATTTCTCAGAATATTTCTAGAAGTGTATCAGGAAATATTCCTGATAAAAATCATCAATTATATGGAGATTTTCAAGAATTTTTAAAAAAGAAATCACAGGAACATAGTCCTGAAGAAAATGAAGAATCTTCCTATGCCAGTATTACTTCTAAGGAAAAGAGTAATATACTATTTAAAAAATCTGAATACAGAGATCTAATTCTTCTAATAGAAGAAAAAGATATCCAATGGAAAGATAGTCCATGGACTATTATGGATAGATATGTTCCTAGTGGAACCATTATAAGTGGTTCATATAAATCAAGAGAATTTTATGAAGAAATGCTTAGAGCATTAGAAAGTGTTGACATTGAACACTTTGGTCCTGGAAATAACCAGACAAATGAACATGCATATTCAAAGTTCACTATCAAGAAGATTATATCTCTTGAAGAATGGGGATTATCTCCATTGGTTGAAAAGGAAGTAATACATCCTAGTCAAAGAAATTCCTATAAATTTAATTTTTGGGATTATATTGATGGCTTTCATAAAGCCCTTTTCTTTGAAAATAAGAAAAAGAAACATACTTGGTTGATAAAAATTTGTAGCAATTGCTCAAAACATCAGGTTAATAACTGGTTCTATGATTGGTGGAAAATATTTGGTACCACCATAGACATTTTACCAGATAATTATAAAAATTTGATGGAAGAATGGACTATGTGTGCACCTTCAGTTGAAAATAATTCAATAAAGGGTCAAACCCCTTGTCAATTTTTTATAGAATCAGGTATTCCATGGATATGGAAATTGACACCAGAATTCGGTTATACCGATAATGGAACTCCTTGCTTATGGAGACTTGGTCATACCAAGATGTGAGATAAAATGAGCAGAATTGATCCCGAAACAGGAGAATTATATTCTCAATCTACCATTGATAATATCAAGGAAAAAATAAAGTGTTATAAAACACTAAAAGAAAAGAAAAAAGAAGAGATAAAAGATTTAAATAGTTCTTTTAAAAGAATTTCTCAGAAATATGCTGGAACATTTTCCAAGCAAAAAATGATAGATATATATCTTGAAGAAATGAAAAATGATCTTTTTAAGAATCTACAAAATACTGGATGTTTAGGTTCAAAATCTGATACTTCAATGTTTTCTGACTCTAGCAGCAGGGAAGAAACAGAAAGATTATTTTCTGAACAAGAAGGCCAAGACCAGGAAGAAGAAAATCCTGAGTTAAGTGTGTCTTTCGACATTCTCAAAGAATCTCTGATGCAAAAATTCAAAGATTAAAATGCAAGACATAAATCTGGATTTATATTTCATTCAGAGGAATTATCCGCATACACTATGGCTACCATTTTTTAATCCAATCTTCTATGAAGGACAAGAAAGCTGGAATAGAGTTTCAACAATTAAAAGAAAAATAAAAATTATTGAAGAAAGAATAAAAAAAGTAAAAGAACTTCTTATTTTTGATCCATATTTTCAAGATAATGAAAATAATGAATTGTTACTTGACCTATGGAGACTCAAAGAATAACTCAAGGCGTTCAAAACCCAAAGCTCAATTCTTGCAGGATAAAAGAGACAAAGAAGATAAAGATGCCCTCCACTTGGTGGACCTCTCATATTAGTGGAATGGACAATAAAGTCCAATAAAAAGAATCTTTACTATTTGCTTTTATAAAACAATAATTGTAATAGTATTGTAATAGTTTTTCTTTTCCCCTATTTATAGGGCTTGTTTTTCACTTGTTAGGGCATGCTTGAGTAAAGTACTCGCCCATTCTCTCTAGTTTCTCTCTCTAATCTTTCCTACTTGTAATCTTGTTATATATAAACCTTTTGTGTTCTTGGTGATCTCCAGACTCTGTAAGTATTTAATTTTAAGTTTTTTATTTTATATGTTTATGAAAGGTCTATCAATGATAGGCTAGATATTTATGTGTTAGATAAATACTGCTGGATCTTTTAAACATGACTGTTTGTTTTTAGATTTATGGAAACATGAATACTAATGAAATGTTAAGACACTCAGGTTTGAGGCTTAAGTACTACGATGTATTATACAATTCTAATGTTCACCCTTGTTAGCCGTTTTAGCCAGGAAGGCGTTTGAGGCATTTGTGGGTTGAAGGGGATTTGATAATACATATAAGTCTTAATTGCTCAGTAAATTCCTAAGAATTTAAATGTCTGGTAAAAATATATCATATATAATTATTCAAAGTTTTGGTTGGAAACCTTGCGTATCCAATGCTATACTTTTATAGGGGATCGATGTGGTGTAACAATACCAAATTCTGAGAATAATTATTAGATATCCTTACGCCTTTAGTATTCGTGTGTCCTGGGTTTGAATCTAACACATCTTCATTAAAAATGAATCCTTTCAAGGTAAAAGATACTGTTAAAAACAGTATGACAGAGGAATATGATATTCCACAAAATTTAGAATTATTGAATAATTGGACTATAGAATCATTAGCATTAGTGAATTTAATTAATTCTTTTGTTTTCTATGGGATCGACCTTACTTGCCGCTTCTACAAATTAGCTGAGGATAAGAAGGTAATATTAATTTTGTGTGTCTTGACAGTACGGTCAGCATCCTAAACTTTTTTTTTTCCGATCACAATCTATACTACACATTTTGTTCACTTTTGCAATCTCCAACAACATTTTCCAACGAGAAGGGGCTAACGTAATTTCGCTTCCAACTAAGGATTATTTTCGTCATTTTCTAGGACATTAATTAATTCCCCTTCAAAATCGAATTTAAAACTAATTTTTTCCTCATTTCTTCTACAATTTGTTTGAGAAAATTAAGAGTGATAATGATGGTGATGGTGAGGTTCAAACAAAAATATGATTTGTTTACCGTTGAAAATAGTTGAAAATCAAAATTTCCTGCGTGATCTTAAAAGTGCGAATGACTAAAATAACGCCCTATTGGCATGCA
Source organism: Scutellaria barbata (assembly GCA_028654395.1). Classification (NCBI taxonomy): domain Eukaryota; kingdom Viridiplantae; phylum Streptophyta; class Magnoliopsida; order Lamiales; family Lamiaceae; genus Scutellaria; species Scutellaria barbata. The sequence goes on from CM053652.1 coordinate 4,964,270, forward strand.
AAAATCACATGGATCTTTTTCATTGGAAAATAGTGCCAGACGTTACAAAAATAAATCGAAAGAAAATAATTTAGATCTAAAATTAAAAAACATTCATAATATAAGTTGAAAAATGAAATTAACCCTTACAAATAAGTGGGAACCTCATTCTTAACCCTCTATACATTTCTGAATGATATTTCAATGAATGTGACATACTCTCATCATTTGACAATATTTCTGTATAAGATAATGTCACAATTTTAACTACATTTCTAAATGATATTTGATTCTTATTTTAGGATGTTGAATTTTGTGCATTTAATTCCTATTTTACCCTTTATGCATTTGTCAATTTTATATATTTATAGGATAAACCTACTTGTTTTCTATAAATGGTTTCAATTTATCGATATTTTCTCTCAATTTTATGAATATCAATGGAGGGAACAAGTACATTTCACCAAAATATCAATATCAATATTTTTTAGGTTTTTCATCTCACTTTCAAATGATTTTTCATCAACATGCTGATTCGGACATGATACAAATTCGTTGATGGCCTCCATTTTATGCCAAATATATTTTGAACATAATCATCAATGGGATAAAATATCAATGTGACATACTCTCATCATTTGATAATATTTCTAAATAAGATAATGTCACAATTTTAACTATATTTCTAAATGATATTTGAACGGTGAATTTTATGCATTTGATTCATATTTTACCCTATTGAATTTTATGTGTTTATAGGATGTGAATTTTATGTATTTATAGGATAAAACTACTTAATTGGTTTCTAAAAGTGATTTAAAATTTGTCGATAATTTCTCTAAATTTTTAATGATTTAAAATTTATAGATATTTTCTCTAAATTTAATGAATATTAATGGAACGGATAAGTGTTTTTACAAATATATCAATGTCGATTTTTCTAGATTTTTACATCATTTGCTTACATTTATACTTTCAAAAACATCCACTATGTATTGAAATATCTTACATTATTGAGATTGGAAATATCGAGAATTTAATGGATATTTTAAATATTTATAAGAAATATAATTATTCTCAACTTTTAATTTTCATCATTTTTTCAATATATTTTCTTAAATTCAAAATATTTTTATTTCTATTGAGACTCATATTTGGAATTTTGAATTACAATTTGAATTAAATATTTAAAAATATTAGTTTTTGTTAAAATAATATCCATACATTATAAAGGTGGATGGATGACTAGTATTTGAAAACATCCAAGAAATTAGTTGTTTTTTTACGGTTATTTCATCTTGTTGAAAAAATAATTGCTTTAAAAAAAAATCTCATTAAATTTTTTTCACTTGTAGTTGAATGAATTTCTCACTACATTTGTTACACTTTTTTCTTCAAACAAAAATTCAAACTAGTAATTATAATCCAGCTACAATTTCATTTTATTTTGAATATCTAGTAATTATAATCTATATATTAATTATGGTTAATATTTGGAATCTTGGATAGAAGAATTTAAATTCTAAAATTCAAATCAAATTTAAAAGAACATTTTATTTTGAATTTTTAGTAATGAAAAAACACAAAAAATCGATCTAATTTGTCCATCGCCGTTCGGTCCTGATTGGCTGAACAAACATGAGAACCATTGCCGAATAGAGATAGTAGAATTTGATCGATTTTTTACGTTTTTTTATACGATTTTCATATATTTGATTAATTTGTGATATGTCCATTATTAATTTAGCATTCAATTTTCTCAAAATTTTTAGAAAAACAACATCCAAAAAAAAAAAAAGGAGAAAATTGAAGTGGCAAAAAAAAGTAGGGTTTAAAAAAAAAGAAGAGATACAATTGGTATTTATTTAATATTTTAATTCTTTAATTTAATTGTATTTGAATTGGGATGTGTTTAAAAGTTGAAGGGATGTCTTTAGTCTCTTCTGTTGTACCTCTAACCCGAGTCGAATAAAATCGAATACATGGTGGACCAGAAACGGTCGAGCAGAAATCAAATCGGCCACAACTCTGAGGAAGGAGGCGGCCAGAAGTGGTCGAGCCGACCAAAAGAGTTTGACTCGATCGGACTCTTAACCAGTTAAGTAGGCCGGCCAAAAGTGGTCGGGTCGACCAGAAGAGCTCGACTTGACTGGAGTCTTAGCCAGCTAAGGAGGCCGATCAGAAGTGGTCGGGCCAACCAGAAGAGCTTGACTCTACCGGAGTCTTAGCCAGTTAAGGAGGCCGGCCAGAAGTGGTCGGGCCGACCAAAAGAACTCGACTCGACTCTTAGCTAGCTATGGAGGCCGGTCAGAAGTGGTCAGACCGACCAGAAAAGCTCGACTCGACTCTTAGCTAGCTATGGAGGCCGACCAAAAGTGGTCGAGTCGACCAGAAAAGCTCGACTCGACTTTTAGCTAGCTATGGAGACCGGCCAGAAGTGATCGAGCCGACAAAAAATGAATCTCTAGATGACCAATTTGGGACTCGACCGACCAGAGATGGTCAAGTCGATCAGAGATAATTGGTCCGTGTAAGTCATCTAAGGAAGAACTAAAGTTATGGGGAACTCAGATGACCAGAGAGTACAAAATCAATCTCATTTGAGAAGAGTTCATTGGCCCATGGATTCGAGCTCAACTAGGACATAAGACCTGGTAGGTAATTGGGAAGAGTTGATCAGGATCGACTTAGTACTGGTCTCAAAATGATAATTATCGACCTGACCAGAACTTGTCGAGGAAGACCAGGAAAACGGATAGGTAGGGCTCCGAGAAGACTGTTGGACCATCCGACCCGAGTTAGATCAAACCACTCAACCTGACCGGTTTACAAAGGTGGCCTTCAAGAGTGATACAGGTAGCTCAATGAGAACTCATATGAGCCGTCCAAGATACTGCACCTGGACGTCCAGTTGGCGACCGGGCCAGGACCAATTTCGTGGTGAGTATAAAGGGACATGGCTGACTCGGACAGGACTTGCCGAGCAAGATGCTCCCAACTATTAGATCGTGGGGGAATTAAATCGCCCACTCTCGTAAAAATAACCTAAAAACAGGGGAGTAGTGGGCACGATCCCCATTACTTGAGCTCCTCATAGGCTATAAATAGTAGAATTTTTAACTTGTAAAAGGGGGCCAACATTTTTTATATTCAAGGACAAGAGAACTGATTTCTCTTATATAAATAACATAAGATTTTGGCCGTCAGTCGAGCTAAATTGTACGAGTAGGCTCCGGGCATATTACTTTCTGCACTTCTTATACACATTTTCAACCCATTTTCATCCAATTTTCACCAATCTAATTCGAATTCAATCAATTTGAGTATTCGACTAGGAATTAATTGAATTACAAATTCCGACGTCAACACATTCCTTAAAAATATATGTTTATTTGAAGATTTTGTAGAATAATAGTGTTGCCGTCGGAATTTTTTGAAGGATAATTCCTAGTCTAACACTCAAATATATGTGAATAAAGTACAAAAAAAGACTGGCCCAGAGCCTACTCGGGCAATTTAGCTTGACTGATCTTGGACTGTTAAAGTGATCGGACATGATCTTATAGCATTAATTTAGAGAAATAAGCTCTCTAGTGCTGTTTACAGAATAAGAATTCGAACCCGTTACATGTTGAAATTGAATCTATTTATAGCTACAAAGACACTTTCTCCTTGATTTTTGCCTATTTATGCGGCATTGAGCGGTTTCATCACTCACGATCTCTTGACGGTTGGCTGTTACCTGGGCGGTTGTATCGGTTCTGGTCGACCGGACTAATCTGTCGAGAATTCCTCCCAATTGACCTGGACGGTCCGTCGGGAAGGATATTCGATGTGTCATCCTGGCCGACCGAATGGAGTGATGGTCTTCATTAGGCCTCCAGGTGCAATGTGTTGTGCAGCTCGGGTCGGTTGTCCAACAAATAGTTTAGGATAAATTTCATTTAAGAAGCTCAATTTTACATTTTTTCTCAATTTAAAGCTTAAAAATTAAATTGAGTTCTTAGACAAAATTTCATTTTCATTTTCTTTTTATTTATATTTTAATATGAATTTATAGTTTAGATAAATTAAAACAACTTTGTGCAATTTTGAAACGATCTTCATCCAACTTATGTTAATTTATATATATATTTATAATAAAAGTATAGAAAATCGATTTTAATATTAATTAGTTTAATATAAATTATATGAATTGAACTAATTATATTTTTTTTTATTTTTTTTATATAAATTAAGATGATTCGAATGAAAATTGTTCTTAAAGTGCCATAACTTGTCTTAATTTATTCAAAATACGAATACATATTGAAATATAAATAAATTTATATATATAAATAAAAAAGAATATGAAATTTTGTATTGAATTGAGAACTCAATCTAAATTTCAAACCTTAAATTGAAAAAAAATGTTAAATTGAGTCATTTATTAAGAAATTTTAATATTTGAATTTAAAATTGAGAACTAATTTATAAATTGAATGTTGTTATAAAAATGTGAATTAATGTAACACTACTTAAAAACTCATATAGTTTATAAACTACATTTAATATGTGCAAGATTCAGCAAACATAATAATTTATCATACCCAATACATGATGATTAAATCTAAATTTAAAGTAAATAAATGTAAATTTATAGTGGCAAGGTTAAACTATAAAATAACCAGATAATAAAGCATGTTGCATGAAGTCAATGTCTACTTATCAAACAACTATAACTTTTTACACATAATTTCCTTTCAAAACCGCGAAAAAATGTTGTCTGATCACATCCATGAATTTAGCAAAAACCCGAAAAATCTGCATATTTTAGCAAAAGCACTTAGAGATTACAAACACGATTCATGGTTAGGGTTTTTTCTTCTCCTCCCAACTCTCAATAATCTGGAAAAATCATCATCTCAATTCACGAAAATGAAGCAGAAGGAAATTTATCCTTCTTTTTAATTTTATGTATTTATTTCGGTTGAATTAAATAAGCTTTTGGTGAGGAGGCGATTGATGAAATGGCGATCAATCGTGAGAACGAAGGAGACGAAGAGCGTCAGGCGATTGACGGAGGGTATCCATTGTCGAATCCTCCGAGCCCACCAAACGAGAATTTGGTGGATGAAATTATCGCCATTGTTGAATCTGTGAAGAATATTGGAGAATACAGGAAAACTCAGAGGAAAGAGTGCACGAATCTCGTCAAGAGATTGAAGCTGTTCCTGCCAATTTTGGAAGAAATTAGGGAAATCCACTGCACGAAAATTCCTGATGCTGGAATTTTGTGTTTGAAGAAGATGAAAAAGGCATTTCAATCTGCCAAAAAACTATTGAAATTGTGTCATGGTGGTAGCAAGATTTACCTGGTTGGGAAGTGTTTGAGTTTTCCTTTTTGGAATTTCTGAATTTCTTTTTGGAACCTTTGCAATAGCATAAATACTTTTTTTTTTAGGCAATGGAAAGTGAGGCAATGATGGTGAGGTTTCATGCTGTGTATGAAAGTATAAACCAGGCTCTTGAAGGAATGCCTTACGAGGAGCTTAGTATATCTGAAGAAGAGCAAGAGCAGGTAGATAGAATTTGATACAAACATCAGTTTTAAAGAATTGAAATCTTGATTTTGTGTCTTTACATGTAAAAAAATGCTAGTTTAGTTGATGCTTAGGATTTGCATCAGTGGTAGTATCATTAAGGGCATCATTTTCTTGTTGCAAATTTTCATTATGTTCAGTAAATGCATCTGAGTTTGATTAACTTGATTGCAGATTGAGTTACTTTGTGTTCAATTGAAACGAGCTAAAAGAAGAATGGATACACAGGACATGGAGCTGACAATGGATTTGATGGTGGCATTGTCCACAAACGACGATAGAAACGCTGATATTGCCAGTGTAGAGAGGCTAGCAAACAAGCTATCTTTGCACACTGTTGAGGAACTGAAGGAAGAAATTCAAAGCATAGAAAAACTTTTCAAAGAAAGAAGGAGCCTCACTGCTGATTCCCAACAGCAAATCATGAATGTTCTAAGCAAACTCCAGAGATTAGCTGGTGTGGAGGAAACTGGAGTAGCTGTTGATGATCCAGTTGTGCCTAAATCTCTTACAAAATGCGACTCCATTGCTGTTCCTTACGAGTTCTTGTGTCCAATCACGTTAGAGATAATGAGAGATCCTGTTATTATTGCCACAGGACAGGTATCTTCATATTTGGGAAATGGTTTTTGCTATTAGATTCTATGTACTGACTGTTTATGTTGGAAACAGACATATGAAAGGCGGAGCATACAGGAATGGTTGGATACTAATCATCGGACTTGTCCAAAAACAGGACAAGCCTTGTCCCACTTGTCCCTAGCACCAAATTTTGCTCTTAAGACCATTATCACACAATGGTGTGGGAAAAACAACTACCAACTTCCAAAGGAGAAACCCTCAAGCTTAGAGACCCCATCAATAACAAATGATGAGAAAATCTTGGTGTTGGTTCAAAACCTATCGTCTAGTAAGCTAGACGAGCAGAGAGCAGCGGTTGAAAAGATACATATGCTATCAAAAGAGAGCCCGGAAAGCAGAACCTTGATTGTCAATGCTGGAGGGATTCAACTTCTTGTGCAGCTTTTATCATATCCAGATTCAAAAATCCAAGAACATGCTGTCACGTCTCTATTCAACCTGTCAATCGATGAATCCAACAAGAAACTCATATCCCAAAAGCAAGCAATCCCTGCTATGATTGAGATCTTGCAGAAAGGAACAATTGGGGCCAAAGAGAACTCAGCTGCCGCGTTGTTTAGCCTGTCAATGCTCAATGAGAACAAAGTTAGAATAGGATCCTTAAACGGGATCCCACCATTGGTCGACTTGCTAAGAACGGGGACAATCAGAGGGAAGAAGGATGCTGTCACGGCACTGTTCAACCTCTGTCTGAACCCTGCCAACAAGGTTATGGCCATCGAAGCTGGAATCGTGCCACCATTGCTCAAAGTACTCGAAGACAAGAAGCTGGAAATGGTGAATGAGAGCCTGTCTTTGTTGCTGATTCTGGCATCGAGCCCAGAAGGGAGACGAGAGCTTGGGAACCTTTCGTTCATAGAAACCATCGTAAATCTGATCCGAGATGGGACCCAAAAGAACAAGGAATGTGCAATGGCGGTTCTGCTAGAGCTGGGATCAAACAATGGGAATCTGATTCTTGCTGCTTTGCAGTATGGTGTGTATGAACATGTAGTTGAGAATGCTAAGAATGGGACTGAGAGAGGTCGAAGGAAAGCCGAGTCCATGCTCAAGCTCATGAGTAAGGCTCAAGAAATCCCATGAAACTCTTAACATTTGTACATACAAAATATGTCACTGTACACATCTTCTGTATCTTATGTGTTGTGCTTGCTGTGACCATGTTAGAAATTAGAATGTTAGAGTAGGATTAGACATCAAACTATACTGGAGATCGTTCGTCAGAAATATCGTTCGAGCACATGACAAGTATCAACATGATTTTATGTTTGATAAAATCTAAAAAATTCGGTTTGAAGTCGTAATTGAAAACCAATCAATCAATCCACTCTATTTTAAACAAGTGTTTTGTCTAATTTATCCTTCATTAAGTTGTGTTTTGAAGGGCATTCTTGTAATTCAAGTGCCATTTTTTTTTTATATATATTTTTTTTGAGAATTTATGTTTTATCTAAAAATTCCTTCGTTTTCAACTGCACAAACAAAATCTCTATTTATAGTTTGATTTATTTTATATTCCAGACATTAATCTTTTTAAAATTGCTCTAAAAGAAAAATCAATTCTCTCAATAGATCGATTTACTTGAACCCAATTATTGTTCAATTGATTAGCTGTTTTCCATTTGGTAAAACAGGATCAGGCACAATCTTTAAAATCCATTAGAATTCAAACAAAGTGAAAAATTTTCATTTCCATCAATTCAATTCATCCTAAAAATGTGAGAGATTATTTTTATTTTTCCAACATAAAGAAGGATAAAAGAGAGCCACTTATAGAATTTAATTTGGACAGTAGCCATGTCAAATGGAAATGAGGCGTGTAAGAGAAGTCCTCCTTTTCCTACTAAAAAACGGGAGGAGAAAAAGAGAGTAGCTAATAAGATGCTTTTTATTTTTTATTTATTTTGAGCATTGGTATTGGCTGCATCAATTGTCAATGTCGAGAATCTTAATTTTCTAATGCAACAATAAAACTGAATAGTACAATTTATTTAAATTCTATCTAATTTTAAACGCAATAGAAAAGGAATTATTACAATTGTAGAAGAAATACATAGTTAAATTAGTTGAGAATTCGTGAGATGCACATGATTAAATATAAAAATTATCTATTTTATAATCATTATATTTATATTATTTTAATTTTTATTTAAAATTAATAGTCCAATTTAACATACAATATATCAAACAAAATAAATGAATTATCTTTAAAATCGAATAATTTAATATTAAATTCTATCTAATTTTAAACATAGTAAAAGATAATTAGTAAGAAATTTTTTTTTGGTTAAATTAACAGATATATTTATTGTTACTCATCTTGATCTCGTGCATTTTGGCAGAATAGTCTAATTCTATATGTTTGGTTTAATTAGCCGTGTAAAGATCAACTTCGTTTGTTAAATTGAGTTTAAATGAGGTATAATGTAATCAAATACAAATCAATCTCATAAATTATTGATATTCTACCATATGTTTTGCTTAATTTTATCATTGACTAAGACTGATTTCAAATTCTATGAAATGCCAAATGTGTTCAATCACAACCTTATTTATCATGTTTATTTAATGAGTATGGTTGAAATGAGGTTTTGACTTTTGATAATTTGGTTAATTATCGATCCTACTCTAGTTTTCAGTTTAAAAAATTTCAAATACTACCATAATTTCAAAGATAATGAAGTACATTAATTTCTTTGGAAAAAGAAAAATAATAAGTGGTACAATACAACAATTAATACACCTTACATAGAAACTTGCTTATGTAACTTATAAATAGTACAACAGCAAGAATGAAGTTCAACAATTAACACAAGTCCACTATTTTTTATGTTTGATGAGAAAAGCCATTTGTAATTCAAATTATGATCAAAGGTTTAATAAATTAGTTAGCATGTTGGAACTTTTAATACTCCCAACATATGAAAATTTGATCATATCTAACGTAAATAGAACCAAAAAAAATAATAAAATTAAATAGTTAACACGTGTTTCTAATTTTACATATTTTACATTACAATAATATGTGATTGATATTTTTTTTTAAATTTTTTTACCATAACTAAGGTAAAAAGAATTCCTAAAAGTATTTTTATTTTTAGTTATTATCAATAAAATATTTACAAAATTTGTACTCAATAATCAATATGTGCGAGATCGGATCAAATGAACCTATTTCAGAAATTTGAGCCGAAATGAGAAAATAAACTGATTTGTATTAAAGAAAATGTAGCATTTTTTCCTTCGAAGAAAAAAAAAATCAAAAAAAGAAAAAAAAACACGTGATATATATAAAAAGGCAGGCGGCCTCATTTTTGAAAACCTTCTCCTCTCTCGCGCCGTCTCCCATTCCCCCCAACCGGCAACCACCGCTCTCTCCGATCTGTTGCTGCACTCTCAACCCTCTCCTACGGTGAGTCTCCCTCCGTTTCCTTACATTTACACCATCCTCTCCGCAATTCTCTTTACCTGTTTTTCATTTTTTGTTTTAGTCATAGACCTCCATTTCTTCCAGAATTGAAATGTTTTGTTTATATTTTTTGTTTAATTTTAATTTTCTGAATCGCGTAAGGTTTTGGTGGAATCTTTTTTCTTTTTTTTTTTGTCTCCGGGAAATTGAGGTTTAGCTCAGTCTAATAAGGCTCACCTTTCGAATTAGAGTGTTAAGTAATTGTGCGTGCTCCTTTTTTTTTTAGAAGTGATTTTCTTTTCGGATTATTTGTTCTATAATTCTTTTTTAATTTTAATTTTGAGATAATTCTGAGGATTTAGAAAGCTTTTAGTGATAAATTGGTCTGAGTAGAACTCGTAAACTAGCAATTAGCCTTTTCTCTATCTTCCCCCCCTTTTTTTTGGTATTATTATTTTTAAATTAGTTATTCAAGTCAGAATAAATTTGAGTAGTTTTTCGTTCTGGAAGGGGTACTGGTATTGTTATTCAAAGTCAATTTTGCTGCTTTTCTTGCATACCGATTTCTATTTTAAAGTTGGGATTTTTATAAGTTGGTCAATTCGTGTTGAGGGAGGATTTTTTTAAAGTTTCTGAATTCTTGGTGGAAATAGTTGTAACAATTCTCTAATGCATTTTAGTATTCTGGAACTGCTAACTGCATATGCTGTGATTGACTTTCCATAGTTGCAGGCAGAAATTTTTATAAGTGGAGTCTTACTTTATTTTTGCTGCTTATCAGTGTTTAGGTTGGGTTTTTTCCGGTGAAACTACTTTAAAGTGGGTTTGCTTCTATTGACTTCCATGATGATCAATACTGAACGTAATGGTAATGGAATTGCTGGTGGTGGAACTGCCATTCCTGCTCATGATAAGCAACTTCCGGGTTCTCTTAAAAAGACAGCACTGAGAGATGTCCAGAACGAAAATGTGGGATTGATTCATAAGCAGCAGGAGAGTTCACTACCTGGAGGAGGGAAATCATGTGGCGACACAGTTAAGGTTTGTGGGAATAAACGACTTACACCTGAGCGCCCTTCGAGTTCCCAGGGCCTCCCATACTCGGCCTATCCTGGTACAAATGAGAATGTCATGAATGCACGTAGGAGATTTGAGTTGGAACTAGGGAGAGGAAAATTTCAGAACAGTGTGGAAAAAATTTCTGATTTTTCGGAATCAAAGAACGTAGGTCAATTGCGACCAGATATTGCTCAAAAGCAGATGAGGGACAGTAATATTCATCAAGGCCCTGTAGTTGCACCAAATAACCTGGCAGCAATAATGGCCTTTTCAAGTAGTGGCCCATCAGTCCCGAGTTCTTTTGGTAAGCAAAGCCATAGCACTCCAGTTGCTAAGGTTTCTCTGGAGCCTCCTCATACTGTTGATTCTAAGAGCACCAGTGATCTTCTAAGACTAGAAACGGAACGCTTTATCCACCTCCAGAAGTTTCTGAAAAAATGTGATGAAGCCAACCCAAGAGAGTACACTCAGAGTGAGTCCTTGTGTTCTGAGTTTCTTGGAGGTTGTATCTCTGTGCTATTTTATCTGACATGGACTTTTTTTTTTTGGCTTGTTTTGCATCAGCACTTATGCATCTATCCCCCTCTGAGCTTAGTAAGCATGCCGTGGATTTGGAGAAAAGAGCAATCCAGTTGACAATAGAGGAAGGTAAACACACGTGGATTTTGCAACATTTGTTTGCTTCATCATAAATGCTGATTGCTAGTCTTGTTATACATTAGAGTCTTTATATACTCTGGAAGATTTGTAACTCTTATTAGGGATGCAAAAGTGGCTGAATTAGAGACTGGTTAGTTTTTATGTAGGTAATTTCAGCTATATGTTGTGGAATTATCCAAAAATGTTTTTTTTTAGTATTATGAAACCAAGCACAATCTTAATATTCTTGTATAAGCTTTAGTAAGTAACAGCTCTTGCAATTACTTGTTTTTCCTGCTCTTCATACTGATATGTGAAGGCAATAAGATATGATTGAAAATAAAGTCTGGTCTAAATTTTGCGCAGGTGGTCAGCATTTAATTCTTTTATGTTTTCATAGAATTTTAGTTCTGTTTTATGAGACGAATGCATTTGATGGTGCTTTTAAATTGCCCTAACAAACAGTTTAAGGTTAAAATCTGCTAAAAATTCCAAAAGAAGTATAATAGTACCACACAACTCTCTATCGTGCTACATATATGCACTAATCTATCATTCACTTCCCCTTTTGATGACAATCTCTCATAATGGTCTTAAGTAAGCAACTTTTCAAATACTTCACTAGCTGTGGTTCTAGTTTCTTTATTGGTTCATTACACATTGTTTGGACGTAGTTTACACAAAAGTTTGATCTTTAACGAACTCATTATCTGTGTGACATGAATTATTGACTATATGTTCTTGACCAGTTGTGTCAATTCATCTAACAAGATACCTATGCTACTCTTTGCTTATTGTAGGCAATGAGATGCAGCGAATGAAAGCGCTGAACATCTTCATAAAACCTTCTCAAGGGAACAATCTGTTGCAATCAACTCAGTTAGTGCAACCAAACAAACGTTAACTGGTGAGGTTCGTGATAACTTTTCCTGTCGCTAAAGGGACTTCTGAGGTGTCTGTATTTCATTTTGGCAAAAATCGTAGGAAATCTATATGCTTCTTTGCCTTCATACTGCAGCTTAATTGATCGCTCGACTTGCTCTTTTTATCTTAATCGTAAATTAGGTCTATGTTAAACTAAGAATCAGCAGTTCCCTGTAGTGTCCTGTGCTGCAGGTCATCAATCATTAATGTTCTTTAAGAAATAAGCATTTAAATAGAATGTAGCTTATGTTTGTTGTCGCTCCTAGATCAAGAAACTCTCTAACCTTTTTCTTTTTCCTTCCTAGATTTTTTTTTTTTTTTTTGCCCAAGTTCTTTTCTGAGAAGCTAAATCCACCAATTTATTTATGCAATTCCTCATATACCAATATCGATATTTTTGCAAGGAAAGAAAACAACCTTAAATTTTTACTTCTGATATATTATTAGATTATTATTATTATTATTATTATTATTATTATTATTATTATTTATTAAAGGGAACTGCTTATAGCTTATTGTTGAGAGATTTATTTTCCGAGGTTATCTAAATATCTCAAAAATGAAAAACCTTGCATATTTTGAAGAAAAAAGTAGGGAAAAAATTCAAAGTCATATCTGACGTTTCTTCTACTGGCTGTTTCAACTTTCAAGTTCGATGATATTTTGGGTTGTTTGTGGTTTGACATCTTCATTTTACATCTGCTTTTCCATTTAAATCACCACGTAACACATGTATCAAACGATATCATTAATTAATATATCAAACGATATCATTAATTAATACGTGTATGTATTAAATGCAATAAAACATGTATTAAACGATATCATTAATTAATACGTGTATGTATTAAATGCAATAAAACACAAGATGTATTATCAAATATAATAGAAAATTCCAACTTGTGTTTGTACTCGGTTTTTGTAATAAGTGTTTTATTAATTTGTTTTGTGAGATGGAGTTTTGCTATCAGGAGTTTAGGACAACACTTAAAATAATAAAATTTTAATATGCATATGTCTGTCTCTCTCTCTTTTTTTTTAAGTGATGGTATACCTTCTAATAGGAAATATAGTACCTAAATTCTGTTGAATACAGGGCATGCCTTGGTAAATTATTGGTTCGATTTTATTTTATTTTATTCTTATTCACGTTTCTTTCTTTGTTTTTTATTTTTTAAACCTCAAAATCAAACCTTTTTAATTATCATTACCATTAATGAAACCCCCCCACCCCCCCCCCCCCCCACCCCCAAAAAAAAGCTAACATTTATTAGCCATTATCTACTGGGGCAAATTAAAAGTAAAATCCCCCAAAAGGTAAAATTAACATATTACGTTTGATTGGATTTTCTACAAAAATTAAAAAAATCACTGAGAAAGCCAATAAAATAAATCAATGTTCTAATAATTGTTAGTAAATTCATCATCAACGTGTCAAAACACATCCATGAATTTTAAATAAGAGAAGTAATTTGCGGTGGCAAACTCAAATATTTGCACCATCTCCAACTTTTGTGGTAAATTTTTTATCAAAAAATCAATTTGCCATCAAATTTGTCGTCAAACAATAAAATCATCTTCAATAATTAAACTCAAATTTTAACCAATGGGAATAAAATATTCTTAATTTTTATCTTTTGAATTTTATATTTTATTAAATGTTTGGTTTTTAAATTAATAAAAAAATTAAACATATTGATTTCGATGATATAAAAAATTCTTGTAATAAAAGAAAATTAATGTAAAATACCAAAGTGATATTATAAAATTCATCACAAATACATATTAAAACTAAAGAAAATTACATAGTAACACAACACAATGCAATACTTTATTAGACAAAAATAAAAATTACTGGATTACTAAAATTCATATTATTATTATTATTGTCTTAATTTTATTTCATTATGTTCATGTGTTGTAGTAAATTTAGCATGCTTGTTATGATTTCTTATTTAGTATAAATTTAGTATATAGTAATGTTTTCAATTGTAGTAAATTTCATTGTATTTTGTAATTTTAATTTTTGATGATATCTTTTTATATTTCTATTAGTTGCAATTTACGTTAGTATTATTAAAATATTACAATACAACTAAGTTATATGTTTTTTCAAAAATCTAAAATTAAATAATATTAGACATAATATTTAAAATAAATTAATAATTATATAAAAAATATTTGATACAATAAAATGAAAATAAATCAAAAAAGGGAAAAAAAAGAAAAAAGAAAAAGAAATAAGCAACTTAAAATTAAATAAAAAAAAATGAATTTGAATTTTGGAATAGTGCCACTTACTATTCATGGTGGTAATTAGAATTGTATTTAGCCATTGCATTGGAGATGCATTTACCACCAAATTTGCCTTTGCCACCACGTTGAAGATGGTCTTAGGGAATTGCCCCTCCAAAGCTGTGGCAAATTTGAATGCAAGTGAATAATAAGTGGCAAATTTGTCACTTATTGCTCACAACAAAAATGTATTTTTTTATTTAAATTTGAGGTGTTATATATCTTTTTTCTTGATTTATTTTCATTTTATTGTATTAAGTATTTTTTATCTAGTTATCAATTTATTTTAAATATTATGTATAATATTATTTGATTATAAATTTATGAAAATTTTAAAAATTGAAAATATATAATTTCATTGTATTGTAATATTTTTTATTAGTACGAACCCAAATGGATAAAACACATGGATTATTAATACAGTTATGGATGAAAGCACATGGATCATGTAATTTATATTTTCCAAGTATTCCATTGTGTTGTATTATTATTTAAATTTCTTTGGTATTAATATGTATTTGATATTTTATTGTGTAATAAAATTTTGGTATTTTATATCAATTTTATTTCACAAGAATTTATTATATCATTGAAACAATATGTTTGATTTTTTTTATTATATTAATAAACAAACATTTGGTAAAATAGAAAATTCAAAATATAAAAATTAATAATATTTTAAGAGAATATTCCAATTGAGTTAAATTTGAGTTCATGTTGGAGATGTTTTTACTATTTGTAACAAATTAATATTTTGGTGACAACTTTACCATCTTGGAGATAGTCTTAACAATCACATTTAACACAAATAATATCTTAAAATTGTCATTTTTGGATTAACTATTTCCCAGTATGATCTAGTTGTATGTAACTGGTCTTGGTGCCTATCTTTGTATGACTTAAGGTAAGTAATTACTTAATAAATTGTTATCGATCTTCTAATTAAGTATAGTTTAAACACATCTCCAATTCATATATGAATCAACAAATACGAACTTAAACTTTAGATAGGATTTTAACTTTATCAATTAGAAAATTGGGTATTGTTCCACCCAATTATGTCTTCGAGGATATGGAAAACAATCTTTAACTACTTTTCAGAAGAGGAAAATTTGAGGCTTTTAATTTTATTTTTTTATAAATTTTGTTTTGACGTTTTCAGATAAAAGTTTCAAATTTAAGTAGCTAGGTTCAATTTGTTTTAATGCATATTATACAAAATCAACCCTTTTTCTATGATCTTCAGTTTGATACCAATATTGCATATTGATCGGTTAATTTTCCATTGGTTTGGCCTATTTGAATTGAGTGGGTATTATTTATTCAAGATATTTAAAAAAACAAAAACAAAATGATAACAAAACTATTTGTTGATGTAAAAAAGTAATACATTATTTACCTTTATGGTAATAAGGGTTATTAATTTTTTTTCTTGAGTTATAGTCGAGGGTGGAGGGATTCGAACCTGAAACCATACACGGGTTGAGAAATGCACTATCATTAAGTTAACTTCTTCCATAAAAAATCATACGAGTTGAGAGATATACTTATCATTAAACTAAGTCTACGAGTACATACGGGCGATTAAGTTAGAGAGTGGAAAATGGGGAAAAAAAGTAGAAATATATAAATGAAATCTTGAAGAAACGGTTTTCTGTGTTGATTGACTAAGCTATCAAGAAATAGTTAGTTCTCCCAGGTTTGATGGTTGGCAACGACTTTCAAACACAGCTTAATTAAGGGAAAAAAAAATGTATATCATTAACAATTGGGGAAAAAAGGTTTTAACCCTCTAACTTTGCCTTAGAATTTTATCTTTTATCTATCCATAGTTTTTTTTAGTCTTAATTCAATTACCTGCAATGATAAGTGGTTTATTATTTTTATTATAGTATATATAGCTACTTACTTTTAAATATACGCTACTTATATTTTTCATTTTTCTATCTAGATAATCGTGTAATCTTGACCATATAACATAAAAATCTGATACAAATGACGAAAAGATTCCAATATAAGAAGATAAAAAAAAAATTAGGATATGAATTTGGTGGTTATATACAAGTCTTTAATATATAAGAAGTATAAATAAAGAAATGACTATAATAACAAAATTATTATAAATGTTATAGTACACAACAATGTGTATTATAAATGAAGGTCACGTGGTTAAAATAACACAAGATTATTTTTTTATGATAAATAATTGTTTAATTATTTTTTTACTATAAATTAGAAAATTGGAAAAATTATTATTCTAATAAAATAAATTTTTTTATGTCAATTTTTTTTTTAAATCATATCATATAATTATATAAAAGTTATAGTTTACGTGAAATGTATTTTTTATAAATTACACGAGATGATAACATCATCTAACAAAAACACATATCAAAATTGTTTTATTTACGTTTAAATTTTTTATTAAAATTCTTGAATTGTGATAAAAAAAATAATAAAACTATAATTTGTGGTAGAAATATAATGTCTTCTAAGTATTATTCCTAATTTTATTTGTGGATAAGATTTTCTAAAATTAAGAAAAGTGGGCCCGGCCACCTCAATAATAAATGAATAATTATCTTCTCTAAACTCTACCGCCTCGATCGATCTCTACTCTACTCCTCTTTTTAATTGAAGAAAACAAGAAAAAAAAGGAAAAAAAGGGATAAAACGAAATTGAAGTTGAAGAAAATATTCTCATCTTTTCCATGGATCCTTACAAGGTAATGAATGTAATCATCATTCATCTCATGTTTGAATGGTTAATTTTAATTTCAATGTTTGTAATTCGTCTGAAGAACTCGATTTTTTTTTCTCCTGTTGTTTTCGGTGATGAATTTTGATGTATGGGTATTTGATGATGGTGCAGTACCGTCCATCTAGTGCGTTCAATTCGCCTTTCATGTCAACAAACTCTGGAGCTCCAGTTTGGAACAATAACAACTCTTTGACTGTTGGAACTAGAGGTATATCTTTTGTTTTAGCTCTTCGCCGAAGGATTCAACCTTCCTTTTCTGATTTTGGAAACTTTATTGTTGCCACATTCTTTTCTTTTCTGTTTCCTTTGTTTGGTTTGCAATTGTTTTATCAGGTAATTTGATTTTAAGTTTAATCATCCGTGAAATAAGGGGGTTAAAAGGTGTATATTTTTTATTCAAAACATTTTAGTGGTTAGTTCCTGTTAAAAGGTGTAACTCAATTTTGAGATAGTATTTAACCTTGATTAATATTTTTGGGGAGGTCATGAATGCATATGTTTAATGTGCACTAGTTTGCTGATGCATTTCCTAGGAATAGTTCTATAGTCTAACATTGTTGACTTCATTTCTACGCAGAGCTTGGTTCTTTGTGCTTTTGTATTTTGTGTTTGTTAATCTCACTACTTCTGAACTCTAAGTTATGGTACTTGAAACATTGGCTGTGCTAATGCAAATTTATGCTATTTTACAGGGCCAATTCTTCTTGAAGATTATCATTTGGTAGAAAAACTTGCTAATTTTGATCGTGAAAGGATCCCAGAACGTGTTGTCCATGCTAGAGGTGCCAGTGCCAAGGGATTTTTTGAGGTCACTCACGATATTACTCACCTCACCTGTGCTGATTTCCTTCGAGCTCCAGGAGTTCAGACACCAGTTATTGTTCGATTCTCCACTGTCATTCATGAACGTGGCAGCCCTGAAACACTCAGGGACCCCAGGGGCTTTGCTGTGAAATTTTACACCAGAGAGGTATCCAATGTTGTTTCTGGTGAATCTGCATTCATTTTCCCTGAGTACATTATATTTTTTTGAATAATAATTTGATGAAATTCCATTCATAAGCTTTTTTACTATACTTTTCATCTGCACATGATGAACTTCCATTCATAATATATATTTTTTCAACTGTCAGTCCTTTGTTGTTATTCCTCTCTAGGCATTATTGTTTAGATTCCTTGTAGTATTTTCCATAGTTAAATTCTTTATCCAAACTAAGAGGAGAAATAGTTGTTACATCATTGTCTAATACACAATCGGACTTGTTGCACTTATTCATTGATGCAGGGAAACTTTGATTTGGTGGGAAACAACTTCCCTGTATTTTTCATTCGTGATGGAATGAAATTCCCTGATATGGTTCATGCTTTGAAGCCCAACCCGAAGTCTCACATTCAAGAAAATTGGAGAATCCTGGACTTTTTCTCCCACCACCCAGAGAGCTTGCATATGTTTAGCTTCCTCTTTGATGATGTGGGTGTTCCTCAAGACTACAGGCATATGGAAGGCTCTGGTGTCAACACCTATACTCTAATTAACAAGGCTGGGAAAGCATATTATGTAAAATTCCACTGGAAGCCTACTTGTGGTGTGAAGTGTCTATTGGAGGATGAAGCTGTTAAGGTTGGAGGAGCTAATCATAGTCATGCCACCCAGGATCTCTATGATTCGATTGCGGCAGGCAATTATCCAGAGTGGAAGCTTTTTATTCAGATCATTGATCCTGATCATGAAGACAAATTTGATTTTGACCCGCTTGATGTAACAAAGACTTGGCCTGAAGACATTTTACCTTTGCAGCCAGTGGGTCGTTTGGTTTTGAATAAGAATATTGATAACTTCTTTGCAGAGAATGAACAGCTTGCTTTTTGCCCTGCTATAATTGTCCCTGGAATTTACTATTCCGATGACAAGCTGCTCCAAACTCGGATATTTTCTTATTCTGATACTCAGAGGCACCGTCTTGGGCCAAACTATTTGCAGCTACCAGTCAATGCTCCCAAATGTTCCCATCACAACAATCACCATGAAGGTTTCATGAACTTCATGCACAGGGACGAGGAGGTATTATGCACGTCTTTTCTGTCTGCCGAAATCTTTGTATATTCTCAGTTGAATTCCGTAACTATTGCTTCCTATTAACAGCCTTGAATAGTTGATAATAACAAGTCTTGGTGAAAATATTGAGTTTGGATATCTGCAATCTATCTTATGAATGACGAAATGCAGTAAATATTTTATTCCATTATTTTTGGAGTATGGGATTTAATATGTTGTTTTTTCACTTATTTACTTTGATGCGATTGCCTGAACTTTGTATAGGTAAACTATTTCCCTTCAAGGTATGATCCTTGTCGCCATGCTGAGAGACATCCAATTCCTCCTGTGGTGTTGACAGGGAACCGCGACAGGGTATGACGAAGTTACAGTATTACTGTTTATGCTGCTTCATATTTAGTTTCTTAAAGGAAAATTAAGATGTTTCCTGATATTTAGTAACTGCCATGAAAAATCTGAAGGAAGGATGGAAATATGAAACCTTTGCCCTAACATTAACAGAAAATGCGTCCTCATCCCTAAGCCATTGGCAGAGTTTCCCTAAAACCCTGTACAAATTGGATTGTATCCAATCAAGAAGTTTGGTAGCATACATGTATTGACTGAGACGTTTGCCCTAGTAAGCACTTAAAACAGTGAAACGAAGAGAGAATATATTTGATAGTTGATGGAAATAAAAGAAAATTGAGGTGATATTACTATGATATTAGAGATATTGCCAAGGCATTCGGGGGGGTTTGGACTTGTTAAACGCCAAACGCAGATGAAATTGTTACATGTCTGCTTTACAGTTAAGAGATCAGAAACTTGATGGTTTTTAGCGAGCCAATAAAGTATTTGTTATAACAGCTTTATATGTTGAAAGAAATTCTTTTGCAAACTTGTAATATATGGTTGATGAACAGTGCTGCATCGAGAAGGAGAACAACTTTAAGCAACCTGGAGAAAGATATCGTTCCTTTGCACCAGACAGGTACTTCACACACTACTTCATCTGAAAATAGCAAAACATGAATATTTTTGTTTCTTATTTCTCATATGTCATATCTCTTCTACAGGCAAGAAAGATTTATCTGCCGATGGGTTGAGGCTTTATCCGATCCCCGACTCACCCATGAGATCCGCAGCATCTGGATCTCATACTGGTCCCAGGTATATATATATATATATACACACACACACACTCACACCTTTCTAAGTTGCATTAAAAAAATCATAGTAAACTATGATGAGGGACTGATTGAAATCCAAATTTCAAATTTATCTGTATTGTTTTCATGGTGCAGGCTGACAAGTCTCTTGGTCAGAAAATTGCTACACGTCTCAACGTAAAGCCAGCAATATAAAGTTAACAACAGAACGCATACTGTCTTGAGTTGCACGAGAAAGAAGAGTGTATAGGTGAAGTTTGGCTTGCAAGTACAAAGTTAGCTCTTCGATTACTTTGTGTTGTAATATGTAAGGAACAAACTTGTGTGATTTATGACACGGATCCTGGTCTTAATAAAAGGTTTTATTTGCTGATATGTCAATGATCTGTTATTGATCACATATAAAGGGCTTCAATGGTAAGAGTTTTTGGGCAAGCGATGTTGTTATACAATTCATATATTTGATTAAGCTTGTGGATGTAGAGAGAAGTGAAGGGTTTGAATGAGAAAGTAAGAGTATTTTACTATATAATTTATTCACGTTTATATGAGTCATTGTTGAAAAATGATTCATATCTCCTTATTGTGACTTGTCATTCACTAGCCCATTGATTTGCAAATTCTGCCATTATTTATATAACCAAACAAGCCCTAAATTTAAAGTCAGCTTCTAAATAAACTATCTGGTTTTATGAAAAAAGAAATGATAATCAACAATCTTAATTCATTAGACTATGTTACCAAGGGTGTCAATCAATTCAAGGATGGACTATCGATTTATATGTGATGCCAGCTGTATTTTTATTTTTTGAAGCTGGATATTACCATAACCCTACATAATATGTGGCATGTAATACATTTTAATGTGCCATACAGTATAGTATGCTATTATCAATATTGGTAGTATAATGGGTCATATATCATAGTGAGTTATGTTATTATTAATATTGGTAGGATATAATTTCTTGTAGGGTTCTGTAATTTATAATTTCATTTCAATACACAAATAAACATGAATAGGACTTGTACCAGAGAGAGAGAGATATGTACAATTTGTTTTTTAGTTACTTTAAATATAAATTGTTATACAATATTATCCAGAGGAATGAGGACCAATTCTTTGTGCCAGCTGGGATTACGTGATGATTGAAGAGAACAACTTCGGACTATTGTGTGATTAGATCAAATAAAATATCTCCACCAAATAGTGACATTAAGTAATTTAATTTTAAATCTACTTATAAAATGTAAATTTTAAGCTTCTCAAATAGTCTGAAATTGTATTGTATGCAATTTGGCAACTGCTTTGAGACAAATTCTCCTGTGCACTTGCTGCACGGATCTAAGATCCGTACAATTTGGATCGATTCGATCTGAATTCGTGAATTTTTTTTTTTTATTTATTAAATTTTATGTCTTGACCTTTATGTACAAAATTGGTGATTTTATGTACAAATGTTGTGACCTTTATGTATAAATATTGTGGTTTTTATGCATTATAACCTAGAAAAAAAATAAAGAATTTCAATAAAATTTGTACATAGATACCTTTATGTGATATTCATGTGACCCTTATGTATATTCATGTGACCTTATGTATGTGATATTCATGTGACCTTTATGTACAAATATTCTTATGTATATTATGTGACATTTATGTACAAATATTCATACCTTTATATAATATATAAAGATATATAAATGTATGAATATTTGTACATAAATGTCACATGAATATATATATGAGTCATATGAATATAACATAAAGATATCTATGTACAAATTTTGCTAAGATTCTTCATTTTTTTCTAAGTTATTGAATATAAAAGTTACAGAACTTATACATAAAAGTCACAAAATTTGTATATAAATGTTTTAAAATTTGTATATAAAGATTTTGACTTGAAAGCAAAAAAATTAAAAAACATGCGGATTCGGATTGACCCGAATTGTATGTACTCCAAGTGTACATGAGACACTCCTGGTTTTATGTATTATGAATTTAGAACATTAGTGAATATGAAACTGAAGATCATATATTTGTTAAAGCAGGGTTATTGCGCATAAATAGAAAATAACCCAAATATTCATAAAGAGCAATAATGTCATATAGATACAAAGAATTGTCGAAATTCTAGCATTTAAATTGAAGGATATGACGAAGTATTTAATCCATAAACATGATGATTTGGATCAATAAGATTTGAAATGAAACACTTTATTTTTCTTTAAATAATTTGATCCGTGTATTTAAAATCACTGTACTTATATATTGCTTAAGATTCATCAATTTAAAGTTTTTAAATTTCAAATCTCTCGATTAAAAATTAATTACTTAAGAAAAAACCTCTCATTATACGACCTAAAAGAGGGCTTCGTATGTAGACACTCAAAATCACCAAGATATCCCTATTCAATGAATAACCACAATATATATACATATATAGAGGAATAAATGTCGAATTCATGTTATATATTATGGATTATAAAAGAGTGTAATATCTACTATTCATTTTCACATAAACACAAAGCATCATTCTATACAAAATGTAAATAAAAGCAAGATCAATATTACAATTGGTGTTGCCCATATATTAGGTTACGCATAATTCATTATAATGAAAATAGCCTTAGATAACGATTTATGATCACTATTTGACCCAATAAAAGATCCAACCACCCGATTAGATTAATTAATAAATCTGAATCTGGATCTGAGAATATTTTGTAGAGATTCATATGCATGTGAATGCCAATATTCTTTATAACTTGTGATGTTGGCATCTGTCACTTTTACATGGTTGGACTTGGAGTTGCACAATCTATTACATCTAAATAATAGCAATAATGATTCAATTTTTGTTCTTTTCCTTGAGAACCAATAATAAGAAAACTTGTGGAATAAAATCTTTGAGAAAATAAAGCTTAGGTCAAAAATTCCTGCCACAGATTACCTTCACCCAATATTGCTTTATATAAAAGAACAAGATACGTATGCAAGATTTATTTTCTTGTCACAGAACCTTCACCAAATATTGCCTCCTAAGTCCAAAATTTATATAAAAGAACAAGATATGTATGTATGGAATATTTATTTGACAATAAGGTTAACGATTGGAAATTTACTTGTAGTGAGAAAATTTAAGATAAAAAAGAGATTACAAACTATATTCCATTTCAATTGTACCACTTGGGCAGAACGATGCCACATAGATCGGCTAGAAAAATGGGTCGTCTTGAATTAATTTATTCATTTTTTAAATTAAAAGCAATATTAAATATTTTGATTTAAATTAAAAACCCAAAAAATGGAGAAACGCGATATACATATGTTATATTATTTTCTATAATTGCAGCCATGACTTGTATCCATTCTCACAGTAGTTGTGGGAGTATTATAGCTTGGTATATTCTGGGTTATATCAGCGAGTAAATACGGTGTAATATATTTTGTTGATGTCAGAATTTATTTGAGTACAAATTTTTAATCAAATGACCCGATCCTGAATTATTGAGCCGCATAATGAAATAAGTAGAGATTAAAGAAAAAGACTATATCGAAAGCCTACTTTGACAACTTTGGTCGACTTATTAATTTGATTGACTTATTTTGGTTGGTCAGTTGTGGCCTGTCAAAACATATTTAATATATATTATAAGAGAAAACAATTCTGTTACATGCTTGAATATAATAGATTTCGAACCCCTTTTTTGGGTGAGTTATGTTTCTAATTTATAGCTTATTTAGCCTAAACTAACTCCCTAGATTTTAGCCTATTTATCACTAACGTGTAGATATGCTTATCTTTTGGGTCGAATCCTCTTTTTGGGTGAGTTAGGTTTCTAATTTATAGCCTATTTAGCCTAAACTAACTCCCTAGATTTTAGCCTATTTATCACTAACATGTAAATATGTTTATCTTTTGAGGATAACTACTAGGTAGTGGAGCTTTTCTTGAAACCCAACGTAACCATTTTTCTGGTCTTCCACTCAATATTCTGGTCGGTAATAGTCATTTTTGAACCTGCATAAGATCTATTTTGATCGGCTCTCCTCAGTTCTGACCAGATTATGTATCCTAGCCGAGCTTGGATCGGGGGTCCAATAATTTGGTTTTGGATTTGTCTTCTTCTTTGAAGATCTCCTTTTGAAGTAGATTCTAAATCGTTTGAATTCTTCTCAAATGAGATTGATTTTATGTTCTCTGGTCATTTGAGTTTTCCAAGACTTTAGCTCTTCTTTAGGATCGTCGATTCTATGATCAACTGAGTATTTTCAGGTTTTCTAAGTTCTTATATCTTTAATCGGGTCAATTATCTTTGATTGACTCGATCATCTCTAGTCTGTCGAGTGTCAAATTGATCCTTCGAAAATTGATCTCTGATCGGCTCGACCATCTACTTAGTTGGTTAAAAATTCGGTCGAGTCGAGTTCTTTTGGTTGGCTGATCGATCACTTCCGATCCTTCACGTGTCCGATTTTGTTCGGCTCTAATTAGAGGTACAACATATTTCATTTTGATTTAATTGTGCAAAAAATAAAACTTTTAATATTATGTTATTCTATTTGTTTATAAAATGGCAATTTAGATATTATTCAATTCATTAGATATAATATTATCAATATTGGCCGACTATATTATCGTTATTTTAACAATTTTGCAAAATTTAAGATAATATCGAAAAAAAAAGTAGAGATTTGAAACTAATTTTGCTAGTAGGCCCTCTTTTT
The DNA here is from genome assembly GCA_028654395.1 of Scutellaria barbata. Taxonomy (NCBI): domain Eukaryota; kingdom Viridiplantae; phylum Streptophyta; class Magnoliopsida; order Lamiales; family Lamiaceae; genus Scutellaria; species Scutellaria barbata. The sequence goes on from CM053652.1 coordinate 4,989,499, forward strand.
TATATGCACACGATTGTTAAATACTTAAATTTAGTTTTCATAGTTTTCAACAATTATTTTGTCTGTTCTAAATCAAGACTTAAAAAAGTATGTAGATTTAAAATGTCGAGTTTCAATGCAGCAGCAGAAGGATTACTGAGGGCCGGCTGAAACGCTTTCTGAAAAAAACTTGCAGCCAATAATATTAGAGTCGTGTTTAATTTCTCTACTCACGTAGTCTTTTTCCTAAACCTCTAAAGAAAAATGAAAATGAAAATGAAAAAGTTATATATATATATATATATATATTGTAAAAGTTTATAAACACTTTTGTCTGAGACGAAGATTATAAACAATTTCATAAAAGAATTGTTAGTCAAATGGCTAATAAGTATAATTATAAGAATTAATAAGTATCTATAGGTTGCTAGATAAGATTTTCTCTATCTTTTTTTCTTTTTCAATAAAACCAAGAATTGAGAATTTTACGCGCTGTAAGAATTGATGTTGGTCGTGTCTTTTTCTATTTTTAAAATAGAATATTTAAATTATATATATATATATATAATACACAATTTATTTATTGTTTATGCAGTATAAGAAAATTTGCACAATGCTCTCATCTTTATTAAGTTTTTATATAGGTTTCCGAGATATTTTTTTTTTAAATCATCGTACCTATTTGTAATTTCATTTTTTTGTTGTAAAATTTAATATGTTTGAAACAAACTGTATCTAACATTTTATCTTCTATTGTAATAATATTTCTATAGATTAAATCTATATGAAAGATTATATTTCATTCACGTTAGTTTTACTAGGTTTGTGTGATACCCTCCATCTGATTCGAAACAAACGTTTTCTAACGCATTTGTCAAAAATTAAGAAAAAAAAGAGTAACTAATATACCCTTGAAAAGATTCTCTTATAAGACGAAGATCCATATTGTAGTTAATGAATCTATCAATACTTATGCAATGCACTTAAAATGTATTGTTAAAGTAATTCGCGAATCAATACCAGTCAATACAATTAAGATACATTTTTTTTAATCTTAAAAATATTTCTTTAACATTGAAAAATATTGCCTACCAAATTTAAGATTATTACTTTAGTGGGAAATGACCATTATACATGCAAATAATTTATAACAATTTTGTGTGAAACGGATGAGTATTATCTTAAACATGTATACTTTAATGTGAAATGATATAGTTTTTCCGACAAACACATCAAAAATATGTTAAAAGTATTATGCAAAAATAATTTTAAGTAGTAAATAATACTTTAGAAACAAAATAATCCTTATCAAAGTCAAATTAAAATAGTACTTCCAAGTAAAAAGTTATACTTTAAATTGATATTTTTTAAAAGTAAGTAATCAAGTAAATACTATTTTTCCTGTAAATAAAATATATGGTTAAGTTGAGCATGTTGATATGTATTGATAGACCAATTCATTATAAGTCTCACCGAAGTTTCTGAAAAGAAAAGCTCATGTTTATCTTGGAAAAGTTTCTAGGAAAATATTGGGAATAATTTTAGAATAGAATTAGATAAAAATCTAAAATGATAATTAATTAAAAAATCATTTTTAATCGGACGAATATAACATTAAATTTATGGAGGGTTGAAGGTGCAAATATCATGGTTGCAGACATACAGTTTTGGGAAAATAAAGAAGCTTTGACTAAAAATAGACAAAGGAATACAAAATTAGCAAGCTGCTAAGCATAGTAATTAGTATAATAATTATATATTAGTTTTTGTTAAAAAAAGTAAAGCTGTCACATTTAACTGCCCAGCATCACACAATATGACAATGAATAAAAGATTAATGAAATGGATTCTTTCTCAACCCCCACGCATTTCTACTAATCGTGCTTATCACACTCACCCTTGTCCCCCTTTCTCTTTTCTATTTCATTTTTATTTCTTTTTCCAACATTATAAAGAAACAAGGAAAATTTGGGAAAAAGAATAGAGAAAAATAGATTGTCCAAAGACTAGTTTGTCAAATTTTGATGATCCTTAATTTGATGCTAGAATTCCAAAATGTCATATATTTAGGATATGGAGGAGTAGTAAATATTGAAGACCAATCAAATGTTTATGTAATACTCCCTTCATTAATACTATATAAATTATATTTTGGGGTTCAATCTTATTTCATTTTCCTTTTGTCTTTTAAGTTATAATTCAGATATTGTTTTTTCCAAGTTTTTGATTTTCTTTGCACTCTTTATCCAACACACTAAATGAGATATCTGATTTTTATCTATAAAATAAAGAATTAAACAAAAATAAATTAATGTTTACTCAAACATTATATGTTAAAAAGAAAAGGATATTGTTAGATTTGGGGAGAAAATGGGTTACAGCGCCACACGCACCAAGAAATGGTGGGATTGGGAATTGATGTATTCATTAATCAATTTATTCAACATAATCAACTCCCATAATATTTTTTTCTTTTTTTCTAATTAACTAATATTAAAGATTCGAAAGTTGGAGAAACGTAGCAAAGCATCTAAATATATATTAAAGTGGCAAACACTAACTACCTCTCTCTCGAAATGAAAAATACTTTTTCTTTTTTACTACATGCATGAACATTCATAGGATTTCACTAAACTTTCCTTTGGTTTTTTCACTGATTCTTGTTTCTATCAGATAGCTCTTGACAGCAGAGGATCTGTTTCAGTTTTGTTCATAAAAAAGATGTTTTTATTTAGTGTTTAAATCATAGTAGTATCTTCTAGTTTCTCATCAGTTTCACAGCAGTTGACCCAAGAGCGAGAATCCCAAAGGTTGTGGTCCCCACATGCTTGGTAGCAAAGAATCTTCCCTTTCCCTTATCAACAAACCACACTAGGCTTATACTCAAAACATGTTATGAGTTCAAGCTGTTGTGACAGATAATCACAATTCACAACTAAGAGAGAGAGAGAGAGTTTGGTCCAACTTTTTCTTTGTGGATGGGATTTAATTTCACCAAGAAATAAGTTTGCACTAATGTTAGTACTTGAGACCCTACTGGGGAAATCATGTTACTGATATTCCTGCATCTCAGCCAACCACAATAAAACTTGGGGCTTTTCAAAATAATATTTTTTTAGCAATTAGTTTTTGGAGGAAGAAATTAAGGCCCTTGTTGGAATATCCAAGAATCTTTATTCATTGTGAGTTGCTCTTTCCTATTTTGGATCCTTTGTTGTATTTAGGTCATAATATCCTTTCCCTGAATTTTCTGTGCAAAAAGCTTATTGATTTCTGTTGATTTTCCAAAAACCCCTTTTTCTTCCCTTTTCTTTTCATGGTAAAAAACAAAAATCCTGGTAAATTTGATTAATCTCAGAACATTTTAGATGGCCCTTTTACTTGTACTCTGAACTCATAATGTGTGTTTTTAATTTTCAAACCATATATGTTGTTGAATAGCCTAAATGAGAAACCCAACTTGATGAAATGCATAAAAATCTGTGGTTTGATACCATTGGAATATTTCTGCAATTGGAGCTTCTTTACAGATTCTCATGTTCTCTATTGCTGCTAGCAATTGTTATTGATTGGATTACTTTGGTTAATTCTACAGAGTCATAGTTTGAAGGTACAATATCTTGTGATTTAGTTGTCTTTCAGAATTCAACTGTGTCGCAATTTGGATCTGTTGGAAGTAGCTTTCAATGGAGGAAGGTGTTCTTCCTCTGAGCACAATTCTTGGAAATGATTCATTCATGGATTTCGATTACATGGATGAACTCCTGTTAGAAGGGTGTTGGTTAGAGGCAAATGGATCCGAGTTCCCACATTTCGATTGTTCAACCCCGATTTCGCCATTCGAACCTTCCTTCCCATGGCCTACACCCGAGACGATCAGCCCCGGTGAATCCGGTGGGCCCCTCTCGAACACCATTCAACACAAGAGGCAAAAATCATCTTTCCCTGAGAGCCCTTCCATCACTCAGTCTAGACCACCACAACACCATTACAAGAAACCTCAATCGCATCTTGACAACATAAGTACTGGTTTTGATTCTTCAGCCCAATCCGAAAACTACTTAAATGAAGGATTCGAGTCGAGCAAGAGGTGGTGGATTGCCCCACAAGCTTCAATGTCCGTGATGGAGCGACTGATTCAGGCTCTTGGCTACATGAAGAATTACTCGGGGGATAAGGACGTGCTTATCCAAGTGTGGGTCCCGGTTACAAGAGGGGGCAGGCGTGTTCTAACGACCAATGGTCAGCCGTTTTCGCTTGACTTTAGCTGCCCTAAGCTTGCTCATTACCGAGAAATCTCTCTGAACTATCAGTTCCCGGCTGATGAAGACTCAAAGGAGATTGTTGGATTGCCTGGTCGGGTGTTCAGGAATAAGGTTCCAGAGTGGACCCCGGATGTCCGTTTTTTCTCATGGGAGGAATACCCGAGAGTTGGTCATGCTCAGCAGTATGATGTTCGTGGTACACTTGCTGTTCCGATACTCGAACAGGGTAGTCATAGCTGTTTGGGTGTTATTGAAGTTGTCTTGACCAGACAGAAGATCCAGTATCGTCCTGAACTTGAAAGCGTCTGCAAAGCGCTTGAGGTTTGAGATTCCGTTTCTTGTTTTTCGCCAGTATTAATTACTTCTATCAAGTATATGTATGTATTTATGTCTTACTTTCTCCAAGCTATAGATACCTTAGTTGTATTGCCGATTGTTAAGTGACAACAGACACATATTTTTGTCTTAGATTGATGAGAAGCAGCATCTTTATTGTTCATCTTGTTAATCCAAGACTTGAAATTGGTATATGAACTTCTTCCATGTTTGATAGTTATATCTTTACATCAACATGTTTTCTGTTTAGTTTTAATGGTTCAAATACTCACTTGTATTTGAAACTCTAATTCGAAATTATTTTCTTGTTTATAGGCTGTTGACCTTAGAAGTGCTGAAGCTTCAACTACTCAGAAGGTTGAGGTATATATTATCCCTCCTTACAATCTGTCAATGGAACTACTTATTCGGTGCTTAGGTCAAAATTGAAAATGCTTGCGTTTCTGTTTCAGACAAGTGATTTGTCTTACCAATCAGCATTACCTGAAATTCTTGAGGTTCTAAGATCGGCATGTGGAACTCATGGACTACCTTTGGCTCAAACGTGGGTCCCCTGCATCTTACAAGGTAAAGGAGGATGTTGGCACTCTGATGACAACTTAAAAGACTATCTTGCCCCTGTCGATTCTGCTTGCTGCATAGGTGATTCCCATATTCAGGGTTTTCACGATGCTTGTTCCGAGCATCACTTGTTAAAAGGACAAGGCATCGTTGGTAAAGCATTTCAGACGAACCAACCTTGTTTCTCACCCGATGTTTCTGCATATAACAAGGCCGATTACCCCCTCTCTCATCATGCAAGAATGTTCAGACTAAAAGCTGCTGTTGCTATACGATTAAGGAGCACTCGTACTGGTTCAGTGGACTTTGTTTTGGAGTTTTTTTTGCCTACAAACTGTAATGATCCCGAAGAACAGAAGAAGATGCTCACCTCGTTGTCTACGATTATCCAAAACATTTGCCAGACTTTACGAGTCGTCACGGACGAAGAGCTTCTAGAAGAAGCTAGAGTGGCGAATACTCCAGTGATCAGCATCGGCAAAGAAGTTCCGGAAGTAGGAAAATCGAAAGACACAGTAGCCGAATCCCCAGGTTTTCAGTTAGGCGAACCTGACTCTACTACAAAAGAAGGTGTGACATTTGTTACTAATACTTCTACATCTTGCGATGGTAGCTCACTGTACACAAACAGAACTGGAGAGAAAAGGCGAATCAAAGCAGAGAAGACTATTACATTGCAGGTTCTTAGACAACATTTTGCTGGAAGCCTGAAAGATGCTGCTAGGAATCTTGGCGGTGAGCATTTGTTGTGTCACCTTAAAATTATTTTTAAAACTCGGAATATATCTCATTAACTTTTGGTGTTCATTTCGTATTTTTTCCATCGAATTTCAGTTTGTCCGACCACTTTGAAGAGGATATGCAGGCAGCATGGGATACAACGTTGGCCTTCTAGAAAGATCAAGAAAGTAGGCCACTCGTTGCAAAAGATCCAACGTGTGATCGACTCTGTCCAGGGCACCTCTGGTGTTTTACAAATTGAATCTTTCTATTCCAACTTTCCAGAACTGGCATCGCCCGATGCATCAAGAACAGTTCAGTATTCGAATTCCAAATCAGGTGGCAATTTAAAGCCTTTAGACCCCCAGCTTGAGAGCAGCATGTTGAAACCTGCATCTGTGTCGCCTTCATCTTCATGTAGTCAGAGTTCCAGCTCGAGTCAATGTTGTTCAAGTGGGGCCCAGCCCATAACCTATCATGGAAATCCAGTGGTTAAGGAAGAACAAGACCCCGTTATGCTGAAACGAGCCAGAAGTGACGTGAATCTGCATTTATCGAGTGATGAGCCAAAGCCCCTTCTGAGGTCACAGAGCCACGTCTCGTTGTGTTGGTCTGATAAACAAGAAAACATCGTACCTACAACTGAAGGTATCAGACCAGATGCTCCGAGGATAAAAGTGACATATGGAGAAGACACTATTAGGTTCCGTTTGCAGAATCATTGGAGATACGAGGATTTATTGCAAGAAATTTCCAGGCGATTCGGAGTGGATAATGCTAGTAGCTATCATCTAAAATATCTGGATGACGATGCTGAGTGGGTGCTATTAACATGTGATGCTGATCTCGAGGAGTGTATTGATGTATGCAACTCACCACGGAACCAGACAATCAGGCTCTCGTTTATTTGCACTTCACAATCGCAGTTTGGTAGGCCCGTCAGTTTTAGAGGTCCTTCGACATTATAGCAGAGAAAGAAACGGCTTCATAGTTTGTAGAAGAAGAGTTAAAACCCATTGGATTCTGACATTGTACATAAGGTAAAGAACAATTTATGTTGTTCTTATCAAGAATCTGCAACCAATTGTATATAAGGTGAGGAACAATATCTGTTGTTTCTTGTCAAGACTCCTGAATCTGCAACTGAGCAGCACGTTTCGTATAGAAATGAGACGTAGAAGGTAACGTATGGTTTCGGTTTGAAGATCAAAAAAGGTTGTCTTTGAAACCTTGAAAACTCTGAAGGTGCAAGTTGAATGTGTTGGTGTTTGGAAGAATGAAGATAGAAGAACATAGCATATATAGTAGACATGTTGTGCTGTCTGTTTTCATTTAAATTCCACTTTTGGCACTCTGTAAATTTTTATTCTTTTTTTAGAAATATGATCGAGTTTATTGTGATCATTGGATAGATTCAGATTGCTGGATTTTGGATTGTTTTACATGTAAGATTTATTTAGACAGGGCACTTTATCTATTTTTAATCTCCGTATTTCATTTTATTAGGGAATTAAATCATATTTAGAATGGAAATGCAGATAATGTTGCTTTATTGCTCTATTTATGGATATAAATGTATGTAATCAAATCAAGTTGAGCTGAACTATCGAGATTGAGTTAGATTTGTATATTATCAAATGATCTCGAACTTGATTTATCAAATACATTAATGATTCATTAGCTATCTTGATTTATATCTATCATAAGTAAGACATTAGTATTATACTTTACTAGTTATCTTGCTCCTCACGAGTCGAACTACATCAAATTTGAATTTTTTGTTTATTAATGAAACACAATAAACAATTTCAAACAAATTTTTATCTAATCGAGCTTCGAACAGCTCACTCCCATATCCCCATGATTCCTTTAGTTCACTATTTATGGACACACGTAAGAATGGGCTTTCAAGTTGGGCCTGATGCCACTAAAATCATACAAAGCCCAATCCTAAATCCATTAATAACTCCGCGGCTCATTTTTCTTATGTTGCCGGTGTGCGGCGGCGGCGCCTCTAGCTCCGCCGCTTCCGTTGTAAGTGTGGTGGAGCTGCCGCTTATTGTGGTCGCGCTGTTGATCTTGCTTCACTTCGCCTTTCACTTTCTTGGGCGGCATCTCAATCTGACTAATTCTTTCCAAGTCCTCCAAAACTTGGGCCATATCGGGCCGACATTTTGGGTCGGGCTCAAGACATTTTAGTATGAGTTCTGCAGTTTCATGGGCCGCCTTTGGCGGGTACTGGCCCTGAAGACGTGGGTCCATTATCTTTCTCAATTTCTTTTTATCAGGCAGAGAGGGCTTGGCCCATTCCACAAGATTGGTTTCCCCACCGGGCCGGTTCAAGTCCATTACCCGTAGGCCCGTTATTATTTCTAATAGCACCACTCCAAAACCGTAGACATCACTCTTTACATACAAATGGCCTGCAAGAAATTGCAATGACACAAAATTTTATGGGAACAACCACGTAAATAGTTAAAAAATGATAAAATATTAAATATAAATAAAATTTATATTTTTACACTTAATGAAGTGGGGTTCACCTTCTAAAAAAGGAAAAGAGAATGAGGGTTATTTTTGTCCAAAACACATTTTTTTGGCTAAAAAAAAGGTTACTAATAAACATGGCTGGAACAAAATTTCTTCTCTTTATTTGACCATTCCTATCCATTATCACAAATTTCATTATATTGAAATAAAATTTCCATTTGTTGGCATAACGAAGAATATTTTAAGATTTAAATTGTACACTATAAATTCAAGAATCATAATTCAATATCATGAATAACTATATACCTGTGGCCATATATTCAGGTGCAGCATAGCCGTACGTACCAACAACCTTTGTTGTCACGTGCGAATTGCCATCAACGGGACCCAACTTAGCAAGTCCAAAATCCGAAAGTTTGGCATTGAAATCCTAAAGGAAAATCAAGATTCGAACACACTATTATTTAAACTCGATTTATTATCACCCATATTGATTAATCGAATGAAAATTTGATAAAACAACTTACCCCATCTAGTAATATGTTAGAAGCCTTGAAGTCTCTATAAATGACTGTTTTTTCAGTAGTGTGCAAGAGAGCAAGGCCTCGAGCAGCTCCTATCGCTATTTTAATCCTTACATCCCACGAAATTGGTTCCGGACCATTTTCTGAAAAATAGGTAGTATTTAAAAATCATAAATCATTTATAAGCACATAAGAAAATGCTTCCCTTTTTCCTCATTTTCCTTGACTATTTATTTATTATGAAAATAACGAATTAAACAAAAATTGTGGATATATTACTTCTGAAGAGGTGACTCTCTAAGCTTCCCTTTTGCATGTATTCATAGACAAGGAGAAATTGTCTCTCTTCCCAACAGTAACCCAATAATTTAACAAGATTGGGATGGCTGAATTTTCCCAAGAATTTTACTTCTGCCTGCATCAATTAAAACATTATAATTAATATCAAAACTGTGTATATATATGTGTGTGTATTATACATAAAATATTAAATACCATTCAAGTCTAACATATAAAATAGTTACAACTTTCAACTCCGTCTTAATGTAAATAATAAGGAAAATATCTGGCCATGAAGACTTTTTATTTTTTATTTTTACAAGAATCGAATCAAAATCTTCTACCACATATATAGTTCTATTCCATTTTCTATTACATTGGCAACAATTAACTACTCGTATTAGTCATTCTTTAATTTAAGTTGTACATATATGAGGCCTTGAATCTAAAAGGGATGGGACAATGTATGCAATAAAAGATATTTGAGAACCCATTGAAAGTTATGTTCATATCTTTTATTATATTTGATATTTTGTATTATTTGATTGTATGATAATAATTTTGAAATAATCGGATAAAATGGATGACGAAATTGATGATTTCATATGCATGAAAGCTACGGGTGCAGAAAGTTTTAATTGGTCAACCCATTCAAACTGCCTACCAGATCACTTAAATAATAAAAATGAGCGAATTAAATCAAAATCTCTGACTTTTCAATAGGACTTTGTTGAGCATCATTAAAATTAATTGAAGTAAAACATGAATCTAGAAATAATATATTATATAGAGCTAGGTCTTGCCAACCTCCCAATCAAGATTAGTAATAATGTGCAAAAATACCCAACTCTTAAAAAAACATCTCATCTATCAAATTTCCGACTATAAATCCATCAGAGTTTCAAAATAACAGATCACGAAACTCAAGACCGATTCAAAATTTCAAATTTCGAGACCAAAGTGAGAGAAACGAATAAAAAACATGTTTTTTTTATGGAATTCGAAAAACATTTGGAAAAAGAAATAACCTGCCATTCTTTAAGGCCTTGTAGGCTATCAGGGTCAGACTTTTTAACAGCAACAGGGATTCCAAGTCCAACTCTAGAAGGTGCTAATGTTTTCTCATCAACAAAACCTTTGAAAACCCTTCCAAAGCCTCCTTCTCCGAGCACTGTATCCGGTCTGAAGTTTCTTGTGGCGCTTCTTAGCTCTGCTAAAGTGAACATTTTCAGGTTGGGGGTTATGATCTCACCGCTTGGCGGCACCACCGTCCCTCCTCCGCCACCAGCTGGAGGAGAAGCCTTCTTCTTTGGACCTGAATACTCAAACATATATATACTCTCTCAGATCGATATATGCATATATATTTTGTGTGTAAGTGTGTGTGGTGTAATCTGTACCTGGGCTGGGAGGTCTGCTGTTATTTCTGGTAGGAAGATTTTCAACGGGTTTTGGCCAGCAATTCCCCATTTTCTCACCTCTCTCTCTCTCTCTCTATATATATATATATATATATATACTCTTGATGAAGATGATGGAATGAAGAGGCGTGGTGGTTTTGTTGGAGAAGTGAGGGTTTCTGGGAAAGAGATGAGAAGAAGTAGAGAAAAGAGATGATTAATTGTTGCCCAATCTTTATTGCCATAATTCTTGTATATATACACTCCAACATAATATAATATACGTGGACGAATTAAGAAAACTTCATTTCTATGACTTTTTCAAACCCCTCTCTCTCTCTCTCTCTCTCTCTCTCTCTCTCTCTCTCCCTCCCTCTCCCCATTGACTCTGATATTGATTCTAAATTTTTTTAGCATGATGATGCTAATCTTGTGGGTAATTTCAATTACTTGATCCGTAATGAGACGGGTTTGGATTTATGTCACTTTTGCAAAAAAGATAAAAGAGGGAAAATATATGTACATTTGAGTATCCATTGGTTTGGATATTCATTATGATCAGAAACCGATTACATATTTATATATATTTTTATATGGGTAGTGTTTATATATTTACAATATGTATCTACATATTTATATACTTGATCATAAGTATTTATATATATAGAAAAATAAAAAAAATTATACTCCTATTAGATAAATAGGTTTGGATGGATTCGGGTAGTTTAAATAGATTCGGATAATCAAGTTAGTTTTTTAATTAAATTGGAACCACATATGCATGAATGCTTGTATGTTAGTGGAATATTATGAATAATTGAGTATCGCTTATGAGAATTATGATTTCACTTATTTTAAACGAGTGTTTTTTTACTATGCATACGGTCGAAAAATACTCTAAGAAGTAAAAGACCCTTTTTAGTTTGGATCCGAGAGACGAAGCTATTTATTTGAAAAAAATTAGATGTGGATAATCTATTTTATCTTAATGAATCACTGATCTTAGTTACTACTTATAATTGTAAACTTCCTTTTTGTAAGTACAGATTAATTAATCATCTTAATTGGCCTTGGTTCGTCAATCTAGTAATATTTTTTTGCTACCTAAAATGGTAATTGTACTTTCAAATGAGAACACAAGAGGTTGGCACATTTGATTCATGCAAAACATATATAGTTTTGCATTTTATAAATATATAACTGTATGTATTAAGATGTGTAAATTAATATATATTAGTAATAAAATATAATATGAGATGAATATTAAAGTGGAATCGAAAACAGAAAATGTTATAGAAAAACATAAGCCAATATATAGAGAGAGAATTAAGGAAAGTGTGAAAAGAAATAACTAAAAGATGTAGCAAAGTCAATGCATGTTGTAAAGGTCTCCTCCTTCACTCGCCACCTACATTTGTGATGTGCTACATATTTATTTCTATATGCTATAATTCTATCAATAATTGTACAATACAAAATAGACACTCCACGTATATTTGATATTTTTGTCAAGTGTGATAATTAGTTTCACATATAAAGGGAAATTTTATAATTCTCTTTTGCAAAGGTGCTTGGCTTATTTTATTTATTTGAATGAGCTATTAGTTTTATACTAATTAAATTTATCTTAGAATTTTTAAGATATTGTTAGATTTTAATATTGTTAAATATTGTGTAAAATTCATCTCGGCTCATTATAATTTATATGGCAAAAGGTTATGTTTTGTATTAACTTTATTGTCTCGTATTCTACATGAAATCTTAATTCAAAGTTAGGTTTTGGTAAATCGATTTTGACTGATTCATGCATGTTAATATATTTAATTTATTTCATTATAGTTTCTTTTTGACATTTTCCAGTTTTCTAGTAGCCGGGGAAGAAGTAATTAATTCTTTAAATCATTATCTAAACAACTTTTGACAACTTTGGATTATATATATGCAATGCATGTCCGATATGATGAAATTCTTGATTATAATCTTGACTTCTATACATGATCATATATTAAAAAAATTATAATAAAGGCAACGTTTGACTCTTTTGTCATTGGTTTCTACGAGTGTTTCTCTTTATTTATTTATTTATTCACAATTATTTTTATGCACCAAATACATGAGTTATGATTCATGCAATTCAAATCATATAATTCAAAAAGTGTTGAAACTGCGTTTCACGCAGTTAAGAGTTACACTCAAACTCTAGCTCTCACACCTAGTTTTAGTTATTTTCGTCTAACTTTTAGTTTAGCAAACCTATTCTTTTAGTTCTATCGCATAACTTTTATGTTCTAATTGTATAACCTTTTGTATTATATATACTAAAAAAGTTTAAGTAATATCACTTAAGGATTATACTTATATAATATAAAAGTTATACTTGTATAACATAAATGTTATATCATTTTTAATTATGTTAATTGTATTGAAAAGTTTAAATTATACACTTAAAAGTTATGATATATGTACATATATAAAGGTTATGACATATAAAAAAAACACTTGGGAACAGATCCGAGCTGGACCCGACTCGACCTGCGCGTGCCCAAGTGCATGGATCACTTGGTGTACACAAATACTACCCTTATTTATTTACGAGTTTTAGATCACGTATGTTGCACGTGAAGATCAATTTAAACTAATACAAATATTTTATATATAACATTTTTATATTAGAGTTTTAATTGTAATAGAATTCTATAGGATTTTGAATTAGTTATAATTCTAATATAAAATTATTTAAATATGAAAATTATAAATTACTATTTTAACTTTAAATAATAATCATTAATAGGAATATATTCGACAATCCATATTTTGTAAGAAATATCCACATTTTTATAAAGATAGTAGATTTAAAGATTGTAACAATTCTCTTAATTTTATTTTTGTTTGAAAAACTTTTAATTTTCAATAAAGATAAAATTATGAACACAACATTCATTTACATTCTAAAGTCTGAGAAAATCAAATAATTTCCGACTACAACTAACGATGTAGCCTAATTAAATGTTTGATGAAAAGAAATACTTCGTCCGACCCATATATATGGAGTAATTGATTTTTTTTTTCCATAAGAATTAAGAAAGTAAATATAAACTAGTCAATTTCATACTATACATGTTCTTATCTCACGAGTATTATATTCTTCAATATAGTATTTAACAATACATATTAAATTTTGAGTTATAGTAAATGAATATTGGTTTCTTCCATCCTACATCTGGTAGAGTATATTGAGTGTGTCAAATCATGACACGTTTGCAATGAAATATTATTCATATTTAAAATATTTAAAAAAAAAAAAACAAGCTTATATACATGGAATGAATGAACTAGATAATACCATTTATTTATGTAATGTATAGTTATTTTGAAATGAGGCAAAAACTTATATGCACCAGGGACACGGATTCTAGATTCGTGCCTCCAACCCGAACCGGCGCGTGGGCTGCTTTTACGCGCATCCACGCGCCCCCACGCGCGGCCACACCATAGCTGGTGTGCGCCGCGCACCACCTGAATTTTATATTTTAAGGTATCACTTATTTACTCTTAAGGTATCACACATTTATTCTTAAGGTATCACACTGTTACCCTTCAGGTTTTAATGTAAAAATAGCGCTGCTTTCTTCTTTTTCCTCTTTTTTTTTTCTTCTCCTTCCTTCTTCTTTTTAATCTCTTTTCTTATCAATTTGTTATTTTTCTTATTTATTTTGTACATTATTATTCTTCTCTATATTCTTGTTCTTATTCTTCATCAAATCTTCATAAAGTCATTTATGGAGTTTTTTCTTCTTCCTCTTCTCTTTTACTCATTTTCATAGGTTTAGATAATTGATTTCAAATTACAATTTATTACAATAATTTTAAAACATTGAAAATCAATTATTTCAAACAATATGAAATCATGATTTGTTGATTTTGAGGATTTTTTTTGAAATTTTAAGATTTTTCAATGAAGATATTAGTTGTATACTCTTAAGGTATTACACATATTCATTTCAGGTATTACATAAATATCTTACATGTATTACACATATTCTTTCAAGTATTAAAAAATATCTTACAGGTATTACACATATTCCTTTCAAGTATTACACTTACCTTATAAGTATTACACCTGTAATTTTATAATACCTGAAGAGTATATATCTAGTACTTATAAATCATATCAGTAATACCTTAAAAGTATCACTGGTCATGAGCAATCATATATCAATATTTTAGGGTAATTATGATTTATAAAATCATGAACAGTCAAAATTTTTGTAATACCTGTAGAACATATATATAATACCTATAGAATAAACTAATAATACCCCATACTTTTTTTCATAATATCTTGAAGGTTTTACTTACATATAATTCAACCATGTAATTTTATAATACTTGAAGAGTATATATGTAGTACTTATAAATCATATCAGTAATACTTGAAAGGTATCACTGATCATATATCAATGTTTTGGGATAATTCTAATTTATAACATCATGAACAATCAGAATTTTTATAATACCTATAGAATAAATCAGAATTTTAAATACAAGATTTTCATCATCTTCTTCCACAAAATTTATTCAAAATCATATTACTCAATTAATAACCAACTATGGTGTTTGTTGCATCAATTATCTTGTATGTTGCTATGAATCGGATTAAGATAGAAAGAGTTTCAAGTTATAAGAAAATAAAAACCCTAGATTTTTATACACATTAGGAAGAAAAAAACTTGTTGAAGTATTAGAAAAATAAGAACCCTAAATTTGTAGCAATCATGTGAAGAAATTAAGAAGGAATAAAGAAAAAAAAAAGAAGGAATAGCGCACAGAAAGAGGTAAGAAAAAAAAATGAGTATTTGCGTAGGAGAGAAAAAAAAAAAAATTAGAAAAAAAAAACAAAAAAAAGGAGTGGAGCAGATAGGAGAGAGATAAAAAAATAAAAATAAAAATAAAAATAAAAAAAGCAAAAAAAAAGAATGAAGCGGGTCGGGGCACGGATCCTAGGACACACTAATGTCTCTCTTGAAATGAAGTATAAGATTTAAACATAACGAAAATACTAACAATAAAATTCAAGTCACTAGCACTCTTCTTATTATAACTCAAAATATAATTTAATGCCGTCACACAAATATGATCACGTAGTCAGATTCCACCAACTACTGTGCAAATTTATTTTCACAAGTTAGTTTTTCTTTTTTTTTATAATCTATGAATAATAAAATGATTTTATGAAATTAAATATTGGAGATGATTTTATAATTATTTGAGTAGAGAATTGAACCAAATTGGAACAAACCAAATCGATTGATCAAACCAAAGAATCGATTATAAAGAATTATTTATATGCATATATATGTCATTTTTTTATATCTTAATATAATTACATAATGCATATTTAATTAAGTTAGTAATTTATAATGCTACAAATAATTTAATTTTTCAATTTTTTTAATAATTAATAACAATAAATTATATTAATAACCTCTATGAAGAAAACATGTATTTTTTAAAATTATGAAACTTGTAACTTTTAAAGTGAAGTATATGCTTTTAAGTTGTTATTGAAACTTTGTGAGACATGATAAATTAGTTTATAGTTATTTATATTTCTATTTAGGTGCATTTCATCTAAAATGTATTTCCTCTTTTACTTTTTTCTTTTGATTTTAAATTTTATTAAATTCTCTGAATATTTGAATTTTTATGTCAAACTGTTTCGAACCAATAAATACAAATCTCTGAATTGATCTAAAATCGAAATGTGATTTGCTTTCGTTGTGAAGATTTTTTATTTTGATTCAATTCTAAAAAAGTCAATTTTAAAATTCTTCGAAATTTAATTTGATTGACTTTCAAATCTCCAAATTGATTTAAATATGCACACCCCTTGTATATATGTACGGCTAGTAATTATCTCGTGATTTGCACGAACTATCATATTTATAATTGAATTATAAGTATTATATTAAATTTTTATTTATAATTTCTTCTCTAAATTTTTAATTAAAAATACATTATTTTACTAATTTCTAATTTGCACTTTTATTAATTGTCATTTTATTTCATAGTTTAAAATTGTATAATTCTTACTTAAACACATTTTTTCACCAACAAACATGCAATTGGTGATCAAATTTAGGTTCTGTGCAACCCAACCCAACCCCTTTTAACGTGCATCCCACCTTTCGTTTCTGTCACAATTCTGTCAAATATGTAAACCTATTAGTTATATAAGTAATATATTTTAGTTATTTAAGTGATACCGCAACTAATATCCTTACGTTAGTTCTGTCAAACATGTATTATAATTTAGTTATGTGAGTAGAAAATTCCTTTCAAGTTAGTAGGGTGCAAAATTTAAAACATGTAAGTAGAAATTTGTTTGAGTTATAATAATATAGGGTCAAAATGTTAAAGACCTTTATAGGTAGTAAATATGGTTTTTAACTATTAACATAAGAAATCGTATTTCTTAAAACAATTTCTGCTTTTTGGATAAAAACATCATTTCATTTAAGCTAAAAATATTAGAAAATCTTTAATGGCCATCTCGTAAAATAGTTTGATCTTTGAAATGAAAAATAATTAAAAAAATTAATTTATTATATTAGTGTCTTACAAAGAATGACCATTATATAAAACAGATAGAAACAGTTAACACACAAAAAAAAAACATGACATATATTTTGAAAGAGTCTAGTGATGTAACTCTAACAATTATTTGATTATTTCCACCGGAATGTAGGGCCCATCTCAATCTCAATAATGTTACAATTAAACTCATCTGTGCATGAAAACTCTACGCATTATGGAATTAAAAAAAAAAAGTGGTCTATTCAACGACCACGTATATGACCAATGGTTCATTACAGCTATCTTCATTACAACAATCGTTGACCAGCTCGAACCACACGACATTCTTTATTGCGTTTCATTTCATTATTGAATATTACGTTACATATATATATCAATAATGTCCCACTAGAATAACAAAGTATTCCTAATTCCACCATGTTCGAAATTAAAAAACACGAGAAAAATTACCAAAAAAAAAAAAAAGTGTCAGTAACAAGTCTAGAATTATTTACAATGACACAGTTACAACACTTTTTTCCCTAAGATGAGGGGGAAAAAAACCGAAAAAAATAAATAAATTTTTTTAAGGAAAAAAAAAAAAAGACCAAAAGCTCGTACCTCATTGATGAACAGCATGATAAAAGAGTAATTTCATGAAAGCAAAGTCTTGTTACAAAGGTAAAGAAACGTCCCAAGACTGTTTCCATCCACAACACAAGCTGATGGTATTATGAATCTGGATTTGCTTTAGGGTGATAATAAGGTCTAGTATATTATATAAGAAGAATAATTAACATGATGGAAGGTGGGGGTATGGTGATGTTGGACTGTTATATCTGTCTTTAGGAGGATCTCTCTGCCTGAGAAGCCAAGTATTCGAGTGCGTTCACCACGTCTGTTATCCGGGGCCGGATGCTCGCGTGTTCTTGAAGACACATCGATGTTATCACAATCGCGTGTTGCACACTCTTTGCC
Organism: Scutellaria barbata; assembly: GCA_028654395.1. Classification (NCBI taxonomy): domain Eukaryota; kingdom Viridiplantae; phylum Streptophyta; class Magnoliopsida; order Lamiales; family Lamiaceae; genus Scutellaria; species Scutellaria barbata. The sequence continues at coordinate 5,007,607 of CM053652.1, forward strand.
GAGTATTGTCCTTCCAGCAGAGGATCCACCATCCCGGCAAAGTTCTTCCGGTCCTTAAGATATGGTCGGGACTGCAATCAATATTCATTATATTCTTACAGTTGACACTTCTAGTCGACCCTAACAATTTCTTGTTATTTAAGGTATGAGTCTTTTTATGTGTCAAAATGGTTAAATCTCAAGAAACAAGGCTTAAAGGAGAAAACATGGCATTAGATATAGTTTGCAATGCAAATTATATTTTTGTCATGTTTGTTTTGCAATGTAAGTAAATGTGCTGAACTTACCCACACGACAAGATTTTGCTCGCCCGGTTTTCTGCTAAAGTCCATAGCCTTCCGCCCTGTGATGAGCTCAAGAAGAACGACACCGAAGCTATAGATGTCGGATTTCAAGGTAAGTTTGCCGCTCATGGCGTATTCAGGGGCACAATATCCGTAAGTTCCCATTACTCGTGTCGAAACATGTGTGTTGTCTCCGACAGGTCCCAGTTTCGCCAGCCCAAAATCGGACAACTTGACATTGAATTCATTGTCCAACAATATGTTGGAAGACTTCAAATCGCGATATATGACAGGTGGATTAGCCTTGCAGTGGAGATATTCAAGACCACGAGCTGCACCAACTGCAATCTTCAACCTCGTACTCCAACTCAATGGCTTCTGCCCTGGCTCTAAATCTGACAACACCTCACGTCTTAGATAAACCAGAAAACAAACACTTCTTGGTTTTTCATAGACACACAATAGAAGATTCGATTGTAGATGATTACCAAAGAGATGATTCTCGAGGCTACCCAGTGGCATGAACTCATAAACCAAGAGTCTCTGATCGCCATGAGTGCAATATCCGATCAAGTTGACGAGGTTCGGATGGTGGAGAAGACTCAGCATCAGAACCTCCACGATAAATTCTTGATTTCCTTGAAGCCCATCAAGATTCAGTTGCTTTACAGCAACAATCTGATCATAAAACCCGGGTAATGAGAACCACTCGAAGAATTCTTCCTACATTGTAATAACCAGAAATCGAGCTTACCTGGTCGGATTCAAGACGGCCCTTGTAAACACTTCCGAAACCTCCTTCACCGATCAGATTAGCCTCCCGGAAATTCTGGGTTGCTAATGCGAGTTCTTTAAACGTGAAGCTGCACGCCACGTTTCCCTTTTGACTCTCTTGAATTCAAAACATTGCCAAGAAACAACAAGCTTAAATACCCTGCAAAAAGATCCAAAATATGGTTGCTAGATTTGATCATCATCTTACCATCATCACTGCTATTTGACATTCCCTTCGAATCACCTGCAGATCCGAGAGTTGATCGAAAAGAAAACATGCAGAATACATTAAACGTTAAACAGACAAAGTACACAAAAACCATCGATCATGTTTGCATCTAAATGGAGCAAATAAAGAAACCTGAATCATGGATGGATCTAAGGGCCATCACATCATCATATTCCGATACATCTCTACGCTTAAAACTGGCACACGAAAAACACCTCATCTTGTTTGCTTTTCATAAACGACCTCGACCTCGAAAGATTGATCCTCGAAATAAAACCAGAATTTACAGAGACAACCACCACCCAGAAAATCTCAACTTAGCGTCCCAAATCAAACTCCATCATCACAATCCAAATTTATTACAAAAGATCTGAAACAAAAGTTAGAACAAGAGAAAGGCAGACAACAAAAGTGGAGAGAGAAAACTTGAATTTTCTCTCCCCTTTCTTAATCCCAGAAAACCCTAGTCTCAGATGATGAAGAACATCATACAGTTCAAACCTCCCACCACAGTTACAGAGATCTACACGCAAGAATATAATTTACCACAATCCTCAGAAGCCAAAGACAACCAAAGAATTTATTTACTAAAAATAGGCTGCCACTCCTAAAAAATACATAAATCTATTTTTCTTGATTCAACACATTGAGATTTGAACACAACAAACAGATACCCAAAGATAACCCCAGAATTTCAGGGCCCTTTTAGCTATGACTATGAACATTGAGCAACTAAGCTCTTTTCCTATCCTTTTTCCTATATTTAGTCTCAATCCTACTTTACCGCCATCTTTAACGGTATTACCTGCCCTAATTTGTTTCCAAATTATTACGAAATTATCGAAAAGAAAAAAAAAAAAATTAATGATTTACTATCTTTCATAAATTGATATAAATCCCATTATAAAATGGAATATATTAATAGTACTACTATTACACGAAATTCTGAAGATTACAACTAAGCATCTGAATAATGTCAAATGAACATTTCATATCCATTAAAGATAAACATTGTTATACCGACTCTTAATTTATGTTTTTCCTACTCAAAAACATACAATTAATCTTTAATCAAATCTACTTAGACAACCTAAACCTTCTTCCAGCCACTCTATCAAGGTCACGAATGTTAATCGGTTCTTTAATTATCCCTAAAGAATTGGATACATGTTGGATCTATACAATTTTTTTTGTTAAACTCTATCAACGAGCAGCTCTCGATTGCAAGCCTCAGTTGGGACCCGAAAGTCCAGATTTTTCCTCAGTCACAACACGAAACAGCTGCATCCTCCTAAAAACGATAAATCAATTCAGAGTTGTAATGCCAAATCTGGTTGTTGAGGTGAACTGATTTGTAAGCTAGAACCAGGAGAACCAGCTGGGACTCTTACATTCAAATCTGGAGGAACTGAGAGTGTGTGTCTTTGTTGCACCGGCATTGCCTGCCAAGAAGATTTGACAAAGTTCCACGTTTCAGCTTCTCCATTCGAATTAGAGGCTCTACCTTGTGCTGTAAGATATCCAGGTGGTAAAGTATTGCTACTGTCTGGTAACTTGGCTTGCTCTGGAATCACATGGTTGATAATCGATGAACGACTTGATGGCAGGTCACTCATGGATACCATTTCCACCTTTGGAGAAGGAAGAGATACCCGTTCATTACAAGAATATTGTGGTGTTGCCATTTTTGATGTAGCTGCTGCAGAGAAGTCGTGCCCAAACATTCCGCTAAAGCCATTTCTGTGGGTGTGATGCATTTGATTTTGCTGAGGTGGGAATTGTGATCGCCAAGAAGAAGCATCGCCTTGTCCAACTGGCTCGTTCTGGCTATTTAGTTTTCTAACAGCTTCAACCACACCTTCAGAAGGCCCATGTGCAACAGCAGCAGCAGAATTTAAATCAGAAGATGAGGGAGTCGTGAGTTTGCTTGAGCTACAATCACCCGCTGTGCTATTGGATGATTTCTGGTTCTCGATTTTGATAGGCAATGGCTGTGGAGGTGGTCCGTTATCACTGACCCAGCCAGGACCATATTGTACCCCAGCAGGTAAAACAGCCTCTATCTTTTTAGATGCCATTTTCCAAGCTACGGGACCAAGATTAGCAGCATACCGAGCAAGGCTTCTTGCATAAGCAAGAGATTCTTGAAGGCCCACCTGTAAATGAAAAAATGGCAGTTAGGAAACATCCAAACATTTGCTAAGTTTTAATTCCAGGAAACGGCTAAACATAAGGAGATTAAGCTCAAGACGAAGTTTTTATTGACCAAGAGAAGTAACACCAGCAAATACTAATCCTTTGCTGCAGGTGCAATGGCAGTAAATACACTAAACTAAAAAAGTAGTCATCTCAGGCCACAAAAAAGAAGCTAAAACTCCAAAGAATCTGAGTATATTAGTCTCCTCCCCAAACCTATCTTGGAGAAGATAATTATGCAAGAGAGGATATTGTAATGACACATCAAAGAATAACAACATACCACAGAAAATAATGAGTTTACAGTTTCTTAAAATATATACCGGCACTAATCTCTTCATATTTCCAATAGAATCGTACAACATGGATGAATTGTTGCCTGAAGACAGTGGATGAAATTCCCTGTAGGTATCACGCTTGTTCTCATCCACCGTAAACTGTTTTTTTCCATATTTCATGTCAGCCCTTAAAATTGATGCTGAAAGTTAAGAACAAAAGGATTAATCTGTCTGCAGGAAAACTGTTGAATAGTGGAATATTGAGGGAACACAGAATGCCAAATACCTGGAAATTCGTCGTTCCAATCAGCCAACCATTCTGAGTAGTTTACACCATTTCTCGAGCCGTAAGAAGACACAAATGGGTCAGTGGACCTAGACCTAAATAATGTGGATGCCTTTCTTAGATTGTAAGAATTAGATCCAGTTGCCTTATCTTCTCCATTGGCAAGAGTTGCGCCTGAAGAAAGCTCGGTACCAACACGGTCCATTGGGGATGTTTCAAGAGTCTTCTTTTGGTTCTTGCTACTTGGGGGCCTGCCTCTCCGCACGACCTTTGGCTGTGGTTCTCCATTGTCACCTTCATGCCTAAGATTTTTGAAGTCCCTCTTTGCAAGCTCTTGTATTGATCGAGCCTAATATTTACCCATTATTCAATATACAGTAGGATGGTGAAACAAAGAAACAAGGCACAAAAGATTACACATACCTGCCGATGGTAGACAGTATCTGAAGCATTATACTCCATGGCATTTGAACATATCAAAAACACATCAGCCTGAAACCAGAATGAAACAAAAGGTCGTTTGTACTTCCCATATTTGCATTGACAACAAGATAATCAGAGGAATCAAATGTACTAAGTTGACCAGAATGGCACAAGTACTTCTATATTATAAGAAAAAGAAAAAAAAGGAAAATGTGCATATTTCTATATTATATAAACCAGGTCCAAGATGGTTAAGCAAATACTAATACAGCAGTACAATCTCCAGGGTATGCACAAATCATCAAAGCTTACCTCCAACTCTTCCAAACTTTTGTAAACTCCATCACCAAGTTTCTTCCTCACAGTCCCAAAATCCATAGGTTGCTTAATTATCTCAAAATAATCAGGTAGCTGCAAGAAAATTTAACTCTATATCAGCTTCTGGGGGACACAAAACCATGCAGTACTAATCATTCTATGAAGATGTCATCACCTCATCAGGATCCACGGGCTCGGAGAATACCCCATAAGTGTCCTTCCTGCATCAACATACATTCAAGTAAGTAATATTGACAACTGATCCTAGAAAACCCAAAATACAACAGTACAAGGTAGAAAAGATTAAAATATGTAAGAAAGGAAAACGAGATACAGAAGGAAGCATATACTTTTGTAGCCTGTCAAGAATGAAGGCCAGTAACTTTTTGTCTGGTAAAGGAGCTGTGGGACCAGAATCCAATGGTGACCCTATCCACAAAAATAAAATGCAAAGTTCACAGTCAGAGTAAAACATGAACCCAATTTTGCACATAATTTTCTCAACTCAAAGATTCTTCCATTTTCCTTTGTTTTATCCAAAAATTCAAGAGGGCTATCAGTAAGCACCATGTAGAGGAGTCTCTGCCGCATTCACAACCTCTTTAATATCCTGCAAACATCAATGCAACTCCCATTACTTAAAGAATCGCCACAATTGTTCACCCAAAGAATCGCACTCAAGAGAAGATATGAGAGATATTACTTAGAATCCCACAATTGTTCATGTAGAAGATATGACAAGATGTTTATTAAAGAAAGGATGATCCAAATAGATACAAGTTCAAGTAAATTAAATTAACATCTATTGTATAGAAAGTAATAAACATACAAATTCAGTTGAAAGTTTGAAATTTGTAACGGTTAAGAAACTACAAATTTGTTAAATATAACATGCAAAACAAAACCAGATTTACAAGGAAACAGAAGTAAATAAACTTGACCGAGTCAAAACACAGAGCACCCACTTCAGATCCTCACAAGTCACAGCACCCAAAAAGAAAAAGTATAACGTTAATAATTCTTTTTTAATTTTATTTTTTGCGGGAATTCCCAAAAGCCCTATCATTCCAGAACTCAAAACCTCCAATTATTTCGGTGCCAAATATTCCCAAAATAGAATCCCTAATTCCACACAAAAATAAATAATCAAGAAAACCATGCAAAAAAAAAATGCAACACCGACTGAATTTTCCTAATAGATTTCAAAACAACCACATTTAATTACCCTCCAGTTTCCCAATATTTTACGAAATTACCCAAAAAAAACAAACCTGATCCAAACCCCAGTCTTCAGATCCGCGATCAACGCCGATTAGCTTTCGCTTCTTCGCACAGCCTTCCTGATCTTCATCCTCCGGGTCCGAACCGGAATCCGACCCGGACTCAGAGCCGGAATCAGAATCCTGAGAATGCCGACCGCTCTGCTGGTGATGCTTCCCAGAAACTAGACTTTTGTCATCTGATTGAGGCAAGCGGACGACGAGCTTGACCTTCTTCTCTTTGCGCTCGTCATCGTCGTCATCGAATTCCGGCTGCGGCGGAGAATTCAAATGATTAGGGTTCCGTCTGGTGGATCGTCGGCTAGAGGAATTAGAAAGAGGGGGTTTAGGTGAGGTTGAGAGGGAAAGAGGGTTCTTGGAAGGGCGGCCTTTCTTCTTCTTTCTCTTCATCTCCGCTGTTGTTGCTGTTGCAGTTGGTACCTTACCCATTGGCTTAGAGAGAGAAAGAGAGAGAAGAGGGTTCTTTTTTTTATTTCTTTCTGGCTCCTTTTTGGTACCACTCTTATTGTTGTACTAATTTTGACAAGTATTTACATACGACGCCGTTTTGGTATGAATTGAGAGTTTTATTTTGGATTAATTTTATAAAAAGATTCAATTTATAAATTAGTTCTCAATTTTACACTTAAATTTTAAAAAATTTCAATAAGGGGCTTAATTTTACATTTTTTTTAATTTAAAACTTAAAATTGAATTGAATTCTCAGACAAAATTTCATTTATTTCTTCTTTTTATTTTTATTTTATTTATATATTTATTTATATTTTAATATGTATTTATAGCTTAAATAAATTAAGATACGTTTGCGCAATCTTCATCTGACTTTGTATTAATATATATATATATATATATATATATATATATATATATATATATATATGTGCAATTCAAAAAATTAAATTTTTTTTATTTTCTTAATTTTATAAATAAAAGTATATAAAATTGATTTTAATATTAATCAGTTTAATATAATTTATGAAGTAAATTAAGATAAATCGGATGAAAATTATTTTTAAAGTTCATTAACTTGTTTTAATTTATCCAAAAATAAATACATATTGAAATATAAATAAAAAAGAAAAATAATATGGAATTTTGTCTTAAATTAAGAATTCAATCTAAATTTCAAACTTTCTATTGAGAAAAAATGTTAAATTGAACTTCTTATTGAGAAATTTTAAAATTTGAGTTCAAAATTGAGAAGTAATTTATAAATTGAGTCTTGTTATGAAATTTATCCGTTTTATTTTCTTCAATGTTTTTTTTTTTTTTTTTTGAGAAAATAGGAAGTGGAGACAACAATAAATGAAATTCAAATCTGCTCACAACCCGTTCAATAAACTTTTTTTTGAATAAAATACAACCAGACTCGATTATTATTTATATATAAGCAGTCAACTTATCCCAAATCCGATTGAAATATTAACTTGATTATCTGAACTTTCCAAACCCACAATAATATTTGGAAGCTATCCAAAGTGGTTTATGTTATTATATAGATATATTGTATTTTTTTAGTTGTTTTCAAATATATAATATATACACATAACTATATATATATATATATATATATATATATATATATATATAAGTATTCGTGCACACATTGTCAAAAAAAGTATTCATGTACATATTAGGTAGATTCAAAATTGAGTTTCTTAAATAGCCAACTTCTTTATGGATTTGAGCAAACTTAATTAAGTACAATAAAATAAAGGGTAGGGATATAATCCCAAAATTTATTAAACACATCTCAAATTTAAAAAAAAAAATACATGTTTTTGGGTGTGTTTAGTATTTTGGGGTGCATTTAGTATCACCCTATAGTAAAATTCACATTTGCAACAGCCAAGTTTTCTTGTCCACATCGTTCTTCACTTATTAGAATTTAGAATCTTAAGCAAATACAAAATATACTAGAGCCGTTAAGCCTGTTCTAATATTAACTAATACATTATTTATTTTTCCTACTATTTGCGATGTATCAAACACAATTTTAAGTAAACTAACACAACAAATAGACAACTCGTAAAAGTAAAATGATGTTTAAGAAATGTAAATTTATATGGGCCTTGTCCAGTTGGCCAGAATTCTTATGGGACAAATAAATAATCTTTAATACAACCTACACGAAAGTAAACCTAAAACCTCACTCCCAACCACTTTATCAAAGCTACAAATGCTAACAATTCCTTCTTTAATTTTGCCTAAAGAATCGGAAACATGTTCGATCTATACAAGTTTTTCACTAACCTCTATCAGCATCCTTGCATCGGGCTCCTAAAATGGACGAATCGATGTTCAGAGCTGTAGTGCCAAATCAGGCTGTTGAGGCGAACCGATTTGTAAGCCAGAACCAGGAGACCCAGCTGGGACTCTTACGTTCAAATCCGGTGGAACTGAGAGTCCGTGTCTTTGTTGCATCGACATTGACTGCCAAGAAGTTCTCGCAGACACCCATGTTTCAGCTTCTCCATTTGGAAGCTTAGAATGCTCTGGTATTACGTGGTTCATAGCTGATGAATGATCAGTTGTGGATACCGTTTCCACCTTTGGAGAAGGAAGAGATGCCCGTTCGTTCACTCTTAAAGTAGCTGCTGCAGATAAATCGTACCCAAACATTCCACTGAATCCGTTTCTGTGGGGGTGGTGCATATGGTTTTGCTGAGGTGGCAGTTGCGTTCTCCAACAAGAAGCATCGGCTTGTCCAGCTAGCTCGTTCTGGCTGTTCAGTTTTCTGACGGCTTCAACCATTCCTTCAGAAGGCCACTGTGGACCAGCAGAATTTAAATCGGAAGATGAGGGTGTTGTAAGCTTGCTTGAGCTACAATCACCAGCTGTGCTATTGGACGATTTCTGGTTCTCGTTTTTGATAGGCAGTGGCTGTGGAAGTAGTTCGTTATCACCGACCCAGCCAGGACCGTATTGTACACCAGCAGGTATAATAGTCTCTATCCTCTTTGATGCAATTTTCCAAGCTACGGGGCCAAGATTAGCAGCAAACCGAGCTAGGCTTCTTGCATAAGCAAGGGAATCTTGAAGACCTACCTGTAAACGAAACAGGTTATTATAGACCAAAAGAAGTAATTACTAGCAAATACTAATCTATTGTTGCAGGATTTATGGCAGCAAATGCTCAGAAGAAGCAAGAGCTTCAAAGAAGAAGAATTATAAAATAGAAGCAAGAGCTTCAAAGAGAAGTATAAAATAATAGGTTTACGGGTTCTCAAAATATATACCGGCACTAATCTCTTCATATTTCCAATAGAATTATACGACATGGTTGAATTGTTGCCTGAAGACAACTGATGAAATTCCCTGTAGGTATCACGCTTGTTCTCATCCACCGTAAACTGTTTCTTTCCGTATTTCATGTCAGCCCTTAAAATTGATGCTGCATGTTAGAAACAAAGGAGTTATGACCTGACTGCAGGAATATTGATGAATCTTGAAAATTTGGTGCAGGCAGAGAATGCGAAATACCTGGAAATTCATTCCAGTCACCTGACCATTCTGAATAATTTTCACCATTTCTCGAGCCATAAGATAAAGCATATGGGTCGGTGGACCTAGATCTAAATAATGCAGGTCCCTTTCTTAGATTGTAAGAATTAGATCTACTTGCTTTATCTTCTCCATTAGCAAGAGTTGCACCTGAAGAATGCTCTATACCAACACGATCTACTGGGGATGTTTCAAGAGACTTCTTCTGACTCTTATTACTTGGGGGCCTGCCTCTCCGCACGACCTTGGGCTGTGGAACACCATCGTCACCTTCATGCCTAAGATTTTTGAAGTCTCTCTTTGCGAGCTCTTGTATTGATCGTGCCTAATGTATACCCATTATTTAATATATAGTACGATGATGAAACAAAGAACAGGGCACAAAAGATTACACAAACCTGCCGATGATAGACAGTATCTGAAGCATTATACTCCATGGCATTTGAACATATCAAAAACACGTCAGCCTGAAACCAGAATGAGCAAAATGTCATTTTCACTTCCCTTGATTTACCTTGACTGCATGAAGCTCGAGTACAAAATAAATCAACAGAAAATAGAAAACGTGCATATTTCTACATTATCCAAAACTCATCCAAGATGGTCAAGCAAAATTACTTATACAGCTATACAACCCCCAGACTATGCATAAAAATTATGTAAAGTCTGCTGAGACAATATAATGAGAAAACCAATACCCATCAGAAAAATAAAGAAGCTTAACAGAACATAAACAATCACAACAGGTGGATATCCATCCTGGTAAACGAGTAAAGCATTACAAGTTCGAAATTTCTCATTTTTCATTATTCAAAACTCACCTCCAACTCTTCCAAGTTTCTGTAAACTCCATCATTAAGTTTCTTCCTCACTGTGCCAAAATCCATAGGCTGCTTTATTATCTCAAAATAATCAGGTAGCTGCAAGAAAATTTCACTCCATATCAGCTTCTAAGAAAAAATATATACGGTACTCTAATCATTATATGATGATGTCATCACCTCATCAGGATCCACAGGCTCAGAGAACACCCCATAAGTGTCCTTCCTGCATCAACATACATTCAAGAAACTAATACTGACAACTGATCGTGGAAGACAAAAATAAAACAGTACGAGGTTGAAAAGATATAAATATCTAAAGTAAGCTATACAAGGTACATAATAAACCACTTACTTTTGAATCCTATCAAGAATGAAGACCAACATTTTTTTGTCAGGTAAAGGAGTTGTGGGACCAGACTTCAATTGTGACCCTATCCACAAATATAAAATGAGTCCACAATCAGATCAAAACATTTCCACAAAATTTTCAACTCAAAGATTCATTTTTTTTTCTTTGTTCTATCCCAAAATCAAGAAGGGCCATGAATAAAACCATGTAGAGGAGTCTCTGTCACTTTCACAGCCTCTTTATTATCCTGCAAACATCAATGTAGCTCCCATTATTTAGAACCCCACAAATGTTCAAACAAAATAAGCAATTACATATAAATATCAAATAATAAGTCGCGGTGGAAGAGTGTTGACGGGAAAGCAAGCAGTTAAAGTCAGCAGCAAGTGCCTCACAATCTAGAGAATAATAATCAATTCAAGTAATTCCAAATCTGAACTTTCTCAAAATTTTCAAAGCATTAACTTTATAAAAAATCACAAAATATTTTCATTTGAATAAAGGACGGCCTGCATAAATAAAGTTCAAGTGAACTAAATACAAAATAAATTAGCAACATCTATTATATAGTAAGAAATAAACATAGATATTTAGTAGGATATATTGTAAATTGTAACTGCATAGAAACTACCAAAGTGTTAAATAAATCAGAACACCCAGATTTACAAAAGAAACAGAAGTAAATAAACTTGACCAAGTCAAAACACAGAGCCCCCACTTCAGATCTTCAGAAGCCACAGCACATAGAAAGAAAAAAGTAAACATTAATTTTTTTTAATTTTTTTAATTTTGCGGGGAATCCCAAAACCCCTATCAAATCAAATCCCAGAATTTAACACCTCCAAATATTTCGGCGATAAAATATTCCCAAAAATAGAAACTTTACTACGTCAAATTTTACAGAAAAAAAAAAAAAAAAAACCATGGAGAAGAGGAAATGGTGCAGACTGAAATTTTCCGCATAAATTTCAAGAGAACCACATTTAATTCCCCTCCAGTTTCCCAAATTAAGCAAAACTAACAGAATATCCAAACCTGATCCAAACCCCCATCGTCAGATCCGCGATCAACGCCGACAATCTTTCGTTTCTTCGCGCAGCCTTCCTGATCCTCGTCCTCCGGGTCCGAGGCAAAATCTGACCCAGACTCAGAACCCGAATCAGAATCATGAGAATGCTGCCTGCTCTGCTGCTGCTGCTGAGGCTTTTCAGAAACCATACTCTTCTCATCTGATTGAGGCAGGCGTACAACAAGCTTGACCTTCTTCTCCTTGCGCTCGTCGTCGTCGTCGTCGAATTCCGGCTGCGGCGGAGAATTTGAATTATTAGGGTTCCGTCGCGAGGATCGTCGATTGGTGGAATTGGAGAGAGGGGTTTTAGGTGGGGTTGAGAGGGCTGGAGGGTTCTTGGAAGGACGGCCTTTCTTCTTCTTCCTCTTCATCTCTGTTGCTGTTGCGGTTGGTATCTTACCCATTGGCTTTGGAGAGAGAGAGAGAGAGAGTAGAGAGAGAGAGAGGAAGAGCTTTTTTTTCCCTTTCTTGCTTCTTTTTTTGTACCACCACTATTGTTGTACTATTTCCTTTACGACGTCGTTTAGGTTATGTTTTCCTTTCCCCCCTCTTTTTTTAGTTACAGAAAATAGCAGGTAGAGAGACAATAATAATACCATATAAATAAGTGTAAGCTACTAAAATCGATTTAAGAAAATTCGATATTAATTTAATCAAGATCATATTGAAACTTTTAATTAAATTAAAATATGTTTGAAAAAAGTAATAAATTCAGAAAGCCTTCCCAGCGTTTTATTCGCATTTGAGCTTGCACTTATAATTGAATTTAACTTGATTATATATCATAACAACTGTATTATTAAATTTCATCTTCTGAAATTAATAAAAAAGGAAAATATAAATATACTACAGAATTAATCACCTTTTATACATGAACAAATTTAATCTACTTTTGAATTGATATTAGGATTGGGTTAAAACAAAACATTAGCATTAAGGTTTGTTCGTTATTATTGTTTTATATCGAATTAGTTTCAAATTTCATAGATAAAATAATACTAAAACACAAGATAATATATCTTATAAAAATTTATCAAAATAAATCATAGAATAAAACTTGAAAGAAGGTAAGAGTGGCAGTGCAAGGCAAGGATGGATTCTTCAAAAAAGGCAGACAACTCTAGTCTTGAATTCAGAATCTTGAGTTCACGAAAATTTATGTATAAATGTCACTTTCACATCTCTCATTTTGCAGAAATAATTATTCAATAATTTTTTTTAAAGGGAAAATGGCCCAAATTACCCTTTTTTTTTAAACTTTCATCCAATTTTGCCCATTGATATAGTTGCACACCCCTAAATACCCCTAAATATAGATTTTGAACCCAAAATATCCATTTTTCCCAAAGTCAATGGATAATTGTGGGGTCCATATCAGAATTTGTGGACTTCAATGTGCAAATACACTGTTTTTTATTCATTTATTCATTTGGACAGTAGACACTGTTTGGAAATACAGTATTATTATTTAATTGTTAAATTATTCATAGTTTGTTATTAATTTATTTATAATACTAATTAATAGTTTATAATACTAATTAATAGTACTAATTATAGTTCGAAAATAATGTTTCGAAAATAATATTTCAAAGCAGGGCAAACAATGCTGATTTACTAATTATTTTCTAACATTATGTATTATAGCAATAATATTGTATAATAATGTTTCGAACATTATTTTCGGAAACTATTCACTAAATAATAATAATATTAATTAATTATTTTATGCATGAAATTGCATGACTCATTTTCGAACATTTCTGCACTGTACTTAATCTTCGAAAAACATGTTTTCTTAATGTTCGAAAATCAGGCTTTGGTAATGTTCGAAAACTATGTCATGCATTTTTAATATTATTTTATTCTTGTACACCTATTATTAATTAATTAATTATTTATTTATTTATTAATTTATGCCTGAAATTGCATGACTTATTTTCGAACATTTCTGCACTGCACATAATCTTCGAAAATCCTATTTTCTTAATGTTCGAAAATTAGGTTCTGTTAATGTTCGAAAACCATGTCTTGCACTTGTAATAATATTTTATTCATGTACACCTATTATTAATTAATTAATTAATTAATTAAGGATACTTTGTTTTCGAAAATTAGCAAACTTGACTTAATGTTCGAAAACTCTATTTTGTTAATGTTCGAAAACTATGTCATGCACTTTTAATAATATTTTATTCATTTCCTCCTTTTATTAATTAATTAATTAATTAATTAATTATTTTTTTATTAAGGGAAATTGCGTGACAAATTTTCGACAATTAGTACGTAGAATTAATGTTCGAAAATTGTCATTTGTTAATCTTCGAAAATTGTCATTTGTTAATCTTCGAAAATTTTATTTTCTTAATGTTCGAAATTTATTAGTTTAATAATATTTTAGTCATTCACTCCTATTATTAATTAATTAGGGGTTTATTTATTTATTTATTAATTTAGGCTGGATTTATTTTCAAAAATTAGTGAATTGACATAATTTTCGAAAACTATGATTTGTTAATCTTCGAAAATAAACACATGCACTTGTAATAATATTTTATTCATTTTCCCTTATTAATTAATTAATTAATTAAGGCTGATTTTTTCGAAAATTAGTGAATTGACCTAATTTTAGAAAACCATGATTTTTTAATCTTCGAAAATAAACACATGCACAATTTTCCCTTATTAATGAATTACTTATTTATTTATTTATTTATTTATTGATTAATTTAGAGCATGACTTATTTTCGAATATTAAAACTGTCTTAATCTTCGAAAATTGCCTTGTGTTATTCTTCGAAAATGGTAATTTGTTAACGTTCGAAAATCATGCACTTTATTACTTTAATAATATTTTAGTCATTCTTCCCTATTATTAATTATTTATGTATTTATTTATTTTCGAAAACTCATTGCACTGTAATTATTGTTCGAAAACAAAGTTTTGTTAATGTTCGAAAATTAGGTTTGCATAATGTTCGAAAATATTTCATGCACTTTTAATAATAATATTTTAAATTCTCGAAAAAATAGAAGGAATTAATTTTTCAAGATTAATGTTTCGAAAATAATAAAGTTCTAAAACATCAATAATAATAGTTATAATATTAATAATTTTTGAAAACATTCTAATTAATGTTCGAAAAGTACATGATAATGTTCTAAAAGATTAATAATAATTTTAGTAATTTTCCAAAATATTGTATTTCATTTTCGAAAATTCCTATAACAATTTTCGAACTTTTTTTTCTTTACAATTTTAATGTTCGAAAATACTAATAATAATTTTAAAATTAGTGTCGTACTTTATTAGTATTTTTCGAACATTATATATTGTTATATATCATAGTGTTTTCCAACATAATTTAATTTTCGAAAATTAATTGAATTCAAAAATCTTCGAAAATTTTGGACATGAGCTTGTAATATTATTTTATTGTTTTTTGAGTAATTTTTCGAGTATTTTGTAAATATTATTATTTAATTATTTATTTTCGAACATTAACATAGCTACAACTTTCTCCACAATTGCCTAGAACTAAACTGACTCCTAATGTTCGAAAATGTGAGCATGACCTTTTAATAATACTTTATTGTTCTTTGTAAAACACTTTTATTTTTTAATTATATGATAATGTTCGAAAATTGCATAATGTTCGACAGATTTATTTTCGAAAACATTAGTGTCCAATTTTTGAAGATTCTTTTTCCGAAAATAATATTCTTCGAAATCTTGAATAATAATAGTTATAATATTAAAAAATTTCGAATAGTAATATTTTAATTTGAAATATTGCTTAGGAAAATTTCGAAAACATTTATTTTAGAACATTATAATGTTTGAAAACATTAGTAATAATATGTAATAATTTTCGAAAACATGTTCGATAAATTTGCGAAAATTGCATTATTAATTTTCGAAAACCTTTTTTCAAAAAAAAAATAATGTTCGATAAATTAATCATAACATTGTTATTAAATTTTCAAATCATTGTTATTAATTTCACATGAAATTGCATAATTAAGTTTCGATAACATTTTCATTAATTTAAAAACATTACGTATAAACTAGTACTAATTTCCTAACATAGTAATTTACAAACATTAGTAATTTTAGAACACTAGAGAAAAATTCTATTACTAATTTTATATTACTTTAATTCATAATCTTCGAACACTAATTATAATTACTAACAAAGTATGCTCGAATAATAATAATTATTTAATAATAGTGAAGAAATGGTTTTTTTACTCAGTGGTTGAAGCCAAATAAATTGGACACTTTCTTCTTGTATGATTTTCTGACTTGCAAACCGAACATTTCTTTTTCAACCTTCGAATGTCTTCATTGTTGCCACCACCAATGTGTTCATTAGCAATTTCGTCATCTCTATAGTCATACTGCATGGGCACGCGTTCGGTACATCTTGCTCTATTGTGGTCTGTACGGCCGCATCGACTGCATCTTCCGGATCGGGTAGAAGGAATCCGTTTCCCTTTGGGTCGTCCCGCTTGTTTAGGCTTGTCCGGTGCTCTACATAATTGATTTTGAATTTCATGTGATGCCACCCAAGCTTCTGGCTCGAGCACAGGATTAACTGTACCGCTCCACATCCCCCTCAACCATTCAGTGGTGTAATATTGACCGACATATGATGTAAATGATTCCTTCATAAAACTGTAACAAAAATTGGATGAATGGTCAAGACGTATAGGTACGTATGAATACATTCATTAATCATAATTGTATAATGAGATGTAAAAATATGGCTTCGTATGACTACCTTATTGCTGCGCATGCATGCGAACACGGTATTAGGTCACTTTGAAAAAGTGAACATGTGCACTCGTATTGGGTTAGCTCGACAATGAAAATCTTACTCCCATCCGTGACCTTATATTTGTTTCGGCCCAATTTATCGACTTGCATACGTCGACCAAGCTTGACAGCTTCGACTAGTCTTTCATGCGCTGCCTTCGTAAGAGAATTTTCTCTATCTTCAGCAGCAGTCCTCCTTTCATAAAATCATTTTTCGATTATTCGTCGAGCACACTCTAGAAAAGAACATACAGGTAGCTTTCTTGCCCAGACAAAACGGCTATTCCATGTCTCAGCCGCGTTTGACGTCATGAAGTTAAATCTTCTAACAGGACATCTCACTCGAGCCCATCGTTGTTCTTCAACCTTCGTTAAGGTTGCTACTGTACCTTGTATACCAGTTTCTTGTATCATAGAATAGTACCTGTAAGTAGAATTACGGTTATGAAAATACACAGAGATGAAAAAAATTAGGGAGATACTAATACTAATGCAGACCCCAGGCAACATACTTTTCGAAGCTCGTCAACTGATAACAAAATGCAGCTTTGTTGAAAATTTCCACCAAATGTGTTCCATGTCTGGCCAGATTTTGTTGCAAATGAAAACAACATAAAGCATGAGTCGCATCAGGGTACACTGCCTTGATGCCATTGTTGATACTGACGTGTTGATCGGATACTATTAGTAATTGATCTGGGCATCCAAATGCTTCACGAAAATGTTTCAGAAACCAGGTCCAAGACTCATCATTCTCAACGTTTCCTATACCAACTGCCAATGGAAAAATTTGATCGTTCCCATCTTGGGTGACTGCAACAAACCCAATACCTTTATACTGACCCTTTAAGTGACATCCATCCACAACTATAACGGGTCGTGAGTAGTGTATAAATCCATGAATAGATGCTGCCAGTGCATAGAACACATATTTGAATTTTCCATTCCCATGTGTTTCCAAAGCTGTATATGTCCCAGGATTAGATACTTTCAAGGCGTCTAAATATATTGGGAGCAGAGCAAATGACTTTTTTGGATCACCGTATGCAACCCTCATAGCAAGACGTTTTGCTTTCAACGCAACCTTGTAAGAAACATGTACACCATGTCGATCCTTCATTTCTGATATGATGCCCCTATAAATACCTTTTTATTTAAAACCATTGGTACTTGATAATGTTTACAATTAACGAAACCTTAATTTTGCAGGCGCAATGTTGGAGTAGGTTACGGCGTAAGTCATGAATTCTTCAGCACATTCTTGGATCCATTGGAGGACATGCCGGTTGAGGTTATTAGATTACTTAATTAGATATTTTCATGATTTATATTTTTCTCGCCATGTATATTTAACTCGAACAGTAGTGGTCATGATCTAATGGAAATTGTGATCCTCACCAGGCTATTAACGCGTATCTAGGCATTCTACAGAGCGACCACGAATTTGCTGGTATTCAGGATCTCGATCCTGTGATGAAGATGAAGTTTCAAATAATAGATGCTGAATTTTTTGTACGACTTTTCTATCCTCAATTTCAGTTGTACTAGTCTTTTTTATCCAAAGTGTTGTTTGATTTCTCCCCATTTTTTATGCAGATAAGATGTGAGGCAATATGGAATGAGGCCCACTGCAATGAAGACGACAACACCAAATATGCAGGACCACTGAATGAGAGTTTTCCAGCGGACAAACTAGAGGTACTTATTCCATATGTCGTAGAAAAGAGGCCGAAATGGCGGGACATGAAGCCGTGGTGGAAAGATATTGACTCCGTAAGTTTTTGTCTAATTTTGCTACAGATATAAATCAACATTGTTTGCCCTGCTTTGAATTCGGTAGCTCAAAGTTTATTTCCATTAAAATGCAGCTTTTGACGGTTATCAACTTGGAAGGACATTGGGTGGCCTGTGAAATTGAAATTCCCAAAATGCGGATCATTCTTTTCGATAGCATGAGATGGACTTGGGATAATTCGAAATGGCAAAAACGATTGAGACAGACCTTGTGCATCCGACGCGTATTTCCGGCACTCTTAGAAAACACCGGATACTACGAATGGGCGGCACAAGAGGGAAGGCAGATCTCAATTTGTCCAGATGAGCTGGAAATGTGTACTGCAAAAGAGTCCAAATGTTACGTCCAAAAAAGTAATCATACATGCGGTGTTTTTGCCTTGCTTGCTATTGAGAGCGCTTTGACTGGGAAATGGCCTAGACCTCAACTAAAACAAGAGGGACTGAAAAATATTAGGCGCAATATGGCTTTGACGGTTTACAGATACTCTAGTGATGCAAGCACTATAAAGCCTGATGAGATGAAATGAAATCATTGGAATGGTGACCTATTTCTGCATGTTGTATAATGGCTAGATTATCGAATGTTATAAGTATTTAATTTATCGAACATTATTATTTTGTCTACGAAAGGTTGTCGAAGATTTTTGAATTCAACTAATTTTCAAAATTTAAATTATGTTGGAAAACACTATGATATATAACAATATATAATGTTCGAAAAATACTAATAAAGTACGACACAAATTACCAAATTATTATTAGTATTTTCGAACATTAAAATTGTAAAGAAAAAAAAGTTCGAAAATTGTTATAGGAATTTTCGAAAATGAAATACAATATTTTGGAAAATTACTAAAATTATTATTATTAATCTTTTAGAACATTATCATGTACTTTTCGAACATTAATTAGAATGTTTTCGAAAATTATTAATATTATAACTATTATTTTCGAAGATTTTTGAATTCAATTAATTTTTGAAAATTAAATTATGTTGGAAAACACTATGATATATAACAATATATAATGTTCGAAAAATACTAATAAAGTACGACACTAATTTTAAAATTATTATTAGTATTTTCGAACATTAAAATTGTAAAGAAAAAAAAGTTCGAAAATTGTTATAGGAATTTTCGAAAATGAAATACAATATTTTGGAAAATTACTAAAATTATTATTATTAATCTTTTAGAACATTATCATGTACTTTTCGAACATTAATTAAAATGTTTTCGAAAATTATTAATATTATAACTATTATTTTCGAAGATTTTTGAATTCAATTAATTTTCGAAATTTAATTTATGTTGGAAAACACTATGATATATAAGAATATATAATTTTCGAAAAATACTAATATTAGTATTTTCGAACATTATAAATTTAAAGAAATAAAAGTTCGAAAATTGTTATAGGAATTTTCGAAAATGAAATACAATATTTTGGAAAATTACTAAAATTATTATTAATCTTTTAGAACATTATCATGTACTTTTCGAACATTAATTAGAATGTTTTCGAAAATTATTAATATTATAACTATTATTATTGATGTTTTAGAACTTTATTATTTTCGAAACATTAATCTTGAAAAATTAATTCCTTCAATTTTTTCGAGAATTTAAAATATTATTATTAAAAGTGCATGAAATATTTTCGAACATTATGCAAACCTAATTTTCGAACATTAACAAAACTTTGTTTTCGAACAATAATTACAGTGCAATGAGTTTTCGAAAATAAATAAATACATAAATAATTAATAATAGGGAAGAATGACTAAAATATTATTAAAGTAATAAAGTGCATGATTTTCGAACATTAACAAATTACCATTTTCGAAGAATAACACAAGGCAATTTTCGAAGATTAAGACAGTTTTAATGTTCGAAAATAAGTCATGCTCTAAATTAATCAATAAATAAATAAATAAATAAGTAATTCATTAATAAGGGAAAATTGTGCATGTGTTTACTTTCGAAGATTAAAAAATCATGGTTTTCGAAAATTAGGTCAATTCACTAATTTTCGAAAAAACAAGTCTTAATTAATTAATTAATTAATTAATTAATAATTAATTAATAAGGGAAAATGAATAAAATATTATTACAAGTGCATGTGTTTATTTTCGAAGATTAACAAATCATAGTTTTCGAAAATTATGTCAATTCACTAATTTTCGAAAATAAATCCAGCCTAAATTAATAAATAAATAAATAAACCCCTAATTAATTAATAATAGGAGTGAATGACTAAAATATTATTAAACTAATAAATTTCGAACATTAAGAAAATAAAATTTTCGAAGATTAACAAATGACAATTTTCGAAGATTAACAAATGACAATTTTCGAACATTAATTCTACGTACTAATTGTCGAAAATTTGTCACGCAATTTTCCTTAATAAAAAAATAATTAATTAATTAATTAATTAATTAATTAAAGGAGGAAATGAATAAAATATTATTAAAAGTGCATGACATAGTTTTCGAACATTAACAAAATAGAGTTTTCGAACATTAAGTCAAGTTTGCTAATTTTCGAAAACAAAGTATCCTTAATTAATTAATTAATTAATTAATTAATTAATAATAGGTGTACATGAATAAAATATTATTACAAGTGCAAGACATGGTTTTCGAACATTAACAGAACCTAATTTTCGAACATTAAGAAAATAGGATTTTCGAAGATTATGTGCAGTGCAGAAATGTTCGAAAATAAGTCATGCAATTTCAGGCATAAATTAATAAATAAATAAATAAATAAATAAATAATTAATAATAGGTGTACAAGAATAAAATAATATTAAAAATGCATGACATAGTTTTCGAACATTACCAAAGCCTGATTTTCGAACATTAAGAAAACATGTTTTTCGAAGATTAAGTACAGTGCAGAAATGTTCGAAAATGAGTCATGCAATTTCATGCATAAAATAATTAATTAATATTATTATTATTTAGTGAATAGTTTCCGAAAATAATGTTCGAAACATTATTATACAATATTATTGCTATAATACATAATGTTAGAAAATAATTAGTAAATCAGCATTGTTTGCCCTGCTTTGAAATATTATTTTCGAAACATTATTTTCGAACTATAATTAGTACTATTAATTAGTATTATAAACTATTAATTAGTATTATAAATAAATTAATAACAAACTATGAATAATTTAACAATTAAATAATAATACTGTATTTCCAAACAGTGTCTACTGTCCAAATGAATAAATGAATAAAAAACAGTGTATTTGCACATTGAAGTCCACAAATTCTGACATGGACCCCACAATTATCCATTGACTTTGGGAAAAATGGGTATTTTTGGGTTCAAAATCTATATTTAGGGGTATTTAGGGGTGTACAACTATGTCAATGGGCAAAATGGGATGAAAGTTTAAAAAAATGGGTAATTTGGGTCATTTTCCCTTTTTTTAAATGTCATCTATAATTAATTATACATGATCGTGTATAGAGTCATACGGCTATATTCATGATCCTGAGGGGTATTTTTTGGATAAAAATTGTTTTAATATCTTTTTTACTCTATTTTGATAAATTCCCAAATTTATACTTCATTGAATCATTCATTAGCAAATAGGTACTTACTAGTTAAGAATATTGCAATTTGGTCCCTGAGTTGAGAAGTTGATCATCACTATTAAGGTCATCAACTTCAAAATATTGAATTACCACCCAATTTCCAATTTCAAAGTATAAATTTGAATATTCTTTGGGATGTCTAGATCTTGTTTGTTTTATTTTTACCTTCCCACTATAGTAAGCGTGTTTAGTACTTATATAATGAGATGGTGTTAATTAATTTCTCTACAACCAAATATTATAAACAAATCTTTATAACTAAAGATAATAAAAGTATTTTTATATTTGGATTGAATCTTGAAGAAACAATACATATATTTAGACTTTCGGTCATCGTAATACTATTTTTGTTCTTTACTTTCAGTCAACAGTATTTTAACAGAATCTCAAAAAAACATTTTACATATTTTGATTTTCATAATTGAAACATATCGATAAACCTTTTAAGTAATTTTATTTTTATCTTTCCGTGTCTAGATTTATCAAACAAATAAGTCATATTATATTATGATTATTATTATTCTTACATTAATTGTCAATAAATAGCTTGTTGTTTTTCTCCTCCAAAATTAAAGTTTCAATTTTTTTTGAATTGACAACTTCAAATGGTCATGATAAAAGTATAATGACACAACCACATTTACTCAAATAAATATAAAATTAATTTTAAATATATAACAAATCAGAAAATCCGTTATATATTTTTTTTTCTGCATAACTTCATCTCATATTGAATAATTCTCTATTCACATTCATATAAAAAGAGTTTCAACAACCAACCACCCAAAAACAAGTTTCATGTTACCCCATTAGTAGCATCATATTATGTAATATAGAATATATCAGAAAGAGAGTTAATATTCAAAGGCAAAAGCAACATAAACTACATTCATGCCCAACAGATCGTCATTTATGTACACAAGTGCTCAAAACCCTGCAGGAGCTCCACAACTTGCTCAAAATGTTCATAACATTACACCTTATTAAAAGTACCTACAAAACATAAATCAGGTGAGATAAATCTCAATAAGTAGAAATTATACATGATAATATGATTCTTTACAACTATTTCTCATATATCCCCTTTTGGGATCACCTATTTTATTTCTAACACTCTACACTCACCTAGTTTATTTCTAATATACTTAGTGCATACAGTACCTCGGATTATATCCCGGCATAAAATTCCGTGCACACAACACCTCTGTGCATAAAGTACTACGTGCACACAGTACCATATAATTTCGTGCACAAAACACCACGTGCACTAAACACCATACAATTCCGTGCATAAAACACTATATAATTTCGTGCACAAAACACCACGTGCACTGAGCACCATATAATTCTGTATACATAACACCACGTTGACACAACACCATATAATTTTGTATACAAAATACTACGTGCACATAACACCATATAATTTCGTGCACAAAGCACCATATGATCCATATATAAATAACTCATTTTATTGTCAAAAAAAATCACTTGATAAAACTCACAACTTCAAACTTCAATAACCATCTAACTTATAGGTTCATGTATTTCGCAACAATCACTGAATAATAAATCAAATCTCGTGAAATACGAAATTTTCACGTATCACCAATTAATACAATCGTTTTACCAAATACTAATTTATATTTTGTAATTGTAAATAAATTTCTACTTACCTAAATTTCCAAAGATTTTGATTGTATAAACCCCTAATTTACCTCTCAACCTTCTTAATATATTTTTTTCTTTCTTTCTTCCCTTTTGTTTTCTGAAAGCACTCAAGCTATTTGTGTATCTCCCCATTTACCGCCTACGAAAAGCTTCCTTATAAGCTTTATTGGACCATCAAGCGCATTATCACTACACCAAAAGGATATCTAATGGACATAGGGCGCAACTATAATGTCATCGTGACTCGACGTCTCACCTCGCGCCACCACCATGACTCGGCGTCTCTCCTCGCGCCACCGCCACACAGGCCATCCACACAGGATATCACGCCACACAGGCCACTCGCCACCCAGGCCGTTCCGCCACATAGGCTCCGCTGCTACCCAGATGTATCTCCCCCTTTACCGCCTACGAAAAGCTTCCTTATAAGCTTTGTTGGACCATCAAGCGCATTACCGCTACACCAAAAGGATATTCAATGGACATAGGGCGCAACAACTCACCAAAAGGATATCCAATGGATGGACATAGGGCGCAACAACTCCAAAGCCCTGACAGCTCCCACTGCAAAGTGCTCCCGGGGCTTCCGGGGGATTCAAACTCGTGACCTGCTCTGATACCAACAAACTTTTTTTTTTTAATTACAATAGTTATTATTAATAGCTCGCCAACACCTATCGAACCTTTCTTTATGTATATCACTTATACATATTAATAATGAAATACACTTTGCATATTGTATATATGTAAGTACATGCCACTTAATATTTATATATATAGAACCAATCAAATTTCTCAACATATATACATCTGCACATGGCTACTTACATATATATATATATTAATATTGTACACATGTTATATATATGTATAAATAAATTTTAAATTCAACGTAATTTATATTATGATTAATCAAATAATTTATATTATGCACTCAAAAATTATTCGAGTCTCAATCAATTATAATAGGGATTTCTCAACACTAATCATGTAAGACTACAAGTAGTACATAAGCATTAAAGGATGTATACGATGCATGTAGTGCATTGGTTAATAAATTATGAAAAGCTCGGGTATTACATATAAGTACTAAACTTAATGGATGTAAAATGCTATTCCAAATGTGACTATATAAAAACACAATAAATAGGACATGAAATAATTAATCCAATAGAAATCAAGTATTAGTGCTTGTTTGCCTTGTTTGGTGTTTGCATGCAACTTATTCACCAAATAGAGTTCAAATGTTTTTGGCATTATGTATATAATCGATTTTTTTATAAATAAATGCAATTTAATTAACTTTCATCAAAATTCTCAAATTCTACTTAAAATTGGTTGTGTAACATGTTGGAAAATTGATTGTAAAAACTGATGGGTGACACCACTTTAACCAAAAGTTAAGTGGCTAAATGTTAATTTTTTTTAAAGATTACATGCTAAAAGATTAATCTACGGTTGGAATAGATAATCTAGGCATTTTAAATCACTCAAAACCAATATTTGGTGAGTGAGAAATTAAACATCCAAGTTGGCCACTTGAAATGAGAATGTAAAGGTCTTGAGTGTAGGAAAGAAGTTTAACTATCCCACATAGGAAGATGGATCTAATAAATACAAATATTTAAGAAGTCATGTGAAGTGGCTTAGTAATTAATACACTCTTGGAGTGGTATGTTTGTGCAACACACACACGCGCACCTCACCTCGATTCGTCACGGCTCGACTCGAACCCGGACCAGACCCGATCTTGGCCGTGGACTTTGGTCCTTGGCAATTGGACATTGGACAGATGGGACGGCTAGGGTTTTTTCCCGACCCGTTGCTATGATTGTTGCATTGCAGCTCCCGATCGAGAATGCAGCGGGAAACTTATACGTTTGTCGCTGTTTTAAAATTTTGAACGAGATGTTTCTTGCATTAAAGACCCGTTAGTGGACAGTTACTTCCCATCAATTTCTCAGGTATAACCCCCATGGTGGAGACCTATAAATAGAGGTCGTCATGCATCATTTTTTAACACGAACGAAAAACACAGGCATACAAGCTTTTTATTTTGCATTTACTCAGTTCTCCAAAACACTAAAGTTCGCCGGAGCTTTTGAGATTGTGATGCTACATCTCAAAGGACGAAGTCGTTTTATCTTTGGGAGATGGTACACACGATCTAGTGAGCACTACCCTGGGCGTATCTCGTCTTAAGGACAAAGGGCCTTCCTCGACTCGACTATTGGTGCTCTTTGTAATATTTTAGGAATTTTGTTTCTGTGTTCGACATATTAGTCCTTACGGTGCACTTGTAACTATCAAGCTTAAAACGAGATAACATCATGTCGGACAACAGCAACAACAACGGCAACAACGTGGTTTCCCCTGCTGTTGCTGCAACTAACTTAGTTGCAACCTCAGTTGCTGCAACTACCAATGCCGTAAACTTCCATGCAGCTATGCGGCCTGCTGCATTGCCTACTACAGAGAAACCCCAGAGGTTTTCTGGGGAGAATTTTAAGAGGTGACAGCAGAGAAACACGAGAGGTTTTTTGGAGAGAATTTTAAGAGGTGGCAGCAGAAGATGTTGTTCCACCTTACCACTATTGGAGTGGCAATGTATCTAAGACAAGACCCCCAAATCATAATCGACGACGATACGAACATGAAAGCACGTACAGCCCTTGATGCTTGGATGCACAGTGACTTCCCATGCAAGAATTATATCCTGAATGGGATGAGCGACTTGTTGAATAGCTTGTACGCGGGCTGCAAAACGGTCAAAGAGCTGTGGGATGCTCTGGAGAAGACGTACAAAATCAAGGATGACGGAGTCAAGAAATTTGTGGTAGCTCATTTTCTCAAGTTCCAAATGATTGACTCTCGTCCCGTGATGGATCAAGTGTAAGACTTTCAATTGGTAGTACACGAGGTTTAAGCTGAAAGAATGAATTTGTCGGAACCTTTCACGGTTGCTTGCGTGATCGAGAAGCTCCTACCTAGTTGGAAGGACTTCAAGAATTACTTGAAGTACAAACGAAAGGAAATGACTCTCGAGGACTTGATTATCAAGCTCTGTATCGAAGAGGATAATATGAAGGCTGATCCTAGGTCGCGTATGTCTATGGATGCAAAAGCTGACCTATTAGAGGGCAATAAGTGAAAGCGCTCTAACCCCAATCAAAATGAGAAGGGGAAGAAGCCAGCGAAGAAATTCAATGACAATTGTTATAATTATGGCAAGCCTAACCACATGACGAAAGAGTGTAGGCTGTCAAAGAAAAAGAAGAGCAACCAAGCCAACATGGCCGAGCATAAGAAAGATTTAGACGACCAAGATCTTTGTGCAATGGTGTTTGAAGCCAATATGATGGACAACCCAAGAGAATGATTCGTGGACACTGGAGCTACTTGCCACGTGTGCTAGGATAGGGAGGTTTTTTCCTCCTACAAGGCTGTGAGTGGACGAAAGCTCCACATAAGAAATCAAGCTTCATTCGAAGTGGTTGGAGTTGGAAACGTTGTGCTCAAGCTAACTTCGGGTAAAGAGCTCACGTTGAAAGATGTCTTGCATATCCCGGACATCCGCAAGAACCTAGTTAGTGGTTCGCTACTTGTAAACCATGGCTACAAGCTTGTTTTTTAGGTTGAAAATTTTATACTTACGAAATATGGTGTATTCTTAGGTAGGGTCTATTTAGCTAATGGTCTTTTCAAAATAAATGTAATGGCCAAGCGCTAAGTTGTACGTAAGATAAATAATGAGAATGCTACATCTTCTTCTTATATTGTTGAGTGTTGTGATTTATGGCATAATAGATTGGGACATGTTAATCTAAATGCTATAAAAAGACTAATAAAAATGAATTTATTAAAAGTTGATAAAATAGACACACAAAAGAAATGTGAAGTGTGTGTGGAAGTCAAAATGGGTAAGCTACATTTTCATAGCGTTGAAAGAAACACAAAACCTCTAAAATTAATTCACACAGACGTGTGTTACTTGAAGTTTGCACAAACTAGAGGTGGGAAAAAGTACTTTATTACTTTTATCGATGACTACACAAAGTATTGCTATGTATACCTCTTGAAAAGTAAAGACAAAGTTATCGAAGCTTTCAAGAATTACAAGAATGAGATAGAAAATCAATTAAATAACAAAATAAAAGCTATACGAAGTGAGATGTGGAGAGTATATGGCACCGCTTGAAGAGTTGTGTTCACAAAGTGGCATAATTCACCAAACGATAGCTTCCTACTCGCCTCAATCGAATGGCATGGCTGAACGTAAAAATCAAACTCTGAAAGAGATGATGAATGACTTGCTTATAAGCTCGAGATTACTACAAAACCTGTGGGGGAAAGTCGTCCTAACGGCGAATTATATTTTTAATAAAATTTCTTTTAAATGAAAGGATGAAACTCCCTACGAATTGTGGAAAGGACGTAAACCATCGTATAAATACCTCAAAGTGTGGGGGTGTTTGGCAAAAGTGGAGGTACCACCTTCTAAGCAAGTGAAAATCGATCCTAAGACGATTGATTGTATCTTTGTTGGATATGCACTCAACAGTAGTGCTTATCGTTTCCTAATCCATAAGTCGAAAATTCCCGACATGGTAGAGGGAACAATTATGGAATCAAGAAATGCTACATTCTTTGAAGACGTCTATCCTAATAAAGAAAGGGTAGAAACAAACTCAATAAATAAAAGAGGTCTAGACCAAGCTATAAGTAGTTCTAGTCCTTTAGAAGAGGAATCTAGTCGTAGCAAAAGAGCTAAGTTTGATAAAAGTTTCGGTCCTGATTTCATCACATATATGTTGGATGATGAACCAAAGTCGATCAAGGAAACTCTATTGAGCCCTGATGCTCCATTATGGAGAGAAGCGATTAATAGTGAAATCGATTCCATTATGTAAAATAATACATGAGAGTTAGTTGATCTTCCTCCCGGTTGTAAGCCCTTAGGATGCAAATTGATCCTAAAAAGGAAGTACAAAGCTGATGGAAGTATATATAAGTACAAAGCTCGTCTAGTAGCCAAGGGCTTTAAATAAAAGGAAGAAGATGGCTTCTTCGACACGTACTTGTCTGTAACGAGAATTACATCAATACATGTGCTTCTAGCAATAATTGTTTTGCACAATCTAGAAATCCACTAAATGAACGTAAAAACGGTATTCCTAAATGATGAGATAGAAGAAGAGATCTATATGGATCAACCCGAAGGGTTCGTTACACCTGAATAAGAAAAAAAGGTGTATAAACTTGTTCGGTCCTTATATGAACTTAAACAAGCGCTTAAAAATGGCATGTGAAATTTAATAACACTATGTTGTCAAATAGCTTCAAAATCAACGAGTGTGACAAATGCGTCTACATTAAGGGCATGCCTAAGACTTACGGCATTGTGTGTCTTTACGTGGATGACATGTTAATCATGGGTAGCAACTATGAAGTCATAGTTGAAACGAAGCGCATGTGGAAGCGAAGTTTCGACATAAAAGATATGGGTATGACAGACGTGATTCTTGAAATCAAAATACTTAGGACATCTGAGGGTGTAGCACTAACACAATCTCACTACGTTGAGAAAGTGTTTAGAAAATTCAATGCTTATGACGATCTACTTGCCAAAACACCTTTAGAACTCAACGTATACTTGAGTAAAAATAGAGGTGAGCTTGTAGCTCAAGTTGAATATGCAAGGATCATAGGAAACCTAATGTACATAACTAATTGTACAAGGCCTGATCTTACATGCTCGGTGAATAAATTGAGTAGATTCACGAGCAACCAGAATAGTGAGCATTGGAAAGCTCTCGTACGAGTTTTGAGATACTTAAAGTACACTCTCGACTTAAGCTTGCATTACTCAAAATATCCTATTGTACTTGAGGGATATAGTGATGCAAATTGGATTTCAAACACAAAAGACTTCATTTCCACGAGTAGATATGTATTCACTATAGGTGGTGGAGTTGTGTGTGGAAGTCCACGAAGCAAACATGCATAGCTCGTTCCACCATGCAATCCGAGTTTATAGCCTTGGATAAGGTGGGAGAAGAGGCCGAATGGCTTCATAACTTTCTCGAGAATATTCCTTGTTATAACAAGTCTGTACCAACGGTGATGGC
Organism: Scutellaria barbata; assembly: GCA_028654395.1. NCBI lineage: Eukaryota > Viridiplantae > Streptophyta > Magnoliopsida > Lamiales > Lamiaceae > Scutellaria > Scutellaria barbata. The sequence goes on from CM053652.1 coordinate 5,037,449, forward strand.
ACATTGTGATTGTCAAGCTATCATAGGTAGGGTAATGAACAAAATGTATAACGGTAAGTCAAGACATATACGTTGACGATACAATACCGTGAGGCAATTGATTTCGACCGGTGTGATATCAATCAATTATGTAAAGTCAAAAGATAATTTGACCGATCCTTTGACGAAAGGGTTAAATCGAGATCAAATGAACAAGTTGCTAGGGGGAATGGGATTAAAATCACAACTTAAGAAAACTTTCTTAGTGGAAACCCAACCATGGAGATTGGAGATCCCAAGAACATGGTTCAATGGGAAAACTAAGCTGCGAAAGTTGGTTGGATAACACTTGAAAATAAATCCTTCCCTAGAAAGTAAATCAAGTGTTGAGCCTGCAAATGTGGTGAAGATAAGTCATAAAACTTTTAATGATTCCTAAAACGCCTCAAGGAGGTAGAGTATGACAGGATACTCGAAAGGATATCACCTATATAAGTGAGAAGTGGTGGCCGCTTCTAAATGAACACTTATGAACTAAAGATGTGTCTATGGCCGAAAAGGATAAAAACGTGAAAACAAAGGTGTTAAGGTTTTGTTGTGTGTGCGTTGTTGACTTGATGTACACCAAGGTGGAATAGTTCAAGGCATTGTGTCCACTAAGCCGCCGGTACATCCGATAACATTCACTGTGGAAAGGTTCAAGACGAAAAGTCACTTATCCATATGCAACACGGTCTCTCGAGAACTGAGCTTCGAGTCTGCATTCATGCATTAATTTCCACTCATGTGGGGGATTGTTGGAAAATTGGTTGTAAAAAGTGGTGGATGACACCACTTTGACCAAAAGTTAAGTGGCTAAATGTTAATCCTTTTAAGGATTGGATGCCAAAAGATTAATCTACGGTTGGAGTAGATAATCTAAACATTTTGAATCACTCAAAACCAATTTTTGGTGAGTGAGAAATTAAACATCCAAGTTGGCCACTTGAAATGGGAATGTGAAGGTCTTGAGTGTGGGAAAGAAGCTTAACTATCTCACATAGGAAGATGGACCTAATAAATGCAAGTATTTAAGAAGTCATATGAAGTGGCTTAGTAATTAATACACTCTTGGAGTGGTATGCTTGTGCAATACACACGCGCGCGCCTCGCCTCGCCTCACCTCGGTACGGCACTGCTCGGCCCGGATCCAAACCCAACCCAACCTCGGCCTTGGGTCTTGGTCCTTGACAATTGGACGTTGGGCTAGACTTGGGCGGATGGGACGACTAGGGTTTATTCCCGACCCGCTGCTGTGGTTGCTGCATTGCAGCACCCAGCCTAGGATGCAGCGAGAAAATTGCAGCTCCCGATCGAGAATACAGCGCCAAGTTGCAGCATACGGCCATGGATGCAGCATGCTGCATATAACTCCCGATCGAGAATGCAGCGGGAAACTTACAGCACCCGACCTAGGATGCAGCGGGAAAATTACAGCTCTCGGTTGAGGATGCAACACCAAGTTGCGGCATACAGCCATGGATGCATATAGCTCCCGACCGAGGATGCAGCGGGAAAATTGCAGCTCCCAGTCGAGGATACAGCACCAAGTTGCAGCATACATTTTTTGTCGTCGTTTCAAAATTTTGAACGGGACGTTTCTTGCATTAAAGACCCGTTAGTGGACAGTTACTTCCCATCAATTTCTCAGGTGTAACCTCCATGGTGGAGACCTATAAATAGAGGTCGTCATGCATCATTTTTGAACAGGAACAAAAAACACAAACATACAAGCTTTTCATTTTGCATTTATTCAGTTTTCCAAAACACTAAAGTTTGTCGGAGCTTTTGAGATTGTGGTGAAGTCGTTTTATCTTTGAGAGACGATACGCACGATCTAGTGAGCAGTACCCTGGGCGTATCTCGTTTTAAGGACATAGTGCCTTCCTCGACTTGACTGTTGCTGCTTTTTATAATATTTTAGAAATTTTGTTTTTGTATTCGACATATTAGCCCTTACGGTACACTTGTAACTATCATTAAATTTTTTTTATTTTTGTCCAATCGCTTATTGTAGTTGGTAAATTGTTCATAGTTTATGCTTTCATTGTTCATTGTAAATGATGGAATACAATTGACCCATAATAAATATTTTTGTATCTTACTTTATTCTTCGTTTCTTTTATTATTTAAATTCGAGCAATATTGGATGACAATGAGATATTTGCAAAACATGTTGGACGGTGAATCATGAGAAATTAAATAAACTTTGTTCAATCAAATGATTTACATAATAACAACTTATAGAGCCAGATTATAATCACTTTAAATTAGTAAAACGTAATTTTGGGACTCGACTATGAAGAGATGGAATTGAGTTGGGCTAATGCTAGTAGCCTTATACAATTTGGGATTAGAGATTGGGCTCATGGGCTTTTTGTTGATAGAATATTAGGGCCCACACCTCCTGAACTCAACTAAAGGTGGCCCGGAAACTGGTAATTGAGCCTTGTTGATAAGTTTGAAAACATGTAATGACCCTTACTATTCATGTTGCCATACAGTACAACGCATGAAAAAGAAAAATAAAAAATAAAGCCAAATATTCTTTTAACTTTTTTTTTCTATTTTATTTTTAAACAAAACGATGATATTTTTTATGTAATATAGATTTATGTAAAAAATATTATTATTACTTAATTAGATAAGATAAAAAATTAATGAATTAAGAACTACAAATAAAAATTAATAAATTATTATTGAATAATTCGTATATAAATATAATTCAAATGAGATCTTAAGTTTGTATTTGCCCTCCAACATAAACTTAATATATATATATATATATATATATATATATATAGTATGGGTTGGAAATTGAAATTACCCGTTTTTAAATGAGGAGTTAAAAGTATCTCTTTTGTGAGAATTGTTTCTTGTGATCTGAGGGAGTAGTGATTCTGATGCCACCTCTTTGCTCGATGTGTTAACTGCAACAGGACTTTAGAATGAAATTCATTTGACTAACAGATATAAGATCAATTTGTTCAATTTATGGAACTTTTTTCAATTTTCAGGTGGGAATGCTAAAACGTTTTCTTGAAATTAGGTATTTGCAACTCATGTTGGAGTTTGAATTCCTAGGGATTAAATAAACTTGTTCACATTGGAGACTTGGATTTTTCTACAAACTAGTTTGCTGGAGCCCACACAAAAGATTAAATAAAATCAAATGGGTGATAATCAATTCAGTAAGCTAAACACATAATTTTATATTGTATACACATTAATCGAATTGGATCCTTTAATTTTATAATTATAATGGGTATTTTTTTGGTATGAAGTTAAAATGATTTTTCATTTAAACTAACATTTTTCCCGTTTAAAATTAAATGTCACTGTACAAAAATAGAGTTTACCTTTTCATTACCAAGAAAAAAAAAATCTTTAATTTTGTCATCGTCTTTTTTTTTTTTTTTCAACAAAGTCTCGCACTTCTCAATTATCTCTGTGAAAACATTTCCAGATTTGCTTCTCTTTTACTCCTCCACTTTCTGGGATGGTGGTAAATCTTCAAGATTGAATATGTTAAATTTTTAACATTAGATATTTCACGACATTAATGAAAGTTACAAATATTACCTAAGAGGGTTACTTTAATCTGTGTGTAATAATTTTAAACGATAATAAAATTAAATGAAGTAATAACTATAAGTGTGATTGAGGGTAATGAATAAGCTATACCATCTTGGGAAATATATATACATAATATATATATATATATATATATATATATCTTTTTCTTAATCAAGATTTATCAAACAAATAAGCTATTGTTATAATCTCGTAGAAAATACTCAGAAATGACAACATAAACACTAACAAAAATATTACAGATTTTGAACTATTTTACTATAAATAGGATCACCCATCATTTTTTTTCTTTTTACTTAAAAAGAATATTTCATAATATTCCTTATTATTATTATTATTATTTTGATTTGTTATTTTTCATATGTTACTAATATTCATGATTTTCTTAATTCATCAATTCTTTTATCATTACTATTTAATATCTTTACAAAAAATGTATATGAATAAATCTTGTTTAATATAACTATGTAATACAATATTTAACCTCATTTCATATTTTTAACATAAATCAAGTTTTATAAAATATCTTAAAATATATGTGCGATATATTTTACGTATAAATATCAATATCTACAACTTATTGATATGAATATTGAAATTTAATTGATATCCACAATTTATCGATATAAATATCGAATTCTATCTGTATTCCCAACTTTTATATATATATATATATATATATATATATATATATTAGTTGAGTTAGAGATATCTTTAAATATTGCATGTGATTTTATTAATATTTATGATGTATAGTATTTAAAATTTTACAATACATTTAAATAATCATGATTTTTATTATTAAAGAAAATGAAAAGGAAAAGATGGAATACAAGATTTGGTCTCCTCTGGATTCAAAGCAAGATGATTATTGAGATGGTTTAGTATGATTATTTATGTTAAAATCTATATAATTCAGTGCAGTGGTGGGAAAATAGTGAAAATGGTGAGCACGCGACGGTGACCTCCGCTGAGGGCGGCGCTGCGGCGGTGTTCACTTTGATGTTCTGAGTATAATATTCTTCTGTTTGTTTCCTTTTCTACTGTCATTACCTTTTTTTTGCTGTCCTTGTTTTACCAAAATAATGTTTGGATATATTGGAATTTAATTGCTTTCACTACTCTTCTCTATCAATGTTAACAAATTATTAAAATTAAAATTGCTATAAATTTCCAATTTCATTTCTCAAAAAGAGACACTAAATCTTACAATATTGTTTGTTTGTAAATCAATATTGTTTGTGACCATTTAATTGATTCAAATGAACTCTCTTTTAGATTTTAGATTAAATCTTACGTCTCACATAAAATCTACTCATTACCTTTATTATTTTGAAGTTAATTTTTTCCATAAGAGTATCATTAATAAGTCAATTTACAAGATATATACAAGTATTACGATGACATTCATAATTTATTATTTAGGGCTTTTTTAGCATAATAGGGTTATGTGTTTTTTATCAGAAAATTAATTTTGCTTCTTACATTGTTCTTTATTTTTGTTTCTTTTAATGCTTAGACCCGAGCATAACTGGATGATAAATTAGGTATTTGCAAATCATGTTAGAAGTTTGAATTGTGAGGGACCAAATATACTTTGTTCACATCTTATAATGACATGTAAGCAACTTTTAGTCTCTTACTAGTTTGGTGTAAATTAATTTGGAAATAGATTATAAAAAAAAAAAAACAATTATTAAAAACAGAGAGTAAAGATTGGGCTAATGGTAGTAGACTAGTACAATGGGGTTGACAAATTGGGCTTATGGGCCTATTGTTAAAAGAATATCAGGCCCAGGAATCAACTAATGGTAGCCCAGAAAATTCTTGATTTGATACAGTGCATCTAAAAGAAAAATTAAAAATAGCAATTAAAAACACATTTCATTATAAGTCGAACAGAATTTGAAATATACAATAGTTGAAATATTTTCTGAAAAGCAAAATATCACTGAGATTTTTCAGAAAATAGGTATCTTGGGAAGAAACTGACTACAATGGTCAACGACGTTACAACAATTATCTAAAAGAGATGTTTATTCGAACATATATATGGCACAACTATAAATTTAAATCAATCATGTTCAAAAACAATAAATCTGAAGAATATGTGGTTAGCTACAACAATAATATAAGCACAAAATGTTGAAATATATGTGAAGTATAAGTAATCGAGGTGAGTAAAACACTATCTGCAAAAAAATATATATATATACTAAATCATGCTATAAACCCTCCATCTTGTGATAGTAAATATATACTAAATCATGCTCAACCATTTTGAAATTCAAACTGTTACTTAATTTATATGGATCGAAAAAATCGAGTAATTCATTTGATTCGGTTGATATCGATCTCACATAAGACCATCATAAACATTTTGAGGAAGTTTAGAATGACTTACACTAATTGAAAGTTGAAGGTCAAAAATTACTTTCATTTTATGTACGATTTTTCTATGGGGGTGTTTCTTTGTTTTTTTAGGTTATTTTATTTTCTATATTAAAGAATATTTTTAAAATAGGGGAATATTGTTAAATAATTTTATAATCAAATAATATTTTTATTTATCATGACTATCTTCTTGATTTAATTAATTTATCACAATTTATTCAAATACATCTGTTGTATCTTGAGAGAGAGAGTTTAATTCAACCCCATTTTTTTATGTCGTTGAATTAGGGGAAGAAAAAAATATAGTGATAAATTTCATAACAAAACCCAATTTATAAATTAGTTCTCAATTTTTGATTTAAATTTTAAAGTTTCTCAATAAGGGGTTCAATTTTACATTTTTTTTCTCAATTTAAAATTTGAAAATTAGATTGAGTTTTTAATCCAAGACAAAATTTTCTTTTTATTTATATTTATAATTTATTTATATTTTAATATGTATTTATAGTTTAGATAAATTAAGACAACTTTGTGCAATTTTGAAACAATCTTCATTCGACTTATATTAATTTATATATATATATATATATATAATAAATGCAATTCAAAAAATTAAAATTCTTTTATTTTCTTAATTTTATGAATAAAAGTATAGAAAATCAATTTTAATATTAATCAGTTTAATATAAATTGATTTTGATTTTGGATGGGAATATTTATTTCCTCTTTTTTATTATTACTTGTAGATGGTGTATTTTCAATTTGATCAATAATTTTTGATCTTAATTCAGGATCTTTTATATTTTTTAATAATTCTATAAAAGAATTATTATCTATAGTATTTATACTAAAATCCTGAAATTGGGATAAAAGTTTATAAAATTCATCTCCTTTTTCATCAGTATTACTGATATGATTAATACAAGGTTGACCTTGCATACAGTTATTACATTCTTCATTATTTGAAGATAAACTTTCATTATCTGAATCTTTTAAATCATCTGAATAATATGATTCTTCTTCTGATTTATTATCTGATTTACTATCTGAATCAGATTCTAACATTATTTGTAATAAAGCATTTTTGATATTATCATCAATTTCTAATTTATTTATTTTTGCTTTAGTCCAACACTCATTAGCATAATGTCCTGGTTTATGACACTTATGACAAATAATATTTTTCTTATCTTTATTACCTTTATTTATATTAAAGGTTTTTTTTCTTCTTTTCTTTTTCTCTTTAAATTTTTCAGAGAAATGTCTTCTTTTCTTATATTGTTTTTCATTTTTATCTCTAAGATTTTTAGAGTGTCTTTTATTTTTAGAATAGGTCTCATTCCTATCTCTTCTGGATGTTTCCATACCAAATAGGTCACAGAAATGTCCTAATTGTTTTCTTTCTATCATACTTTGATTTTTAATTTGTTTGTTTAATTTTAGTTCATTACAAAGGGATAAGCCTTCTTGAACACAAACATTTATTAAATTTCGACACAATACAAAATGCTGTTAAAATAGAAAATAATAATCAAAATAGTAATGTTGTTTATACTTTAATAATGACAATAATTGAACATTTTACTGGAAGATTTTCTGATAATAGTGAAAATATTCGTACTCTTCTAAGTAATACAAGATGTAGAACTTTAACGATATAATTCTTCTAATAGAAGAAAAAGATATCCAATGGAAAGATAATCCATGGACTATTATGGATAGATATGTTCCTAGTGGAACCATTATAAGTGGTTCATATAAATCAAGAGGATTTTATGAAGAAATGCTTAAAGCATTAGAAAGTGTTGACATTGAACACTTTGGTTCTGGAAATAACCAGACAAATGAACATGCATATTCAAAATTCACTATCAAAAAGATTATATCTCTTGAAGAATGAGGATTATCTCCCTTGGTTGAAAAGGAAGTAATACATCCTAGTCAAAGAAATTCCTATACAAGAAATTCTTATTAGGTTTTATTCAGGAAAATGGAATCCTGCACAGAAAAATTATGCTACTGTGGCTAAAGAAATTTTAGCTATAGTAAAATGTGTTATAAAATTTCAAGATGATTTATATAATCAAAAATTTATTATAAAAACAGATTGCCAAGCAGCAAAAGGTCTTTTTAAAAAAGATTTTAAACACGATATTTCAAAACAAATGTTTGCTAGATGGCAAGCCTATTTGACTCCTTTTGATTTTGAAATTGTTTATAAACAAGGAAAGGATAATAATTTGTCTGATTATTTAACAAGGGAATTTCTTTTATGATTTTAGATATGAGTCAACAGGGACAAGGATCCTATTTCCCTAATAGGGGAAGAGGAAGGGGAAGAAATTCCCATCAAATCTTAGCCCAACATGGCAAACAAAAGCTCATTTCTCAGAATATTTCTTTTATTTCATTAATAACCTTTTGGATAGGTCTATCTATAAATTCAAAAATAATAGGTTTATTTTTATAGGTACCAATTATTCCTTTTTCATCAATACGTGTTAAAGGATATATACTATGTATAAAAAGTAAGCCAAGAATAAGTTGACTTGAAATATCTTTTGCAAGAAGGAAACTAGTAGGAATACAGCTTCCATTTTTACATATTAGAGTTTCTGGTAGTTTATAACTAATATCCAGAGACCCTCCTCCTGCATGTGAAAGAGAATGAGTTGTTTTATGAAAATATCTTTTATAAATTGAATTAATTATATATATATATATATATATATATATTTCATATAAATTAAGATAAATCGGGTGAAAATTGTTCTTAAAGCGCATTAGCTTATCTTAATTTATTTAAAATATGAATACATATTGAAATATAAATAAAAAAGAATATGAAATTTTATCTTGAATTGAGAACTCAATCTATATTTCAAGCCTTAAATTGAGAAAAAAATATTAAATTAAGCACCTTAATGAGAAATTTTAAAATTTGAATTTAAAATTGAGAATTAATCTATAATTGAGTTTTATTATGAAATTTATTCAAAAATATAGTGATTATCGGTGTCTCGAATTTCTTTCTAAATCCGTATTTCATCCAAATTATGTAAAATTACTTGTGTGTGGTTTTATTTTTAAGTCAGAATATGAATGAGAAATTTAATGAGAGTATGTGTACAGTAGAAATTTTAAAACGGCATCGTTTTAAATTTCCATCGTAGCTAGCTAGAAGATGAATAAATAAACAAATGGAATTTCTTACTGATGTTTCCACAAAATTTATATATATCATTTCTTGCTAAAATTGAAAGTTAATGTTGAATTTCCAAGAACATGTAATGTTTAATGGAGTAATATACTTTTAGCAATTAGCTCTTAAAATCATATATTACCTGCATACATCCTCTTATTCTTTTGGCAAATAATTTCGTAAAAATACAAATAATTGCGAAAAATAGGCTTACTTGTGTATGTATATTAATGATGCACGAACTCAAAAGTCAAAATTACACTTATTGGATTGCATGAACTCAAATTAATTAAAAAGAGTTAATATACCATTAATTAAAGGCTCATTAGTTAGTAAAAGCTAGTGCAGTCCTAATCAGTAATTAGTAGCTGCAAAACTTAGGTTAGTAAAATGAAATGTGATCACATGCCAAATTTAAATCCTCTCCATTATTAAATCTATATATCTTACCTACAAAATAACTATTTTCCCTAATTTTGATGGCATTAACTGCTGACCAAAATTACTCATTAAATTATTTATACTTCTCTATCTGTTGAGACGGTGCAAATGGCAATAGCATTTATTATTCTTCTTCGTCCATACTTTTATACATTTTTTTTAATCAAAATAAATATTAGGAAAACAAGATTTAAAAAGAAAAAGGAATTTGATTTAAAAAAATTGGTGCACAACAAATGCCTCGTGGCCCACATCGAGAAACACTATCACTAACAAAGTAATCTTTTTCACGTGATTGAGTTATACTAAAATATAATTCTGCATTCATTTGTACAAATGATTTAACAGAATCTTTAAAATATCAGCAGAAATATAGATATTTTAATTTTATTGATTTTTGTAAACTTTTAAAAAAGAAACCGGTAATTATATTGAAATTTTGGAATTTTAATATGAGAAGTTAGGAAATATTTTAAAAAATGTATTATTAAAATTTAACTTAAAATACCCTACAAATTAATACGTTCATGATACACTTATAGATGATATATGATATGAATAGTTTGTTATAATTATGCTATTTAAATTATAATATTTTCGAGTATAAAATATATTTAATTTTTTTTTAAAAGTGGGATCTTTCATAATAAAATTTATTACAAAATAAACAATTTATTTCACTGATACAAAATATTTCACCATATTTCCACAATATTTTTTGAATTTGCAAAAATTTGTACTGTGAAGTGTGAAGTCACGATATCTGTAATGATATTATAGCAAAATATCAATAAAATTTCATGATAATCCGTTTCGATATTGAAACTTCAATATACTGTTGATTGTGAAAAGTATATTGTATGAATAGAGGCTGCAATGTACTGTAATTAAATTATTTTTAAATGATTTGGGTCAAGTTGTCCAATCTAATATGAAGGAATTTAATTCCTCCTTAGATTGAAAATTCATTTTTAGTAGATGTAACCCATAGCTGTTTTAGTTGCCACCTTCATTTTCTGCTCAATAATATGACCAATGCTTATATTTATTTGCTATTATTTTTTAGCTCTCTAAATATCTTATTTGATTCATTCCAAAAAAAATATTGTTTATTTAAGTATCAAAAAGTTATAGTTGAGAAATAAATAATAAACGTTATGTGATTGTATCATGTACTAAAAAACTAATTAATATAATCAGTAAAATTGATAAGATATTAATGGATACATTCGTTACATATATATCGTACTTTTTAGTCATATATAAAGTTCGGATTGAGAATATAAAATTTTGCTTAAAACATTCTTAAAAATATTTTCGTTGTCAGATGAACTGATATGGCAGAAAAAATATGACACAAATCATAGAATAGAATACATCTCGTATTTTTATATTTAATAAAAATTATTTTTTTAACCGGTAAAAATAATTAGCTATCGCTTTTCATCAATTATATAAGAATTGAAAGAGAAAAACTAAAAAATATTGAAGTGACATGTATCAACTCTCGAGCTCATATCATTTAATTAGAAAGCAAGATTCTTAGTCCTTGGAATTAGAAGCACTTCTAGCTAGTCCTATGCTATCTCTCCAAAGGCGGCAACTATACGATATGAATGAATGTCATTCATTTATATACAAAAATTACATAATATATATATATATATATATATAGTAATGTATGTAAAATGTAATTTAAAAAATCATCTCAGAAATACTTGTTTATCTTTTATTAATTAAATGAAGGTGCAAGTTTTGCAAGTCATCAAATATCACGTTATGTCCCTTCCATTTATTCTTCAAATAATGAAGTTATTTAGAAATTTCAATTACAATTTAACTTACTTTTGAAATGTTTTTTCTCTTTTTGAGACAAATTGTTCTTTCAAAAATAATTTTTTTCTAAATTAACTATCTATTGTGTACAAAACTCGAAACTATTGATTGAGATAGGAGGAGAATAAATTTTACCTGTCTTAATGCCAACTCCCAACAATAAAACCCAGAAAAGAACCAAGCCAATAAAATCTTCAAATCTATAAACAAAGCCATTAAAATCTCATTATCCCTTCTCTTTTCTTTTTTGTTTGTGACAATATCTTTTTTTTTTTCTCAAAAGGAAAATAAAAACTTGTTACATGGATGCTCAAAATTAAATATACATATATCTATTGTAACTAGTATTCGATCCTCAAGTCCCGCACATTATCTGTATTAAATGACATTATAAATACAAATGTAAAATATATGATGAAATATTATCTGCAATACCGATCTATAATAAAGTACAATCCATTAAAGTACTAATCCAGGCAAGCCTAGCATGCCTAGGATCCACATATAAGAATAGAACCAGCAATGCTATTAGAACAACGTACAGGAAAACAAAGAGCAGTTTCTGAATTCTTCTCCATTTCTGCTCTCTCTCTCTCACCATTTTTTTCTCTCTCTCTAGATACATTACATTAATATCACTATCTCAAAACAAGATTAATCAACACCAAAATGTGCATTGCTGTGTTTATGTGGCAATCCCATCCTATGTACCCTTTTCTTCTCTTACTCAACAGAGATGAATACCACAACAGGCAAGTTGGACACACAACACATGAATCTTGCATTAACCAATGAAAAATTTAGATGAATTGAAGTGAATTTTCATTTGTTTCAGGCCTACAAAGCCATTGGGATGGTGGGAAGGTGGTGAAATAATAGGGGGAAAAGATGAACACGGTGGAGGAACATGGCTAGCCAGCTCGAAACAAGGTAGAGTGGCTTTCTTGACAAATGTTTTGGAGCTTCATATTCTTCCCGAGGCTAAAACCAGAGGAGACCTTGTGGTCAGATTCTTAGAGGTATGTATCATGTATGAATGTATACATTGCTTATAAGCTCGATCCATTCTCATGCATTCATCTTTTTATGTCGTTGGGACAGAGCAATAAGAGCCCAAAGGCATTTGCTGAGGAGCTGGGAAAAGAAGCAAATGAGTACAATGGTTTCAATCTGATTGTGGCTGATCTTGTCACCAAAACAATGGTGTATATGTCGAACAGGCCTAAAGGGGAGCCTCTTTCGATTCAAGCTGTTCTGCCAGGCATTCATGTTCTTTCCAATGCACAGCTCAATTCTCCATGGCCTAAGGTTTACCACCTTCATCACAAGCCATAATTATAACATAATTGAATTGGATTTCTTTTGAAAATTTATTGATCTTTTGTTTTTATTAGGTTGAGCGTTTGGAGATGAACTTCAAGCAGCAAGTTGATCAGTATGGCAAAGGGGAAATCCCGGTGAAGGAGTTGGTGGAGAAGCTAATGAAGGACACGGAAAAGGCAGATGAGAGCAAGTTGCCTAAAATATGTGCCCGCGATTGGGAACTTAGCTTGAGCTCCATTTTTGTTGAACTCGACACCCCACTGGTAAGTGGTAACTACCTTAAACACTACTCTCTTCGTCCCAAAATAATTGGGCTTCTGGATTATAAATTGTGAATTTGGTGATTTGAACAGGGGAAATATGGGACCAGAAGCACTGCGGCATTGACTGTGAAAGCTAACGGAGAAGCCAGCTTTTATGAGACCTATCTTGAAGGAGACATAACGAAGCAGCATACCTTGAACTATCATATTCAGAAATTGTGATTTTAATAACAAGTTCTTACAGATACACTACGCATTATTTGACAAACTATATCATTTCAGACAACTTATTTCACTTTAAAATGTATGTCTTTTCTCAGTGTTTTTCAGAACGAAATCCTACTGTCAATTGGGTTTGTAACTTGTACGCACAATTGAATCAACAGGAACAGGTCAATGGCAAAACATTGCACTTCATTTTTACACAAGATTTTCTTTTGCAAATGAATTTGTTCTATTATTTTAATATCATCAACCAGAATTCGGGCACATTAAACAGCTTTGTCATCGCCGCAGCTTATAAATGGAATGGAAATAAATAACGTGGGAAAGTTTTTCTTGTCAAATAATTGTCTTGAAATTTTTCTTTTCTATTGATGATACATTATAGGGAAAATCTCAAAAAGCCACAGATGGAAGTATAAATACAAAATTGATGATTGCAATCAAAACGTAGTCATTACTGTTCAACATATCTATCGTTCATTTGCATATGTACACAAAAAAGTGTACGAATGAACAAAAGGGCAAAAAGCCAAAGAACTAATATACATAAAACTTCAATTTGACAGCAAGCATCATGAATTCATGCCGAGATTGATCACCTATACAACTAATCACATCAACAGATAATGCTATGAAGAGAATAATCGCCACTAAGCCACCAAAGTATATGATATATCAGACAACAGTATAAAGAAAACAAACCGTAAATAATATGCAATTTAACACCAATTGCTCGAGAAAAAGGCCATTAATTCGAAACTGCATTAACAGCCTATATACGATTAAAATAGTTAGCAAAAGCAACAAAGCTAATCCCATACTGTAGACTACTAATTCAAGTCTCTAGAACAAAAGATAACAGTAAAGGACACCTATCCATATCCAGGTAATCATCCACAAAGACTAACATTATCAATGTCAAGTAACCAACATTTACTGTCTCTAAGCATTAAGATAACCCCATCAAAGATTCCATGTTCCGCTCAATCATCATCTTCATCCTCCTACAGCAATTTGAATAAAATAAAATAAATCAAAATATTGCAAATCTCAAGCATGGGTAATAGAAATGTGTATTCCATGCACAACTGACCTCGCCACTGCCTTCCTCATCTTCGTCATCATTGACCTCTGACTTTGACTTATCAGACTCATCATCACCTTCGCCAGCCTATTACAATGTGCAAAGCCACTTCAGTAAGTTGCTACTTAAAACATTGGCATAACATTTATACAATGCTTATCATGGAAAAGGTGCACTAGAGTAGATAACAAGTAGATTACAGCAAAAATGAACTATACCAGTTTTCGGTTGTAAGCTTCCATTTTTCGCTCATATTCCTCCTTTCTCTTCTCTGCCTTGGCCACGTATGGAGCTTTTTCCTAATATCATGTTTGTTTCATGTCATAAGAAGCTTCATAAGGATGAAATAAATCCAAACACGACAAAGAAGGAAAAATTGTAAATATTGAACTAAACATATCACGCCATCTTGACTATAGTTACCTCATCAGTCAATGACTTCCACTTGTCACCACCAGCTTTACCAACCTACACGTGCCCTCATAAATCACATCAGATATCACAAACAAAACAATATGAAGAATAGAAAATTTTAAAGGGAGAGTTACTCACAGCAGCAACTGATTTGTTGTTAGGGTGCTTTTCCTTGTATATCTTCCTGAAATCCTCCCTGCGATCATGAAAATGATCATACAACAGCAACACTTTGTAATGAAAGTCATATTAAGAAACAATGGTGACAGATAGCTATCAAGACAAAGGACAAGAGTTAAATTTACATACATGAAAACAAAGAAAGCACTTGGAGGCCTCTTTGGCTTGTTTGGGTCCTTTGCTGCTTTCTTTTCCTTCTTTGTTTGCTTCTTCACAGCAAGCCTAACAACACTACCATAAAACAATCATTACTCCAAACATCTGCACTTCATACACAGACTAAAACAAAGATATAAAATAACATCTCTCTTTATCACACCACATAAGAGACATAAGGACAAACAAAAAGCAGTTGAAACTATTAATTGGTTTGGATGGAAACAAAACTCGATTAGAATAAACCTTCACCGAGTATATCTTTTGAAATGCATGAATTTTGAGAACAAACATTCCAGTAACTCACAAATTAACTTAGGTCATCTTTGGTGTCAGGCAAAATGACAAAATAGGAAATATATTCTGCTATTTTGCGCTAGAATGTTTACACATAAGGACCTAATTTGTCAAATATTCAACAAAAAAAACACAAACAATCAAACACGATTTCAAATACACAAACAAAAGGCACACTGGACAGCACAAGTAAAAAATTAAACCCTAGCTTATTCAAACTTATTTCTGTAAGTATAATTCAACAAAAAAACCGATAGTTGACTTGCTTTCAGATCCACCAGGAATTTAAAAAAAAAAAATTATGTAAGGTTTATTTTCAAAGCACAGCAACACATCTATATCTAAGTGTAACAAATTAATTGCAATATAGTGAACCTCAAATGAACAGCTAAAATCTCAAAATACAAAATTAGAACAGCACAAAGCAGAACTAAAAAGGAACGCAAGACATCAAACAAAAATTAAAACTAAATACGAATAATGTAACCGAAAATAAAGCCACGGAGAAACAGTAGGTCACCTGCCGTCAGCTTTCCTCGAATCTGCCTTCGATTTTCCTCCTTTCATGATAAATCACTTCAAAAAAAGACGGATAATCGAATTAAAACAGCAATAATGGAAAAATCAAAGAGAAAAACGGCGAGAACGAAACGGTGTAAGTTAAACAGACCTCAACAAGCAGCGACCTAGGGTTAGGGTTCCTTTATTTGCTTTATTTCCCTCTTGAGAATATCCAGCGAGTGTGAGAAACACGTAGGGAAAATGAAGATGCAAATATCGCGTGATTATTATAGGCGGTGGGAAGGAGGAGTTGGTAATTTGAACTGTCCCTTCAAATCGCGTTCAATTAAATAATAGAGGGATTCGGGGCTTTAGGCGGGATCTCAATTTTTGCCACGTCACCGCCCTATTTTTATTTGGGCGTTATGGTTATGCATCACTTTTTTTTCTTTTTGGAATTTGTGTATTTATTTGTTTTAACACAAAAATTGGTACTATGCTTGTCCAAGTCCGAACACATGACACAAATTCATATGTACTTTATGAATCGTACTCCATGGTTTGATAGTAACATGTTTTACATAATCAGATTAATAAAATGATTTACCAATAATAGTCCCTCTCAAGGTGAAATCATTTTTGTGGGAAATGGTTAGAAATTGTTTCTTCGTGTAAATTTTTTGAGCCATAATATGAAAAATAATTGACATCTATTTATATCTTATTCATGTTCAAAATCATGTTGGTTGGTAGTATATCCTGATTCCATATTTTTATTTTTATTTTTTGTTCTGAGAAATATAATATCTTAAAACTGTCTTTTTACCTATATAGAAAAGACCTTGTCTATTACATTTTTGATATTTTGCATGGTGTTATGGAATCTTCGGAAAAATCAAAATGAGCAACTGTGGTAGAGGATGTACAAATCAGGTGAAGTGGCCTTTAACATACTAAACAGTTTGAGAAATACTCAAGAGGGCAAACAACATGGATCACCTACTCCGATGATGGCAACAGATGCACTACAGCAGATGAAACATCATGATCAGTTTATGAAATGCAATGTAGATGCTGCAATCTTTAAGGAAATGAGCTGATATGGCTTTTGGTGTGGGATTGTGGTGATTAATTTATGGTGAATCGAAGTTACTGTGTTAAAGGCACAATGAATGTACGAGAAGCAGAATCATAAGCTCTTATAGATACTATCAACGAGGCAATTTTAATGGATTCAAAAGTTGTTATTTTTGAAACACATTTTAAAATTATAGTTAATGTTATTATCGAAGGGGATGACAATATCTCTGAGTTTGGATCACTTATTATTGGATGTCGGCAACATATTTATTTATGATTCAACATGTTAGATTACAAACAAATATAGCAACTCATTAGTTAGCTCGGGCAGCCTATGCTTAACTTGATGTTGTGTTTTATACACCTCAATCGTTCATACTCTAATTTACGATTATTCTTCTAGTGATCAATAGAATTGCATTTCTATTTTAAATGATTCAACAATTTTCTTTTACATACAAATGTATGTAATTTCAAAGCGAAACTGCTTTGATTTATGTTGTGTGACTTCATATTATTTTTCAAGATTCACTCACAGGGTGTTCATGAGTCATAAGGGCTCGCTTACAATGTATTGTTGATCCAAAATGAAGAATAAAAGATGGTCCACTATTAGTATCTATCGAAAATAGGTGACAAATTGAAAGATTTCTTCATTTTATCCTGGCTAATTATTGGATTACAATTTCGACTTAATTTGAATGCTCAAATTTGTCCACTACGCAGAGTCACAAGAGTTCTTCGATCATGATATTACAAGTAAAAGCCATTAAAATACTGAAAAAAGTTGAACATACAATTTATTTAATAATTTCTGATATTCTAAACGCTTTACCAGTTACCACTAAACCATTCATAAATTTATCACCATGAATATCATTGAACTACACAAGAGGGACGGAACACAAGTTTGAGTAAATATTTTAAGCTAAACAGACAGAAGCCACAATTACTTGGCAGCTTTAAGGTCCTTCTGCAATTGATCATAAGCACACAACAAAGAAGCTCGCACATTCGAGATCTCTACTAGTGTTTCTAGAGCTGTCAAAATGTTAACAAGATATCAGATAATGAATTGAGTGCATGTTCTGATGGATGATATTTGGAAAAAGGTTAGTAATATTTTTCCATCCGAACTATATGTGATTTTACATTTTTTTGTATAAACTTTGAAACGTTGCACTTTGCCGTAGCATTTTACGATATTGAACAAATCAAAGTCGTACACGTGTTCTAAATCAACGATTAGGATTTGTCTAATACCGCAAAATACATCAAATTTAAAGTTCATACGGCATAATGCAACATTTAAAAGTTTATACCAAAAAGTGTAAAATTACGTATAGTTTGGATGGGAAAATATTTTTAACCCTTTGGAAAAAGATGCACGGGTGTACCTGTCTCAAATGATAGTTGGGTTGCATGAAGCTTAGGAGAGACTAACGTTCCGAACATGGAGAGTGATCTAAATCTTTCTTTCTGGGCCTGCCAAAATAGCTTCAAGATTTCATTAAATGTTTCCTTAAGTACCATCACTAGACAATGAATACTATTGCAAATCCTATATGGCAAAGAATAATCGTATATTGCCTTCTCTTGTGAAGACACCATGGATGGATTTGAAAGAATTGTAAACTATTCAAGTTTATTTGGTCAGAAACATCTCTAACGAGGAAAGACTAATATGCTATACAATTCAAATAATTGACTTGTTTGAGAATAGCAAGTGTTTCAAGAATACAAAGAGAAGGTAGTTGCAGCTTACATGATTATCAGCAGAAACTGGAGATTCACCACCTTCTGCTCTTCTTGCTTGAACTTCTTTACAATTCAAAAACATAAAAATCAAATAAATTGTGTGTTCAGAATGGTGAAAATCAAATGATGAAAACAAACAAATGCAGTAAAGTCCCAAACAATTTTATCCCCAAATCATTCTCTCAGCCTACAAATACTCCCTCCATTTTAAGTAACTGTTGCTGACTCACTTTAGAAGCAAAAAATTATTTCACTTTACTTATTGCTTTTTGATTACCAAGATGAGTAAATGAGTTTTTTCCAATATTGCCCCCATCTTGTTTTATTTTTTTATGTACTAGACTTTTATTTAGTGTTATGAACTAATTATGCATATTAAATACTGGATAAATATAGTTTTTTTTTTGGCAAGAATTGAAGATTATCGCAATTTCAAAATCATAAAACTACTCCTAGGAAAGTACGTTTTTGGCAAGAATTGAAGATTACCACAATATCAAAATCACAAAACTACTCCAAGGAAAATTAGGAAACTGTTCCCCAGGTGTTAAGACTTAAGCCACTAACTTGTTTGACTAAGGCAAATGTAACATGTTTCCAATTTAGAAGGTAACAAGCAAATGCATGACGATTTTGTGAGATGTACCTTGATGCTGAACTCGAGGGCTATGAGACTTGTTTTGCAGAAGTTTGTCCTCCTCGAATTTGGCTTCCTCAGAACACTTTTCAATATCTTCAGATAACACCCATTTGCACAATGTGAAGCGTGGTAACTCTTTATTCATGTCAGCTGGAAACATAATCATAAAATCCAATACAAACACAGGGAAGTTAAAAGAAATGTTTTACATTAGTTTTGACGTGGAGTAAAAAGAGTATTATGCATGATTTCAATTTACGTCAAAGGGACTAGAGACTAAGCTCAAGTAAATTCCGGAAAATTGTAAAATAGAAAGTTGACCATTGCATTAAGGTACCATTTTCTACTTGCAATCTTGTTGAAGCATGGTGAGCCTTGAGATCAAACAGGGTGCTGTTGACACGAGAAGCGCCCATTGAATGTCGAGCACTAGCTAACTCTAGCCATCCCTGCAATTTAGATATCATAAGTTAACCCCTTTTTCTAAAGATATCAGATTCTGTTTCACTATATACCAAACAATTAGATCAAGTGCCAAAAACAGATGAGTTCTATGATTAAAGGTCATGAATCATGAGTTGAATTTTCACAGTAAAAGAACACATAATCCAAAAGGCTTAAGCTGCCAAAGAGCAAAATTATTATTGCAACTGTTGGATAACCAGAACAAATAGTTCCTTATTCTAATGTTGAAACTGCAATCTCCAAAACCCTAATTTTTTTATTTTTTGTGCATACAATCTATAGAGTGTTTAATAACAAGATCCAGAAAACAAACGCGCAATCCAATGAACCAGATGTTCAATATTGTTGCAACAAAAATCTGATAATTACACAATAGTGTTTGCTTGAATAAATACAAAAAATGGATCAGAAAATCCGAAAATCGATTTCATATTTACCTGGCGAATAGCTGATGATAAGGAATCCATAAGGATTAGATAACTATCC
This sequence comes from Scutellaria barbata, assembly GCA_028654395.1. NCBI lineage: Eukaryota > Viridiplantae > Streptophyta > Magnoliopsida > Lamiales > Lamiaceae > Scutellaria > Scutellaria barbata. Next base: position 5,057,806 of record CM053652.1, read on the forward strand.
ATGGAGTCCAAGAAATTCAATATATGCTCATCAGTTTTCACAACTTCATTACTTGATTCAATCGCATTTCCAGAGCTCTGCATTTCTTGGGATCAAATTGCTTCTTGAATCTGTGCAGTTTGTTTGTGCCTGCGATGGAAGACAAGAAAACGCAAAACTTTCGAGCTATAAGCGCTTATTGACTTTAGCACGCTTTTATTCAAAACGTTGGATTTTACCTCTATCCTCTACAGACATTGTTGCAAAATAAAAAACAAATACAAAAGATACATTTGTAATTTACCTATTAAATTTTTACATAAACAAATCAATACATTCAGTTTGACGTGTAAAGATATAACATATATTAATGCAAATCAAAATTATATTCAAATTTTGTTATAAACTAATCTTCTTTAATGGTTTTAACATATTAATACAAAAAATAGGGAAAAAATGATTTTTTTTTCCATTTTCTAAATTTACCCATTAGATGTTTCATCATCTAACTATCACATTTTGTTTTAATCCCCACATTTAAAAATATTCATTTTTCGGTACATTTATCTGCTTAATTATCTTTTATTTTTATTACAAATCAACCTCTCAACAATAAAAAATTTAACATATAATCACCTTAAAATTTTAAAAAGAATAACGTAATGTGATATCAATAAAAATAAGAGATCATGAAAATCAGTAAAAACGTTTTGTGAATTTTTTAGTTTTTTCATAGTTAAAAATTTTGATTACAATTTGCATATATCTCTGGATTTGTTTATTTGATAATTTAATCAAACCTCATGTAGCAATTGTAATATACCAAAAAAGAAAAATTGCACACAAAAAAATTGATAATTGTTTTTAAATATAAAGAATTAAAAATAGAGAAAAAAAAATCTAACGAAGTAAACACCTTAAGGATAAAAAAAAAAAGACTATTTTTCCATAAAAAATGAAAATGAGATATACGTATTTGAAGGAGTTCAACAGCCGGCCAGTTGGCACAACTTTCAAGTTTAAAGAGAAAAAACAATGACTATCTACTTTGGTCAACTCTTCCATTTTCACATTATTTGTTTACTTTGTACTATTACAACTTGTCCTTTTTTTGTTTTTGATGTACAGTCAAACAATTGTTGGTTGTTGTTTCTTCTGTCTTTCCTGTTTTCAACTGCGGCCACCTCTCTTTTGCCATTTCTTCTCTCTTTTCTGGCTAGTCTTTGCTCCTTCTGCAAGAACCCACCAGTCATGATCCAATCGGCAGTTGGAAGTTTTAGTTATTAATATTTTCTCTGCCTTGCTGGATTTCATCTCCCTTCTGTTTTCTCAAGATTCTTTTCAAGGTAATCATTTTATATTTTGTTTTCAATTATTTTAAAGTAAATGATACTTGCTCATTTTTGAATGCTAGTGATTGGGAGTCTTATATGGATTGAATTAATTCTTGTTTTTATCATGTGGGCTTGAGGAATTTGTTGGAGTACTACTTTGATGTGATTAATTTTTGTGTTTTTGATTGGGGTCTGAATCAGAAACTCTTGTCATTTTGCTTAACTTTGGTTTCTGAAATTGAAAATTAGTATCGGGAATTGATGATCAGAGATGGTTCTTGAAAATCTCTGAAGAACAAGGGTTTTGCTGCTAATATATGTGTTTCAAAACTCATGTTTTCTTTTGTGACAAAACAGACCTAACACAATTTAAAAGATAATAGGATGCTACACAATGTAATTAACTAATGTTGTTCTTTACATTATTACATAGTTGCTTGAACTTGATGGCTGGAAGCTGGGATGGAGGTAATGATATGAGTGGTCAATCAGACGAGAGCTATCATTTCGAGAGACTACGTATAGAGCCAATTTACGATACATTCTTGTGCCCTTTGTCAAAACAAGTGATGCATGACCCCGTGTCCTTAGAAAACGGGCAAACATTCGAGAGAGAGGCCATTGAGAAATGGTTCAGGGATTGCAGGGACAAGGGAAGGAGGCCCGTTTGCCCGTTAACATTGAGAGAGTTAAGAAGCACTGAACTAAACCCTAGTATTGCCTTAAGACACACCATTGAAGAATGGAATGCAAGGAATGAAGCAGCCAAGCTCGACATGGCTCGTAGATCTCTCTCTCTTAGCAGCCCAGAGAGTGACATTTTACAGGCCCTGAAGTATGTTCAACACCTCTGCCTAAACAGCTCCTCCAATAAACGTGTAGTGCGTAATGCAGACTTGGTGCCTTTGATTGTTGATGTGCTGAAGAGTAGTAGTCGAAGAGTTAGGTGTGCATCTTTAGAAACGCTTAGAATTGTGGTGGACGAAGATTCTGATAATAAGGAGATGATGGCTGAAGGGGACACTGTGCGGACGATAGTCAAATTCTTGTCTCATGAACAGTCTAAAGAGAGAGAAGAAGCTGTTTCGCTGCTTTATGAGCTATCTAAATCGGAACTACTATGTGACAAGATTGGTTCGGTTAATGGAGCGATTCTCATTTTGGTTGGAATGGCTAGCAGCAACTCGGAGAATCTTTTGACCGTTGAAAAGGCTGATAAAACCCTCGAGAATCTTGCACAGTGTGAGAACAACGTAAGACAAATGGCTGAAAGTGGACGATTGCAGCCTCTTCTGACACTACTGCTTGAAGGTTTGAACTCGTCCTTTTCAAATTATTTGTAGTGTTCTTGGTATTAGTTTTGAGAACTAAACATTATCTTTGCAGGCTCTCCTGAAACTAAAGTATCAATGGCTGCATACCTTGGTGAACTAGTTCTAAACAATGAAGTGAAAGAATTTGTGGCGAGGACAGTTGGTTTTTCACTAATCAATCTCATGAACCACAACAACAATATGCAGTCCAGAGATGCGGCTCTTAATGCTCTAAACCAGATTTCATCAGACGAGACAAGTGCAAGAATTTTGATAGAGGCGGGTATTTTACCCCCTCTTGTCAACGATCTGTTCAGCGTTGGTCAAAATCAGCTTCCGATGAGACTGAAAGAAGTTTCAGCCACGATTCTTGCCAATGTTGTGAATTCAGGCCATGATTTTGTTTCAATCCCCGTTGGACCGAGAAACCGAACCCTGGTCTCCGAGGAAATAATTCACAACCTTCTCCATCTTATCAACAATACGGGGCCCGCAATAGAGTCTAAGCTTCTTCAAGTCCTCGTTGGGCTGACCACTTCTCGAGAAACGGTAGTCAGTGTTGTGCGTGCTATTAAAAGCTCGGGTGCTACTGCTAGTTTAGTTCAGTTCATCGAAGCACCTCAGAGGGACTTGAGAGTGGCCTCATTGAAGCTTCTTCAGAACCTCTCTCAACACATGGGTTCAGAGCTAGCTGGCTGCTTACGTGGCACGGCTGGCCAGCTCAGCGGCCTAATCAGATTGATACTAGAAAATGTTGTGACAAGTGAGGAACAGGCAGCAGCTGTTGGGCTTTTAGCTGAACTCCCTGAACGAGATGCTGGTCTCACTAGACAGATGTTGGATGAACGGGCCTTTCAGATGTTCGTTACCAGAATAATTAGGATAAGGCAAGGGGAGACGAGGGGGAACCGGTTCACAACCCCATATTTGGAAGGGCTGGTTAAGGTTCTTGCAAGAATCACATTTGCCTTGTCCGAGGAATCGGGTGCTGCTCGTGCTCTCTGTCGTGAGTACAACCTAGCTTTGCTCTTCATCGACCTTCTCCAATCCAACGGGCTAGATAACCTACAGATGGTGTCAGCCACAGCTTTGGAAAACTTATGCCAAGAAACGAAAAACTTGACCAAATTGCCTGAGTTCCCTGCCCCCGGATTCTTTGCCTCATACTTCCCCTGTTTTAGCAAGCCACACGTGATAACCGGACTGTGCCCTGTTCATCGAGGAACATGCTCATTGAAAGACACGTTCTGTCTCTTGGAAGGACAGGGGGTAGACAAGTTGGTGGCCCTTTTGGACCACACAAACGACAAGGTGGTGGAAGCATCACTTGCTGCTCTAGCCACCTTGCTAGACGATGAGGTTGATATCGAACAGGGAGTTCACGTGTTGCTAGATGCGGAAGGAGTGAAACCTATACTTGACTTGTTACTTGGGAAACGAACAGAGAATCTAAGGACGAGGGCAGTTTGGACAGTCGAAAGATTGTTGAGAAGTGAGGAAATTGCCTATGAAGTTGCAGGAGATCCTAATATAAACACAGCATTGGTTGATGCTTTCCAACATGGAGATTATCGAACAAGACAGATTGCTGAGCGTGCATTGAAACATGTCGACAAGATTCCGAACTTCTCTGATATCTATCCAAAGAACAAAGGATAGTCCTCTTCTTCTGATGGTTGATTTCATTGTTTGTACATTGTATTTGTTGAACATATATATATATATATATATATATAATAACAGAATCATTGACAAAAATAGCAATAAGAGTTTTCCCACCCAAATTAAGTTACTAAAAAGGGAAATCTAAAGAAACAAAAAACCAAACTGGTTTGGCAGCAAACGTTTCATGAGGGTTGTGAGTCCCAAGGTGCACTTTATTGGTTGGGGAGGGGATAGGGGTGAGCAAGACCGAATCCGAACCGAAAACTGAACCAAGTGATTCAGTTCGGTTTATCAAAATTGAGCTATTTCGAATTTGGTTCTATTCGATTCGGTTCGGTTATAGACTGAACTGTCAAATTACACTTAAAAAATTGAAATTCGAACACTTTGATTTTGGATTGATATACATTACGGTTTTTGATTTTTTTTTTTTTTGAATTTTTTTGATTCGATTTTCGATCGAACCGACCAATTGGGGAAGAGGTGGAAAGGAGGGGTTGGGCAGCCGGGTAGGGGTGCAACTTTGTGGGATGTGTCATTTGTTCAGGGTGGCAATACTTCAAAATTAATTGTTTTTTGTGATTGTTTAAATATAATTTATACTAAATAAAATTGTAAATAAGGAAATTCGTAAAATAACTTTGAAAAATAAAAAATATATTATTTGAGAATACATGAAATAATTTTGATAGAAATATTGTCAAGTTTGTTACGTTTTTATAGTTTGTTTTCTTAACTGTCTATATTTAATTTGTTATTTATTAATTAAATTAATCATATCATTAATAGTTCAAATTCGTACTGGTTCAAGAAGCATATATTGAATCAACTTTAAATTGAAGAGTTCAAAATTTAAGTATAATATTTTGGTCTATTCATCATCTTATTTAAATGGATTGAGTATTGGAATAACTCCAGTTTTTGATATAGTTTTTAATATATGGCAAGTGATTTTATGGTATTTGGTATAACTGAATTAATTTTGTTGGTTGGACTAGATATTTCAAATAAGTATATGTCTATCTACTAATTAAAAAAACTAATAGATATTAGCTCTCTTTTTGTTTTTAATAAAATTACATATTTGAGTGATGCATTTGGACCATTTTAGCCCTTTTTAAATGGGTTGAGCTAAGTTTGTAATTTAAACGAGTCGTAATATATTTAGTCATGAATTATATATCATTTTTATATGGTCCAATTCTTACAGCATTTTTTTTCTTTATTTACTTATTAGTATTGATTTTTATAGTATTTGTATTATGTGTACATTAAATTTGTATCTATATTTATGTATCCATTGTTGTATAAATAGGAGTCTTCAAAAAATTGTTTATTTATTATGTATTTCTTATCATGGACTTTTTTATTTTTTATTTATTTATGAAATATAAATTTGTAATCCTTTCATATAATTAATTACATAATCCAACTACAATTTTTATACTTTGTACAACACCCGGAAAAAAATATTAATATACATAAAAAGAGAACCTTCAAGAAAAATGGTAAGTTAGGGTTTTGCCACCTAAAATCCCCTACTATTTTGGGCAAGTTTTTTATTTTAATGTTATTTTTGCATTTTATTTTTTATAGGTGCATACAGATTTGTAAAGTTAATGAAATTCGGCAAATTAATCATATTTTAAATAGGATTCGTCACCACCTTGTAAATAAAACACTAGTCTCCACAAAATAATTTACAAGATATAATTCTTTAAAAGATGGTAGACCTATTATTATAAATAGGTTATACTATAGTTTTCTTATAATATAGTACACAGGTGGTCTTTTTCCTTCATGGTCTAATATAAATCATATAAATAGGTCGGTCTTTAGAGTTTTCCTATAATATATTATGTTCACTATAGTCACTTTGACATCTTTAAATATTTATAAAATGTAGAATGTTTTTACTCATATATTTTTCACCTGCCACAACACCCATCTACGTAATATAAACCCAAAAAATTTAAACTTCATAATAGTTTTACACAAATACAAACCCAAGAAATAGACTTCATAACAGTTTTCATATATTGGACTTCATAATTGTTTCCAAAAAATTAGATGCGATAATAGTTTTCTGGCCGAGCCTATTATACTTCATAATAATTTTCTGGGCCAAGCCCAATGAACTGTATTTGGTTAATGGTTTAAGAAAGGCCATCAGTTTTGTATTTGGTTTATGGTTTGGGCCCATTAATTTTTCACGCCCTGAGAGTTTTTAGTTTTAACCTAATTTTGAGTATTTCTAATTCGTTTTAAAATAAACTATGAATTTTGAAAATGTAAAAGGTATCATTCTGAAAATTAATGTATATTCAAACTTATTATTATCAAACTATATATTTAATAAGTTTGAATTTCACTTTTCGTTAAGGTATCACTAATTTGAGGTGGTAGCACTTCGTGAAAATCATATTTCTCATCACTTTGTCGTAAAGGTAGATCATGGAATTTCTCATTTAGACTTTCTTATTGGGGAAATATTAACAAATACCACTTTTATATAAGAATTTTTTTTAATCTATTAGTATAAGAATTTTTTTTACCCATTTTTCATTAATAAAAAAAAAACCATAAAATATGTGTTTTCTTAAAATTCGAAGGAAGAAATGTAAAATACCAAAAAAAATTATCCCTTTAATTAGGCCTCAGCATCATCATCAACTAAACATGCTAGTTTTAATTCAAGAAAACTGGAAAAAATTCATATGCACACTTCATCATGGGATAATAGATTGAAGAGAAACTAGTGTCAATAACATGCACCAACAGATCAAGAAAAGGAAAGAAAAAAAAAAAAAAAACCAAAAGCAACACGCTTCATTTCCAGAAAATTTTGTGAATGAATAGGGAATCAAACAATGGTGTACTTTGATCCTATTTACAAGCGCAATACTGTCATCGATTTAGTCATGCATGACGAAGCATCCAACTCGTGTGCGGCGTGATTCCTCGACACGTGATTCCACCCTGTTCTAACGTTGGACACATTAAACATCGTCACAAAGTCTAACACCTGTCCGAAAATCTTGAACATCTCAACGCCAAAAATAAGTTCTTCATCAGCGATGAATGCAGCATTCCAGTCCATGGGAGCATCAGGATGTGTCGACACTTCTATCCAATTAAGATTCGCCAGATTGAGCTCCCAAAGCTTTCTCACAGCCTTGTTTCTCCGCCCAATTTGACCGTCTCCTTCACACCACGATACAGAGAGCATAAAGAGACGATCTTTAGAGGATATGAGCTTTGGATAGTATTCGTGGACTCGGGGTGGGCTTGAAATTGTTTGGATTCTGATCCAATGTCCTCTTTGTATGTCAAACCCGATGAGTTTATCGCTTTCTGAGTAAACATAGAATGTCCCATTGCATACAACGCCAGAGCAAGCCACACCAAAATCTAGTGGGACCCTTTGGATCTCGGTCCATTTATTTGATACGGGATCGTAGATTTCAGCTGAATCCAGTGGCTCGTCCCAGGATCCAAGTCCTCCCACGGCTATCATTACGAACTTCTTGCAATCTTTGCTAGATGAAGAAGTTTCGTGCTTTTGCCTTGTAAACTTGCATGGCTTGGTGGTTTGGGATAATGTGATTTCATTTTCATCAAGAGAGTGCCTCGATTGGCGCCTAACTGATAGTCTGTGAGGATCCTCGTAAACATCTGATACACCGCCTACTCTGGACCTGTGAAAACGTCTATCTAGTCGACTTTGTTGGTTTTTGAAGATAAATCCATCTGGATTGATCTCTGAGATTCCTAAGACGGGCGATGACCTTGCATACTTCATACCAGCAGCTTTACGCCATGACTTAGTCAACGGACTAAATACGAGAACTCCTTTGTGTGTCTTGAATGAGCTTTTATCCACCCTTCCAAAGTTGGTCAAGCTAGAACAACCCCCGACTAAATAAACATCATCCCGGATACTACCAACGGAGAACAAAAACCTCCCTTTGAGGGCCTGAGAATCTATCTTATGCCATTGGTTTAGCGAAACATCCAACGCGTGTATTTCTCCAGAACAATAGCCATCCTTCACAATGCCAAACAGAAACAACCACGAGCTTTGGAATAAGCCCTCTCTCCTAATCTGCATGAACCGAGGAGTTGTAGTCAAGCTCCTCCATTTCTTGCAGACGAGACGAGCATTCATGAGACTCACCAATGGGAGCCTCACCAAGCACATTTCCAGAATCTCATCAGGAAGACGAGCATTCATGCTATTGCTTTGTTGCACTCCTTTGTATGTTAAAAGCTTTCGATTACTCCTTCTGAAGAATCTCTCCTTTATTCCACGAGAAAAGCAGTCAATGGTTGCTTCGTCTTCTCCACACATGGTATTATACCCTTTTCCATCCTCACTTGCACTCGATCTCCTTCTACTAGCTGGATCCCCGATCTCTTCATCCATGTCAGCACTCACTTTGCAACCTCCAGCTCGGCCGTACAGGCTAAGACATCTCAAAGAAACGCCAGTCGTCTCGTCCTCTTCAGAACTCTCATTTTTGTGACCCTTTCTTTTCAGTTTCTGGCTCATACTTCTCACAAGACGCCTTGAAACACTCAAAGACTCAAAATCTCGACTGATACGTTCTTCTTCTGTTATTCTTTGAGAGGTCATCTCATAACCCTATATTACATCGACTAATAATAACACGAGGCTACTAGCTGTAGAGGTACCACATTTATCCAACCTTGTATGGATTGACCTACATTAACATGTCAAAGAGTGTTAAGCCCCTAATCCTATGCATATCCACAACTGAAGCAAACAATAAAATTGCACATACAAGAAATCGACAGAACTGCAAGAATAAACTCATCAGCACATACAGATAGATTCTTTACATTAAATTGCACAAATCTGAGAGGATGTCAAAAGGTTGCATTTTGATTGAATATTATCGAAATCGACAGAGCTCAGAAACCGTGGTTCTTAACTAAAAATCAAGATTTCATACGACATAATTCCATTCTCTTCTTTCTGAAAAAATAAACTTAAATTCAGACCATTGTCAAACTTCAATCGTACAATGTTCTTTAGTGTAACCCCCAAAAACAGAACCTCAAAAACACCAACCCGCAGAGAGAACAAAATCACAATCAAGAACGAGCTAAACATCTCAAGAATCATATAAACACCAAACCCTTAAAAAATGCAAGAAAAAGTACGACGAAAAGCAGAAATAGCAGATGAAATTGAAGAGAAAAAACCCCAAAAAAAGAGGAGAGAGAAAGTAACCTTGAAATCCAAGCATTCAAGCTCCAACATCAACAGCCAAAGAAAATGCCCCAGAGCCCATCTCAAGATTCACCGAAGAAAAGATAAGGAGCAAGCCCATGAGATCCAATCTGCATAAAGTTCAAATTTTTTAACCTTCAGACAATATTAAACTCGACCATTCATGGTGTGAACATGGAAAAATTATGCCTTGGAATATATTTTTTTCCTAGATGATGAGCATTTTCTTTTCTTTACATTGGTTGGAATGATTTTTTTCGTTGAAGTGGCGGATGAGTGACACGACCACCCTCATAAAAATGATAATTGTAAAGTGACATGGGCTCAGCCTCTCTTTGTGCACTACCATTCTCTTTGCCTTTTGTTCTTGTCATTTTTTTATTCTTATTTTTTGCTGATTTTTGTTTTTTTTTTGTTTACCTTTTTTTGTAATTTGTGGATGAAATCATTATATAAGAGAGTCCCACAATTGCTTTTTTTCTTTTTAAATAAAAAATTAAAACAAAATGATGTTCATCAGTCATCTCTATATCTCATGCTGCTTGATCCAAGTTTTTCCCTAATCTCTAGGCCATTTTTCAGCCTACAGTTTTTGCAGATCCCATGCCACAAAATAAATAAATAAATAAATAAATAAATAAATATATATATATATATATATATATATATTGATGATGTATATGGGGAGTTTATTGTAATTATTGGACTTATGTTTTCATGAAAAGAAAATAAAAAAGAAGAATTGTTAGAGTTGGTTCAACTATTTATAGACACCTAATATGGACAACTTTTAAAAGAAACTGACATGTAGTTTCACTCTTTAGTTTATAAACTTGTGATTTTTAGCCTCCATTTACAATAATAACTTATGCATTTTTTGATTTGAAAATTGGTTTCTGATGCTGAACAACACAAGACTTTGTATGAATGGATTTTTGACCCTTTTAAGTTATTTACCGTGTCATTTATTTAGGGTTGATTGTAAAAAAAAAAAATGAGGAATTTTACTTAATTTGTAATTTTAACCAACTTTTTGAATATTATAAATATAACATGAACTTTCATATTTTTTACAAATTTAATCAATAAACAGATTTCAACTATGTTTATTTTTGAAATAACCCTCACTGTTTTAAAATAGAAAAATTGATAGTTATTTTGAAATGATATGAGTTATTTACAAAATAAACGTACTTAAAATTTGTCTATTGATTAAAATTGCAAATTAAGTAACATTTGTAATTTTGTTATCAATTAACTCTTTATTTAATTTTAAATGCCCTATTTGTAGAATCTAAGTAAAACCTTTTTGAATTCAAGATTCAACAAATGTTTCATTTAAATTCATAAATTTCTTAAAATATCTTTAATAAGTTAAATCTTGTGGTAAAATTGTTAAATGTATATTAATTTCTCAATAATATCAACCCCCATTACACAAGTATTGAATCTGTGATCTTCAAAAAATTTCACAAACTACTTTAGTTCTGATGATTATAAAAACAAGTTTTATTTTTTATTTTAGGATGATAATTAATGTCGGTATGTTATAGACTTATAGGGCTTAATTACCAACATCTTTTGAGGGAAGGCCCTATACTACACTCTTAGAATGAATAAAAAGTTCTTATTGAGTTTGGTTGTTGGGAAATATTCCACTATGATTATAGATCTAATTTAGTGTGACAAGGTTACATCTAATTATCCAGTAAATTACATTTTGTTATTCCAACTGTGCCTCTTTTTATTTTTCACTATGCCAACTTTTCCATTACAGTTTGCAAGTAAAATCAGTTCAAAACAAAAAAATATCCTTAGAATCACACAAAACCAGATCTAAACATAGTAGGCAAACAAAACTTGAACAGATGTGTGAATAATACAAAAGTGAATGATTTCGGAAGTATGAATAAGATGATGTATTATCTACAGATGATGAGAGGACAAGAGAAATGATACAATACTACTTCACTCACATATACAACAGAAATGGCAGAAGCAAGATAGATGCATTGCCCAAGCCTGTGAAGCAGCTGATAAAATCCCCCTCAGAAGTTACCTTCCAACACCCCTTTCAGAAGGTTCAACCCTTCAGCTGATATACTCCTCCTAACTCGACTCGGAGCTATTTCGATCCGTGGTGGCGGATCTTGCGAGAAACATATCACTACCACTGTTAAATTATCACATGTGTTTCGTTTCAGGGCTTCTCTAACGAGCTCTCTCGAGCACCTTTCTGGGTCGTTGTGAATCATCAGCTCTTTCCTTGCCATTGTGACGGCACATTGGCTGCTCATCACGTCCCAAAGCCCGTCACATCCTATGATCAAGAACTCATCCTCTTCGGTCAACAGAGTCTCTTGCAACTCGGGCTCTGCGCTTAGAGGGCAAGCAGAGCCTTTCGGGCCCTTCATGTGCCAGTCTCCGAGGGCCCGTGATACAGAGAGCTGGCCGTTTAAGTAGCCATCATATATGGCTCCTCCTAGCTTTTCTATCCTGATTTTTTCTGATGTGTAGTTTGGTTTGTGGTCTTTGGACATCTCAAAGACTTTACCTCGTTTTCCCAACACAGCTCGACAGTCTCCAGCGTTGGCTACTATCATTTTTCTGCAGTGTAAGAAGAACTTTAGTTCTTGCAAATCTTCTGAAATTCGTGCAAAGAAGGAAACTGTGTTGCTTTATTACCTTCCGGATATGAGCGCAGTCAAAGCAGTGGTTCCAGATGATATATCGAGGGAACTATCATCAGCAAATGCATAATCTGCTTGAAGAAACGCGCTCTTGATTGCTCTCTCCAAACAACCCGGGAAGAAGGGGTTTTCGACTATGAATTTAAGAATATTGTTCCTCACAAAAGATGATGCATCTGTGCCTCCATGGCCATCAAACACCTGCAAATATTTAGAGAATCAATGAAGCAGAATATAAAGTTGATTACAAGGTAGCTTTCTCATTGGGGTTTCAGAATGTTAATACTAACAGAATATAACTGACCCCGTAGAAAGCTGCGGTTGAAGAGAAACCAGAAATATCATTTAAATGTTGAGGCAAATCATCTATACAGATATGTTCATCTTCCATATATGGCTTAGGTCCTTTCTCAGCGCAGCTACCAGACCGGAAAACTGGTGTATAGCTCGATACCAGATCAGACGGGGACCTAACTCCAACCACTCCAAAACAAGAATCCTTTCAAGTGTAACAAGAATGCATTAGCCTTTGGTTCAACAGTAATGTGTCGTACAGAGAGAAATATGAATTACATTAAACATTAAGACTTATGACTCACTATAGGTTATAAGAAAAGGCCCAAAAAAAAAAAGAACATATTTCTATGAGATTTTTCTTTAATGTTAAGTTGTCCAAAGGCTCAAAAGTTAATTTGTTTCTGTTCTTTAGACAAAAAGCTCAGTCATTATCTTACATAGATTCATTCATTACCTACAGATATCCTTAAATTGCATCACTCAAATCCTTCATATCACAATGGAGCATTAACCTAGCATGTAACATCAATATTAAGCCTTCAAATCAGTGGTTTCAAAAAAGGTCAATTTGTAGTTCTGTTTGGGAATAAATGAACCTACTGCGGCTAGCTGTAGATCTAATGTATTAACACAACGAAACTTATGACCTTGGAACCGAATCAAATGTAATACTTAGGCAAGTAAAAGGAGACCACTGAGAGATTATTCCATCGCTGTATCCAGTCCTAGGATTCTTAAAATCATTGAAAACGATGTTTATCTCAAATCACCCTTATTTAAATTCTCAGAGAAGACCTCCACTCCAGTCTTTGAGGGTTATCACAATTGTTCTCAAAGTCATTTTAAGCTTCTATAAAAGTAAAACCATGCATAATCTACGACTTAAAAAGGAAAGAAAATTCTAAAACAAGCTTTCCACGTGACTTTCCAACAAAAATAACCAACGAAACCTTAACTTCCAAAGAAGTAGAACTAATACGAATGGAAGGTCATAAAGTACTGAAACACACTTAAATGAAAGAGTTCACAGATAAATACAAAAATCCTACATCACAAGCTCAAACAAGTTATCATTACTTGATTACGTACTTAAAACAAGTAATTTACAAAATATCCAAGAACTACCCACTTGATAAAACTGAAGGACTAGATGTACTCACTAAATCGGTGGGTGATAAGACAGGACCCGTGCTCATAGAATGCCGCATAACTGACAGATGCCGAGGTGGTTTACCATTTGATGTTTGTTTCAATTCATCACATATTTCATCTTGCACATCAGAAATCTCACTACTATCATTACTATAACAACCTTCTACATTAGTCAATGGATGTGAAAATTCAGTATCCGCAGCCATTGTCCTTTCAAAACCATCAATCTTAATTTCTTCAAAATAAGAGCTTCTAACTTTGACAAAAATTCTCCGATCCCAGATCGAAATCAGCACAATAAAAGAAGCAACTTTAAAATCCCAAAATTAGATAACAAACCCTTAACCAAAAATCACCCACCTCACTCTATTCTCGATAACATTAGACCCCCTTTTCGAATTCTTTTTCTCTCTATAGAACAAAATATTTCTATTCCTTCAAGGTAAACCCATCAATTCTTCTATTCCACAAGAAGAATAAATTATTTGCAAAATTATCCCTAACCCCAGATCAGAATTCATAACGACAAACCAAATCAGCAAATCAATAAACAAAACCCACGCAATTCAGAAGTTCTTTCAAAGCCCAACTTTCTGTACAAACAGATCAAAATCTACTACAGGAAAAAAAAAAAAAACAAACAAACAAATTAGAGCATCAAAAATCCAATCTTTTACCACCGTATGCAAACAGAATCTCTGAGATAAAAGCGCGAAAATGCTATTTCTATTCCCTCTCTAATAAACTACAACAAATTGCAGAAAATGCCTTTTTATTAAAAAAAAAATGAAGCAAAGAAACAGAGAATTTTGAAGGAATTTTTTGTTATTTGTTTGAAATAGAAACGAAAGAAATGTTGGTTTCAAAAAAAAAAAAAAAAAATGATAAGCTGCGATATTTTCTCGTTAAATCCGATGTGGTTCGTTTCTGACAGCTGATCACAGGTAAAGGGATTACTTTACCGACACGTGGCTGGTTGTGGTCGATTAATAATTGATTGTCCGAATGACCACCTTAGAATGCTTCCGGTCCGTTGGATTCAGGGCGTGGGTGACAATCCACGGCTCAGATTAGACTGACTCTTACTTGGCCTTTAGTGGTACGGGATGGTCATTTAGTTGACGGCAGTTTTTCTTACGCTGGCGTGGCTGTATGTGATTGGTTGAATTAAATGACTTTACCTTTTTTACCACAACTTAATTAGGTTGAGATTCATTCAAACTTTTTTAATTCGATTTTATATTCGAACTCGAATATAGTAATTTAAATTCGAAAAATGTAAATAACTTTTTTTATTCAAATATTTGTGAATATGTTCAAATAATTATAAATATATATAATTTTAATAAATTATTAAAAATATTTATTTAAAGAAATAATATATATATTTATATATTTACATATAATTATTTTTACTTCTTATTTATTCTCCCATCATAATTCCCAACTACATACGTATTTTACATTTGATAAATATTCATATATTTAATAAATATTTTGAATGTTAATTTGAAATCTTTTAATTTATGAATTGTTACATGCAAAAAGTTGCTAAATAATTTATTGTTTACTAACCTATTATATAAGCACAAAAACTTTTATACAACTGGTGTACGGATTTAGGATTCATACACCTGACCCGACCCAGTCTCCATGCGTTCTCCACGTGTGCGCACGCGCCCCCACGCGCCTTGGTGGGTGCGCTCAAACTCACCCAAATTCGCTCCAAGTGCTAGACCTTTATGTTATGTTAAGCATATTTTTATGTTATGTTAATCATACCTTTAGGGCCTTTATAGTATATTAAGCATACTTTTATGCAACGTTAAATATACATTTATGTTATATTAAGCATACATTTATGTTTTTATGTTATGTTAAACATACATTTAAATTTTTATATTATATTAAGCATACATTTATGTTAAATTAACTATATCTTTATGTTATGTTAAGCATACCTTCATGGTTTTATGTTATGTTAAACATACCTTTAGAGATTTTATGTTATGTTAAATATATATTTATGTTATATTAGTCATACCTTTTAATTAGAGCTGTCAAAACGGGCCGTCGGGGCGGGCCGGCCCACAACCCACCTTTTGGTGGGGCGGGTTTTTTATTAAGCGGACTTTTAAATCCCAACCCAACCCAACCCACCGGTGGGTCGTGGGTTGGGCAGGCCAACCCACTTTTTTTTTTCTTCTAACCATTAATTCACTATACATAAATACATTCTAATAACTAATAAAAAATGCAAAGTGTTCGCAAATTAAAATGCAACATTCATCACATAACTATATATTGGGCACTACAAGATATTCTCCTTATTTTTTATCAATATTCTGCATGATATTGTACACTACAAGATCTTCACTAGAGTTTTCTACTATTTTTAGTATTTTTAATTAATTAAAAAAAATTAAAAAAAAAAAGGCGGGCCAGCCCAACCCAACCCACCCCCAACCCACTGCCCAAATGGGCCAACCCGTTTAGGCCCGCTTTTTTACGGATTTCAAAATACCCGGCCCAACCCACCTTTTATATATGGCGGGGTGGGCTAGCCCAACGGGCCTAGCTCATTTTGACACCTCTACTTTTAATTATGTTAGTTGTATTTTTATATATTATATAAAAGTATGACTAATATTAATTAAAGGTATGCGTAATATTTACGTAAAGGTATATATGTACAAATTAGGATTTTTTTTGTGCTGAAATTATAGTTTTTTCATCAAAATTAGGTTTTTTTTTTTAAAAGTTAAAGTATTACATAAAGGTATGCTTAACATAATATAAATGTATGCTTAATATAATATAAATGTATGACTAACACAATATAAAGATCAGGATAAAAAAAATGCATGGATTAGGGTCAGATTCGGCCCGGCCCGACCCACATTATATGGATTTAAGATCCATACAATAGTTACACACAAACTTCACTCTTATATAGGTTGTGTCTTGTATGCATATGCTATATATTTACAATTTCATATTATTAATTAAAAATAAATATATATTTGACAAAAAAATGAAATTTCATTATCCATATTTTCGAATTCGAATATTTTTTTTGAATACGAATATGAATTTCATATTTGATTCGAGTAATAAATGAATAATAATAAGAATATTCACTAAATTAAATAAATACAAATATAATATCATGATATTCGAATCGATTCGATTCGTTTACAATCCTACTTTTAATCTTTAGATTTTGTGAGTGTTGGACCAGCCGACTCGAGCTAGATTCAATTACTAAACCTGGCCGACAATGGAGGCGATTCGATTGATTCAGAATTCGAACCTGCCAATACGACCCGGCCAGGAAATTTGTCCTGAACGGCTCTTAGACGACTTGACCAAAATCATTCTTGTGACATGTCTGAAGATCCTAGCTGAGTAGGACAGATTATGCCTAGCAGGATGTTGGCAACCGCCGAAAGGTTGTGAGGAAGTTACAACCACCAATTTCCTAGAAAATTGGCTAAAAACAAGAGAGAGTGGACATGATCCCACTACTCGAGCCATTCCCTAGCTATAAATAGATGTAATTTCAACTTGTAAAGGGTTGGAACTTCAATTGTACTAAGCACTAGAGAACTTATTTCTCTATATATATAACATACGATCCTGCCCGGTCAATCAAAACCGTCCAAGATTAGTTAGCTAAATTGCTCGAGTAGACTCCGGGCCAGTGTTTTCTCAATCAAAACCGTCCAAGATTAGTCTAGCTAAATTGCCCGAGTAAGTTCCGGGCCAGTGTTTTCTGCACTTCCTTTACACATTTCAACTTTATTTCTTTCACCTGATTTAACCAATTTCATTTCTTTTTTACATCAATTTGAGTGTTCGACTAGAAATTAATCGATTATAAGTTCCGACGTCAACCGTGGATATTATTATTTTTGGAAGATAGTGGAAGTGGTAGAGAAAATCAGGGAAAACTGTTTTTTTAAAATGAGGGAAAACTGTTTTTTTATAATGAAATTGTTGGGTTATTTCTTCATAATTGAAGAAGCCCATATAATTATTTGTACATAGTCTAATCTCTAGAATGTTCCTTCATTAGAATTGTCTGGAAGAAATGAGAGGTATTTTTCTCTAAAATTACCTTGAAATCTATATATATAAAATAACAGAATATCTTTCCCATCCAAAATATACATGTGAAAAGTAAAAAAGTTAATTATTAATTAAAAAAAAAGTAGTTTTTAGCTTTTTAGGCAGCTTTTTGTTGTATGAGGGGAGGGTGTTTAAAGAAAACGAGGTGGATAATGGAAGGAATTAGATTCTCTTTTTATTTATTTTATTTTTGTTATAAAATTATTATATTCAAAATTACATAAGTATTTAATTTTTCTAATTCATTTTCAACATATTATATATTAAAATAATCAAATATATTGACTTTTCTAAATACTAATTATATCATACAAATTACAAATCTGATTATTTGAAAAAAAATAGTGAAATATTTTTTTAATAGAAAATAGTATTCTCTCATTATTTTTGAAAGATTCACTTTATTAATTTTATTAATATTTTAGTATCTTATATATATTATTATAAAAAATGTTGACATCTAAAAATGCTACAAAAAGTGAAAAATCATATTTAATTTAAACAATTAATTAATTTAAATTTCATTTTCAATGATGTATCAAATTTAAAATAATATGATCATCGAATTTATCATTTTTTATTCTTATCAGTTTTATTTCATATTTACAATTTTAATAGGAGTGGAGACAAGTGGAGTGGACGAGGATGTTAGTTTTTTTTTTTTTTTTTTAATAATTTCAAATTAACAGTTTCATTTAGAATTCATTTTTAATATTTATCATTTGTAAATTGTCGTTTTGTTTATTGTCATTTAAATTTTGTATGTAATTTGGATATATAGTTGACGGTGGCCTGTGGGAAGGGCCGGAGTTATTAGGTTTTGTTTAAACAAAACATATTTTCAAGTTGTAAAAATTCTCGTTTCTTGCAAAATTATCCCTAGTCCTTTAATTCTTGTATTCCCACACGAGGAAAAAATTTCTAACAAAATTATCCCTGTTAATGTGTACATAATTGTGAGGGAGAATTCTATCATATTTTTCTCCTTTCTTGCAAAATTATCCCTAATCCTTCAATTCTTGTATTCCTATAAGAGGAAAAGAATTCTCGCAAAATTATTCCTAATTACTTTTAATGTGTACATAATTGTGAAGGAAAATTCTATAACTGAAATTATATTTATTACAATTTTATTCGAGTCATTTTCCCAACAGAAATTATATTTATTACAACTACATAATTGTGAGTGAGAATTCTAACATTTTTCCCAATCGAAATTATATTTATTACAATTTTATTTGAGAGCTTAATTTTCCAAAATTTTGAGTGTGGACAAATAGGATAGTGTAATAATGTGATATTCGTTACTGTTAGCATGTAGAAATGCATTGGACTATACAATAATTCCCTACTCTATCTACATCACCATAAAATCAAAATTTTGACCAAAATTATCAATTGATTAGAATTGAAATCAATTGATTTATGGTCAAAATTGACAATTTTAAAAAATTACGTAAAGTTTTGGATTTTTTTTTTAATTAAGCTTTGTAGAAATCATTGGACTAATAATGCAGGAACTCAGATTATTATCAATAACAATGCTTTCTATTTGTAGTAATTGTCACATAGAAGCATTGTATGAATAGTATTTTAATATTGCAAGAACTCAGATTATTATCAATAACAATGCTTTCTACCATGCTTTCTGTTTGTAGTAATTGCTAAGCATTGCATGAATAGTATTTTATTGTAGCAGAACAGTCATTTATATCAAATATTCAGCTAATTGATCTTTTAATTTTGGCAATGTATATTTTCCTAAGGAGGTGGTTGTCAGGATAACCCAAATTCAATTAGTTTCGAATATTTATTGCCTTTATTTAGTATGTCGAAATACCTTCTCAAGTTGAGTTAAACTTAGACTAAATATATTGTAATAACTGTATCATACATAGTAATTCGTATACAAGCAAGAAGACAGAATCTACACTCATTTTTATTTATAGACTATAATGTTTCCGGTGTCAATAAATACACAAAAAAACAAACATCAAAGACTAATAACAAACTAAAACAAGTAGGAAATATTTCACATTTCAAGAATCAAACCTGCAACTAACCAATTCCTCCCCAAATAGCTACACAACATCAGAAATTAATAGTGTAAAAAAGGCGAAAGTGAAACCTGGAAGAAGTCGGATGCAATTAAAACCATTCGCATTCTGAACTGCTACAAACTAACCAGTTCCAGAGTAGAAAACAACAGAGAAAATGTAAAGAAAAATGATCAGTTAGTTTCTCTATATTACTTGCAAGATCCTAAACGGACAAACTACAATGTGCTCCGCAAGATTCTAATGCTGCTTAAGACGAAAGAACATCAGCTACTAATAAATCTGTCTGTTCTCATTATCATCATCAAAGTCCATTCCAATCGGATCTTTCTGCTTTGAGCACTAAAATATTTCTTGCATGGATCACTTAATTGTAATTGATCAGGAATCCCACCTCTGCAACTCATCCTTTGAATCATATGAACACAATGTGCATATCGAAAAACTAATTGTTAATACTGGACACCAAAGAAGCTAGATCATAATGTCCAGAAGTATTAAGGTCTTTCATGGTACTTTCAGCATCAGAAGCTTTTAAACGAACTCTTCTCTCGACCATGATATTAGCAACCTCTGCAGCTTCTATGAAATGAGTTTCTCGACAAAGTCCAGCCAATAGGATTGAGTAAATATCCGTATCAATGTCAACCAAATTTCCAGATTTTTCAAGTGCATCAAACAACAAAAATCCATCAAGAACCCCTCCATCAGAAATTATCATCTTAATGATTCTACTTGATGTCAAACCATTAGGTCTCAGTCCATGAGTCATCATCGTCCTAAACATCTTCTCCGACTCCTTAGGCTTCCCTGCTCTCAACAACGACAAGACAAGCATGTTATACAGCTCATCATGGTGAACAACTCCTCCCCGAAATTTATCAATTATTTTACGAGCCTCATCAACACGCCCTTCTCTGCAAAGTGCATCAAGAACGATAGCAAATGTCACCCTATTTGGTTTCAGCCTGGAATCATCCATTTGATCCAAAACCCTCATAGCCTCGGACATCATCCCCTTTTTTACAAAGCCCTTTATCATAGTCGTATATGTCACAACATTTGGCTTACACTCACCCCTTTCTTTCTCCATCCCACCCAAGAATTCCAACGCCATCTCCAAACTCCCGTGCACACAAATTCCATCAAGAAGCGTCGAATACGTCACTACATTAGGCACACATCCATGGCCTTTCATAACTTCAACCAGCCCAAAAGCATCCTCTAACCTCCCAGCATCACAGAAACCCTTCATAATAGAAACATACGAAACCATATCAGGATAAAGATCAACCAAACCCATCTCCCTAATCAAGCCCATTGCCTCATCTAACCTACCCTTATCCACAAGCAGTCTAATCACCACATTATACGACACCGTATCAGGCCTACAATTAAATTCCTGCATTTTCCTCAAAACCCATAAGCCCAAGTCAGCATCTTGAGCTGCTCTACACAGATTCAAAACCACCTTAAACATCTTGAGATTAACTACAAAGCCCTCAGCCCTGTATTCATCAATAACGTCAACGATAATTCGTGGGTTCTTCTCTAGATTCAGTAATTTACAAGCTTTACTATAAATATATGCAGTGTGTCTATGTGTGGGATGAAGAGCAGCCCAAACAAAGAACCTAACGCCCAATTGGGGTTTATCAATGGCACACCTTTCTAATACTTGAGTGATGCATCGAGAATCCAGCTTACCTTTCACTCTGTTGAGAGTTCTTTCAATGAGGGCATTGTCATCTTTCTGCAAATGGGTTAGAAAATTTTCAGCAGCAGTTGAACAATAAGGGTTGAAAAGGAGGAATCTTTTAAGTGACAAAGCAGGGGATTTGGATGAAATTAAGGATGAAGAAAATCGAATGATTGAAATTGGTATCGGCATATTCATAGAGAAGGAATTTCTAAAGAGAGAGAAGGGATTGCAGGGTCTAATAATGTTAGAACTCCGCCGCAAGCTTCTGTAGACCCGCCGCGCCGGAGCCGCCCCTCAAAATTTAGGACCATTTTTTCCCGTTTAATTCTCTCTCTTTTTTTTCTTTTAAATTAATTACTGTGTACTTATATTTGACAAAAGCCCTTTTATTTATTTCTTTATGGTTTCTTTCCTTTTTTCAAAATTTTCTTAAATAATTTCTTTTTAATGTTCGTTTTCATTAAACTATAATTTCTCACGAGCATTGACGAGTTGTAACATTGATGGAGATTAGATAATCATAAGATCATTACCCTAAACAAAATTCACTATCCTTTGATTATGAGAATAAACGAAAAATTATAATGCTTTGAGAAAATTCATTTTCTTATTATATAAATTAATCATTTGAAACAACAATGAAAACTCATATACATACCAGAATGCGAAACATATAATACTAAAACTTAGATAAATCTTCTACACACACTAGAATTATTTTTTCACAAATAATCATAGTGTATGTAATTCTAAAATCTCGTATTTAAGTTATGAGTGGGCTATATATATCCCATCCATATTACTAAACATACCTATTTAAAATAAATAATATATATTAAAAGACATACATGTCTTTATTATTTATTATTTATATTTAATTTTATGTTATATAATTAAAAGGGTAGAATGATAATGGTTGTAGGAGTGTGTTTAGCATTAAATCATTTTAAAGTAGTCCCACTCCCAAGTTAAAAAAGAGATTGTTAGAATTACACAAGTTATGATTATTTTCTCACAAATAACTTAAAATCGAGACTTCTAGAAAAACAAAAATTACTTTATGATATTGACACTGAATTAAAATAAAATTAATAACATTAAATGTACCTAACATAAGCCATTAACACTTAAATTTACACAAATAGCATGACAATTAGAACTTCCACAACTATTTATTAATTAATTATCTTGATACATACAAAGATGACATCAAGATCACTTACTATAATTACAGCTATACGATCAGTAGATAAGATAATTACTTAAAAAGAATAGTGAATCTTAATTCGTGTATGCATGCAACATTAATCAACTTAAATACTCAGATGATTTGGTGAAAGAAAAATCAATATTATGATAATCGGAATTTGTTCGCAAAGGAGGAGGGGACGGCGTCGTTTCTCGTTTGCCTCGACTCGAAGAGTCGAGCTCGGAAAGCTCGGTATCGGAGGCATGGGAAGTAGGGGAAAGAGGAAAGCTTTCGCTGAGCGGTGCAGTGGACCGATGCTTGTGCGAGTGCAGCAGATGAATGGGTGAGGAGCCATGTATTGGAGTAGAATCTCCACTCATCATGGAGGATTGATCATCTCTTCCTTTGCGCAGTTTTTTCCTCTGCTTCGCGGCCTCATGCCATTTCTTTAGAGCCTTTGTTGTTTGCTCCTCAAATATTGATTTCTTCATGTTTGATCCCATCTATACCACAAAATACACAATCCATTATCTAATTTCACTTTTGATATTCGAGAAAGTTAAAAAGCCAACATTAATTTTATTCAAAAATGTCACTCATGGTCTCAACAATATGTGATGTGAGACCATTGATGGCATTAATGGGTACTTATTTTTCCAAATGACTGGTGTCAAAGTCACATTTATCCCAATATCCATTTCTGTCTTTTTTTTCTTGTTTAGAGACACATTAAATTCTTTATTTCTTATCAAATTTATCATATTCATATTTTGTTTCATTTGTCCACATGTTATGCATATGTACGTGTGTGATGATGATATCATTTTCTCTATTAAGAGTCTTAACATAACAAATTAAAAGTAGAACCGAAGATATAATTTGTCCATGTGTAAAAATCATACACTACTTAGTCTTGTCTAAACTTTATGGGTGTGATTTAATTTCACATATTCATGGTAGATAAATTAACATGTATCGATGATGGGTAAGTGATCATTATAATTATGTTTTTTTTTAAGGACAAAAACTCGTGTCATTCTATTGGAAGAGAGAGAATAAAGATTAGAAGCTTGCATGAGATACCACTTGAGCTACAAGACTCGTAATAAATATGTACTACATCTGATTTGTACCTAAATTTGGATGTATTATTGTCGGACAATGTTCTATATTGAGCTCCGTTGCACATTTCTTGCTACATATAAATGTGGCATACATGTATGTAATAAAACACGAGATGAAAATTTCACATTAGAGAATTCAAAACTTACCTGTGTTACCAAGGTGTAAAGTGGGAAAGTAATATAGCTGCACAAGATCTGAAGGGCAAGCCCTAAGAAAACTCTGGTCAATATTACATATAGTCTCTCATGGAAGCATGTTGTAATTCCAAACTCATACTGCAACCAAAAACATGGTTTTATGTTAACAAATGCATAATTTATTCATAAGAAAATAAATCATTTGAATTTATTGAGACCTTATTCTTACCCATTTCCATAAGAAATATGCCAATTGGTATGCATTCTGCAAGTAATTAAAAGGGCTCAATCACTACAAACATAATAAAATCTTGCAAAAGTTAATTTGCAAAGTCTCTGTTGTTGTTATTAGGGTTTTCTTTAATGCAAGAATGAAAACATTATTACCTGGAATAAGGTGTAATGTATGAGAAAAAGAATCCATTGTGGTCTATTAAACCAAAAGAAGTTGTTAGTGGGCTCCACAAGTGGAGCTCCTCTAACAATAGTTGTCCGATCTTGAATTTGTTGAGCCATCTCCATTATTACAAGTTCCAATTTCGTTCCAATTAACAATACTATCTGCAAACACAAAATTTTCCAATAATTTTTTTCCTTTTATTTTGTGCAAATTAGACATTTCTCATATAAACTAGACTTACAATTAGTGGAAGCAATGAAATCCAAGCCAGTGTATGCCATTCTGCACACACATTTTTTGAAAGTTGATCATCACAAAGTCACAAAAGTCTTATGTTATATGCACATTTGGTGGGAAAAATGTAATTTAGAACACTAGTTATCGGGGACCTGTAAATGAAAAATACTATAAATCATACTGGTAATTTAGAATAATAAGTTTAAAAAAAATCTAACAATTTTATATTATCACTATTTTAAATTGTGGTTGGATATATATTTGATATGGTCGACAGACCCTTATAATTAGTGTTCTAAAACTACAATTAACCAGTGTATTTGAATATAATGTAATCACTTACTGTAAACATTGAGGAACAAAAACATTATTGCAAAGATCCATAAGGGAATACTGGCCATGTAAAAAAAAATGTGGATTAGTTTGTTTACAACAAAACAGGGAAAAAAATGAAAAAGAATGTCATGGTTTTTACCAAAGTGAAAGACTATAGAAGACATTAGCAGTGAAGCATACAAACCTTATTCCTAGTACTGATTTGTAGTCATCTTGCATTGATCTTTTTATGTATCTGTGGAAGTCAAATTTGGTATTTGGAGCAAAATGGGCCTGCATTTCATACCAATATATGTTATATTTTCTATTTTAAATTAATTATCATATAATATATTGCATATATCAAATGATATTAAAGAAAAGCTTACAGTAATAAATCCATGGCGGATGGTCATGTAATCCACCTTAGATATCGATCCAAAAAATTGCCTGAAAAATGCTACCTGTTACACAAGGAAGAATTTGTAGAATTATAAGAAAAGGCAAGAATTTTAAAAACTAAGCCCAATTTCTAAGAAATGTTATGGCCTTTTAAATGCAAAATCTATAACAAACAACGATAAATATATATTAACTATTAGAGTTAATTGTGGTAAAAATCACGAAATTTCCAAATATTTAATTTTAATTAAATTTTTTATTATTAAATAATATAACATGTTTTTCAATATCCCATGTATCCGCAACCAACAAACAGATTTCAGGCATTATTTCATTGACGTGTCCGGTCACTGTTCGAATATTATACCCATACGCAATAATTGTATTTTGAACTACATGCTTGCATCTGACCCAACATGTCAGTGCAACAAATGTTCGAAATCTATCTTTTAGTCTCGAATGTACAGGATATTGAAAAATCATGTTATATTTGTTAATAGTCAAAAAAATTAGTTAAAATTGTAATTTTTGAAAATTAAATGATTTTTATAACAATTAACTCAAATTAGGAATAAAAGATAATAATATTGAGATCTTACAATCCATCTTAACCCTGGAGTGCTGTAGATTCCTGAATGACGCCTCACAAATGAGGTTTGATGTGCCAACCTAAATCTATCCGGATCTGTATAATTGATTAATTAATTAAGCAATCACAAATATTTATTATTATTCTTATTATTATGATGATTAAATGAGGTAATATATATACTGATATTAAAAGTAGACAAAATCTTCTTGATTTTAAATAAAAACAAAATATCACCATTAGTAAACTGGTATTCCATGGAGGAGGTCTCTAACTCCCAACTCTTCCACTTCTTCATCTGATCAATATCACAAAATATCATTAATCAATTGAAAATTTAGTTTATTAAAAAAATATTCTTTTTCCTTTTCAATTTTCTTGGAATAATTTAATTAAAAATTAGAAAGGAGTTGGATAAAACAAAATTAGGAATAACTTACTTTGGCATGCCCTAAAGCCATTAGAATAACACTATAAAGAACATGCATAACTGCCAGCACAAATATGAAAATGTGCAATTGGTGAATACCAGAGTACGATATCAAAGACACTTTTCCCTGTTTCGAAAAAAAAAAAATTAAAATACGTAAAATTAGTGGCAAAAAAGTAGAGAAAAAAACTAAGTTTTATGACAAAAAAACAAATTTCCTATCAATGAATAAGGTCGTAATTGATTTTCTTACTTTGCTAACACAATAATCGTATTTATCAGTTCCAGAAGCCAAAGCTCGACGCCACACCATTTCTTGAGCATAAGACAACAATTTCCTACTCCCATCTTTTCCTTTTCCGCCCTCATCCTCGTCCTCGTTCTTGTCCTTCGTTCTTAATTCTTCGTCACATGGGAGCCACGTGTTCCCGAGTTTTTCAGGCACACATATCTTCGCCACATACGTCGTCCCAACAGTTAGAAGCAACGATATAAACCCCAGCAGCATCAGTTCTGATCATGATCACAAAACAATTTTATTTGTTTTAAAAAAAAGAGATTAATTGAAAGGAGCAAAACATAATGATGATGACAAATGATCTAACCAGCTTTGATCTTTTCTAAGGCATCCAACATTGCCTTCTTCTCCCGTTTGTGAAACCACTGTCATCATAGCCAAACCCCAGAAACAGAAATCACTTCAAAATATGATTGTAGTTCATTTCAATTTTGCTCAAGCTACTTTCCCTTTTTTTTTTACAATCAAAAATCCATTTTCCATTAATTTTGATACTCTATATTTTCAATTTCAGTCCAATTTGGTTTGGAATTTTCAAAATTGCTGATATGACCACAAGAAATTCTAGCGTGACATTTAAATTTCGATGGTCACGTCAGCAATTTTGAAAATTGCGACCAAAATTGAAAACAAATATTTATTCTAAAAAAAATAAAAAAATGTCTTACAGGACCAAAATAGAAATTAATTCATATGATTATCATGCAAATCTAAAAATAGAAAATCTTGAAAAAAAAAACCTTTTCGAGTGATTGGATTCCATGTTCGATTATGATGGATATAACGACGAAAACGGCGCAAACAAGGGCAACAGCCCATGTAGAGGTTTCTTCAAGAGACCTGTCTCCTGAACTCGAACCTCCAGCCATGGATGAATCAAAAATAAAAGATGATCATCAAATAATTGCCAATTATAATGAATCAGAAACGTTGATTTGGTCCAAAAGGGGGTGGGGATGTCATTTACCATTGTCGTTGCTATGTCATGAGAAATTTAGCATCGATTGTTACGTTCATTGGTCAATTTTATTTATTTTTTTCATCTGAAATTGTTGTCTTTAAGTAGATTGATTAGGACAAATTTCCTAGGAGTGAAGAAGAATATAATGGCCGGCCAAGTGTGTATGGTATGTGCCAAAGAGGATAGTACAAATGATCAAAGCCTTAATTTTGTCCAAAATTGGTTCAACAACTTCATTCACGGTGGGGTGTTTTGCTAATTACTTCATATTTATATATTGTCTCAGCTTTCTTTGATTAACTGAGGAAGATAGTGACATTCTAATTCAAACTCTTTTAAGTAAATTTATATTATGATTCTTATTATGATAGTTTTAATTGACTTCTTCTATTAGAAATTTGGTTTAGTAAAGTGAGTGTTGACTCATCTTTGACAAGATTTAAATGACTATAAATTTAATTTTGGAAGAAATAAACATTTTAGGATTATATATTATATGTTTCGAACAGATCGAAACATCATAGTATGTGGAACTAATCTCCAAATTTTGGCTGTTCAACACACAAAAAGTTGGCCACTTATTTAAGAATTACTAATATTTTTATAAAAGAAACTAAGATTATAATTATTGATGTATATTCTGACTTAGACTGACAAAATGAAATATGATAAGAAATAAGAAGTTAGTGTTATAATTTATTGATGTATATTCTTATATAATTATTGATAGTATCTAGCTACCTTAATTTTCAAATACCAAAAGTTACAATAGTATATGAAAATAATTCTTCTTCACACACAAATGCTAGATAGTATACCAAAAGTTACGATAATGTACGAAAATATTTTTTCTTCACACACACAAAATGTTAGGTAGTATAAGAATTGATTCAAATCGATAGTTTCACTGACATGTCTTCCATAGTACTAATTCTATTTTTAAAAGAATATTATGATAAAAGTGTATAAAATAATTTATGTAGATCATCCTTCAACTCAAAACAAGAAAAGGTCTGCCAATGTGAATTTACATGTCATTTATCAACCTCTCTCATGTATTATGATAATCTTGAATCCAATAAGAAATAATACATTTTTACCATCCTATATCAAAAAAGAGTATTTTAATACTTCAGGGTCAAAGCACATAACAAAAACACACATCAGATTAAACAATTTCATGTACAACTGAAAAGCAGATTGTATATCAGTTTTTTCAGTTTTATTCCTTGAGTTTGCATCAGTTACATTCTAATTATTATCTCAATTAGACATTAACACCCTGCTTATTGATATGTGGTTATTTATATATATTTTATCATCATAATTATCCTTGTTTATAGTTCGTCTATGCTTAATTGATGGATTTTATTATTCTTATGTGTAGAAAAGAAATGTTGATGAACTTTGAAATAAATTGGGTTTAAAAGACAACATTTTGACTTTAAATTTTAAAATTGGACTCAGATGGATTTGAATGAGATATATCAATTGCGCTCAAATGACTTGATGGAGAAGCAAGGCACAAGAAGAGTTTATGTGAAATTAAAGTCTTATTTTTCCTTTTTATAGTAGATATCTTTTAGGATTATGATTTAATTTTATCAATTTTATTAGAAGTAGTAAAGAGAGTATTATTAGGATTAAGATTTAGTTTTATCAATTTTATTAGGAGTATGAAACAAAATATTATATATATATAATACTTGATATCTCTCATCAAATCTTTCCTTTCTTACCAAATGCATGAATTTAAAATTTATACAATAAAATATAATATTTTTAAAATTAATTAAACAATTATCAAATCTCATAGATGAGAAAATATTTTTTAACCATAAAGATTATTATGCCGAAATGGAAAGCTCGTTAGGAAAATGTTATGAAAGAAATGGACAGCGAATTAGGTGACACGATTTTCCAGTTCCAGAAACACGACAGCCGTGTAAAAAAAAGTATTTAAACGAAAAATTAAAAAAAAGTGTTTACAGCACCACGTTTGCCGGCGTAATAACGTTGCCGTTTAGCATCTTCGATTTCATCGATTCAAAAAAGAGAAAAAAGAAAAAGAAAAAAGAAAAAAGAAAAAAGAAAAAAGAAAAAGAAAAAAGAAATACAAGGTGAAGGACTTTACACTATTTCACTCTCTCACTTCATCTCTCTCTCGATTTCATCGCACTTTCGCACGCTCTTTTCCTCTGGATTTTTTGAATAATGACGGCTCTATCAAATTCTGTTGTAATTTCGCGAAGCCCTGCAATCCATTTCTCTTCTGGTAAATCTACTCAATTTTTTCACTACTTTATTAGCTTGTTTGTTTTCATTTTTCAGGTTTGATTGATCGTTAATTCCACTGTATTTCCCATTAAATCTAAGCATGTTTTCCAATCTGACGGTTTTTTGTATGTTTTTATTTTTTCGGGTTTTGTTTTGTGAACCCATTTTATGAATCTTTCTTTTTGCTAAGAAGGAAATTATATGTGCAATTGAATTGGAGTTTATAGAGCTATGCTTGTGGATTTTCCAAAGGGATTAAAGTTGTCGCTTTTGTAATTTGAAAAGTTTAAAGATTGTGTGATGAACTACTATGCAGAACTTGTCTGTATTGATTAGGTCTTTAAGAGCCCGTAATCGTAGTTTTCTGCAAAAGGTTTCCGATTAGGACTCTTTTGCATGCTGATTAGATCGTTAAGAACCGATAATTCTTAGTTTTCTGCAAAAGGTTTCCGATTAGGATTCTGTTGTATGCTGGCCTATATCTTAATGGGCGTCTAATTACACCACACTAGAATTTGTTAGGCTGTGGGTTCATGCTCGTTTATGGGAATCTCAATAACTATAGCTAAAGTTTGTGATGTTGAAAGGTATTCTTTAAAAGTAAAATCTGTACTGGGATGGTTGAAGGGGATATGGAGGTTGGAGAGAGTGATCAAGAATTGAAATGGTGATTAATAAAGAAATGTAATAATTTATCTTTTAAGTGTTTATTTGGTCTAGTGGGGCAATGTACAAGAATGGAACTATCTGCTTGTGAGTATCCCAACAACATTTTTGGAGCTCGTTGATGCTATAGTGTGTACATTTTAACATATGAGTCATGTATTGGCCTTTTTAGCCAATTTATGTGTTCATTTCTCTTCATTTGTTCCTTTTAATTTTGGGGGGATATGTGAGAACCTTCCATTTCAAACCAAATTCTGGAGGTTCAGAGATTGGGGTGGTCTGTTTGTAGATATACCAATTTACAAGAACAAAGAACTCAAAACGAACTTCAAGCTCGTTAGATGAATACCTTAAAAGCAAATTAACAAATTTTTGTAAATGATGATTTATATGGCATGCAAATCCTCTTTTAAATGCTGGAAGTGCTTTGATTGGCCTCATACTGCATTTTCCTTGGTAAGTTAGTCAAATGCACAAGCAATTTGTCTTTTGTGAATGATGTACTTAGCAATAATATTTATCTGTTTCAATGAGGATTACTGAGAAGAATGAAGTTACTAAGAATAGGAAAAGACGATTTCTTTTCTCAAGTTGAATAATGCTTATGTTGGAGACGAATTCTAAATTGTTACATAGCCAACCCCTTAATTTTTGTAATTTTTTTATTACTCTGGATGATATTTTATTGCAAATTAATAAAGTTGGAAAGTTTATCTTTCTATCAGATTGGATCTTCTATCTCTTAAGCTTCTCCTAATAATGTAATTCATTGGTCAGCAAGTAACCAGGATATATAACGATTTAGTGAACTCCAATAAACACCCAGACACCATTAAATATTTGAGAAACATACATTAGTTCCTTTAAAATAGTAAAATCAAGGAAACTATAAGAATGATATAATAGGTGAAACTTCCACAACCTTTTGGTGCTTCAGGTGAAGAAGACCTGGTGCTATAAAATCAAAGGAGTAATTTATCTTGACATGCAACTATTCTAACTTGCTTGGATTATACGGCTTGCCAATTACCTATGTAACTATGTAAATAGAGGTGCTGGAAGGAAAAGAGTTGGTTGTTTATATGTTCATAATTGAAACTTGTATCCATCTAATTTCACCACTTTTTCAACTACACTTGTTGAATATTGTACCTGCCATGCTCTGTTGCACCTCGTCGTATTACTTAACAAGTATTTTTTTTTTTTTTTTTGTATTAGGTTCTTCTTTGAAGTCTGCAGATCAAGGTGTGAGACCCACTAACTTAGCCTTCAGTTTTAAGGGCACCAAAAGATCATCCAACCAAAGAAGGGCACTCACTGTTCAAGCAAGTTATAGGTATTTAATTCAGTTCCTGTTGCACCCAAACATTAGATCCTTATTATCTTCTCCTTTATCATTTATAAACGACTCTGTGAATTGTTTTACTCTTCACTTATGTTATTGCTCGTTCCAAGTTTGACCTGAATGCAATCTTACGCAAGTCATGCTTACAACGTCATTTAATGCAACTTTAACATGCTGCATGTATTTTCAGACCATAGAGTACCAAACACGTTGAAGAACCAAGAACACTGCTATTATAAGTATATACCCTGCAGTTATCTTCCAATCTGGATATCTAGATTAAATTTGTAAAGTAATAAGAATTCGAAGTTCAAGGGCTCCGAAGTCGAAATACCATGACCTTCTCATTTTAAATACTTGTGAGATATCTCGATAGACATATTGTGGCTTAACGTATTTGATGACAGTGATGGAAGGTCAAACAGTGCAAGCATCTTTGTTGGTGGCTTTGTTCTGGGAGGAATAATTGTCGGCACACTTGGTTGCGTTTATGCGCCTCAGGTGATGATCCAACAGCAACCTATAGATAAATTTTCTTTGGATGAATGTGCAAGATAATGTTTCGAAATTCTTTCCGCTATTCAACAGATCAGCAAGGCATTAACTGGAGCTGACAAAAAGGATCTCATGAAAAAACTGCCAAAATTTATCTACGACGAAGAAAAAGTTCTGGAGGTACATAAATGTGTTATTTTACAGATTAGAGTAGATTGATTTCCATGGGTTTGACAAGTAATGCATGACGTGATCCACAGAAGCAACGCAAGAAACTGGCAGAGAAGATTGCACAGCTGAATGCTGCTATCGATAACGTTTCCAATCAGTTGCGAACAGAAGATGATCCACCAAATGGAGCAGCTGTAAGCTCAGATGATATTGAGGCTCTTATCTAAGATTGTTAATCGTCTACAACATGATCTCTCGAGGCATGGCAAACTTCACTTGGAATCCCATTACTTACGACCCGAGGCTTCTCGTTGGTCATTTTAATGGTAGAACTAAGATATCATGCTACCATTTTCTGTTACCTTTCCTCACTTTGTCTTTTAGTCGATGTTGAGATTGTACAATCTGAAACTTAAAATAATACCTTGTATTTGTCGATCTAGCTACACGGAATACGGGTTTTTATCAAGAGTAGCTACAGTGGGAATTTTGTGCCTATTGGGAATTTTGTTACAAAATTAGGAGTCTAATCAAAGATAAGCGCGAAGACGTGGTTTACAAAAATAATTTTGTAAAAATAAATTGTCAAATGACAAACTTTATAGTAAGATTAAATTAATATACCAATTCTCAATTTTAAACCTAATTTTAAAATAATTCAATAAGGATTTCGGCTTAAATTTATTTTTCAATTTAAAACTTCAAATTAGATTGAGTTCTAAATTCAAGATTTTTTTTTTTTTGATTTATATTTTTACTATGTATTTATATTTTAAATAAATAAAGATAAGTCGGATAAAGGTAGTTTCAAAATTACACTAATTTATCTTAATTTATCCAAAATCTTAGAAACAAAAAAACTAAGAAGATTCTTACAAAGCGAAGTAATGCTACCAATTCAGAGTTACCATTAACTCTAATCTTAACATTTTGAGCAAATGTTAAAGAGATAAAATAAAGATTTTTACCACAAGCCAAAGTTTTCTTTTTCTTTTTAATTTTTAAAAATTTTAACATTTTTTTTTTTTAATGATCGTGGGCTGTGTATATCCAAATGTCGTGAAGGTTGAGAGAGGAGTTAGTGTGGAGTCACTGTTAATGAAGTTGCACAAAAATACTAAAACAAAGATAAAACCAAAACTACTTTAAAATTATTCGGACAAATTAATACATCACTGCCTACTCTGTTTTATGGATAAGATTAATACACCACATTGGAACATTTGAAGCTGATGGGTCCAACAACGTGTTTGTTAAGTTTCTTTAAATTATTACCCTCATAACTTATCTCAATTTCTTCTCTTTTATTTAAATTTATGTTTACTGGATATAATTAATTAGTAAATTTAATTTCATTAGGTAGGTCAACTCATCTTTATATATAAAAATGAATGATCACATATGCCACATGTCAAAGCCTTCAATTTTTTCTATGTTAAATACTTTTTTTACTAATTAAATCTATAATAAATAAATTTTTAAAGCTAATTTAAATGATTAATTAATAATATTAAATTTAATGTTCATAATATACATTGCTAAATAATATAGAAATTTTAACTAAATTTATTAAAATATATAACACATGCTTAGACTTTAAACATAGAAATCATTTATACATTTGAAACTTTTTATTTAAATTCTTTAATGTAAGTAAATAAATAAAGAAGGGAAAAACTAAGATAAAGATGGGATGATTAAAAAATATTATTCAAACTTTTCAAATTTATTAAATTAATGAAAATTGAATAGATTTTACGAATATATATTTTAAACTAATCTATGAAATTTTGAGAAAATGTTGACTTTATTTTTTTATTATTTAATTGAAAATAAAATTTTAGGATTATTATAAATTTTAACAATATCAAACTAACAAAATGATGAGAAAATTGATTAATATAATAGACGTACAAAAATTTTTAATCAAAAAGTGTTATATTTATTGCTAATTTTGATGTGTAAAACCGTAAATATACATTTTCTTATATAAATAATTTTTTTCCTAATTTTACTAAATTTAATATAATTTTTTTTAAATATCATGTATTACACTAGCTCTATACTAATAACCTATAAAATAAAATTTAGTATGTATAAATGAATTGAGGTTATTAATGGTAGGGCTCGGTCTAATAAATATTTATGTTAATTAAATTAAACTACAAGATGAAATGTTTGTTTAGGAAACTTATTTATACCAACTAAAGATAACGCTAAAGATCCAAAATAACATTAAATCAAACATTTACTAATCTTGTTATCCTAATAAATTATTTTAAAAACCCTCAAATTAGCCATGATTTTCTGAATTGAATATAGTATTTTGGTAAAAGAAAAATATGTAATTTGTTGTACATATGACTTAATTTTACTTATTCCACAAATTAGTGAAAAATGCACCTTTTCAAGATTGAATTAACAATTTTTTTCTTTTTTGTCCATGTAGCAAGATTTAGAAAAGATTTAATTTTTTTTTTGTACGAGATTAATTAAGAAAAAGGTGAGTAACATGTGTTCTTGAACACACGATGGGCACATGTGATGATGTGGAATGTGTGTGCTCAACTTGTTTTGTTATTGACTTTGACCAAACCAATTTGTGTGACTTTAAATAAATTGACAATAAAGTCCTCCTCTATATCCACCACCACAATAAAAAAATTAATTCAGAATGAAAATTATGGATTTTAAATTCATAGCTATTAAAACAACTTCATTAAATTTACTGCTATGGATTATAGATTTATTTCTCAAATCCTTCGGGTCAAATACAATAATAATAAATAAAAATATTTAAAAAAAGAAAGAAAGAAAAGGCTACCAAATGATAAGTTGATGTACCAAACAATGTAGCCACCTAATTAGTGAAAGACTTTAATTATTGATAGGTTGAAATCCAATATCTTTTTATAAGTGGTTGAATTGCATAGTCAACTATGATACTTGTTCGTGAGCAATGCTGCTTTATCAAGATAACACATTTTTGGAATGACGGCTCCCAACTTGCTTCTTTTAAATCATTATTTTACTTCAAATAAATCCTTACATTATTTATATTCCACATAATATTAGTTCGTTATTTCTCTTCCTTTTTTCTGCCCAAATCTTGGTACACTTAATTAATTTCATACACACTGTTGGACGTTCGACCTGAGCTGCGCAGCATGTGACACCTTGGCGGCAGAATAAAGGATGTCACTCCACCTGGTCGGCCACAACGACGACGTCCTCTCAAGTCGACCGTCCAAGTTAATTGCGAGGACCCCTCGGCGGATCAGCTTAGCCTGCCAGGATCCGTATGGCCGTCCAAAATACCGCTAACCTCCAAGAGATCGTGGGTAACAAAACCGCCAAGTACTCAGTAAATAGGCGAAAATCAAGGAAAAGGTAGGCTTAACTCCCACGACCTCCACGATCTCCACGATCTCCACGATCTCCGACACTCAAGTGATGCTCCAGCTATAAATAGATGTAATTTTAACTTGTAAAGGATCTGAATCCTTATTCTGTATAAAGCACTAGAGAGTTGATTTCTCTAACTTAATGCTATAAGATCCTGTCCGGTAACTTAACAGTCCAGGATCAGCCGAGCAACATTGCCCGAGTAGGCTCCGGGCCATTCTTGTGTCATATTTTTCATCTCATTTCCTTTACATTTGGGTGTTAGACTAGGAATTACTTTCAAACAAATTCCGACGTCAACATTTTGGCGCTAGAAGGAGGGGCTCTTATTCACAATACCTGAACACAACTCCAACACACCATGAGCAATTCCGAACGCAATAGTACTCCAGAGCCCCCAGTCCCACCTCCTTCTAGGTTGGTGGCTCTAGCCGATCACGGCCGATTACGGCCGAGGAGGTTCTCCCGGTGGCTCCAATCACTTTGGAGACCCCAGAGACCCCCATGTCTGTAGCACAGATCAGGAGTATCATGGCCGCCCTTGCCGAGCGGCTCAAAGAGGCTGAGCAAAAGGAGAAGGCCAAAGAGACCAATGACCTATTGGAGGACTCTGAATCCTCAGACAAACCCAGACGGAGGCGAAACTTGGGGAAGCGGATAGCCGAAGCCGAACTTCGACGAAGTCAGTCTCCCACACGTGCCCGACCAGATCATCACCAGGTCCGCCTAGTTAATGCCGGGGCACAGGCACACAGGCGATACGCCCCAGGTGATAAGGAGCCAACCCTCGCCGGGGAGGCCAGGAGGCTCGACAGGCTTCCTAATGAGAGGTGTGAGGTCCCGCCACCTCATGATAAGAGTACCGGTCACAATCTGCGGTACTCGGAGCTTATGGAGGAGCAGGAGCTCCGACACAGACTGGCTGACATTCAAGCCAAGCGCAACAAAGGGGGCTGGAAGAGGGCTTCCCCCTTTGCAGAGCACATTGCCACCATGGTCCCCACGAAGTTCAAAATGCCTCCCATCGATCAGTATAATGGAGAGACCGACCCTAGTACCCACCTGGACAAGTATACGTCCTGGATGGAACTATAAGGATTGGGAGAGGAGCTCATGTGCAAAGCATTCCCACTCACGCTTGGGGATTGAGCACAAAGATGATTCCGTTCTCTTCCTGACGCGTCCATAGGGGGATGGGACGAGCTGTCCGATCTGTTTCTGACACAGTTCATGGGGTCGAGGATGAGGTCGACCCCCAAGGAAAGGTTAGTCAATGTGAGGCAAGACAAAGCGGAGCCTCTGAAGTTGTACCTGCACCGCTTCAATAAGCTGGTCCTCGGCATGGAGCAGGTGTCGGACGACGCCATCCTTATGGCCGTCATGGCCGGATTGAGGCCCCGGACCAGATTTTGGTGGTCCGTCCACGAAGAAGGGCCGAGAACATATCACGACTTCCTCAACTGCGCAGAACGGTATATAGGGGCTGAGGAAGCCATTCCAGATGACAGGGCCTCTGAACGAGAGAAGAGGTCTGAGCGGCGCGAAGAAAGGAGGGAAGAAAGAAGGAAACCAATGAAGCCGTTCAGGCCGGCCACGAATTTCAGGGCCTTCCAGCCTGGAGGCCCCGGCCAGGTAACTAAAATCCTCACGGTTGCCCCATCACAAGTCCTTACTGAGATTAAGGACAAGAACCTGCTACCCGAGCCACGATCTATGGGGGTTGATCCAAATCGCCTCAACCAGAATAAGTACTGCAAATACCACAAGGCGAAGGGACATGACACTGACAAATGTTGGGCATTGCTGGCCGAGCTGATGAAGCTGATTGACCAGGGTCAATTAAAGAAGTACGTAAAGGGTCAAGGACAGTAGGGCCAGGGGGTACAGCAAGCCATTACCCCACCACCACCTCCACTAAATGGAACCGCTTGTGAAATACATACACTCATCAACAACAGCTTCGTCGAGCAGCGGGAGTCCAAGCGAGCCCGGAAGGGATAAGTTCGGGAGGCCAGGAACGCTTATCAGCGATGCGTTCCACCTCGGGCAACACCCCGCCATGCACCCATCTTATTCACTGAGCTGGACAGTGAAGGGATAGCGTACCCACACAGCGACACCTTGGTGGTATCGCTCAATATCTGCAGGACTATGGTACACAGGGTAATGGTCGACACCGGCGCCTACGCTAACATGCTCTACCTGAGCACCTTCCGGCCGATGGGATTTCATGAATCCCAGCTCATGCCATCCTCCGACTCTATTCAAGGCTTCGGAGGAATGAGTACCCGGGTACTCGACACTTGTGAACTCAAGGTCCTGTTCGGTTCTGGCGACAGGAAAGTATTCACAACGACGGAGTTCAAAGTGGTGGACTTGAACTCCCAATATAACGCCATCTGGGGCCGGCCGCTTTTAGCAAAATTAAAGGCGGTGGTCTCAATCTATCACCTCGCCCTTAAGTTCCCTGTGGGCGACGAAGTATATGTTGTGAAGGGAAACCAGCTGGCCGCCCGGGAGACTGACATGGGGCTACGCCCAAAGGAGCTTAACCAGCTCGAGCTCGTCCAGACCACCTCGATCGACGAGCAGATGGAGGACGCCTTCGAGGATTCTGTTCTCGAGATCGCTGAGCATAATCAGACTGCCATGGAAGTAGATAATGAACCTCCACACCAGGTAGTTATCTCTGAACCGCCAGTCAGTTCACCTTTGAAGTCGGATCATCCTCTGGTACTGCTGTCCAGAATAGCAGAAGGGAAGTGGCGATGGACATACGAGAACCTGAAGAGAAGTGGGGGTCCGTCGATCCCCAAGGGGACGGACCCCAGAGACGAGCAGCGCCTGTTGAAGAGTTGGATCTTGTCAGTATGGATCCAAACAGGCCGGATATGGAGCTCCGGGTCGGCCATGAGTTACAGGAGCCCTTCCGTACCGAGCTGATAACCTTTTTGCAGGGCAATGTTGATGTCTTCGCTTGGACTCATGAAGACATGGAAGACATCCGACCAGAAGATGCCTGCCATCACCTTAACATCAACCCTGCCACGCAACCGGTGGCCCAGAAAAGACGCCGATTGAGCCTAGACAGGTACGAGGGGCTAGAGCTGGAAGTACAAAGGCTGCTGGGTTACCGCTTCATTAGAGAGACCAAATATGCAACTTGGGTCTCCAACCCCGTCCTGGTCAGGAAACCAAATGGATCATGGAGGCTATGCGTGGACTTCACCGACCTGAACAAAGCTTGCCCAAAAGACTGTTTCCCACTCCTCAACATTGACCAGCTGGTCGACACAACTGCCAGCCATGAATCATGAGCTTCATGGACGCGTATTCAGGCTATCATCAAATACCAATGGCCGAGGATGACCAGGTCCATACAACCTTCATCACCGACCGCGTACAATATTGTCACACCATGATGCCGTTCGGTCTGAAAAATGCAGGGGCTACTTATCAGCGGCTTGTAAACAAGATGTTCGCCGCACAGATTGGGAAAACAATGGAGGTCTACGTGGATGACATGCTTGTAAAGTCAAAACAGAAAGCTGATCACGTAGGCCACCTGGCAGAGATGTTCGATATCCTGAGAAGATACAGGATGAAGCTGAACCCCAAGAAATGCTCATTCGGGGTAGGATCAGGAAAGTTCCTGGGATATATGGTGAGTCAGAGGGGAATCGAGGCCAATCCTGAAAAAATTCAAGCGGTCATGAACCTGACCCCGCCAAGACGGATCAAGGACGTCCAGAGTCTGACAGGCAAAATCGCCGCCCTCAATCGCTTCATATCTCGGTCCACCGATAAATGCCGACCATTCTTCAACTTGATCAGAAGAAATGCTCAGTTCGAGTGGAACAGTGAATGCCAGTCGGCCCTCGACGACCTCAAGAAAGCACTCATGGAGGCCCCGGTCCTAGCAAAGCCTCAGCCAGGAGAAAAATTACAGCTTTACCTGGCAGTGTCCGAATATGCGGTAAGCTCGGTATTGGTCCGTGCAGAGCAGAAGGCTCAACAACCCGTTTATTATGTGAGCCAGTCACTGCACGACGCCGAGCTCCGCTACCCAGCAATGGAAAAGTTAGCTTATGCATTGGTCATCTCAGCTAGAAAGTTGCGGCCATACTTCCTGGCACACCAAATTGAGGTATTGATTAACTTTCCTTTAAAGCAGGTATTGGGCCGCCCAGACGCCTCAGGAAGACTGTTAAAGTGGGTGGTCGAGCTAGGCCAGTATGACGTCCATTATGCGCCCAGAACGGCAATAAAAGATCAGGCCCTTGCTGACTTTATCGCCGAATTCACTCCAACTCTCATCATCCGAGAAGAAAGAGTAGAAAAACCTTGGAAGATGTACGTGGATGGGTCGTCCACCACTCATTGCGCCAGGGCTGGCATCGTCCTGGTCAGCCCCACCCAGAAATACTTTTGCTCGGCACTACGCTTCAAGTTCCCTGCAACAAACAATGAAGCCGAATATGAAGCACTGCTGGCCGGACTGGACATGGCGAAACAGTTCGGGGTGGACGATCTCGAAGTTTTCAGTGACTCCCTCCTAGTCGTCAATCAAATTTCAGGCGAATATGTAGCCAGGGATGAACAAATGGCTAAATACTTGAGATCGGTCGAATTGGCCTCCGCAGAATTCAGACGAATCCGCGCTGAGCAGATTCCTCATAGCAAGAATGCACAAGCCGATGCTCTTGCCCGGCTAGCAACAAGTGAAGGTGCCGAAAATATCGGATCAGTAAACATTGGAACTGTGGACAGCTCGGCCCTTGATCAAAAGGAAGTTTATGATATTTAGTAGAAAGTGACTTGGATGACCCCGATCATCCAATACTTGGAAGGGGAGAAGGTCCCCGCCGATCAGGGTGAGGCTAGAAAATTGAGAATCCGAGCTGCTCGATACACTATCCAAGACGGTCTTCTGTACAAAAGAGGTTTCTCACATCCTCTCCTGAAATGCCTGGATAATGAAGAAGCCAAATATGTACTAGCCGAGATTCACGAGGGCGTATGCGGCAATCACTCGAGAGGCCAGTCGCTAGTCTTCAAAGTTATCAGGCAAGGATACTTCTGGTCTAGCCTGAAAAAAGATGCTATCAACTTCGCTAAAAAGTGCGACAAATGTCAGAGATGCGCGCCACTCATTCGAGCACCTTCGGAAGATTTGAACTCAATAATGGCCCCGTGGCCATTCACAAAATGGGGAATAGATCTAATTAGCCCGATGCCCACTGACCGAGGAGGAGTAAGATTCGCTATCGTCGCCGTCGACTATTTTACCAAATGGATGGAAGCAGAACCCCTAGCACGGATAACCGAGCTGAAAGTTACAAACTTCATATGGAAATCCATCATTTGCCGCTTCGGGGTCCCTCATTCCATCATCACAGATAATGGACGACAGTTCGATAGCGACAACCTAAGGACATTTTGTGAAAACCTGGGCATCAAGAAGCTGCTCTCTACCCCTTACCACCCTCAAGGAAACGGCCAGGTCGAGGTCATGAACAAAATCATCAAGCACACCCTAAAAGCCAGGCTTGACGAATCAAAGAGAGCTTGGGCCGATGAACTGCCCGATGTACTTTGGGCATACAGAACGACGACTAGAACAGCGACAGGAGAAACGCCGTTCTCCTTAGCATTCGGTTCTGAGGTAGTTATCCCAATCGAGCTCGGCGTTCGCACTTGGAGAGTGGACAAATATCAAGACCAGCAGAACACAGAAGCTCTGGCCGCCAACCTTGACTTGCTAGAAGAAAGAAGAATGGACGCAGACATAAAGAATGCCATTTACAAGTAGAGAAGTGCAAGGTATTATAACTCAAGGGTCCGGACCAGAAAATTTCAGCTCGGGGATCTAGTTCTCAAAAAGGTCTTACTACCGAATGGATCCTTGGGACACAACTGGGAAGGACCGTATAAGATAAGCAGGATTCTGGCCGGAGGTGCATATGAGATAACAGACCTGGATGGAAAAATTGTATCCAAACCATGGAATATAGAGCACTTAAAAAAAGTATAATCATTAGCCGGCCAGGATTTCAATTGTAATTCTTTTGCATATTGTTTCACAATTCATGAAAGTATTTCCCAGCTTATAATATTGACTAAGGCTACGGCCTCATCCGTGCCGTCCAGGCCGGATGAAACAGTAAGGCTTCGGCCCACCTAAGGCTACGGCCTCATCCGCGCCGTCCAGGCCGGATGAAACAGTAAGGCTTCAGCCCACATAAGGTAACGGCCTCATCCGAGCCGACCAGGTCGGATGGAATAGTAAGGCTTCGGCCCACCCAAGACTGCAACTTCATCCGAGCCATTTAGGCCGGGCCAAACTGTAAGTATTATACCTACCTCGGCTCCGGCCAGGGGTAAAGTATTGATCAAATTGAAGTGATAAAAATTGGCGTGGCAAGCAGAGCAGACTCACACTACCATTATCAAGTGATTAATAGTTTTTTACTAAGTGTTTCAGGTATCTAAGTACCGAGCTGATTCGGTTGAGACGAGCAAGTGTCAATTAGAACGAAATACATATATATATGGAAGATTATAAACCAGCAAAACATAATGATATTAAAATCAAAACTGGTTTGGAGGCCAGTACCTCTTACAAAAAAGAAAGAAAAAAGAAATCTCTACAAAGAGCTACTGCTCAACATCCACCATTTCCTCCTCAAACACCTCGCCCGCCACTTCGGTGGGCTGCCCAACTTCTGACCGTCCAACTTCAGAAGCTGCTCCCATATCAAAGGAAGGATTGGACATAAGCACAATTGGGGGTGCCGGAGCGAGCAGCTTCTCAGACCCTTCCGGAAGATATTTCGGCAGGTCGGCCATCAGCTCCAAGTAATAGGCCAGGAGTGGGTTCTTCTCTACATAGCCGGCCAGGGCTGCCACCAGCGGACTGTCGTCCAGCTTCGCCTTTCGAGCCGCCTCGATGGCATCAAAGAAGGCGAACAGGTATGCAAGGCTGCTCTCGATCTTGTATTCGTCAGAATCCCGATACTTGGTAACCACAGCAACCTCATCAACCTGAGCGGCCTGGGCAGCTTGCAGCTCGGCTTTCAGCTCATCCACCCCGACCTGGAGCCGGGCATTCTCCACCGCCAACTCAGCCACCCTTTTTCTGTCCAACTCAGCGGCCTGAGTGGCGTGCGATAGAGCCTCTTGAGAAGAAGCTAGCTGAGTCTGCAGCGTCCGTTCCTTTTCCACCGCGTCTTGCAGCTCGCTGCTCTTCTCCCTCAAGTCAGCCTTCAAGGCCTGGATCTTCTCGATCCGCCCCTGGTATTCATGATGGGCCTGCCAGGCGAACACAGACGCCTGCGCCAGAAGGATGCTGGTGCAGGAACCAGCGTCCATACCAGACATCTCGCTGGAATATTTGTTCAGCTCTTCCGTCCAGGCCTTGACCGGGGCTTCGACGGCAGCGGCTACCGCTGAAGGAAGCTTGTCCATCACCTTGGGAGTTGGAGACTGGGCTCGAGAAAAACTAATCTGAAAAGGCGGGCGACGACCAAGGTACTCTCTGGTCTCCTCCACCCGGGTAGGATCCCACCCGCATACACTGACCGAGCCGGCCAGAGGGCTTTTGGCAGTCAAGACATCAGGCGCCAAACGAGCAACCGAAGCTCCAGGTGTTCCCGAGCATCCCCTTCCAGCCGCCGAGCCACCCCGGAAGGTCCCCGCTCCACTGCTAGAACCCGGCCTGGACCGCTTGGCCGGTGGAGCGCGCGAAGCAGTATCCGCGGTAGCAGTAGCTGGGGATGGCACGGTAGAAACGGGGCGTTCAAGTCCCCTGCTCTTTCCTTGGCCACGGCCTTGAGGCCTCCCAACATGCCCAGCAGCAGCTTGCTGAGTCCTCTTCCGAATCCGCTGAGAGGGATTCATGTTGAGCTGCAGGCCGTGAGGAGGAAGGACAGCTGAAAAAGGAGAAACAT
The DNA here is from genome assembly GCA_028654395.1 of Scutellaria barbata. NCBI lineage: Eukaryota > Viridiplantae > Streptophyta > Magnoliopsida > Lamiales > Lamiaceae > Scutellaria > Scutellaria barbata. The sequence continues at coordinate 5,101,774 of CM053652.1, forward strand.
AATTAAACAAGATTTCCAGTTAAGCAAATAAATACAAGTTCGAAAATATTACCTAGGTAATTATTCGGGACAGGCCGGAAAGGAAGGATGAGGCCGGCGCTAGCGAGACGCTCCTCGAAAATGAGCGTCTTGAAGTTTCGCTGAGAGGGGGCGGTGTGGTCCCGGAGAAATACGATCTTCCGAGAGAAGGCGCTGTCAGCTGGGAGGCCCTCCACGGAAATCTCTGCAAAACAAAAGATAATTAAAATCGGATAACCGAGCTGAAAGCAAGAAAAATGCTAATATACCATTTGCCGTCCCAAAGAACATTGGACAAAACACCCGCTCTGACCCCTGCTTTCCAACCTGGCCGGGGCTCATCCAATCACCTCGGACCCAAAACCATTTTGTCTTCCAATCTTTGACGGAGGACGGAAGGTCGATGATCAATTGGGGACGTCCATACCGGGGAGACATATAGTACAAGTGGTTCTGAGCTCCGGGCAGGAGTTTCAAGCCCAACAGCCAAGCTAACTCTTCAAGAGTCGGAACACCAAGATTGAACATCCAGCAGAGGACGAGCAACCCAAGAATGGAGGACCAACTATTTGGGTGTAACTGGCCGGGAGCAAGGCCCCAAAAGCGGAGATACTGAGTGAGAGGTGGAGCCAAGGGAAACCGAAGACCACCTTCTAAAGATCGGAGATTGATGGCCACGCTGTCCGCAGGTGGCTTGTCCATCCGCTCGTTCGGTCTCGGAACATCGAACGACACCCCCCACGGGATGTTGAAGAGAGCGTGCCACCTATCCAATTCAGCTCGGGTTACTGTGGACGGCCAAGACATAGCCTCCGAATCTAGAGAAGGCTGCTCAGTCCGGTTGTATTGTCTAGGCGGCCTAGGCATTCCTATAGGAACGTAACGGGCTGGACGGCCCGATGTCCCTGCCACCTCAACCGTAGGTGTACCCGAACTCCTAATCTCATCTGAAGACGAACTAACCTCTAGACTTAGTTCTTCAGAGGGATACCCCCCATACCCGGATCTAGTCCCAGAAGATGAAGAAGAAGACATAGTGAGAAAATAATAATTACCTAGAAACCGGCTTGGACGGATGAACGAGAACGGTCTATCTTGGACAAGCGATTTTGGACGACTTAATCTGGTCGGGCAATATCAAAGAATTCTCTAAGTAGTTACAAACTTATGAAAGTCAAAATGAAAGAAGATTGCCCCTATTTATAGGAGAGGCGTGATCCTTCAACTTCCATCCGACCAGAGGCGACACGTGACGAATCAAACGGTCAACTACGGAAGACGTTTTGTCTCCCAGGACACCAGATTGCGACACGTGTCAGGCCCAAGAAAAAGCCCAGGACCAGATCGTGCCAGATTCCGCAAATCTCTCCAGTATGAAGCCGGCCAAAACATAACGACAGATAGGTCGGCCAGGACAAGATATCTGACATTCAAAGAATCAGACATATCCGAGCCGTCCAAAATTAAGCTACGTGTAAGGTTGCATGTTAGCAATTATATAATGAAAATGCAAGAGGGGCAATTAGACTTGAAATTTGAATTATCATTGAAAATTGCTGGTTTGGAGGCCAGAACCTCTTGACAGACAACCCATTAAACCCTAAACCCTAAACAAGAGACTCAAATGAGCAGCTCGACAATAATATATGCTACTAAGAGTTGACTAGGCCGTCCAGTCTGACCAAGCCTCTCTCTCAATATTGACATGTCAGCCAAGACATTTTACGAACGGACGGCAGTTGCTGAATATGTTGCCAAGTACTTAAACTTAAGAGAACTGCTCGGAACTCCCTATGGCCAAGATTGTAATATCGATCATCCTCGAATACGATCACACTATCTTCAGATCCAGCTACACCGGTCTCTTCAGCCTGCCCTGCTCCGTAGGTTTCCGCGCTAAGGTCCGTCGTAAACAGGACGGTTAATGGAGGACGGCTCATCCTAGGCGGCAACTCCTGCATGGCAATATTAGAATATTGCGGTAGATTAAAGAGTATCATAGCAAAGATGAAAAGGGATAAGCCCCGCTATTTATAGAAGGATTGTGACCGTTGGGATCCTCCCCAATAATTGGTAACACGTGGCGATTCTGAAACCTAATAAATAACGACACGTCATCTTCTAGGTTGTCAACTATGACATGTCAAACCTATGGGCTAGACCCACCGAAATATGAAGATCCTATCTAGCCCTCTAGAAGCAAAGCCGATCTAGGTACTAGGCCAGGGGCTAAAACGGTCAAAACAAGTTAGCCCGACATGTCTAAAGTAAATATTGGTACAAGTGAAATATTGTCCGTTTGAAAGTATAAGTACACATACTGGTTTGCAGGCCAGAACCTGTTCACAAAGGGCCAAGTGGCCAGGAAGAAGAATAAAAAAAAAATGCTACGCTAATCATCCTGGAGTACAATTACGTCCTCCTCAGATCCAATCGCGCCCGCTTCCTCAACCTGCTCGGACCTAGAGGCTCCTAAGTTAGAATCTGACATAAATCGAATAGGAGGAGCCGACTTCAGGAGATGCTCAGAACCAGGAGGGAGATAGCCGGGTAAATCTTACATGAGGTCCAGGTAGTATTGAGGAAGAGGATTTCTTTCCAAGAAATTGGCTAAGGCAATACTAAAGGGACGGTCGTCCAAGTTTGCCTTCCGACCTACCACAATATTGTCCATATAAGCAAAAAAATAAGCCAAGATTCCCTCGTACTTGCATTCATCAGACTCCTTGTATTTCTGCGCCACAGCAGCCTCGTCCGACCGGCCAACTCTAGCAATTGCCAGCTCATCACGTGCAGACTTCAGCTCGGCCTGGATCGCCTCGAGCTGACCTTTAAACAGGGCCTTCTCAACGTCCGCCTCGGTCTTTTGTCAGGATAATGAATCCTGAGTGGAAGTCAGCTTGGCCCTAAGCCCCTTTATCTCCTCAGAAGCGGCGGCCAAATCGACCTTCTTATCACCGAGCTCAGCTCTGCTTGCCATGTATTTATCCTGCTGAGAAAGGTATTCACGATTAGCTTGCCAAGCAAAGACTGAAGCCTGGGCATTCAAAATTGCCGAGCAAGCCCCCATGTCAGCCGCCGACATCTCCCTTGCATAATCCTCCAGCTCCCCTGTCCAGGACTTCACCGGAGCATCCATAGCTTGCCTAATCCCAAATGGAAGATTCCTCATTAAATCCGTGCTGGGCGGCCGAGCACGAGAAAAGCTGATCTGAAATGGAGGACATTTCCCGAGGAACTCCTTGGAACTTTCAATCAGTTTGGGATCCCAATCACAAATGCTAACCGAGCCGGCCAGCAAAGACTCGAAAGACCATATTCCTGTACGAGTTGAAGTGGCGACATCGGGCTTATCGGTTGGTTGCTCGCTAGAAGTCGGGCGTGATCTTTTTGTTGACGGCTCGATAGGGTCCTAACTCGGAGTAGGAGTCTCGATCGCTGGACGTGCAGAACCCCTCCTTTTTTCAATTGGTTTCTTTTGCTTGCTACCTCGTTCCGCCCTGATTTTAATGCGCTCGGAAGGATTCATCTCAGGGCGAAGACCGTCCTGAGGAAGGACGGCTACACGAAGAACAATTAATTAAAAAAATAGCCAGGCGTAATTTTGATACAACAAGCAAGACCTTGGAAGTCCACGGCAGCACGCACAAAAGGAAAGACCAGGCCAGCCCGGATAAGCCGATCTTCTACAATCAGCTGCCCGAACGTCCGCTGCTCCGAGCTGATGCTGTCCCGCAAGAAACGGATTTTACGGGAGAAATCACCGCCGCTCTCAAGACTCTCGAGCGATCCCTCTATAAAATAAAAGAATATTAAACACATTAGAAGATCTGGCCAAGAAAGTCATAAAGATATACCTTCAGCGAGACCAAAGTCGACTGGGCAAGACGCCCTAACAGCCAAGGAATGGCTACACGTTCCCGGACTCTTCCAATCCCCATCGACCCAGAACCAGTCACTTTTCCAGTCCCTAACTGGTAAAGGAAGGTCACAAACTAACTGGGGTCGATGTGTTCGAAGGGCGAGATAATAAAAATGATTCTCTACTCCAGGTATAAGCTCAAGTTTGAATAGCCAGGACAGCTCGTCAAAGCTAGGTTCTCCGAGGTTGTAATTGTGAAAAAACACTAATAAACCTAAGAGAGAGGACCAGCTATTTGGCCGGAGCTGCCCGGGCGCTATTCCCCATTGCCAAAGGTAGCGAGATAAGCATGGAGCCATGGGAAACCGTAAACCGCCCTCCAATGCTTGAAGATTGATAGCCACACAGTTTTTCCACGGCTTATGCATTCGCTCCTCAGAACTGGGGGCGACGAAGGAAACCCCTAAAGGAATATTAAAACGGGACTGTATCTTATGCAGCTCAGATTGGGAAATAGCGGACGGCCACTTCGCAGCCTCCGAGTCTTCAAAAGGTACCTCGACCCCTCCAGCCCAGTGCCCTTGTGACCACCCAGATGAAATCTCCTTGGAAATTTGAGACATAATCACAAAAGAGAGAGGAATTACCTTCTGAGCAAGAGCGCTCTCACAAGATGACGTAGCACGGGATACCTAGACCGGCTAATCCTGCTCGGGATACGCAATAAGTACTCGAAATCGAAAGCTAGTGAAAGGTCAAATGTCAAATGAGAAGAACGCTATATATAGGTGATGACCCTTAACTCTCAACCAATCACCTACAGGCGCGTGGAAAATCGAACGGGTACAAAACAATGACCTTTCGACTTCCATTCCACCAGATGACGACACTTGTTCACAACAAAAATACTAAGCAACTCATCATTTCTCCCTGCTCGGCTCGACTTGTCAAGGTTGATTAGGTCTCAGCAAAGGCAATTTTTCTGCCAAGACCTAAGGGGCTATTGTTGGGCGTCCGACCCGAGCTGTGCAACATGTGACACCTGGGCGGCAGAACAAAGGATGTCACTCCACCTGGCCGGCCACAACGACGACGTCCTCTCAAGTCGACCGTCCAAGTTAATTACGAGGACCCCTCGGCGGATCAGCTTAGCCGGCCAGGATCCGTATGGCCGTCCAAGATACCGCTAACCTCCAAGAGATCGTGGGTAACAAAACCGCCAAGTACCCAGTAAATAGGCGAAAATCAAGGAAAATGTGGGCTTAACTCCCACGATCTCCACGATCTCCGACACTCAAGTGATGCTCCAGCTATAAATAGATGTAATTTTAACTTGTAAAGGATCTGAATCCTTATTCTGTATAAAGCACTAGAGAGCTGATTTCTCTAACTTAATGCTATAAGATCCTGTCCGGTAACTTAACAGTCCAGGATCAGCCGAGCAACATTGCCCGAGTAGGCTCCGGGCCATTCTTGTGTCATATTTTTCATCTCATTTCCTTTACATTTGGGTGTTAGACTAGGAATTACTTTCAAACAAATTCCGACGTCAACACGCACATATATAAATAAACTAACAATATCATTATGATTTTTTTCTTTTTAAAAAAAGTCAATTGCAGCACTAGTAAGAACTTCAATACAAATTTGATAATGAGTAAGTTTGGTGTGCAATTGATGTACATGCAATACGGGTCGATTCGAATCCGTGAGTTTTTTTTTTTTTTTTGGCAAAACCTTTATGTGACATTTATGTACAAATATATTTACCTTTATGAATACATAAATGTAAATATATATGTATATAAAAGTGAAACTAATATAATATAAATGTAGCATGAATATCACATAAATGTATATATGTATAAATTGTGTTTTTTTTTCTAAATTACAGTACATTAAGGTCATACATAGTTTATAACATAAAGGTGAACGCATAAAATAAAAAATAAAAAAATCAAAACTTGCAAATTCGAATCAGGTCAATCCAAATTATATGAATTTTAGATTTATACACGAAGTGGACAGATAAATTTGTGTTTGATGATATGATAGGCTGGAAAGTATTTTATTTGAAAATTGTTAAATAATCGAAATAAATAGATAAATTCTATCATTAAAAAAATGTCGTTTGATGAAAATACAGGGAAAGATGATTAGTTTCGTTATCTTAGACCAAATTTTCATAGGATGATGGGACATCGACAAATGAATTGGCAAGTAATTGAATCTTTATTAAAACAAAAAAAATTGCTAAGTAATCAAACCTTTTAAAAAAAATTACTAATTATTCTATTGTATTTTAAAATGTTTTCAATACTTATATAATCTAATATCTCAAATGATAATGAAAATCACACCACACACTTCCCTATTATTTGCAGAAAACACTCCCAATTTTATACTATATATTTAGTATTTATATTCACGAAATCTGAATGGAAAATATTCGTTAATTATTAGACTTTTTCGATTAAAAAATATATATAATTTCTTTATACAATTTTAAAGATTTTTTAATTATTGGAATCGAAAACTGCACAATATAATGAATATAAGAACTGATTTTAAAGACTTGTTAGTTAAAAAATATATCATATATTTTTATATTTGAAATTGATTTTGTAGTTTGATTTTTTGGATGGAAGTTTGGTTGTGTTCCGGATATACCCCTAAAAAATGTCAGTTAAACAGTTACTTCTCTAACAAACTTTTGTTAGTATAAAAACTTTACCTCCACAGCTCAAAGCTCAGCAGAATAACTTAAACTTAATTACTAGTACACAGCACACACTTTCTCTATCAACATGCCAACCCGCTCACGCCTCCTCACCGCCACTAACCCCCCGCCGACACTCTCCGCGCCGTCCAGAGACTCCTCTCCGGCAATCGAGACTCTCGACTCCGACTTCGTCGTCATCCTCGCCGCCCTTCTCTGTGCCCTCATCTGCGTCCTCGGACTCGTCGCCGTCGCCCGCTGCGCCTGGATCCGCCGCTTCGTCGGAAGAGACTCAGCTCCGCCGCCGCCGTCAGCCGCCAACAAAGGCGTTAAGAAGAAGGTACTCAAATCGCTGCCGAAGATAACGTACAGTGAGGAAAACGAGAAGCTCTACGATTGCGCCATTTGTCTGGCGGAGTTCGCCGCCGGCGAGGAAGTGCGAGTGCTGCCTCAGTGCGGCCATGGATTCCACGTCGCGTGCATTGACACGTGGCTAGGATCTCATTCCTCCTGCCCGTCGTGCCGCCAGATTTTGGAGGTGGTGCGGTGTCAGAAGTGTGGCCACTTGCCGGCGGCCGCCTGCTCAGCCGCCGGACCGCTGCCGGAGCCGAGAGAAGGACATCTGAATAGGTTAGTTTAAATTACTGAATGAATTGCACATTAATCATTCTAAAATGGATGAATTAGTGGTAGAACATAGAAGATTAGGTTTGATTTGTCTGCATATGTTTGTGATGCAGCTTTCCAATCCAGAAAAAATCAAATTGAATTCATCAAAACAAAATTGTGAATATGTTCATCTCAATGTTCGTTTGGTGGACCAATACCAACACTTGGATTTACTGAATAATGTTTGGATGATTTTCTATTTAATAATTTCTCTATCAATTTACACGAATTTATGTACGTGCCCGGTCTCCCTCCATCGAAAAAGAGAGGACAAAAAAAAAAGGAATACCACTTTTTATTATGTCAACACAGTTTTTTATAATTTTAGTGTTTAGAATTCACTCAAATATTCAAAAAATCACTTCAAAATCAAAGTGATGAATCTTGAATTCATATTGATCCAATCATGACCTTTTAATTTGACTACAGTATTTGAATAATGTTTTGTCGAAATTACAATTGATGAACTACACAACCATAATTAAGTACGTATTTATATGCACATACACAAGCTTATGACAATTATTTTATTTAATGTAATTCACTAAATTATAATATTTATAAAGGTTAAAATCAGTATGTTTATCCAATTCACACTTTTTATGCAAGTTTTGTTTTACTTTGTTGTTTTAGCGTTGTTTTAGCGCTCATGAATCATGATTCTCCCGAGTAATAATTTGGACTCATGTTCCACCATAGCAGATCAATTATTAATTAATAGAATCTGAGGTTTCTTGAAAAGACAAAGAAGACATACACAAAATACAAAAAATGCAATTCCTAAATTAGTGTTTTAGGTTTTAAATCGTGTCACATTTTTATTTGATCTTGTATATCACTATTTCAAATATATATATATATATATATATATATATATATATATATATATATATATATTATTTGGGATAAGTAAATGTGGTGTATTAAGAATAAATTTTTGAATTTTTGAAACGCAACATAAATCTAAATTATTGGATATAAGGTGGAATTAGAAACTATTTAAAACTAATAATAATAATAATCATGTTATAGACACTTAATTAGGACCAACCAATAATATAAGATATATATTCCTGTCACGAAAAATTACATGCTATTCTTTGGATATTATTGTATAAGATCAAACTCACAACAAATATGTGTTTTCACAAATCAATTTCTAATTTATGAACTGCGAATTGTTGATTTGAACATTTTATGATATTAAATTAATAAGACGAGACGGTGATTCTTAATCAATTATTGTCAAAGCACATTAACGAATTATAAACCTTTCGTGGCAATTTCTAATTATGATTGGTAATAAAGTAGAATTAAGATACTCCACGTGTAATTCGAGGAGAAAAGTTGTTTTGGACTAATTAATGAAAGCCGACTAATAATAATAGAAGAGACTAGAATAGATTCTTAAAAGTTAAAACTCAAGTCTCAACCAAGTAAAAATGATATAAAAGTTATTCTTGCATCTGTACTTGTCTCTATGTAGACATGGACACATCTTTGTACCTTGTTATCTACATAAATATGAAGATATAATTGGAGTACGTAAGTTGAGTTTATAGAATTTAATACAAAACAAAATTATCATATTATTACAAAATATCCAAATTGTTAAAAACTAGTAATTATATATCATTTAAGATTTTTGTTTAGAGTATAATGTTGTAACTGGTATGTATAGTTTTTAAACTTACTAATCATGACCATAACTAGGTTTAAATATCAACTACTAAATACTTAATAAGTTCGTTAACTAAAACATCATTAGAGATCAATAGATAAACATGATTTGACAAATAATTTTGAATATATTTTTACGCTCAAATTCGACAAGAAAAATGTTAGAATTATCTCCATAATTAAAGAAATATTGATTTGGTTCGTATATGGTAATAATCAATATAAAAATAAATATTGATATATTTTGGTCGGTGAATTCCCACTCATATCAATTAAAGATTTTAAATCAGACACAATCATGGACATACCTAATTTTTGTGATGGACATAAATTATATAAGAAAGAATTCTACGTTGATTTAGGCCCTTAAGTTTACTTCTTATAAAGTCTAATAAACCATCTAGTAGAGAGAAGAGGAACTTGAAAGCACCATTCAACGGTGAATCAACTTCGAAATTCTTGAATCAATAGCAATGATTGGATTTATTTATCTTGATCTAATTTCTGTTGCATTGATTTAAGCATGTCTAAAGAATGTTAAAGTTTCATATTTAATATTTGTTTTAGTTTCTAACAAAAAATAGATATAAAAAGAAAAGAAAAATCAAATTATTGGAGCTCAATTAAATTGATGATAAAGAAATCTTACATAAAAAAAGCATAATAACAACTAAAACATAGTCGAGCAACTTAACCCTAACAAATATTGGATTCTCTTTTTTTTTACCGGTAAATTTAAATAAATAGAAAAAAGAGGAAATCTGATAATCCATATAGAATATTAGGTAATGATTAAAGTAGCCTTTTTGTTAATGGAATTATAAGTTACTCTAATTTATAGGACGATAGAAAGATGACAAAAAGGACATGAATAGTTGGTACACCACAAAAAGAGCTAGATAAGCAAATAACATATGATAATGTCAAAGATAATATTAATTAAAGAATTGTGCTAAATTTTTTACCGAAAAAAATAATAGCGATAAATGTCAGAATCAGAAGGAAATTGGCATTGAAACAACAACCAACTTTTCTTCATGTTCTAAAGTTGTCTACAACTAACCTATAAGAAAAAGGTTTGCCCAACCTAATATTAGTAATGGTATTAATGATTTATTATGGACATTATTTTAATTCCCTTTTAATAGGAACCGTCCAACAACACTAGATGGAGGGCCATACTTAGCTCCACTACACCCCACTATATTATAGAGAATTTAGAACGTTTATTTTTCATTGGAATTAAAATAAAAAGTGAGGGAGATTGGTCAAATATAGAGTCCACTTTTGACTTCACAAATCACATGCAATGGGATGTAGTTGAACCGCCTTAAACGCGTTTGTTGGCAGACAAATATCATATCAACATCATTCAATCCATTTCTCTATTTTCTATCATCTTTTAACACCTTTCTAATGCACATTAATCATCACACACTACTAAAACTAAGCATATTATATTCCTTGGTAACACTAAGGGTGGGATCAAATCGGATTTGATGGGTTTCGGATTTTTATAATTGGATATTTTAACAGTAACATCCAAAAATACCTGTTTTTTTCGGGTACCTTCTAATCGGATATTTGTTGGGTCGGGTTGGGTGGGAGAGAGAAATCTTCACCTTGTACAAGATAAGTCCCTTATTTTTCAAAGCAAGAGAGATGAGAATTTGAGTAGAGAAGATAAGACAGAATTTTACATTATATTCGAGTACCCAAAACCCGATCGGGTAATAAATGAAATACCTAAACTTGACCCGAACTTTGTGAATACCCGACCCGAAACACCTGAAATTTTATGAAATTATAATGAAACCCGATCTAATTAAGTAATACCTGTATGGGTCGGGTTGGGTACCCGATACCCGAAAGAAAATTCTCACACCTAGGGATGTAAACGAGCCGAATCGAGCCGAACAGTACTGGGCTCGAGTTCGGTTCGAGCCTTAGGAATGAAGCTCGAGCTCGGCTCGTTTGAAAAATATTGGGCTCGGTATTCATTCGCGTTCGGCTCGGATAAGGCTCGTTAATAGGACAAACGAGCCCAATTCGAGTTCGGCTCGATAAAAGCTCGAAAGAGTTCTGTTACAAGCTCAAATTCGAGCTTGATTGTTCGAGCTCGAGCTTGAGTTCGAGTTCGGGCTCGAGTTTGTTAACAAGGTCGAATTCAAGCTTGATTGTTCGAATATCAAAATTTTAAAGATATTCAAATGACAATACAATTAATATATTAGAAATAAGTAGATTGTATTGAATTTTATTAGTTAGTATGTTTATAAAATGAATATGTTTAATTTAATCATGTAATATTTGTGTTAAGAATTTTTTAATTTATATACATATTTATTTAAATTTTAAACTCTAATATTATTATAAAATATATAAATAAACTAGCCCACAAACACTAAACGAATATGTTAACGAACTCTTCACGAACCTAACGAACATGTTCGCGAACCTGCTTAACGAACCTGTTCGCGAACCTGTTCGCGAGCCTGCTTAACGAACCTGTTCGCGAGCTTTCGAATCAAACATGCCCAGGCTCGAGTTCGGCTCGTTAAGTATTCAAGCTCGAAATTCGGGCTCGAATTCGGCTTGTTAAGCTTCACAAACGAACTCGAACGAATATTTATCGAGCCGAGCCGCGAATAGTTCACGAACGGCTTGGTTCATTTACATCTCTACTCACACCTAGTATCAAGATTGCTCATGGAATGTTCCATCATCGTGTCTAGACAAATCTCATACTAACACGACTTTATAAACACTGACAATATTGATAATATAGTGAATTATATAGCCTAAGAAAATGATCAATAACATTCAAAAGGTGTAAAATAAAATGAATACATACATTAAAAGAATATCCTAGTCCGATTTATTCAATATTTTGTCCAATGAAGTTCGCAACTCTTATCTAATTAATAATAAAAAAAGTTAGATACAATGCTTTTGATGATAATTGATAATTCAAGCTTCGTATCATATTTAAACAAGATTGACCACTTAGTGTAGCACTTATATGAATCTAGAAATTGTGCACTCAATACTTTTTTATTATTCCTTTTTGAGCAAAAAACACTCAATACTTCAAAGGTCCTAACTCATTTATACAAAAGAGAAGTAAATTATCCTCATCTTTCAATATCATACAATGTACTAAAAGGAGTTGGCCATATCAAATCACCTTTTTATTCTTATTAAAAACTTTGAAAAAATAAATCAAAATAACAAGAAATGCTCAAATTAATACAAACGTATAGAAAGGATTAAAAATGATATGAAATAGAAACAGAATTTTGGGCTGCTTCTGGAAAAGGCCCATACACTTGAAAAAAATCCTAAAGTAATATTGCTATTTCCAATCCCTATCAGCCCCAAATCAATTTTGCCCTAATTTTTCCCCATTTTACCAGAATGATTTCCAAATTTTCCTCCCAACAATAACAGCATTTGCAGAATGGCTTCAATTTGGGCTCTACACGTTCGTTCGGCATCGTATCTTCCTGTAAGTCTTCTCTCTTGCGCTCTTGGCTTTCTCGACCTCTTCTGCTATTCATGTCCTCATTTTTTTTCTTCAATTGACATTTCTCATTTCGTGCATTCTTTGACAAAGCTTCGAGGTTTTTCGGATGACCTTCAATTTCGGTCGGAACTGCGAATTGATAATAATTGTAGGAGTTGGAACCGGAGGAGAGGTTCTTACAGAAAATTTGTAGTGAAAGCAGTGGTCTCTGATGAAGACAGGCGCCTCCAGAACGACGTCGTTGTTGTCAGAAAGTCTGAAAATAATGATGCTGAGAAGCCCCAACAAAATGTAGTTACTAAATTGCAGGAATCAATTGGCTCTCTCCCGGTGGTTGTCTTCTCGGTAATTTTTGTTTGCTTTGGGTTTAATTCTGTTCTTCTACTCTTGAAGTTTTCTACTAGTATTGGAGTTTATTTCATTTGAATTTGAAGATGTTCCTTGTCAAAGTGAATATTTTTTTGAGCAAGACTTCTTTTTGAGTGCTGAATTTAGGTCTTTAACAATGAAGGTTTCTGAGTTATTATGCAGATTGACTAGCTTTTGATGATTGAACATGAATGTTTTGTTTTCCATTTAAAAGGAAATTGGACATATGTTTCCTATATCAGTGGTCAATCCCATAATTCATAAATTGCTTTTGTTTCTTTAGTGCTTCTCACTATGCTGGATTTTTGTTGTACTGGACAGTCATTTAAGAATCTGTGTTAGTTCTGGTGTTCAAGAATAGGTAATCAGATGGTTACTATTGTTTTAGAGCCATTGGCTGTTGTATATGTTGAAATTCTTTCGATAAAACTCTAGTTTTGTTACTCCAAATTTACTTGCATTTCACCTCCTGCATTACAGTGCATAGGATGTTGGACGGGGTCCTCATGAAAATTGCTTTCTGCATTTTGTCTGTTTTGGACAGATTCAAAAACTCTCTGGTGTGAACCTCACTGCTGGATTATGCATTGTGGCGACCATGTTAGTTGTTGTGGTGAGAGCTTATGCAACAAGGAAGTCAAGTAGCAGTCGTCCTGGCTCTGTAGCTGATCTTGTCCGCCGTGGACAGCTTAGATCAGATAGAAGAGGCATGTATGATTCTTACTTGCATTAATTAAGCTCTAGAATTTCAACAGTTTGAGCTATATTGTAGTGTGAAAGCTTTAAAGATCATGCCTTTTCATATGGTCAATGAACGACATAAAAGGGTGTATTGTCTCATTGTCTGAGCTTATAAGCCCTTTAAAACAACATATTCAGAGCTTATAAACTGTGTTGGTAATCTTTTTTCTCAACAGAATTAGAAGCGCTCAAAATAAGATATTAAGAGCGTAGAAGTCTTTATGAGAGTAATGAGATCCCTAAGACTACTGTAACTGATCGTTTAATTACAAATTGCCATTGTCAACATCTTAAAAACCATGATTTTATTTTATTCAAGCACTTCTACCAATTTACTTTTATATAACCTTTAAAACAACTTATAGGACATGTAAGAGCTTCTAAGATCTTCTAAATAAGCTCAGTCAAATATCCTCTAAATTTAGTGATTCATGTTTTTCTCTTTTGACTTATCTGATAATGTTATCTGTGTGGTTCTTCTAGAGATTTTCAGGTTCTTGATCTTTGCATGTGTTTATTACCTTGTCATTCTTTCTTCACAGCTCCACACCTCTTAAGTATGAGGACCCATTTAATAACCCTATGGTGAAGGTCAGCAAAAGCAAATCAACTGTTGAAATGTGTGGAAAAGTTTATCGCTTAGCTCCAGTGACTCTTACAGATGAGATACAAACAATACATCAAAAACGAAGATCCCGTGCGTATCAGTGGAAGAGACCGACTATGTTTCTCAAAGAAGGAGAATCGATACCTCAGGATGTAGACCCTGATACTGTCAGATGGATTCCTGCAAACCATCCTTTTGCTACAACTTCTAGTGATATTGATGAAGATTTGGCTCAAAACAATGTACACCAAAAGCATGGTGTTCCATTCCGTATCCAGGCAGAGCATGAGGCGCTACAGAGGAAGCTTGAAGCATTGCAAAATGTAAGTTTTCTTTTTACTTTGTATACTTACTGTCCGTGAGATCCCTATTGTTTATTTTAGACAATTACTACTTACTTGTCCAGTTTTATTTTAGTTTATAACTTTCCTGTTTTCTTGCTAAGACCGATTTTAAGAGTATTCATGCATCATATGCGTTTTATTATGAACAATTAAATAATTGCTATCTGACAGGAATCCTTGCACTTTTTTTATGCATGTTAAGTTGGTGAATTATCTGCTTGTTTCAAATGTGAGTATTGCAGGATCAAAAACTGAGCAAATTAGTAATAGATCCAGCTGCAGCCAGAGACTTCGAGAGGCCTTTGAAGTCGCATATGAAGTCGGAGAACCAAGTGGAGCATAGTGCCACTAATCCAAAGACGGGCTCTAATCCTCTATCCGATCCGATCAACAATCCCTTTGGAAACAAACCACCATTTGAGGAGATCCCTTAAAGTTTTGCAAGCAAGAGGTGGAATTTTGGTTGTCTGAGTGAGAAAAGCAGGTACATCCCCTTTCACATGGAGTAATTAGTCGAATTCTGAATCCAAACTTTAATGGATGAAACTTGTTTGAATGTAAATAGAATTCACGATTTTGAATGGCCATCGACAAATTGTTCAGTATATTTTTTTGTCTCTATCCCCTTGGCTAATTTTCCCATAGAATACCAGATTTTCTATCTCCATTGCAGCTTCTTTATCTTGATTAATTTTTTATATTTTGTTTTGTTTTTATTGTCGGGGATCCTTCAATTCAAGAAATGTCATTTTTTAGACCCAAAACCGAATTTTTACAATTCGTGGTCATTAGATCAAGTTTTAGCTTAAATATGAATAAGATTCTCATTTGTAGATCACATTAGAGTTCGAGTCAATATTAGATGAATGAATATAAGATTTCTCTTAAAAAAAGAGCATGGAAGGAACATTTTACATTCCATCCGTATCTAACCAAAAAAAAAAAAAAAGTAATTAAAAAAAGAAAAAAAAATTAACCAAAAAAAATCAACAATAAAGGGAGAAAACAAATTAACGAACCTGGTCGGAGACTCAGAATTACTATCACAAGAAAACAAAAAAGAAAAAGGAACCAAGTGTGTGTGTATATATATATATATATATAATCTTCCTTATTATTTATACATAGACAGAAGTTTTACTTCTAAGTAGAATTCTTGATACATAAGAGGAAACCATCACTTATTCAACAAAATTATTTATAGTTGTTCATGGATTCAAGTACATTCACTTGTGTTTTTTTCTTTTTCTTGGTTAAAATCACATAATTAATATGTGCTTAAATTGTTAATCAGAAATTAGCAAAATGGAGTTGAAACAATTTGATGTGGTAGCAGAGGTGGCAAAGGACCATTACTACCTTCAACATTGAGATGAAGACCAAAATAGTTTGATCAATTATAGGAGAATCACTAGAGAATCCAACAGCACTCTGTCCTGATAGAAATGCCTATGTTTGTTTAGGTGAAATCCTTAATCAGCATATCATTTTAAAGACTTTTGAAGCAAACAAAGTCATGCTTATCTATTAATGGTATCAGATGTGTTGATTAAGTGGTCATCCTTCTAAGTTTGAAGGCTATTTCCACCAACACCATTGTAATGACTAAAAGAAATGAGAAGTTTTTTCTCAATCAATTTTCTGTGAGTTATATGTGTGTTTCATAAGACATCTAAACAAATCACTCAACTGTATTATAATTTCATGACTAAATTCGATAAACGAAACCAACTCAAACGAGGCCGTAGCATAGTCGAAACGAAAGCAGAAATTCTGCAGATATAAATGTTATACAAGAAGCTAATTCTCGATGGATTTACACCGGAAAACCCTACTCACTCGTGTTTAGCCTGTTTGGCTCCAACGGCAAAGAACTCTGTGATAACTTCCAATGGCATGCCTTTCGTCTCTGGGACCCTCAAGAATATGAAAACCCATGAGATCACACAGACTATCGCATAAATCCCGAAAACGCCAGCTAGGCCGATGGAACTAAGCATCACTGGGAGTGTATAAGTAACAATAACATCGCATATCCAGAAAACGAGGGCGCATATGGCAATGCAGAGGCCACGCACTCTTGTGGGGAAGATTTCCGAGCAGAGGATGTTTGGGACGGGCCCGTAGCCCATCACGAACGTGCAGAAATAGATGACAACACAGACGGTTGAGATCACTGCATGAACTATGTTGCTGAAATGGAAAACGTTCCCGATTACCAGGATGATGAGAGATAGTATCAAGACGGGGATCGTTGAAAGCAGCAATGACCTGAATTGACATAGGAAATGAGAATTTTGTATGCGTTAATGCAAGAATAGGAATATTACGATGATTCAAGAAAATACCTTCTTCCAGCGATGTCCATGAACCTCATCGCAACAGCCACACTAGGAAGCATTAAAAGATTCGTGAAAGCACTAATGAGGAAAGATGCAGAGGTCGATCCAAGGCCAAGGTTTGAGAGAAGAACGTCGACGCCTGCTTGTTCGAGAATTTGAGGAGTGTAGTACAAAACCCCATTGATGCCAGAAAACTGAACAAACATGAAAAGCAAAAATGAGTAAAAACCATATTATCAGATAAATTCGACCTCATCCTATAATCAAAACGAACGGCAATTTTGTGATGATTGCAATACCTGCTGCAGTATTTGAATTCCAATCCCGACAATCAATGCTCGTTTGACCCCCGGTTCGAGAAGAGCCGCCAAACTCGGACCTTTCGAAGCACTCTGTGATGGGTGCACCATTGCGGGACCCACAGGATGCTGGTCCATAAGGTCCTTCGAGTAAAGGGCCGGTTGGCTAACGAGCGCGGCAGCCTGGACGAACTCACTATCTGCTGCATGAACATCACCGCCAGTGATCGAAACAAGAGATCCGTGTCTGGAACCAGGCGCTCCTTCCTGGTGTAGGTAAATCCTCTTAAACCCTCCTTTCTTTCCATCGTCGCCTTCTCCTTCAGTCCATTTCCACGCCAGTTGCCAACCGCCCCCGATGCCCATGCTACTGACTGCTTCTCCAGTGTTGCCTTGCATAATACTACTGTGGTGCCTCATGCTGAAGATGCTTCCATGGGACTGAGGTGGGACCAAGTCCTTCTCCAAGCTCGTAGTTTGACGTGAAATCAACGGGCTTTGCAAATTGTCATCAGACTCTGCACGGCCACCGTCCGATGCATAGTCGTCACCTTCTCTCTGCAAACTCTCTTCATCCCACTCTTCATTTTTGTGAGGCTCAGCAGCACTGAACATGCTGCCGAAGTTGGGGAACAGCATGCTTCTCATGCTCCCCGACTCGGGGAATTTCTCATGGACACTGCCGAAAAGGGTCACCAGAGGGTCCATAAGAGGGATGCTTTGATTGACCATGCTTCCTTGCCGAGAGACTAGGCTCAAACGGCTCTGACCAGTGACTGGTTTTGCTACCCATGAGAGGCCCTCCGCAGTCCCATACAGCTTGATACAGTCTTTATCGGCAGACTGTTCGTGATCCTCATCGCCTTCATCTGCTGGACCAATGACGTACTCTTCTATTGAAGTTTCACCACCAACATCCAGACCTTCAACTAGTAAAGCCATCTCACCTGCAGATGATGAAAGTAAAACAGTATATTCACATGAAGAATTAGAAATTTAACATAAAAAAGGGTTTAAATACAAACAGATAAAAGAGTGAAAGTATGCTGCTCACAAGTTTAAACTCATAGCAAATAGTATTAAATTTATTCACTTTGGACTCTAGGAGGGAGGGCTAGTTTAATAAACTGGTAATTTTTTGAAGTACACTAAACAAGGAAAGGATAATGGGAGGACCATAAGCGTGCAATTAAATGATTAAAGCAAACAGCTTTTATCTGAGTTTACGTATGCAAAACCTTCATTCAAAAAAGTTAGTTGCTTACATATTAATGTCCACCTGTTTAGTAATACCAGGAATCGGCAACAGCTCAATAAAGTCCTACTCAGTTCTCTAATAAAAGAAGGTTACTTGTCAAAACCAATCAAATTAACCAAACAACTTTCTAATTGGGATCTTGAAATTGTAAATTCATTCAAACAAATAGGTAAACCTCGTTTCAATACAAACAAATCAAGTAAACCATGCCATACTCCCAAGAAAAGCTTGAACGACCATAAGACAAAAGGACTATTTGGGGGGAGCTGTATTTTGGCTTCTAGAAAATCCAGCTCATACATATTATCCGACCTACATTAATTAGTCTATCATCTGAGAAAATGAGGAACAGTCAATCAAGCAGAGACAGATAAGAGTTATACCTGAAACATCCTCCCTGCCACGCAGTTTTTGCAAAACCCGTTTGGCCTCAAGCATCTTTCCTTTGCTCACCAACCATCGAGGAGATTCAGGTAAATACAGAACAGTTAATGCAAAATACAAAAGTGACGGGATGGAAAGAACTCCCAGCATCAATCGCCAGCTGGGGGAGGCCATTAACGACATTCCAAATACCATACAATACGACAAAAACATTCCGCCAGAGCCAGTGAACTGCGGAAGAGTATTCAACATGCCTCGTATTTCCGAAGGAGCAGTCTCAGATATATACAAGGGAACCAAAGTAACAGCGAGACCAACACCGAACCCGTCTAAGAGCCTTGCCAAAAGTAAGACATAGACATTAGGGGACCACAGCATTATCAAGCCACTGAGAAAGTAAAACATCGAAGACATTATAAGCATTGGACGCCGTCCAACCCTGTCCGCTATTGTCCCCGAACAAGTCGTGACAACGGTTGCTCCAATTAGGGACATCGCAACGATAAGGCCTTCTACTGCGGTTCCCACCTCGAGCTCTCTCTTAATGTAAACAACAGCTCCTACAATGAATCATAAACACATCAAATCCTATCAAGATCTCCTTATTCAGAATTCAAGAATCAGTCAAGAACAAAAATACATGACAATTACACTAAGGAGGAGTGAATAATGACCTGCAATGGTTGCATTATCCCAACCCTGCAAGAAGTTTCCAATTGTAGCAACAATCGCAATCAATGTAGCACCGTTCATCTTCACGAGTAATCAAACTTCAAACCTCTATCAAAGCAAAACCCAAAACCAAGATTTCAGAATAACAGCAAGAATCAACAGTCCCAAGAACATGAAACAGATCTAATTGCTCAAACATTCATAATTCCACTGTTATAAACTATGCACTATCAAGCTACTTCAACAGAAAAGCAAACAAACACACAAATTGAACTTGAAAAGTTGTAAAGGAGAAAAACTCGGAGATCTAAGCCTTAGAGAGACCACATACCTATAGAAAAGCAAAATTGGAGTAGTAATTCGAGTTAAGAACAAGAGTAAAAAAGAGGGCTTGGAGCTGATTGTATGAATATATTCACACAGAGAGAGAGAGAGAGAGAGAGTGAGAGAGAGGAGAGAGAAATAACCGTTCAAGTACAGCTAAGTGATAGCAAAACACTTTCCTTTGGAAGAGCGATTCACATAGCCATCAAAAGAAACCGGGCAAAGCTATCGAGAAAATCTTGTAAAGAATCTTCACAGCATAAAGACAAAACAGGTGCCTCAAAAATTCTCTTAAGCTATTAGAATCTGTGTGAAACAAATAGAGACGCAGAAGAGTTCAGTTCAGTTGAAGATAACCCCTTCAAACAGGGAATTTTAGGAATTATCGAAAAGAAGCCCTTCAACAATATAACAGAGAAAGAAGCATAATCCCAAGGTAAAAATGAGTCTTTACAAACTAGGAGTTCAGAAAGAGAGATGGAGAGATTAAAAAATAAAAAAGGGAAAAG
The DNA here is from genome assembly GCA_028654395.1 of Scutellaria barbata. Classification (NCBI taxonomy): domain Eukaryota; kingdom Viridiplantae; phylum Streptophyta; class Magnoliopsida; order Lamiales; family Lamiaceae; genus Scutellaria; species Scutellaria barbata. The sequence goes on from CM053652.1 coordinate 5,122,097, forward strand.
CATAAAAGATTACCAGGGTTTTAAGACTTTGACGTGTGCTTGGGATTTTTTTTTTAAATAAATTAAATAAATATAATAGTTACATATCTTGTTAATTATTTTTAATATTTAGTTTTTTAATTTTAAATTTTATTATAGATGACATTTATTTTTTTAACGTGTCAAATAATATGAGCCTCACATCAAATTAAACGGAAAAAAAACTAATAATGATTGAAAACTATAAACAAGATTTATAATTGTAGTATTTTACTAATTTTAGATTTTTTTTTTTGTCTAACATTACATCCACTAAACCAATAAACCACACACAAGCTGCATATAAAACAAATTTAACAATTATATTTTTTAGAACTTAATTGTACTAAAAGATAAAATGACATGTCTATTTTCATTTTATTTAAAAATATAATACATAATTATTTTAAGGGTTTTTGGGGAAAATAAGATTTTGGAGCAACAATATAAAAGACGATTGAGGAAGCAGACAAGAATTCCTACAGTTCGATGATTCAGCACTTTGTTGGCCGTCAAAATATGCTTTGTCATTTTAATTTTTCTTTTTTTTATCTTTCTATTTTGACATTTCACTGTTTTTTAATTAAAAAAATCAAATTTTACTAGTGCACTTGTCACTTCAATTGTCAAGTTTAATTTATTTTATGGATGAGAATTTGGTGTTAATACATTGTCGTATTCTGAACCTTTTTATTATTCGTAGGATTTTTTTAAGAGAGTCGTAGGGATATAACGTTTTAATCTATGATTCATAAGAAAAAGTTAAAAATTAAAATTCGATTTATGTTTAATAGATTTCATCTAACCAATATATTTAGAAAAGTCTTACATAAAATTTTATGTATCATAAAATATTCTTTGTGCTTAAGAATAATTGGACCACCTATTGACGTTCACCATATTCAAATCATAGTCATGTAAAAATTAGGTTTAAAAAAAAGTTTTTTGTTGTCCTTTAAAATTGTAGTATATGAATTTTTTATCATTTGTCTTTTATTTTTTATTTTTTAATCTTAAATGTTTAAAAAGATCTAATTGTTGGTCCACTATATGCCACCACATGTGTAAGTGTCTTATATATATATTTTCTTAATTACAAATTGATTCTTACATGAACACTATAACATCTAAAAATGAACACTATAACATTTAAAAATACAGGATGGATACATCTACGACCCTCAAAATTTGTTAAATTACTAAATTGACACCAAGATTTGTCAAAAATACAGTTAAACCCCTCAAACGATCAACTTCACCAAATTCAGTAGCCATTGATCAAAACATCAATTAAAATCATACCCAATATATCATGGCCTTAATCCTTTACTCCAATTTTGTTTGACTTTGATTTCAGTGTTAGAATTTACTTCATTGATTTCAATAGACTTGGTTCAATGTTGAGGTAAATATATATCTTGATAAGGCAATTGAATTAATAAACCCATACTTCACCAAACTCGACAGGAATATTTCTGTGTACTGTTCATCAATCTTTGAGTACACAATATATTAATGGGCATAATAATATCTCTTTACACAAGATGTCAAAACTAATGATGCAAGGTTTAAATCAAGATCATGAGAAAATTGACGAGGCACCAATAATGAAGTTAACACATATCCTAAATTATTACTCTCGTCATGTTTAAAAAAAAAAAAAAAACTTAAGTTTAAAAAGAGAATTATATATGTTTCGAAAATTCAAACAACTTTTTTTTTATTCTCATTTCCTAGCATCTCTATACATGTTAGATGTCATTAATTAAATAATTAAAGAAATAAATGAATAGAATTGTATAAATGAAATAATTATTTTAAGCGGGAGGTATAATTGAGAATTGATGACTAACTAAAATAAATAACCGTTTCATCTAATTGACAAAGAATTACACTTAAAAAAGATCTTATTTATTTATTTATTTTATTTTTTTGTGGTAGAGTGAATATAATTCATAATAGGGGTCATGACCTTTCCTTTTTTTATCTATATGTTTTAATTTTGAATTAATGCATACATTGTCTACATTATTTCAATATATAATAATTTAATTTTCCATGTGAAAGTTGTAGTATTCATGGTTTTTCCTTCACTTGGGCCAAAATGAGGCTAAGAATTGAATTCCAGGAAAGTTTTGTGGTTTGGACAACAATTATATAATTTTGACAATAATTATTTAACTATCTAAATCAAGTATTGAAAATTATAAAATATTAACATCGAAACATTTTAAAAAATATTAATATTGAAACATTGATAGAATATGGAAAATTTTCAATAGTATATTATTAGGGTTGGAAGTTGGAGGTCTCAGTTGTCTGGAATAATAATAAGTAATATTCGTTAGCAGTATGAAATTATTAGGGGACTGAATTGGGACAAGTCTACAAGTCTACAGGTATTATTATCTCGACAAGAGATTGTTGAGTTGGCAAGATAGAACCATGTCCATGTATTTTTGTGTTGTCAAGAATTATATATGTCATATTATGAATACAACATCCGTCCTAAAAAAATTGTTGTAATTTTATTAAATACACCATGTGAGACAGTACGATATTGTAGTAAAATTTCAACGGGTACGTCAGTAATTTTAAAAATTTCGATTATAATTGGATTGAAACTGGAAAAGATTAAAATATAGAGAACCAAAATCGGAATAGATACTTCGTTGTCAAAAAATAAAAAGAATTTACATACATGTTTAAAATTGAAATTAGCCCTATATTTTATTTTTTATATATAGTGTGTGATATGATATGTGGGTTGATCTACATGAACTTAAAAGATGTCTTGTGCTTGTTTATTAAAAAATAATAAAATATCATGAGCTTTGTATTTCAAGTGGTATCTCATATTTATATTAATGTAGATTCTGATGATCGGGTTTAAATATGATTCACGCAAGTTTTCTAATTTTTATTATCTCCCAATCTTCCACTTCTCCAAACTCATTAGAAAAAAACAATAAAACAAAATTCATTATCAATTTTGATCAAGAATTTTCTTTCAAATTGTGATTTCTTATGGATATTTCATGATTTAAGAAAATGCACCATGTATAAATTAGAGAAAAAAATAAATTTAGATTAGACACCAAATGTAAACTGTAAGTTCAATTACATTCTCTTCATGGCATTAATGTTTTATATAAGAAAGAAAGCGAATGAATGAAACTGATCATGTTACGTAGTTTTCTCAAATTGGTAGGCAGTGCTACCATGTGTGTCGATATATTGACCCAAAAAAAAGAAGAACAAATTATTAGTTCACAATCTCTATAGTAATAAAGACATATATCAAATCAATTGAACAATTTTGTTTTTTACTTACAAATTTCACATTAATTTTTTTAATAAATCCAAGAAGCTAATTACTTAGATTGATGGCATGTCGATCTATTATTATTGGATACATGTTGGCTTCGATATATGTATATTTCCAAGAAGACATGACATAATTTCATTAGTTTAGAACATCTCAAATTAAGTTTGTTCATCCAAAAATGAAATAAAATAATTTTCTATTGTATGAGATTCGATCGTTTAAAATATTAGTCTCATCGATTGGAAAATGCTTATTTCCTTGTATGTGCTCTCTAGGTATAAACTTTTAATCTTATAATTGACAGTTTTTTATGGTGTTAAAGGTTCTTTATTATGTGGCAATGTCAATGATTACAAGATAGGTTTATAATTAAAATAAATAAAAAAGGCAAAGAATCATTAATGTTATATTATATTATATGGTAGAATAATTAAATGAAAAGGACACATTCCATATAATCTTGGGACACCTAGGAAGTGATCAATTATTGACAAAGCTCAACTTAGTGGAAACAATTTATAAGTTAAATATCTACGAAGATAATTTAATCATTTATGTTTTTTGTCCTAATCAAAGTGAAAATACTTGGTGGAAAGACTTTTTTGGAAAAAATTACATAATTAGTAAGAAATTAACAATTAAAGGTTATTAATCGTATGGGGAACCCGGCCAATTACAATGTCAAGGACACTCATGTGTCATATTTCCTACAATTTTTTTTCAATTTTTTGTTAAATTTGATAAACATCGATAAATTTTATGAGTTACGGATAAAATTGAAAAGATTGATATAAATTCTGAGACTGAAAATAATTTTAACCTAGTTTTTCATCAATACCTTTTCCATCAAAAGTAAAGTCATGTGCTTATTTATAGAGCTCTAGCATGAGAAAATAAAATATAAAGTTGAGATATATTTTATTACAATTTAAAAAAAATCTTGGAATCGTAAGTTCAATTAATTATATTGAATTTGATGGAAATTATGTTAGTCCATTGATGAAAGTGATCCTTCAACTATCATAAAATAAAATAATTTTTTTTTTTAGAATTCACTTTCTAAATTGTAATTTAGGAAGTTTTTTGCCTTTTCGGTAGAGTAATAGAGTTGCATAGAACAATAACTCCACTTGATTTAGATGAGGTAAAATAAGTCTTAAATTACATTAAAAGCCCAAGTCAGGTTATTATGGTCATGAATATATTTAAATAGGATAATCAGAAGTAAAGATAAATGACCAATAGTTTTGGATAAATTTATGGTTGCGATTACTAAAGTTGAATAGACGCACTAGTCTAGTCTACCAAATTCAAATGAATAACACTTTATTCTTAGTGCTAGTCTATTATTATTACACACATTGTATCATTCGAGTTATGATTGCAGAAATTAATTTAATTATTTCCACTTTAATGCTAATTAATGAGCATATAAGTACTATTTTTCCATGTGTAATTGTTGGTGTCCATTCTCGGTCAATTCACATATGGCAAAGAGATTCACATATAGAGTATTAATTACACTACCAATTATCTATTATTATTCAATAAAATAACTTACATTGTTCGTAATAAACTTTTCCTTAAGAAGGCATAATATGCCTTCAAATTTCATGAAAGTTAAAATTGATTTGGTGACTATTATTTCATTTAACAGGAAGCTGGTCAGATATTTCGTGCTAATAATGTGTTATAAATGTGTTGTACTCACGCTACCAACACACAAAATATGAATAATAAAATATAGATAAAGAGAAGATGTCATGCAATTTTATTTATATTATTTTTAGATGTATTATTGAATTGAACACATTGAGCTTCATTAATTATTAAATATATACTCATATCTCATATATTTATATATATGTATATATATAATTATACGTGTGTGTATTACAAAATTATTAAATAATGAAAATGAATAAGACATATGGTCTCTTTATTGATACGAGACATAATCTAGCTAGTTCATAATTTATTTAATTCCTGGGCCCAGGCAGGAGCCCATTGGAGCCCATTAAAAGTGGGCCGCTTATGTAAACCCGGCCCGTATCTTCTCAGTTTTTTAATATAAACTTCATCGTACCATGTCGTTCACCATTAATTGATAAAGTCTACAATTAATTTGATATATATTTGGATCCTTTATTTTTCCAAGCTTAAATATATAGGCCCCTCCCACTTCGGCCAATTATCTTATTGAATTAGTCTCCTCGTACTGTCCCACGACTTTTATTATATGAAATAAATTAATCAATAATTGACACTCTATAATTTACATGATGTTTGTAGGTAATTGGACTACGTTTCACGGTAATTATCCGTGAGATCATCTATTTTTGTATATCTTATTTGTAAAATTGATTTATAACTATCTAGCTTTCGTTCAGTTGTGATCATAATTTAATATACTATTCATTATTCATCATTGATAAGATGTTATAGTATTACCATCATGATTTTAAATTAACTTATTTTCATTTTCCAACCTTTTTTCAATTTTACGTCTTAAACTTTTTTTTTTTTCAAATTACAATGCACAATGCATACTATACATTTTGTCAGTTTTGCAACCTTCCGACAATATTTTCCGACAAGAAAAGATCTATCTGATTTTCGTGTGCTAAATAAGGGTTATTTCGTCAATTTTTAGGCTATTAATTAATTTCCTCCTCCCAAATCGAATCTAGCCCAAATTTTTTCCCAATTTCTTCTACAAATTATTTGAATAAATGAAGAATGGTAATGATGGTGAGGTTTAAACAAAAAAAAGATCTTTTTACCATTGAAAATAGTTGAAAAATCGAATTTTACTCATGTCTTAAAAATGCAAATGGGAAATAACCCTTAATTAGCACGTGAAAATCATGTATGCTATTTCTCATTCGAAAATGTTTACCCAAGATTGGAAAAATAAACAAAACGTATAGTAGAGATTGTGATTGAAAAAAAAAAATGCAAAATTGAAAAACGTAGATATATTAAAAAATGAAATATATAGATGGTAAAACATATTAAGACGTGCTTATTGTGTGGGAGTTATCAAGATCCATCAACTAGTTCTTTCAATAGAATATGTTGGTCATCTCTTTTTTGTTTAATGCTAGGATGTTTAGACGGAAACACCGGCAAAAAGTCAACACTTTTCTCAGATATAAAGTTAAAAAAAAAAAAAAAATCAAAAGATCAATAATTCCCCAAAGTTATAATGAACCGAATATTGGGTTTGAACTTTTCTGGTATACTTTTCCCAATGAGTTTTCTATATATTCATTAGCAAACAATGTTGCGATTATTTTCTGAAATAAATCACATCATGCATAGGATCCAATTCCAATTTAAGTTGAACCTAAAGGTGTCTGAATCTTATACCAATCCATCCAATTCAAAGACTTTATGAGCTAGGATTCATAAGTTTTTTTGGGAATGAGAATAATAATAATTTGGACATGTACAATGGAATAAATATATATACATATATATACTCACCCATCATTATCCAGTACAATGTGGCCATAAATTTTTACAGCAACCAACTTTTGTCTCTATATATATAGCTATATAGACATAGAGTTGGAGCTGGCATTAGCTCAAATTACTGAATTACCTCTAAATGTACAGCAGCTATGCCTATACAAGTAGTGAAGATGCCACAAGGCCAAAAGGGACAAATCCCATATCAAATGTGACATGAAATTAAAAGGACTACCTCCAATATCACATCTTACCATCACATCACCACCCACCCTACCCCACCCCAATCAAACAACCCTGCAATAAAATCTCATCCCATGCCATGCCACAAACCAAAGATTTTGTAAATTGTAATATTGTCATGATCATGTATAATTAATTATATGGTACAAAAAAATGAAATAGTACTAGTCCATTTTTTAGTAGGTGCACTTACTCTTCATTAATGTTACTGCTACATGGCTACATGCAAGAAACAGTGAATAATTACGACAAGTTATTTTTCTTACATATTCAGAATCTATAGATTCTGTACACATACGAGGACAGCAGATGATATGATGATATTATGTTTTTGGTATTCCACAATTGGATTTATCAGAAAAAAAAGATTAATGAAAGAGCTAGCAAGAATCTCTCTCTAGATTGAATATATTATCATATCTCTCTCTCTCTCTACCACCATTTGTAAGCTGGCTCAGTCGACATCACATGATCAATGGCTGCAACATTACTATCATCGGCTGTTTCAGATGGGATTCCGCCGCCGAAAAGAAAGGGGTTTTCCGGCCACAGGAACTGAAAGTCTGCCTCTTTCTTGCACTGTTTGGCAATGGCATTGCTCAGTTCTTTGAGAGTGAAGTCTTGCTGTGAGATGAAAGGCTTGAGGAGGGTAGAGTGATCTTTGTTCGCAGCATCAATGGAGTTTGAGAATGATGGCGTGGCGGCCTGAAAGAGATCGCATTGGGAGACCAGTGGGTTGATTAGGGTTTTGAGGTCATGAGAATATTGGTGGTCTTGAGTGTGGATGAGAAAAGGGTTTTGGTTTTGATTTAGGGTTTGGATTAGTGGGGATTGGGATTCAAGCAATGGAGGCAATGAGTTGATGGAGCAACTAGGGTTTGGGAATGAAGAAGAAGCTGATGATGATGATGATTTGATCAAGTAGTTTTGGCCTTGGAATTGCATTAATGTTGGGCTTTTCTTCTCTGCCATTTTGTGAAAAATTCTGCATATCACCCATTCCTCCTGTCAATCACAAACATAAATGCCACTGCAAACTTAGGCCATGTTTGGTTTTCTAATTTTAACAAGTTATAAAAAAAAGAAAAAAGTTTTAATTATTTCTATAGAAGAGTGATTAACAAACCGTTACAATCTACAGACGTCTCAATCATTTTACAAAATCCCAAGTGTGGGATGCTTCGTAGCTTTCTTGATAGACTCATATAAGTTGCTCTCTTATTAACATCTCAAGCACCGAGAAGTATCTCCATAATTAATGCTTAAAATGCTAATTAATAGGATAATCTCAGTGAGGTCACTATGTTTGATTTCTTTTTCTTTTTTTCAGAATAGCAGTAAAGTGAAGTGATGAAGCTTGTCTAGTCGGCACAGAACCAAGTCTTGACAACAGTTGCATCAATATATATATATATATATAGAAAAGTCAACCATGAAAAAATGAATAGCAGTAGCATAGAAAGCTAACCTTGCCGGTGTGGCGGCAGGAGAAATCTCCGTCGAGGCGATACTCGTGCATGACCCACTTGGTTTTCTCCCCCCTAGGGGCTCTACCCTTGTAGAAAACAAGGGTTTTCTTCATCCCAAGAAGTGCACTGGTTGAAGCACTGTACACTTCTCTATCTTTTCCAGTGGCTTTCCAATAACCAGCTCCAGTTGCTCGGTTCGTTCTCAGACCTGTTGGGTACTTCCTGTCTCTTAAGCTGAAGAAATACCATTCTCTCTCTCCCATTTTCGCCACATCTTTTCTCAATTTGCAACATCAAATGTAAGTTCAATAAGTTAATGCAGAAAACGTGAAGAAGCTAGCCTCTCACTTTACACTTGTTCTAAGCTTTTTCTCTCTAAAAATGAAAAAGTACCTGGAAGTTCCCAAGGCTCGCATCTGTTGAGGTCCACCTCAGCAATCTCAACGCCACAGAAGGTGCCATTGAAGACCTTGGAAGCAAGATAGAAGGTGATGAGCTCTTCATCGGTGGGGTGGAAGCGAAAGCCAGGAGGGAGGCCTTGTTCATTCATCTCATCTCTCTCCAACTCACACAGAATCTCATCCATTCCCAACATGATGATCAAAGGTGTGTTGATGTATAGGGGCTAAAAACATGCAGAACCAAAAAGGTTGATTGTAGTAGTAGTAGTGAGAGAATGTGGAGAGTGGAGCTATATATATATATATATATATATATATATATATATATATATATATATATGAAAAAAAATTATAAAAAGGATTAATAGAAATGAAGCACTGAATCCGAAGGAAAATGGGAAAAGAATTGATAAGGGCAAAAGTGCAGAGGAGGTGTAAAAGCCACCTGAGATGGGTTCCAAAAGTGGCAAATATTAATTCAGAAAATATGAACGAATTAAATGCCAAGGAGAGTTGGTTGCACAGATTTATGCGTGCCTTTGTGAGCATGTTTACAAGAGTCTGGACCCTCTCTCTCTCTCTCTCCTAATTCCATAATCTCCTACATGCTACCATACTATATCAACCTAGTCTTACCATCGCTCAACCACTCAATGGCTTAATCAATGCTCCGACCAATCAAATGACTATTAGCTATGAAAGAACTAATCACTTCAAAAACATGTCTAACAAAATTCAGAGGCCAATATAAATAAATATAGCATAACTAATATTATAGGGTTAAAATAAAATTATGAGAAAAATCTAAAATATAATATGTTCTGATTTTTTTATAACCCAAACAAATGAAATCTCAAAACACTCCTCATCTCAATGCAAATGAAGCATCAAATCTTTTTTTTGATTTTTGAACAGTTCAAGAATTCATAGACTTTGCAATTGGAGAAAAAAAAAATGGTTTATTTGTGTAGAAAGATCGTACCGCATATTATTTTTTATTTTGATAAACATAGGTTTTTCCAAATTCAAAATTTTGGAAATAAACACCACCGTTAAGTCTGTTAAAAGATTGATATATTGCAAATTAATAAAAAAATATCAGTTATTATATGGTGTTGATATTTGATAAGTGTTCAGTTTCTAATTGAATCGGTCAGTATGATCCTTTGAAAACATTTATATATATACTTGATATACTTTTTGAAGTGTAAGATTTTCATGAATTTCCTAATAATTTGATTCCAACTTAGTTGTTTAATTTTCTGATTGTCCGTTCTTGTACTATAATGTCTTTAAAAATTAATATTGCATTCTCTTTTTAATCTCTTTTCTTTTTTTGAACAATTTAAAGAACGAGCTAACCGGTCTTGTCAACCATTTAATATGTGAAATCTTTTTAAATAAATACATGAAGACAAAAACATACTCAACCAATTAACGACATGGAGTGATACATTTGAACATGTTGTCATGAGTTAGTCCATCACATTTACTTTGTAAACCCAAATGATTAAATATTGATTTGGGACACCAAATATTATGTTTGGGTATAGGTCAATATCAAACTGGTGTTTAATTGGTTCATTGGGATATGTTCCAAAAATGAATTATCATATTCGATATTTTATTTAAATTAACTCAAGCTGTAAGTTCAAATTGCAATGAAATGTATTATAGGGAAAATGGTTGTAGAGGTACAGAGCTACAATGTTGGGAAATCAATTATTGATTAAATAAGAATAGATAACTGATTTTATAACACTATTTAATAAAAAGCAAAGGGTTGAATCCTTAAATAGAGAGTTTGCATGAAAGAGTAGGGTTTCGTATGCTTTCTCTTCTGAAATGATGTGTTTTCACCCCACCTCACTCACTTATCTGCTTGACAATACACACTAGCTCTTACTAATCACCTAACGGTTTTCTATCATTTTCACCCCCCTTTTTTCTTTCTATTTCTTCAAGGTAAAACAATAGTTTCTCTTTGAAACTATATTTAATGTTTTGACACTTTTTTTTATAGAATTGTTTTACTTTTCTAAATTAGCTTTTAATTTGATGCATTTACCGTATCAGACGATTCTCTGTCGTATAAGTATTAGAAGTCGACAATGAGGATTTGTCTATTACGATGATAAACATCAAATTAGATGTTCATAGGATGAAATGAAACAATTCAAACTTTATATGAAAAATGTCTAATCGCGTATAATTTGGATGAGAAAAGTAATTTGCTCATTTCTTCCTAATGTAGTAATTATAATTAAGATTTGATTTTCGGACTTCCCTTCAATAGACGACAGAAAAGCTCTGGAATTTCTCGACACCACTCATGTTTATTGTGGTATTGCTAATGCATAAAAAGTAATTGAAATCTAACGTTTAAGCGGGATGGTAAGCAAAAAAATAAAATGGATGCTATCAATGAGAGTGTAACACTTAGACAGAATCATATGGAAATTTCTGCATTATGATTCTAGATCATGTAAATATGTCTATTTTCACTTTATTTGTACTTTATAAAGATTTTGAACCTCATAAAAAAAAACTTGCATCAAGATCTAAATTAAACATAGTGAAAAGGGGAGAAAAGGGAAAAGGCATAGGAATTATTTATATTCTTTTGATTTCACCCTTGGTAGGTTAATAGGTGGTGAAATTTGTTTGTACATTGTATCCAAGTAATTTCCACCAATAAATTGATTGAGAGAACATACAAGGTAAAAAAATCTTGCGCATTGAGTGTCCAACCCTGAAAATGCCCAATTTTGTGACATATCAAATCAACAACTCATCAAAATCTAATAAGCATCTCTACAACCTCAACATTTTGATGAAAAATCATGGGGAGTACTACAATATATAATTATATACCCATTGAAAAATGTCATCAGATAAATCAACTATATATTCTTCTATTCAATTAAAAGTATCTTATATGACAATAATGTAGGCAAACACTGGCGATTTGTCATTATGTTTCATTCTTGCATTTAATACAGTAGAAATAAGTAGTATTAGTTTATGGAAAATAAATATATATGCAGGCCAGGTGTGTGCAATAATGTAGTGGTAATTAAAAAGGAAAAAAAAAAAAGAAAAGAAGAAGAGGATAGTGAGTAAAGCAAGTAAAAGATAGCAACAGTGAGAATCTAGTGGCAGAGAGAGGGGTGCAGCATAGTATAGTGTGGTAGGACGCAGCCTATTCCTACTCATGTTTATGCACACGTACGTATTTGTAACCCGCACCTATGCCTATTTATTACCTACCTTCCTCCTCTTCTATATCTATCTATATTTATTAATTAATTTTTCTCCATTATTAATTAACCATCCATTCTTTTCCTTTTTCTTTTTTTATTTTGTTACTAATTTGCTAGCATTAATTTAGACATGTTTCCACAAGAGAATCACATCAATTTTGTACCAGCCTAACCATAAGTATAGGGTTGTCTTCGAAATGAAGGATTTGAGAACATTTTGACTTTATAGTAGTAATTATGTATTAATGATATTTGAAATGATATGGGTTCAAATCTACCACTTTTATTTTCAACTAATTTTTTTAATATTTTGATTTATTTTGAATACTCAAATTTATGTATGTTTGAATATATTCATTTTAAATCTTATATGTCAAATCTCTAGATTCAAACATTTATTTTTCACATTTTTAATAAAATCAAGTTATTGATTGATATTTTCTAAAGTCAAAGTGAATTTGACTATATAGCACAAAAGAACTCTCTAAATAACATAATTTCTATATATGTGACAGGAATTTTTTTTATTTTAAATCTTAAAAGAAACTGATTTTTTTTAATTTGTAGGAAACCGTTATCACATATATATTAGGCAAACTTTGTTCGCGTGTAATAGTTCCCATATTACATAGAAGTATTTTTATATGTTTTCTATATTCGTTTTAAGAAAATATCTAGGGCTCTCTCAAAATTAATGCTTTTTATGTCATTCCTCGAAAAGTTATTGATGGTGATAATATGTATTGTATGCATTTATCAACCCAAAAGGGTCTATTTTACTGGATAATTAGATTGAAGTATTCTACATTCGGTAGCACTTCATCATTTGTATTAAAAAATTTAATCTATTGATACATTGAATTTTGTTTTACTAATTCCTACAATTATTTTTTTCACAAAAATTAATATAATCAAAAAATTTGAAACTTAAAACATAATAATGATGGTCTTTAAAACATTTAGTGATATTTCATGTATTTTGCCTTTTAAAATTGGATTATTTGAATTTGTAATTCCAAAAAAAAGAAAAGGAATAAATGGGAAAGCACCTAAGTGATTAATTTGATGATGAGCAACCATAAAATAATTAGTGAGTATGATGTGTGATAACATACCTAAAAGGCAGGCTATTTAGTCAGCCTATACACACACGCGTATATGTACACATAAATAGGTATGTTGAATTTCGTGCCCACTTAAATTCTATTATTGTCTGCATCACATTGCTTACTCATCACATTACCATTTATTCTCCCCCTTATTTACTCTTCTTTTAACATTAATATTCTTTCTTTCCAAAAATAAATATTTTAGTTCTTTCATTAATGCTATTTCTTGGTTTAGACGATCAAATTGCAAACAAGATCTGCTATTTTACACTCATGTTTTATTGGTATTTTAAAATAATATTTATATGTTAAGTATAAAAAATGATATCATCAATTTAATTAAAAGCAATGAAATATAAGATAAAACACTAATTTAAAATAGATGATTCAGTTCGATGAAATTGTGTGACATTCGATCGGATATGATTGATCGATTAATATTTTGATATATATCATGATATATAAAAATTTATATAATAAACAAACTTTTAAAATATATAAGGGTGAATTCTTATAAATTAATGATAAAAATGAATTTTTTTTTATATATAATAAGAACAATTTTGAAAGTTCAAGAATAGTTGTACTTTCGCCATGGAAAAGAGAGAGAGAGAGAGAGAATTCATCAATGTTCAATGATAACATTTGGTTTCAAAACTTCAAATCTATAATGAATTTGAGAAATTATAATCCGACAAGTAATATCTTTTTCCAATCATATACTATTTTTATACATATCATGTAATATTATATAATACTTTAAAAATTTTGAAAAATAATATTATATAATACTTCAAAGTGTATCATATAATACTTTCATACGTATTATTTAATATTTCTAAGAAATTACTAGTTTGATAAGTAATAACATGTAATATATATACATAATTAAAAAATACTATATTAATATATACATAGATATTATCTAAGTACCCACAAAAATATTACCCTATATTAATAAACACATTAATATGATATGAATCCGATCGCACTGTACAACCACGGCAAGCAAGAGTAGGGATGTAAACGAAGCGAATCGAAGCGAATAGTAAGATATTCGATTCGAATTCGTGAAATTTAGGTTCGATTCGAATTCGATTCGATTCGATGATCGAATTTCAAATTCGATTCGAATTCGGTTTGTAACAAAATTTTATATGTATTCGATTCGATTCGAGATTCGGTTTGTTTTCAAGATGTAAATTTCTATTGATTCGATTCGATCTCAAAATTCGATTCAATCTCAAGATTCGATTCGATTTCAAGATTCGGTTTGATTAGAATGAGAAACTAAAAATTAAAAAATTCATATTTTATCTTCCAATATATTATTATTGTTTTTTCAATTAAATTATTAACAATTTAATATATATATATTATTATATTATATATTTAATTTAATACATATATATATTTATTATTATATTATATATTTAATTTAATATATATATATATATTAATCGAATCGAATTTTTGAATTTAATGAATCGAATATATGCATATTCGAATTCGATTTGATAGTTATACGAACTTAAAAATTGATTCGGATTCGAATTCGAATTCAAATTTTACCGAATCGAATCGGTCTAAACGAATTCGAATCACGAATCGAATTGTCAGGATTTGATTTGAATTACACCCCTAGGCAAGAGTTAGTCTTTAACTAAACATAATTTATAAGACTTGTTTCTACAGTGATGAGAACAAAATTATTATTTAGAATTGGTGGAATAATATAAATGTTTTGTTATTTTTGTCCATTAAGATAGGAATATCAATTTTTAGCCATCGTTATTTCTAAAAAAAAAAAAAAAAAGAATAAAAAAATAGCCATCATTTGATTACTATAATATTTGTTAATTTATCATAACGATGAAAATTAATCGGTATATATGTAATTTGACATGGAAGATATACAATAATGCAAATATGATTTCAAGGATATGTGGGGTTTCAACACTTCTATACTAGCTAATATATATCCAATATAATATAATATTTATTATTTATAAATATATACACATACATATGCTTATATGTTTAAATGGATAGTGGATAATACACCTTGTACATATATTGTACGATTATAGCGCATATAATATAATATATATGATTGGGTCAAGATTGGGAGTTAAGTAGATGCTATGAAATTTATTTTCTAAATTAAAGTGTATTTATACGTCTCCTATTTAAATATACTAGAGATGTTGATATGATAAAATAACCTAACGATCGATGGCAAACATATATAAATTAATAATAGTATATGTTATATATGTGGAAATTAAGTTATAACTATTTTCTTTAAAAGTTAAAACTTAGTACTCAAATTATAAATCTTAAAGAGTTTTAATAAATGCAACATACGCAACATTTAAAAAAATATTTATGTATATTACATATTTTGATTAACAATAAAACTGTATATAAAAACTTATTATTTAAAGAGAATTAGATATCAGCTTCCACCCTCCTAAAATACATGCTTAAAAAAATTGAAGCAATTTTTAAGCACATATTGTTAAATTATCAATTCTAAATGGTCAAAAATAGTTTGAAAATATTTTAGATGCAAAAATAATTGTGGTGTTTTTTCAAATATTATTTGTCTTATAAAGTATTAATGCTTTGTCATAAGAGAGATGAAAAAATCACAAGCAAAAACATTATGAAATATGCATACAAATGCAGAAGAAATTAAAAAAAAAATAGACGAAAACTATTTTACAAATTGAGAGATGATTAAATATTAAGAAACAAAATAATTTAGACAGAAAATGTTAAAAAGGGCAAGTGATTGTACGAACCTTCTTGTTTCAATCATCAACCTCTGATTTCTCTCTCTCTCTCTCTCTCTCTCTCTCTCTCTCTATATATATATATATATATATATATACATGCATTCGTACACTTGCATTGAATGCAGGAACTTCTCTTCTTCTCTAATTTAAGATACACAGTTGACATTTTCCAAACTACTTGTCTTCACACGTCTTCTAAATGCATCATTCATCATTTTTCTAAATATCTATAAAATGAAATAGCTGATTACATCCCATACTTAAGGATTAATTATTTAGTTTCAATGAGAGATTAAAATATACTAGAGAAATTCATGTAGCTCTCTTGTAAAGTTTTCGTATATATAATTTTGTAAGGTAATAAATTCGTAGAATAGACATATCCTTATGTAAATAGATTTGTTTGTCCATATAATTTGGTTCTTTATTAATTCCTTTTATCTTTATTTTTCTAAACATGAAATATAAGATTTAATCAAACACGAAACAAATCATAAGTTTTGTAGCTCAAATCATATCCTATCTTAATAAATGTGTAAATTGTGTGATGATTAGGATTCAAATCTGGATCACGCAGACTTTCCTCTCTTCCACTTCCTCTATCTCATTTAAAAAAAGTAAAAAATCAAACATGAAATAATAGAAATTCGATCAGAAATTCCCTTAAACATAAGACCTTAATCTAACTGGCTAATTCAACTTGATCCATCATTTTGGTTCACCATTAGGTTATGCTAGGTATAAATGATTTAAAAGATAAAATTTCAAATCTAACGTATCCAAATATTAAAGAATATCTAAATATTAAAGAAAATTCAAAATCCATTCAAATTGTTTAAAAATGAAAGTAATAAATATCAAATTATATCAATTCAAACATCATCAATAAATTTTCTTCTATTAATTTCATGTTATTTCTCAAATCCTTAGCTCCAAACACAACCTTAGTGAAATTCGTGGTTGATATTTTTTAAATTGACCTTTTTCTTTGGGTCATTTTCTTCAAGATCATATTTGAAATAGTGATTGAGAGTAGCCTTTTGTCTTTTGTCTTTTAGATTTAGCCTTGGTCAAACTCCAACATGGAAGAGCAACTATAAGATATATAGTAAGTTAGTTGGTCTAAATGGTCACATGTCTTTTTTATACTCTTAATCTTACCAATAATATTGTAACATCAACACCAATTTTAAGATATGATTCAAATCACCTTTATAACAAATAATACTAAACTAGGATCCTTTTGTGTGCTTCTAGCTAGCATACCATTATAGTATATATCAATATTATATACCATTTCAAATTTCTTTTTCTTTCCAAATTGAAAGCATGGGGTTATATTTTTTGAAATGATATTGTTTTGATACCATAATACCAACTATTGTGTTTTAAGAGGATTCAAACCAATTATAATCAATGCAAGTGAATAGACATAGTACCCAAAAATTATATAAAAAAATTGTATAATATATAATTTTGTTTTGAAAATAACTAAATAATATATTTATATCAATCAAAATTCATAAGATCTTGATTTTTAAGGACCTTTTAATATAAATTAATTTAATAAACCAAAGTGGGATAATTTAATCTAGAAATTTGAAGTTAGAAAACAATTCGAAGTGAAAGAACATTGTAAGTGCTAAAAATAAGTGGGCCACCATCTATGGGTTAAGGCCCATCGTTATTTGATGGAGATACTTTCTTGGGTTCTGGCCCACCACTTTGTTGTCCCATAAAAAATAAATTGATTTCTAAGTAAATTGTGATAAAGGATAAAATAGATCAAATTATAAAAGAAAAGGGGCAGCAGAGTTTAGTGAACTCAAATTTATTTTGCAAAAACTTGTAAGTACCCGTCTCATTTAAGACCGTATTGAATGAATTGATCTAATTTATTCATCCATAAAATTTTCATTTTATACAAAGTCTCGCATAAAATCTATTTTATTTATTTTAACATATAGCAAAAGATATCAAAATGTCAAAAGTAGTCTTGGCAAAAAATTATGGTCTTTAAGGGTGCAAATAAACCCATTCCAACTCCTCTTTATTCAAACTTGTATTTTTAGGGAACTTTGAAAAATTATTTGTGAGATTAATTTGATTTTAATCCAAATTGAGCATGAATAAACTCTGATCATCAATTTTTGAACACGTGCTTTACTATTTCTTTTATTAATTGACTCGGAGTTTGAATGGAGGTTTTAAAATATATTTAGGCTTGATTTTTAACAATCCAAACTCAAACAAGGTTTATGTGCTAGAATTCAAATTATATATCACATAGCTAGGTTTTATATCAGTTTTAATTAACATAGCATGGTTTGCACTTGGTGAATTTTCCAAATTATTCAGCCTTTTACATAAATAAAAATAAAAAATATGCCTTTTTACAAATGTAAATTAAGGTCCAATATCTATTGGGCCAATTACATGGCCCAATTTAGTTATTTAGAAACCTTAAACAGTTTGGGCCGGCTACTGACTTAGTAATTTTAAGTAAGTGCAGCCATCCAACATATTGTTTATCACTTAAAAAAAAATAATAATAATTCTTGTTTTTCATATTTTAAGGGTTAATTACAACTTACCATTTCAACTACGTGTAATTTAACATTTTTAATCTTTTTTCATAATTTGAATCCTCTTATTTTTTCGTATGAAATTTAAATTTAATATGTCAGATAAAATCCTAACACTTGATTTCTAATACGTATATAACTAGATTATGTTTGTTGAAAAAATTACATTAAATTTTAAGTTAGATAGGAAAAAATGAAACTATTCAAAATTTACATAAAAAAACATAATGAGAATTTTTTTTTTTAGGAAATGTTTAATTACTTGGGAACTTTGTCCAACAAAGTATAACATCATGGTTTTGGTCAGAGACTGACATTGTATCATTGAAGACCTAGTATTTTAACACATGCTTCTATTGAAAGCCTACCTTAAAGAACCAATCTTAAAGCCTCAGTCACCTTAACTTGGAAGCAAAACCCTTTCTATTTTTTACACACAAATCTACACCTATAAAACTCTCTCATCACAACTTCCTTCACATCATCTCTCATTCATTCAAACACATTACACTGATCACCAAACATGGCTCTCCCTTCATTTCCCAAGCTATTGTTTCTTGCAAGCTCCATCTTCTTTTCCTTGATGATCACGGTATCGGCCCACGATTTCTCGATCGTGGGCTACTCACCGGATGACCTGACCTGCATCGACAAGCTCATAAACCTCTTTGAATCATGGGCAGACAGGCACAGCAAGAAGTACGAGAGCCTTGAGGAGAAGTTGCATAGGTTCGAGATCTTTAAGGATAACTTGAAGCACATTGATGAGAGGAATAAGATCACTAGCAACTACTGGCTTGGTCTGAATGAGTTTGCTGATATGAGCCATGATGAGTTCAAGAAAATGTATTTGGGGCTCAAAGCTGATCAATTGCCTAGTAGAAATCAATCCCCAGATGAATTCAAGTACCGGGATTTTGAGAACTTGCCTAAATCCGTGGACTGGAGAAAGAAAGGAGCAGTTACTCGGGTCAAGAACCAAGGTTCATGCGGTATGTATAACGAGCTTCATCCGTCGATTCTTTAAAAGTTGTCAATCTAGTCCCGATTTCACTAACAGACCTACATTGTATCATATATTTGAACTGATTATTTTCTAAGACCTCTTGTTATAAACAATGCAGGAAGTTGCTGGGCCTTTTCGACTGTGGCTGCAGTCGAGGGGATAAACCAGATTGTGACAGGGAACCTAACAGAACTGTCTGAACAAGAGCTGATTGACTGTGACACAACCAACAACAATGGCTGTAATGGAGGCCTAATGGATTACGCGTTCTCCTACATCATTTCCAGTGGCGGCCTTCACAAGGAAGAAGACTACCCTTACCTTATGGAAGAAGGCACATGTGAAGAAAACAGGGTAAGCAGAAATAATCATGAACTAACAATGTATGTATATATGCAGTGGTTTTCAAGATTTGAATATGTTAATGTTTTCTATGAGTTTTTTTCAGGGCGAATCAGAAGTAGTCACCATTAGCGGATACCACGACGTACCTGCAAACAACGAGCAAAGTCTGTTGAAGGCACTGGCTAACCAGCCACTTAGTGTGGCCATTGAAGCTTCTGGCAGAGATTTTCAGTTCTACAGTGGAGTATGTACTTATAACCCTTTTTCTAACAAGCTTTGGTGTTCTTACAGAGATGGGGCTTTTTTCTTTTTCACTAAGATTTTGATTATGTGGATGGTGTGTAGGGTGTGTTTGATGGGCACTGTGGGACTGAGCTCGATCACGGTGTGACAGCCGTTGGATATGGATCAAGCAAGGGAGCAGATTACATCATTGTGAAGAACTCATGGGGCCCAAAATGGGGAGAGAAAGGATTCATAAGAATGAAGAGAAACACAGGAGAGCCTACCGGGATATGTGGCATTAACAAAATGGCCTCTTTCCCGACTAAAGACAAGTGAACTATAATGCGATCTATCTCCGTTTTATTGAATTCAAGAAAATAAGAAGCACTGTTCCCTTCCTTTTATCTTTCTTTTTTCCGTATTGTTAAAGTGTAATCTTTGTTGAAAACTATATTGGAAAAAACTCATTTGTTTGAAGAAATTTTATGTTCATTAACATTCCAACAAAACAAGTACATGATTGATGAGAAAACATTCCATAGACTGCAGTTGATTTCGTAGACTAAGACACAAAACAGGTTCTACTCACATTTTGCAACTATGCCTTCAAAGATGCCATCAGGTCTGAAAGTGGGACAAAATAGCCTCGGATCAACGGGCCCCGGCAGGGTGAACGAGAGTGTGAAGGGTCCAGGTGGGCATTGCTGCCGGAATTTCATCTCAAATGCTCGAGAATATTTTCTGACGATTTTTTCACCAGTGGATGTCACTCCTCGAACACAGACCTTTCCATCCCTTTCAATCTCACAGTTGAATTCACCTAACAAAGCAAAAGGCTATGAACATTTTTCATGCATAAAGAGGTTAATTTGTTTGTTTAAAAGCACCCAGATTACTACAAATTTACCAGGATCTTGCTTGACTCCAGGGAGAGATACACAAAAATAATACGCAGATTTGCTAAAGCCGATGTCTACAACTCCGACAGGTGGTCCTGTTCCACCTTCACAAGCTGTTCCCGTTAAGACGATAGATGTGTTTGAACACCATTCTTCCACCTTCGGAACAGGCAGCAGTGGCAACACAAATGGCTGGGCCAAATTGCAGGTGCTTGGATATGTCAACAATGGCAAAGGATCACATTGACTCCTTTTTTCATCCACATCTTTGCGTTTATCTTTATCAGGGTCCACTATCAAATCATCTACATCCACTGGGGCTTTGCTTCTTTTCCAGATAATTTCGTTCATCTTCCAAGAGTTCGAGCTATCCACTCTGATATTCACTCAATTTTTAGAAGTATATAGAGAAGCATTGTAAAGAACAAAAGCATAGAAAGAAGGCAGGATCTATCACATCTCATTATCACAGACTCTGATATCCAAAACATTCCAAGACATGTCGAGGTCAACTATAATTATTAAACCACCAGTAAGTTGGTTAGTCACTTCCTTGTAGTATAGGATGTTTCCTTTCCAAATTTACGAAAGAATTAGCAATGTGCTGCTCACATGTAGGAGAGACTTTTGAACTTTTTTAACATTTTCCTGATCTGATTAGTAAAAGGGCCGAGATGGGTAATGGAAAGCGATGAGGGGAGACAATTATGGTTCATGCTAGCTAAAATGACAGCACGAATTTAGGCCTGATGTTCGGACTGAACTTGAATGAGAATTATGAAGCTCAAAGTTAACTCGTTACCATCTTTTAGTGATCGAGCTTATCTGAGATTGAGCATGAAGCTAAAATCAATGATCTAGAGAAAGATAATCAAAGCTTGCTATAATCATAGTAATTGACTTTTGACCTCAGCATCCACTTTCTTGAAAGCTTGATTGTCGCTAGAACGAACTAGAACTCG
Organism: Scutellaria barbata; assembly: GCA_028654395.1. Lineage (NCBI taxonomy): Eukaryota > Viridiplantae > Streptophyta > Magnoliopsida > Lamiales > Lamiaceae > Scutellaria > Scutellaria barbata. The sequence goes on from CM053652.1 coordinate 5,144,225, forward strand.
ACCCTGTCTCTATAAAGTGGCCCGACTCATCTTGCACCCCCCACCGACACAGTTAAGTGCTTCCCACACTACTAAATGTACATCAAAAACACTAATTAACACTCGAAAATGGTATCTGAAAACATGTTGAAAGATCATTAACAAACTAAACTAAAACTTGGAAGCCAGCTTGCAATAGACAAACTAATAAATGTTTGTTTGACCTCAAACTCTACCTTTTCGAAAGCTCGATCGTGGGCCCCACTCAACTCCTTTGAGTTTCATTCTTGCTTTGCTATCCAATTAGAGCTCAAGCCCTGTCTAACTACGTGGTTTGACTCACACCCCACCCCAGCCCACCCCGCCCCATTATCGACAAGGTAATGGGGCCCCACCTCATAACCTGAAATTTCAAGCAATGTAGCCAGCTCCGTTTCTAGGCTACCTCAAACTTAATCAACTCTATAAAATGGTCTCAAAGAATTCCCCAAAGATCATCAACATAAAAACAAAACAGCATTTTAAATATCACTTTCATGGAATATCTTCCCCGCCCATTAAACATTCGATTCCAAAACCTAAGAATACAATTAAGATCACATTTTCATAATAGATTAGTAACAAAATTGAAATTTTTGTCCAGTAAAGTTAAGCTTCGGGAATAAAACTTAAAAGCACCTGAAAATTGAAAATGTGGTAACTTAACTATGAAAAAATGGGGTTAAATTACTACACGACATAAGAATGGGAGCATGGAAAACTGATTAATTCAAGAATTAATTTAAACTACAAAAACGTTAAAGAAGTCGTAGATGAAAAACAGGAAATTTGAGCAAATTTAAGCGCGAAAGAGAAGATGGGTTTTGTGATTATGGAATAAAGATAAGATTAGCAGAGTGAGCTCACCGAAACGACACAAGAACAAGCGTTTTGCCTGCTAATGGCTACTGCTGCTGCTGCTGCTGCTTCTTCCCCCCTGCAAACGGTTGGAAGATAAATACTGTTTCTCACTCTACTCGCTTCTAAACATAAATCGAAACATTCCCTTTGATTTTTCATTAATTATAAATAAAAAAATTGCAGAAATCATACAATTATAAAAATGAAACGAAACGTGGTTAATGTTGTGATTAAAGAAATTTAAAGTTACATATAAATGTTTATGTTTAAAATAATATTAACTTATTAAGTATAGTTCGCGACTCTTTTATACTTATTTCTATTTTATTTTATAATTAGTATTCAAACTATGTTGGAACTTGGAACTAATATTGAAAGACTATGAAAAGACGATCTTGTCCCTAGTGCACTTGATTTCAATGCAATTGTAATTTACTTGTCGTGACTTTAGTGTGAATAATTTGATTTCAGCCATTTAATGTCTTTCGGCTGAAGCATTTATAAAAAAACAAAAAAAGAAAAAAAACCCTAGTATCATGGACCAACAAATAAAATATATGGGCTTTCATTGATGGTCCCTAGTGACAATATTTATTTTTTTCTATATTTTCATTGTTTTTCTTTTTAGGTCTAAATTTTTAATCCAACGCTCACTAATTGTAACAATAGTACCATTTGGCACTTTTTCATATCAAAATTAGGGAAAACAAGTCTTTTATCTTCTAAGTTTACTCGTTAGATTTTTCATTTTCTATTTTTCACATTTTGGTTTTTTAGTTCTTTATATTAAAAAAAAAAAAATTGGTCCCACTTACCTACTACAATATTTAATATTTTTTTTTTTATGAATTAGGTATAATTATATTAATAAGTGAACCCAAAAATTTGTGAAGATTACCATCGAACTCTTTAAATATAAAAAAACTAAAAAATTCATCAAGCGTTTTAACTGATTTCTGTGAGTAAAAATCACTCATTTTTATTGATATCATACTATATTTTCACATTTTAAGTTTTAAGGTGGTTATATATTGTAAATGTGATAGTTGAACGGGATAATTTGTAGTAAAAAAATAAAAAAAAAATATTTATTAACATATCATAACAGATTAAATATCAAGTTCAAAAAGAAAAGATGATAATTAGAGAATAGAAAAACCAATTAAGTAAATTTAGAGGATGGAAAAAGATATTTTCCCTCAAATTTACATTGTTTAATGGTATTCTAAATAAGCCTAAGCGTTATTTCGTATTTGTCAAGTTGGAATTGATTTTTATTTTTTTAACAATAAGATAAAATACAAAATTTACATATCTGCCCGACAACAGAGAGTGCCTTGTTATTAATACTAGTCAAAAGTCTTGACTCTTGTCACCGCAAAACTTGATGCGTTTTTCCTCTATTTAGTAATTTAAACAGATCAGGGAATTTGGATTGAAGATGCATTTGAGTGAGAACGAGGGGATTGAGGACAAAACCTTCGTGGTAACGGACGGGCTGGGCTTCGTGGGCTCGGCCCTCTGCGTTGAACTTGTCAGAAGAGGGGCACGTCAAGTCCGGGCCTTTGACTTCCGGCCCGAATCACCTTGGTCCCACGATCTCCGCCGTCTGGGTGTTAGTTGTATTCAAGGTCTCTTTCTTTATTTCCAAATTTTTTTTATTTTTTTTATTTTATGAGCTACTGGATCAAGATTTGGGTGCCCTTATAATGAATCTGTTATCGGAAAAGCATGCGAGTAGTTGATGAAATGAAGTTTTATTGAAGTGCATTTGATGTTATTGGGTTTTATTTTATTATCAGATTGATGCTATTTTGAGTGATAAAATGAGTATGTGAAGATGTTGGTGATAATTTGGGGAATCCCAGCTAATTCTAATTCTTGATATTGGGCTATGTGAATTGTAAACTATTTGCTACAAAGTATTTTTTAGTTTTGAAGATCATACATATTTGAAAACACACAATATGAAGATTTTGTTTGCTCAATATCTTAAGTTTTTGGGGTTATCCTTTGCATTAATATTGCCTTTTTAAACACATGCTTTCTGATTACCTGCACTATCTTGACATTACTTAAATTAGAAACCTTTTTTTTTCCTTCATTGCAGATGCTTATTATGAAGTTGCTCATGTTAGAATTTCCACAAGTATTGTGTTAAACAAACATGCCAAATTGTGCATATTTCAGGGGATGTTTCCAAGAAGGGAGATGTTGAGAAGGCTTTAGAAGGGGCTGATTGTGTTTTCCATCTTGCTTCTTATGGCATGTCTGGCAAAGAAATGATCCAGTTTGGGCGTGTCGATGAGGTAAACATAAATGGAACCTGCCATGTGTTGGATGCTTGCTTGGAGCATGGGGTCAAGAGACTCGTGTATGTTAGCACATATAATGTTGTATTTGGTGGGCGAGAAATTATAAATGGAAATGAAGCCTTACCATACTTTCCCATCGATGACCATGTAGACCCATATGGCCGTAGTAAATCTGTAGCCGAACAGCTAGTCCTGAAGCACAATGGTCGACCATTCAAGTAAGTCGTTTTCCATACCTTTCCAATCACATGCTAAATAATGATTCTTTAAGTGTAAAATTATGGTTTGGTGGTGGTTTGTATCAATGCAGGAAGAAGAAGGGGAAGCTTTACTCGTGTGCAATCCGTCCTGCTGCTATATATGGACCAGGTGAAGAAAGGCACTTACCTAGGACTATAAAACTCGCCAAGTTGGGTCTTCTCCTGTTCAAAATTGGTGATAAGAATGTGAAATCAGATTGGGTCTACATTGATAACATTGTATTGGCTCTACTCTTAGCCAGCATGGGCCTTTTGGATGACATTCCCGGGAGAGTAGGACAGCCTGTTGCTTCTGGCCAATCCTACTTCATATCAGATGGTAAATCTTGATATGGCTTCATTGCTCTAGATTGGACTGAATTCATCTTGGGATTCTTGGAAAAGTCTTGTTGGCCCTCAAATTCGATAATGTTGCGTGTCTCTTAGTCTTTTCTTTATAATCGACAGGTAATCCAGTCAACAGCTTTGAGTTCCTCAGGCCGCTACTTAAAAGTTTGGACTACGACTTGCCAGAGTTATCATTGCCCGTTCCACAGGCTCTTATAATAGGAAAGTTTTTCTGGGTGGTATATTCACTTCTATATCCTTGGCTTAGTCGAAAGTGGCTTCCTCAGCCTATGTTCCTTCCTTCTGAAGTCATCAAGGTGCTATTTATAAGTCAACATGGTATCTTCTATCTTGTGAAATTAGAGCAAGGAAGATTAATAAATATTCTTTGGCATTGACAGGTTGGTGTGACCCATTACTTCTCGTTTCTGAAAGCGAAGGAAGAGCTGGGATATAGGCCTCTGGTAAGTCCTCAAGAGGGTATGGCCAAAACGATCACATACTTTAAGGAGAGAAAGAGGAGAACACTAGACGGGCCGAGCATATACGCATGGCTTTTCGTTGTGATTGGAATGTCAACACTCTTCTGTGGTGCATACTTGCCTGACATCGGCCCCGTTCCCCTCTTTAGAGCCATTAACCTTTTCGTTCTGCGCTCCATCCACATAATACAGCTTGTTTTCGTTGCTGCTGTGGCAGCACACATTGGTGAGGGTGTGTATGCATGGCGACTTGCAAGAAAATGTGATCCTGAAAATGCACTAGGTTGGTTTTGGCAGACTTCTGCTTTGGGATATTTTTCATTGCGTTATTTGTTGAGAAGAGCTCAAAAGGTTGGCTAATTTATGTGATTCTCTAGTTTTGTGAAACAATGCATATTACGATTGGACATTTCTTGACTTCCTTTTGGGCTATTGCAAAAACGAATTCAGCAATTACTTTTAATTTGTTATTGAAATGATTTTTTTTCAAATTACAAGGTATACAGCCAGCTCCATAATTAAAAGATCATCCACAATTATACGTGTGAATCACGTGGGTGATAGGACCCACTATCGATCTAAAAACACCTTTATTTAAAACACAATCCTACATCAATTTAACATTAAAAAATATATTTTTTCTCTATTTTCTTTCTCCCCTCAATCCTCAATCTCTCACACTTTTTGTTTCTGATGTAAAAACACACACCAAAAAACCTCAAACACACATACAAATTAACTAAATTATGTTTTAGGGAATCACACTCACGTTACCATTGTTGTGGGTGCTTTAAGCTACCTCAAACTTAATTAATTCTATGAAATGGCTATGTAATTAAAAATATTGAAATTGTAGATAAATGTTTATGTTGTAATTACCTTTTGATTAAACTTCTTAACTTTTTATATACTTATTCTATTACGAGAATTAGATGACATGCATTGCACGTGGAGATCAATTCAAATAATGCAAATATCTTATACATAACACTTTTATATTAGAGTTTTAATTATAATAGAATTTTATAGGATTTTGAATTAGTTATAATTCTAAAATATAAAAGAGTTGCACTCTTGTACAGCTGTTGCAACTAGGCTGACCCAGATCCAATTGATAATTTATATATATATATATATATATATATATATATATTTTTTTTTTTTTTTTTTATTTACCCTAATTTCATCATTCACACTTTTTTTTTTTTATCTTCAACTCATCTTACTACAACTTCTTCTCCATCTTCACTCACATCTTCTTCTCCATTCGCGCATTTCTTCTCGAACCTTTGTGAAATATGTTATCAACAATTGCAAACAAGAAACATGAAAAATGAATATAAAAAATTCAAATAATCGTGCAAATAACTCATCTTTATTAGTTTGAAAATACATGAAATTGTGTCTGATTTCATGTTCTTAATGTTATATGATAGATGATCATTCAAATACACATGAAATAGTGGAGTTATCTATTCACGAAGATGAATTTATTGATACATTTGATATAATTTCTGAAATAAATGAGGATAAGAAATCTATCTCATAAAAGTATCATTCTTAAAACATAAAGGTCATCATTGTATAAATTAAAGATATTACTGAATACACATAAAAGTTTTCATTATTTTATACTTGATACATTCTTTTAGTTCAACTCTACTTTTGTCACATAAAAGTGACACTAATAAAATATAAATATTACCCAACAATAATGTAAAAGTATTCATTATGCTGCATAAAAATTTTCATTTTCTAAATTACTTAGAAAATATTTTAACTCTAAATATTTTACCTCTATATGCATTAAGGTATTCTTAATATCAAATAAATTTATTTTCAACTACACATAAAGGTATCCTTTATATAAATTATTATTATTATTATTATTAATTTTGTTTCATGCCAAAATCTTTATATACAAATTCGATGGTCTTTATGTACAAATTATGTGACATTTATGTATAATTTTCATGATCTTTATGTACAATAACTTAGGAAAAAAAGAAGAATTTCAACAAAATTTGTACATAGATACCATTATGTTATATTCATATGACCCTTATGTATATTCATGTGACCTTTATGTACAAATATTCATACATTTATATACTTTTATATATTGCATAAAGGTATGGATATTTGGACATAAAGGTCACATGAATATTATATAAAGGTATCTATGTACAAATTTTGCTGAAATTTTTCATTTTTTTTCTAAGTTACAATGCATAAAAGTCACAACATTTATACATAAAGGTTACACCATTTGTATATAAAAGTCACCAAATTTATATATAAATGTCAAAACATAAAATAAGAAAAAAAAATCACGAATTCGAGTCGGGTCAATCCGAATTGCATGATCTTAGATCCATGCACCAGGTGTACAGGAGAATTTGTTAATATACAATTATTTAAATATAAAAAATTCTAAATTACTATTTTAATCTTAAAATAATAATTATTAATAAGAATATATTCAACAATCCATATTTTATAAAAAACATTCACACTTTTAATAGATAATAGAAATATATATTTTTATAGAATTAATATCAATTTGCTACTTAGACCTAAGACACTTTTTTTTCTAGTTAGTACTTAAAATTTAACTTTTCTTCGATCATTAGTCATGCTTTACGAAATTTTTAGATTGTTATCTAAATTCAATACTTTTTTTTTTTAAGCAAAAACAACTGCTGGTGGAAAAAGGCCTTTCTCATTAATTGCAGATCATCCTTGAGTTGATACCATATGTATAAGATTGATAAATATTTTCTTTACTTATTGATTTCATCGAACTAGCATAAAAAGGTAGAACACGGTCTGTTCAAGATTTACAACAAGGAAACAAATCAAATATTGATACAAGGAATCACTTATTAATAAATTCTATAATTATTTGAGTCAACAAATTATACAAATCGGTTATTGATACAAGGAATCAATCAAAGATAAATTCTGTAATTTTATTAAGTCAATTATACGTCCATAATTATCTCCAATATGTATAATTAGTAAGGGCATGTCCCTCCTCGTATTAGTGAAATTGGAATTTTATGTTTTAATAAAAGAGTGGTAAAAGGGAATTTACAAATATGCCCCGGCACCAAAGGCGCCTTGTAATAACTTCAAAACTAATCAAAGTGTAGTTAAAGAAAAAGCTTTAAGCATTTCCATATTTATTCTGCATCCAAAACATAGGATACATATTTTGGATTGAAGATGCATTTGAGTGAGAGCATGGGGATTGAGGACAAAACCTTCGTGGTGACGGGGCTCGGCCCTCTGCTTTGAACTTGTCAGAAGAGGGGCTCGTCAAGTCCGGGCCTTTGACTTTCTGCCCGAATCGCCTTGGTCCCACGATGTCTGCCGTCAGGGTGTTCGTTGTACTCAAGGTCTGTTTCTTTATTGCCAAAAGAAAGATTTTGACTTTTATGAGCTACTGGATCAGGATATTGGTTCCCTTATTATGGTAGTGTTAATCGGAAATGCATGAGAGCATTGAGAGGTATTGATGAGATGAAGTTTTATTCAAGTGCATTTGATGTAATCTATTTGATTTGATTGGATTTGATTGTATATCAGATTGATGCTATTTTGAGTGATAAAATGTATATGTGAAGGTGTTGTCGATGATTGGGAAATTCAATCCGAAGATTTTGTTGGGTTGTCCTTTGCATTAATATTGCCTTTTTCATTGGATGCTTTCAGATTAGCTGCAATATCTGGACATTGCTTAAACTAATTATGAAGTTGCTCATGTTTTAATTTAAGGTTACCATGGGTATTCATGTCAAATTGTGCATATTTCAGGGAACATTTCCAAGAAGGGAGATGTTGAAAAGGCTTTAGAAGGGGCAGATTGTGTTTTCCACCTCGCTTCTTATGGAAAATCTGGCAAAGAAATGATCCAGTTTGGGCGTGTCGATGAGGTAAACATAAATTGAACCTGCCATGTGTTGGATGCTTGCTTGGAGCATGGGGTCAAGAGACTCGTGTATGTTAGCACATATAATGTGGTATTTGGAGGGCAAGAAATCATAAATGGAAATGAAGCCTTACCATACTTTCCCATGGATGACCATGTAGACCCATATGGCCGTAGTAAATCTGTAGCCGAACAGCTAGTCCTCAAGCACAATGGTCGACCATTCAAGTAAGTCGCTTTCAATATCTTCCCTGTTCAAACACTTGCTAAGAAAATGATTCCCATGACACAGGTTATAATATTTGGTGCACTTTTCATTGCTTGATGTGTTCTTGGGTGATGGTTTGTATTAATACAGGAAGAAAAAAGGGAAGCTTTACTCGTGTGCAATCCGTCCTGCTGCTATATATGGACCAGGTGAAGAAAGGCACTTACCTAGGACTATAAAACTCGCCAAGTTGGGTCTTCTCCTGTTCAAAATTGGCCAAGAGAATGTGAAATCAGACTGGGTTTATATCGATAGCATTGTATTGGCTCTGCTCTTAGCCAGCATGGGCCTTTTGGATGACATTCCCAGGAGAGTAGGACAGCCCGTTGCTTCCGGCCAATCCTACTTCATATCAGATGGTAAATCTCGTCAACATTTTGATATGGCTTCATTGCTCTGGATTGGACTGAATTCAATAATGTTGCGTGTCTCTTTTTCTTTCTAATCAACAGGTAATCCAGTCAACAGCTTTGAGTTCCTCAGGCCGCTACTTAAAAGTTTGGACTACGACTTGCCAGAGTTATCATTGCCCGTTCGACAGGCTCTTATAATAGGAAAGTTTTTCTGGGTGTTATATTCTATTCTTCATCCTTGGCTTACTCGGAAATGGTTTCCTCAGCCTTTGATCCTTCCTTCTGAAGTCGTCAAGGTGCTATTTATAAGTTTCATGTTTTATGGCATGCTTGTCTGCATCAACATGGTATTAGAGCAAGGAAGATCAATAAATATTCTTTGGCATTGACAGGTGGGTGTGACGCATTACTTCTCGTCTCAGAAAGCGAAGGAAGAGCTGGGATATAGGCCTCTGGTAAGTCCTGAAGAGGGTATGGCCAAAACGATCACATACTATAAGGAGAGGAAGAGGAGAAGAGTGGACGGGGCAAGCATATTCATATGGCTCTCTGTTGTGATTGCAATGTCGATAGTGTTCTGTGGTGCGTACTTGCCAGACATCGGCCCCGTTACTCTCTTTAGAGCGATAAGCCTCTGCGCTCTATGCGCGTTGCGTTTATTGCAGCTGTGGTGGCTCACATTGGTGAGGCTCTTTAAGCATGGCCACTTGCAACAAAATGTGATCCTCAAAATGCATTTGCTTGGTCTTGGCAGACTGCTATTCTGGGATTATTTTCTTTGCGTTTATTGTTGAAAAGAGCTCAAAAGGTTGACTAGTTTATATGCTTCTCTAGTTTTTGTCAAACTAATAAGATCATGAACTTCAAAGTTTAAAGCAAGCTTTTAGATTTCGTTTTGGGAATTATTTTTAATTTGTTATTCAAATGAAATATTTCCAGCTTTTTTAAGTAAACCTTGTTCTTCAAATAAAAAGATTATTGAAAGCCCAATTTTCCCTTTCAAAATCTCTTTTTAACTTCACTTTTTTGTGCAATTAATTATTTCATTTATTTTTTCTAGTCACATTTACTTAATATTTAATATAACTATTAAATACTAATTAATGTTATAGTTATGAAATTTTTAGGGGTGGGAGCTGTGTAGGATTTTTTCCATTTTTTTAATAAATACAAATTTATAATTACAAACTAATTTCATCTAAAGTTTATTTTTAATACATGCATGATGTATCAAATTAATTATTATCACTTGCAATTTTACTTATAAGTTATGAGTTTTAAATTAAATAACATTTTCATTCATAATTCATTTTTAATACATGATGTATTGAATTCACCAATTTTTTTTTTTTGTAATTTTGTTTATTCTCAATTTTTTATTTATTTGTATTTGTAAGTTTTTATGGGAGTTGAGGATGATATTTATTTAAACAATATGCTTTCAAGTTTCAAATTAAAACTTATTTATATAAAATTTGTTTTTAATGCATCACATATCAAATTCATCACATATCAAATTCATCATTATTAGGATTTTTAATTTGTTATTTACATTGTGTTCATAGAACTAAAAAATCTAAACTAAAATACTTATAACAATGTATCAAATTTATTATTCTTATATGTGATTTTAATTATTGTCAGCTTAATTCGTATTTGTAAATTTTAAATATCAAGTTTATCATTTTTACCATTTTTTACTTTTTTTTATTTACATTGCATATACTATATATATATAAATTTGGGACATTTGTCTTCTTTTTGGTTGGTATATAATCAATTTCACAATAGTAGTAAACTAAAATATTGAAATTAAAAAAATACGTGTTTTAAGTAAAAGTTTTATTTGAGAATTTATAAATACAAAACAAGATGTCAATAAAAAAAAAATTAAAATAAATTATTTGAGAAAAAATTACAAACTTTGGTTGTAATTGTTCAAATATAACTACAAATTATGACATCCTGTGTAATCCACGGGAGAAATACTAGTATATTACTATATTGTGGGTGAGTTATATAATATCTAGTAATGATCTGAATCCATATTTTATAGACTTGATATTTTATACACTTTTTAACTCCCTTGTATATTTTGGACTATGAATATGGGTGGATATCCATATTAGGTTTTAATTAGAAAATAACCTAAAAGAAAAAAAAAATTGGTTTATTTTCTTCTTTGAAAAACTAGAACTAATATCTCGGACGTGGTGGATCTGGCTCTCATTTAAAACCATTACGCGATTTTGTTAGATTTGAATTAATTCATTGAAATTCTCAATTCAAACATCCCACCATGGGAATGCAACATAATATAACTGCCTTTTCATTTTCCATTGAAAGTGGATATTTTTAAAATGGACAAACATGTGAGATTATAGTAAAAACAAATACTAAACTGGTAGATAGCTACTAAGTATTAAGAAAGTATAATCACTTGATTGAAGTTAGATGAAAAGAGACAACCCCCAAGTACTAGAACAACAGGCAACAGCAACAACTACAATATCTGGAGTTGAAACTAAAGCTTCAATTGATTAACAACCTAACTCTACAAGGTGCATTCCTAAATACTACAGTCAAGACGAAAAACGGCTCGTGGTTCAAGATTACAAGGAGAAAATGTCACTTCCATGGTATGGTAGACATACCTTGGGGGTGGTTGTTATTGCAAGCACCAGAGCTCAGATTGAGTGGGCTTGCAGGACCACCTGAGGATTCACTGAAAGTCCCTCTTGACGGGGAGCTGCTGGCTCCGGTGGCACCTCCCAGGTTCACTTTGGGCGGAGCTGATAAAGACTCCATGTAGTTCGTTGCTTTAGGTTCCTTCCGACCATCTGCTATAAAGCTTCCCACTATCACCTGTAATATGAGAAAAAACACCCAACTTTTAGCAATGGGAACCACCATCGAAAACAAAGAACACACAGAGAGTGATGCTATCAAGAATATAACAAGGCCACTGCCATGAAATTCAAGTTTGCAATACAACAGGCTTAAGATGTTTATAAAGTACTGTTTGCATGAAGGGCACTGGATAGCTTTGGAGAGAGTAATCTCTACCTGAACAGGAGAAGCGGCTATCAGCAATCCAGCCACACAACCACCGAAAACCCTTCCATCAGGCCCAGCTAATGTTGTGCTTAACCCACCGGTTCTGCTTTTCTGACCCGCAACATCTGTTAGCATAAATGACCCCGATAGTGACAAGATATCAAAACGTCCCTACACAAACAAATAGAATGGCATTAGGGAATATTCAAACAAATTTTATAGATGCATTACACCACATGAAGTAGTGATTCTAAGGAATCCTTAGTTATTCAGACATGCAGTTTCTTAAGATGGTTAGCCTAGATGGAGATGTTTATTTAGATTCTAATTAATGTGATCAGATGTGGACATGTGAAGTGAAACATCAAGTAACTCTGAAATTGCTGGCATTCCTAAATTTAACTGGGGGCGTATACCAAGTTAAAACGAATCTAGAAGTTAGGGTTCCATAAATCAAATTAACTAATGAAAAGAGAAAAAGAAAAGATCTGATAATGTGGAAAACCTCAAAAGTTGCAGTTCCACCAGATGTTGCACATTGGCGAAGCGTCACATTCGATACGGCACCATTGGCAGAGAGAATGCAAACTGCCCTTGGACCATTTTGAGAAAATGCCATTACTTTCGAAGATACATCCTGAAACCAGTAGCTAAGATTTATTTACTTATGATAGTAGTATCATCTTATGCTCATCCATTTGCATATATGAGTTCTTGTGCCAAATGCTGTAAGAAGTCCTCATGAGAAAATACCAACTCAAAAGTAAAAACAAATATGAATAAAAGACCTTAAGAGTTAAGGCAACAACCTTTCTAGAAATGTAAAATACAGAGCAAACTCCAATCATCATAGATCAGGTGAAATATGACATAGTATCAGGTATTCCTTCAATCAGATGAAGTTGAACATGTTCTATTTAAGGATTCAAGACATCTTTTGCTGAGGTAACAAATGTTTAATGGATATGAACTCTAAGAAGCTATAGAATGGTTACAGAATATTACATCATTGAGTTATATGAACTTTTCAAAAAGGAATGTAGTAGAGAAAAGATAAAATGAATCATTTTCAATGGTTTCAAAATAATGTCACAGTTATGTAACTGTTCGAAAGAGAATTTAATAAAGGAATGATAAATGGATCATTTTCAATCAACTCATAAAGAAAATAAAAGAAAGTTTAATTATGAACCTCTCCTGCCTTCACATTAATAACATGAGGTATGAATCCAATTCCAGTTGAGCCTGCAAGCATAACTTCATGTAAGTTTCACGTTAAGATAATTACAACAATAATGAAAAAAAGAAGTAGAGAATGCAGATGAATAGGAACAGTGCCACATGGAATAAATTAATATCAGACTTTCATATAAAAGAAAGCTTTACTACGAAGTATTTCAATTGTAAAACTATATATTTAATAATGACACTTAAAGGAAAGAAGCAGAAACATTGACAACTATAATGATTACCAGCATGGGTAAAAAATGGTATAGTGAAAGAGTATTTCCATTTTAAATAAAAACCTAATAAATAAAATATATTACATAATTAAAGCAAAAAGAAAAGAGACCACTTTCTGTTACTTCAACATAGGTGGCAAAGCAGACAGACAATACAATTAAGAGAGAGAAAGCAATAATCAACCAAGAGTATCTGTATATCTAACACACAAGGGTATTCTGGTAAATTTACTTTTCATTAGATTCTTGAATCTTGAGTTGGTCAGATCCATTTTCTTGCCAATATATAAAACGATCTAATATCACACATACAGCATTAGCACCTATATATAGTTCAGATTAACAAACATGATCCAAAAGCAGATAACATAAATAGATGACACATCTAAAAGACATGAAATATAAGAAAGAGTCAATTGAAATCCCAGCTGCAATTAACCATAATCCCTCAGATCAATCATATGTTTACCTATGTATATACATGAAGAAACAATATTTCAAGGGGGCAAGATCTGAATTTTATCATTAAAAAGATCATATTACCAATAGCTTCCATTTGCCTTTTCTTGTTGCTTGAGCCAGGGGGTCTGCCCCTCCCCTTCTTGACACTGGGCGACGCAGATCCGCCCAGTGGTTGTTGGGTCTCCATCGCCGACGAGGGAGGAGAAAAGGTCTGTGACTGCGGTATAGCCACGCTCGTGGGCTGCTGGGCCGTAGCCATGGACATGCTGCCATCTGGCCCATATTTCCTGGGTCGACCCCTCTTCCGCTTCTGATCACCGGAGTTCAAATTCATCGGTTGTTTGTCCACCGGGGCGCCGCCTCCGGTGATTGATTGGTACGGCGTCGACGAGCCCACAGGTCTGTACGCGCCGTCGACGGTGTAGGCCACGCGCATTTGCTGATCCAGCTGCGGATGGGAAGCCGGCGGGTGTTGCCCCGGCGAGATGGTCGGAGTGACTGCGAACGGCTCGCGGCTGGTCATGACGTTGGCGGCTTCCGATACACCCGACATTTGCCGGGTTTCCGAAAATACCCCGAAGAATTCCAGAAATTACCTAAAGAAAAGAAGAAATATTGTGGTAAAATTCGCAGATCTTCAGTAGTTAACAAAGAATCTTACACTTAACTGGCAAAAAGAAAGGCCTGATTAATGACGGCATTACTAATTGACCTAACAAGAAAAACATGCACGCAGATTACTCTTTCAGCTCAAGAACTCAAACTCAAGAATTGAAAAACTTGCGAAAATTCCAAAAAAAAAAAAAAAAGAAATTCAGTGAACGCGAGAGCAAAATTCAAGAAAAAGAAAAAAAAAAAAAAACAACAACAACAACAACAACTGGACTGAAGAACTGAAGAAGAAGAAAGCATTTTGCTTAAACCTTGCAGATTCAGCAGAATTCACCAAATATTTTCAAGGGATCGAGCTCGAAACAACCGAAAAGCTCGAAACTAAAACTTGAAAAAGATAAATAGTTTTCAAAATTCTTAATTCTCACCTATTTACTGTAAATAATAAATAACCTAAAACTCAGAATAAAAATAAATAAAATCGGCAAAATTAGAGAAAAATCATGAATAACTTACCAATAAATAGAGAAAATTTTGTGTATCAGCGAAGAATTAACAAGATGCAAACGAGAAGGTAGGGATTTTTTCTAGGGATTGTGAGTAGAGAAGAAAAGGGTTTTTTTATTTGCGGAGAAAAAAGCTTTTCGTATTGTTAATTATTTATAATTACGAGGGACCGTCTTGTTAAAAGCCTTTTTCCTTATTTCGCATTAAATATAAATATAAAACATAAGGATGAAAGGTTAATGTAATTACAATTTCACCATCACTCTCTCTATAAATTCCTTTTCATACTCGCTTTATAGATGCATAATTTCGATTGACCCCCAATATTTAATTTAATTTCACTATTTAAACTTGGCATTATTATTCAAAGATTAAGCTAGATCTCGATTATGTTTTACTGATAATGATTCTCTTCATTGCTTGGTTAACTATGCAATTTGAATATTATTGCACTGCTTATAAAACCAATTTCAAAGATTTAATTTTACTTAAATTGACATCAAAATAACATTAGTATCTTGATATAATAGTCTCATTGGGTAAAATCATTAGAGATTTTTGAATATGCAATTTAAGGCTAAATAGTAGGTTAACTATTAATTCAAGGTTTTAAGAATAGAATTTTCATTTAGAGGCCATCAAAAGTGAGACTCCTTACAATTCTAAATTATTTATAAATATTTTAAATTCAGTCTCAAAAGATTGATGAATTCAAAAATATAATAAAATAATTATATTCAATAATGATTTTACAAGATTAGAAAATTGAAGAATGTCAAATGTAGTCTTACAAAAGTATTTCATTGATAGTTTTATATTTTTATACATAAATAAATAGTTTTTATTTTCGCAGCCCTAAATTGATAATATTATAATATATTTTTGACGTTGAATTGATGAAGCTCTACATAATTTTTTTTATCAAACCATCCAAACTATATTATTTTTCTTTAGTTGGCATCCACATCACAACGGTGGTGGGATTTTGTGTTGAAGCCAAGATCTTTGCTATTTTTAGATTGGAATAAAGACGGTAAAGAAAAAGATGTGAAGGCATTAAAAGCGTCAATTTTTAATTGTTGTTTGTATTTTTATTTTTTTTCAAATCAAAGATCAAAATGACAAAAGCTAACTCCATTGCAAAAGCTTGAGATTCTATGGTGCGTATATCAACCTAATATTTCACTACTAATATGTTGTCGATAACAAATTAAGAAATAATTGAGTCTCTTATAACACCATCTTCTTATATGAGATGAGTTAATCTACGATCCATACCCTATGATTCACATATTATTTGTGGATAATGAGACTTCGTTTTACGGTAACAGAAAGAAAGCCAGAAATTTTATTTTGAGGTCTACTCATAGTATATGAAAATTTGAAATAGGTACAAATTAATATATATTTAGATACATTTTCATTCACAGTGAACATATATTCAATTTTGAATTATTAATATTTTTTTAATAAATTTGTATTAATGATTTAATGCTAAAATAATAAAACTCAAATATTGGATATTTAAATAATTCAAGTCTAGTTAATCACAAATATAATTTATTCATTTTAGTTATTTAGAAAACTCAAACCACCATTCTATTATTATACATTTAGTATCTAAAATGATTAAGAAAAATCAAAGGTTGAAAAAAATGTGAAGATATAAGGTTTATGTATAATTAAGAGATAATATATATATATACTAAATTTAGTCTAATATAAATAGATACATGCCATACATAGTGTTAAATAAAATGTCCTCCATTGTTTTCTACCCAAAGAAAAGTAAATAGATAAATTCATAAATCAGACATCTCACGATCCCATTCATAGTAAAGTATAACTTCATATACATTAAATTATTATATTTTAATATGTTTGTGTATCATTTAGTGCACTATGAAATATCATTTTAATATATTATATTCTAACTTTATATTAATGTATCAAATGTTATATGCTAAAAAGTATCACTTATTGTCGATAAAAATTACCACCTAGTATATGTTAAAACTTGTTATTTGTTAAAATGTCACTTAGTGTATATTGAAATAGCACTATTGTCATGCTAAAATACTGGTCAATGTACATTAAAGTATCACTTGTTATATATATTAAAGTATCATTATTTATATGTTAAAATATCATTTATTATATCTTAAATTATTACGTAACTAGTTTTGGACACGTGCATTGCACGGGCTTCATAACTCATTTAATTATTTCTTCTTAATCATATATTTGTTACAGTAATTTTACTTTCTATATAATGAGAGAATGCGATCATTATAGTTATCGATGGAAAGAATTGTCAACAGTTGACATTTTATCATTTTTGATATTTGTTATTATATATATATATATGATACTTCTTTCTTACTCTGTAAAATATTATTTCTGATATGTTTTATTTTCATTTGTTTTCTTAAAAATGTCAAAGTTAGTTATTTGTTGGTGGAGTTTTGTTGATTTAATTATTGTGTTAGATTTTTTTTTTTTACATATGTTGTTGATAATGATCAAAATTTGGATTTTTCGAATAAATTCACGTATTTATCTTTAAATTGGTAAATTTACCTCCATTACGAAAAAAGTTAACGTAGTGTTTACTTTTCAAATTGGTAAAGTTTAAATTTACTTTTTACATTTTCAATTTCTTTGATTTTGCCTCCATATTTATTATTTTTAGTCCTCATATTTTTTTTATTACTTTGAAAAGATAAAAATTTAACAAAAATAAAAGTATATTTTGTAAGTAATCATAAAATATAGTGCATGGGGCAACAAAAAATTGAAAATATTGGGAGCCAAATTAAAATTAATGTATTATATAATTTATTCAAGTAATTCTAAAATTTTGTTTGAGATGTGTCAATAATTTTTAAATTATAATTAAGTATGTGATAGCATATTCTATGAGTTGATTTTTTACTTTTTAATATTCATTTATTATTAATTTTTAGATATTTAGATATTATTTAGGAATAGGAAGAGGAAGAGATGAGGTGAAAATAGATAAATTGTAACGGTTTTTAAAATGGACACATGGTAGCTCTAAATTTCTCTAAAGTGCTGAGGTGGCGGCTCCAAATTTCTCCTAAAAGCTTAGATGGCGAGCTTTGAGAGAGTCAAACCCTACTTTTATAAGTATAGATTAGAGGTTAATTAAAGTTTCACTTATATATTTTAAACTAGGTTGAGATTGGGAAATGACGAAAATTATATTTTATCCGATAAAATTTTCTCCACATTCAAAATTGCAGCAATAAAATTGAAAGGCATTCTTGAGGTTAGAAATACAACCTATTAATACACTGGTCCAATAATATTATTTGTTGACACGTGAGATTATTTAGTAAGAGATTGACTCTATCTTTTAAATTGATATATCACAATTTTTTTTTTTCCAAAAAAGTAAAACAATAGAGAGGGATTGATATATAATAATAAATTGATTCAAGAAACATGATTTTTATTTGAACCAACATAGATTTTTACTTTTTTAGAAGATAAGAAACTTGATTTGGTGTAGGAATATATGATGGTAGTAACAACTTTTCGTTGGTGGTAAGTAGATCATGCGGATGGACGAACATAACTTGTGAGTCCCCTCAATAATACTTTTTTTTTTTTTTCTCTTTTCTTTTTCTCTATTTCTTCTTTAATTTTTGAGCCTTCTATCTTTCACATTCTATTGGAGAAGAGAAATCTATACTATAAGCATAGTGTTGATACCTTAGAATGGAGGTGTGTAACTACCAATACCACCTCGATCATAATTTGTGAGCTGAATCCTTTATTCTAAGTTGATGTTTTATCTTATATTTCATTATTTTCAATTGGTGTTATATATAAATTGATTATGTCATCTTTTACACTTGAGGGAGTTTTTTTGAAACACTGATGAAACACCAATATGGAATAAAAGATTTTATTTGCATAATTTGGAATAAGATGTAAATTGCTATTTATTACAAGGGGTAGAATAGTTAATGGACCGGGCTATCCACACCCCACCCCCTTCTAAACACACCCCATAAAATTAAATAAAAATATAATATAATGTGTAAGGACAATTATATCCTTATTTTAAAATTAAAAAAACCTAAACTGTTCGACCACTGGTCGAACACATAACAAATCGTTCATCCAGTGGTCGAACACAACACAAAGTGTTCGGTCAATGGTCGAACACATCAACTATGTTCGGCCACTGGTCGAACACACTACACTCTATTCAACCAACCAAGACCGAACGAAACTTTTTCAGAAACGAAAAATACAAGCGCGAATCGATTGAAAAAATCGATTTCTCATCAAACCAAACATTGTTGTTCATAAAAAAAACGTTCTAAACATGAATTCTAAACACTTATATTATATTTCAAACAATATTAAATAAAAGAATAAATTTAACACATCAAATTCATTATTTTATCATCAAAATCTTTAGAACTTTATTTATTTGGAATTTCATCTTGTTGGTGTGGATCAATTGTAGACTTCTTTGTATGAAATTGAACTTGTCAAAATTTGTTCGATTTGAGGTGAACACTTTTCGATTCTAAACTTCAAATTTTTTTACTTCTTCTTCCTCTCTTGTGTTAGGGTTTGGGTGTGGAGGGGGCGTGTTTAGTATTTACTTTGTATTTTATATTTTATTTAAATGTTTTATAATAAAAATATATTTTTGTAATGTTGTGGGGTATGTTTAGAAAGTTGTAAATTATTTTTATATTTTAGTGGGTGTGTTTAGAAATTGAGGTGTGTTTAGAAGAAGGTGGGGTGTGGATAGTTGGGGCCATAGTTAATTAACTTTCCTTTAATATTAATCACATCTACCAAACATAATATTGCATATTAGCATGAGATATCATGTCATGATATTTGTGTATAACAAATATGATATTTGACTATAAATCTTAGTTTTGATTGTTGTTGATTTTATTAAAATATCATTAATCATAAAAAGGTAGAAGATATGAGAAGCCAACAAATATCAGGACTAAAATGAAATAAGGCTTAAAATTAAGGGGTGAAACTCAATTTTCTTGCAACCAAAACAAAAAGAAAAAAGAAAAAACAGAATATAAAAAACAAAAATACATCCAACTTCCCCAACTGCAGAAAAGCAATGGCCACTATTATTTCTTCGCATTCTCAGTCTCTTCTCTCTCACTCCTCATTTTCTCTCTCTTACTCTCCTCTGCCACAAGGTTTGCTCTCTCATTCTCTTTCCATTTTTGCTATTGCCACTCTCATGTTACTCTGTTCACTCATCAATTTTCATTGGGTTTTCTGAAGGCGTAAGGAGGAACAATAATCCCAGCTTTATCTGCTGCAAGAAAGTTGAAGTTGATAAGCAAAACCCATGGCAAATCATCTTTGAACTTTTGCTTAACTATAATTTACATTTATATATTGTAATTAGGAAAATATTTAATTTAATTTCTTGATTGCTAACAGTGTTAATATTGGAGAAGAACGTGGGAACCGAAGAAGAGAGCTGTTAATTGCAGTTTCTGCTGCGTTTGCTTTCCCTGCAGTTTCTGCAGTGGCTTTGGCTGCTGAAAATGGTACCTAATTTTCTTGCATTATCATTTTGAAGATATATTTTTGATACTGTAATTGATTATAATTTTGAATTTGTAGATTCAGCTGAGGGTTTTCGTGTTTATACCGATGAAGTGAACAAGTTTAAGATCAGTATTCCACAAGGTGAGTTCTAATTTCAAAGAACCTGTGTTAATTTTGCATTTGACTCAAATATATGAATGAAAAAAGTCATCACAAACCATATTAGCTAAATTTTGGTTTTACTGATTGATAATCATAAAGCATGTTCCTTATCCACATTGTACATCATGCACTTTCTAGCTTAATAAAGCATGCGTTTCGTAATTGTATTGAGTTGAATATGTTGGCTAGCGTTTCCTAGTATTATACTAACGAAGTGATTTGTACGAAGATTGGCAAGTGGGAAGTGGAGAAGGAGATGGAGTGAGGGCTCTGTTTGCATTTTATCCACCAGATGCTGCCAGTTCAAATGGTATTAAAGCAGATTGTTATCAAACTTTTGTAGCTCTGCTTCAACGATAGTCTCGTGATTTCTGGATTTGCTTCGATTGCTTGCTCCAGTGAGCATAGCGATTACAGGGCTAGGTGCTGATTTCACCAGATTGGAGTCTTTTGGCAAAGTTGATGCATTTGCAGAGAGTCTAGTAGGTTTCATTCTTTCTAACTCATCATCTGAATATGATGAAATAACGAACAAGTAATTGAAAGGAAGATGTGTTATTGAGTGGAATGATTTTGCAGATTGGTGGATTAGACAGAAGTTGGCAGAGGCCACCTGGTGTTGCAGCAAAACTTATAGATAGCAAATCTAAAAATGGTTAGTTAACATTTACCGTTAAGTATGATTATACGTCGTTTCTAAGCAGCTATTATCATCTTTATCAAAACATCCAGTCTTTCCTCAAGAACCCTACAGGCTCATGCTACTGCACTGATATTTACTGCAAGATAACATTTTTCATGCAGTTCAAAGATTAACATTTTTTATTGGTCAGGTTTGTATTATATAGAGTATACACTGAAAAATCCTGGGGAAAGTCGAAGGCATTTGTTTGCAGTGCTCGGGGTAGCAAACAACGGTTTTTACAACAGATTATATACTCTCACTGGACAGGTCAGTGATGCTCAAACAATTACATTCGGCCTGTCCTTTTCGATGTTTAGAGTACAGTGAGATATTAGTTATCTCCAACATTCAACCTAGACCGATTGAATTACTTTCTGTTGTGTGCTGCAGTTTGTTGATGAAGAGGAACAACTGTACGGTCCAAAGATTGAGAAAGTATAACTCTTTCACTAATCTTTTGCATAATAATGCTTCTATTCAATTTAGATGTATGTATTCAACTCATCTGTGACTTTTGATTTCTCCTGCAGGCTGTTTCGTCTTTCAGATTGATTTAACAATCCAATCAAGTGGTATCGAGTTTTCTATGTTTTGTTGGATCCTATATCCAAACAACGATGATTTTTGAGTTTGAGTGAACTTTAAGCATTATGTGTAGTTGATCTCACTGTGATGTAATCAAATCCAGAATTCCAATTCATTTCTTATTGGAAAAGGTTATACTTTTCATATGCACCAAGATTCTTACAAGTTACAAAATTACGTCTTCATTAGCTGCAATAATTTCTTGAATTGTAGCAATCCAAGAATACTAGGCTAACATCAGTATCAGAACATACATCAATCTATGTAACAGCTCAGGGGTCTTCTAATCCACTAGATTTTAATAAAATGTAATATATGTGACGAAGGAGTCGTACAACAGAGGTCAAAAGAGATTACGCAGATGTATCACTCGATCTTGACAGGCTCCTTTGCATTGTCTCCAGTTTTCTGTGCAGCAGTTTTGTGAAACAGAATAGTTAGTTGATCAGCAAAGAGCAGATTCTGTAGCTGTTGGAATTGGTGATGTTTCCTCTCCATTTGTGACTCAAACTCCTCAAAGTGAAGAATCTTGTCTTCAATGCCCTTGGCCTGCAAAGTAAAATTACCAGAAAACAACCCGATGATCTGAATGATTTCTAGAAAGAAATGAGGCAGTATTCAGATACAGAACACTTGGATATACTGGGTACCTGAGTGGCAATTCCAGATATTGCTTGCTCCAGCTCCTCATCTTCCTTCTCCAGCTGCATTTTTGCTTCACAGAGAGCTTTATCCGTCGTCTTTATGTTATCACCATTAGATGCATTGTCAGATCCTGCATTGAATAACGAACAAAATGGAAAGTTGGATGACAATCACATCTCTATTCAACTGATGCAAACAAAAGAACAGAGGCAGCTTTACCTCATATATTTCTCTACGAACCTAAGTACACATCCTTTGTTGATTTGGAAAATATGTAAACTATTCAAGCAAGATAGAGAAATGCCCACTGTTGTAGATAAAATTCCATCAAACATTTTATCTGTTCATGCCATCAATTGTTCATTCAACCCCAATAAAGCTACAGAAGGGTGAATATTGCAACACAAATCAGAAATGGTGCCCAAGTTCAATTTTCTCATCGCCCAAAACGTGTTAATTTACCAGAAAACATCCATTAAACTGTGTTTAGAAATTGAAGGAAATTCTTCTTAATGTTCTTATTGTTTGATTTACTATTTTTTTTTTTTCTTTATGCAATATTGCAATGCAGTTTCCTTCAACATGATGAAAGAATCTGAGCTAATATGATTCGGAATTACAAGGTTCTACTTTCAAAATAGATGATACTCATCGTGTTTGTAGTGCTTACACGGAAGTTCAAATTCCTACTCCATTCACCCACTAAAAGCACTAGACCAACTACATAATGTACATTAAGAATTAGGGTCTTTGGCACCAAAGTCATTTAGTCCATAGTTCACCAACTTACCCAAAAAGATAAGGGTTTGTTAAACTACTTTAAGTTCCCAAATCCAGTTAGTTTTTTTTTAAATTAAAATCCTCCGCTCTGTCTTCCAATTATAATGCAAATATATATCATCTAGCAGTATGATAAAGTTGACAACAATTCTACAACTTTCCATTCTGCAGTGACATTAGCAATGCACCTCATGCTACATTGAAATTTCAAGTTTATGCCTCATTTTGCTGCTGCTAATCTATGATCTTGGACTTCAATTCTACTTGAACAGTTGAATAGTGGAGACCAACTGTTTAAGACCAGAAAAATATAATGTTATCCCAGATCAAGGGATCGGCATTTCCACAATTATAACCTATCTCCTAATAAAATTAGGCAAAAGTGATACACGATCAATTCCATAAAGATAAAATTTTATGTTAAGAGTTGGCCATTCATAGAATTTATCTTGGTATCAGACACACAAACTCATTCGAGAGCCACTGAAGAACATAAATTCACTACTTTCATATTGTATCTTCTATGTGCTTGCAGAGTTATTAAATGAAGCATCTTACAACTTTGAGTAATTGTGAAGTCTGATAAAAAACCTTAAAAGATAGTAGCATAAACCTCTTCTAATTTTAGCTCTTTCATAAGTTAGTTATACCTTTTTCTCTTATTCACTATTTTCATTTCACGGGAAGAGGATAGCATATACATATTCTTCTCAATAATTGAAAAACTAGATTTAATGAGTGCGGAAAATTTTGACAAAACAACAGAATGCAGAAAAATAAGCATCTGATACCTTGTTGTCTCAAATCATCAAGATCAGACAAAGCTGCTATTGCAGCATGTGCTGCCGCCTCTGCAACATCTACTCCAACTAAGGTGGAGAGGAAGGCAGCCTGGAGAGAAAACAAAGTAAAACATTTAACATGTTAATTGAAGTCTATCAATTACTAACAGAAACATATTCAACCAAAAAAGGATATCAGGCAATCAGTCTTTATCATTTAGCAGGTTGTTTACAAGTAAACATCCACCACATACCAGTTGTAGTAAACGCAATACGCAATCACATATATAAGATTATAAACCTTCAAAAAATGAAATCCACAAATAAAAAAAATTTCAATTGTAAAGAAAAGTCATAAGACGTATAACCCATTCATCTCTCAGAAAACTCTGACAAATAGCAGTTTAAGTAATATTGATGCCACGTTTTTTAGTTTACTGTTACAGTATAAATACAGCTATGTATAGCCCCGTGCCTATTATTCTTTTTATCCTAAAAGAGGAAACTCTTACCTGTGCCAAAATTGGGTTACTTGCATCGGCAAGCGGCGAAAGATGCATCCTTTTGTTTGGCATTGTTACATTCTGTAAATCTAACTCAGTATCCAGCTCTGCAGATTCAGGAGGGCCATCAAACTGTTCACCAAATGGAAGCTTTATAAACCGAGCAACACATTCTTTCGCACTTCTTCCACCAACATGCTCTGCAACTTTCTTCCAATCATCACCATAATGCATCATAGCTTCAAGAAGTTGCAATGTCTCTTTATCAGACCAATCTGTCTTTGCATCATCACTGATCTCTACCCGCTTAAAATCTGACGAACTCAAGCCCACCCGATAATTTCCCCGCACATAGCACCTCGCACAAAGTGTCATATCATGCTGCTCAGACGTTAAAAACAAGGATTCAGAATTCAACAGTAGTCCATATATAGTTCTAAAATTACATGGAAATATAAATTTACCACAGAAGGAAAAAACAGTTCAAGAGATTAAGAGAATCACCAACATACGATGCATTGTGCAGTGCTCTATAACAGAGCATCTATGAACCATATGACTGAAAGCATAAATTCATTCCTCACAACCAAAATGAGCAAGACTAGCTAGTTTATCCTAACACATCCTAATATACATCAAGAAACATTGCTACGCAAGCTAATTAAAGAAGTAAACACCTTATCCGACGCAAAGCAAGCAATGGTGCAAGGAGTTTTGCAACCACTGCAAATTCTCTTCTTCAGGAGAGCGGCATCTGCCCCGCCGCCACCAGAGGTGCCGTCACCGCTATGCGCGGCTCCAGCACCGGACTTGGTCTCCTTATCCTCCCACTTCAAGTTGGGCTTCGAATTAGAACCGGCGTAATTGATCAAACCCCAGGCCTCTAAAAAATCGAAAACCCTCCGAATTGACCCCACATCACCAACGATTGTCTTACGCACCTCCGTGAAAGTGATTTTCCGGCTGGGATTATCCCGGAAGCGCCGTATGATGGAGTTTCTGTAGTATTTGTAAACCCTAGGGTTCTTCGAGGGCGACCTTCCATCGAAGAACTCCGGCAGAAACCTGGCTTCGCATTCATGAACAGCGTTCCACGAAAACCACCCTATAGGGAAAAAAACCAACAAAAAAATCAATACAAAGAGAATATCGTCAATTTTCTCACAAGTATTAGATATGAAATGAGCGTACTGGAATAGCTGGGTATGTGGATGACGTCGGGCTCGGGTTCAGGAGGGCGGGGAGTGACGGTGGCCGGGGTGGCAGTTGAAATGGAGGGGGTGGGGGTGGGGGTGGGGGTAGTAGTCGGGGTGGTGGCGGAGGACGGCGGAAGGTCGGCGGAGGGAGCTGCAGGAGTGGTGGAGGAGGGTTCAGGGGAGGGTTTCAAAGGAGGCGTAGTTTCAGTCGCCATATTTTTATTATTTTTGAATTACGACACCACACCATTAAAATTAAAACGATAATTTGCACTTTGCACCCTCGAATTCTGTTGTCTAGCCATTTTACCCCAAAGAAAAGGAAATATATAGATTTCGTTCAACTATCACAATTTTCTTGCACATATGTAATACGATCATCTATGATTATTATATTAATCGTTATTATTTATATTCATTTGCTACTACAATTAATATAATAATACTAATATGTTATAATTATTTAAAAACCCGATATTTGTTAATTAAAACATTAAGTATTATTATCATTATATCACCATCATTTGTTTTTTATACTAATTATTATTTAATATATCAATTGTCATTATTAGTAATTCACAAAAACTTAGATGAGAATTATGGATTATATTCTGTGAGATGCATCCTCAAAACACATTTAATATTTTGCTTGATCCATATCACCATAGACTCACTCGTAGTATTATTGCTTCATATTATGAGTTATTATAATTGCTAACAGATTATTATTTATTTTATATATTACCAATAGATGTAACCAATTAATTGATATCCACCACTAATTATTATTAGCTAATGGTTTGATTATTTGTTAATATTTCTTTTGAATGGGTGGGTGGAAAAAAAATTGCTGCAACTTACGAGAATGAAAATGAATTTTTAACCAAAAATAAAGGTTCCATTCTCACCTTGAATGTTACCAATAATGTATTTCATAAAAAAAGTTCCAATGAACCCTGCACAGAGAGAGAGAGAGAGAGAGAGAGTGGTTGAGCTTCTTCTTTCATATTTTGAAGTGAGGCTCTAAATGAATCCAAGATTACAAACAATGTCGAATAAACACCTAACAACTGTTACTGTTATGCACAAATATGGTGATCCGACCCGACTCGACTCCTTTAAAATATAAATACAATGCAGGATGCAACACTGAGACTGAGACACAGTACACAGAACAGAAAGCTGTTGTTATCTACACACCCAAATGCTGGGAGGGACCCATGACATGAGTAGGACTGATTTTGACTATAAAAGAATCATATCTTGATTCTACCATAATTTCTTTTTACACAGGTTTATTTCCAGATCGGCCGCCAGAAACCCCATTCTGGCCACCATCCCGACCACGACTCTCCGCCAGTCATCCAGACGGCTGGCAGAAATACACAGAGCTTGTTTAGATACAGGAAGTTTAAAAGGATGTGTGATCCCCACACACATTCCATTTCTCTCTCCACCATAAGGAGCGACTCCGACATTGACTTCTCTCCGGTGAGGTAAGACCTGCATATGTACCACAAACTCAATACTCTCATGCGAGTAAGTAAATGTTCTATTCAAATATTATATACTAATCATCAATTTTCCTACATTCAGAGGTTAACAAGACGCATAAAACCAAACCTCAGTCGATCACACAACTACTTAGGACTTTTAACAACAGGTTGATTTTATGAATAGTACAGCCACTTAACAGTTTATATATAAGAAGTTCATCAAATTTGGTGGAAGTGTTAATAGTTAATGGATAATTAATTATACCGAGGTTTTAAACTCTGATAGTACAATTTGGAGAAGAATCACAAACCCAGAGCTCATATTTTATTAGCCTCAAGAGGCAGTCTGTGATATTCTAATAAAAGATTGGCATGATAATCAAATCACAATGAGGATGATGCTCAAATGATTCTTAAGTCATGCTCGTGTAAATTTTAAATACACAATAACAAGAACTAAAATGCACTGTGCCACTCACATGTAGTGAGTATTCATATATCTATGTTTATTTGACCTAAACCACATTTCAATTTTTACCAAATAAAGATGATTGTAATATTATGAAAATATTATTTTGCTATCAGGGGAAGTCACTAATTAAAGGTCGCAGGACATATATAAGAATCCCTCTTATAAAAAACAAAGCATTTGCCTGGGTATTTTCTTTTCTACAGCCTAGATGCACACCAGCAGGAATGAGAGCCATTAGAGACTGACAGTAGATGAAAACCATCTACAAAATTGCCCTTCTCAAATTGAAGCAACCACATAACATGACATGCTAAAGATACGAAGTACATAAAAGAACCGTAAAAATGTACTTGAATGAAACTAGTAAAATACCTCTAGAATGCAAAACGAATAATTTGCAAGGCAAGATTTGAAGTCCGCCATTAAGTGGCAGTACTGCTGTTCTTAGTCCTGCTGCAATCTAAGGGAACCTGAAAAGTCGTATAACGTCGAAGGAATAAGGCAGCATAACTGTAATGGTCATCAAAAGAACATATACTAAGAAGTTCACAAGAAACCTTACCTAGATTAAACCCTCACCCAGCATTCTGGTCAGAACCGCTACCTGGAATGAATTGAGGTGAATGCGCAGGTAGTAAGAATTGTGGCTGTTGTGGAATAGGCGTCGCAACACCTGATACAATCAACACGTTAGCCCCAGATCTACTTGTTCAGAGTATAAATTTAAAATCCAACCTATCCCCAAAGAAACAAGAAATGATGAAAATGCCAAGCCAGAAGAGCAAAAAACATTTTACCTGCAGGATATGGAGCTGGAATAGATGGAACAGAAGTTGTTGTCATTGCATTGACATTAGGCCCACCAAACTGCACTATCTGATGACCAGGCATTGCATATCCTGGCAATGCAGTATAACCATGACTTCCTTGAACAGCCTGGCTCAAGTGACTATAAGGATACATAGTTGTGCCAACTGTTCCAGGCACACCATATATGTGAAGGTATTGCTGATTTGCATAAGGACTGTAAACACCCTACAAGAAAAACAAGTGCAAATTTTCAAAATGACATGAAGCAATATTGGCATTATGAGAACAATTCCGTATCAAGTTTTGAAATGTTGACCTGAGGATAACCATATTCAGGACTGTACGCAGCATACCTGCATCAATAGAAGGATGAATAAACTATTGTCTAAAATAACTTACTTAGATATGACATTTAACATAAGCAATCATATAAATAATCAAGAACAAAGCATGACATCTCCCAAATAATACACCCAGATGTAAGAGGGTATCTGTGTGTGTAAGGAGGAGTGACAATTGGAATGAACAAGTATCACACCCATACACAAATTGTAGCAGTACACTATAGGTTCTATAAATGCAATTAAGGAAAAACTCAATAAATAAATGCAATTAAGGAAAAAGTCAATAAACCCAATAGCCAGAAAGT
The DNA here is from genome assembly GCA_028654395.1 of Scutellaria barbata. Taxonomy (NCBI): domain Eukaryota; kingdom Viridiplantae; phylum Streptophyta; class Magnoliopsida; order Lamiales; family Lamiaceae; genus Scutellaria; species Scutellaria barbata. The sequence goes on from CM053652.1 coordinate 5,173,489, forward strand.
GCCTTCTCATCATGTCCCAATCACTCACCACACATTGTGATATCAAAATACAAGACACTAATGACAGTGAATTGCATTTACAGGTATTCCTACAATTTCTTCAAATACATTTCCTTACTGTTTCTCAAGATAAACAAAAGGGGAAATCCATCAAGGTAGAATTACTATATGGTACACTAGAAACACCAGCACTGTGGACATAGACCCAGATATTCAAGTTTCACAAATTAAAGTAAGCTGTAAAACGCCACATTAAGTATCACATTGTAGAATGTCGCTCACCCATATGGAGAATACATCAAGCCTTGTTGAAATCCATAAGTAGCAGGTTGCTGGTAACCAAAATTTCCAATGTAAGCACCCCTAGCTGCTGGTAGGCCTCCATGGTAAGGTGCCGGAGATCTAAGGCGTCCTCCTACGAACAATAGAGACAGAAAATTTACAAAAACTGGGGTGTCACAAAATCCAACTACAGATTCATGCATGATGCGAGAAATTTGTTTACTACACCTATATTATTAAAGAATGATGTCCACCTTGCAATCCTTCCATAACATAAATATTAACCAGTGGCATACATGAATATGTCTTGACAATAATCAAACTTCTGACACTCAGAAGAAACGATTGAACTAGACACAATTGAACTTTCAAATGATAGGCTTGTTATTTGAACGCAAATGCCTGATTAAATTTCGACAACAAAGATACTAACCATCAGACAACATGTTTCTTGTCAAATATGCTTAAAGGAGTTAAAGGAGTTTGTATGTAGTAATGGAAGCACAAACATAACCGTTGAAATGCAGGATCTTGCTTAGGATAAAATACATTTATATCTGGAAATGATACTATTCTTATATTAGAACAACTCCGATGAATCCACTACCAAAAGTTTCAAGTCAAATTGCCAACGCAATGGCATAACTCAATTGACATTTGAGGTAAAATAAGTGAAATTCATACTTAACGATGTATTGGAGAATCCAGGCAAAAATGAGACTCAAACTTAAGAAAAGGTGAAAAGTTCCAATCCTGAAGACTGCGTGATAAAGCAAACAAGATATATTACCAAAAGTTATTGCTGGCCGGGGTCTCCCAAGTGACGCCAAATTACAGTTTGCTCGCCTCCCATCAATTATTGGTGTTGGATCGGCACAAGCTCTCCTGGCTGATTCTGGATCCCGGAAAGTCACCTAAACCCTCCATACAACACCATTTTGGGAACTAAGTCATTCAAGTGTCCACATTTCTACCTCAAAGTACAAAAAGATTACAAAAATCCCATTTTGGCATTCAATTTGACAAAAGCAACTAACAGTGGAAGTTGATCATCCGAATGTACACTCACCAACACACAAAACTTACAATAGCCCAAAAATGAAAGAGAGAAATAAAACACAAAAAAAAAAAAAAATCTCAATCAAGTTAATAGGAGCTCACAAAACCATATCCTTTGGATCGGCCAGTATTCTTATCGGTGATGACCACAGCTTCGAGAATCTCCCCAAATTGCTCGAAATATCGTCTCATGGTCTCACTCTGAGTCTCCCAAGCCAAACCTCCAACAAAAACCTTAGTGAAAGTGGTGTCCCCAAATGGAGAATTCATATACTGGAATCCACCTGGACCCGAACCCGAGCTTGGGCCCGGAATCGGCTGATGCTGATGCTGATGCTGCTGATAAGCCATGATCGCTCGCTTAAATTAATTAAACTAAAGCGACTTTTATGGCTTCTAACAGAAATAAGGTAGAAGAAAGCTCTAGAAAAATGAAAAGGATTTAACTAACTAATCACAAAGAGGGAACTGCAGAACTCAAGTGATACTAAAGTCGATCCAATGGAGAGAAGGCACCATTTTAACATGAAAGCTTTTGAAAAACCCTAGCTACAGTTGAAAGCGATTGAAAAGCCATTTTTTGCCTTAAATTATCGATACAACTATATACACACACGAAATTAGAAATTAGGAGGCGAAATGAAAATTGAGTTTGAATTTGAATTTACAAGACAGACACCAAGACGAAGAGATCACTAAGCACGAAGATCAAGAGAGAAGAAACAGAAACTAAAAGGGGAAAAAAATCAAAATCAAATCAACAGAAACAAAATAGAAGCAAGGAAACCCTAATTTGGAGGCGGAAAGTGAAGGAAATAGAAGGAAGAATAGTGGGTCAAAACAGAGAAGAAAAAGAAGGTGGGGTTTGATCAGCTGTACAAGAGAGCAAGAAAGCGTACGTATGGACTATGATGGTGGTGGTGGGGAAAAGCCGAAAAGGTGAATCATCAACGGAATTTCAAACTCGGCTTCTCCAAATTCCAACCATCAAAACTCTGAAAAAGAAAATCAAAGAAAATCTAGAGAAAGAGAGACTGATAATTAGGGCTAATTGAAGAGATTAAGGAATAAGGAAAAGAGGGTTTTGGGTTTGAAATTTTGATCAGGGAGGGGATGATGATGATGTAGAGAGATGATCTGGAACAGGGTTGTCATGATTTTTCTTTTTTTCTTTTTTTTTCTTTTTTTTTTCTTTTTAAATATCTTTGAATTTACAGAGGGGAAATGGAATTGGAATGAGAAGGAGAAGGAAATGGGAATTGAATTGAGGAAGAAAAAGGAAAATCAATTAAAATAGGGATATGGACAGATGCTTCCGGATTTCCAAACATAGAACAAATACAGCTTGGAATGGGCCCCACTTTTGTGGGCCATTTTCTTTCTTCCACCATCAACACGCCTACTATGTGTCTCTCATTTTTTTTTCTCTTTTTCTTCATTATTTTTTCCTCCTCCCACACTACTATTCGATCAAAATTTGCTCCACCCACGTTTTCATAATCTTATATAAAACATATAACATAATTCTTCCATAATAACTAATCATAAAATTGTGATTTCCTAATCAAAATAGATTTTTTTTTATCACGGTTAATCATGAATTCTGAGATAAGAGTGAGTTTTATCGTCTAATAGTAGTAGTAGAAGTAATAATAATAATAATAAGAGTAATAATAGATTGTGTTAATTTTAATTTTGCAATAATCACTGCAACATTAATGGTTAACCTCGTATTTTTATATCTAACCACATACAAGTCAACGATGTATGTTTCATATTTATTTTATAATAATAATAATACATATTGGGAATACTGCCTAAAAAAAAAAGTACATGTTTGTATATAAACCCCACATAGAATTCTTTACCAATGTCGGATTTTTTGGTTTATTAGACTCAAATATCTTATAACCAACATAGAAAAAGAAAACACTTTAAAATCCTAATTGAAAATAAAATTATTTAACTTTGGCTTTTAAAGTCAAATAATTTAAAAAATAATTTCTCAAACAACAGTCACCCATAAAAAGGACAACTATTTTGCATCATTCGAATACTTCAAATTTCTATTACAGATTAAAGTTGGCATCTTAATAAGATTGTCCATGGGACATTTTGCTAATTTCCTACTAATGTACATTATTTTTTATATTGTTAGGGCTCGTTTGCTTCATGAGTTTAGGTTGGTTTAAGATTTTTAACCAATCAAAACCTATATTTACTTCATGGGTTTGAAAATTGGTTTGTTTATTCGGTTCGAGTTTAGATGTGGGTTTGTTTATTGAGCTCGGGTTTAGGTGTGGGATTGGGTGGGCACCATTTTTGATGGATTAAATTAGTCCAAATAGTAAAAAATTTGAAATTACCACTATATCCTCATAATTGTGGATTACTTTTTTTATAAATTGTGCTTTAGTTTTATTAGTAATTTTTTAACTTTTATTTTATCAATTAGGAAAATATTGTTTCTTTGTTTTTATTTTACGAACATTTTTTAAAATTTAATTTTATCAATAATTTTATTTTACGGTCATTCGGTTTACTACGAAAAATATTGTATATTTAGGTTTATTTTATCATAGTAAAAACATATCTCAAATTTTAATTATTGCATGTAATTTTAATAATATGTATGATCTGTGTAGTTAATCTTTTAAATTTTTATTATTTAAAATAATATTTTTAAATAATATTTTTAATAATATTTTAAAATATTTTATATGATATTATTTAACATTTTAAACTAAATATAATTGAAGTACCTTAAATATTAATATCTGGTAGATTAGTTGTGAAATATAATAATAATTAAAATTGAAAGAAAACAAAATAAGAAATAAAAGAAAATGATTGGAAAAATAAAATGTGAGTGGAAAAGAAAATGTAAGGGTAGTTTAGTAATTACAATTTTTTTTATCATCCTTAACCAATATACCAAACAAGTTTTTATAAATAATCTTACTTTAACAAACTTATAATCATTCACACCAAACACATAATTTAACTCAAACCTAATACAAATATACATACCAAAACACTCAACTAATATCATTTCTGTCTTTGATAAATAGTACAATCCTATAAATCTTATCAATCTTATCAAACCATCACTCAAAGCAAACGAGTAAAGCTGGTTACTTATGTCTTGAGCCCAATATTTTTTACAAGGCATATATATTTTAGTCCTTTTCCCCAAGTCTTGTAAGTAATAAGCTTATCTTTTTTAATTGGACATGAGAGATGCTTACATTTTTTTCTATTTATTTATTTTCTTCTTTTAATGGGAGTTAATAAGAGTTTGTTAATGTTTTTATAGGTAGTGTAGATAACTACCAACCCAATTAAGAATTTTAGTTTTGAATATATGATGATATGTTTTGTATCTTTTGTTTTAACTCTTCCTATTGCTTGTTTGGGAGGATAATAGAGAAAATAGTTTACGTGCTAATTTAGTATTTCAGTCCCTTAAAATAATTGTACTTACAGTCATCTACATGATAATTCAATATATACTTTTTATTTTTAAATAACTATTTAAAATAGGGATGGCCATTGATGTAATCCAACTGAGGATGAGAATTTTGATATTTTGATGAAAATTTCAAAGGAATTTTCAATTTCGAAAGCAAAACTTCACTTATATTTCAATAAAATTTTGATGAAATTTCACGAAATTTTTATCCTTAAATCCAACTCAACCCAATTTATCAGGCTAATACGGCAAACGGGCCTTATGCCTTCGGGTTAGTAAATTATATCTCGAGCTATTTAGATCAGTTCATAGGATTTGAAATTGTCACATCTATTTAGAAAATACAATATGTTATAAAAATAATATTTTTCTACAGTGATTATTTTTAACTTGTTATTAAACATGTATTCACTATTCATCTGAGATTGATTGATAAACGAAAATAGAAAATTGAAATTCCATTGGATTCAAAAAATATGAAATGTTCTTATAATCTTATTTGGTGGTATCTATACGGTTTGAGTCGTCGGTTTTGTTTTGGAACCATCGTTTCGAAAAATCATGAAATCTCAAATCAAAATTAAAGGTGGGGCTTTCGATTTTTGTTCTGATTTGATAGTTTTAATATTTTATTTTTTTGATTTTTTTAAATTTATTTCAAATTAAATTTACATATAAATGTTATAATTATTCATATATTACAACATAATAATTTTGTTTGAGTAGATAATTTGATATAAATGGAAAATTAGAACTTACATTACAAGTTACAACAACACAACATTACAACTTGCAAGTAACAACTTTATATATAAGATATTACAATTTAAATACAACGAAATAAAAATACTATACCTAAAAAAATTACAACTTATAATACAAATTAAGAATAAAATCAATACAACTTAAAATGAAAGAGGAAAATAACATAAATAAAAATACATAATATTATTTATATAATATAATTTTTTTTAAATATAGATAAATCGATGGTTAAACCATCGATTCCCGATTTGAAATTATCCCAAAGTGAAACCGAACCATCAAACCACGATTCGCGGTTTCGATTTCATACCAAAACCGGATCAATAGTTTTCCAACCCGTTGATCCTTGTTCGATTCCAATTTTCCAAATTGAATGAACACCTCTAATCTTATTCACTAAAAAATGATACATAAGATCCTCATTTATTCAAGAGAATATACCCAACACTGTTAATTGATAAAATAGACAAAAAAAAATTACATACAAGAATATTTACTCGAGTATAACATTGGCTATGTCGATTATGAGTAATAAATATAATATTTTTCCTAAAAACAGTATGAGTAATGAAATTAATAAATATTTGCACTGATGTTTTAGTATTTGTTTTTTGTAGTAGAATAAAAACGAGGTCGAGTTAGAATCTTTTTCCTCTGCAACTCTTCACTCAAATATCAAAACATGAATAAATCTTTTCTATTTTTATCAATTGGGAATTTAAATCTCTTTTCCGAAAATTAATTAAGAAGATAAAATTAGATAATCATTGAATAATGAATATGATATTAGAACCAGCCAAATTAATAGATGGATTCTGAATGATGTTCTAACGACTAGGAATGATTTAAATAAGATAATCGCAATATTGTTCTTCATTTCATTTTGATGCTGTGGTTGGGCTGAATATGCATGGTACCGAAATCAGTTCTTTTGGGCCATAAATTAAAGGGGTAATGGTTAAATCTACCCAAAAATCTATAACAAAAAATCAAAATACTCAGTACACTACAATAATATCCCAAACTACTTAAAATCAAGTCAACACTTTTAGGCTTCACAAGGAATGTGTTTTTGCCACTCCAATTTTATCAATGTCAAACCATTTTCATAAAATCATGTTTTATATCCTTAAGTTTTAGTTCGGATATAATGGTTGGAAATCTCTCTCGTACCCTAAAAAACATTCGTATTTATACTTGTGATCTGGTTTGAGAGGTATAACCATTGCCATGTATTCACTAATATTTAGGATATTTAAAGAAAAAACCAATCCACATATCTATTTGATTATGGATCCGATCCTTTGAAAAATGGTATCAGAGCCTGAGGATTTATTGAAAAAATAATTAAAAATTATTTACAATATTGAATTTTCTATGCCTAACGGAAGAAGAAACTCAAGAAAATGTATCCGAAATTATTTCGAGATAAAACAAGTGCAGGATTTCAATAACATCCTGCAAGGATTGAGACATAATTGTTTCAGACACATCTAAGGTTACACAAGACCTTAAGAAAATTCAAAAGACCATCATATACTATGGTGGACAGATGGAGAAGATATGTCAATCTCTATCTGAGATCCAACAAGAAGTTCAGATCTGAAAAAAGAAATTACAGATTTGAAAGGAAGGTTACCAAAGGGAACATGTAGATCGATGAACGAACGTTTCAAAAATACGTTCGAAGATAAACCAATGATTCCCAAAGAAAAGGCTACGGAAGTCCCGAGGTCTAAAAGCTACAAGGAACTCTTACTTGACATCATCAGACAAATCGATGGAGGTCTCAAGAGTTGATATCGCGAAATTAACCGAATCACTTTCCAATTTAGAAATTGTGGATTTAGTTAATCTCAAGATAAATGATCATATTTCCAAATGAGAAGAAGGGGAGCACGAGTGCTAAAACACCCGTTCCCCAACAACCATAAGAACCATGGAAACGATCAAGTCGACTATAGTACATTTATGGCTCGACAAAAGAGACGACCATGATGGAATAAGACAGTATCTAACAGCCCTTGGGTAAAAATGATGTTATAACCCACATATCCATTCGCGTTAATGCTCACAACCTACATCATTGATTTCAAGAACATGGAAACTTTGATCGATGAATGGATGACAGTCTTAAAGGTTGTCTCGTCAGCGTTGGACATTGACAAAGAACATTTCAGCAAACTTATTGAAAATAGTTTGCAAGATTCAGCCAACAAAGTATGGGATAGTACGGAGGCCCATATCAAAGAAGAGATCGGATCAGGAGATGATATATTTTCAATCATCGAAAAGATCGATCATTTACTCAAAGTATACTTTATCGGCGATGGATACTTTGATGAGAGACAAGAAAAAAAGAAGCGAGAATATACAAAAGCTTTGTATGCTCTCGAGTTGAGAAGTATATGTTATGCGGATGAATACATATATTGGTACCGCAAAAATTACTTCCAAGCTCAAATACCACTGAAGGTTGCAACATAAATGTTCTTTACAAAAATATGCAGCCATGGAAAAAGATGCTTATATAAACCTATGAGGTACCTCCAAGAAGGGTTGATTCAGTGGCGAGAATGATGTCCTTTCTAAAGGACAGCATAAGAGAATGGTGTCACCAAGCGACACTAAATAAGAACAAGAAAAAACTAAGAGGATTAGTAAAAAGGACTTCTCTTTGTTGCGACAATGATGATTTTCCAAATATTATTGAAGAACCAAGTCAGGAAAGACAGTGCAAAAGAAAAAAAAACACTTCAAAAGTGAGTTTTGATCTAAGTTCAAAAGATCGTACAAAAGGTCTTCCAATCAAGAAAGATCATGGTGGTCCAAATCAAATGCTAGAACTTACAAATCTAGTCAAAAGGTGGGTCATTCCAGGTTTTCTTCACAAGGATCTAGATTTGTAGGAAAGTCAACAGGAGGAACATCCAGAAAGAAAACTTTCAAACAAGCTCATACTCACAGAAAACTTTCAAACGAGCTCAAAGATTGCAACTGCTGGACGTGCGGTGCGAGAGGTCTTATTTCACTCGATTACCCACAAAAGCAAAAAGAAGTGCACCAGTTCGAGCCAACAAACGACATCCTTGATGCGATCTTCTACGGTGATTTGGTGCCTGTTTACAAGTTCGAGGATATCTCTTCAGATGAGAGCATCTATGAAGAAGAGTATGAATCTGATTCAAAGGGTTCTTATGGATTATCTACAGAATCAGATGAGTAGCCACAGTGAACATGAATATAGACTCCAAACCTCGAAAAGTCTATCACGATTCTTTTCAAGAATGACCATCTCAAACAAGATAATGGAAAGAATCATGTGACAAGATTCAACCTTAAGTCCATACGACGGATTTAAGATTGGAGGTCTTAATCAACTCTGTAATCAGATCGGACTAAGACAAGCGCAAGCATCATATCATCTACCGAGTAAACTCGGGTGAGTTTTCGATTCCTATGGAATTAACCGGTAATAGAGTTGATATGCAACTTATTCCAAAAGAAGAGATGTTTGAGGAACTGAGCCGTATCAAAGAAGAAGTAGACGTTACTATGAAATGGATTCATTGAAGTAGTAATTAAAGCTACTTTCAAAGAAGGTATTGATTCTGAATTACATTTATTTGTAATGAATAGAAGAATCAATAATTTACGAGACAGTAGTCTTGGTACAATGGTAGGAAATCTATATACAGGCAAACTCATGTTTGACATCCATCCTAGGATTGCATACAACCTAGTTGACCAAGATTTCAATAGAGTCTTAACCCTTCATCAGAACTTTAAGAGAAATGATTTAAAGAAAAATGGTACTAGACCATACTCTATCACGTATAGAATTGCGTATGCACTTTCCAATACACATCACTCAAATTTGTTCTTAATGAAAGAGTATATAAGGAATTTACCAAAGTAATGACATCAGACCCTATCCAGATACTTAGAATATGAGGTGTTAATTTGCTAATTGAAGATCATCTGATCCTAAATAAATCATTAATGTATGATTTTGAGATTAGTAACAGGATATCCTTTTCCGAAGATAGGATTCTATGTCTAAAAGGAAAAGAACCATGTGAGGATTTTAATCCACAAAAGATTAGGGTAAGAAATATAAAAATAAATTGCCCTGAAGGATGAAAAGAAATTCATATTGTTTTTGATATATCTGAATCTGATAATTTATTTCCTTGTGATGAGATATATCATTTACAGCAACCAAGTGTAAAAGATATAAGGGCTTGTTAAACATAGCAGGCTATGAAGTATCTGTTACAGGTAGTGCAGGTAGAACTAAAGGTTCGATGACCCTCGGTCTAAGTTTTCTTGAGGAACACAAACCATGGGGAAGAAAGGAAAAATTGATGGAGTTCGATCTTGATGGACACACAATCAGGATAGAATAAAAAAACCATTTTCTATTTAATATGTCAGGGTTGCGTATAGAGGAAGAGATTGAAGATCTCTTAAAAGAAAAGGATGAGTTGTTAGACATTATGAGGAATCAAGGTCTAACTCATCATATGCAAGATGTGATAAGATTTCAAGAGGTTGCGTTTAAGTTTAATCAAACAAATTTAAGGATAACCATGTTAGAATCGTGGAAAAATATGAAAAAATATCTAGACGATCCAGACGATTCTGAATGACGAGTGTTTTCTCCATATACATATTCGTTGGGGTATTATATGATCAATATAAGTCAGAGTATTTTGCAGCTTATATGGACTCAGGTTCAGGCATTTGCACAGCAAAACCAGAAGTTTTCCCCAGTGGAACGGCGGAAACTTTACCTCTTATTGTAGGAAAGGATTTCTCCCAGAAAATCCTAATACTCAATAAGGGTATTCGAGAATCAAGAATAATGATTGGAGGCGCATTTGGTACCCATGGTACAAAGTAAGAATGCCACCGATATATATTCATGATACAAGTGCTGATATTTTGTTGGGTAATAATTTTATCCAAATCTTTACTACTAACTGTGGTAGTTTGATCCAGGTTTTACGGCGAGAGAAAACTTTTAATAAGATTATGCCTATTAATTTTCGCAGCAAATGTAGTGATAATGATTCCAAGTTAACTCATCCTAAAATGCAGGATAAGAGAAAATTTGGAAAAACTCTTTTGTCTTATAGGTAAGAAGGGATGGAAGAGGCAAATGAAGAAGTTATTCAGTTTCTGAAAAATGCCCTACAAGAAGGATCACCTCAGATTGACATTGATGAAGAAAGTTTACTTTCTCTCGAAAATGTTAAAAGGCTAATCCAGAGGAATTTCAATGAGAATCTTTGAGCCTGGTGGGACAAAAACCAGATCAAAGCAACACTAAAGGTAAAAGAACAATACTGATACGAGTTGGTTCGATATAAGCCGATTCAGATGAACATTGAAGATCGAAAGGATATGCACAAGATTATTAAAGAGCATATCGATCTCAATCTGATCAAAGCAGATATTTCTCCTTATAGTAGCCCTGAGTTTTTTGGTAAGAAATCATGGTGAAATAAAAAGAGGAAAAACAAGGTTAGTAATTAACTATCAAAGTATTAATAAGATTACTGAATTTGGTGGTTATTACATTCCAAGTAGAGAACACTTAATTGATTGCATTAAGAGATCAAAAGTGTTTTCGAAATTTGATTGTAAGTTTGGTTTCTACCAGATTAAGTTAGAAAAAGAGTCGAAAAAATTAACTGTTTTTTCTACACCCCAAGGTCAGTATATCTGGAATGTACTTCCTATGGGACTTGCAAATGCACCCCAGATATATCAAAGAAAGATGGATAATTTTTTCAAAGATTATTTTGAGTTTATGTTTGTTTACATAGACAACATTTTAATTGCCTCTAAAAATATGAAAGATCATTTGAAGCATCTTGAGATATTTTCTGAAGAAAGAATGATTAGTGCTCTCTGAAAAGAAGGTAATAATCGCAGTTAATAGAATTAAGTTTCTCAGTGTTATTATTGATCATGCAGGTATGAAAATCCAAGAACATATTGTGGAGAAGATTCGCAATTTTTCAGATGTTCTTAAAGATAAGAAGCACCTGCAAAGCTTCTTAGGAGTGATTAATTTTATAGGTTCGTTTATCAAGGACTTAGCAAAATATCGCAAGGATTTCCATCATTTATTACAAAAGGATGAGAAGACCAAATGGAATTGGGAAGACATCCATTCCGAACGTGTCCGAGAGTTAAAACAGGTTTAAAGTAACCTGCCAAAACTCGTGATTTCTCAATATGAGGATCAATTAGTCGTCTATATAGACGCTAACGACTTCCGATGGGCAGCCGTACTCATGAGAAAGACAGCTACTGGTGAAGAATTATGTAAATACATAGGAGGGTTGTTTACAGAACAATAAGCCAGAGTTTGGCATATTAACGAGAAAGAATTCTTTGCGGTTTGGAAGACATTTAAAAAAATGGCCTTTATTTTTATTAGTAAAAGAATTTACTTTAAAGGTTGATAATACAAATGTAAAAGCTTTTTTGAAAAATAAACTCGAATCAAAAATCGAAAAAGCTCGTATTATCAGGTGGCAAGCAGAATGCCAATATTATTTATTTGATATTATCATTGTGAAATCTAATGAGAATGTTCTTACAGATTTCTTAATAAGGGATGGACATCCTTGAAGCGGATTCCATCACTGTACGAGCAAGACACCTTAGAGAAAACCTTGAGAAACTGTACAAAGCATTTGAGTTACTAAGAACACGAGCCAAAGCAGCTGCATATGTTCAGAAAGTGGATTTGGATAAAATCCAACAAGCCATACAAGCTACAAGGACCTTTAACTGTCATTTGTGGAATGCATTAGAGGGACATTTACATAAGACGTGTTCACTATCGATGATCTATAAAGAAATACAAAAAAAAGGTTCATCATCGATGAACAAGTAGGGTATTTTTATACCTGAAATAGGACATTCTGCAGACAAGTGTTTTTCATCGGATGCCGGTGAAAAGGTTATCAAATCAAGTACTTTATCGGACTCCGATAAAATATTAATTCGAAAAGTTAGGAAGAAATTTCAGACAACCCGAGTCAACCCAGTACCTCTGGGGTAAAGGAGGGAGAGGTTAACCTAAGGTCACAGACGGGCCTAAGACAGGTTAACACTAATCAATCTGTTTCTCCATTTCAGGTTTACTAAAGAACATTTGAGAAATTGGTTACAAGAAATGGGATCAATCCAGGTAAAATTACGGTCTATTGGTCTGGAAAGTATCCAAGACTTTGGATGCTCCCGGGTGTAAACCCACAGGACGTTAGAGAATGGTTTGACTTCGGAGCAATTGCTTCGGTATTCACTACCGCACCTAGCTTTTAAAAAAATTCAAAATTATCGGAATGGATATTGACTGCTGTACACGATTCATGGCAGAACAACCCACATCTGGGTAGATGAGATACTCTAAAGCTAAAGATAATATCAACCGCTCCAGAGATTACAGACAAATGGTCTCATCCAATTTTCAAATTTATAAAACTACAGAGACCAGATATGGTGGCATACCATAGAGCCAAGGTACCACCATCGAATAATCCTTTAGTAGTCGTCCTCTCCGAGTAAAGATATCTACAAGGCGAGCTTGGGGATTATGGGTCTGTCTTATTGAGATGGATAAAATAAAGTACCCATTCAAGATTTTCCAAAATTCTGTTAATGGGTCTGTCTTGTTAAATTCAATGACAGGAAACACAACCAGGTTTGCAGAAAGCCTCTTTGAAAATAAGAGGAAATTAATTTGGGAAAACAAGGTTCCGATGACGGAACAAACAAGGAAAAAGATATGTAATATGATACATATTGGAAGATGGGAGGAAAGAATATGCTCTTGCTGCCAAGTACAGAAAAAATTCTTGTTCGACAGGATTTCAAGGTTAAACAAGATAAACCCAATTTCCCCAAAAAGAAGGGAAAATGGAAGGGTTTTTAGACAATAAAACTCAAAAATATAATAAGAGAAAACGAGTCTAGACTAAGACTCGATAATTCACAAGTATACATGTATTCTACAAATGTAATAGTATATGAATACATTATAATATGCATAGGATGCTAATTTCAGACAGGAGACATTGGTTGGTCCCACCACCTTTGAAGAATCAGCATCCCGGACTAAAAGACGCAAGTGGAGGACCCCTCCACTCAGCAAAAGATTCATTGCCGACGCAAAAGGACAACGAGGCCACCTAACTCGACAATAAATGGTGGAATGTGCACTTACCTAATGGTGAGTGAAAAATTAAAGAAGGTCGGCCTCATACCCACTAACTAAGTGGAGAGCAAGCTGGCAGGGCAATAATGGATCCAAATAGGAGTACATTAGCGCCTATAAAAGGAGGCATTTGGCCTCAAAAGAAGATCATCAATCTCCCACAACACTTCTCTCTAGAAATCTTCTTTCTAAATTGTAATAGTTAAGCTCTCAAGCTTTCCTGTTCATGTGGGTTTCCCCTTTTCGAGTTTAAGCCATGAGTGGCTAAACAAGTTTTCTCCTTCATAGGAAGAGAATAATATATTGTAATATAGTTTTATTTATTTCTTCAATAAAGAAAAAAAAGTTTTTGCCTTCAAACATGTGTCCAGAAAATTTATATTACTGAGTAAAGAGTCATCCAGCAGTGAATCTCCTTGTGATCCTCTTAAAGGCAGGTGGCCGTTGAGAAGGGTTGCAATCTGGGTTCTAAAAAAAGTTCGATTTAGAACCATAGGCTGTGGGCGAGTGTTTGGATCGGTGATCCGTAAAACCTAAACCGAGATCAAAGAGAATACAAGAGACAAAGTCAAGGTATGATTTATAACTCAATATTATTTTAGTTAATGGAAAACATGTTGGGACTGATTATCAAAATCAAAAAAAGATTAATCCGAATCAAATTTATATATGTTGGATTAGAAGTTTTAATTTACTAATGAAAAGTTTGGTTTTTGGTAATTAATAAAGGTCAACAAGGGTAATATTATAATATTGTAGGAATTTGGTAGAAACTGATATTATTATAGGAATTATAGGAAAGTGGGTATTTTGGTATATGTAAAATGAAATTGGGTAGGTTTGGTTGGTACCCCTAAATTAAATATGCAACCAAGATTTTGGAATTTCACTTGCCACCCTTTACTTATGAGTCTGTGTATTATTATGAGTCTGTGTATTATTATTATTATTATTATTATTATTATTATTATTATTATTATTATTATTATTATTATTATTATTATTATTATTATTATTATTATTATTATTATTATTATTATTATTATTATTATTATTATTATTATTATTATTATTATTATTATTATTATTATTATTATTATTATTATTATTATTATTATTATTATTATTATTATTATTATTATTATTATTATTATTATTATTATTATTATTATTATTATTATTATTATTATTATTATTTTATTATTATTATTATTATTATTATTATTATTATTATTATTATTATTATTATTATTATTATTATTATTATTATTATTATTATTATTATTATTATTATTATTATTATTATTATTATTATTATTATTATTATTATTATTATTATTATTATTATTATTATTATTATTATTATTATTATTATTATTATTATTATTATTATTATTATTATTATTATTATTATTATTATTATTATTATTATTATTATTATTATTATTATTATTATTATTATTATTATTATTATTATTATTATTATTATTATTATTATTATTATTATTATTATTATTATTATTATTATTATTATTATTATTATTATTATTATTATTATTATTATTATTATTATTATTATTATTATTATTATTATTATTATTATTATTATTATTATTATTATTATTATTATTATTATTATTATTATTATTATTATTATTATTATTATTATTATTATTATTATTATTATTATTATTATTATTATTATTATTATTATTATTATTATTATTATTATTATTATTATTATTATTATTATTATTATTATTATTATTATTATTATTATTATTATTATTATTATTATTATTATTATTATTATTATTATTATTATTATTATTTATTTATTTTTTTCTCTCTTCATTTCTTTGTAGCTGATTTCAATGTTAATTCTGTCGAGTTTTGAAAAATTACAACTTTTTTGGGGAATTTTTTTTATTTTTGAAATCAAGACACTTATAGATGACAGTTTCTTTGGAATTTTGTTATTACCCAATTCGCTCAAACTCTAATAAGGAGTGTTCAAATAGATTTAAACAAGTTTAATAAGAAAAAAAAAATCGGTTGTAAATTTGGATTGGAACAACATTTGATTGAATCAAGAGTTTGAATGTGCAAGATTCATTCATTTTACCTATATATTGACTTTGAGTTGGGCTTGAGCGTTTAATTTGTTGGGCTCATATCTTAGGATAGACCATTAGACAGTAATTATTCATTTGATTAATATTTAGGTTCATTAAAGCAACCACACCAAATTATGAATGATATTTACATAACATTGAAATTTTCTTTTTGCAGCATTGAATTTTTCTTTTTTGCAGCATAGACATATATGTAAACTATACGAGTTTGACATTAAATCATCAAATTAATTTTCCAATCATTTGTCATCAAATTTTGACAAATGACTTGTGTGTGACGTCAGGTTTGTGGTAATTCAATTAAATTATCAATGATTTTGCGCATGAATCATCGAACCTTTTCTTTTCTTTTAGCACCAATATATATAAATTATACGGATTTGACACTTAAATTATCTTCGAACTCATTTTCTCAACCACTTTTCACCAGTTTTTAGCACGTGACTTGTGCATCATATCAAATCATAAATCTCACTGGATTTTCACTAAAATAACTTTTAATGAAAGTGAAACCATGTTCATAAATTCCACAAAAAATTAAAGAAAAATATACAATAGTCAGTTAACTGATCATGTTTTCTTGGAACATGTCATATCATTTTGTGTAATCAAATTGAAATTTCAAATTGCATAATCAATGAGGTTTTGTGTGAGAGAATTAACAACAATAAATAACCAGATTTACAAACTTTGTGATTCAACAACAATAAAAGGGAAAATTTTGACTCTTTCCTTCAAGCCCTAATCCAAAAACAAAATTCCTTAACTATGTCGTGAGAATTCAACAACTCAATTGTTTCGATAAAAAAAAACTCTAATCACGTGCCAAAATCTGATTAAAAATTTCTACAAAATATGTTTGGTGGTTTAAGTGTCAAATTCATATACTTTATATATATTGGTGTAAAAAAAAAGTTTTTAGTGGTTTATGTGCAAAGTTGATGATAGTTTAGTAGGGTTAGTGCGACTAGCTTGACGTCACGTACAAGTTACATGTCAAAATCCAGTGAAAAATGACTGAAAATTTAGTTTGATGGTTTAAATGTCAAACTTGTATAGTTTATATATATTGATGTCATAAAAAATTGTTCGATTATTTATATGCAAAATCATTTTTCGTTTGTTGTGATCACTGCAATTAACCCTTAATGATCACAATTAACCCTTAATACTTTATTAAATGGAGGTTTATGTTTGATAATTTAGTTTAACAATAGAATTTAACAACATGTTAATCATAGAAAAGTTGAATTGTCATTTCCAAATTAATTAAATGCGGGATATTAAAAAAAAACGAACTCCATAAATGATACTTGCAAAATTTTGCCACCAAATGATGAGCTTTTTTATGCATTGATTATCATAAAATCATCTTCCTTTTTTTGGGCACACATTTATAATCAAATTTTCGATATTTATAATAAGTTTATTTTGTGTTTAATGTATGCATGTGGGATGTGTTAAATGTTTCTAAATTACTTTTGAACTTAATAACAACCCCAAGAGAAGGGTAATTTTGTAAAGTCAATACATTGAGCATGGACTATAGTAAAATTGTAGAAATCATAACCCAATCAATTTGCATAATAATCTATCCAACATTCATTGATATAAGTTGTAACAAAGAAATTGCGATAAATGATATTTGGTTATTTTAATTATAATTGAGAATGAGAGATTCGAAGTTCAAAGATTTATTTACTCTAATAAATTAAACTTATGGGTTATTTAATCTTTTTAAGACAAAGCAAATACCTCCTAATGCATAAATATATATAAATAATTGGTAATCAAAGTTAATATAACACATCCAATATAAATGTTTGATTAAAAGTGTAAATTAAAAGAACTTACCCTAAAATTATTAATTATTGGTTTTTAATTAGAATTTAATAATAGGATGAACTAGTTCAATTTTAAGAGACCAGTTAATCTATAGACTACAATCCATAATCCATAAATAAAGATTTCATTCGTTGGAAATAGAAGTTGTCCCACAAAATTATCTATGAAAATTTTATATAAGTATGTATGTTAAAACATTTAGCGAAAAACATAATAAAGGATAGGATGTCCCATGAGCACAATCTACTTGACAAGACTTGTGATGATATTGGAAGAAATCTTTTACGAATGTAGGTTCAAAACTCGCATAGAGCAGTTCATGTCTTCCTATTAAAATATTTACATTGTCATTCAACAAGGGAAAAATAACCGATTTGTAATTTTGAATTTACTGAACTAAGAGGAGAAAGAAAGATTTTAATAATGTAATGAGAATGGTGCTGCATTAGTTAAAAAAAAAAAAACCACAAATAACATAAATTGTTTGGCTTGGTTTTAAATTAAAGAAAGATTTTGTAAAGAAAAATTCTTGAGAGATTGTAGACAAAAAGAAAATTATCTTTATTTTCCGATAAAACCATTCATCCTTTGCATATATTATATGCAGTGAATGAAGTGAATCTGTAACTATAGCGAATTATAATCAAATAAAAATAGAAAATTTAATTATTAATGAATTTAAAAAATATTATTATATTTAAATCATAAGATTTTGCTATTCGAGGCGTTTTTTTTTTTTTTTTTTTCCTTTTTGAGTTGAGTCAAGAGAATAAGATGTGAATGAAAGAAGAAGAAAATGGAATCACTAGAATTTATGATGGTAGAAGTTGATAAAGATAGTTGGTGCTTTCATACTAATCTTAATTTAATTTTATTTTTTTAAAGAAGAGCATAATAAAGTAGTAATTTTATCAAGAATATTCAAGAACAAACAATGCAAACTAATAACTAATAATAATTATTCTAATTAGTGATAGTGGGGTAGCAAGTGAAGTGGCAACAATAATTAAGTATTATGTCAAAGATTTCCTGCAACAAAATATAATCTGTGATGAGAAAATTTGCAATAATAAAGGTTGTTTCCAGAAGTTTAGTAAAAATTGATAATATAAATTAATAAATTATCATATAAAAATGATTAAAATGTCTATTCGTAATAATATGATGTGATTATTAATGTATTAAATATAATAATATTGTTATAAAAAATTATTTTTAAGAAAGTTTTTAAATAATAATTTAGGTCAAAATGTTATCGTAATTTTTTTTTAATAACTATCACTATTTTCTCAACAATATTTTATTATCGTTATTAAGTTTTTTAGTCGTATTGTTGTTTTTGAAAATTTGAAAAGTTTGAAACTATTTCCACACCACACAAATTATATTTTACATGATGTTATTTTTGGAGCAACAACATTAAAGCCAATTTTTTTCA
The DNA here is from genome assembly GCA_028654395.1 of Scutellaria barbata. Lineage (NCBI taxonomy): Eukaryota > Viridiplantae > Streptophyta > Magnoliopsida > Lamiales > Lamiaceae > Scutellaria > Scutellaria barbata. The sequence goes on from CM053652.1 coordinate 5,192,724, forward strand.
AAATTGAGAGATTTTTAAAGTTGAAATTACTTTCACCATCAATTTCTTATTTCAAATAATATTTCGCTTGTTATTACTTTTTTTTTTTTTTGGATTATTACTTTTGATTATCCATTTCAAATGAACTTTCGTTCTTAAAAGTCTATTTTGCAGAAATAGCAAAAATATTGCATGTTAAAAAAAAGGTCCAGGTTCATGTTATAATAGTGCATTTTTATTCATAAACGAAAATCGATTTATAAAATGTTCTTTTAAAAAAAACTTATTAATTAAAATTATCATCTAAAATTGCTTTTAAAAACTAGGTAATTTTAATAATAGGATACAAAATAAAGTGGGGTTTATGGTCAATCCGATTCAGTCAATAGTCAAAATCAACAATCAACGCTGATCAATAATCGATCAAATTTAAACCCTTCGACTTACAAATAAAATTAGAATCAATAATAATAAATTCAATACAACACGCATGAGTTAGAAATGAACTTTTAAACGAATTTAGTTTGAAATTGCGTTTAAAATGATAAATTGATACACCATATTTACATTAAGAACAATTTTAAGTGGAAAAGTTTAATTGGAGATTATGATTTACATAAAAAGAAAAAAGAACAAGAAAACCCCCACCGTGCCTTCTTGCAATGCACACAACCAACTATTTGCTTGGAAAAATTAATTAGTGCTGTTTTTAGTTGTGTATTTTTTTATAGATAGATAAGTTATATAACATACACAACCTCAACTTTTGTTTCAGATGTATCCTTTGTATTAAAATCTATGTCTCATTTTACATGTCACATTAAAACTACATAATTTTGATATTGATTTTTTTCTTTTATACTATAATCGTTTTATTTTAAAAATCAATATAATTATTTTTGAGATATGATACATATATGATGTAGGAATATTTGGTCTAAGAGCTCTCATTTACCTTTGTGGTTATTAGTTATAAAAAAAGACAAGAAATAAGAGATGTTGGAGAAAATCATATCAGAGTAAGCAACATTTTTGCAAACTTTCTTTTCTCTTTAGTTCTTTCTTTTAATAGGATGCCCCTTTGTTTTCCCTTCTTTTAGTAAGCACAATTTTCTTTGCTTATTATCATAGAGGAAAAAAAATAAAAATAAAAAGTAAAAAGCTCATGAAATCACAAGTTCCAATGATATTGGATGTGCAAGCATATTATATTGTTTGTGTACATTAAAGTTAAATTCATTGGAAGCTGAAACACACGCCACACAATCAATATACTATCTGGTTGTTTTTATTTTTAGATAAATTAAAAAAATGTGTAGTAATTCTAAATATGTACACTATATAAATGTGTTTTTTTCATATTTCTAATGTCTTTAAAATTATATTTTATAATTTTTAAAAATCGTTATATAAAATAGAGTTTTGTTTGAATTAAGTTTTACAGTACGTAAAAAGGTTGAGTATGTAGTGTAGGTAATGATGATAATAACAACAACAATAATTGTTATTACTTCATATAACTAAATGACATCACAAAAAATAAATTATAAAAATATACAATTTATATTTTAATACAATTGAATTAATTTATAATATGTTGATCTATTGACATAATTAAAATTTCACATAATCATAATATAATCAACCAACAAAAATTTATGTTGTAAGCTCAAACGTGTATAGATTTATAAAGTTCAAATATAAATATTTTAATTATTAATTATACTAATAACAATGATAGTAAAAAATATATATATATAGTAGCAGTAGTAAAAATTCTAACAAATATAATTTCTCATATGAGACAACAATCCAAACTACCTAATTTAAGATAATATGTATTATGACAAATTTATAACAAGACCTAATTTATAAATTAGTTCTTAATAGGAGGTTTAATTTAATATTTTTTTTCTTAATTTAAGACTTGAAATTTAGATTGAGTTCTCAATTCCAAACAAAATTTTATTTTATTTATTTATATTTATAAATTTATTTATATTTCAAAATGTATTCATATATTGGATAAATTAAGATAAATTAGTGCGTTTTAAAAATAATTTTCATCTGATTTATCTAAATTTATATGAAAAAAAGAAAGGAAAAAACATAATCAATTCAATTCATAAAATATAATTTATATTAAACTGATTAATATTAAAATTGATTTTCTATATTTTTATTCATATAATTAAGAAAATAAAGGAATCTCAATTTTTTGAATTGCATTTAGTATATATAAATTAATATAAGTTGGATAAAGATCGTTCCAAAATTGCACAAAGTTGTCTTAATTTAGCTAAACTATAAATACATATTAAAATATAAATGAAACGAAAAAGAAAATGAAATTTTGTCTTAAATTGAGAACTCAAACTAATTTTCAAGCCTTAAATTGAGAAAAAATGTAAAATTGAGCCACTTATTGAAATTTTTTAAAATTTGGGTCCACAATTGAAAATTAATTTATAAATTGGGTATTGTTATAAAATTTATCCTATGTATTATTAATACCCAACACTATTATCCATTCTACCCAATACCAAATAAAAATGCCCCAAACTACCACTTTTTCGAATAACCACCTCCTAATCTTTTGATGTAAATCTCTTTCACATCACTCAATACAATTAAATATATAGTCAAAGTTAAATTGAGATAATTGTTTTTTGTGTAGCCCTATGTACGAATTTAATGTAGCCTTATGTATAAATTTCGTATAACCCTTTATCAGAATTTCGTGTAGCCATATGTCCGAATTCCGTATAACCCTTTGTCTGAATATCGTGTAGCCTTATGTTCGAATTTCGTGTAGCCCTCTATTTGAATTTCGTTTAGCCCTATATTCGAATTTTGTATAACCTTATGTCAGAATTTCGTGTAATCCTATGTTCGAATTTTGTGTATTTATAATTTAATGAAATTCGTGTAATAAATAGGCAACAATTTTATTGTTCAATCTGTGAACAAAACACAATAGAATCGTTTACTTTTTCAGACTCATTCCATCATCAAATACATTTTTAACTAAATTATGTATTTTTGAATAATTTGAAATAAAAATATAGTAATTTGGGTATATTTAATGCACCTTTAAATATTTTTGGATATTTAGATACACCTTTAAATATTTTTGAATATTTAGGGTCATTTCTTCTTTCTCATATTAGCGACTAGGATAGATAAGACACTGTGAAATCGATGGTAGCCATTACTTCAGAACAATACAATTTTATTTGCTTAAAAATATTTTGAAATTTTGTTTGGATAAAGTTAGTTTAAAATAAAGTAATTAATTTTAAATCTATATTTATCCAAATATCATCAATAAATTTATTATCATGTATTTCAAATGCATACTTAAATCCTTCCATCAAAACACACTTATATATATTTTATTTTTGATTTTGTTGTAATTAAAGCACAATTATCACCAAACCCCAAGAATTGATAATGCAGCAAGAAACCATAATTCGCATGCAAGAAATAACCAGACAATTTGAAATAGAAATTAAGAACATGCACAACGATCAACAGACAAGATTTGAGGGTGGTTCGGCGCACCACATCGGCCTACGTCCACCCGTGAAGGAATCAGATCAAATGATTAAGAAACGAGAGAGAATCGTCAATTACAATCAACCCAAAAATTTGGGGATTTTCTGAGAAATTTAGAACCCTAATTTTCAGATATAGCTATTCTCTATGAATTAAAGTGTGTTATCACTACTCAACACTCTTCTATATATAGGGAACAAAATCCCTAAGTTAATTCTAGAAGATCGATCCTGAATCGCGGCAACATTTAGTTCGAATTTGCAATTCTGCGCAGATGAACAGTAACAACCCTAATTTCCGTTTCAACCATTTTTAACCACCAAGATCCTAAGCCGTTTCAACCATTTTTAACCACCAAGATCCGGTTCAATCTCCAAACTCGCACACTCCACTTCACCTCAAATTCAGCCGGTTCTCTGGAACTTAATTCCGATTCCCTCATCTACTAATTATTTTTGAGTTATTCCAATCCACAAATCTCCTCCTTAACTCTGAAATGATTCTAATCCTTCACACTTGAACCTGTTTGCTACTTAGTACCTTTCATCCAATCTTCAAGCTGGATTAATTCTCTGCAATAAGAAAATTTGTTTCCTGGTAGAAGTTTATTAACTCTGAAATGATTTTAATCCTTCACACTTGAACCTGTTTGCTACTTAGAAAATTTGTTTCCTGGTAGAAGTTTAGTCTGCAACAAGTTGGATAATCCTTCACACTTGAACCTGTTTGCTACTTAGAAAATTTGTTTCCTGGTAGAAGTTTAGTCTGCAATAAGAAAGGATTAATTATCTGCAATAAGAAAATTTGTTTCCTGGTAGAAGTTTAGTCTGTCTTCCTTCACACTTGAACCTGTTTGCTACTTAGAAAATTTGTTTCCTGGTAGAAGTTTAGTCTGCAATAAGAAAGGATTAATTATCTGCAATAAGAAAATTTGTTTCCTGGTAGAAGTTTAGTCTGCCTTCTGTAGCTACCTTCTTGGCCTCCACAATACCCTTATCTATCAAGTCCTCCACAATACCCTTATCTATCAAGTCCCTCACAAATTGTGTTGGTTTTAGATTAATTCAATCAAACAAACCAACCCAAGAACCCTAAACTTAATTGGAATCAAAGAAAATTCAAGAAAATTGGTTTCCTGGTAGAAGTTTATCTGCCGGATTGTCTTCTGTAGCTATTACCGCTCCCAGGGGGATTCGAACCCGTGACCTGGTTTAGTCAACATATCTGCCGGATTGTCTTCTGTAGCTATTACCGCTCCCGGGGCCATCAAGCGCATTACCGCTACACCAAAATGATATCCAATGGACATATGACGCAACTTTAATGTCTTATACTTATGTAGTTTTGCGCTCACAGATTCGAATCTGAAAGAGCCGTGCCCCACACCTATTTAAGCTCCGACACAAGGCAGGTTGCTGGGAAATATCCCAACAACTAATTTCACCAAAATTACAGAAAATCGAATCAGCCCCAAATGAAGGCTCATTAAGGTTTATATAAACCCTAAAAATGCAATCGGACTCAATATTTATCCAAATCTAACAATTCTTATCAATTTAGATTCGTCTTATCATCAGGAATAAAAGCCCCAAGGTTTGATTCCCAATCGGATTCGAATTGACAGCAGATTTTATAAAATTACCCTTAGAACCCTAATTTTAGCCCCAAATTGAATTCCAAGCCCTAGGTCTGAATTCTGATCAATTGAGCTGCAATTAGCCCGGTTCTTAAGCAATTAAGTTCGATTCCTGATCCAGCAGGTGTCCATGCATACAAAATCACATTGATTGAGCCACCAACTCACAAATTGCAACTTGATGTCTATGTGCTTACACCTCTCATGAAATGTTAGATGTTTTGATAAATAGAGAGCACTTTGGTTATCACAATAGATAGACACCATTTTCTGCTTCACTCTTAGTTCTTTAAGTATTCCCTTCAACCATATGGCTTCTTTTATAGCCTCGGTCATAGCAATAAACTCTGCTTCAGTTGTAGATAGAGCTACAACCGACTACTGCATAGTTTTCCAACTAATTGATGTTCCATAGCTTGAAGATATAGCCAGTGATAGACTTTCTTGTATTTATATTGCCTGCAAAATCAGAGTCAACATATCCTTCTAAGGGGTTAGAAACATTAGTCTGTTTACTGAATTTTAAACTCAACGTACTGGTGCCTTTGAGATATCTTAGCAGCCATTTTACAGTTTCCCAATGTTGTCTCTCTAGATCTGCCATATACCTGTTTATCACACTCATAGCATAAGCTATATCAGGCCTATTACACACCATTGCATACATCATACTCCCTACTGCATTTGTATATGGTACAGACATCATTTCTTTCATTTCAATTCCATTCACAGGCTTCTGTTTTTCAGATAATTTATGTTGGACTCCTAATGGTGTTATAACTGGTCTGGCTTCATGCATAAGAAATCTCTTCAGAACTTTGTTTATATAATCTGTTTGATATAAAAAAAACTCATTCCATTCTCTATTCCTTCTTATATCCATTCCCAAAATCCTTCTAGCATTTCCAAGGTCTTTCATCTCAAATTGAGATTCAAGCTTTCCTTTCAATTTGTCAATCTTGGTCATGCTCTTACTAGCTATAAGCATGTCATCCACATATAGCAACAGATAAGTTGAAACCAAACCACCATCTCTTTTAAGATAGACATTGTTATCATAATTGTACCTTTTTAAACCTATGTTTATCATGAATGTATCAAATCTCTTGTACCATTGCCTTGGGCTTTGTTTTAGGCCAAATAGTGATCTTTTCAAAAGACATACATTGTTCTCACTTCCAGCTTGGACAAAGCCTTCTGGTTGTTGCATGTATAAGATTTCTTGCAAGTTTCCATGATGGAATGCAGTCTTAACATCTAGCTGCTGCAATTCCAAGTCATACTGAGCTACCAAAGCAAGTAACAACCTTATTGATACATGTTTTACCACAGGGGAAAAAACTTCATTGTAATCAATCCCCCCTCTTTGTGTAACACCCTATACCCCTATGACGTATATTTCATAATAAAATATTCATCATATAAGCAAATCACACTGACGTTTCATTTATCCATATAAGTATAAAAATATTATTTAAAGACTAATATTATATAAGATTAAAACACACAACCCATATCCCAACATAAGGCATATTAAATACAACTCATGATACACGTGTCCAAAATGTAAAATGCGGAGGAGGAGAAGGCTGCATGAGACATCAGCCGGCCGACCTGGTATAGTGTGATGTATATACACAACCCACGTCAAAAATAGTTATCGAACCTAAAAATAAATATGCGATTTTTATGAATCGCAACTCGGTGAATATAGATCATTAATTTAATTAAATAACAAGCAAATAACAATCATTAACATTAATCAACACTATAATCATACATGTGCAAATGTCTTTTGTGAACTGCTCAAGTTTGGATCTGTCCCGAGATTTCTAATATGCCACTGTGTATATAGACCCGTAGATCTCCAATATGATTATGACCCGAATGTCTCCACTGTGTATATAGACCTGTAGGTCCCCAATATGAATTACGACCTGTAGGTCTCCAATATGAATATAACCCGAAGATCTCCACTTTGTATACAGATCCATAGCAAGACAGTCACAGACCTTTTAATTTCATGTCAATTGTAATGCAACACATTAATCATCCGAAAATATGATCACGTATACATATGCTAATATATCATTTGATCCAATGATAAATTCATATAAATACATATTTCTTATATAACACACATAACAAACATTGCATATAAATCGCATCACATTGCATCTAAATCACATATACGGTTTATACCCACCTGACTAGGATAAGCAGTCTGTTTGCCGCTCTAATTCTTTCTCCCTTTCTACAGCTTGTGTCCCTATGCGATTCAATGTAATTTAATCTAATCGTCCCTTTAATATATATTTCTATTATGCAATGAAATGCACTGCATGTATACTTAATTAACCATGTTCATTACTTTTTCCTATAACTTGAGTTATAAAATTCCAAGTTGAGCAGGGTAAAATTCTATAGAAACTTAACATATACCTCTACCATTTGTATGTTTATCATTTTTCATAATTCAGTCTCCAACCTGCATAAAATTAGGCTACAAACACAGAATAATTAATCGTTTTCAAACCGGGTCATTATAGACCAACCCCTATAATTTTGATATTATCTCACTCAATATTTAACCGAGACATCCACGGTTTGCTTCTGAGTTTAGCTAAGAGATAGGGCTATAACTTTCATGTTTTAAGTTTTTCCTAATTCGACCTATAAAACTATCAAAACATTTGATGAATTATAATAACTGGAGATATATCTAATTCACTTATTTCTTTATACCTTTTGGGAAAAATCTTAAGAATTCACTCCAATCAAATCAAAGAACATGTCTCCACGAGCTCTCCCTCAAATTTTGAAGAAAAACAGTAAAGAAACGAAATCAAAATTCACAAACCCTTATCTTTTTCATTTCTTCCCCTCTGTTTTTTTCTTTCCTTTTCCTCTCTGCTCTTTTTCTTTTGCTGCCTTATCTTTTTTTTTTTTAATATTGTTAACTTATTTACTTAGGATCCACCGTCTTTCATCAGCTTTCATGGTAAACCACATATATTATTATTATAATAATTGATGTTGTGTAAAAGTTCTTGCATACACGTGTATACCAATTCTGATATAATTCATTTATTATGCTCTAATCATGCATATATCTATATATATAAACAATACATATTATATTACTTCTTATATGTATTTACAAACACACAGCATTCTATATATATATATATATATATTATATTACTAAGCTTCTTTCATATTATATAAACATATAAACTGTTATTATTTGTACGGACATACATGTAATATATATGTACATATACGATCAAATTTAAATTTATTTTCTTTTTATTATTTATACTATTAAATAATTTAGATTATGTACTTGAACATTACCCGAGTCTCAATAAATTTTAATAGGGGGTTCTCAACACTAATTACATAAAAACATATAAATAATATGAAATGCATATGATGCATGAAATGAATGTCCAATGACATGTATATTTTGGTCGAAGATGTCACACTTTGTGTATACCTGATATGCTCTTGATTGGTCACTTCAAATTTCCTTTTGAAGATCCACTTACTTCCAATAACCTTAGCATCTGCAGGCTTATCCACTAATTTCCAAGTATGATTTTTCTTCAGAGATTGGAATTCTTCTTTCATAGCTTCAATCCATCTCTCACTTTCTTGTGACTTAACTACAGTTTTGTAGTCTTTAGGCTCTTCATGTTCTATTTTTTGAGCCATTGATAAGGCATAGTATACAAAGTCTGCATGACCATATGTGCTAGGTGGATTGATCTCTCTCCTAATTCTGTCTTTTGGTAAACTGTAATTTCTCAAATCTTGATGAGGTTGTTGGTGAGCTTCATTAACCTGCTCCTCTTCCAGTGAATCAGCTTCACCAAGTTGATCAGTTTCTTCCTGCTGGTTAATCCCCTCAATCTCCATCTGAAAATGAGTTCATTTTTCTTCATTTTCTGAAGTTAAGAATTCTTTTTCTTGAGCTTCTATTCCAGTAGAGTTGGATGAGTTTTTATATCTCATCATAATTTCTTAAAACACTACATTCCTGCTTATAAAACATCTTTGTGTCTCAGATTCTAAGCTCCACATTTTATATCTTTTTATCCCTTTTGGATAACCAATGAAAATACACTTCCTAGATCTAGCATCCAATTTATGTTGTGTGATGTGTGCATAAGTAAGACAACCAAATACCTTTAAATGTGAGTATGAAGACGGTTTACCATGCCACCTTTCATTTGGAGATTTGAATCCTATAGATGAAGATGGACTCCTATTGATGAGATAAACAGTTGTGGTAACAACTTCCCCCCAAAAAGTCTTTGGCAATGTTGCATCCAAGAGTAGACACCTTACCCTTTCTAGGAGAGTTTTATTCATCCTTTCAGCTACTCCATTTTGTTGTGGAGTAGCTGCAACCGTTCTGTGTCTCCTGATTCCTTTTGTCCTGCAAAACTAGTTAAATTCTTCTGACAAATATTCAAATCCGTTATCAGTTCTCAAACACTTCAAGGTTTTGTCCTGTCTGATTTTCTAACATGACTAGCCATTCTTTGAATTTTTCAAAAGCTTCATGTTTATGTTTTAAGACATATACCCATAATTTTCTAGAAAAGTCATCAATGAAAGTTATATAGTATCTCTCTCCACCATGAGTTGCTACTCTAGAAGGCCCCAATAGATCCGAATGAACATATTTAAGGGGTTTTGAAGTGTTATGAGTACCTGGCTTGAAGCTAGACTTAGTAGTTTTTCCAAGAATACAGTTTTCACATTTTTCCAGCTTAGTTACCTAAGCTGATCCAAGCAAGTTTTGTTTTGCTAGTTCAGTTAATCCCCTTTGACTAATGTGAGCTAATCTTTTGTGCCATAGCTCAGTTTCAGACTTAGTCATTACAGCTCCAGTCTCTCCTGTCATTGTTCTTCCTTTAAGTATGTATAATCCATTAGTTTTTTTTCCTCTCAGCACCAACTCCTCATCCTTTGTCACCAGGATTTCTTCCTTATGAGTTTTGAACTCATAACCTGCAGCATACAACAAACCAAGTGAAATAAGGTTTCTCTTGAGTTGCGGGATATATCTTACATCTTGTAGGGTCCTTATCCTCCCATTGTACAGTTTCAGTCTTATGGAACCAACCTCTATGACCCTGTAGGAGTGATTGTCTCCAAGTAGCACTAATCCTCCTCTTTCCAACTTCAAATTTGTAAACCATGACTTGATCCGGCACATGTGAAAGGAGCAACCCGAGTCAAAAACCCATTTTTCCTTGATTTGTTTATTGACTATGCACAGCATATCAGCATTCTCATAGTCTTCCTCAGCCACTGCAGTTTGTTGGTTGCTGGGATTTTCCATCTTCTTCTTTTTCTCCGGGCAATTCTTCTTAAGGTGTCCGGGTTTGTGACATGAAAAACACTTCCTCTTCTCAATGAACCCATGATTTTCCCTATTCTCTTGCCCTTCAGGTTTTGGATTTGCCTTTTTATTGGAATTTTGAGGCCCCTTTTTCTTATACTTGACATTCAATCCCTCTCCAAAACTTTGGCTCTTATTTTCAGATACCTGTGACAGTGCTCGAGTCTTGATTGAAATTTGGACTTCTTCAAGGGTAAGAACCCCCAATCTTCCATATACTAAAGCATCCCTAAAGGATTGGAAAGATCTTGGCAATGCATTTAGTAACAGGAGAGCCAAGTCTTCATCATTGTGGACTTCCCCTATATTCTCAAGATCATCAATGATCTTATTGAATTCGTCCAATTTCTCTAGGATTTTCTTGTCATCATGAATCTTGAATGCATTCAACTTCTGTTTCAAGAACAACCGATTTGCGAGGGTCTTTGTCATGTAGATTGAGCTCAGTTTCTTCCACACCGCTCTTGCTGTCGATTCTTTACAGACTTCTCATAGTGCTTTTTCGGTGAGACATATAAGGATTGCACTTCTAGCCTTCTTGTCCATTTACTTCCTCTTTTCAGCATTTGCAGACGAAGATTTATCACTCTCTTTCTTGAGCGCACCTTCTATTCCATACTGAATTAGTAGAGATTTCATATGGACTTTCCAAAGGTTGAATTCCTCCACACCTGAAAACTTCTGTACGTCAAGCTTCATGACACTCATCTTGGCGGTTGATCGGCGGTTCCCACAGACGGCGCCAATTGTTGTGATTAAAGCACAATTATCACCAAACCCCAAGAATTGATAATGCAGCAATAAACCCTAATTCTCATGCAAGAAATAACCAGGCAATTTGAAACAGAAATTAAGGACATGCACAGCGATCAACAGGCAAGATTTGATGGTGGTTCGGTGTGCCACATCGGCCTGCGTCCACCACCCATGAAGGAATCAGATCAAATGATTAAGAAACGAGAGAGAATTGTCAATTACAATCAACCCAGAAATTCGAGGATTTTCTGAGAAATTTAGAATCCTAATTTTCAGACATAGCTATTCTCTATGAATTGAAGTGTGTTATCACTACTGAACACTCTTCTATATATAAGGAACAAAACCCCTAAGTTAATTCTAGAAGATCGATCCTGAATTGCGGCAACATTTAGTTCGAATTTGCAATTCTACGCAGATGAACAGTAACAGCCCTAATTTCTGTTTCAACCGTTTTTAACCACCAAGATCCGATTCAGTCTCCAGACTCGCACACTCCGATTCACCTCGAATTCAACCTGTTTTTTGAAACTTAATTTCGGTTCCCTCATCTACTAATTATTTCTGAATTATTCCAATCCACATGTTTTATAATCATATAATGTATGAATTCAGTCCTCTCACTGACCTAAAATATATTTTATTATATGTCAAAAATATTACAACCGCCATCCCATAAAGATATATTTGCTTATATTTTCATATAATTTAAAATTAATATTTGAAGTTTCAATTATATCATTATCTTTTATTAAAGACAAACATTAATTGAATTTTTTTTTCAAAAAGTAAATAGAAAATTGAAGTGTGGTGATCATGATTCAACATACATTTAATTAAAAGTATATATAAAATTAAAAATTATATTAATATAATAATAAATTTACGTTAAGAGATTGAAGAAAAATAATATACAAATATATTTTATGAGAATCGAAACTAAGTATATATTGCTATATTAACGTGTGTTGGATGTCAAATATCGTAAACACGTGTACAATAAAAGTTCCCACTTGGTCATGTTTGGTCTGGACTCTGGAGTGATGTGCACTTCCAGTTTACTGACACACATTCCTATGTTTTCAATAATTCTGTCACATGGTAACCTAACTTTCTTCTCTAAATTTAAATTTACATCTATTTCAAAAATCATTTTGTCCACATCTTTTAACTCATATTTTTGTTCCCTTTCTTTTTGGCATTCACGGTTTCACTTCTGGTCAGGATGATCTGAACTAGTCTTGAAATATTCAGGGAGTTTTTTTATTTATTATTTTTTATATCTTATTATTGAATGTATCTACCCACTCGAACTAGTCATATTATATAAAAGCAATTTCGTTTTAATAAATTGTTATTAATAGTTATATCTATGATTGGCTTTTTGCTTAAAAAAATATTGTGAGAAAAATGCAAAATTATCACGTCTTTTTTTTGCCACTTGCCACATATAGTTTTGTAAAGAAAGTATCAACCTCCGCAACATGTCAACCTTATATTAGACATGGCCTCATGGTTAGAATTTTTTGGTCTAATTGTAGAAAATAAAGTCATTTATCTTTTAATAGAAATGTAATTTAATTATAGAATAAAGTTTAGTAAACAAAATTGTGATTTTACTAAATTATTACTAATTGAATCACTATTGTTTTTTTGAAATACCAATCCACATATCCAACTAAATGCAACATAATTTCTATTATAAATTAATATTTTGATCCCCGTCAAACATAATGTCATTTTAGTTGAATTGAAAACTTCAATTAATCTAAAAAAAAAAAGGCCGTCTTAATGATTTTTTTTAATTGTATTAATAAAATTACATTCAGACACACACAAAAAGAAAATGTATAGAATGACGAATTTTAATTAAAAATTCAATGATACACCAACAATTAACAAACTTATTGACGTTGTTTGAATAAATTTATCATAAAAAATTAACATTATAGTTTTTATCTAGACTTACTTCGAAAATGGTTGTGATGTCACCCATATAATCACTAACTAAAACATACATATTTGAGAGAGAGAGAGAGAGAGAGATGCACTTTAAAAATATATGAGGAAAATTAAAAAGTAAAAATCGGAAGGTTAGGGAGAAATGAAAGAAACGTTAGTAGTTATCGAAGGAGATGTAAGAAGCGTGTTAGAAATTGTAGGCACGATTTCCTCTAAATCACTCTATTCTATCTCTCACACTTATCAAATGTCACATCTCTTCGATGTTAACTTCATATACTCCTATTTCTTTTTCTATTATTAATGCTTAATTATACTCCGTATAATTACTCCCACAAAATACAATTATTATGGCCATGGTCCATGAGATGGTAAAGTTTGGGTGAAATTATCTAACAGATTCCATAATGTAAGATTGGTTGGGTTAGATCGAATATAAAAAATTATGTAATATTTTTATGTGTATTAGGTAATATTTTTTTATATATTAGGTAATATTTGTATTATAAAATACGTTTTTAGTTGAGTTGAATTATAAGAAAATATGTAATATTTTTATATATATCAAGTAATATTTTTTTGTATATCATATAATATTTATGTATTATATGCATATCTTAGTGTGTGATTAATATATTTGTTAACTAATAGTTCACTCACTCCACCCACGTTCAAATGAATATGTACATCTTCATATATATATTTATATGTTATCATTGTGACTTTTCAAATTATTAGTTAGACAAATATTTTTGTGAACATTATAAAGTTGGAATTATATAAAAGTTGAACCTAATCACGATCTACTCCATTTGATAATCTAAAAAGATTTGTTTTTTAGGAAGAGGGAAAAACAGTTATTTCCTCAACACGAAATTGAAATCATCATTTCTCATTTCTCATCATTTCTACCATTTAACTTGCTAAATAATGATTGAAGGGTTTGATTAAAAACAAATAATTAATGAGATGAAGCAGTTAATAAAAATGAGAAACATAAGAAACATCTAGATTATTCAACTCAATTTTTTTAATAATTTAATTTTAAATTTATGTTTTATATAACAATTTGATTACTTTAAACTTTTACTAATTGACACATAAGATCTTCTAATATACTTGGCATTAACATGATCGAGATTGAAGATTTGATAAGATTTAAATATATTTTATTATTATTAATATCTTTATGATTGATTTTATATTTATCTTTTAGGATCCTAGGTTTATATTAGTATTAATAGAAACTATTTTTATTATTTTAGAAAGTTGATTGATTTATGAAATAAGATAAGAAAGTTTTCTCTGAAATTTGTTGTTCATTCCCAATGTTAACATAACAACGTATATTAAATATCATGAAATATAAGATATAACACCAAATATATTAAATTGATATAAGATATAATATCAATTATAATAGAAAATATAAGAGATAACACTAAATTGATATGAGATATAACATCAATTATAATAGAGAATCTGAAGCAACCAATTGAAGTGATCAATCTTGATTTTCATTATAGCTATCAATATAATCACCCCCCCTGTTTTTATTTTTCTCACCATATAAATCAAAAAAAATATTCCGAATATGGAAAAACATAAAATAAGAATTAAAAAAAAAAAAAAAAAAAGAGGGCAGCACATAGCAGGCAGTGAGGTCCTCTCCACTATAAAATAACGACCTCCGCAACCACCGGTCCTCCGCCACCACCGCCTCCTCCGATACGCTGATTATTTTTAGTATATACCAAAATTTGGCCTATAACCTCCTCTCCACTTTCCACGTTATGGACATTCGCCGGAGGCTCCCCAAGCAATCGCACTCTCTGCCAACCTCCGGCGCTTCTCCGCTCAAAGCCTCCGACGCCCTTCCGCTTCCTCTCTATCTGACCAACGGCGTTTTCTTCACCCTCTTCTTCTCCCTCGCCTACTTCCTCCTCCACCGTTGGCGCGACAAGATCCGCAACTCCATCCCTCTACACGTCCTAACGCTCTCCGAACTCGCCGCTCTACTTTCCCTAATCGCCTCCTTCATCTACCTTCTCGGATTCTTCGGCATCGATTTCGTCCAGTCGTTCATCGCCAAATCCGATAACGACGACGAAATCCAGGAGGATCGCAACGTTCAGCGCTCAATGCCGACGTCGATTGTGATCAAGCCGAAGACTATGGAGATTTCTGTGGACGAGATCCAGGAGGAGCTCGTTAACCGCGTCGTCTCCGGAGCAGTTCCGTCTTATTCTCTGGAATCGATGCTTGGGGACTGCTTCCAGGCGGCCAAAATCCGCCGCGAGGCGCTGCAGAGACAGACGGGAAGGTCGATGGACGGATTGCCCATGGAAGGGTTTGATTACGACTCCATTTTGGGGCAATGTTGCGAAATGCCGGTGGGATATGTGCAGATTCCGGTGGGAATTGCGGGGCCGCTGTTGTTGAATGCCCGTGAATTTTCGGTTCCCATGGCGACTACAGAAGGGTGCTTGGTGGCGAGTACCAACAGGGGTTGTAAGGCGATATACGCATCTGGAGGTGCCACTTGTGTGCTTCTCAGAGATGGGATGACTAGAGCTCCGGTGGTTAGGTTTTCATCGGCGAAGAGGGCGACGGAGTTGAAGTTCTTCTTGGAAGACCCTGTTAATTTTGATACACTATCTCTTGTTTTCAACAAGTGAGTTTTCTTCTTTTGAAATTTTTGTTTTTGGATATTTGTGTAAATTGGTTATGCTTGAATTGTCTGTATCTGTATGCATATGAGAAATCGCTTATAGAGAGGATGTTTCAAATGGTTAAATCACAGCATATTGGTATCATATAGGATTAATCTATAGCTGTTGTTAACTTTTACTGTGACTGGCTTATTGTTATTCAAACTCAGTATAGCTAATCAAATTTGGAGCAATTCTGAGCAATCATGTTAAAACTGTTTTCTTGTTTTCGTTCTTCGTCAGGTCAAGTAGATTCGCAAGACTCCAAGGTATTAAATGTGCTATTGCAGGCAAGAATCTATACATTAGATTCAGATGCAGTACAGGCGATGCCATGGGGATGAACATGGTGTCTAAAGGCGTTCAGAACGTCTTGGACTACCTCCAGAGTGATTTTCCCGATATGGACGTTATTGGCATTTCTGGTGAGCACTTTTCTTCTTCTTAACATGTTGGAGTTTCGATTATTCTATGTTACACTGAATGTGTACTTACTGGCCTTCTTTGGTGCAGGAAATTTCTGTTCAGACAAGAAGCCAGCTGCAGTCAATTGGATTGAAGGTCGAGGAAAGTCGGTTGTCTGTGAGGCTGTCATTAGCGGAGATGTGGTGACGAAGGTGTTGAAGACCACCGTGGCTGATCTTGTTGAGCTTAACATGCTCAAGAACCTCACTGGCTCTGCTATTGCTGGTGCTCTTGGTGGCTTCAATGCTCATGCTGCCAACATTGTGTCCGCTATTTTCATAGCCACCGGACAGGATCCAGCGCAAAACATAGAGAGTTCTCACTGCATTACAATGATGGAACCCATTAATGATGGGAAGGATCTCCACATTTCAGTAACAATGCCATCCATTGAGGTTCTTTAAAATCCCACTTATGTATAGCACTTATATTCAATGGCTATTACTTATTACATTCCTCTGAATCCCATTACTGTTGTTACATCTAGGTTGGCACAGTTGGAGGTGGAACTCAATTGGCATCACAATCGGCTTGCCTAAACTTGCTCGGTTGCAAGGGTGCTAGCAAAGAGACCCCAGGGTCGAACTCACAGCTCCTAGCAACTGTAGTTGCTGGCTCAGTCTTGGCAGGTGAGCTCTCTCTAATGTCGGCCATTGCAGCCGGACAGCTCGTCAAGAGTCACATGAAATACAACCGATCAAATAGGGACATCACAAAAGTTGACTCCTAGGATTAGAGAACCCCAACCTACAGCTACTCTTTAGGAAATACACCTAGGAGAGTTAGAGCCAAAAGGGGAGAGAGATGAAATGGGACCCTAACATGTGAGGCTGCTGCTCTACATACCAGCTGGAAAGTTGGAATTCATGTGAAGCTCAAGTGAATCGGGCTAACATGTCTAGCAACAGAGCAGCCCCAAACCGTGACAATAAAATCCCGTCTGGATTAATCCAGTGTTTCTTCCGTTTCTTCTCTCTTTTTCCGATATTAGCGAAGCAGGTGTTTGTCCTTAGTTGTTCGTTTGTCTTTGTGGAGACAAATATCTGTTTAAAATGTTTGTAATTCATCGCCTTGTCTCATTTTATTAGTTATGTACAGGTTAAGATTTTTTTTAAGGTGTGTTTAGTATTAAGCGTTGTAATCTTTGTAGTTATGTGGTAGGCTTATGTTTTGTGATGCATAACAATGCAATATAATTTACCTGTTTACTACTTTGTGCTTCATCATCGCTTTCTTTCTTGGATCTATTTGAATTTTTTTCAAATATATTGCACCATATACATCCTACCTAATTCTTGTCTCTTTACACCTGTCTTTTACTCTGGTTGGGGTTGCAAATTAATTAATGAGTTTAATGTATTAATGTTCGAATTTGTTTAAGTTACTGTCGTATTTCAATAATCGTATTTGAGCTTGTTAGATAATTAATTTGATAGCATCTTACGAAAAATTATATTTGAATTTGTTAGATAATTAATCGTATTTGAGCTTGTTAGATAATTAATTTGATAGCACCTTACGAAAAATTATGTTTGAATTTGTTAGATAATTAATTTGATAGAGCCTCTACGAACTTATAAGTTGAGCTTGAGTTAGTTGGTCTCTTTACAATTGATTATCTTGTTTTACTAAGAGCAGTGCAGAGTTTGCACTTTATTTTTAATCATTTGTATTGCATTTTATTAAAAAAAATCATAATATTCCTTATTAATGAATTGATTTTATTCTAGTTTTTACTATGTTATATATAATTGATTAGTTTAATATAATTTTTTAATAAACTATTTATTTTCACTTTATATTAAATAGAACGAAATTTTGAAAATTATGCTAACGAAACATTTTGAATTTTCAACAATTTTATATATAACTTTATTTATGTAATTTTGTCTAATTTTAATAATTTTATGTAGTTATCATTATTGTAACTTTATGTTTCAATATTTTCTATGTAATTTTGTGAAATCTTTGAAATTTTATGAGTAGTATTTAAAATCTCACAGTACTTTCAATTCTATATAAGTATTATTACATCACTCAAGTAGTGGGGAGGCAAATTGTATAATCGTGTTACTAAAGATTAACATGTTGTTAACAAATCAACATATCAGCGGTTAATTCTAGTCGTGTCTTAACGGATTTTTACAAACCACTCAAAAGACAACACGAAATTATCACCATATTATACATCATATTAGTTCAAAATTTGTATCACATATAACCAAATAAATTTTAATATTAGTTTGTACATGAAGAAATAGCGACCAAATAATGTGGCGAATTTATGATGTATGATATATTCTAAAAAAATCAATAATTAGTATTTTCTTATATTATTTTCAAAATATGACAGATGCCACTAATCTTGTTATGTAGCGCAACACCACATGAGTATGATGGAACCAAGCTTTAATTTTTATGGAATATAAATATATGTTGAAGTTTATTTGATTTCTTTTATGATTGTTTATTTTACAATATATAATATATATAATTTCTGAAAATGATAATCTTCATTTATTACTAAGTTTAAATTTAAACCAAACTTAAAATGAATTTTTTAATATGGATATAATTCTATGAAATGGAGCTACAATCCACAACTAAAATTTTACCAATCAATATTTATTTTATCTTATATAATTAGATTTATAAGACTATTTGATAAAATTCTTACTCAAAACTTTAAGTGAGTCACCATATATGGAGTAGATTAGATACATAATATTTAAAGATATCAGGAAAGTTTCATTTAATAAATGTTATTATTTTATTTAAACATAATGTTAGGTTTAGGGTATCTGATTCTGTTATTCCTTCTTTTGTTGAATAATTAATGAGTTAGTTTAATCAAAATTAGAAAGAAAGTAATAGAGAAAGGACATGATGATGAGTGTGAGTGCATCTTTTTTTTGGTGGAGTTCCAAAATGAGTGTGTCCATTTACATGTGGTCTTAAATGGACCACTGCACAACAATATTTTTGTTCTATTTATTAGATTTTTTTTTTAGAAAATCTTGTGCATATGCTTGTCCTATGTGCTACTCTATTTCTTGTTTCGACTTACATAGTTTGATTTGATCAATTGCTATTTTATTCACCTTTTAAATTATTATTGTCTTTATTACAATTACATAACAATAATTTTTTAGTGGCTAAATGAGAAAAAAAAAATTAGGAAATGAAAATTTTGGCATTATATATATTTCAGGTGGTTTGAATGTTTGAGAGATCATATGATTTCTATTTGTTTAAATGGTTTGAACGTTTGAATGATTGTTTTGGAGTTATAATGTCCTCGTTCATTTAAGGTATATATTCCACGATTTGGATGAGACATTTTGTATATAGTTCAAGTAATTTAAAAGTTTGAGTGGCGAGATGACTTCTAATTTGTTTTGAAGTTAGATTTGAAAATTTGAGTTATATGATGAAATCTAACTTGGAGTTAGATTATTTAGTGTCACATAGTGATTTGAGGCAAATCTCATGATCTACTTTTTGGATAAAATTTTAGGAGGAGACAATGGAAACACTCACGATTCATTCTTTTTGAAAAAAAGGAGAATTTTTATTTTGACCAAGTTAAGTGCTACCACTTTGCATTAGTGATACCTTAACGAAAAGTGAAATTGAAACTTATTAAATATATAATTCGATAATAATAATAAGTGAATATATATATTCATTTTGAGAATAATACCTTGTGAATGGTTTATTTTTAAATGAATTCAAAATAACTAACCTTAGGTTAAAACTTAAAACTAAAACTCTCGAGTCGTGAAAAATTGATGGACTTGTACCATTAACCAAACACAAAATTGATGGGCTTTCTTAAACCATTGACCAAATACAGTTCATTGGGCTTGGCCCAGAAAACTATTATGAATTCTAATTGGCTTGGCCAGAAAACTCTTATCAGAGGTATGAAAAATTGATGGACTTGTACCATTAACCAAACACAAAATTGATGGGGTTTCTTAAACCATTGACCAAATACAGTTCATTGGGCTTGGCCCAGAAAACTATTATGAAATTCTAATTGGCTTGGCCAGAAAACTATTATCAAGTCTAATTTTTCACCAAGAAAAAGGTAATATCACAATATAATAGGGAAGGTTTGTTTTGATGTACATTATTTTTGAATTGTAAATCTTATTTTCCCTACATACTAGGAATTCTGTAGAATCTGTTATTTTGATTATTAATCTATTTTGGATAAATAAAATTTGTGATTTAGTGATTGAGTCGTGGAGTAGCATTTCATTTTGTTTTTATATTGGATCACAATATCAAACTAATTTCTAATGGAAAATATCTTCCATATATAATATATCACTAATTCTTGATATGATTGATCTGTATTTAGTATTAATAACAAAGATAATCTGATCATTTATATAACTCTTAATTGTATAAAGATAAATGATAAATCAAATACAAATATAGAACTTATATATAGAGCGAGATATCGAATATCAAAATCTTTGATAAATGTTTTTTTTCATATTTTTATTAATGTAGAGATATTAAAGATTTGATACCTATCTATCTATCTTCAAATACATAATTGTATTTGAAACAAGACTTATTTGTAATTAATTTTCATATATCGATTCTTTGGAATCTTTCCTTTCTTCAAACGGAAGGAACAGAGATAGAATCAAACAATTCCGAAATGCCTTTCTGAATATTTCTCAATGTTCTGGCTATTCACGTAACCTGAGAAGCAGATCGAGCACGGAGAACGGACCTAGTAGATCACTATTGAAAGGTGAGCGAACTTTTTTTTTTTTTTTAATATTTAGTATTTTATATTACACACATAATTTTTTTTTTCAAACTATCACTTTATATACTGATTTTCTTATCAATTATCATCTTAAACACCTAACCTCTGATCAACATCTTTATATACAGACTCTCTCTTATCAATTTGCATCTCAAATATAGACCTAACCATTCATCAACATACACTTTTTTAACAATTCACATCACACACCAAATATTGAATTCAATTAACTGAAATTGAAATAATGAAAAATATTGAATTAATCAATGAATTGAAATAATGAAAAATATTCAATTAATCAATTCTCCAAACATCATAAATCCTAAATCTTAATCAATATTCGAAAAATCCTTAAAATTAATCATAAAAATTAAAATATGAATTGACCAGAAAAAAAAAATTCTCATTAGTAGTTGTGGTTGTTTGTGGCATTAGTGAGATTTTGTGGTTGCTTGTGGCATTAGTGGGATGACATAAGAAATTGTATTATGTCAATGGTATAATAATTTCTTATTTTTTCTCTTTTCTGGAAGTTTTTACATTAAAAAAATTATGGTATGATTTTTTAATTTTTTTTTTCACACATATAGATTCATTATATTTGACGATATCAAAAAAAAAAAAAAGTTTTGGAATTTTGAGAATTGATTGAAGACTTCTTCGTAATAGATGATTGAATGAGAGAATATGATTTGTTGATTTTAAGGATTTGTTAATTGATGATTGAATTAATTTTGAGAATTTCTCGAATATTGATTAGAATTTAGGATTTTTTGAAAATTGATTAATTGAATATGTTTAATTGATTAATTCAATATTTTTCATGGTATTTTTTATTATTTCATTTAATTGATTAATTCAATATTTTTATGGTGTTGCGTCTGTCTATATGGTGTGAGATACGAATTGTAAAAAAGGATGCAAATTGTAAAAAATGTTTATGTTGATGAGAAATTAGGTTTATATGAGATGAAAATTGATAAAAAAAAGTTCATATATAAAGATGTTGATGAGAGTTTAGGTGTTTGAGATGAAAATTGATAAGAAAATCAATATATAAAATGGTAGTGTGAAAAAAAAAATTATGTGTATAATATAAAATATTTAAAAAAATAAAAAAAATGTGCACGATGCATATTCTATATATATATATATATATATATATATATATATATATATATATATATATATATTCTTATCTTTTTTTAAATTGTACTCAATTATTAGTTCTTGATATTATGCTTCGTGTGCTTGTGTCAAATATTTATATGATTTTGACTCTCATTTAGTTTATATTTCACATAAAAGATTTTTTAGGATGAATAATACTTTCTATATTATCTCTAAAACAAAAAAAATTCCATGTTTATGACTCAAAATTATATAGTTACATTTGGATAAAGTAATTTGAAATGAATGGATTTCAGTTCCACTCAATTTTAAAAGGATCAAAACTCAAAATCTGATTTCTTTTCATTTTTGATTATTAATTCTTAATCAACTTACTTAAAAGATGTAGCATTATAATTGTACTGAAAATATGGAAGAAAACTCAAGTACAGCATCACACGATACTTCGTCTATAAAGTACGATAGACAAGAACGGACTGTGCCTAGGCCCACTTCTGAGAAAAAAAAATATATGTTGGCAAATTATATTGAATTGATTAATTAATTTATTTAGAGAGGAATATTATTCATGGAACGATAACTTTTTAAGGTGACTTCTACTCAATTTTAATTCCAACATGATGGCCACAAATCATGATTAAGGACTATAATTGGGGATTAAGGTGGTGTCATGTGAAAATAAAAGAACCTCAGTGCCCCACATAGATTGGAAAATCTTTAAAAATGTTATTAACTTATAATTAAAGAAGAGATGACCAATCATTTTCTTATTGCGTCCCTGCTAGTGAAAGTGATTAGCAACTTGGTTAACTTTTGGGGATTTTTAATTAATTAGGACAATAATAGTGGCTTCATTCAATTTATAAGTTTTATAAGTACGTAAATATAAATAATTATATTGTGTGTGTGATGATAATATAAATAA
Source organism: Scutellaria barbata (assembly GCA_028654395.1). NCBI lineage: Eukaryota > Viridiplantae > Streptophyta > Magnoliopsida > Lamiales > Lamiaceae > Scutellaria > Scutellaria barbata. Next base: position 5,216,055 of record CM053652.1, read on the forward strand.
ATGATACCTATATATTAATTTGATATCCTAATTAAATAATATATTTCACTATGCTAAGATGGACCCCATTCATACACATACTTATAAATTAGATTAATATATAAACAAAGGCTGAAACTCTCCACAATAATTAAGTGTATATTTTAATTTTAACAATGTTTCAAGTTTTTTCTTCGAATACAAATAGTTAAATAAATGATTAAATATAACACAAGATACAGATTATATAGGTACACAACTTAACTTGATAACTATAATAAAATGCTACATTTGGTACTCGAAACTAGGTTATATTTCACATTGAATATCCTAAAATGTGAGTTCATCAATTTAGTCCCTCAATTTTTTAAAATTCATCAACTTTAGTATCTGCCGTTAAAAACTCATTCAAACTAACGGAAGTTAACTACCCTAAAACTATTTGGTGTGAAGATTAGACGATAACCCTAATTTTTCCCCAAATAGTGCGAAACCCTAATTTGCATCTTTCCTTTCACTACTTTTCTCAAATTCACCAATCAACACCATCTTTAGGCCAAATCGACAAGAAATCGACCATAATGATATTTTTGTTATTTCGATTCTGTAATAATTAACAATTTTGACATAATATCGAAATCATCTTTTCGATTAACATTATGGCTTATATGCTCTTTAATTTCTCCTTTTTTGCAAATTAGCAAGATACAATAAAAAATTCACTATTTGCATGATGGAAAGAGTATGACAAGTCAAATCCACATTTACAATGTTGTTGTGATTGAAGCTCCTTTAAAGAACACCAACTTGAATTTGACGAAAAAACGCTATTTTGGGACATTGTAAACAAGGTTGAGGATCCTGAATATTAGAATTGAGAAAATTAGGGTTCAATCAATCAATGCAACCCCAAATTCGATTGAATTTTTAGTGGAGGAGAAGCTGCTTACGATTTGGAGGAAAAACTAGGATTAGCCGTCTAATTTTTGCATCAAGTAGTTTAAGAGTAATTAACTTTCGTTAGTTTGGACAAATTTTTAACGATGGATACTAAAATTGATGAATTTTAAAAAACTGAAAAATTAAATTAATGAACTCGAATTTTGAAATATTCAATCTAAAATATAACCTAATTTCGAGTATATTCACCCTAAAGTAAAATAAACTTTGAAACTCTTTATTGTTTCTGTGTTTATGTGAATAATATAATGATGACATTTTAGATTGCAACTATCTCAGGTAGAACACGTGGTAATAAAAATGAGTTTAAAATAAAATAAATAAAGAAACTTGTGGGCAGCTTTTTGACCCTAATTTGCGTTGGCCAATTAGATAAAATAATCAAAGAGGTGGTTGTTGAATTATTTGAAATATATATAGGGAAGCTTTAACTTATCTGATTATTTTCAGATAATTTTTCATTTGTCAATATTATATGTAGGACATGTTATTATCACCATACACATGATAGGTATCAAAACTTAATATATTAGAAAGAAATAATGATCTTATTATTTTAGAGGTCATAAATTAGAATGTAAATTTAATATAGAGAAAAAATTGTCAAGGCCTGATTCAATTTTGATTGGCGGTATGAGCGTTTGACCATTTCATCAATATTAATTAAGGATTGGATTATCTACACGACCACACCTCATCATTTTCGAATAGAAAAATAAAATGGAATAAGTTCATAATTAAAATAAATAAAATTTTATATTCAATTTTGATGTTTGAGTTGGTATTCTAAATGATTATCATAAACCACATGTATATATGATATCATTAATTTAACATTAAATATGTATTAAAGATAATAAGATATAAAATGAGACACTAAAATTGAAGTGGCAATCAAATTTCCAAACAAAATTGTTATTAATTTTACCCTTTAAAACAAATAAAAATAGCGAAAATTGAAACCCTCCCACCCCTTAAGCCAAACCCCCTCTCTCCCTCTCCCCATCCCCTGCTTCTTTAGCTCCACTGCCAAATTTTGATCATGTTTCGAAGTTTTATTTATTTATTTATGAATTCTTGAGGAAGAAATCATCCCACAATAGAAATCTTGTAAATTTTTGTTTTTTTGATAAAAAATAATTTTTTAAAAGATTTGTCGATCCTGATTGATTGAACATAAAAAAATATATTTAATCATATGACATTTAATGTAAAGAGATACATTCGACTCGAATACGGGGTTCTACTCCTTTCAGTCGAACAATGTTGAAATGTTTCACTCATATAGGTCGAACGAAGGGTACACAATTAAACCACACATTGTGCAATGTTCAATCTATCCAAGCCGAACAAGTGTTTTTCAGTGATTTTTTTATTTAATATCTCTATTTACGAATATTTAATTATGTATAAAATCGTAAAGATTAACATGAAAAATATTACATTTTTTGTGGCAAATTATTTTTTTGTACACCACTGTGATTTTTTAGGTTTTAAGAAATATGAAAGAAGGAAAAAAATGTGATATTTTAGGATTAGGTTTCAAGAGAGATGGAAGAAGAATTTCTGGAATTAAAAAAAAAAAAGAGACATGGAAGGATATTTTAGTCTTTCAACTATAATTATTTTTCAATTATTTTATTATGGGGGTGTGTATAGAAAATGATGGGTATGATAGTTACACCAATTCAATTAATTAATTTGAAGTCCCATTTGTCAACCTCATGACCTAATCTACATATCGACCATATCATTACGAATAATCAATCAATTTCATCTATACAGAATACAGATACTCGATATATCCATATGTATATTTTCAAGTTATAAAAAAATAATAATTATTATTTGATCTACTATAATTAATACTCTACATGGTTAATATATTACAAACACTCTCTTAATACAGTAGAAATTCTATAAATTAATATTCATGAGACCATCAAAATTTATTAATTAAAAAATTTATTAATTAATCGATAAATTAATAAATATTAATGTATATATTAATTAATATTTTATTAATTTATAATGAAATACTCAATTTAAAAATATTTTTCAAACTTTCACTTAATTATTATACAATGTATGTACGCATATCAAATGAAGGGTCCAATTTGAAAAAACCCTTCAATCTCCCACTTTATTATGTTCCTTGTGTTTAATATATTACTTTATAGACATTAAAAAATATTTTTTATATAAATACAAGATCAAAATATGCTAACACAAACAATCATATACACAACATGACTTCTCATCTTAAAGGTGTGAAAAAAAAAATGACCGACGGGATTCGAAAAGCATTGAAATGAGGCTATTAAAGCGACAATCACATTGAATAATTTCTTGTTGAGCTATGAGAAAATAACACCAGAAGTTCTTACAATGATAAGGAAAATTAGAAACGAGATTCAAGGTAAAATTGATTTCAACAAAAAACAAAAGATAATTGAGTTATTTTTTAAGAAACCTTCATAAATCATTCATGTAATATGTAGTATATAAGGAATTATTAATTTATATTTTATATGAGGTCTATAGAAAGTATAAAAAATGTATTATCTTATAATTTTAACAAATTATTAATTTAGGATTCTTTATTTATATTTTATATGAAGTTTATAGAAATTATCAAAAATGTATTATCTTATAATTTTAGCGAATTATTAATTTAGCATCCTATCCCCAAGTCGGGACCGACCAAAAATATTATTTTAGAGAATTTATTAAATAATCGGGTATTAATTTATCAAATTTCTACTATAGTTGCCTCAATTGCTAACTACAACAACTGAGAGAATAGATTTGTAAACTCATTAAGGAGACAAACTTGAAGAATATATTTATAATTTATAAATTAAGGAAGATAATTTCCACAAATGATAAATATCAATTGTCTATTATATGCAGGTAGATATAATATTGCTAGAATTAGATCATGATATGGAATTACATGAAGAATTTTGTATTCCAATATATGTAGAACGTCGAGTGTGATTTCGAGTGCAGCAAATTAATAACAATAATTATTAAAAACAAAAGGAAAGTGAAGTATCATTTCATGTAAAATAAAATTATGCCTCAAATTAATTTAGTGAAATTAAGTTTCTCAAAGAATCATGAGTTGATTGAAGAAAGTTGTGGATAGAAGATATACAAGTTGGGGTGGAGGGACCTATTAGTCATTTCATGGCTGCATGGGTTCCTTGAACCTTCCATTTTAGACATCGTTTTTGACCCTATTTCCCTTCATTTCCGGTCCCCCTTTCTTTGTGCATTATCAATCTTTATAATCTCTACCTCTAGAGAGAGAAACGGGAGAGAGAGAGAGAGGCTGTACATTCATAGTACCCATCCATTTATGGTCCATGACACCATTTCAAAAGACCCCATTCCAATTCTTCATTTCATCTGCCTAGGGTTTACTTCAGAGTTTCTATTAGATTTGATAATACGTCATATTTTAATTAGTGATGTCAACTAATTTGTTACATGTGATGTCACAGTCATTTCTTGAATAAAAACTTCGATCAAAACCTATTTTCTTTATTATTGAAATAAAAATCTAATAACGAAGACTTTATATAATTTATGTTTGGAATCCATTAACTTATAGAAAATACCTAACTTTTTTAAATTATAAGTTGGGTTAACCAGCTTAGTTTGTGTTAGACAAATATCTATGATCATATTTGTAATATTTATAAACATATGAATCGAAATAGCTAAATATAATTATCATCACGATTGAGATTTAAATTGAATTTATATTAAAAGAAGTGGAATCGAATATTTCTTCAACTTGATCATGTTTACAACTACCTACCAGCACTAATAAATGATCGTGGTGAAATTAAATGTTGAAACTAAAACGCAATTCAAAGTTTCCAAATTACAAGTCAAGAATTTACAAGGAGATGTATATGCATTTACCCAAAATTTCAAAATGTTGCCATCACACCTCATATCACTCTACTCAACTGGCTACGATATTGGAATGATGTGAGCTTTGACAAAAACATAAAGAAAAAGAGAAAAAGAGAACATTAATATGATTATTATATTGTTGGAATAAGAAAAAGGTGAAATTACATTTAAGGATCCAAGAATAAGAGGCCACAATTTAAGGAGTGGGGTAGTGAAATTGTGTGGGTAGGGCTGTTTTGGGACAATTTGTGGGCCATATTCACTCTTTCGCAAATGCTTTTTATTTTTTTTATTTTTATGGTCACTATGATCCACACTTCTTTCTTTAAAAAAATATTTAAAAAAATAGCAAACTAACACTTACAAAATACTTTTCTATTTTTTAAACTTTTGTATTCACAAAAATAGCTATTTTAAAACTGACAGATTATTACCTGAAAAGTATATTATAAGAGTATTATTTATATCACATAAATATATTAATCATACAACATAAATATATTAGTACATCTACTTAAAAATATTACTTTATTTTACTGAAAAAATTATTTTATTATTTTATTGAAATATGTTAGTTTTATCAATAGAAGTATTGGTTGTTACATAAAAATATTAAATGTATCACATAAATATATTATATCATTTACATGAAGATATTATTTTATTTTATTGAAATAAAATGCTAGAATAATAATTCTATCATGTAAAAATATTAATCATATAATATAAAAATATTATTATGTGGATGCGAGTGGCATGTGATGCACGATACAATTGATATATAAAAGTTTTTAGTTTTTGGGTTGAAGTAATAAAGAATGTCCAAATTTTTATAGTAATTTTAAGATGGTGTATAAAAGTTTTTGGGTTGAAATAATAAAAAATGTCCTAATTTTTATAGTAAGTTTTAGATGTTTTATGATTTATACGCAATATATAAAATGGTTTGATTACAACATATTTTATTCCAATTGATAACCTTGATTTCGACCACGCCCCCTTAATTTTATATTTTATTTTATTTTTTCACAAAGATATTTGCGTTTTTTGGTGAGTCTAGAAGTTTTGTCCCCCTCACATTTAAAAGAGTATTGAATGCCCCCCACCTAAATGTATGCATTGTAATTAATTATTTATATCTATTAGCTTTCATAGAAACTTCCAGTAACTAGTACTCAATAAATGGTATTCTTGTTAAATATTCTATTATTATTAAAAAAAAATATTAATTTGATGAGACTAATAAAATAGGATAAGAATAAAAAGTTGACCAAGTTCCAATGTCCCGACAGCCTCCACGTGCTTCCTTCCCACTCTCTCCCTTTGACCGTTGACTAATTTGTCTCTTCACCTTCACACGTTTCACTATTTAACTACTTTATTTTGGTCTTCATCTATTCAATTTTACATTTAAAATAATATTTTTCATTATTGTATTCATAAAATTATTTTAAATTTTATTACTTATAATTAATTAACATATTGCATATATAATATGATAGGCCTCGGAGCTGAACTCAATTAATATAAAATCTTTCACTTTCTATCATTCAAGATGATAAAATATTCGGAGTGTCCTCATTTTTTATTTCACATAGAACCATCTACTCCACATTTAGTTAAAAATAATTGCACATATATTGAGACATAATTTTTGTAAAAAAATTTTAATTTTCTACACAAAAATTAAATACCCAAAAAAATTTAATTTATTTTTTAGTTTTTACATAAAAATTATATATGTAAGTGGATCAACCGTCAATTTTAAGTCTTATGAAACTAACAGTCATCACTACATCTGATGACGTGTGATTTTTTTAACTTTAAAGTTTGTTGTACTCCTAATCTGAGCCAAACAAAATTGAATACATAGAGGATCAGAAACGGATGATCAGAAATTGAATCAGCCACAACTGAGTAAGGAGGCCGACCAAAAATGTTCAAGCCGACCAGAAGAGCTCGACTCGATCGAACTCTTAGCCAGTTAATGAGGTCGGCCAGAAGAGGATGAGTCGACCAGAAGAGCTCGACTTGATCGAACTCTTAGCCAGCTAAGGAGGCTGGCCAGAAGAGGACAAGCCGACCAGAAGAGCTCGACTCGATCGGACTCTTAGCTAGCTAAAGAGGCCGACCAGAAGTGGTTGAGCCGACCAAAAGAGTTCGACATGACCAGACTCTTAAGCCAATTAAGAAGGTTGACCAGAAGTGGTCAAGCCGACCAAAAGAGCTCAACTCGACCGGACTTTTAGCTAGCTAAAGAGGTCGACCAAAAATGGTCGAGCTGACCAAAAGAGCTTAACTTGATCGGACTTTTAGCTAGCTAAAGAGGCCGACCAGAAATGAACAAGCCGACCAGAATAACTCAATTAGACCGGACTCTTAGCCAGCTAAAGAGGCTGACCAGAAGTGGTCGAGCCAGCCATAAATGAATCTTTAGAGGACCAATTTGGAACTCGACCAATTAGAGATGGCCGAGCCGATCAAAGATACAAAAATTTAGAAAGCCTGAAAATACTTAGCCATGGGAACTCAGTTGACCAGATAGTACAAAATCAATCTCATTTGAGAAAAGTTCATTGGACCTATCCGATCCGAGCACGATATGAACAAATGATCTGACGGATATCTGAGATTCGATCGGATAGAACCCGACCAGGATCGATTTTTTACAGGGCTCCTAAATGGCAATTACCGATCCGACCAGGATTTGACAAGAAAGCTCAGAAAAAATCAAATGAGTAGGACTCTGAGAAGATCACTCCAACAACTATCCTACAAAACGGGAAGTAGATAATCAAGCTCAGAAAAAATCAAATGAGTAGGACTCTGAGAAGACCACTCCAACAACTATCCTACAAAACGGGAAGTGGATAATCAAGTCAACTCCCCACTTCTTTAAGAATAGGGAGCAGTTGAGGAGGAGATCATGGAGAGGTGGATGTAACCTCCATTACTTGTATTTTTTGTCTACAAATAGTATAAATTAGAACTTAGAAATGGTTGGTTTTTTGGGTTCGAACTTTTCTGTATTCAAGTACGGGAGAGTTGATTTCTCTCATATAAATAACATAAGATTTTGGCAGGCCACAAAAAATCATCCAGGATCAACCGACCAAATTCGCCCGAGTAGGTTCCGGGCATTTTCATACACCTCATGCACTTTTCTCATCCGATTTTCACTAATTTAATTCGAATTCAATCATTTTGAGTGTTCAATTAGGAATTTATCATTTACAGATTTCGACGTCAACAAAATAAAAAAATGATAGGAAGAGATGAAAATTTATATCAAATGGTATAAAGAAATTTACATATATATTTTGTGGTAGTGTCGGTCATTTGCTCTAATTTTATATAATATGATTTCTCAATAAAATATTTATTTTAACTATTTATGTTCTAAATTATCGAATTTGATGAATATGTAAAATTGAATGAAATTAAAATTACAGTTCATTTTAATGTAGTTTTATCTATTTTAATAAGTAATAATTTTCAAATCTCCTAATACTTTTATATTTACATATTATCATTTTATGTCACAATGAGGTGGCAGTTGTATCACAGTTTGTGTAAATCATCCATACGATAACACATTGATCAATTATACACAATATATCAACACTAAAATAGAAAAAGTTTGGTCAATTTGGATATAATATTTAATTTAGTCAGCATTTACAAGTCAAATGCTTTGTTACAAAGTCTTTTGTTTCGTTGTCGTATTTCAATATTACCTTCCTCATATATCTCTTCTCTGAGTAAATCTTTCACATACTTGATAAATCTAAATTCAAGTAATTAAATCGATTCAATCTAAATTTATAATTATTGATTTTTTTAATTTATATATTGTCTTTATATTATTCATTTGATATTTATATTATATTAATATAATTTTTATATACAAATATTTTTACATTTATGTAATGTAACTTAAAAAAAAAATTCAACATAATTTGTACATATATACATTTATATGATTTATATATTTATATTAACATAAACATACATTTATGTAATATATAAAAATGCAACTAATATAACTAAAATTTATGAGTGATATTACATAAAAATATGTTTGATCCAAAAAAGCGATGATTTTTTTTATTAAATTACAATATATAAATGTTATGATATATGCATATAAAAATTATATTAATATTATGTAAAGATCATATAAATATAATATAAAAATAATATATGAATCCAAAAAAATAAAAAATTAAAAAACTTATAAATTCAAATCAAATAACCGTGCACCAATTTCACAGAAGATTTTACCCTCTTCTCCTTCCAAAGGTGCGCATGATTTTTATATATTTTTATATTCTTCCCAAAATAATTTGACTTTTTGTTCCTTTGTTAAGTATATACTCCTATTAGATAATTATAATAAGATATATATCCAACAACCGAAAATGATACTTTTTCTATAAAAGGTGCTCATGAGCAGGATAAGTGGTGCATGATGTGATGCTATATATGGCGCATTTGACTATTTAAAACTATATCTAACCACATATATAATGCACTTATTATATATATATATAAAAGATATAAATATGATATATTTCATAACAAATTCAATTTATAAATTAATTCTTAATTTAAAAATCAAATTTTAAAGTTTCTCAATAAATAACTCTATTTAACATTTTTTTTTCTCAATTTAAGACTTAAAAATTAAATTGAATTCTTAATTTAAAAAATTTCATTTTTTTTCTTTTTATTTATATTTATATGAATATAAATTTGACAATATACGAATTTTAAAAAGATATAGTTAAACTTGACAATTTAATTATTATTTGTATTAAAAATTATAATTGTGTTATACCTACCATCAATTTTAGTATCAACCATAATATGATTTGATTAATATGTTATTTGATTTTATATGTTGCACTCGTAAGAGAATACAAATATCTTTTATTTATTATATATGTTATTTCTATCATATTATTCAACTCTCCCATCAATATTGTAGCTTTTTTTATAATTTTTTTTAAAAATATTAATGAAACAAAAATTCTTAAATTTTCATATCAATTATATTATAAATAATTCAAATCAAATTTCTCAATAGGTTCTATGATTAAAAGCAAAAACTATTTCAGTTTTATAAATTAATAAGTTTAGAAGTTGCATTAATTTTTTTTAAATAAACACATTTTTATATAAGTTATTTTTTCTATAATTTTTTTAATTAAAATAAATTAAAATTATATAAAAAAAATTAAACGGCATGTAGATTAATTTTCCATAAAATTGGTAATTCTTTTAATTAATAATAAATATGTTTAAAATATGTACTTAATGCATTCCTTTTCCATCTATGCCAATATATTTCATTTAATAATTAGATTAACATGATTTTAAAATGATATCAAATTATTGAGGTGAGAATAGAAAGATTGTCAGTACAAGAACCTGTATTAATAATTTGAATATAATTTCATCTAATTTTATTCTCATATTAATAAGAAAGAAATAAAAAAAAGTAGATTAAAGCTGATAAACTGCTACTTCATGACAAACTAAGCATTTAATTTTTTATATTTTTGTTTGTCCCAACTGGCCTTTTGATTCCTTACCAAATAAACAAGCTAGCTGGTTAATTCTTTTCCATATTTAAACCAAATAAAGTAGTCCTTCTAATGCCTGGAAATTAGCAGATATTATTTTTGTGGTATATGAACCAATAAAACCCATGTAAGCAAAATTCTAAAAGGTTTAAATTAATATTTTTATAGAATCGATTTATCATATGATCTTAGTTAAGATCAATATAATAATTATAGTATAATGCATAAAATATAATTATAAAGTCATATTTTCTTTTTATAAGAATGACTAAGATTTAGTGACTGTGCTTAAGAGGAATTTTAGGTTTTTATACGGTGAAAATTTTGAGAAAATGGAAAAGGCTTGCTTTCATTTACCTTTTACACACAATAAATATATATATACACACACATATAAAAGAATGATAATATTCAGTAGAAATGTGACTATTATTTTTGTAGAGCATTTAAAATGAATTAGATGCGTTGGATGGTATCAATGATTTTTTAATGAGTTTGCCAATCGTCTCTTTTTGTTTATAGATATCATATAAAAATGATAATATCCAGTATAAATATGATTATTTTATTTATAGAGCATTTCAAATGAATTAAATCCGTTGGACTGTGCCAACGATCTTTTAATGAGTTCGTTCATTGTGTTGTCTTTTTAATTATCTTTTATTTTTTGAAAATTCTAACAAACCGCGGTGTCTATTACACATTGATAAATTGGGTTGGATGATGATTTTATGAGCTGCCAAAATAAATGATTATGGACCAACCCTCAACACATTATATGTACATAATTACTTGATTTTTACATATTCTTAAATATATATTAATGTGTCTTTAAGATATAATTGCAATTGAAAAGAAACTGGAACATGAGAGTTTGATCACACTTATTAAAAAATGTAGATATTCTATGGGCCGGGCACCTGATACTTATATATTAAATATGGCATAATTAAAAGAAGATTATTTAAAATGAATAAAAGTAATTAAAATAGGATGGGGTGTGAGTTGGCGATGCTGCTTTTGTTGAATAAATTAATATGTATTAATTGAGATGTTTGCTTTTCGTTAGAATTCACTGCTACGCCTACTGATTTCAGATGAAATATAGCCGAAAGAGAAAAAGGCAAAGTTTGATCTTCATCTCTTCCTTCTCTCTCTTCTTTTTTCTTTGATGAGAGAGAAAATCATATTAATGATCTTACCAGTTTGATTCCAGATTAATTTTGATCGATCATCATCATCCATTGGAACCCCCCCCCTTCAATTTAATTTAATCCATCATATATATATATATATTAGGTTAAAGATAGGCGTCCAATCAATAGTACAAATGGGATATCAAGATTCTTGTTACTTCTCATTCAATCTTGTTCTTGTCAGTTTTTAGTACAAAACCCCTTGCAAAGAATATCCTTCTTCTACTCACTCTCTCTCTCTACGCAGAATTAAACTAGAGAGAGAAAGAGAAATAGATGTGGAGATGGCTGGTTACGAGCAGCAGCAGCAAGCTTCGGGTTCATCTCGCTACGTTCATCAGCTTCTCACTCCTCCCATCTCTCTCCACAACCCCACCGCCGACCTAGACGATTCCAAGGACTCGCCGGAGAGAGACACCGACACCGCCGCCACCACCAGCTCCGGCGGCACCCCCTCCACCAGCCGCCGCCCCCGCGGCCGCCCCCCGGGCTCCAAAAACAAGCCCAAGCCCCCCATAATCGTCACCCGCGACAGCCCCAACGCCCTCAGGTCCCACGTGCTCGAGGTCTCCTCTGGAAACGACGTCGTCGAGGCGCTCTCCGTCTACGCGCGGCGGCGGGGCAGAGGCGTCTGCGTGCTCAGCGGCAGCGGCACCGTCGTCAATGTCACGCTCCGGCAGCCCGCCGCCCCCACCGGGAGCGTGGTGGCGCTGCACGGCCGCTTCGAGATACTCTCGCTGACCGGGACGGTGCTGCCGCCGCCGGCGCCGCCGGGGTCGGGTGGCTTGTCGATATTTCTGTCCGGCGGGCAGGGGCAGGTCGTCGGAGGGAGCGTGGTGGGGACGCTCACGGCGTCGGGGCCGGTGGTGCTGATGGCGGCGTCCTTTGCTAATGCGGTGTTTGAGAGATTGCCGTTGGAGGAGGAAGAGAGCACGCCGGCTGCTCAGCCGCAGCCGGCGGCGTCGCAGTCGTCTGGTGTCACCGCCGGAGGCGGCGGCGGGGGTCATGTCAATGATGCTGGGGGTAACGGTGGCGGCGGTGGTTCTCTCTTCAACTCAGGAAGTGGGAGTACGGCGGCTCCGGCGGGGAATTATCCTTTTGCGGCAGATTTGTTTGGTTTGGGCGGTGGAAACTCTGCCAGGCAACCTTTCTGATTTATTCAGAATCTCAGTTCTTACTTTTTCTTGAAATGTGTTTTTTTTTTTTTATGAATGTTGATTAGGTTTATTACTTTATTTTGTATAACTTTCACTGCTTTTATGTTAATTTATTAGAAGAAGGAACAAGGGGAATGGGGGTTTGGAAAAATTAATGAATTAAAAATAGCTTTTGTGATACAAGATTATTAAAATTATTAGGGGTGTGATGATAGTCAATCAATTTGGAGGAAGAAAATAAAGTTTGAATTTTTGTGTTTTTTTAAAGAGAGAAAATATGATGAATTGAACGGTTTTCAACATAAACATCAGATTTTTTTATTACATCAACTAGTATTTCTCCCTTGTCTTGCATGAATCAAGATATTCATAGTGGTTTTATTATTGTAATTTATATATAGAGAGATTTAACAAATTAAGTAAATATATAAATTTTTAACATTTCAAAAGTTATTTATAAAATAAGCATATATGGTGCAGTTAAAAATATCATGGGAATCAAATAATATATATTTTAATTTAAAAAATTATCAAAAATTTAAAATATTTGTATCTGTAATTCTATTAAATATAATTTTATAGTATATATTTTTACTTTCAAATTTCAACATTTTGACCTAAAACTATTTAAAGAAGCACCAATTTCAAATGAAACATCAAGATTTGAAAAAAATAAAAAAATATCTCAAATTTACTTAAAGTTATGTTTATAAATTGACATTTAATTTTATATATCCAATATCAATATTAAATTAAAGCTAGTGAAATGAGGACTAATGTGATATAATTTACTTGGTGGATCTAAAACAAAAAAGTTGTATAATATTTAAATTATGTAGAACTGTTTGTATAATAAAAAATAATTAGATTTCTTGGGTATGTGTATGTCGACCTATAAAATTTATGCACCCTTAATTTCTATAGGCTATAACATACCCATTAACATGATAAAATGATTATTTCGAAAAACACCTTTATAATTTGGCGAGAAAATGGTATTCCTATAAATATTTTCAAAAAATCTTCTTTATATATATATATAGATATAAAATATGATGATTTGATGAATTGAGTTTAGTACACATCAAAATCTTCTATTTGATCATGTGTCACTCAACAATATTACAACTTAATATACCATATGTATCAAATATATTGAACATGATATGTATAAATATAATGAAATATGAAATAAAATTAAAGTGGTAGTTTAATGTTGGAAATGGACAAAAGTAATATTATCATCAAGGCAAGTTTGATGTTACATGTGCAGATAGTTAGTTACCTTAACAAATAGAGGATAAATAGTGTAATGAAAAAATATAAATGGTGAAGCATATATATATATGATGAAGGCCCAGCTTACATTAGGAAATAAAGAATAAAATAGAGTTGGAAGTACAAAGAATGTTTCTTTCCTAATTTAGCAAGAAAGAGAAGCTGACATTTCCTATACCAAAAGTGGAAAGAAAACTTACTCCCACACGGCAAACAATACGAATAAATTCCAACTCTTAAAGTAGGGAAAAAAAAAAAAAAAAAAAAAAAAAAATATATATATATATATATATATATATATATATATATATTGGTGGATTCAAGATTTTGAAAATGAATGTATGAGCAAATAAATCATATGTAATAAAAAAAATTCGCACAAAAACATTGTTTAATATTGAAGGACGTACAATTAAATTATACAAATAGATAACATACTATGAAATATTCAAGTAAAAGGTTTATCACAAGCTATTAATTGGCCAATCGAATCTTCAATTTTTATAAACAAAATTATATTGATTTTGTTTTTTTAAATATTTATTGCTGAATATATTACTTTCTCATTGTCTTGGTTTTCTTTAATTTAAAAGTATCATTTCTTATTTTTTAATTAAATAATTATTAAATAATAATAATAAATCCTATAGAATTAAATAAGATTATAAAATCGATAACAAATTCACATTTACGATAACAAACTCACAAACATTTGACAAAAATTCATAACAAATTTGATACGTGGAGAAAACACAAATTCCTATTTATCAACAAACATCAAAATAACTAATTAATAACTAACTCAAAACATAAATATTAATAATACTTAGAGTTTTCATAGGCATTATATGAAAACAAAAGATAAAATAATAATAAAGAAGAAACATGCTACCAAATTAAAAGAAAGACGAATATTATAACTATGATACTTTTTCAATTTGACCCCTGTACTGAGTTGCCTCAACCGATATATATATATATATTTATGGAGTTTATTATTGAAATGTTTTCTTCTTGAAAGCCATTATTTCTAAACCCTAAATTGAGTAAATATTGGCTCTTACTTTTGATTTAAATCTTTATTACAAGTTTTAAAACCACATTTTAACTTTAGTGTGGAATCTGAACGAATGAAAAAAAAAATCTCACATTTATATAAATGATTTTTGTTTTGTTTGTATCTAAATATAACATATTATTATTAATTTTGTATACATTGAAGCATTTAAATATTAAAAGTTTCCTATATACATACCCAATGACACGTTTCTTTGAAAGTTTTTTCATTTTTGTTAAGGCGTTCATAACTTAATTGTTTGATCTAATTTAGTGATTTAGCTCTTTAATTTAAGCCACGTGCACATCAGCTATTTGCTATACACTTAAGTCACATGCACATCAGTTATACACTCATTGCATGAATATGAAATCCATGCATTCGGGTCGACCCGACCCATCAAGCATAAATATGTACTGCGCACTGCCAAATTCACATAAAGGTATACATGTATAAATTGTAAGAATTTTTTTTTAAATTAAAGTATTAAATAAATGTATGATATTTGTATATAAATGTATGATTAATATAGTATAAAAGTCAGCAGTTTTTTTTAAGTTAAGGTGTTACATAAAATGTATGATATTTGTACATAAAGATATAACTAATATAATATAAATGTATAACTAATACTCCCTCCGTCCCTTAACACTTTGCATACTTTCCTTTTTAGTTTGTCCCCAAACACTTTGCACACCCAAAAATGACAAATTTTAACATAATCAACACCCTCACAATACACATTTATTTACAAAGAATGCCATTACTTTTTCTCACACAATACCATTTAATATTCAAACTTTTTCTTAAAAGTTGTGCCTAATTTGACCATTATATCCTCAACCAAAAAACAAATATTTACTTTTTCTTAAAAAGTGTGCCCAATTTAGTGTGCAAAGTGACGCGGGACGGAGGGAGTATAATATAAAAGTTATGACAAAAAAAAAAAAAAAAGTGCAAATCTGGATCAACCCGAACCCAACCCACGTGTATGCACATCAGGTGCACAGGTGACCATCTCACCGTTTTTATGTTGTTGGTTAAGATTTCTTGTATTTGAAAGCAATTTATAAGAATGCCAGTAAGCATGCGAGGAGGGGTGCTCAATGTTTGGGAGAGAAAAGAAGATAGAATGGTAATTGATACGAAATTAAAGTAGAGGATGAAACATCTTTGGATTGGGCCCTCTTTTGATTATTTCTCAATCATCCTAAAAGTCATGTCCATAAAACAATTTTAGTCTTGGATTTTCTTGTTTTTTACATCACCACAAACTTTGGTATTTTATTATTTCTCTTCGATACCTTTTTTTTTTTTTTTTGTCAATTCTCATGTAAAATGTGTCTCTTGTTGGTTTAAATCAAGTTGGTTCACGAATATGTTAATACTTGAAGTTAATTGAACAGAGCTTTGATTACTTGAATTCGATCAAATTCAAGTCTAGCTTCAATTATGATATACATTATATATATGATGTGATTTTATACATACAATACATGAGACAGTGAAAAAAACACAGTCCGACTTGGGTAGCATGCTAAGATTTTGAAGCGTGGGATAGCAAAATTGTGGCACACACTTCTATGCAAAAATCTTAATACCTCCAACAAAGGGTTGGTAACAAGTTAATAATGGCAATTTATACTTTGGACTTTCTATTCAATTTTGTTTGAGGAAAATGAAAAGAGAGTACCCTCCTCTAGCCTTACATGGATACAGCAACCACAAATAGTGGTCCTGGTTCAGTTCAACTTACTTTATTATGTAAAACCAAACATTTCTTTTTCATCCTTTTTGGTCTAATTCTTGTCTTTTCTTTCTATGAAGATGAAGACAATAATCACCAGATATGTCTCAACACTTGCACCAACCAAGTTTGCATTCAGGAAAATCATGATTAATTAAATTAAAAATGAATAGCAGTATATATTTCAAATAGAGGGAGTAGTACTTTAGAAGTACAACTAATGGGGGAATCTAGTGAAAGTACAACACATTCTTCAGGTGATGTAATGATATTCATATAATTACACACACGACTATGGACTCTGGTTTTGGGACCCGACCCGACCCGACATGCTGATGAATGTTAAATTCTTGTTATAGTATAATCTGTTTATTGAAATTGTTTCAGAATCAACTAATTCCAGGTGGGATGATACCTAGTCTCGTCTATTAGTGAATACTAATCGACACTATAACCCGTCCATCTAACAGAAAACGGAACCTAGAAGTTAATAGATAAAATAACTTTGATGCAAAATAAGAAAGAGATATAAAAGACTAATCCACTAAAAAGCCACTACTTAGAAGTAATAATGCCAGTGATTCACTTTGTTCTGTAAATGACATGCTGAAGAAATCTTTGTAAATTTGTGAGATGAAACTGTAAATCTAGATATTTGACTGCTCAAAAGGAACACGGACAAGGAGACGTCCGTGCAGGCTAACCACAGCAGAAGTCTGGAGAGGATCGATTCTTGCAGGTAAGCTGATAACCTGAAAAACACCCAGTACAGTGTCAATTTTAAACTACTTATCATCAATGATATGAATGTCTCTCATCCACCCCAAACTAATCTCATCTTGTTTGGTTGTTGGAATGTTCTTTAGGAAAATTAGGATACACTTTATTTTTAAATCATAAAAAGAGATCTAATCTAGTACTTACACTTCATCAATCATCTGCATATTAGTTCAAAAATATTGATCACATTCCAACACATTTTCAAAAGTAAATAATCACATTCACACCCTTAAAGTTTTATTCAGTTTTATTGTTTTAAATTATGAGACACCCCAAAAACACCAAGTGGAGAAAGAGAATAGCTGATAACATGGGTCATACATTTCACATCTAGATTGACCTTGTGAGGCTAAGAAATGAACTCTCGACTTTGTCTTTCATATTGCAAGTTATGAAACACACCTGATTCTTTTTATACTTTAGAATTTAGTATATGAAATGTGTGCGCTTTTCATCACGAAAAATAGGATAAGCAAATTTCATCCCTTCCTACATCATGTCACATTATTTAAAAGAAGGGATCAAGGTACCTTTTTGAATGCTGTAACCCCCCAGGGATTATCGACTTGCTCAGGCTGACCTGTTATGACTACACGTCCAGCAGGATCTGATTGCACTCGCACCTGAGCCACCAAGAAAGGCATGAGTACCATATGTTGTCCTACTTAGCAATCTTTGTATTAGAAAATACAAAAATCTAAGAAATGACAGCTCTTAAATGTACTGACAAAATACACCTATAATGAGTAATTGATAGTGTTCAGGTATCGAGATCCCATAATCAAAAATAAGGCCAGCAAAACCAATTTAAGTAGGACAAGAAAGGTAAATCCTTAAGTTTAAAGTCCAACTACGGTCAACAGCAGAAGATGAATGTTTCAATAAAATTGAAGTGAAGAAAAATTTAGGATATGAAAGGAGCAAGAAGCATAATTCCACCTTGATCATGAATATGCCATCTGCAAGCAAAGCCACAGAGGTCTCTCCAACACATACAATTACAAAAAAAAAAAAAAAAAAAAAAAGTTCCACGTAAAATACAACTGACTAAAAATTTGGGGTTTTTTGGTTTTTCCTTTTGTAACTTCATGAAAGGATTTGAGTGGGTCCATAATAGTCCATTATAAACAGATGATATGATGCTAGACCGGATGACCTTTGACCTTAAAATGATTTATGTCTTTATGCTCTGATAAATGGTTACACACCCCACCAATTTCTGAGATTATAATAAAGAAAGAACACGAAGAAGTATACTGCACTCAATCATCAAGTTCCATTCAGAAAACAAGGAACATGCAAGGGAATGCCATTTCTCTTGCCAAAAAATTTGTAATGGTGAGAGTATGCCCTTTTTCCCCTTTTCTTTTGTTCTCCTTTTCCTCTTTTTTATTATTTATTTATCTTATTTTTTAGGGAGAGAGATAATAGAAGAATCAAAATTCAAGGGGAAAAATTAGGAAATTTTAGGACAAGTCATAAAGAGCACACACCTCCTCACGTAACAGTCCTGGAACCAGGGCATAAATCTCAAAACAATCTTTCTGCACATATAAAACAAGTCAGACTCAATAATTCTTCAGCATGAATGTGACTTTCTGTATTGAAGAAATAGAATATAAAAAATATTAACGTGAACATACAGTTTGGCGTACGTTAATCTTCACCCAATCAGCCGGGGATCCAATATCAACAACAGATGTCACCAGTCTACCAACCAAAAACAGAAAATCAAAAAATGATAACTGCTATTAGATATTGAAAAATAAAGTAGTAATATTGTTGGGAGGCTGTAGATCTGATAAAAAATTCTGGTACAGACAAGTAATCCATCTTCCTAAACTTAGCTTTATTGGTTCAGGGTTGTTATTGACACATAAGTCAATCCTACAACATATCAGATAGTAATCGGAAGGCCAAGGGAAAGCTTCTATATATGGGGTTCTACTACAAGCATCGGGGAGAATCTACAACTAGTCATATATTGTCAGCCAAGGCATTCTGAAATTATCGGTGCCTTCTGCATTGTAAGAAGTCACTCGTGAAGCATGTTACTTTTCACATGAACCCAAATACAGAAGATCCCTGCTAATTAGCCAGAAGTAGCACATGCTTGCTTGAAGTGCTATCACATTCCAGGTATTTTATAACCACAAACGACAAATCTTATTCACCTAGGAAAGTCATCTGTCTCCATGAAAATTGGTGCATATCTTACAAAGATGTTGTGAGTTTCTGAAAATGAGTAAACTAAGAAAAGTGATACTCAAATATTCAACATCAATATGGATTTCTATATAGTTAAGGGACAATATCAGAACCAGTCCCAAAAAAAAAAAAAAAAAAAGGTCGAAGGATATAATAGATGGATAATGACAATAGCCACATCACATATACACTGTTATGCAGAATTGTATACATGAACAAAGTTAGTTTCAATTCAGAATTGAAAAACTATGACTACAATCAGCACTATTGAGGGAAAATTCGAAAGTAGTAGAGTACTAGTAGCCAAGACTTAACTGCTTAGATAATTCAGTTCGAGCAGCTTTGCTCGAATGCTCCACTTCATTTGGTCTTTTCTGTTTGAGTGAGCCTAAACAAAATATCAGATAGAGAATAAGTCAACATACTCACTCATCCACATTGGCCGCTTAAAAACGTTAATCTGGAGGTGTTCAGATGAAAAAAAGCTAGCTTACCAATGCTTTTGAGATTCTTCTCATGCTTTGCCGTAATGTTAAGATTCTTGTCCTGTTAAATTCATAATTGGAAAAAAAAAAAAAATTAAAAAAGTAAACTGTGCTGTGTAATGTCGCAACAAGTTTAGCATAACGAAGTTTTTAATAAGTAATGACTCCCAGAAAACTTTATAATTTGATCACCAACCTCACCAGAATCTGAAAGGCGTTGGGCATGCCAACCTTGCATAGCACGAGCAGCAGCATCTCTTCTAGCCCTTCCTGTTCCTGATCCTTGATGACCATTTCCCTGTGCAATATATTCATGATAAGCTTAAGTTATGCTCTCATTTTTACTGACATACTTTGCCTTCTGCACTTTGAAGCATCTCATATATTGCATATCATTTATTAGAATGCAAAAGAAATTTGTGGCATTAATTGAAATCAAAACTGAACATCTAATGCCCTTAAATCTAAATATACAACAATAAATTCCAGTAGTAATATGAGGAAAAGTATTTTCTCAGTTCTGGAGCCACAACAGTGGAAGTTGGATTCTTTACACAATAAATGAGATATTTAAGTTCAGAAAAATGAATGATTTCATAACACATACTTTAAACTTCAATTCTCCTCAAATTTAATATTTCTTAAACATCTCTGAGTTTGTACCATATATAACCCTAATATATGCACCTGATATTATTAGAAAAAAAATCGCAAAACGAGAGGAGGTTTTCAATTTAAAAAGATCTACTTATAGACAAACATTAAAACCTCACCTCACCATCTACACCTGAAACTTCTGGGAGCATTGCCATGGGGAGTTGAAGTTCACCACTTTGAGTCTTATGCCTTTCAAACTCCAGAAGAGACTAATGCATAAAGAAGACAAAATTAGTTTTTTTTTTCATTGGTAAACAGAAAAGAAGCAACACATATGAGCATGCTTTCCCCGTTTTAATTTCTTTTCTTTCATAATTGAGAAGCGACGCGGAAATCTAATTAAAGTTATTTGAATTGAATCATCTGAAATAGATGAAAAGAAATTTGATAACACAATATAATGCTTTATCTTCAATCCACTGATTTGCTCGCATTCACTGAATTGCTGATGATGAATAAAACCAAATGACTGTTAGAGCAAAAAAAATCAAAACAAATTTTCACCTTCTCATAGAAAATCCTGAATGTCCAAGAAACTGTTGTACAAGTCCTGCATCAACAAAATTAGGAGTTTATTAAAAGAACCTTTCAAAACCACTTCATTTAAATAAATGATAAGGCTGCATAAAAAATTGATAGACACAATAAATATTCAAACAGAACTATTTAAAAAAGTTTCCCTTCTACACAAGACGAGTAAATCGGCATTTAAAATATAAGTACGTTATTACAATATCATTAATGCAAATCACTAATATGCTGACTCATTTATGAACCTAATCCAACATGACCTTTTCATTTGATGAGACTAGTAAGCAACGTGTGTGTTGCACGCGATTCATAAGTTTATTAAAGAATTAAAAAGAATATAACTTAATTATTAAATTATCAGTTTTTTTTAATTAACACATTTAGAGCTACTTCAAAGATATGGTGTTCATTTGATGAGCTAAACACGGTACAAGAATTATGTTCAATAAAAATGTTTTTAAATTAAACAGTATAATTTTTTTCCGTACCAAAATAAGATTCAACAACATGATAATATAAGTGGTCAGCATTTTATAAAGAGTAATATTTTTATGATTTATTTATCTTGCTCCCTCTTTTTTTTTTTTTTTTTTTTCTTCCTCCTAATAATGGAGTATTATGAAAAATAAAACTTACAATATAGAACATCTTTGAAAATATATTAGTTATCTTTTCACTTTAGCAATAAAACACATGAATATTTTATTCTAATACTTGAGAAGCAAAACCCTAACGGTGAACCAGCATTTGTTAAAATTAATGTTCAAATTATTCTATAAACTGATAAGTGTCCCCCCCCCCCCCCCACCCACAAAAAAAAAAAAAAAAAAAAAAAACACAACCTTAATGTAAGGTGATGGAATTTTTAATATTTCAAAATAAGGTCACATCTCAAAGAAAAATGTTAAATACTTGACCATAGCTATTGTTCAAATAACAACAGGAAAGAAAGCCTCAAGGCACATTGCACTGTACACAATATAAAAATAATCTCTAAATCATGAGTTCATGAACTCCTTTTAATTAATTATCCTAAATTACTCAAGAACTTGTGATACTTGTTGTACCACATTGAGAGCCAAAATCAATCCATATTTCAAAAAATTATTTGTCACATATCTCTATTTGTTTGAATTCCCCACATCCTCACATAAATTATCCTAAATTATCTTTGTTGTACCACATGTTAGAGTGCTCCCTGATGTATGATGCGAAACCTCACATAACATGATCTCTATCTTCCTAAAACCAAACATCCACAATTGTTGTGCCCCAAGTATTACCAAGGAAAATAGTGGTAAGTAAAAAAAAATATCAAGGCAATCAAGAATCACACTCAAATGCTCTTCTAATCACTTAACTATCCTTGCAATTTACTTTTTCAATAAGGATAATATAGGCATTACAAAAAAGAGATGAAACTGACAAGACTATTCATGCTTTTATGGTAGTAGTAATAAATAATAGATAGCTATATAGATAGATAGATTTTGCAGCTTACTAAACCAAAAAAAGTCAAAAAGAGAACCAGTTCAGAGAATAACCGGATAATGTGAAACACCCCACTCCACCCCACCCCACCCCACCCCCCACAAGGCACAAAAGCACATAACAAATTGATAAAAAAAATTCCATATAAATTGCTTACTTTGGGGGATGGAATGACTCTCCAACCTGCCGCCACAACTTGGATCCAGTTACCTGTTCAAAGATCCACAAATTCATAATATAAGAATAATATATTTCTCTAACACTAAATTACCAGTGTGACTTTGGTAGTTGATGCATGTAATTTAACCAAAGATACTTAAAAAAGTCTAAAAGTTTCTGTCTCAAAAAAAAAACATCACAACACGACTTCCATTAACATACTGACAAAGTCAGCCAAGGTAATATGGTTGTGCCTCAGATTTTGCATGACTAGGGAGCAAAGGGTACTACACTGCAGTCACTAGTTACCGTAAACTGCTTTATTGAAGTCTGCTAGTTGGAAGTATAGTTCAAAACATCTACCTGAAAACATCCAAGATTTTGTAACACAAAATATAGATGCATGAGACCACGACACCATACATACTCAGATGCTTAACAAAATTTGAACTACAAACTATTTTCAACCTATATGTATAAATTCATACAACTTCTATGATAGGGTAAAAAAAAAAGCATAATGCAATCAGAGACCATTGATCTGTGACATAATTGTCAAAGGCACACCTAGGCGATACAGGTGAGCCTCAGACATACCTTGGGTCATGCCTGAACTTGAAGACATACTTAGAGGGGAAAAACTTTATAAGTTAAAATATGCCGAGTTAGTTTGGTAATTAAATTGGCCTCTAAAATACTGAAATAACAATAGGACGAAAAATCTAATTCAGTACTTAAACCTTAAAAGTGGAAGCAAATAAGATCAACACAACTTTTATTGCCTTCTTTTGTTTGTTCATTTCCATTGGATTTTCTTTTTAGGAAATAACAGGCACACATCTATACTAGACAATAATAAGAATTTTTACACCTATGCACCTGGTGTTGACTTGAGTGTGTGCTTTAATTGCGTCTACGCCTACACTATAGACTGCTATGATCTATGAGCACTAATTCTAATTTTACGGTGACAATGTATACCCAGAAATCATTAATCCTAAGATGCCAATAAATAGGAACATGGAGTATAAAGTACAGAAAGTCAAGGAACATAAGGGCATTCATACCTTGTCGTAGCCTCCTAGCTTAATCACGGCCCTCCATAACCTAGCAGATTAGAAAGTAAGGAAATAAGTCTTTACCCAAGGACGGAGCAATAACTAAATTAACTGCATTGAATGCTTACTTCAGACAATTTAGTGGTTGTCCATAAAATTTGGGTGGTTTGAAGTCCATTGCCCTCTCCCGATAAAAACTTTCAAGTTCCTTCATGAATGCTGTTTGATCCTCTGGTGTTCCATCATCACCTTCTCCTGTCTAAAATTGAAAAAATATATTAAATCTGGAATGCAACAGTTTGTTGTTTGATACCTACATTCAATTTTATAAGTTTGCCTGTGTTCTCTTTCTAAAATAATATTTATTACCAGATGTAGTGTTGCATGAGTGGAAATGGCATTGGCTATTTCTTCACTATGGTCTGCAGCCTTTGCAGAGGAACATCTGGAAAGGAATTCGGTGTTGGCATGCTCATTTGCGAGTGCAGATTCCTCACCATCATGTTTTACATCGAATTCATCAGTCTTGTCATTCTCATCAGTTCCACGGCTAGCGACTGTTCCCACACCCTGTTCTTTATCTTTAGTTTTATCCTCATCAAAATTAACTGCCTCGTCCATCATGTCATCCTCACTTTGTGGAACCTTGTCTGACTGAGCAATCTGAATTTGTAGATCTTTATTAGCAGATGATTCAGTAGGAAGTTGCCTATTTTCCCTAGGATTATCCTCATCCTCAGCATTTCCCATTGTCCGGTCACCTCCTTCAACATGTTCAGCATAATCCATACCCTCCTCACTATTTTCTTCTGGCTTCTTCTCTGCAACATCTTTATCGGGTCTTTCATCTACATTTTGATGAATTTCAACGACATTCTCAGCAGACTTATCTTCTTCCACTTCACTATTAGCAATCTTATCTTCAACTTTTGTGCCAATTTGTCTTTCCACTGCACTGATCGGGGCAGTTTGCTCTTCGGCTTGACTTTCGGTGTTGATTAGCACTTCTTTCTCACTTTTTTTATTGGTTTTTCCAGTGACTGATCCCTCTATTGGCTTATTGGCCTCGCTTTCAGGGTTATCTTGGTCTTTCACTCCACTTTTCACTTCTATCTTGTCTTTAACTTCAGTTATACATTTATCTAGATCCTCCCCACTATTCTCCCTTTCATTTACATCCCCAGAGACAGGAGCTGCAGAGGGAGATTTTTCTACCTCACTGTCAACCTTAGAATCAAATATGATACTTTTGGGCTCCTGGAGGACATTTCCTGAATCATTAGGGAGCTTGTTGGGATCCTTCATCTCGACATCATTTTGGCTCATTTTGATATCTACTTAAAGATATAATATAGCATCCGTCAATACATTTTCAAGAATATAGTAATCACATCAGAAAATAGGAAAAAGTATAAAGCAAAACCCTTATGCATAATGCATGATAACAAAATTGGAGAGCTGAACAACGGAATGAGCAGTGTATCCTTTAATTCGTATCCTCGCAGAACAACCTCTACTATTTTAAAACCCTAATTCCACTCGAAAAAAGAAAATGACAATTCGATCTGTCCATGCATAAACAGAAAGTCCGAAACCATTTCAGCAGAAGATCATCCGAAACATGGGGCAAAAAGAATTTCGATTTGATTTAAGTCAATCCAGGTAACATAATCAAGAAAAACGCAATTACATCTAAAAAGAACACAGAAACAGAGATTCAGGCGGAGAGAACACTGAAACACATGCCTGAAAACACAACATACGCCGGTTGCGGCCGCCAGAGCTTGAAGAAGTTGAGATAGCGGTGCAATCAAATCTAGGATTTAGATTGTTCCGTTTCCAGCTAGAGAGAAATGAGGAGATAAAGAACGAGGTGGTGGTTCTTGCGCGTGAAGAATTGGAGAGCAGTTTGGTAGGATTACAGAAAGGGAAAAGAGGATAAAGAAAAGGAACGCTTTATTTAAGAGATAGCTGAAAATTTATGTGTCTTTACTGTCAAGAAATCTGTGAAAGCATAGCGGCGACGTAGAGAGAGAAAGCAAACGCCGGAGAGAGAGAGAGAGGTTTGTTACTGCGGTTTCGTCGTTCAAAAGACCGGAATTGGCTCAAGGATGTATTAACATTTAACACCTGGATTATGGGTTATGGCTCACCATGTGTCTTTCCTATTTTGCCCCTGATAAATGAATTTGTGTCATTTATTCGGAAAGGTTTTTTTTTTTTTTTTAATTCCTATTTTAATGATAGGTATATTACACTAAACTATTTCTTATTATTTTTTTCATATAATGAATACCATTCTTCTTACCAAAAAAAAAAAATGTAGTATTATGTATAATATTTATTTATTTTAATATATTCTTGAGTTGTCAGTTTAAAATAAATTTAGAGATATTTACATGCAAAAATCAATTATATTTGTGACACCTTTTTCTTTTAATTATCTTTTTTGAGATAATTTGTGACATTAATCTTGTTGGTCACCAACTTCTATGAAATGAAAAAGTATATTTATTCCAACTTTATCTTCAAGATTTTGAAAGTTAAAAATGGTGTTTTATGTTTATTGCTATGGAATTTAGTTAGTCCCATGTGAATCTTGACGAGAGATTTTGACAATGTTTGCTGGTAAATTTTGAGAATGTTAACTTAGCTCCGTTTAGAATAGAATTTAGATGAATTTAGTGAGCGTAGATTTGAGATTTAGGTGGATTTAATAATTTAATGTTTGATTTGATATTTTATATAATATGATTATAATTAAGATTTTACACGAATTACGAAAAATATAGATGTTATTATATTATTTTATTTTAAAAATGAGTTGAAAAATATAAAAAAAAATTTAATTTCATAACAAATATGAATTACGATTTAACTCATTTATAATCCGAATGAATAATCATATTTCAAACAAAGTCTTGGTAAATTTTGTAACCAAGCATGACGACCATAGATATTGACGTACTAGTAAGAGCCTGTTCACTGAATTGAATATTTAAAAAATAAATCAATAGTCTAATAAATTTCAAGACAAATGAATAATTTAGAGATATCCAAACTATATATTCATCGAATGCTCTGATTGTTTATCCCCTAAACATAAACCTAATTTTGCCAAATTTGTGATGTCAAGTCAAAAGATTTTATATCTCATCTGATCATGAAAATAAATGTCAGCATTACTCCATATATAACATAGTGAAACATTATAGCGAGTGTGAAAAGGGCCCTGCAGTAAAAACTGGAACCAAAATCTTCACAGCCAAAAAGTGTTTCCACAGCTACATGAAAAACTCTTGACAATTTATTCTGAAATGAAGAGTGAATCAAGAACACAAAACTGGGTTTTGGAAGTTAGTTTAATTAGGTAAGAGAAAGTATAAAACAGCATCAGAAATTCATCTTGGATTATTTACTTCCCACCAGGAGAGGACATCAGGGTGAGAATGTCAGTAACAGAAGTCATGGCACACAGTGCAGCTTTAAGAACATCTTGAGAACATCCTGGTTTAACTATCGAACGCACCTGGAAGTTAATGAATGCAAGAGATATTAAAACATAGAAAGCATGAATCGATATTATCTCTATGCTGCCAAATGATGTATGGATTATAAACTTAGATGATGGAAAAGAAAAGAACCTTGTCAAGGTACTCTTGCAGTTTCTTGATGCGGCCCATGTAGTCCTGATCTTCTACACAGAGAGTTACGGGTTTAGCATCAGCACCAGGGCCATCGAACTGAAGGGGTCCGGGGTTTCTATACACATCATCCATCAAAAATTTGGTTGCGTTTTGTCTCAATAACCTGCAAACAAAAACAACCACTCAATCTCAAGTTTGAGTCTATGAAGCATGAGAGAGTTGGCTGAATAAGACATACTCATAGGCCTTTCCCTTCAAATCAACGTTTGCTGCATGCAAAGCAGGTTTTCCAAGGGTTGAAACCCCATGACGACCATAGCGCCTGACAGACACCATAGCCTGAGAATGCAAATAAAATCAGGACTTTGCAAATAGGTGAAACTAGATGTGCCGTTAAGTAACCTTCCTAAAATATTATTTAAATGAATCAGAGAAGTATGGTTTGGTATCATACAGTTAAAGGAGCAGCACCGCACCGCCACTTATCCACAGGATTCTTCAAGTTGGTAACAGTTGCCATATAACCATTCAAACCAGCAGCAATTATGTGATAGCATATATGACCAAGCACCTGTAATAACAGTTTAACACCACTATACTTTAGCATACATTTTGCAACAAATCCTAGACGTGAATTAATGGGGAAATTTCCAACTAAGGATGTATACAAAGCTTCTACCATTACAAAAAAAAAAAAAAAAAAAATCCAAACAATTAGATCACAACTCTTTGCTAAACTTCAGCTCCAAAAAAAAAAAGGAGCACACAATCCACAGACACCACATTGGCAGAGAGAGATGCAATCTCCAGAGCATCACCTCCTGGTGTGGGTTCTAACACTTCCACTATCCACGAACCCTTAGATTTAGTCATACCAGTAAAAATCTACAACAGAACTTACATAGGCGTAGTCACAATCAAATTTGGAAGGCAATGATCCCCGAGCTTGATAACCAAAGAAATGGCAAATTGCATTGAATTTCTTTCCCTTGTAGGTTCCTTCTTTCTGCGGAAAGACACAATTAGATGCAGCAAAATGTCAAATTCAGTATAAGCTTTCTTTTGAGAAGCTATAATAATATCATGTAACAAAAGAAACAAGTATCAGATCAGAAATCAAAGTGCAATCTCCATTAAAGACAAGAGCAGGAAAAGTTTAAGCTTGATAGCATGATGCTCAGAATTTTCATGAAAGCATCCAAAATCTCCCCATACAACAAGAAATCAAGCTTTTTTTCAATTAGCTCGACTTTGAGAATAATGTTGTTAATAAATGGATACCAGAGGCGAAATGAGATGGTTACCAATCGCTTGTTCATTTCTTCTTCAACAAGATGAGCTAAGAGCTTTTCTGTCTCAATCTGTTGAGATAAGAGATAAAAATTATTTGCAAAGGTAAGACAGGGCAGAGTCATCACTCAAAATTAACCTCACATACCTGAGACAGCTGAGCAGAATCATCTGATTCTGGGTAAAGGAGGAGCTGTGACAATATTAACTTCAGGGTAAGCAAGATGACGCAAAAAGATTAAACAATCTAACATATAATAGAATGGGATGCATTATGATATACCTGTTTTTTTATAAATGGAGGCAAAAATTCGAACAATGCACATGCCCAAGGTGACAGTTGAGTGGAAATACTATCAGCAGACACCCCTTGCCTAAGCAAACCATGGATTTCCTGGGAAATGTAAAATTTTAGAGAGAAAAAAAAGTACAAAAACTACAAATTCACATCTATCTCAGAGAATCTTAGGATCTGATAAACCCAGTTCTTTTTAAGAGCCCAAGCTCCTAAGGATCAGGGAGAAGGCACAGTTTTATCATCTATATTTGTTTTAAGGAGCAAGGGTGAGGTGGGGGGAGAAGAAAAACAGAAGAAGCCTAAGCTGAATCCGGTTTACCTGCAACAAAGCATAGACTTCAGGAATACTTTCTATGAGCCCCTCAGGCAATAAGATGACACCATGGTGTTTATCTGGGTAAGAAACCAAAAAAACTTATTAGCAGGAAAAAGTTAACTGCAACACTAAAATACTAATAAGAGCTCTTGATGAACCTTGTTCGCCCCTTGCTTGAACTGCATCACATATTTGTTTTGTGATGTCAAAAAGTGTGAGTTTAGAAGCAGCCACCTCTTCAGCAAGGATTACCTGCAAGAATGATCAAAGCACTCTAAAAGACAAAGGAAACCGACAATATCTTGAGGATTCATTTTCTTAATAAAAAAATTTCAATCAAATTAGAAAAGGAAATATAAACAAACCATATTGGGATGAGATTGGAGAGTGCACTCCAATGCAACATGTGATGCCTTCCGCCCCATGAGACGGATAAAATAGTAATACTGCAAATAGACAAAGAAACAGAAAAGAAAAAAGGTCATTAGGGTCTATAAGTAAATATAAACACGAAAATGAAATATGCACCATATATCATGTATTTTGATTTAGAAGGCAGTTGTGGATAGACCAGTAAGGGAACTCCAAGTATGTATAATTAAGATTTTTCTGTGCAGTGCAATACCCAGACTCTCTTGTCATTTGTTAAGAGAAGATCGTGAAAATTAATTCTGATGTAAATGAACCTAAGAATGGTGCAGTATTACATGAATGGATCACATACTTTCTCTGCCGAGAGTGCATCAGTGCACACATTGCTAATCAGCTGTGAATTGACCTGAAATAAGTAAAGAAGTCTGTGATCACTTGACTTAGAAATTCAAAGACAGTTTCTTATTATTTTTATAGAGCTTTTGTTCGAATAAGGTGTGTTGATTCTTTATAAAACCTATTTGAATACTGCATAACGATAAACTACAGCAAAGAGGTAACACAAGCATAGAGACTAAATGATGTGCCATATTATGAAACAAAACAAGGCTACGTTCACTTACAATTGCTAACACAAGAAAGCTGTCAGGTCTGGAATTTTGGAGAGTCCATGAATGGTTACACATTGAGATGGCCACAAAAGAGATAGTACATAATAAACAAATTATAACCACATCTCAACACACACACACAGAGTCAAGAGATAAGTTATTACCTTGCATATTGTGTCAAACCCCACATTTGTCTCAACAAATTGGTTTTTAAGATCTCCATTTAAAGTAACAGGAACACCAACCACCTGAAAAATCAAATAAATTTTATAAACGCTTTGATCGGAAATGATTCAAAATAATGACAAAACCCAAATGAAGGCATTAGGAATTTAGGGCTGTTATAATGAGTGAAAGTTAAAAAACATAGATAATGATACATATTATAACGTGTCAGGTCAATGAGGCTCAGTGATAAACTAAAAGGTAAAACTGAATCAAGAAATAAGCATAGTGTAATATGATATATACTTTTGTCGGGCACTTTCTCTCTGCAAAAGTTTCTGCAAGCTGGGCAGCATCTGTGTTTGATGTCACACCTTTATAAGCAAAAAATGAAAAGTTCAGGAACCTAGTAAAATACATCCCAGACAACCACAAACCTTAAGAACCTGAACAAGGATACCTCCGATTAGGACAAGAGCATCGAGCTTCAAAGCTGTGCATGCATTAAGTGCTGCATTGACTTGTTCAGTTGTTCTAATTTGATCTTTTGTCCGTCCCAACAAATCATAACCACCTTTCAACATAAAACACAGCAAGAATAAGTTAATTCTGAAAATTTGACTCACATGTCGGGATATATATGTCAGCATACTTACCTTGGTTTTTGTAGGTTGTGAGAATCTCATCACTAAGCTCTAAAGTTTTCTGAGCAAATAAACCTTCAGAACCACCTGGTAAACGTACATGTGAGATTTAACATGCTATTCTTCATTAGAAGAAAACTGAATCATCAGCTTAAACGTGGCAACACATGAGGAAAGGGCACAACAGTGAATTACAATGGAATATATAAACAATAAGGAAATGCATGATACTAACTGGCAGGTTAATCAGGAAAGAAACATAATAATAAAAAATAACAAATTTCCATGTCAAGTCAATAAAACTAATATCAAGGAATTTGATTCAGGCATGAGGCTAAATAAAGGGCAGAGAGCCTCAAAGATCTAGAGGAAAAGGGGGAGCACCATGATTCTAAGGAAAGCTATTAGATTCCTTACCCAAAAATCCAAGCAAAACACTCTTGGGGTTGAACACTTTTAGAGCTTCAAAAAGACCCCAAATAACATTATGTCCTCCAGGAGACTGTCTACCACAGAAAACCACTCCTACTCTGAGATGGGATAAACAAAAGTTAGCCCATGGTAGTTCTTACAAAAGTGGGGACAAGTAAAACATCTAGCCCAACGAAACTAGAATGCAAAAGTTATTGCAATGAAATTTCAATATTAACCAAGATTTACCATTTAACTCAGCAAATATTGAATTCAATAGCAGTTGAATGTATATACCTAACTGCAGGGTGCTCAGTGATTACTTGAGCATCAGGAACCTTTGCATTTGCCCTCAGGAAGTGTGCTATAGGTTGACCATAAGTGTGAGGAAACGACCTACTTATGGTGTGGGCACCTGTGGGATCTGCTGCTGTGGTTGCATCACCAAACTCTACACGGACTGTAGTTCCCTGTCCAATGCAACAACGAGTTATGGAAAAGTGAATAAGAAATTAGAAGATGGTCTATAAGCAAAGATATCGACCTCATAGAAAAATATAAGTCGAAGTAACATGAGTGGCCTTTGCAGAGATTAAGGCATAAAATCTAGAATTAACAATTATATGTATAAACACGATCAAGTTAGTGTACTAGACCAGCGCTAAGCCCACAACCACTTTGCCATGTCAACAGCCCTCAATTTCAAGTGACAATTGACATGACATAAAACATAAAATACTACTTTGTCATGCCGACACTGCCCTTTTTGTTCAAGGAACTCATGTACCAGCATGCCTTGGGCACAGAGGTACAGAATTCTAATTTCTAAACCACATCAAAGGTGAAAAGGTAATACTGCAGATTTTACACCATTATTATTTCTAATTCTCCGGCAAAAAGCACTAAACATAGAGAGCCTTGGGGAAATTTCATTTAGCCTTTCGACAAAAGAAAAAAACCTCCAATACCAAAAATCGACATCTCCTAATCTGACGATCCTTTACTTATGTCCCACCAAACATAACATCCTCTTCGTTCGCAGAAACAAACAGTATTTCACAACATCAAAACAGGGAGACACGTTGCTTCACAAACAAAAAACAAGAGAGCACGAAACAGCCGATCAGATCTATCATTCTGTACGTTAGCATGTAAAGATCACATCAAAAATGCCTTGATTGATTCGCAAAGCGTAGAATCATCGAAATCAAACAACGAAAAACCATAATTAAATAGACGTCGAATATTGTGTTTGAAGATACCTCAAGGCAGGGCGGGAGTAGGGGCTTGTACTGCAATCGAAGCTTCTGCAGATCAGAAAGTTCTCTTGCAACTCCGTAATCAGAATCCATCTCTATGTTAATTCAGAATCACACACTTGCAAATTCACTGTTCTTCGCTAACTTCAGTTTTTGGGATTATTATTATTAATATTAATGAAAAATATGGAATATATATAGCATGGGGAAAGAAGGGGCGGTATTACCAACCAAGACACTGGTTTCACGCTGCCCTTTGATTTTGTGTAAGTAACACTGTGCCCTCACTCTACTTATATTTTATTTAATTATTAAATAAATAAGTAAATTAAGAAATTGATAATTGAATTTAAATATATAAAATAATAATCTCTACCCACTAAAAACGTATCTAAATATGATATCGTTGATGTCTTAAAATTTAATTTATAATGTTATAATTTGAAATTAATAATTATGTTGGATTTATAACATGCATATATATATAAATACATATTAGAGTTCTTGTTTTTTTAAAGATCCAAAAAAGTATGGTTATCATTGGAAAATTAAAGTTAGTTTTTTTTTTAAGTAATGAATATATAATTAGATATAAATTTAATTGATAAATTTGGGTGTGGTGGTAGGTAGGTTTCACAATATCAATGAAAAATGTGTTTCGTTTTCTTAGTCATTATTAAGGTGGGTGAAATGAAAATGAAATGCCCCTTACCAGTTGTGATTTGTCAAGTTAATTCAAAACAATTATATGGAGTAGAGTTTTTGGAGTGGTATTAATATATATTTGTAGTTGATACTTGATTAATAATTACAACAGAAAATAAAAAAGTTATTACTTGAGTTTTTTTATATTATTCCTACTTTAGAATATAATTACTTTTTTTTTTCTTTTTGAGGGCTTGATATAGTTAAGATTTCAATAATATGTCAAAAGGAAAATTAAAGATTGCTTATAATTAATTATGCATAATAGGGTTAGGTTTTCCACTTTATCAATGTACACAAGTACATTTAGAGTTGAAATATAGGGGTTGCCTTTTCACAGCAGAGCTATTAAGATAGGCTTTTTATTATTAGGTCATTATCATTTTACTAATGCAAATATTACACATATTTACTTTTAGATATCCAATAAGTATATATTTAAGCATCTATGAATATCTGAAATCTTATGAGAAAAAAGTATTGTGTTTCAATTTCTCTACAGAAATTGTTTTAGTTTGATAAACAGTATACGTATAAAAGCGATATTATTTTTCATATTATAATATGTGCAATATAAAAATATACAAGATAAATATCTAATGAGTTTATGATGCAATAAGCAATTATTATTGATTTTAACAGCGTATGCAATAATCATTATTGATATGGATGAAATCCACATTAAAAAGGTGTATGGAAACTAATGATTATGAAGAATATTTTATGATATTTGCCTTTTCCACTTATACCATTTTCTCTTTTTCTTTTTCCCCCCTTTTTTACGACTTTTTGTCTTTTGCAAAAAGGTATGATCCATTGTATTATGCTGATTCTTTATGATAGAATTGAATATCCTGCCCAGACAAGAGGCTTAATCATCAATTTTTTTTAATTTTTTTTTTACCATCACTCAAATATTTACTTTGAGTTATTCTAGATATATTATAAAAAATAAAAAAGGTCATTTGTAACAATTATAAACTGTAACGTTTATTTCCTTATATAATAACGAATTAAAATGAATCTTAATATTAAAAAAAATAGGATGAAACTATACTATATAATTTCATCAAACATTCAGGGCAAGCCTGTATAGGACCCTAATTCCTTTCCAACTTTCAAAGTTACAGTCATGTGTAGTCAGATATAACACCTAGGGTAAAAAAAACTTGATATTAAAAAATAAAATAAAATATTATGAGACAAACACTACAATCTCAAATTTCTAAATTAATCTATTGTACCGTGGCCCCCAAGTATACCGTGTGCTTGTCGCAATCCAAGCGGCATACGCCTTTTTTATACTATCCAGCCACCCAAGCCAGCAGTTTCAACAGGTTTACTTTATATATTCCAATTCCAATATGAACTCTGTAAGATCACGTTTATCCATGCCTAATTATACCTATAATTAATTAATTAATAATTTATTTTTCTTTTATTTATATACACACTCTATATTATAACCAAATCTTATCATTTTCATATTTTATCAATAACCACTCACAACCACAACCAATATTTAATAAATTATTTCTTTTTTAATTTAACATATTATATCTATAATTAATTTTTATTATATGTTAAATATTTAAGAAATATATACAATTATTTAATATTTAAAAAATCATAATTATAATAAAAAAATTGAGAATGCAGTTAAAATAAATTACAACATCCAATAAAAAAATTAAAATTACAAGAATTAAAAATTTTAGATTTTTAATATAAGTTGGAAGAGAAAAGAGATTTAGCACAAGTTAGAAGAGAAAAGAGAGTGTATGAGATTGTGATACAAAATATATCAATATTAGTATCTATTTATAGAGAATTTTATTTATGAATTTTGGTGTATAATTTTTTTTTAAATAGATAAATCAAAATCTGTAATTATATAAATAAAATACACTCGAATAATTATACGATGACACTTGTCATCATAATTGAGTAACTAAAATCTCATAACCATATGCCACAACCTTAATCATGGATTTTAATTACATTTCCTTTTTTTTTTGTCTTTTTTTTTATGCCCAAGTCGTGAAAGGCGCCGATAAACATAGCCTAAAAAAATCAACATTTGTACGATGTACAATATTTCATTCTTTATTAATGAAATTAAAATGTATATTTTGCAAACATACAACCCCACTCGTATCTTTCCATAAATTATAAAAAATTCAAATTCAATCTCATGGCCAAACAGCAACAGAAGGGACAAAAGAGGAAGATGATGAAACATTGTAACTACTAAATATCACAAAGGCAGATATATCAACACACATCATTTGAAACTAAAGAGTGGATATAAGTAGTAGTACTCATAAACTAAAACGAAAAATAAAAGAAATAACCAACAAACGAACCATCATATATATGTCAAAACATCTCTCAACCTACACAACTAATAATTTATTGTAAGTACTGCCCAAGGAGGAACAAGTGAAGTGATCAGCTCATAAGAAACCATCGATATTCAAGAAGTCATGGAATGACTACTAAAGTAAACAGATTTAACTTCATTCTTGATCTTGAAGCTTTGAAACTCTTACCCAACATAAATGAACTGGAAAGACATCCAGAATCCTTACTTGCTGCCTGTCTTGGAGCCACGCTTTCCCACTCTGTGCTGTCGACCTTTTTCAGATGACTTGCTTGCAGAGTTGAGAGGACCTGGCTGGGTAGGATTAACAGGTATATGATGACCAGGAACCCAAGCAGGGAACCCAACAGCAGGGATTCTGCACCATTAATCATGCATCATTGTTAATCCTCAATCTTTTTACAATGAATGAAAGGGCTAAGCAAATAAACACAGCAACAATAGTGTTGCTTTCAGACGACAAAATCTAATACAGCTAATCACATTTCCACTACGCAATTCTCCAGTCCAACAGCACCTGATAGTGAATATGTTCACTACTGTATGTTAAATAAAAAACGAATAGACATAAGGTAATCAGATTGTAGCAAGACAGAGAGATGAGATTAAGACAGAATTCTCAATTACATGGATAGCAAGATAACCTCTGCTCAAGAAGCAGTAATGAATATCTAACATGTTTACCATCTCATATAACTACTTCCCGAAAAGACGAGCCAATATAAACAAATAAAAGTTGCACATGGGGAAATCACACAAATTGGGGACTTTCCACTGGAACTGCAGCTCAGATGTCTTATAAGGGCAGAATATGAAAAATGCAGAGAGAGAGAGAGAGAGAGGGAGAGAGTTCAAAGTCCTTACCCAACAAGAGCACAGCAGACTCCTGCTTGGTCATGGAAGCACCAAATGCCTTATTATTGTGCAATGAAAGCCGTAACGCTTGGTTCTCAGCAAGACAGCACTGGAGCACAATTCCCAGCCTCTTGCATTCTGCTTCATAGTATTTACTCTTCATCTCAAGATCTCTCACATACATCTTCTTCCTTTCTCGTGATCTCACTGCTGCATCCTTATTCCTCAGTTTCCTGGATCATTACATCATACCATACAATTCAAATTATGCAACTTCATTTCATCAAACATCTCTTTTGCTAATCCACTCATCCAACGACCAACAGAAATTACAGCCATAGTGATACCATGAATCAAAGTACATGATTTACAAATAAAATCCAAGATAGTGCATCACAATTAAAAATAGTATTATATACATACATTCTTTGTGTACACAATATGGCTGAAAAATTCAAATATTCAACAGCCATAGAAATGCAGCATGAACTGCTAAAAACTAATCAGTCATATCTTTACAGTTTTCATATTCAAATCAATAACACAATATCATTAAGACAACAACATCAAACATATACCATCAGAGCTTCATTTAGTGCACAAATATAACAATGGAAAACTATGAGAAATTGGTTATTTTATTCTCAGAAGCCATACCTTTTTCGTTTTTTCGCATCGGGATCATCACCATCATCATGATCAGCATCATCATCACCATCTTCTTCTTCACCTCGGACGCTACTCTGCTTCATCTGCTCAACATCCATGCCCTTCTGATCCTTGTCCCGCTCTTTCTCCTCTTCCTCGGTCTCAACCACCACTGACTCGGGACTAGCGGAAGCATCCTTAGCCCGCTCCGACTCCGATCCGGGTAAAGAATCGAGAAGCACATCCGATAGAAACCTATCCACTAAAATATCTTCCTCCTCCGGACGATCGCACTCATCGTTCAAAAGATACTGCTCTATGTCGCCGATAGACAACTTACAGCCGGAATAGGGTGAGGTCGACAGCCCATCACCGTTGGGCTGATCACTGAAATCGAGGTTCAAATCATCGGGTAAATTTTCGAACAGATTGTCCCAATCGATAATTATTTCATCTTCCACAACTCCAGGATCAACCATTAACCCTCGATTAAAGACAAACGCGAACTTAGAATACACTGTAAAAAGACAAAAATAAAAGGAAATTTTGAGAATAAAAAATTTACAGGAGAGGAATTTACAAGGAGGATGGAATTCGAGAAGAAACAGGGTTTTGTAGATTTTATGGAACCCACGGCGGAGATGGAGGAGCGCAGTTGCGAGGATATTTCCGCTTAGCTTCGTGGGGAAGGAGAAGCGGCCTTATGATCTGTTAACCACTTTGGAGGGACACGCAATTCAGCCAATCAGAGCTCGAGTTTTCAAAGGTAGGTGCCACGCGGTTTGCTGACTAGTATTACTTTATTTGCTCTTTCACAATACAAATACAAATAATAATAATAATAATAATAATAATAATAATAATAATAATAATAATAATAATAATAATAATAATAATAATAATAATAATAATAATATATCTTTGTCTAGAAATACATTAGCTGGAATTTGGTTACGATTTTTATTATTTTTTTCCTTTTTATTATAAATTTAGACACTCTAGTACTTTACCAAATGTTATAATATCGCACTTTAATGTTAATAACTTTTATCCATTACACTTTAACATGACCATGATTAGTATCCCCTCGGTTATGTACGGGAAAAAATTAGTAAAACTAAAAAAGTGCAGAATGCAGGTAATAGATATTAAATATGTATGAGAAAAAGTGAAAAATAAATAAATAAAATTCTTTGTGTAGGCAAGATAAGTAACATTGTTGTGAGATTTTCTCACAAATCTTATTCACTTATTTTAAAAATATGGATCAACCCACAATTTACATTTCATAATTGATATGTAAATTTGTTAAAATGAATTTCCGATGTAAGTAAAAAGAATATGTATTTCATAAATTATCCATTGATATGTAAATTTGTTAAAATGAATTTCCGTTGTAAGTAAAAAGAATATGTATTTCATAAATTATCCGTAAGACCGTTCATATAAGTTTTGCGTTAAAAAAACATTAGATACTTTAATTTCATTTTGATCATCGTTTAGATTTTTTTTTTTTTTTCATTTTCGTGTTTCGTTTTAAATTGTAAGGTTAGTGACCCAACCTAGAGGTGGGCACGATCTGGTTTGGTTCATGATTTTTCTTTGCTTTTCCTTCTCTTCCTAATTGGAATCCACATTTCCATTTGGAACCGATAGTTCACCAACAATCAAATTTTGAGATCCATCAGTTCTAACTGCCAATCTCCAATTACGAATATAGGGAACCGTACAACAGAGTCGCATCAAAATCAATTTGGTTCCAGAACCAGACCGTGACAACATCTACCCCAACCGCATACTATTTTTCTCGAAGGACAAGTGGATTGCGTTTTTGTTATTATGTTTTAAGGGTTGGAGGGAATAATAAGTTTAAAACGAACCTCGAGTGGATACCCTTCTTTAAGTTATAGGACAAATAACTGCATTATCTAAATGTACCTATCCTGTTTCATATTTTGATGAAAGCAAATAGGATGATGATCTTTGTATCTGTTTCCCCCTCAGAACAATAATCAAAGACGCACATGGACTTTGGGTCCGGGTTGGAGATGGTCTTAAAATCCTACTCTATAATATGGAACTACCATTAATCTCAACAGAATCATCTTTAAAATATGAAGACACACTCACTCTGTGCTTCGACTCAACATTCACCCGCAAATTACTATTAGAGGGATGTGCAGTAAGAAAGGCAAATAGAACACAGAAATGCAGAATGTGCAATAATGCATAAGATATGGAAGGGAGAAAAAGAACCAAACACCACCAACACTTGATAGTTTCCTCGGCAAATCGAGCAATGTGACAACTTGCGTTAAGGGTAACAAGTGACAACAATATTGGCAGTTAGGGTTACCCCTTCAGCATCAAGAACTGGGTCAGAAAAGGTATGCTGGAAAAAACATAAATGGCATATCAAAGGATTCTTACAGTTGCAGTTGATGATGATGATAATAAGCTAAACGATGAGAAAAGGGTTCGTATGAGGTTTCTATATCAAACTATTCCTTTTTTTTACTTGGCAGTCTCAATCACAACCCCTAAAGAGGATAGAATACACATTCTCGATGTGTATGGCACTATGTGGAGAGATAAGCTAAACACAATTTGGTCCTTTGGTTGATACAGAAACGGTAGTTCAGACAGAAGTCCTATAGAATGTAACTTGAAAATTTAAGAAACTAACAACCCTCCTCTTTCAAGCTCATGCACTCCAACTTCTGATGCTCAGGGCTTACAAGAATTTGAATAATATGGAGTTATATTATTGTTGAAAAATGCTTTTAAAACAAACAAACAACAAATAGTTCACTATGTTACAAGATTATATATCATTCAAATTATTAAACATATAGTATCAAATAATCTTGCTTATTCCTCTGCCATACACCCTCCATATTTTAATCCATTACATATTCATCAAGTCATAGCTCCTAAATTCAAAAGTGTTCTTTCACAACCACACATTTCACATTCTAGCCAATGTTTTTCTTTCTCTACACATGCAGAATTCACTAGGGGAATTCATATTCTAATTTAAGTATCATGCATAGGCACAAACAATAGTTGGCACTTGAATATGGAAGATGGATATTAATCAAATGACCCAAGTTCATAGGGACAATCAATAACAACAAGAATGATGCACAAACACCAGCAATGAAAAAACAATGAACATAAACACATAAGCAGCACTGTTTAATCAAGAAGTACAGTAATACCTTGTAGAAAACAACCAGCAACACTAGCCACCAGTTCGAAACCACTCATTTTTGACAGACCAAAATGTTATATCAGCTAAATAATTCCATGATCATTATCCCATAAAAGAGAAACATAGCTCTGAGTTATAGATGCATGTGTAATTCCTTCCTAACTAACATCTTCAACTACCAAAGCACCACAACACCAAATTCCAGTATAAACACATACAACTCTTCCAACAACATCACTCACAGCCCCTTCTCCTCCCTTTCTCGATTCCACTGCTCAATCCGAGCTCTGCGCTCCTCACTCCCTTCCCTCTCCCTCCTCGGGCTCCCATGCCTTCTCCTTTCACCATCGTACCTTCCTCCACGCCTGTCCCCTCCACTCCTCCTCCCTCCACTACGATGATCATGTCGATCAGAATCCCTCTCTCTCCCCCTCTCCCTCTCTCTGTCCCTCTCCCGCCTATGGTACGGGGGACTCACGCTCCTGCTGTTGCTCCTAGTACCCCAAAACCTGCCATGATGCCTACCATACAGCTTCCTCTTAAGCTCCCTACCAATCGTCTTAACGTGCATAAAATTACAATACCCACCGCGGTTACAGCTATTCTCCTCATACTGCCTGCACGTGGCCTCACGGAAATCGGTGACCGGAGAAAAATCAGCGATGATCGGACGGCCGGAGTAGAACCTCCCCTGCAGCGCGGTCAGCGCCGCCGCCGCCTGATCCTCCTCCTTGAACTGAGCATAGACGTTGCCGATCATGTGGTCTGCCAGGTTGTCACAGACGCTGAGACTCTCGATTTCGCCGAATTTGGTGAGCTCCTCGAATAGGTCCTCGTAGAAATCCTCGAAATGCTCCTGGATTTTCTGCGGGTCGATGGGTTGGCCCTGGGCGTCGACGCCGGGGGTGATCATGTCTGGGCGCTGGTACATGTTGGAGAGGAGCAGCGTCGGAGATATGGTGGGGCGGTTGTGGAGGCGGGAGCACCGGTCGCCGTGACGGCAGGCGCCGATCTTGAAGTAGAACGGGCAATTGACGCGGTCCTTCTCGGTGCCGAAAATGGAGGCCAGGTGCTCCGCCATTGATTATGTATTGGGCAGCTCAATATTCGAATTCAGGAAAGAGATCGAGTAGAGAAGAATTGCAATGTGTAGGGTTTCAGAGTTGTTAAAAACCCTAGAATTTGATTTGCGGGAACAATTTAATCATTAATGAATTAAATTGGAAATCAGACCACATGAGTTGACAGTTGTGCTGTTGAGTGAGGAAAAAAGCTAGCTCAAACTGAAAAGACAGAAATACCCATCTCCCCCGTATGTATACTGTAATTAAAATAATAAAAACGAAAAAAAATTTTGGAAGAGAATAAAAACGGAGAACATAAATGTTCAAGTTTATGGATGATAACTGATAAGTAGAATATAGTTTTTAAATATTTATGCAAAATGTTTTTATCAAGAACAGTGGCGTACACAGGTGAAGCAAGGGATGGCAAGTGCCACCCTTTAATTTTCCTACCTATTTACTAAAATGCCCTAAGATATAATTTTAATTTTCTATTATCTTTTTGCATCATTAATTTAGTGGTTTATCTTGAAAAAGATATATTTGAACATGTTACTAATGAAGCTATCGTTTATAAGTTTCAAAATATGACGAACCGTAAAGGTCAATAGTGAACTAGATTTTTTCATTCATTTTTTGATTCAAAAGAAATGTATAAAAGAATTTTCGAAATCACTTATAAATTATATTTTGTATGTAAATTTAAATGTTTGTATATTACTTTTACTTATGCCACCTTTTTGTCAATTTTTTGCGTCCGCCACTGATCAAGAACACACACAATTTTTTAAAAAAAATTATTCATGTCATTTATGTGTTAAATTATATTTTGAGGTGTTTATTTTTTACCTTAACTTTTTTTTTAAATTGTTATCATATCTTGTATTATATTTAATTAATATATAATATTTAAGAAAATTCACTACTAATAAATATGTTCGATTTAATATTAAGTATATAAAAGTTACACCATCGATAAAAAAAGTTTAAAAAAAATTGATTTAATATTAAGTATATAAAAGTTACACCATCCATAAAAAGAGTTCAAAGGAAAAGAAGAAGAAATGAGATACATGTTTGATATAATAGAAATTGTATTATCAATATATATATATAAAAATGTTAAAATGTCCACCGTATGCAACTTTTAAAATGTCGATCGATGATGTATGATAATCTCATCTTCTTAAATGAAATTTAAAATTAATAGATACGCCAGGTTTTAAACCATCAACGATAAATACATACTAAATTCGATTCTGTTTCGATTTATATTTTTCAATAAATCGGTTCGATTCGGTTCAATTTTGGGTGCAAAATAACTGAAACAACTAAACCGAACCAAAACGAAATATGTTTCATATTTTTAAATAAAAAAACCCTAGATACATAGATTATATTTATCATTTCCCACTTCCACATTTTCTACTTTTATTGTTGCTTACGAATGATTTCTACTTATATTGTTGGACTTGGAGAATTTGGTTGTGCTTATTTTTATTAAGTTT
Organism: Scutellaria barbata; assembly: GCA_028654395.1. Lineage (NCBI taxonomy): Eukaryota > Viridiplantae > Streptophyta > Magnoliopsida > Lamiales > Lamiaceae > Scutellaria > Scutellaria barbata. The sequence goes on from CM053652.1 coordinate 5,259,706, forward strand.
CTAAATTAAACTTTGGTGATAGATTATGTATTGTAAGACATTTACTTTGTTTTGCTACTTTTGCTTAAACTTTAATCTTATTTTGTTATTTTGTTCAAAATTAAATTTTGATGGTTGTAGTATTTATTTTATTTAAGAATTATTTCTTAATTACTAAGTTTTGACTTATGAGAAATGAGAAGAATGTAAATTTTGATTTTGCACCGAATCGAATCAACTATTTCAGTTCAGTTTCAAATCGATTTTCATCTCAATTCAATTTGATTTTTTATATATACAATTCAGTTAATTCGATTTTGATAATTCAATTCAATTCAGTAACCAAATCCACCAATGCACACCCAAGGATGATAGGATTGATGTTGCACATATAGCATATGTAGTACATTTAGATTACATGAATGACAATATTCATGGTTCGTTTAGATTAATTAACAAACGCCAACAGGTTCATTCATTATAATCTTACCTTAATATTACAAGTTGAAAAATGAATGAAATGCAAGATTAAACAATCTGCACATCATGATGTAAAGAACACTCAAATCACAAAACAAAACAATACTACCTCATCAATAATCATTCACTTAACACTCAATACAGAAATGAAACTAACAAGAAAGGTATATATTGCATCACTTAACAACAACAATCAAATAATCAAGCTTTGGAGTGCAAAGCTGATCCATCTAGATATGCATCAAGGCACAACGCTATAATTATCTGGGTAGAGAGCTCCTAGGAAAGTTGCGCAATGGATTCTCTCGAAGGAGCTCCGATTCTCTGAAAATAACAACAATAAAGATTCAGCAAAATGCATTAGCAACTATTGTGAATGATGATGGGGTGGTGGTGTGACTAGGTTTTGTATACTGCTGCTTACTTTTTAAGATCTTTACCATCCCCTGGTCTAAGTTGCAGAACCGAAGAACTTTCCCCCTCGTTGTCTTTCTTATGTTGTCTATAAGAGAGAGATCAGTGATCTTCATTAGTAAGGATAATATCAAGATTACATATCACAGTAAGACAATTATTCATATTAAGATCAAAGAGCAAATATGAGTTTCAAAGCTAATGCTCATCAAGTTTTCATCAACGATCCACTAAGTTTGAAGGGTCCCGTTATACTCACTCTGGATGTTCCTCATCCACAAATATCTCAATGCATGGGCCTGGAGGTGGTCTTACTGTTCTTTGACCAGGTCGCTGAGGAATCTGTGAAAAATAACTTGATTATAAGAAGTCCATCTGGTATGAATAAAGTAGATTAGAGTTCAATGATTACCTTATTTGATGTCCACTTGGAAGGAAGTGCATTATTCTCTTTATTTCTCTCTGCTCGAGCACCAAGTGAGTGCCATGGTTTTGTGTCTAACTTGGAAATTTCTGGCTGATGACCCATTAGGGAACTACTACTACTATTTTCTTTGAAAATGGAAAATGTGGTTCCAGGTGCCCTACAAGAAAGAAACTGAAAATTTTAAGGCAATTCTGCGTGTCCATAATATATTTTCTATAATGATATTTACCAGCATAATAGGTCAAAATTGAGTATATAAGAGCAGTCTATCAGAATCATCTACGGGGTTTTAGGATGGAAATACCGAATTTATTAGGGCAGCTATATTGTTGCCATCTCACCCACTCGTACTATATTGTTGCCATCTCACCCACTCGTACTCATCAGTCAATAGAACCTAAGTTATAAGTTTTACCAAAGGATGCCTACAAAGAATTGGAGCAAAGAAATCCATCCAGTTCTTACCTGTCAGACTTTTGTTTTTTCCTAAAGCTATCAGAACTCTCTGAAACTTGATTTCCTGCTATCATAAGAAAGTATTAGCTGGAAATCTATAGTACTCATAGTCATGCAAAACTTCAAGAAGTTCGCAATTTAATGTGTGTCCTACTTGTTTGTTTAGCCAACACAGTTCCAAAGCTTCGAGCTGGCATCTGATTCTCTACATCCTCCTGTTAAATGGCAACAGCACAGGTGATATCAAGTCAAGAAAACAACTAAAAGGAAAAGCAAAATAAAAAGGTTAAAAGCATCCAATATGAAAAAGCATGCTTACATCTGTAGCTTTGAGTTGTCTCATCGAGCGTGTGAGAAACTTTTTATAGGCCGCTGTCAATTTTTCAACTGGCTGAGCCTTCCTGTTACATAAATTAAAGATCAAGTTGTTAATTGCAATAGAAGAGTTTTAAGGCCAAAATAATCATTCCTTTTCTTTCGGATTTGAAGCATTTGAAACTAATACTATAAGGGACTCAAGAGGGAAAAAAAAATGAAGTAACAATGACGTTAAACATAATTAACCATCAGTTTTCTACATCAATGTACTTCATCCTAATAAGAATAGTTTACCTTATAAATGTTTATCCTAGCTTATCTTAGTAAATTTTAGCATATATATAATGGCAATAAAGAGGTAAGCTGAATCATGAACATCAATTTCCTGTACATAGGAGAAAGAAATTGAACTGCAAACAATGCTGCAACATGGACATTAATGTCAAAAGAGAATAAATAAAATCCAAAAATACAAATTACAAATTCAAGAGAGTACAGTATGCTTATCTACTGAGTGTACTTGAGAAATTAATGGTCATCTTGATATGAAACTACAGAAAAGGAGGTCACAAAGAAGCTTTACTTCTACTAAAATTCTCAAGCAATTATAACAAGTCATAGAGTCAAAAATGCTTACATAGATACCCCACGATTGAAGATCTCATTTGCAGTTCTAATTTTATTCTTCTGTTCCATATGCAAAGCATAGGAAATGTAGAATGACACATGTGTCACTCCAATTTTATTTGCCTCCAAAAAACTATATATGACTTCAGCATCAGCACAGTTTTCAGCCTGTTTTACCATTTCATGCAAGCAGCCATCATAAGAATCTAAACACTATGATTATGCATTATATGGCAAAACTGAAGAAGATTCTTACATATTCTAACCACACTTTCAGGTACCGAAGATCATCCTTGTACTGGTCATCATGCCAAAACGTGCGGACACATTGTTCGTATATCACGACTAGTCCTGAACAGTCACCACCTGGAGGGAAAGCTTCCTGAACCCATTTGATGCACCTTTTTGAGAAAATTCAGTAAGAAAAGAGTGATGAGAAAAAAAAAAAGAGAAAATTAATCAGTGAATTGGCTTCGCATTTGAAATGATTCAGAAGTTAACCTAAACATACTTACGATACTTAAAAGTGCATCTTTATCATGGTAAAACTGTAAATTCTAGTTGACAAGATATTGAAATATAAAATCACTCTGGTAATACATATGCGAGATTGCCAGTAAAAGCTATTCGTCTTTCCAAATTCCAAATTTTCCAGCATCATGGCTAAAGTTTCAACAAAAATTAGACGCTAATTGAATTAATTGATGGACATAAACCGAGAAATCAAAACATATGATATAAGAGGGTAAAACCCAAACCTCACATAGAGTAAGAAAATAAAAAAGAAAAAAACCAAGTTTCACGAAATAATTCAACACAATCAAGCTACTCACTCAATCCATGGCTGAAGAGGATCTTCGCCGGTATACTGATCGATAGCCTCAATCAACCTCCTGCAAATTCCAAGGTCCATCATCAAAGCTCAGAAAAGGAAATATATATACGATTAAATAGATCAATTTTCGGAGAGATTGGAACCTCCGATGAAGCAGAAGAGAATTCTTGATCTGTGAATGGGTGTGCGATTTGAGGGCATGATTGAGAAGACGAACATTGCGGCCGCGCTTCAAAGGGCGAACATTCTCTTTGAAAAGTTCCCACTCGTTACCACTCTGTTCCTTGGACGCTAAAAACTCAGTCTCTGGATCTAAGAACGACAATTCTCTCGACTCCACCAATTTGCTGCTCTCCATTATCTTCCTTAGTTCTTCGTCCTTTCTCTCTCTCTCTCTCTTGATTTTTTTCTCTCTCTAGGAAAAGCAGTCGTGTGTAATTTGAAATTTGAAATCATCCCTTTCTAGCCGTTAGTCGAGAGATGGATCGGGTTTTGCTAGGATTGGGCCATTAGGGGGCCCGTTTGGTCTCTTTGTGAATTTTATTTTGCATATTTTCAAATTATAAAATATTTATACTAACATTTAAAATTAGAAATACAAGTATGAAAAGTTATTTATCTTCGAAAAAATAGCATATTTAATTCCTCAAAGCTGCCCTAATATCAAAATTTATGCCCACTATTATTGGGTGATCAAGATTAGACACTCAAGCTCTGATTTTGTATTAATGTTAACCTCATCAATCAAAAATTCAGCCTAAAATGATGACAATCAATAATTTTTGAGTTGTGGAAGAAAGATTAATGTCTAAAATAGATGTTTCTTTCTTTTTTCTCATTCAAACATGTTAAGGGTAGGAATGATAACTCCAAATTAATTGATCAAATAAAAAGAAGAGAAATTACGTTGTTAAAAAGATGATGGGAAGTGATTGCACATTCTTTTTTATTTATGACGGTCATACCTGCCATAAGCAAATTACAATGCTTAGATGCACAACTGGTTAAAGCAGCAAACAAGGTTTATTGAGGAATCATAGGTTTTAATGCTCGTTAAAAGAACTAGCAAAAGGTTATGTGTAAGTCGATTTGGACTCAGCAACGTAAGTGATCTAGTTGATGATAAAAATTTGTTACCCCTTTATTGGTATGTGTAGAAGTACAATTGTCTAATAATAAAATTTGAAGGAAAGTTACATCAATTTTAAAGATTTACCAAAGATTTTAAAAGATATTTTGATTTAGGTAATAGAAATACGAGTTCTTTCTTAGATAGAGGGAAGTAGGTGAAAGTCCTGCATGGATTATATAACTGAAAATTTTCGATCAGAGAACCTGGTGTTGTCGCAGTGTTGGGCAACACCGGGAAAACACAATGAAATAAATATTAAAAACGAAAACGAACAGAGATAAAATTTATCCACGAGTACAAATATACTCGTGGACTGCCACACGGCGAAAAACTCCTTTATAACAAGAATTTTGGTACAAGGAGAAGGAAAAACAATACGTCCTAATACTATGATCAATTGGACGTATACAAAGAATTAAAAGATCACAATATATGATACAAGAAGACTCAAATAATAAGACTCGAAAGCTCTCTTATCTATGCTCTTCAATCTCTGTTTTTCTTCATGTATTGATGTACGAATCTTCAAGAGCTTCCTTCTATTTATAGAGATGGTTGAAGACTCCATGATCTTCCATGATCTTCACGTGTCCATTCTCTTGAAATCAACTCCATGATCTTCACTTCACGTCCATCTCCTTTCTCTCTCCACGTTCTTCTTCTCACGTTCTTTTCTTTTTCTTAAATCCTATAACAAATAAAATAAAAAGAAAAGAAACAAATTCTAAAAGATAGGAATAAATAGTTAGATAAAATAATCCTTAAGATAAGGAATTAAATAACAACCAAATCCTATAAACACTCAAAACCCTAACAAATCTCATTTTAAATAAAATAAATGATTTTGAAAATAATGAAAAAGGAAAAATTATTAAGTTAAAATTTGAGGGATTATTAAAACAATAAGTTTTAAATCATAAATAAAGATAAATTTATTTTCTTAAGAGCATTTACAATCCTAAAAAAATTGGATTATAGTTAACATTGTAGAAGAAAAAGTAGGTGGTTCATAATTGTGATTAAATAGGTTGAAAATGTGCTCCAGAATTGATCCGTGTAGTGCACGCGCCACATAGGCGAGATTGGTGTTGCAGAACCCATATGCATCTAATTAGCTCCTTTATTTATCTTTTTCCTAATTATTATTAATTGTTTTTATTTCTTTTTTTTAATTATTATTAATTGTTTTATTTTTTTAAGATGATAAAAAATCGGTGACAAAATTATATAGCAATGCAATATTTTAAGTTTTTGTTAATTTAATGTACTATTTATTTAAATTTATAATAATTGTTTACAACTATATATTTTCCCAAATTCAAAATAAATATTTTTTTTAATAATTCGTCCAAATATGATAAAATAAATTATAAGATTTTTTTACAATATATTAAAAAAATTTAAATTTTAAAAAATTGATATTTTTTTTATTTATATTATAGTAAAATATAAAATTATTTTAGATAATAAAAAATTTCAAATTAAATATTAGAATATTTGGATAAAAATATAATATAATTATAATTATCCAAATAATGTTTAACCAAATTTAAAAAGTTAAAAAATATGAGTTATAGTTAATGAAATAATTGTGTAGAGGGTAGATAGAGGAGAGATAGTTAACTATGTCTAGAATTTTTCTCCCCCAATTGTAAATGCTCTTAATTAAAAGGGTATTCCCTCTATCTTCTTAATTCTGTTTACTCGAAACCCCGTGGGTTAGAAAATACAAAATTGATCCAATTAATCCGATTTAGTTAAAGACTCAAAATTCATACAAAATAACATCAGAACTGTAAAACTAAAATTATATATATATATATATATATATATATATATATATATTTTAAAGGAAAAGAAACCTCTTTTTTCTATAGTTTTCTAGTACCTAGAAAGTAGCCTTCGAGGCAAAAAGATGATACGAAACAAATTGAGGTCACGGGTATCCAAATGTCATTGCTTCATACTTCATACAACAAATAAGCACCCCCATCATTAATGATGTTTGGGACACTTCACCACCATTTTTAATGTATAAGGTTGTTATCTTTGAAATAGATTTTAAAGTTGTTGTATATGCTAATACAAACCATGATGATAATATCTTTGAGTTTTGATCACTTATATTATTATATGTCGGTATTTATTGGAAATAATATCTTCATTTACAATTCAACATATTAAAAAAGACGAACAAATATGACAACACACTGTTTAGCTCAGATAGTCTAGTCTTATGTTTATATTTATATTGCGTTTTATGTACTTCACGATTGTCCTTTTGGTGATTAATACAATTGCACTTTTTTTCCAAAATAATAATAATAAAGTTTTATTGTTGTTGAAAAAACAAAAATTGAATGAAAATTCTCAAATCCGGTATTGCCCGTATAGCCCTTGTATTCCAAACCAACGAAGGCGTGGATGAAGAAGGGTACCCACGTAATTTACTTAAAATAATTCGGCCCCAATTTCCCAATAATCAATCAATCAAATCAAAGTTCTCCATTTCTCCACCGCCTTCACCAAACCAGTTCATCTAATTCACAAAACCAAACACAAATCAGATCACTGTTCGCTCCAATGTCGTCATCCATAACCCTAACCGCCCTCAATTTCAAGCCATCTCCACGTTTCTCACACCACTCCTCTTCTCCATCGCCACGACCCAGTCGGAGAACAGCTGCCGGAGTTAGATCGGAGATGAAAATTTACAAAGGAACGCATATGCGAGAGCAGCGGCTGACGGAGATGATCGAGCAGAAAGTGAGGGAGGCGAAGCAAGTTTGCGGAGAAAACGAGACTTCCGATGAGTGCAAGGTGGCGTGGGATGAAGTTGAAGAGGTAAGCCAGGCGAAAGCCGATCTCCGCCTCAAAATTCATCAGTTGCAAATAGATCCACTCGAACACTTCTGCCAGGAGAATCCGGAGACCGATGAGTGTCGTATTTATGAAGATTGATGATCGTCGAAGTCGTGTTGCCTTCTCTCTCATCTCTTACTTCAACCCGTAAAATCTCTGATTTTTCTTTATAATATTTTCCGCTTTAATTCACCAAGTTTTTTCAGTTGATGTTTAGATTATATGGTTATGATTGTATGTGTTGGTTGAAATCCCTCACATAATCTGCAAATATATTGTCAAAATCAGTTGAAATTTAAACCCTTTAGTTTCAGTTGTAAATTAGTTCTTTTTTTTTTTACCGTTACCCCTAATAATCTGTTACTAATTTATGCACTATTATAACATAAATATTAGAAGGGGAAATTGAGCAAAAATAACGATATTTTCCAAAATAATTATAATTTTAATGTGACTTTTGGTTGATTAGCAAATATAACGTGAATACGTGATCATGTATATTCACAACCACCAGTCAAATTTCGGACATTTGTTAATTCTATAAATTCATATTTTTAGATCAATTAATATATATTTATTACATATAGTAATATATATTTATTACATGTAATAACATCAATTGTTGATTTTCTTCATAATTTCTCAAATTTGAAGATTTTTGAAATGCTTAAATTGTATGTTGATTTATGGATGCAAGAGCCCTAACGATAAAAATTATGTTGAAACTGTAATTTCAAAAAAATTCATGCTTTTTACTGTAATTATTCCATATTATAAACAAGGGTGATTTTAATCTAGATATCTATTTATAAAATTCAGTAAATTTATTCATAAATTAATCACTCACAAGTCATGTAAATTATTTATTAAAAAACAATCGTAGCAATAATTCTATGATGGGCATGGAGCAATAGTTTAGAGAGAGAGTTGAATTTGGTGAGGTGCAAGCACAGCGCAGGGCTTCCAAAATGCATTATCGTAGTGGACAAAAATAGTGGTGTCAGTCTTTGCAACTTTTTATCATCTCTTGAATTTATATTATTTCATTGATTCTTTTTGAATTAATCTTAATATAATTAACACAGATTCCAGTACAAGTAGAAATGCAAGGAGTGAGAAAACAGCTGAAATGTAATACAAACAAATGGCACAATTGAAAAAATTAACAGAAATTTTCATGAAATTAAAACTTGAAGAAAATAGCTGAAATGTAATACAAATAGATGGCACAATTGAAAAAATAAACAGAATTTTCATGAAATTGAAATTTTAAAATTGTACTTTCAAATCTAACAAAATAAGTTGAGAATTTTATATTATTTTGATTTTGATATTCAAATCATTGTCAATTTCAAAATCTCATTAATTCTCTCTTCACACGACCTTCAGAAAAAGAATGTGAATCGCAGATTCTGAAAAATCTAAATTGTGAAGAAATATTTTACATCTTAATTTCGATTTCAGTAGGTCTTTTTTTTTTAAACAGATGGTGTGGCACTAAACATGGGTTGTTTGATGGTATATTGATTGAAATGTTTTAGCCAGAAAATTGACCACGATTGTAAAAAAAATACAATATTATGTTTATGATTTGTTTCACTTAATTTAATAATTCGTGCTTAAATTACAATTTTGCAAAAATTTATTTTTTATTTTGTAATTAACCTAAAAAATATATGAAAGAAGAAAGGGAGAAACAAAAAAAACTAGTGGCTGAGGAGAAGCAAGAGCCTGGATTGAATTTAAGGAGAAAGCGCTGCTGATTTGGTCGTTGAAGTTAGCGAGCGGCGGCGCAGCCATGTCTCTTCTCCGTCCTCCGCTCCGCACGGCCCAAAACCTACACAACAGTCTTCCTACTCAATCCTTTTCCCGCTTTAAAGCTTCATGGCAAGAGGTAGCCAGCTCGCTCTCTCTCTCTCTCTCTCTCTCTTGCTTAATATTAATGGTTTTAGCGATGAAGGTTGCGGGCGTTCTGGTATTCTCGGCGATACCTTTCACGGCGGTGAAAGCCATAGCCAACAGCCAAGTTGGGGAGGAGCTCCAGAGACGAATGGAGGAGAAGAAGCAGCTTTATAAGGACAACTCTTCTAAATTTAAGGCACTCTCTGACGAGGCAAGATCTCGGAGGTAATTATTCGATTTCTCTTCTTTCTTTTCTAGTATTTGAAATCACTAGAATGAATAAATCCAAGGAGAAGATTGATCAATTTCATATTACTCGTGTGTATATTCATTCAGACAGTGTCAAACAGCTTCGAGTGCATTAAAATAAAGATACGGCTATGAATTAGCAAATCATTTATCTCTACTTATTTTTGTCTTGAAATGAAACTGTCTGGTTTTCCAGCATGTGGTATGGCGAGGAACGTCCACGGTGGCTTGGTCCGATCTCATATGACTATCCGGCCTATCTTGCCGGTGAACTGCCTGGGGATTACGGCTTTGACATTGCAGGTTTGAGTCAAGATCCTGTGGCGTTGCAGAAATATTTCAAGTGAGTACATTTTTTCTAGAAAACCAACCCCAGGCTTAATATCCCTAAATGATAATTTTTTGATCTCACATTGTCTAGTTTAATAATAGTAAGCTCATCTTTAGCATGCTTTTTCTGAGTTCCAACATGTCCTATAACTTGGGGGTTCTATCAGGAGATTAGCTGGGTAAAACCTTTAACTTAAAACTGACAATTGCGCAGTTTTGAAGTGCTGCATGCAAGGTGGGCTATGCTTGCTGCTCTTGGTGCTTTAGTTCCAGAATTATTAGACCTAATTGGAGCTTTCCATTTTGTCGAGCCCGTTTGGTGGCGCGTGGGCTACTCAAAACTTAAGGTTACTACATCCTGCTTTTGATCGTTTCCTCGTTTCTTGCAACATTCAGTCTCAATGTTCCCTTTTTCCAGGGCGATACACTAGACTACCTTGGCATCCCCGGCCTCCACGTGGCCGGAAGTCAAGGAGTAGTTATCATAGCCATCTGTCAAGCTCTTCTAATGGTAATCATACTTCAATCTTACAAATACTCTCAGAAAACTTAACAAAGTTTCTAATGGTTTTTAGCTCTCCATCTTCAGGTAGGTCCAGAATACGCACGATATTGTGGCATAGAGGCTCTAGAGCCGTTAGGAATTTATTTGCCTGGTGACATCAATTATCCAGGTGGCGCACTTTTCGATCCCTTGAATCTTTCTAAAGATCCTGAAGCCTTTGAAGAACTTAAGGTTAAAGAGATTAAAAACGGGCGCTTAGCCATGGTTGCCTGGTTAGGCTTTTATACTCAAGCAGCTGTAACTGGTAAAGGGCCTATACAAAATCTTCTTGAGCATATTGCTGATCCCTTCCACAATAATTTGCTTTCAACTATAAAGTCCCTGTAAATATTCTACATGATCTGTATTCTGTATGTACTTGATATAACTCTCAAATTAATATGATTTGTCATTGACTCCATACTTAAAATTCAAAATACATGATCAGATAAGTATCTAATAGTATGAACATATCATCCAATATGAAGCAAACAAATGGAATCACATGTATTAGCGAACCTCAAATTTGCATCAGGGACAAAATGTGGCACCAAAGGATCTTTGATCTAAATTCCAGAATTGAAAAAATGAAATTGCACAAAAAATTCAATACCCTCCAAGTGGTGGACTTCCAGCACAATAACAACTTTTAGACTTTAATTGCATATTTTCTCAGAGGGAAGTACATTTCTTTCTTTTTCTGCTTTTCTGTCTTCAAAGAAGCCTGGAAAAATTACACAAATCAAATCAAAACCGATGGGATTCACAAGGGAAAATAGTGTCATCTCCACAAATTGATTCTTGTTCAAAAGCATAATCTTTTCAATTGGATAATAGTACAACTATTAAGTAGAATCTTTTCAAATGGATAATAGTACGACTGTTAAGTAGAATTAAACATGGCAATCAATAACTCATGATGAATGCTATAACATATGGCCAAGAATACACAGTAATTTAACGAAGAAGGATTTCATGACATTTAGGAAATTTAGAGTATCAAAACAATCAGGAAACAACATCCCGAAAACTAAGACTTATATGTAGCAACTGTTCAATCTTAATGATAGTATTTAATGAATATCAAGCATCTTAATCTATGCAATAAAGTGTGTAACTGTTGTTTAAACTGGAAACAACAATTAAGCCAACTAGAACAACAGCTACTCAGTACTCACTACAGTGGTACGGAATGGTGTCGTTTACAGTTTACTAACTGATTCAGTTAGCTTCCTGTATGAAGCAACGCCGTTTCTGTATCCCATACAACCACAACAGAGGATTTGGATCCAAAATTATCACTGTTCTGTACTTAAAAGTTTAACATAAAGCAACATTTCACACTCTGAGATTATTCTACACGATTACAACTACTTCAAGGGCACAGATATTCAATTGGCTCAAAACAGGAAAAACATACATACACAGAAATTCATTCATCATTCTGCTAATACAACGAATCCATGAGCACATAATGAAGTAAGTGAACAGTCATAACTAATCATTAAAAAATAAAACAGATCATCATTCCGAAAAAAGTACCTGGTGCTTTGTGAGGCGGCGGCGAATAGCCCGTGTCTTCTTGGGGCGTAGATCAAGAGGCAAATACTTCTTGTTTTTGTAGACTTCACGTAGAGCGGCCTTCTGTTTCTGCGAAATGACGGTAAGCACCTGCGCAATCGATAATCTGACAATCTTAATTTTGGAGAGCTTGTTCGGAGCGCCGCCGGTGACCTTCGCCACCCGCAGCAACGCCAGCTCCGCCTTCAGATCCTTCAGCTGCGCCAACAGCTCCGCCTTGTTCTTCTGCCGAAGCTCGTGCACCTTGATCCGAGCTACAAAATTATAACGATCGATACATCAAATGCTGCAAAAATTATTATTGCTCTTGAAAAAATGGACTGTAAAACCGCATCTAATTACCCATTTCTCGTCCTTGTTCTCTGTTTCGGCAGGAAAATGCAGTTGGCAGCAATGGTAAACCCTAATCATGTTTATATGCATCGGTTTGGGATAATTCTCTCTCTTCTTGGGCTGGGATATGACTTTGTAAATCTCCGAACAAAAAGCCCAATCTAATTGTCCAAAGAATACTCTTTTTAAAAAAACATTAAATCCATTAATTAGATTTGAAGTTTATTTATTATTTGTTAATTCAAACCTTCCAATTCCAGTTTCTCTCATTTAATCACATATTTAAGTCCTGATTATTATATTTCTCAATGACTTAAAAATATATTTATAATTATAAATTATATCCTCCGAAATTATATAGAGTAGCTGATACCTGAGACATTATATAAAATGAAATGCATGTGCATCAATAAAATACATTATAACTTATTGGATTTTTGTTTCTTTTTCTAGTTTTGCAGATTTAAATTTGTTGTCTAGGATATTTGTGATATTCATATATATATATATATATATATATATATATATATATATATATATATATATATATATATATATATATTGTGGAAAAATGAATTCAACTAAAAGTCTGATATTTTATTAAACAACAAATATATTATGTTTAGAAAAAATTTGTGAGATAAATATGTGTTTTCCAAATCATTATATGTAATTCATAACTACTATTACTCTCTTTTTTTGAAGCATAAGCCTTTTCGCACATTGACCACCCTCGAAAGAAAGACTCTGACCCCTCTTGTTAACTTCTTAAGAGGCAAAGACTTCGAAAAATGATCATCTCTAATATTCTAATAAAACCACGGAGCAATGTCTTTTTTAAAGTGTTCTCTAAAATATTATAGCTTTTTAAAATACATTAGATAATGAAATTATTATGCATTAAATGATGTTATATATATATATATACGAAGTTTTATATTGATTAAAATTAACAATTAATAATCTCTAATATTTTTCTAATAAAGAACATGAATTTCAGACTACCAAAAAAAAAAAGTCTTTGACCTGTTGTTGGTTGTAAATTGCAAAACACAATTGGTCATAGTTCACCGAATGGATAATTTATATAACACCACATATGAAACGATGATCTCATGGGCATAATTTAATGAAACAAAATTTCATTATCCACGTACCAATAAAACTATATTCATATAAAAGAATTAATTTACCAATATAATGTATCATGCACATCTGACGTTTCGGAAGAAATATTATAAGTGGCCTGTATTTCTTGATTTTATTATTAATCTTCTTATCTAAAACTCTTTTCCTGCCTTTTCTTGAAAGCAAAATACCGCATAATTTCAATTGTTATCAATTATATCAATGGGGTTTACAGAGCAAGTCAATTAATATGTAAATTAATCTGTTGTGAGAGCTAATGACTTATATAATTGATGTGATCAAAATAAATGGACTCCTACTTCAATTGAAATTAGGACTCCTACTTTAACTACAACTGAGACTCCTATTCCTACTACAATTACTCAGGGAGTCTATAAATACCCTCTTTATGTTTGCTTTTAAAGAGACAATGGATAAAATACATACATAATTAATTATACACACACTTGTGTAATTTGAGAGATCTATTTGAGCAATCTAACTGACTTGAGCGTCGGAGTCCCATCGCCGGGAGCGATGGGAACCCTCCCGTCCGGGAGCGATGGGAACCTCCCGGTATCTATTTTGCAGGTTTTTGAATTCAAGGTTTCGAGTTTCAGTCCAAAAAGGAGAACGGTAAATCGGAGCAACATCAATTGACGCCGTCTGTGGGAAATTTTGAGTTAAAACGTTGAGATAACAAACATGGTGAATATCAAAGGATCATAGAGAACTACCAAACTCAAATTTCCTTTTACCTTAATAAAGTGAGAAATTTCTACTCTCCGTGGACGTAGGCTAATTTAGCCGAACCACATTAAATTGATGTGTCTTTTTTGTTCAGTTTGATTTTATATGATTGTCGTTATACTTAATGATTTCTCCTTGGAAGGGTTGATCGATGGAACTGATCAACTGAACCTTCCTTGGATCGAGCTGAATGATTTCTCCTTGGAAGGGTTGATCGATGGAACTGATCAACTGAACCTTCCTTGGATCGAACTGAATGATTTCTCCTTGGAAGGGTTGATCGATGGAACTGATCAACTAAACCTTTCTTGGATCGAATTGAATGATTTCTCCTTGGAAGGGTTGATCGATGGAACTGATCAATTGAACCTTCCTAGGAACGAATTGAATGATTTCTCCTTGGAAGGGTTGATCGACCGAACTGATCAATTGAATCTTCCTAGGAACGAACTGATTGATTTCTCCTTGGAAGGGTGGATCGACCGAACTGATCCACGAAACCTTCCTAGGAACGAACTGATTGACGAACTCCTTTGGAATGTCATGATCGAACGAACTGATCAACATTCCCTTGAAACGAACTGATTGATACATCCCCATGGAGTGTCCTGATCGAACGAACTGGTCAACACATTCCTTGGGAATAGCCTGATGGAGTAGACTGATTGATGAATTCCTTCGGAATATCCCGGCGAACTAAAAGGACGAATGTCCTGACGAACGAACTAAAAAGACGAATGTCTTATTGATACATTCCCTCGGAATGTCGAACTGATGAAGCGAACTGATACGTTCCCTCAGAATGTCTTGATTAAATTGAAACATCTCATTCAAATGTTCGGATAAATACGTCTGTTTATTTCTTTCAAATATACTTATGTGATTAATTATTTATAATGGAGGAAACTCACATCTTTTTTCAAAATTTAGTGAACTCCACTAGTGTATGTCAACATACACTACGAAAGAGGGGGAGTACTGATGTGATCAAAATAAATGGACTCCTACTTCAATTGAAATTAGGATTCCTACTTCAACTACAACTGAAACTCCTATTCCTACTACAATTACTCAGGGAGTCTATAAATACCCTATTTATGTTTGCTTTTAAAGAGACAATGGATAAAATACATACACAATTAATTATACACACACTTGTGTAATTTGAGAGATCTATTTGAGCAATCTAACTGACTTGAGCGTCGGAGTCCCATCACCGGGAGCGATGGGAACCCTCCCGGTCCCAGCGATGGGAACCCTCCCGGTATCTATTTTGCAGGTTTTTGGATTCAAGATTTCGAGTTTCAGTCCAAAAAGGAGAACGGTAAATCGGAGCAACATCAATAATAATTCATCAAAACCATTTCTGAAAGTTAGCTAAAATATATATGTCAACGATAATTGTTTTGATTAATGACAGCACAAATTTGGAAATATGATATCAACTGGCAAAAGAAATGGCACTTGATTCTTTAATTACTTTGTCTACTTGCAGAAATGTATATTATTTAGTATCATGTATTTTGGTGTTAACCGTATGTGATAAAAATGTCTGCATGAACACAAAAATCTTTTGTTACGCAGTTGATTATTTTATATAAAAACTATTTTTCAAATTTTTGTAATTGTTTAAAGTTCTTATCATATATAATTTTCCTATATCTGAACAGTCATGGAGTAAGTTTTTCTTATGTTATTTAATATTTAAATTCATAAATTGATTTGTGAATAAAAAAATTAAGATTGGGATACAATTTGTGAGATTCCCACTACAAAAACGAACATATTGTAGGTCGTTGTTAGGACATTATATTCGTTTTGCACGCACAGCTGTTTTCATATCTTACCGCCCATTTACACTTTTCAAGACAAGACATTAATTAGCTTCATTAGTTAATTGTCAATTTGAGTTATATATATATACATACACAAATATGTCTGTGCATAAGTGAATAATGATAAATATGTTTTGATTAAAAAATTGTACGTGTACCAAATTTAGTTTTTGGATAATGCTTTGTTGTTTTCTTGACAAATTCTGATAATGGTTGTAACGGTAGACTAGACTGTGTAACATATAATCAAATAATTCAATTAAAATAAAATTACTTATTTTAATTAGTCAACAAGATACTAACATTCAAGATTAGATTACTAAACTCTTCAAGACAAAAAAATTCTATAAATAAAAATAAAGCCATAATTCTAACTAAATTAAAAAGATATTAAATTAAGAAAGAAAAATAAATATAGGCGAAGATTGGCAGAAGAATGTATCACGCGGTATGGAAACCGCAACATGCTTGAGAAGCAAGGTAGCTCTCTGAAGCTGACTCACCGCTGACGTCATCATTTCTTTACGCAATCACTATAATAATGGTAGCTTCTCTGAAGCTGACTCACCGCTGACGTCGTCGTTTCCTTACTCAAATCACTATAATAATCGCCTCCACCGCCTCATTTCCCATTCTCTCTTCCCACCGCTCTCTCTCACACACTAATACCACCATCACAATGGGTTGTTGCTACTCATCGGAATCCGATAGCTCTTACCACCGGAAACCTTCTGCAAACGTGGTCTCACTCTCCGGCGAGTTGCGCCAGTATCCTCTCCCGATCATAGTCTCCCAAGTGCTTCAATTCGAAGCTTCCTCTCCAGATTCCGTCTTTCTCTGCAACTCCGACCGATTATACTTCGACGATCTCATACCAGTCCTCGGCGCAGAGGAGGAGCTGGAGCCGGCGCAGATCTACTTCGTGCTACCGGCTTCCAAGCTTCAACACCGGCTTGCCGCCGCCGATATGGCCGCCCTGGCCGTCAAAGCCAGCGTCGCGCTCAACGCCGCCACTCGTCGGAACAGGAAAGCTCGGATTTCCCCTGTTTTGGCGGTGGAGGAAGATCCTCAATCCATTCATCGAGTTCCGATCAACAGCCACTATATCAACAGTACAAATGCGAAAAAGACATCAGCGAGATCCGAATTAGGGATTTCGAGATCGAGCTCTGTGAGAAGGCTGCACAGATACTCTTCCCGACGTGTGAAATTGGCCGTTCGATCGTTCAATATAAAGCTCACCACCATTAATGAAGGATCCATACTCCTTAATTGATGAATTTTGCAAAATTATAAATGATTTAATTAGGTTTCCGGCGTATAATCACCGCTTGATGGTGAGATGCAGGAATGTAGTATAGCTGTATAGGCCTATAGGGAATTTGTGGATAGAGTTTTAGTTGAGGTTTTTATTGTCCACGTCGGATTTGACCATTGTCGTCAATTCTTGGTATGAAAGAAGGTTCGTAGAAGTTTCTAGCTGTCTATTTGTATGTGAGCAAAGACAAAATCGACGAGCTCACTAATTATGTAATTAATATGTCCATATCATATTTAAATGATTATTTGAATTTTTTTGTTCAACCTCCCATTGCATTGAATATTTTAAATACATGTGGATTATTTGAGTTAATTTAAAAGATATATTACAATACATGTTTGTTTTCTTTTTTGGATGTTGGATTTCGGTCTTTGATAATTTCTCTACATATATAATATGTCAACAATTGTGCAAAGTCAATATTTTGACAATCTATTTAACATTTTCTCTCTCTCTCTCTCTTTATGTATAACAATCACAGATTGGAATTTCGATATTGAGACTGATTAATTTAATATTAACTTTACGTAGTAATTTTTTTTTATTTGATTAGAAAGCTATTGGGCCAGAGACTTTTTAGAGGCGAAGACTATTAATCATTTTGTATACCAATATAAATATATAATTTGCTTTATTTTTTGAAGAAAAATATATTTACTTATTGACAGAGTAATATTTATTTAGTTTACTTGTACACTTCTGTTCAATTTAAACTTTAGTCTTGCAAATATAAAAAACGTTAAACATAAAGCTTTATTTCCTCTAATCCAACATAAGAATTGTATTAGAGTTTATTTTTTTATAAATTAAAAAATATAAAAGTTGAATAAATACACTTGAATTATTAAATAAATTCAAACTCCAGAATTGGAAAGAAAATTAAATTAATTCCACAAAATGGTCATATTGAATTCATAAATGTAACGCTCCGTTTTTTTTAAAGTAAACATTGACTAAGATGTTACTCACGTATAAAATTCACCATTTTCAAGAAAATAATAATAAATAAAATTAAGAAAATTATTATCAAATATTCATTTTCGAAACTCATAAAATATAACATATTGGATTAAAACTTTCTTCAACCTGTGATCATTGGCTACCAGCATCCACCGCTCGCGCGCCACGCCCTAAACTCTTTAAATTGAAAACATTTTAACATAAAAGGGGTGAGCGTACAAAGACACTCAGTGCGGTTAATTTACGGATAAGGGAGTAAAACATAAATACTCATAATAATATCATCCAACATCTTTTTATTTATGGTTTTTAGCCGTCATGAAAATGCTGATCTTAACCGCCGGGAAAACATTTACGGATCTTAACCACCGTGAAAATATATACGGATCTTAACCGTCGTGAAAATATTTGCGGATCTTAACCACCGTGAAAGCATATGCGGATCTTAACCGTCATGAAAACGTTTACAGATCTTAACCGCCGTGAAAGATATGCGGATCTTAACCGCCGTGAAAACATTTATTTAACATATAAACACGTATTCACATCACAACATATCTCACTACCATGTAAACAAGTATTCATATATATAACGTCATGTAATATAAACACATAAAATTCACATAGTCATGTCGTTTTTCGTAAAACTATACGATTTAAAACGTAAATAAGATTTTATCCCCACCTTATGAGAAGAGCGCGTGTAATTATAATTTCGTCGGGTAAGCATAAATAATTCTTCTTTTCTCTTTTTCTTGGAAAATCTCCGGTCACCGACAACACCATGCCCCTAGCAGCTTTCCCGACGCTCAGCTGCAGTAGCCCCCGGCACTAACAACAGCATTCCCGTCACCCAGCAACTTTCCCCGGTGCCTAGCAATAGATTTCCCATTGTAGCCAACACCCCATCTCGCAACACTCCCTCTCAACACACAACACCCCCACGCACTCGCCGCCTACGACGACAGCAGCGCCGCTGCCCTCATGGCAGCCCAACCACCGGCCACCCCTCTCGTTCGACTCCCTGGCACAAACCTTGCGCCGGCTTCTCAACAACTTCCGACAGTAGCAACAATTCAGCAGCAAGAAAGAAAGAAAATAAAAGAGAGAAAGAGTTATGGAGCTGCCTCTCTTTTCGCGGTCATACGCGACGGAGGCGGCGATCGGGTCAAAATCCGAGCCTGTATTTGTGATGAGCTCGACAAGTACTATCCATGGGTGGTCCAATTATCTTTATCGAAAAAACTTCGCTGGAAAAATAAAGGTGACAGCGGCGGCGGTTGGTGGCGGTGGAGAAAAAAAATGGAAAGAAAAGTAATGCACTTGTTCAATTTTTTTCCACTTTTTCTCATGACTACACTTAACAATTGAATTAATATGTATCCACCTAAGAGAGTGAGAATGTAACATCCCGAAATAAAATTCAACTACATAAAATATAACGAGAATTTTCTACAATTAAAATGAGATTCATGTAATGATAGTTATAATTATTATTATACTAATAAAAATGAAAGAGAAATAAAAGAAATAAAATTTAAATATATATAAATATATATACATACGCACACAACATATATATAAGTATAACATATGTTTGATTTATTATATATATATATACATAAGTTAGAAGATATTTTAGTTATAATAATATAAAAATAAAAATAAATGAGTGATGATGGATAAGTACAATCAATTTCTTCTCTCTCTCTTCCCAACTCTCTCGGCTCTCTCTCTCTTGCTCATTTTCTCTCTCTGCAATACACTTTCTCTTCCTATTCTTCTTATTTACTGTAAGTTTCTGCTGTATTTGGTTGGAGCCGGTGCGGGGTTGCGTCGGTGAGTTGGAAGATGGGGTGGCCGGTGCGGGTGGCGCCGCAGCTGGGCTTGATTGGAGTAGCAGCGGCGCTGCCGTTTCTGGGTGTGTGCGTGTGTTTGTACTGCTGCGTGTATGTGTGGTGGCGCCGGTACTGGTGTGGGTGTGTGTGGTCGATGCTTGTCGCGTCGGTGTGAAGGAAAGAGAGCCGCCGCTGCAAGCGGCGACGGGTGTATGTGTTTGTGTATGTGGGGTATGTGCAGTGTGTGTGAGTGTGTGCGTGGAAGTAGTGGTGTTGCCGGTGACGGGAGGTAGTCGGCAGCGGTGGTGGCTGGCGGCAGCAGCGGCTGGGCAAGGGCGGCGGCAGCAGGGGGCAACAGGGTGGTTGGGAAAAAGGTTTGGACTGGGGACTAATTTCTGGAAATTTGATAAAGGTTAGGGACTATTTTGCAAACCATATATTTATTGAAAATTCAGTTTGACCCCAATTAATTATGGACATTACACTTTTACACTCCTAAATTTATGAAACATGCTTTAAGATCCATAAGTTTATGAATAATGACAATTAAAAACTTTAATAGTTATAAATATTACATTTTATACCCTTAAGTTTATGAAGATAGTTCTAAGTACCATGAATTATGAAAAATGATATCGGATCCCTGAAATTTAATAAAATTACACTACATAACCTACGAATTGATAATACTATGTATTGCTTATTAGAATTGTTTTATATTGCTAAAATGACCTCTAGAATATGCTGAAATTATAGTTTTTATCTTATAATTAATTAGATTTACAAAACGGCCGTAGAAGTCACTAATATTACTTCATGATCTAAATAAGTAAATTATATCGCAATATAACATTAAAAATATTAATTATCATCTCTCTTAATTTAAATAACATATTTGTCCTAAATATAATTATGGACATTATAATTATATCCTCATAATTTAATAAACGAATCAAGAACCTAATTATAAATATTAAATATACAATTAAATCCCCCATATTGTTAAAAATAATCTAATGATCTTAAATAAATTATGAACTTTACAATTTAAACCTCAAAGTTAAGAATCAAATTAAATATCAAAGTAAATATCAAATTCAATCTTCTTAAATAAAAATTAATTAAACATGTTATGCAATTAAATATATTTCCTAAATTAACATATAATTCCAGTTAATTGAATTCATACTTATAATTCAAATTATATAATTAATCTAATTACGCTATAATTTCATAGATAGTCTTTTATAAATATATTCAAATTTCTTAATATCTATGTTAAATTGTAAATTATACAATTAGATTTTCTATGATTAATTTAAAGGTTTTCAAGAATTATTTTAAGCCAAAAAGCTTTATAAATTACTTGTTTAGAATTATTATACAATCTTCAAGATCTAAATAAAGTCTATCACGGTTTGGTAAGTGAGAGTAAAATCTTTAGAAATTATTTTATGTCATCCCGAGTTTCCCACCCACTAAGTGTTTGAATACACTCACTCCTCTTTTTAAAATGTTTTCAGTTTAAGGATTTTATGGCGTGGAGCGGCGAGCGGTGGATGCTGGTAGCCGATGACCAAAGGTTGCTAAGGTTTTTATTTAAAATGATGGATTTCATGAATTCAAAAAATGTATATTTTATAATTATTCTTGATTTTATTGAAAGAGTGAATTTTTATAAGTGAGTAACGTCTCGATAAAGATTTATTTATAAAAGAATCGGGGTGTTACAGAGAAAGTTAGGTGTCAATTTTTAAGATGGGTAAAAATGTGTGGTGTCACCTTAGCCATTAATTAGATAACATAATTTAATAATTTTTTTTTCGGATATTACAATAAATGTTATCAAAATAAATATTAATAGTAATAATTTGAGAATATAGTTAAATAAAACTTTATCTAGACAATATAAATAAATAATCGAAAACAAAATTTGATCTCTAAAATAATACACTTAATTAGAATGAATGGAGTATATTAGACAATATATGATATGTTAGGAATAGTGCTCTTAAAGCAATTATGAATTGTTTATTATTATTATTAATAAATACGATATTTATTTTTAAACTCTTATATTTATTGTATACATTTCATGAATATCATAAAAAATCTCTAATTTGTATGATGTAATCATAATCTTAGTGTATATAAGTGTTATATACAAGAGGATTAAGATTATGGATAATAAACTTAAATTAAGTTTATGATGAAATTAATTAAAGTATGAGTTTTTTAATTAAAACATTATTGATGTTGCCCAAAATATAAGATTGTGGCCGTCTTATCCAGACCGTTGATGTGGAGAGATTTGAGTGGGACATTTATATATGATTTGATCATATAAGACACATACCGATTTAATTTGTATTTTCCTACAAATTCCATTTAGGTATGAAAATCCAAATTAAATTATAAGATAATCATATATGGATGAATTTTAATCATGAGTGATTATAGACTCCTATTTAATTTGGTGTGGTTCTTAATTTACTTGTTTATATTTGTCTATAGACTTTCACAATATGGAATTAAATGGTTGAGAATATATATTCATAGATATGGAATTCATTCATTCTTGCAGGAAGTAGAAAGATAATTCTCTCGTTTGTTAATTTTGAAACTGAATTATTTGAGATCTCTAATTTATAATTGGATTATAAATTAATCATTCACTAGTAAATTAATGGTAAATGAGGAAAAAAAGGTAATTAAAAAGGTTGACGGATAATACATACTTTAATTACTAATTGTCTATGGATGATTAATCTATATGTAATCGTTATATTGGACAACTCAATTTCAAAGAATAAAATATTCTATAATCGTAAGAATGCAATTTCGTATTTTTAGTGAAGTAATAACAGAATTAATAAATTGAATAAATTAATTAAAGCCTTTAATTATTTGTTAGATTTATTGAAGCTTATGATTATGGGTCAATGGCCCCTAATTCATCTTTCTAAGTAAAAGAGGTTAAATTTAAGTTTATATATTTCTAAATGATTTATGAGAAATAATTTTTCATGTGATTTGGACAATTATATAAATATCATTTAATTTCAAAAAGATTTGATATTCTTCAATGATGATTGTATTAGAAATTAAATAAGTATTTTAATATTAATATAATCAATAAAGTTGATATTATAAGATTATATCAAGAGTAGTGTTTGTGTGCACCAGTTGCATGGGTCATGATCCATGCAACTGGGCACGCGGGTCAGGTCGGGTCCGGTTTAACCCGGATCCGTGCCCTTTTTTTTTTTTTATAATTTATATTATAACCTTTATATTGTAATAATATAACCTTTATGTTGTAATAGTGTAACATTTATGTACAAATTTCATAACTTTTTTACTGAATGACTTATACTTTTTTCACTATAAAAATTCATGCAATATAACCCAAACCTTTATATTGTAATAATATAACCTTTATGTTGTAATAGTATAACCTTTATGTACAGATTTCATAACATTTTCAATACATAACTTATAGTTTTTTCACTATAAAAATTCAATATAGCCGAAACCTTTATGTTGTAATGATATAACCTTTATACTGTAATACTATAACCTTTATGTACAAATTTCATAACTTTTTCAGTGAATAACTTATACTTTTTTCACTACTCAACACTGCAAAAGGTTATGTGCATATAACTAAAAGGTTGAGTTCGCTAAACTAAAAGGTTAAGTTCGCTAAACTAAAAGGTTATACCAATATACAACGGAACTAGAATTTGAGTTAGGGTTTGGGCGCGTGGGGGCGCGTGAAAGGCATTTTTGGACGGGTTGACCCGGTTGCACGGATCAGTGTATAGAAACAATTGTGTTATATCAACTACAATTATATATTAAGATTATGACTCTTAATTAATTCATGGGATTTGGAATCCTTATTGGATAAGGACTAATTAGATTAAGATTATAAATCTTAATAAGATTAAACTTCTAGTTGTAGATAAATTTCAATAGGATTGAAATTAAAATTTCAACTGGATACATAACTAATATAATTAAGTTCTATAAACGAAAGCTACAATTTCTCTCTAAAAGCAGAAATATACACGCTGCTATAGAGAGAAAATACATGTCTCTTTTCTTAAATAGAGACACGCCATTTTTTAGATTTGATCTCAATTATATTATACGGTTTATTTAATATAATAGTTTATATCTCTTCCAACTTAATTAGCTCTATCTTATGGAATAGTTTTATGTATCTTCCAACTCAATTAGCTTAATCATATGATCTCATGAGTTGAGTATATTATATATTTTGAGTGCTCACATACTACTGTTGAAAGGGAGGATCGAATCAAAAATAGTTGTGTCTTCAACAATTCGTGAATTCAATCTTTGGATATCAATCAAAGTAAAAGAGAAAAGAAAATCGCAAAGGTATGCTTCTTTTCGTTTCTTTAGTTTTAAATAAATTTAACATTAATAATATATTCTTATATTTCAAATAATGATTTTTGAAATCCATGCTTCCACTACTGTTCTATTAGATCGCAAAGATGAATTTTATTCGATTCGAAATCAATGCGAGATCCGTTTAATTTCCAATATGATACTCATACTTATGGACATGCTATAAAACATAAATTGACTAGTTTAATTGATTCTTCAAATATTTTATTAATGCAGAATATTTAAACAATTACAAAAAAATTAGATTTTAGTACTTATTAAATACGAGCATAATAGATAATTGATTAGTTTAATTAACATTTTCAATAACTTTCATAATCATTTTTTCAAAAATAATTTTTACAATCCTTATGAAAATCCGAAGATCATATATTTAAATACGAAAACGGTGATTTGATGTTACACTCCTGGTTGCGTATATATATAATATGTTTCAGTCTAAAAAAAAAAAAAAAAAAAACCTTTTTTTGGACACTTTTTTTTTCTACTTTTTTAAATTAACACATTTCATAGCTCCATCAAAATTAATACACAATAGATGGAGATATCATTAAATTACCAGTGTTAAAAAGGGCGAGGTTGCAATTGGTCAAATAGTGTGTAATGAGTGAGTGTAGTAGGTTGCACATCCTTTATGATCCATTATGAGATTACTATTATGCACATATATTAGTGGATAGGTTTGAACTTAGAATCACTAGAGTTATTTGTAACATATAAAAATAAAATCCTACTTTTTGAAATTTATTTAGCCCTATTTAATATTTCAGTAAATGAACATTTATTTTGAGTAACTGTTTTTTTTTCTTCTTAAAGTCCAACATAAAATGTCTACAGTAGTGTGTTGAATTTTAGTATTTTAAATTTTTTAAATCTAATAGTGTTGGATTCCTACTATTTAAAGAATTTTTCATTTCAGTAGCACGTTAAATACTCATACCTAACTATTGTAACTGTCAATTTTCTTATAATAACAAGATTATTATAGAATATTTCCTTTTTAGAATTAAAATAGTGTAGAATGTTGAAAATAAATGACAATTATTATATTAATGTAAAAAGTATTAAAAAAATTATTGCTGAAAATGTCCGTAATCAATAAAAATACTTAAACAATGATGTATAATGAAAATATGGTTAAAATAAAATAAAATAAAAATTGTAAAACACTGAAAATGACGTGAAAAGGTTGGAGATCCAATTAGGTATTCGGTGACGAAGTTATAGAAGTCAATTTGGCGACGAATTGATGGGCGACTTTCCAAGTTAATCGGTCAAACATACCAGAAAAGTTGCCTATTTCCACTTCCTTTTATACTTTGATTTTTCCATTCACCTGTACCTTATTATTTTCTTAAACATTTAACTCACATTTTTTTATTTTTAATACGTGACACGAATCAATAATTAATTCAGAAATATTTATAACAACTTATTTATATGAGGGAACCTAATTATCGATTATCTATTACTTAATTCTATTTTCACAAGTTAATTTTATTTTGAGAGATATTTATTTATGTATTGGTTTATTTTTATATTAAGGGCACATTTGGATTGTAGAATGGGTTAGTTAAATGAGGTGAGATATGGTTGTTTAGCAAGAGTGTTTTAGTGTAATTTTTGTTTGAATTGAATGTTGGAGTTGTTTAAATTATAAATTTATGTTTGGATTGAGTATTGATAACATTTTGGAGTGAATTTATATTTTAAACTTTTGTTTTGTTTGTACTTTTATAACTTTCATTAAAAAAAAAAAAAAGAGGTGTGTGTCTAGTTGCTCTTGGGGTGTATATCACCCTTTCCACTTAATTTTTTTCTTCTTATTTTATAACAAATTTTGAGGATATATTGAAAAACTCATTTCTATTATTATAGATGATAAATTGTGTTTAATAAACCCACCAATCCTAGTGGGTCGTTTCAAACGTTCATCCAAACACTCCTAATTCCACATTTTGCCCCAATTTATTACACAAGGTCATTCCAAACTATTTTCCTCAACCACCAATCCAAACACTATAAAACTAATTTAAATCCAAGTTTAAGTGTGTTAGTTTCGACCCATTTTGCTATTAATCTTCTCTTTTGTGTCTCATTGTTTTCTTTTTATTTATTGTATTATTTATTATTCAATATTAAAAGGAGTGCATTGGCCATCAGAGCTTATTTAATTAACACTTTTCTTCTCTTTTCCAATATTAAAAGAAGTGATTGGTCGTCACAAATTAAAAAAGAAATCATTCACATTAATGAAAAATATGAGGCCCATGACCATATTTATTAGATTATCGTAGTATAATACATACATATATTAATGCACATCAAATACACAATTAATAAATCTGAAATATTTCCTTAATCATGCAATATTTGTCCTAAGTTACTCTTATTGTTATGACCGAAAATGTTTCCATCTAATTATTCAAACATATGATTTAGGCAGGGATTGGCCATGTGCTTGTACGCCAGCCTTGAATCAGTCACTAATTTATTACAATCTAAATATACCAAAAAAATATTAAATAATCAAATAATAGCAGATATTTTTTAATAGATTCGAACAATCAACTTATTATCGTATTTTTTGAATCTAAATCTTCTATTATATCTTGTATTATATGACATTTAATTTACATTATATATTAATTAATGATATCATTTGATATAGAATGATTAATTTAAAATAATAGATGTACAATAAAAAAATCACATTTTTTAAAGTTGTTTTTCACCATTTCAATTTTTCTATTATAGTTATGCCACATTTCATATTTTAAAATAATTACCACTTGTTACATGTATCATAAATATATTAAATGCAATGTAATAGACAATTAGAAATAACGTTTAACCAAAAGAAAAAAAAAACATCATTACTATTCATGACCACCTTCCTTAATCATGAACACAATTTCCAACTCCTCCAAATTTACAGTTGTTTGTTTTTTCCCCTTCCTTGAATGGCATAATTGGCACTGACCTACCACTGTTGCTTCCAATTCTTCAAAGATTTATATTTTCGATATTGTACACTGCTGTTACTCACCGAATCTATGGCCATTTATTGGGTCTAGCCACCCACTCCATCACTTCTCTTGAAGTGGGTCATCTGCATTTAATCTGCTTTGAGTCTCCACTGCATTTGTTTGCTGCAGATTGTGGCCTCCCACCTACACCAATATGATTTTTCTTGATTTCTGTTCTCTGAATTGATGTATTTTGTCCTCCTTTGATTCCTTCTTTTTAATACTGTCGGTGCTGCAATCTTGCTGATTTGTTTATTTATTAGTTGGGTTTTTGGTTTTAACGCCAATGGACTGCTCCTCCTCTCCGCCGCCGCCGCCGCTCGCCGCCGGCTCTGCACTTTTCTGTCAGATGCCTAGGGATCATGTACTCAACATGTCACCAAGACCTTCCCACCATCTCAATCATGTAATTATACATTTTCCATGGCCTCATTTCTTTTTCCTTTTTTCGTATGATTGTAGGGGGTGGGGTGGGTGCTAATGGGGAGAAACCAAAATTAGGGTTATTGGATTGAAGTTGGATCATGGGATTGGATTACTGTTTCAGGGTTATTGATATATTTCTCACATTATAAAAGGGGGTAGAAACACTTGTGGATCTCTTCAATTTTGTGGTTAAGTGTTGAGAATGTATGTGTAGATGCCTACTCTTATGTTTACTGTTTTGATTCTATAAGAATTCTTGAAGCATTTTTTAGTTTGATTTAGAAAAGACTAAAGCTGATGAAATCAACCAATTGTTGAACCTCTTAAGGCTCTCTAATGAACTCTTTAGCCTTGAATTTGATAAATGTGTCATTTTCTGGTGGTGACGATGAAATAATGTCATTCTTTATGTTCTAGATTCAAGACAAATGTCCAAAGCTACTTGCTTCCTACGAAATCTTGGATAAACTAATGTAATGAATTGGGTATGTTGTTTACAGTCTTCAGCAGAACTGGTGAATGAAATTACGAGACTTGAGGTTGAAATAGTACGTTTGGAACGGTATCTCCTCTCTCTCTACCAAACAGCTTTTCAGCAGTATCTCCCAACTAACTTGGGAAACCATGGAACACATGTACAAATGTCAAAAGAGTACGATGATCATGTACAAAACTCTCCTACAAGTGCTTTAGCTGGCCCGAATGGTTCGTTTCAAGTTACTACTCCAAAGTCATCGTCTAAAAGGGTTCATATGCCTAACCTCTTGCAACTCTTACTACATCAGGGCCTTTTTTTGTAGCCTATGTAATTTATACTGAATATGGAGAACACCTTGCAGGAAAAGAAGAGTGATTATTCTCCGCATCGAAGTCTTGGAGATTATCTTGGAAATCTTCATGTCGGTGATGCCATTAATTGTCCGGATAGATTATCTGAAGACATCATAAGATGTATATCTTCGATTTACTGCAAACTGGGCAGCTCCACACGGTCCCAAAAAGGGTGTTCAGTTTCTTCCACTTCATCATTCTGCTCCTCAAGCACTTTCTCTCCCAGAAATTTATCTGGCAGTTGGAGTCCTCAATGCAATGATGAAGTTACCGAGAATTGCGATTTTGAAGGTATGAAACTTGAAAATGGACCATACATAGCGATGGTAGAAGTCTTGAAGATATGCTTGGATGATGAGAGTTACAGTTATGCTGCAGTAATGCTTCAGAAATTCAGGTGTCTAAATTTACCCATGTACCTATATTTGAATTCCGTGTTTATGCTAATGAGATTGGCTTCTGATTGCATGATATCTTTCTCTACATAGTTTCACCTAAGAACGTAAAAGTCGAAGATGGGATATCTTATACTTCTCTCTTTTTGGGAATCTGGTGGAATTTTGATAACCATGATACTTCTTTTCTTCAGTATAATATTCTAGAAAAATTGTTAACCCAATGCATTATGCGTTGAACCTCCATGGTTTGATTAACTATGTGCTTATTGTGTTGGAAAATCGTAGAAATCATTTACCTATCCTTGTGCAAATTCCAGTTTATCAATGAATTGAATCTGTGTAGGTCTCTGGTCAAGAGTCTCGAGATTGTAGACCTGACTAAGATGAGACGCGAACAGAAGCTCACATTTTGGATCAATATTCACAATGCATTGGTGATGCATGTATGTCTTCTTGCAAAGTTTTCTACCTATATATTAAAATAAGTCATAATTTATGACATACAACCCTAATGGCCTTTTTATTACAACCCTGGACAATTTCAACTTTCTTTGCAGGCTTACTTAGCATATGGAACTCAAAACTATATAAAAAGCACTACCATCGTGAAGGTAGTGAGAATAACATTATTTGTTTAATCTTTCATTTGTAGTTTTTATCAACACATCTGGTTTTTATTTTTATTTTCACTTCTCCCAGGCTTCCTACAATGTTGGTGGGCATTTCCTAAATGCTTATGACATACAAAGCTACATTTTGGGAATCAAACCTCACTATTCTGCCCCGGTAAATATTATAATGCACAAGAAGAATTTTTATCTGATTCTTGTTCGTCTTGTTTCTACATTATAGTTTTTGTTTACTTGCCCATCCTCATTGAAATGTTCTTGTTTTAGCCACTTATTGACTCAGCTTGAATGGCCCAAATGCAGTGGCTTCAGACATTGCTATCTCCAGGGAAGAAGTTCAAAACCGGAACTAATAAACATGCTCATGCTATTGAATATCCTGAACCACTCGTTCATTTTGCACTTTGCTCAGGAGCATATTCCGACCCTGTGGTAAACCATTCCTTACTTCATCTCTCTCTCTCTCTCTCTCTCTCTCTCTGTGTTATTACAAGTTTTGAGTCTTAAAAGAGTGCATAAGGTCTTATGTTGCATTGTATTGCAGGTTCGGGTTTACAGGGCAAAGACTATATTTGAGGATCTGAACATAGCCAAGGAAGAGTTCATACAAGCTACAGTTTACATTCATAAGCAAACAAAGATATACCTGCCAAAAATCTTGCACCACTATGCCAAGGATATGTCACTTGGTTTAACTCCACTTCTACAAGTTGTTAGCGAATGCCTACCCGGAATTCAACAGAAAGCAATCCGCAAATTTTCCAAGAGTCGGCCTGAAAAGAATGTTCATTGGTCAGAGCAGACTTCACCCTTCCGATATTTAATCCATAAAGAAACAGCTGAAATGAGATGAGGTGATTTTTTTTGATTTTTTTTTATGTAATTTATAAGTGCTTAATTAGAGCCTTGTTGAAATTATGAACGTGCATGAGTTTCTGAAGCTTCAGAGAAGTTTTTATACACTGTACAGAGATACTTCCATGAGCCAACAGATTTTTTCAGCTCTTTATTTTCCGAGCTGAAAAAATCCGTTTTGCTAATGAGTGTTTTTTTTTTCCCCTTGTTTTTTTGTACAAGGTTGGTATGGTGTTGAGTGATAGAGTTGTTGCATCTATAAATTATAGCTTTTGTTTTAGTTAGCTTGTTGATTTGCATTAAAGATTGTTGGTGAATGATGGTGAAGGGTTTTCTCTCTCTCTGTTTTTCTTTTTTAATAATTCAATTACAAGTTTACGTCTGATTAATTTGAAGAGATTTATCTATTTTCAAGCTATGTTCAAGATTTAATATTCTCAACTCTAATAGTTCATTATTAGTTGAATTAAACATTACAGTGTATTAATTAAATCATAGTTTCATTAATAAGACAAACTTTGCCCAAATCCTTATTCCATGAATTTTGTCCAAAAAATAATCCATGTCATGTTGGATTCCATGTTAGCATGGTACCTACAAAATGTAGTATTGTTAGATGTCACAGTATTTTCCATAAGAGCTAAAATGAAGAAACTTGGCAAAATGAATTATATTGAACTCAATATAAGAAAAAGTGAGCAACCAAGTCATTTATCCAGTTATAACAAGCTACTTTCATTTTTACCATATTAATTACAGTGTGAGTAATAACATTTCATAAGTTTTTGGACCTTTTTTATTGGCATATTTTAAGAATTTAATATTAGAATAAAAATTAACATCTTATGACAATCCAATTTCTTTCTGATGGTTTTTGGATTGACGGATTTCAGAAATGACTTGAAATTTCCGATAGCAGATACATTGGTCATGTTGATTTAATAAAATATCAAAATTCAATCACTTTTAGTTTCAACTAATTTTTGAACAATTTAAAATACATTTATTTCGAGTCTTATATTTCAAATCATTTTATCCAAACATAGCTTTAAGGTTTTACTAATTATAGCAAGGTGAAATTCCCTCAAATGCAAAACTGAACAGTGAAATATTTGTATACCGTCGATGATAGTTTACTTTACTTTTCTACCACAAATCAAAGAAATTGATAAAATTATCCTTCTGATAATAGTAAAAAAATAATAATAACAGATTGTCAGAGTTTATACGATATGTCCATTTTATAGGGTTACATGATATAATCATATTGTTTAAAATTCGACAATTTTTTTTATTTTTATTAAAAGGATAATTTTATCCATTTTTTTATTTATAGTAGAAAAGTAACAATTTTTAGCCACCAAACTCGTAGTAGTAGTAATAGTAATAGTAATAGTAATAATAATAATAGCTTAATTTTGATTATCTTATTCAACGAATTGCCCCTTTAGTCCTTTGCAGTTGGATTGGACCCCGAGAGAGAGAGATATACATTTTTATGGGGCCAAAATGGTATTTTCAGAAAGATGAAGGACTGTATATTCTCCCAACTACAATTGTTAAATTGAATCATAAAAATCAGAAGAAATGGTCGAAAAAAGACAGTTGTGAATAGCGGAGGCTTTTGGACCAGCGCTCACACAGCAACTACTCCGGCCACTCGCCGCCGTCGCTGTCGCCATGGTATCCATATCTATCTCTACATTTGTTCGATTCTCCCGTATCCGAGTCTGATTCTCTTTCTGATATGTCTTGTGGACGAATTGATGGATTAGTGTGATCCCTCTTCACCGTCATCGATATGACTAACCAATCAGATCCCCTCTCATTACTTCCATTTTTAATGATCTGATTCTAATTTTAGTTTAGATGTACATTCAGTTTACCACGTTGCCTTATTTGCCCTCTTTATTTCTGCATCTGCTTCATTGGTTGATGCAATTGCGTTAAATCGCTCATACATCTTCAAATAAACATGAATTCGGAAATAATCACTTTAATTTTTTCAACTAGTTAATGAAACAAGAAATTAAGTATCTGAATTTTAGTTGTCGACGTAATCTCTCCAACCGTGTAATTCCAGACCAAAGTTTGTGTAAGTGGAATAATAATAAGATGTTTGATTCGGGTGTTAGCATGTGTAGTGTTAGGAGGTGCCTAATTAGATCATGTGAGACTTGTTTTAGATGCAGTTTTTAACCGGTATGTCATTGTTACTTTAGCTCAGTTTTATTTGGTTTATCATTACTTTTCCACTCAGTTCCAATGTCAATGAACTCCCCTGTTACTCCAAACATTCTAACCGCTTTAAACTTCATGAATTAATGTGTCCTGTGTAATTGATATTAGTTTCTCATTTAGCTGATAAGCAACTAAAGTTTCTTTATTTTTCTTTATTTTGTTTTTCAGATTCACTTTGTTCTTCTCATTAGCAGACAAGGGAAAGTAAGGCTGACAAAATGGTATTCGCCATATACTCAAAAGGAAAGGACGAAGGTATAATTTCTGAAAAAGTGAAATTTTGATTTACGATTTAGCAAGAAGTGCATTCTTTTAATTAACCCTTTTCCTTCTTCATGTTACTTTGATTTCCGTTGACTTGTGTTGTGGTGGTGGTCAAAAACTGAAAACATGAGAATCGATGCAAAAGTTTCATTCCAAATTTGGTGGACCGTATTTCCTATTCTAATTCAAAAGTATGTTCATTTGAAAATTCTCTCTGAAATCATTGTTCTGTGATGTCTACTTGTTAAAGGTTATTCGAGAGCTTAGTGGTATGATTCTCAGTCGAGCCCCTAAGCTGTGTAATTTTGTGGAATGGAGGGGATACAAAGTTGTTTACAAAAGGTAGTATGTATTTTGTATTTTTTTAAACCATTACTACAATGTACACAATGCATTTGCCTGCTTTCCTCAACAACATGCATAGTTGATTCTTGTGCATTTTATTCCTTATTATGCAGGTATGCTAGCCTTTATTTCTGCATGTGCATTGACCAGGATGATAATGAACTGGAAGTCCTTGAAATTATCCACCACTTTGTTGAGATACTAGACCGCTACTTTGGAAGTGTGAGTGCTGAGATTGAGCAAATGTTTACTTTAATTTGCTAATTACTTTGTAATGTGATATTCAATACATCATTTATTTTGTTTTACAGGTCTGTGAACTGGATTTAATCTTTAATTTCCATAAGGTATGTCCTCTCTTAGTCTCAATTGTTACTCATTTTAGGATTGATTTCTGTCCTGTCTATTGACAATATTTAGAGTTAGATTTATATCTGTTTTGGAGTTAAATAGCTAAGCCTAAGATGATTCAACTGTATAGAACTCGATAACTTTGAACTTTATTTTGTTGACTCTTCGAGTTCTTATTGTTTTGAAATATCTAGCATGCTTCCAGGGGAAACTATCAGAACCCAATTAAAAAATGTATATTTTAGTGGTATATTTTGAGTCTTCCAGGATATTTTAGCATGCTTCCATAATGTATATCAGAACCCAACTGGTATATTTTAGTGCTTCCAGGTTCTATATATTCATTTGTTTTTCATAACTGAGGCAGCATCTATTCCCTCAGGCATGGTGTAGTTTTATATAGATTATAAAACCTAAGTAATGGCATACGTAAACTCCTTATACTAATCTCACTGTTAATTGTTTTATTGATCTTCTTTCATGTTGAGGATGGTTTTCTAGGTTCCTAAGTTCTATGCCTTGTGAGGATATAAAATTTCTTTTAAATTGTTAATTGTGCATACCATTAGTTAAACTGTGTAGGAGATTCAATCTCAACATTTGATCATGTGAAGGAACTTTTATTCTAAACTACTTTAGAGGTTCTTAATCTGGGTCTTTCAATTTTCTTAAGCCCACTTTAGATTTTGTTGGTAAAGATATAAAGTATTCAAATCCTGTAGCTGTCCTGGAATAATATGGTTGTTCTCTTCAAATCTCGAGCCTTTTCCCTTACAAGGATTATCCTATGATTTACTTTCTGTACTTTGAAAGGTACCTACCTGTTGCTCTTGGCATCCTTACTCTTTTTGCGATTAATTGAGTAAGTAATGTTTTGGGGGTGGGGTGTTTGGTTTTGACACTAGTAAGGCTTCTAGTGAAGAGGCGGATCACTTCTATGCTGAGAAGTGTTTGAATAAGTACTTCAGTTGCTGCTTTTCTGAGACCTAGATTTTGACTTGCCTTGTCCTATGGTTGAGCTGTTGATGATGGGCCCCAGGACCAAAAGTTGTACCTTTCTTATTTATACTCTTCTACATGTCAGGCTCTTGCGGAAGAGATTTATTTGATGTTGTGTATTCTTCCTCATCCTTTTTCTTTTGTTGCAGTATTCTAGTTAAGAATACAGTCTGTTCCATTTTTTCTCAGTCTTTAAGTTGTTACAATCTCTCTGTACAAGTGAACTAGGTCTACAGGTTTGCAGAGTCATGTGATCCTTACTAAACTTGCTTTAAATAGTATAGTAGAACAGTGTTAAGCATTATCTTTCATTGTTAGCATCATAGCATGGCATAATTAACCAAGAGAACACAGTTTAAGTAGACAGATTATGGTATCCACTCGTTTCCATATTTGTTGTTTTCATTGTATGTGGTCTTTGTTTCTCTGTGTTAAAGGCTGTATGTTGTATGAAATGGCAGGCTTACTATATATTGGATGAAATTCTGATTGCTGGAGAACTTCAAGAGTCGAGTAAGAAAACTGTTGCACGCCTAATAGCTGCACAGGTATGGTAACTGCAGCTTTTGGATGCATCCTCTTCACCTTTTAAAGTAGTAGCTGAATAAACAACCACTTTTCTTATAGGATTCTCTTGTTGAGGCGGCCAAAGAGCAAGCTAGTTCTATAAGCAATATGATTGCCCAAGCAACAAAATGAAAACTTTGTGGTATATAAATGGTTAGTATTATTAACCAAATCCATCTGTTTGGTTATAAATCAATGTTGTCAAAAGTATGGAGTTGAACCCTTTTTGACACAAGTACCACTATTCACAATTCATCACTGCTTCACTGGTCTTTTCTGTATCTTACGATGATGTAATTAAGAAGTTTAGATTCTTTATCAACCTCAAGTGATCGACACTTTCTTTAAATTCTCAGGACCTAGACTTGTTTGAAGATGGGGCTGTAGTAGTAATTGGTGACGCTATGTGTTCCATTCATATGGGAAATGAATCTATGTATTGTTTGGCTCCTGGTGAGAATTGAATTTTAGGTTTGATATTTTGATGAACAATTGGTGTCATCTTTATTAGGTTGAGCCCCTTGTTCTTTCTTCTTGTTTTGCCATCTCTTTAATTGCATGTGTAATTACAGATTGAGGAAAAGATTGTTGTTATCCAGAAAAAATATGATCATTAGCCCATTGCTTATAATATCTTTTATTATATTGTTTTAATTTACTCCATTATCTTTGTAAAATTGGCAATTGCAACGAGTATAGTTTAATTTTAAAAGATACAGCGCATAAGTTATTAAACTATTTTGATTATATTTATATATATTTTTAAAAGTGAATAAAAGTTTGAGAAAATAAAAGAAAACAAACATTTAATATTTTCTCATATATTTAAAATCTTCATAAAACAAACAAACAATTATTAGTTGTAGAAAAAAATTTAATTATGGGATTCGTTTAGATCTATGGACCATCAATGTTAAAAATGATGTCTATGGAAGCATTCGAGATTTTTTATTTTTTTTTTAAATAAAAGAATTCTTTGTCATTTAATCGAGTTGAATATACAATTTTTCAAGCTTGTTTTAACCGTTCTTACACATTTCCCATGCAAAAACCTATTATCACTGAGACATTCAAATCCACATGTGAGTGTGTTTGATTAAAAGAGTTATGAACAATTACTTGAAGTGAAAACTAGTTAAACTCTGATATTATTATTTATGTTTTTCTAATGGAGCTCAAATTCAATTATAGTTCTCATAGTATATCCGAATTTGTTTATTATGTTTATTGAATTGAGTAAAACATTATTCTTATTGATAATTTCGAATCAAGTATCTGATTTTGATTCCTTCAAGAGCCAAAAAAGAAATTCTGACTCAATTAAAATGAGTTTAAAAAAACACATTAATTTTTATTTTTTTAATGTGAAATGACATTAACTAAGATTTTCGCAGCAAAACATCTTAAAAGTTAGAACATTGAAGTAGATCGAACCAAACAAGGACTACCACTATTTTCTTTTTGTATCCAGCTAAATTAAATTAATTATTTTGTAAATATTTCTGAACACAGAATTTTCTATTTGCTTAAAAAAAGAAAATCAGAAAAGAAGGTGCTTTTTTTTTTTTTTCATTTGGTGATTCAAAAGAGAGCTTGAATTTGAAGGCAAATTTCTGAATAATTAGCAGAAGTTACAGAAGCGGTAGAGCAAATGCAAGCTGCACTAATATCATCGCCGCCCTGTTCCTCATTCAGACCTATCATCCCCAAACTAGAATTCCTCGGTTTCAACTCCATAACTACCTCGACTTTCAACAATCAGCGGCGCCGGCGGCGGTTTCAGCTCCAGTTTTCAGTGAATTGTGGTATAGATATGGCGGCAGCTTCACCGTCATCTGTTGGAACTGCTCCCAAGTGGGCTCAGAAGACTATTACCATTCCTGCCCAGAGGCGAGGTTGCCATCTCATCACCTCCAAGGTTTTCCTCTATTTATTACTTCTCAATTAGTTGTCTTCTTTTTTTTGACAAATCATAAATTTCTTCATCGAATGATTACGCTTGGAATTGATTGTGTTGGTTACTGAATCAAAACTTCATATCGCTTTGGGTGGAATTTTCTGGATTGAGAATTTAGTCATAGATGGGGTCTTGAATTGTTGTGTGTTTATCATGGGGGTTATATGTGGGCATCGCTTTCACCTGTATAGTGTTTGCGTTGCAATTGTGTCACCTAGGTTTTCTTAGTTGTCCTGTTTGGATCAATATATATTTTCCAAATTTAATGTTGAAGCTGACAATGAATTTGTTAGTCATCCACCAGGAAGTACGGATCTTATTAACGACATATCTAAAGAAATTGTGATTGTATTTGGTATATTTGTTCTATTGGTTTTTACATGTTGGCTTTGGCATCTCAAGGCTGAATTAAATGGCTTTTTGACTGGCATTTTGTCTTGAAATGTGAAACACATCAGCTTATATAATTGTGCTGCTTATGATTCACCACCTTATTGAATTTGTCTCAGATTTTGAGGGACATTGGACAGGATTTATCAGGGTTTAAGTGTGGGCTCGCTCATTTTTTCCGTGAGTTTAACTCTTACCTTTTCAATTGTGACATTATTTCAATCTACTTCTTCTGTTTATATATTTTCTATTTGAATCCATGTGGGTACAACAGTGCAGCACACAAGTGCTTCGTTGACTGTTAATGAAAACTATGACTCGGATGTCAGAGATGACACAGAGACATTTCTGAACAGAGTTGTTCCAGAGGTAGGTTTTCCTTCGCCAAAGCTGAACATGGTGGCATGTACTGTTGGAAGATGTTGATTTGTTTAAGTTCATGGTTTCAGGGAAGGTCTGCACCATGGAAGCATACTCTAGAAGGTAGGTTCTCAACTCCACCTCTTCTGATTTTGATTAAATTATATATAAGGAGACAGTTGTGAAGATGATTCCTTCTCTTTTGATGTTTGTGTCCTTGAGAGAAGTGGTGTCCGTTTTCTTTTAAGTGCACAACTTACTACATGACAAGAGGATACTTTTCTTTTAATTTTTGGTGATGCATATTTTATAAAATACCGCTATCTCAATGGTTGCGTGGTAAAATTAGCATCAAGCTGTAGACATAGTGTGCATAATATCCATGTGATTGTAGAATCATCATTGGATTGTTTTTCTGGGAGTTTACTGAACTTTGTAGGAACTATGCCTTTTTTTGCAGAAGGCAGTTCTTATATGTTGTGGAACGTAGAGAAGAAACAGTCTCATTGTTAACCAATATCATCAAGTTATTTAAACAACTTTTAGTTTTGCTGGTATTTAATAGTTTTTATTACTTAATTGTACAACACTCTCTCATTTATACCGAATCCAAAATGTAAAGCACAAAGAGAAGTAAACATCTTGATTGTCTCCTTACTTGGTGGCATGTTGTTTTGGGTTTGACATCATTTATTCATTTGATTATTTCAGGTCCTGATGACATGCCGGCACACATCAAGTCATCTATGTTTGGCTGCTCCCTCACGTACGGATTTTTTTTTTTTTTGTAATTGTGGTTTAATAGTTGGCAAATTTGATTCAACAATGATTCCTTCCATCCTACTTATGCAGGATACCTATCACAGATGGAAAACTAAACATGGGAACTTGGCAGGTATTTTCTAAAAACAATGGCTCTCATCATTTTTTGTCCCTCAAAATGAAAAGTTAAACCAAATCTTAGAAACACCCTCCATAGTGTAAGGTACTCATATCACCACGATGCCGTAAGACTACTCTAAAGTGTAGCCATTTGGTCAAACAGAAAACTCAATTAGTTACCAATGTACATGTATTAATGAATGTCTGGGGAAGTTTCAGTGGCTTAGCAGTTAGCACTGACTCTGCTTTCTTGATCTTTCACTCATCAGTTTCGAGGAAAGTCGGTCATCTCACTATCTAAACAGGTTTCCAATATCTTTACATAGCAGTTTTTGTTTCTTTGTTTCAGGGAATATGGCTATGTGAGCACCGTGATGCTGCTACTCCGCGCAGAGTTGTGGTCACACTCAATGGGATATAACTTATAAGACGTTGCGCAATGTTAGATACACTATTAAACGTGTTTGTCTACTACTACTACTTTTTTTGTCCTTTTATTAAGTTTGCCTTGAGCTTTTCGAAACCCACATTTCTTTTATTAAGGAGTAGCTCATGAATGAATGGAGGTTGATAGATTCAATTCGTTTGGTTGTTGTTCAGTTTGAGTTGCATTGCAAAAGCTTTTCCTTCTGAAGATTACACATCTTGCAGTCGAACCATCACTACTCATTTATTGTTTCCTTTTTAAAATATTTATGATCAAGGGAATTCCGCAACAACTATATAATTGCCAAAAGAATCCAGTGTCAAAAAAAACTTTAATTTAAATTTAATAAATGATTATCTACACTACAATGATACCTTGGCCACAAATCGAAGTTGCAAATAGTCCCAAAACTACAAGATAGAGAGCACACGGTTAAAATCATTTCAATTGCTTACTCTTAAAATTTGATATCGTATAGTGATTTCTAGGCCTCTATTCTTTTTATCTCAGAAAAAATAGTTGAGAATTTTGACATTGTTTAGCATAGTGTTCAACACTTGTTCATCGAACAATGGTCCAACAATGTTCTCAGCATACTCGGAGGATGGTGGTCGAACAATCTCTACAGTGTAAAATCAAAATCTTTTTTTTTTTTTTCAAAACACAAAACATTTAATTTTTCAATCCCAAAAATTATCACAATGTTGAATCTGCCAATCTGCTCACAACATATGGATTTGAGGTTCGATAGAAATACCAATTACTGTAAAGAGATCAGAATGCAGCTGAATATAAGACCCAGATTTCATGATAAACTATTTTAGGGGTAAAATAAATAAATAATAAATAAACTGAAAATCATCCAGAGATGCACATGATAATCCAGAGAACTAACATAGGAGTAGATCAAGGATGCAACCATCTATCACAATTTCTATGTCACTAATATATTTCTCCTTCTTGGCTAAATACATAAAACAATACCAGATTGAATCTTTTTAGCACAAAATTTATACATGATCTATACACAACAGCAATCATAATTGAATAATGATATACACTACTTGATCACTCGCTAAGAAACACATACCAACAACAATCACTTTTCAAATCTCTCGAATTTTCAAGCACATTCATGGTTGTTTGTGAGCACCAGGTGGTGCAGTTGGCATTGGGAAGTTGTTGAATTGAGTTCCACCAAACTGGGGAGCCTCCACATATGGGCTCTGAAAAGTTCAGCAGGAATATCGGTGTTAATAAAACCCTGAATGATGCTGATGAGGATATCACTTATGCTAAATTAAGTTTTACCTGGGATGCAGATGCATTATAAGATCCAGCTTCATTGTTTAAAGATCGTGTAGATGTGCTTGGATGAGTATTGCTATTACTTGGTTCGTTTCCATTCAATTTGTGGTTCGGATCACTTAGTGTGCTCTCATTGTCATTTCCATTAACTGATTTCACCCTCTGAAAAACAAGAGAAGTTTCCAACAAAAAACTACTTTCATATGCAACAGAAACATACAACTAACAATTAATGAGGGCGTGGGTCGTCCATCTTACCTGGAAAATTTTTCCAAGGGTTTTCAAACCCTTTGCACGTAAACGGAGCTCCTCCTTCTTTGCAGTGTTATCTTGTAGAACCTGAGGAAGCGTAAATGCATCACAATCAAAGATAATATCTTTTGAAACAACAAAGCCAAAATTAAAAAAGAAGCAACTCCGGGTCTACCATCTGACAAACACGGGAAAGGGTGGCTTCTATATCAGCCACATTGAGCTTCCAAAGGGAGTCTATCATTATTTGCTTGTGCGATTGCATGTACCCCTCAAGTTCTTCCTCTGTGTAATTTCCTTCAGCACTGAGCTGTTTCTTCATGTCTTCTTGCAACTGAATCAGAGCAATTGCACCTAATGCAACAAGAGATTTAATATTAAAGGAAGCGGCATCACAAACAATATTAACCTTAGCCTATTAAACTCGCCTCCTCCATGATTTAGCTAGGTTACCAACATTTCCCACATAGTTTAATAACAACAACAAACTACGCCTTCTGAGTGGGGTCGGCTATATTGATCACATTTCGCCATCGTGTTCGGACTGAAACATTCTCATTTTTATTTAAGTTCGAATTATCTTTCTTAACAATTCTTTGCAATAGTCCTCAAATGTTGTGACAAAAATTACTGTTCATGAGTTAGAACTTAGAAGGGATGCAAATGAATATTAGGCAGAGAAAGGATAACAAACTTATGGAATACATAACAAACTAATCTTCATAATCCAAAAAAAGATTATAAAAAGCTAGGAGGGATAAGGAAACCAGGAGGGAAATTATCAACTCATTTAATCTCTCCAAAGCTGAAACAGAACCTTCACCCTAAGGCCTTCTATAAATCTCTTGTGGAACTAGAAGAAAATGAATACAGCTCGCTGTTAAAATTGCAGAACTTGCAAGGTTGAATGTTCGGGGAATGATGTCATGTCAATTGTGTGAACTTACATTATATTGTAGATTCTTTGACACCTCATGTCCGTGTTGCATTAGGATTTGACTTAAATAATTGTGATTCATGACCAATTGCTGGTCCAGAAAAAGACACATATAAGTTTAAATAGAATCATAAAGACACCAGAAATTGTTATGCCATTCAAGATTTAAGATATAGGTCAGAAATGTAGCCAGAAACTATTAATCGTTGCCCAATGGTTTTTCATCAGTGGTAACATATTCCTCACTGCCTGAGTCTCGCTGTGTGTGATTGTCTATGAGCAAACTATAGGCAACAAAAAGAGAGAAAGGTGGTGGATGTTTGTTCTCTACACTCACAAATTCTTATATCTTTTTTTCTTTAATCATATTTACTTGGTTGCATCGATAAAGTGATAAGAATGGCAGAGTTGCTTGCAGTCCTACAAGGCCTACACTGCAATTGCTATAATGCAGCTTATGAAGAGTAAGTTTGATCTGAATACACTAAGATAAGGAAACACTCAGTGGTTACTATGAGCATAAGACCAAGAAAAAGCAATGTCTGGTAAAAAAAGTAAAAATAAAACTAACCTGTTGCAGCCGTAACTTGGGATTTGATGAAGTGTCCTTTATTCCGGAACCACTCAGCAATAAATGGTACACCCAAGTACATGACTTTCTTACCAAGTTCCTTCGCTGATTGCCTTGCATATATATAGCCAATGGTACTCAGCATATCCACACCATAAGCTGTGATAGAGAATTAAGTTATAACACAGCCGAGGTTTACAATAAATAAAGCAAAACAAATAAAAGAATATGATGACAAGACAAGGGAAATTTAATAAAAATTTCAAACAAAGGAAAGGATAATCAACAATCCTCTTTTCCAAGTTACTTGATTTGCATCAAGCGTGTGCCGTAATTTGTCCACCCTGTAAGATTGAAGAATTTGAGTTGTAGAAATGCCTATTATCGTGCAGCCACCTCATTATATTAGAATTGTCTATGATTCCAATAAAGAATCAGGCTCAAAATACTTGCACTATTTGAAGGAATTACAAATCCTATAAGGCAGAGAATGTTGCAATCTAATTATATGAGAAACTGCATAGATGGAACTGTCTGGCATTAGTGTGAGTGGATTATGTCTGTTTACAAGTTGAAGAAAATTCTTTTATTTGTAATTCTTGAAATTTCCACTTCGTGCTTTCTTTTATTATTATTATTTTTATTATTATTATTATTATTTTATGTTTTTTAAATTTCATAGTAACACAAAAGAAATCAAGCTGACAAAAAAACATTGCAGGAATACCATAAAATGACTTCCTATAGTTGAAAGTATTGAAAGGGAGTGGACAAGAGAAAGACAAGGATTAATAGAGAAGATTCGGTGAGATGGATTTCATGGTATGCATCACTATTAGTATTAACATCCTTCATATACATTCGATTTAAATACCTATAACTACAATAGGGAGTACTCAATTGGTCAGATGCTATGCACTTGAGGTAATTGCTTCTAGGTAAACTCCTAGATGCCTCCAGCGTTCACAATACCTTGCTCCTGAAATAGTAAGTATACCTATAGAATCAAGACTCATGCCAAACTGCATGGTAGTCTGTATCCCTTCCAGGTAAGATAATAAGAAAGGGAAACCTTCCTCTTGATACGTCAATCCAATTTTCATTTCATCAGTAAAACCCACTTTTCTCTTAATTATGTTGTTTTCCTTTGGCCAAATAGAATTCCTATAGATAGAAATAGAATTCACAAGTATTTGTTGACCTCAACCAGAACTTAATTTGGCAGCTCTACCTAAATGGCGCGAATAAAAGAGTTACATCTAAAATAAGTACCACCGAAAAATTAGCACCTGAACAAACAAAAAATACAT
Organism: Scutellaria barbata; assembly: GCA_028654395.1. Classification (NCBI taxonomy): domain Eukaryota; kingdom Viridiplantae; phylum Streptophyta; class Magnoliopsida; order Lamiales; family Lamiaceae; genus Scutellaria; species Scutellaria barbata. The sequence goes on from CM053652.1 coordinate 5,303,776, forward strand.
AACAAGAAGTAATAAAGAAAATTACAGAGCAAGATATTTATTACCAGCATTGGAAAGCCTTAACACCTCAGCCTCAGCATGACGGATAAAATCTTCTTTATTTCCTTGGACGTACAAGTTCAGTCTATCTTTGAGTATAGCAGCAAGTTTCTCTTCCCTTTCCTTTTGGACAGTCTAAAGTTACAAGGGAAAAAAAACAAAATACTTACAAAATGGAGAGATATTACTCAAAAAAAAAAAAAAAAAATACTATACAGAATAAAAGTGCTAATCAAAGTCAAAACTTTTCCATCTTTTTGGACAATCACATGGAAAATTAATTTCTACAACAGCAATAAAATATCAATATCCTCCAAAAAAAATGCTGAACAGGAAGTCATAAATTACTATTATCACCCAAACCATCAGTCAACAGAAATAATAATACCTTCATTCTTTGTGCCAGAACTAGTCAAATTCCAAAACTAGGGCTATCATGTAAATTACGAAAAGTGGAGAAATTAGATAAGTTAAGGCTCTGTTGGTGCCTGTTGAAGACACAGAAGCTCCAACCGTCTATACAGCTCAATGACAAAGAAGCTGTTTAAGTAGGAGTTGAACAAAAGCATGGAGACAAGAAGCACTGAGAATAACTACATTATCCTGTTTTCCGACCTTCTGCGGCCCAAAATGATGAACAAAGAAGACAGAAGCAGCAATATCTTCTGAAGTTGTGTGCAATGCAATGAGAGACAATTTTTATTGTAAGTGTCCCTCAAAGCCACAACATGCCCATCTGAAGGATGCCATAGGCCAATATTGGATTCAGGAGTGAGCCTCATCCTAATAAATATAATATAACTAAGAGAAATGACAAATTTAAAAGTTAGTAAAGGTCTTTATTTACCTTATTGGTGAAATGCTCAAAGCTCTAGAAATATCAGAGGGCATAGCACTAGACTAGAAGGATGGTACCTACTCGACAGTATGAATTTGTAAAGAAAAATTGATTCACCAGGGGAAGCACTGTGGGGTAAGGTAATGTGGAAGGGGATGAGGCACCAGTAAAGATATATTTCGCTAAAATGAGGCCATGCTTAAATGGCTTTCCCAATAATACTTCCTTCACAGTTCCTTCTCCAAAAATTATATTCACATTTTTCCAATGCATCCCCCCCCCCAAACAATACATACATTACATTTATATTCATTCTTGATTATTCCACTGATCACCCAAAACACATCAAACATTCCCCAAGTATCCTACATGGTTGCCTGAAATCAATGTGAACAATTTATTCAAAAATTAAAAGATGAAAGTTGGTGCAAAAATAGAGTTTGGGCTAAGAGAGAGCCAAGAATTATTATTTATTTTCTTTCATTTTCCTAATTGAAGAAATAATTGGAAAAGAAAACAGCAAGTACAAAAAAGAGAGTAATAACCCCCAGTAGAGACTGGTACGATTCTCTGGACTTTTCATAGAAGGAGACAAAGCATAGAAAGTTAATATGAATATTAAGAGGCTTTTGGGTTAAAAGGATCATGGCATGGTTGGATAAGTTGAAGAGCTAAAATAAGTTACATGATATCTTCATTTTTAGCCTTCTTTGATGTTTAAGTTAATCAAAGGACAGTGAAACCATCTTAGTCCAAGCATTAGATAGTGTTATGCTCCTTGGCTCTAGGGGAGGTGGATGTAATTTCCAAATCGAGGTATTGAAATCTCTCAGATAGGCAAACCCCATGTCATGCAATATTATTAGTCCAAATTTCTAAACACCAACAGCTTTCGCTAAAAGGAAATGCATATCATCCTCCCAGAAGCCTAAGCTATCCTCAGTTTTCCTGTTTCAAGCTGTTTGCCAATCCACCAACTAATCTTCCCCAGCCTCCCCTTCAGTTTGCCAATGCAAATCACCAAATATACATCCAATATAGAGAAGTTAAAGAGATTCCAGTTCCCTTCCCAGTTTAATGAAGCGTGTTATGGTCAAGCCAGTGAAGCCACTCATAAGGACTTGCAAAGCAAGGTCCACCCATTTTGGCAATATTTTTTGTTGTGTAATAATAACTGTATGCTCTAGGTGGATGATACCATAGTCCACATTCATAATTCACCCTAATTCGAGTTAAGAAAATATTTACATAATTGCATCAATATATTTGATACATCACAGATGAACAAGCATAAATTTAATCCACATATAATTTGTAACAAGAATCTGCTGAAACTTATACATGAATTCAGATTGTTTACCAGGCACAGAAGACCTGAAAACAGAAACCACACAGTAAAGGCATTAGCCCATATAATCCCATCTTCCCCTAATCCACTCACTCACTTTGACCAACTAAATAGACACGCAAGTCAAAGGTATTTTAAATGCAACAACCTAGTAACATAAGAATTTACCCGCATTTTCTCTTGCAACTTTCTAGTATCGAACTCTTCTCCTTCTGAAATATCCAAAGAAGCCATTGATGCCATGGCAAGCTGCCCAATGTATTCCTCAAAAAGCTCACTTCCAAAAAGCATGGCAAAGATGGCAGCAGGATCGATAATCGAATCGCTGAAAGATATTATCATCAAAGAAAACATTTCTCAGAAATGCATGCTCAAATCTTTAGAAGCAAATCTCACTATCCCAGAGAAAGACAATTGTGTTATAAATTTCAAAAGAAACCAACGTTGAAATTCCTGATTTTCCATGAGCATCATAGGCTTGTCTTTGTGATGGATCGCTCAGCACTTGATAAGCTTCACCCAGAATCTAAGTGAATATGCACAGGCAAAGAACAACACTTAGTTTAAACCAAACATGAATATATCACAACAGAAAACATTAAAGGATGTGCATTTCACCATTGCTCCTAAGTCCTAACAAATACTCAAAACAAATATGCTAAAATTTGAGAAATTTGCTGACCTGAAATTTTTCTGCTGCTGTAGGATCGTTTGGGTTTTTGTCCGGATGAACCTGCCTTGCCTACAACATCCCAACCCAACCCCAGTTAAAAATGTAAACACTCCCGAAATCCAGACATGAAAAGGAAAAATATGATACTTGAATACTTCAGTTTTCAAAACCTGAACTACCTAACCATGGCAAGAAAGAAAACCATTGGACAGTTTTAGAGGGATGCATTCAACCATCTCAATTCAATCATAACAAGAAAAACAGAAAATCCATATATTAACTTGAGGTCTTGAGCATTGTAATGAAAAAAAAAATATCTTTGCAGCTGCCACATCAGGCAATCACGACTTTTGAATCGAAAACCCTTAAACTCCATAACTGGTTCACAAAATTAGGGCACGGGTAATAACAAGATCATACCTTTACATAATAGGCCTTCTTAATCTCGGCCTCTGTAGCGGTGGGGCTCACACCCAGCACATCATAGTATTCCGTCTCCTTCACCATCGTCGCAGTCGCAGTTATTTCCGATTGAAGATCACAAACACGAAACAAGCTACCGATGAGATTACTGCACCGAGATTAGCACGATGAAATCAAGCTTCATCCAGAAAGAAATGAAGAAAAAGGCAAACGGAAACCCTTGGCAGAAATGGCGATAAATCTAAGAGAAGAGAAATTAATGGTACGAAATTGATTGGGAAATAGGGAAACAGATCATTATTTACCTGTTTGGATATGGATTGGATTTGGCGTTGGAGCTTAGCTTTAACCTTACCTCCTCAATGCCGTTGACTAAATGAGTGATATGCTTCAGAAATTGCAAGCTTATGTGGTCTTGGTACAATTTTTGTAAGAATTTTTACTGCAATATGCCCTTTTTAAAGCTTTTCTCCCATGTAAAACTGTACCTATATATATATATATATATATATATATATATATATATATATATATATATATATATATTCACGCACTTTATCTTTCCCTCTCTCAATCTGGGTACGGTGAAAACTTAAAAGTAAAATTTCCATGTAATTAATCCAAAAATAAATACTCATTATTTTATAATTACTTAGTAAGATTTGCGGAGTGAATTTCAATTCTACATATAAATATTCAATGTTTGGATTTTAATATTATTGTTAAATGAAGCTATGGAACAAATATTGAATGATGGGTTTTAGAATTGCATTTGTGTGTAATTGATATATACATTCTAGATTCGTACAATGTGGATTAGATCGGGAGGGGTCAAATCCAACTCGAATACGCATTTTTTTTATCCTAATTTTTATGTTGTTTTAATCATACATTTATATTATATTAAGCATACATTTATGTTATATTAAATATATATTTTTGTAATACTTTAATTTAAAAAATAAATCATACTTTCGGCAAAAAAAAATTAATTCGTACATATATACTTCTATGTGATATTACGCATACCTTTAAGTAATATCAATCATATATTTATATAATACATAAAAGTACAACTAACATACAGTAAAACCTCTATAAATTAATATTTTATAAATTAATAAACTCTCTAAAATAATAAAATCTTTCGGTCCCGACTTGGGCCTTTGTAAAAAATCATCAAATTTGATAAGATAATAAGATAATAATTTTTCGGAAAATCCCTTTATAAATATTAGGTCCCATTAAAACTCTAAATTAATAATTCATAAATGTTACAATTATAAATATTATGGTAATTTGCTAAAATATGAATCTATTGTTACTTGATTTTTCTTAAAATTTAAATGCAACGAATTAATGTAAACATGTATATTTAAGTAATTCCAATGAATTGATACATGCGTCCATAAATATAATAGTTAATTGTATACAATGAATTGATATTATACATGAATATATTTAATTAGTTACAAAAAATTGGTTGATGTATGAATATAATCAATGAAACATGTATATGAATTCATTTATTTTCAATACATATGTACTAAATTTACTGAATTTAAAAAATCTTTCTTTTAATTAATAAAATATTAATTTATCGATATATTAATATCTCTTTAAATTAATAAAATTTCATGGTCTCAAGCTTATTAATTTATAGAAGTTTTACTGTAATTAAAATGTATGAATAATATAACATAAATATATATTTAACATAACATAAATGTTTAACATAATATAAAAATGTTAAAGGTATGATTAACATAAAATAAATATATGTTTAAAATAACATAAATGTATGTTTTATATAACATAAAAGTCCTAAATGTATAACTGACATAACATAAATATATGTTTAACATAATATAAATGTATGTTTCACATAAAATAAATATATAGCATCTTGAGCGGATTTGAGTGATTTTGAGCGTCACCCACCCAAACCCGTAGGACATGTGGGTCGAGTTAGGTCAATTGCATGGAGGATTTGTACACCAGTTAAGCAAAAATTTCTTGTATTTTTTATTATAGATTTGAAATTTATTGCTCATATTCTTTGAAGATTCGGGTATAAGGAAGCACATCAATTAATTTTGAAGATTTAAAATTTTATAATTAAAAACAATATTCATTTAAATAAAATGCAAAATAAATAAAAAAATATATATATCATATGATATTATTTAATTTAAATCTTAAAATATTTCATAAATTAATAAAATAATCTGACAAATTATTAAAATAGTTGTCTATTTTTTGAAAACAATAAATTACATTTAAATTTTATTATTTGAAATCTTCTTAATCTTCATCTGTGGTCAACAAAATGTCTGTTTTAAAAGAGAAGTAAATATAGGTTTTATAGGTAAAATTAAAGGTAGATATAAATTTGAATTTATTTATTATATGCACTACTTTATATAAGTTACAAATTAATAATTTAATTACTACTTATAATAGTAATATTTTTTATATGTTTCCAAAATTATTTATTATACATATTTTACTTTGTTATCTAATTGGTAATTTTTTTTATGAAGTTTTAAAATTATAATAGTATTAAATCTTTATATAATTTAATCAAATTTGTAACTAGTCCAATATAATAATATAAAAAAATGAATTAAATGATACATATAAATTTATGTATAGTTATATCTTTGAAATCAGTTCGAAATTCGATTCTTCAATTTGGTACAGTTGAGTTTGATACAATAAATAATCGAAGCAGTTTGATTCATATAAAGTCAAACAATAATTGTTTGTATTTTGATACGATTATCTCCAAAAGTCATGTTCACCTCTTTCGGAATTTGATACTATTTTCTCGGATTTCCATGTTTCACCCCCTTTCAACCTGAACAACTAATTGAATTTTGTTACATTTGCCTTTTCTAATTATATACGTTGGTAACATATTTTTTTTGCTGGTTGGTCCAATAATAATAAACATATCACAACCTATCTCATAGAAAGTTCTTTCATATTATGCCTTTCATTAGGCAAAAAGATTGGACCAAAAAAAAAAAACATTTTGATAATGGTACCAACCCATTTTTTAAAAAGGAAAGTTCATTAACTACGAGAAAAATTATAAAGTTTCTTCAAAAAAATAACTGAACAATGAGGAATCTTGAAACAAGTAGAAAGAATAGCATGAGCATGAGCATGAGCTGCCACGTTGGCTTATCCATGATCAACCTAAATTAATAATAAAGACATGAAGAGAGAGTGTGAATTGGGGTAGAGTTGATAAAAAGGGTGAAACAAGTTATAAGATAGATGATGATGATATGTTCCTCCAATAAAAGCACAATTGAGTGGCCACAGACAATAGCACGTTACAAAATCGTACAATAATAAAGCAAGATTTATGAGCTATTCGATTATTCCAAAGGGATCTATTTATAGGTTGGCAGAAAGTTAAGCAAAAACTGACCCCTACACACCCTTCAATTATAACACCACTTCAACAATATATTCAAGATTATCCAGTGTACAAAATCAATCAAAATGAACAACATATAATTATATATATAGATGTAAATCAATTGGAAACTGCAAAAGATATGAAATGTTTCTGCCTCACACTTTCACAATCTCTGAAAACTCAAAACAAATTATCTATTCCCTTTTCTTCATTCAGTTTACCTGAACTCAGAAACTCTGAATGAGGGGTCTAATAAATAGGTGGTGACTTGCTTAAACGAAATAAATGGAATAATACTATAGACTACACAAACTAGAGGGCTGAAAGCCAAAACCTGGATGGCTACTCGTTTGAATCAACGAGCTCGTTATCACTAACAGGAGCTGTATCGTGTCCAAAATGGCTACTTCTTCATCAATGCACCAAGCTCGGGATCTTTGACTGGTGCAACTTCCATTCTCTCGAGCAATCTGAATTCCTCTTCAGTCAAGCTGTTCTTTGCATTGGTTAATGTTGTCTTGGGATGAACCTGTTTCTCAACCTCCACAGCCCAACTGTAAATTACCATGCCAACAACTGCAACGAGCATGCCCATGATGTTCTTGAAAGTCAATTCCGAGTCAAATAGCAGCCACCCCAACATGAGAACACAGACTGTTTTCATATGACCTAAAACTTGGAACGAGACAGCTGAAAAACGTCCAATGCAAAGGTACTGGCTCACATTGCAGAACACGGCCAGAGAACAAGATAAGAGAATAAACAACTGCACATATTGTCAACTCGTGTTAGATGTACAGATTCATGTATTGATAATAATGTTGTAGAAATGTAGGTAATTGAGGCAACTTACTATGGCTCCAGTAGCAAATTGGTACTCGAAAATTAGATTTCCAGAAAGATAGTAGTCGACTATAGGACCCAGCACAAGAAGAGAGCCAGCTTGAATAGGAGTTGTTTTACTCAATAATTCAAATGATCCAATCGAGTACTTCTTCTGCAAGGAGCCTATTGACTGCACCCATAAGAATATCGTCCAATCAGTATATACAAGCACACATATAGAGAGAGAATGTTATATTTCTTATTCGCTTTAAGATTTTCCAGAAAGGGTTGACGGTGGCCAACTGATAGGTGGGGAACACCAGAACAGAGAGTCCAGCCCTTAAATGGAGGAAGTGGGTTTAAAGCTTTCCCTTGGGACAAACTACACAGTTACCACAGTTCCATGATCCAGAAGTGTTCACTAAGATAATATCTAAATGAATGGAGCTAAGAAAAAGATTTAAGGGATAGCTGAAATACAACACTGATGACATGAATCAGAATAGTGTTTATGTGCTATCCAATGCTCCATAGGCCAGAGAATCTAACCAGAACTTGTTGCATCGTTCTCTGCATGGATAATTGGATATAGAGGCAGCAATAACAATAAAAGAAATTGTGTGTTGTTAACCCCAACCTTTACAATTTATTCCACAACAAGATAATTCTACTACTCATCCAGAAACTGTGAAGAATAAATATTAGCAACTAAGTACCAACATCAACCAGTCTTCCAAAAAGATGGTATGGGTTACCTAGAAATCTCAGACGAAATCCACACCTTTGCTTACTGTTGTTATCCTGATAAGTAGTACATTAATGTATTAGAGAAGAACAGTTTACTCACAATTTGCTGTAATGATGTCGCCAAAACTGCTATACATGCACATAAAAATCCTTTGGCATTCACTTTTACATCGGTCACGGTGCAAACACCCACACCTATAACCACTACCATGACAGCCACTTTAACTTCTTTCGAATACTGCTTATTGTGAAGGATCCATTCCATTACACAGACCACAGGGATCATGCTCAGTTTTGAGATCTACACAACAAATACAGTAAACCATTAGTTGAATCCAGGATATGATAAATTTACAGAGATACAATGAAAGGAATTAATCCGGCTGATATGAAAGGTTGTTTCAACAAATTTACTAACATGAGCTTTATATAAAACACTGAATCCTTGCGCTAATTTGTTAATCCATTTGTTTTGAGCAACATATCAAAAGAATTCTACCAAACAAATATCAATTATTTACCATAGATATCTAAATCCATTAGAGAAAATTGGAGCACTAGTGGTTGTACCTACTCGTTATAACTTAGATTCAATAGAAATTAATCTTCATAATCGAAGCCTAATTTTCCTAATAAGAAACTTGCTACAATGTAATTGTTGCATTGTCAGATTCAATTTCACCTTTACAGTGAAAAATTTGTCGAGGACAAGTGATCAATGCAATGTTCGAATAAGAGAAGCAGGCTTATCATGAGTTTGTCCTGTATCAAAGGCTTGCATAGGGCCATTTAGCTGGTATTACTAAATAGTAATACATAATTAGAATACCTTATTCTAATTTGTGTGCCTTCACTTGCTCATCTAGAATAGTATTTTAGAGTATTATAATACTGGAAGACTTGAGAGAGCAGCTTTTATATCAATATGAAAATCTCACCAAAGTGCATACGATAATTAAGTCCTACAGCTAAGAGGTGTAATAAAATTATGGCACAGGTCCTTCAACTGGAAAGCATCAAGACCTAATGTATATTGCAACAACTTTACTAAATGGTCGTATATTTGAGTCAGTCAATGCTATCACTCATAAATTAAACAATGAAACAATAAGATATTTCGACAAGTAACAACCAAATATTACCATTTCTGAAAATACCAAAGCATAACATATATTGGAGTGTTATTAATCATACCTGGTAAAATCCAACTGAGTTTAGCATGAGGCTGAAATTCATCCCTGTGATGGACATATTTGCAACAATTGAGAACCAAAGAAGTTCCCAAAAGGGCACATGCTTTGATGTGGACATGCCCGTAGCATTTGATATGATGCCAACAAGTGCAGTAACGGCAAAATGGAAACCAGTCAATGTCGTGGCTGCAGAGAGCGAGACATGAAATAAATACAAAGATTGTAGTGCAATTAAAGATATGTGATAGTTAGATATAGATCATAGAGATCGTTAAAGTAACATTCTTAACAAAATCTGTCCTAAGGACAAATATTGACATTGATAAGAGGATTTGATGGAAATACTACACATCACGAGACAGTTATTATAAAACTATCATCAGAAGGTAAGATACCATAAAATATAGTTCAAAACAGAACATTCTCATTGGAAAAAGTTAAACCCCAAAACAAGCAAAGGCTTTGTATTCCACATCAAATTTAAAGAAAGTAATATCTTCATTCTTTTACGTAAACACGCTAACATTAGGACTAATCACAAAAAGAACACAAAAAAACAGAGGCCCGATTCAACAACAAAGTAGCTGCAAAAAACAGAAGACATAAATTTTGCCATTGAAGTTGGCATAAGTGAAGATACGCAAAAAGGGAGGATTGCTCTGAGCTTCAGAAAAAAGATCTTGTCCAGAATAGAAGCTAAAATACATGTTCGGATCCATTGCAATCACAAACAAATAATCACCAAACTCGTGCCATAAATTAGCAAACGTTAAATGACTCCAAAAACTAAATCAGCATGCAACAACAATTCCATACTTCAAACGAAAAATTCGAAAACATGAAAGCAATGACAGAATAGCTAACGAACTAAGGGGCAGAGATGTAACAAATCCACTGAGAAAATATTTGAGTAATTGAGAATAGACTAACCAAATTAGTAATTGAGAATAGACTAACCAAATTTGAAAGCATATCCATTGGAGGACATGAGTTGCTTATTCGCCATAATGATTCCGACAGAACTGACGACATTCATAGCCCACGCGCCCACATCGGACACAGCCGATTTCTTATCTCCCTCCATTTCCGATCTTCTCTCTATCAGACTATCCCACTCTACCTACCTCACCCACCTGCTACCTCAGCAATAAACTCCGGCAGATTCTCACAACCACAACCGATCAAAAACCAAACAGATCCGCTCCGCCCAACGAAAAGCGGAAAGCGAGAGCAATGAGATGCCGAGGCAAAGATCTCACATCGAAAACACCACTCTACACAGCGAATACCGAAACAACCGACCCATTCGCTCAAAACAACGCAACCAGCGACGATGAAGAAGACAACCAGCCAAATTCTCCGATCAATACAACGGAATTGTGTTCTTCAACAGATGGAAAACAGATCTGAGAAAAATGGGAAAGAAGAAGTAATGAGATTGCAAGTTTACGAAGTTTCACGCTTTTTACCTGCCTTATTACAACGCCCAAATTTTGGCCATTACATTTCCGAGCCGCGGCCTTGCCTATCGCGTCTAATAACGGCTCATACCATTCTTTTTCAACATCTATTAAATAAAAATATACTAGTATTTGATTGTTGTAATAAGCTACTTTATTTGAAAATAAATTTTTATTTTTATTAAAAATCATAATATTAATCACAATTTTCTAAAATTGTAATTTGTAAATAGGTTTCCTCTAGTGTATTGTGAAAGTATGACTATCAAATCTAGTATAAACGAAATAAGAGTAGTGTTTGTGTGCACCAGGTGTATGAGTCATGATCCCAACTGGGTATACGGATCGGGTTCGATCCGATTTAACCCGGATCCGCGCCCTTTTTTTTTTAAATAATTTATGGCATAACCTGTTGTAATAATATAACATTTATATTGTAATAGTGTAACATTTATGTACAGATTTCATAATTTTTTCACTGAATGACTTATACTTTTTTCACTATAAAAATTCATGTAATATAACTCAAACATTTATATTGTAATAATATAACTTTTATGTTGTAATAGTATAACATTTATGTACAGATTTCATAACTTTTTCAATAAATAACTTATAATTTTTTCACTATAAAAATTCAATATAGCCGAAACTTTTATGTTGTAATGATATAACATTTACACTGTAATACTATAACATTTATGTACAAATTTCATAACCTTTTCAGTGACTAACTTATACTTTTTTCACTACTCAACACTGTAAAAGGTTATGTGCATATAACTAAAAGGTTATAAGGATAGAACTAAAATGTTAAGCTCGCTAAACTAAAAGGTTATGTCAATATACAGCAGAACTAGAATTTGAGTTAGGGTTTGGGCGCGTGAGACGCACGTGGGGTGCGTGAAAGACACTTTTGGGTCCGGTTGATCCGATTGTACGGATCTAGGATCCGTACACCTGGTATATAGAAACAATTGTGACGAAATAAATATTATTGTGAAATTATGTTAATGAGATCTTCCCATTATTTCCCTAACTATACCCTAAATTAATTCCTATTCTTGGAGAAAATTGCTCGAATTTGAATTCTAAAATTATTATTGCATCATATTCATTTTAGTCCAAAATAAATGTCATTTTTAAGTTTTATGCAATTTTATTTCTAATTTATCAATATTAATATTCCTTATTTGAAATTTAGATATTTAATATGATAGTACTTTTTATGAAATTAATTTGGTTCTCTTTTCAATTTTTAACTTTAAATTCCTTGATTAGATGGTGTATTTATCCAAATTTTTTGTTCTTTAATCTATAACAAAAATTTAAAAACGACATTTATTTTGAAATGATGGAAGCATGTGTTAATATAATTTATGTGCTAATTATATAAATGACATTATTAAGTTGTTAGTATCTATTGTAAAAAAAATCGGTATTAATATATATCGCATAGTAGTAATAATATATAATATGTTTAAATATCTAACATGTGAGAGTAACAAAAAATTTATTCAAATATAAATATGTCGTAATATATAAAATGCATAATTACAGCATTTTTAAATGATAGTTGAAAATTTAACCAAATTTTTGGAATCCGACAAAAAAATAAAAAAGAAGCAGCGGTTTAGGTATTCATTACTATTCGAATTAATAATCAACTTTTGGATGAAAGCATGTTGTGTTCGAGTTTACTAGATTAGTTCAATAATGTGAAATGAGTGAATTTATCTTGGTAATGGTCAATACAACTTTTCTCTGACTTTTGTCTACATCCATGAAACTGTATTCCACTACAAAAGAGCAATTAATCAACCAATTAGCGAGTGATTAAAATATAATTCAAAACATGAATTATGCTTTTTACATTAAATGTCTTGAGTGGTGAATAATACTTTGAGTTTAATTGTAAACGGTATTCATTGATCCATCATTGATTTGTCTTAACATGCACACCATTATATTGAATTGATATTCACACATTAATATATGTTCATAATTGGTAGAATAATAATACTGATTTAATTATATGGTTGATGAATATCATTAGAAATAAAATTAGCCTCACAAAATTCTTCAGATTTATAAGTGATTTGTAAGTTTAAAAATGAAAGTATATGTTGGTATATTGCATTGGAAAAAATGAAATTTGCACAAATAGATACGTAAAATGCTATATAAAGATCTATTGAGTAAAAACTTTTTAAAAAGTGAATATGACTAATAAGATCTGAACGATCTAATATTTAACTTTTTCAAAAGATAATCCCATAATAAATAAATAAAAATAACTTATGTTTCTTATATTACATGAAAGGATGTCCTTCAAATTTCAATTGAAACAATTTTTTTTATCGGTAGTGATTATATATATATTTGTCAAGCTCTCATTCATTTTTCTTTTACTTAGAAGAAGAAAAAAAGGTTTTATCATCATTAACTAGACATTAATTGTTATTGTTTTTAGATTTAAATCATGAGAGATTTTAAGATGCCATTTGTGACGAGAACAATGATGATAGTAACTCAACTACCAACATTCTACAAATAGAACCAACATTCTACAAATAGAAATATTTTGAAATTTATGAATCATGGTATAATACTGATGTAAGTTTTAAGTAAAATAAATGTATATATTATCGAATTTCAACATTACATAAAATATCATGTTCTGTGTTGTTGCCATAATTTTATATATAGTGTTATATTTTAGAGCCATTGTCTAGTCGCTATTATACATAATCACACATCTATTTAATTTAATTTGTTTTATTACTATGATATTATACCAAAACAAAAAGATTAGGTTATGTGAAACATACATTTTTAAAATCAATAAATATGACTAACAACCTCCTTACTTTTATAATTTGTACTTTTATTCCAAATTGCACAATACCGAGAGAACCCATTGATTTTTCCGTATTTCTTTTATATAAAATATATATTAAAAGGTTAATACCCATTTGCTACTTAATTATTATACTTTTTGTAGTAGGTGACTAAATTCACAAAATTTCCTATAATTTTTCACATAATATTTTGTATTTTACGAATTTTTTTCAATTGCAATCCGAACTTAAGTTTTGACATATTTTTCAATAGAAAAAGTTATGGAAAAATTTAAAAATGTAATTTAACCCTAAATATCAATCAAAATGCATAAGTCATATATCAAAACGATTTTCTTTCAAAACCAAATTATAATCCAAGTCAAATTCACGACTCCTATTCAATTTGAACTTTAATTAAAAAAAATCAATCAAAACCCCAAAATGATTTATGTTTAATTCAAATTCAAATCGAACAAGAATCATGAAATCGACTTGAGTTACTTGACTTCTAATAAGGGTTAAATTTAGACACATATTGAAAAAAAATGTAACGGTCCAAATAATAATTTGATGTTAACCCTATGATATATTATAAATTGGTTTTATATAAATACAAAAAATGAAGGGTAAAGTCTTGCGTAAGACGATCTCATGGATCTCATTTTGTGAGACGAGTCAAATTTAATTCGCTCAACGTGTCAAAGACAACGATCAATGGTCAAAAGTCAACACCCGCTCAACAAAGACCAAAGATAATACTTTTATGTATATTAGGTAATATTTTTTGAAAATATCACATGATACACATAAAAGTATTACACGATATACATGAAAATATTATATTATGAGAATAAAATACCATGTAATACTTTTAATACTTCCATATATACCATGTAATACTTTTATTTGTATCATGTGATACATATAAAAATATTACATAATACACATAAAAGCATTACATAGTGCATGTAAAAGTATTACATTATGAGAATAAATAAAATGTAATATTTTTTTAAAGTATCACCATGAAATATTTTTATGTATATCATGTAATACTTTTAAAAAGTATCACAGTATTACATGATACACATGAAAATATTATATTATGAAAATAAAACAATATGTAATACTTTAATATATATCATGTAATACTTTTTAAAAATATAATATGATACACATAAAAACATGTAATACTTTTATGTATATAAAATAATACCTTTATGTATATCATGTGATACTTTTTGTATTATATAATGCATTTTGAGTTGAGTTAAACTATAAGAAAATATGTAATAATTTTATATGTATGAGATAAACACAACAGAAATCTTATTAAAATTTTGGAAATTTAATATGAAATTTTAGGGATTATTTTTACACATCATTACACATATATTTCACTCAAAATCACATTAAAATAATATATTTAAAACTAACATATAGATAATAAGCATTGTATTTCGAACGAAAATTGACAATATATTATATAATGCAAAATAAAATTACTAAAATTACATCACATAATACATTAGTTCTAAAAGGATGACTTATGAGGTTCAAATATAGTAGATGGAATATCATCTTGATCCAAACAGTACTGATACCAACTCATTACATTAGAATACTTATTAATATAGTTATACACATGTCATTCATAAGTTGCTCTATTTCGTCCAACTGTTTCACCATGAATTGGATAGTGTATACTAATTCAATCATATTGTTGATATTCATTTTGGTCTTTATAGGACATTTGAAGATGTGAGTGATCAAAACATTTCGAATAATCCAACCAAATTGTGAACTTTCATAGATGTCAGGAACATATGAATTTTGAAACATATCACTATGATCATTGCTATCCATATTCATTGAATTAAAATTGACTGAAAGTAGTTCAATATATTCCCTCAACAATGAGACAAAAATAAATACTTCAAATTAGGAAAATAATGACAAAATCAACTTTTTTTTTTCATCAAAAATCGCGATTTTTGATGTTGCGATATTTTGCATATATCGGCGATATTTTTCGATCTCCATCCAATTTTGTTCTACACTAAACCGATATCGATAGCAATATCGATACTCCGCAATATATCCATAATACCCGAGAAAAAAAATATTATCCCCTAATATTCATATCACAATATTCATATCCATAATATATTTATGATATATCACGATATTTTCATCCTTGCCTATAAGACGGTTATACAAGACATACTCAAAGTGAAAATCCTGAATTAAAAGAAAGGAGGAAAAAGTGACACTGATTTTACACGTGTGTGGGGATGAGGACAGGGACAAGCGAGAGTAAGAGACTAAATGCCTAATTAGCCTGATCGTAATGAAATCCCTATTTTACTATCTTTAATTCGACAGCAAAATAACGTGTATAAAAATATTATATCAGATTCAAATAATTTTAATGATAATATATAAATCATGATATCTTATATCATGAATCATCATGATTATTTTAAAATCAATGAATTATGAAACATTAATTATCTTATATCTTATTTGCAATGATTATTCCTTTTTAATTTAAAAAAAATCAAGCAATATTTTATCAAGTATATAAAGAAATTGTTGGATAATGAATAAAAAAACAAATAAAACTGATTAGGTGAATTTTTTTTTTTTTCTCTTCTTATGAATAAATTAAGTGTTCTTAGTTGGTGGTGCCTCTTGGCACGAATTTACCATTAACCCCCAATCGCATTCAAGTTGATTATTTAACACACGTGCAAAAAATCAATGCCACTTAAAAAGGAGCGAGGGCAGATCAGTCATTTCGAGTCATGCTGGTTGGTTGGTGGAATGGAGGTCTACTTTGGGGTTTGTCAACTTTATTGGTGGTGCTATTCATGTAAATTCACATATTTGCCCCTCAACAAGACCAGCCACTATCTTACCTACCTTCCCCTCTCTCTCCTCTCTCTCTCTCTCTCTTAAATACGAACTGAAAGTGATTCAATATAGTCCACAACATTGCTGCTACACAGCCCAGATCTGATCTCTCTGCAGATCAATTGGGAGTTTGTGAGCTGGTTTGGTGAAAGAAAGTGTTGTCGGTAGCTCACATTCACCATTTTTCTTCATTATTTCAATCATAGAATTGTAGTATATGTTCTTCAAGAGTTGAATTGAATTTGTGTGGATTGAATTTGATTATTTGGTAGCTTACTTTGCTCGAGAAGTAAAATGAAGGTAATTGAGAAGATCCGAGAGGCAACGTCGGCCAATGACAATCGCGTCGTGTTCTCCTTTGAATTCTTCCCTCCGAAGACGGAGGACGGTGTCGACAACCTGTTCGAGAGAATGGAGCGGATGGTGGCGCATAATCCTTCGTTCTGCGACATTACGTGGGGAGCCGGTGGATCCACCGCCGATTTGACGCTGGAGATAGCCAACCGCATGCAGAACATGGTCTGCGTCGAGACGATGATGCACCTCACATGTACCAACATGCCGGTGGAGAAGATCGACCACGCGCTCACCACCGTCAAGTCTAACGGTATTCAGAATATCCTTGCTCTCCGCGGTGACCCCCCTCACGGCGAGGACAAGTTCGTCCAGGTTGAGGGAGGCTTTGCTTGTGCTCTTGATTTAGTAAGTATGGATTGTTTTAATGATTGAGTGCTTCAATAGATGTCCTATTGAGCTGATCTGTTAGTTTTATGCATGCTGCAGCTGATGGAAATTTGTGATTGTGTGTCGTGTTTGTTTGCAGGTCAAGCATATTCGTTCCAAGCATGGTGACTACTTTGGTATTACTGTTGCCGGTTATCCAGGTTCTAATTCTTGGTTTTTGTATAGTAGATTAAATGCTTATATATTCTTTGGTTCTTCATTGTCGGTGCCAACAACGATTACTCTAGCATTAGTTGAATATTGGTTGTGCTTTCTTTTGATGTTTTTACATGTGTTTATATACTGTTCTTGTTTTGGCAATTACATTCCCCGCATAGCTCTGTATTTGTTGACAATGCACTAGGATTCATTCTGATTGCACCCCTTGTATCATATATTCAGAGGGACATCCTGATGTTATTCAGGACAACGGAGTGGCACCAGCAGAGGCATATGAGAGTGACCTTGCTTATCTCAAGAAAAAGGTAATCTGCTTCCTTGGAATTCAGTCTGTTTAGTACTTCGACATTAGGAACTTGATTAATCTCAGATAAGTTACTCTCTTGAGTTACACAAATTTGCTGATGTTGCTTTTTCAGGTTGATGCTGGAGGTGATCTCATTGTAACTCAACTCTTCTACGACACGGACATCTTCCTTAAATTTGTTGATGACTGTCGTCAAATTGGAATAACTTGTCCAATTGTACCTGGTATTATGCCCATTAATAATTACAAGGGCTTCATTCGCATGACTGGTTTCTGCAAAACTAAGGTCCGAATTGAATTGTCATAATATCTGAAATCTCTTTTGTGATTGCTGCGTTATTTTACTTGAGGACTGATCTATTAGATACCATCTTCCCTAACTTCATGGTATTTGGTAGCTCTTACATTTGTAAATCATTTGAGTAGCAATACTCAATGGCTGAAGTCATGTTAAAAAAAAAAAAAAATGTGTCAACCTGGTTAGGAATTTAGAAAAAAATGGAATGACAGAACATAGTTATAGATGTGATATTGGCTATTGTATAGGATAGATGTAATGAATTTGAAACAGAACTCAATGATGGGTACGTTCTTTGAGAATGACAGGTTTTATAGGGGCAAATTTTCAGAGTTCTTCAATCATCGCTTCTGTTTCTCTTTCCTCACTATTTCTATCATATTCTCCTATGGATAAAATCTGTGCCTTCCATTTTATTCTTGCACAAAATGAGAAAATCTCAAAACTGCTTTTTTGTTGGGGGGGGGGGGGTATTAGCTTGGTTAGGTAAAACATTCATATCCATTAGGGTTGGTGAGAAAAGTTTGTACCGGCTAATGCATAATTTGATACTCTGTGGTAATTGTGAGATGTCTTCCTGTTGAGGCAAGTCTGACACTGCCTTTTAAAATGCAGATGAGATGTTTGGCAATTAAAAATGTGGATAAACAATGATTATCATGAGACATTGCATCTCTTCTGGTATTAGATGCTTGTAGGAAATGGAGATTAATTTAAACCAAAATAGTTGTAAGAATCTGAAGCATTTTATCAGTCTTTTGTTGTCTTTGTTTCACTTAAATATTATATTGGTTGAATGCTAGCATAGTTTTGTTATGGATTGATCAACTATTTACAGTCAGTTTAGATCCATCACCATGCCAAAGCTCACATGATCAGTTTAGATATAAATTCGAGAGCTGGGCTTTTAGAAAGTTTCCTGGAGAGCCATTTTGCATAGTAAAGTATGATTTCATTAGAACTTCCACCTTAAGTGCAAAACTTCTTTCTGGAAATATGAAGATTCAAGCATGCATGATACCATGATACTATTTTAGTGGTTCAACCTCTTTTGGAAGCTTGTCCCTGGTTCTCTTTTAGTTTCTTGTTCTCATCTCCCCCAACTGCTTTGGTAGTGTCGGACTGTGGTGATGAATATCTGATCAAGCTCTTAGAACAGCAGGGACAGAAGTCATCTATTAAATAAATGGAAGTCAGTATGCATCTTGTAGTTTCACAATCTGATTGTAATCATTCTGGGACATTTGTTGTTAATAGTAGCCATTGTGATGTCTCATTTGCTTATGCTTATGCCATTCAATGATCATTGATTCAGTTATTTATTCAATATCTAATTTTCTTCTGTAGATTCCATCTGAGATTATGGAAGCCTTGGAACCTATCAAGGACAATGAAGAAGCCGTCAAGGCCTACGGAATTCACCTAGCAACAGAAATGTGCAAGAAGATAATGGCTACTGGAATCCGAACTTTACATCTCTATACGTTGAACATGGAGAAATCTGCTCTAGCAATATTGATGGTTGGTTTTAATTACTTGTTAATTATTGTAGCTTCAGCACCCCTAATGTTTATGTGAGTAGGTGAAATTAAAACATGAGGCTTACGGAGACTTCCAATGCAGAATCTTGGACTGATTGAGGAGTCAAAAATTCCAAGGTCCTTGCCATGGAGACGCCCTACAAATGTTTTCCGGATAAAAGAAGATGTTCGTCCAATCTTCTGGTAAGGAAAGTTATTTTCGGGTTCAAAACACCTTCTTGTCTAAAGTCTAGTTAATAGATACCTGATCAATTATTCTGAATGATGCTAGGGCTAATCGTCCTAAAAGCTATATCTCCCGAACTATTGGGTGGGACCAATATCCAAGTGGTCGGTGGGGAGATTCTCAAAATGCATCATATGGAGCACTCACCGATTATCAGGCATGTGTTTTCATTCAAAACCTAGTATTTTCCAGGCTGCCTTATTGCAAGCAAGCATTATCCATATTTTCTGGCTTTGTGTTTGCTGTTTTCTCCCTTTCTTTTTCCATGGTTCTTGGACTTCCATGTCCTCACATTGACATCTTCTTTAAATCCTAGTTGATATTTGATAAATTATTGTTTTCTTTTCCCTGGATTGGAGAGATTCATCCTAATTTAGGTGTTTAAATTCATAATACTTCATCTTTCTATGTTGCAGTTGGTCTTTGGTGTGAGAGTATGGGTTTCTAAATGGATGTATGCATAGTATTTCCATTTGGACTAGGAATTTGAATGCATCTGGTGAAATTAATAAGAATGATGGTTAGTGTCTTTGGAGAAATATTTGCAGAATCTGGAAAAAGTCCAGTATTTGAATTGCTTGGTCTTTAGTACAGGGGAAGTTTAAAATTGAGAGAGTTGTGTAAGAGCAAACAAATACAAAAATAAAGTAAGAACTATTTATTATTCTGACTAAGATGCTATTAGTTCTGAAAACCAAATCACTAAATATTTCACTATGGAACTCTCGAACTTGAATCTTTCATCAACCTTTCAAATAATAAGATTGAGATTCACCTTTTGGATCAATCATTCAACCTTTAATTAAGAGTCCATTTTCTATATATGCATGAGTATACTTCTCCTATAAATATACGTATTTAGGTTGATTGGTGTAGTACCTAATTGAGAATGTCTATATACACATGTTTTTTATTTTAGTCAATGATATCATTGTTAACTTGTTAATACATGACCTACTCAATTGACCACAATATGTCATGAATGCTATTTTTCATTCCTCAATTATGTAAGAATTTAGTCCTGTGACATTTTACAATTATTTAAAGCTTCTGATATTGGAAACACCACTTAAAATGTTGCTTAGATTTGCGTTTGTGATTAGGAATGACAAGAAAAACTCAAATTGTCGTATGTTTCTCTGAGATTTTTTCCTGCCATTTTTTCAATCTCCTAAGATGTTGGCTCATGCAGTTCATCGATTATATCTTCCGACTTCTAAGTAGTCATCAGCCATATTGCTATTAATTTCTTATACTCTCTTTTACTACATTTTTTCCCTCAGAA
This sequence comes from Scutellaria barbata, assembly GCA_028654395.1. NCBI lineage: Eukaryota > Viridiplantae > Streptophyta > Magnoliopsida > Lamiales > Lamiaceae > Scutellaria > Scutellaria barbata. Next base: position 5,325,074 of record CM053652.1, read on the forward strand.
GGAAAATCTCATTTTTAAAGTTTGTAACTTTCTGGCAGTTCATGAGGCCACGTTCACGTGATAAGAAACTTCAGGAAGAATGGGCTGTTCCTTTGAAAAGTATTGAGGACATATATGAGGTTTGATGACTCTTTTCTTACACCTTTAATAATCTGAGAAATTTCGATAGTTAGAAATTGAGCCCTTACAAAGTTTTAATGCATCAGAAATTTAAGATGTTCTGCCTTGGGAAACTCAGAAGCAATCCGTGGTCTGAACTGGATGGGCTTCAGCCTGAGACCAAAATCATCAATGACCAGCTTTGTAGTATTAACTTGAAAGGTATTCTCACTATCAACAGCCAACCAGCTGTCAATGGAGTGAAGTCTGATACCCCATCCGTTGGTAAGCAAAGTTTTTCAACTTTTGTTCACTTTGACTGAATGTTTTCTAAGTTTTCACAATTTATGTATCTGAGCATATACCTGCATATTTGTCAACTTAATGAATGAATTGCTGTAGTCATGTATTTATAGATACTGCTGGTCTATTTACCTATATAATCTATTGTATATGTGTACCATGTTCTTTATTTCTAGGACTAAAAATGTCGTATACATCAAGGTGGGCTAATATGACAGGGATGTCATCAAGATGTTTGTGACTTATTTTTCTTTGAATCTGGTATCTCAGGATGGGGAGGACCAGGCGGATACGTTTACCAGAAAGCGTACGTAGAATTTTTCTGTTCTCTGGAGAGGCTGAATGCTCTTGTTGATCAATGGAAACTCTTCCCGTCTCTAACCTACATGGGTGTGAACAAAGAGGGAAACTTGATATCCAATGTCAACAACACCAATGTTAACGCGGTCACATGGGGTGTCTTCCCCGGAAAGGAGATAATCCAACCTACTGTTGTCGATCCTGCAAGCTTTACGGTATGGAAGGACGAAGCATTCGAGATATGGTCAAGAGTATGGGCTAATCTATACCCAGAATCTGACCCATCAAGAAAACTGCTTGAGGAGGTAAGAATTTGTATATGCTGATGTTACTTTTATGTGTATAATGAAGATTTTGCGGTCATAATCATAACATGGTTTTACTGTGTTGTGCAGGTGAAGAACAGCTATTACTTGGTGAGCTTGGTTGATAATGATTATATCAATGGAGATCTGTTTGCTGCTTTCAACAGCCTTTGAAACCATTTCATCTTCATTTGCTTTTCTATTACTAAGACCAAATCATTCTTATCTCATTGTTGTGTAATTCCCAGCTCATGTTGTAAACTTAAATAAGTGTCTTATTTTTATTTTTTATGTTATTGCATGCAATTGTTTTAGATTCTACTTATTCATTGCTTCGTATGATTCACGAAACAACGATGGAAATACAACTATTTAAACTCATAACATGTAGACATGTTGATATTCACAAATTATTTGAGTAAATTAACGTCATTAGTTATTTATTTTCTTTTTTCTCCAACTTCTTAAAATTGTAAATATGAAACCTATTGATTTTGATAATTAATATAAATTTATGGTGTAATGAAATTTAAAGTTACACTAATTTTAAGAAGAATAAGAAGATGAATTTATCTTTCATACACCAGTTGTATGGATTTAGATCCATGCAATTGAGTCGACCTGCTCCAAATTCATGTGTTTGAGGGTTTTTTTCTTTGCTTCACGTGTTGACCTTTGTATTGTATTAGTATAATTTTTATGTTATTTAGTATGATTTTTATATACAGGTATATTGATCTTTATGTACTGTAATTTATAAAAAAAGAAGGAATTTCAGTACAATTTGTGTAATATTACTCATACATTTATTTGATATAACTTATACATTTATATTAATATAGTCATATCTTTATATAATATATAAAAATACAATTAACACAACTAAAAGATATCAGTGATATCATATAAAGGTATGTTAATAAAAAAAAACCTTAATTTTTTTTTAAGTTACATGATATAAAAGTTATGATATTTGTACATAAATGTCATACTAAAATAATATAAATGTCACACAATTATATTATAAAATAAAATAAAAAATTCAAATCTTGTGAATCTAGGTCAGATCGACCCAATTGTATGGATATAAATCTATGCAATTGATGCACATGAGAAAAAAAGATTGATTAGAAAATAAACTTCTTAAATCAGTTCTTTTGTCTAAATACCTATCTAAATCACTTAGTCACAATATGTTTCAACTTTCACCCTTACTATTTCTCTTGATCTGAATTTTAGTATTTTTCTGATTTTTAAATATATAGTAATATTCGACAACCTATTTAAGTTTATGAAAAATAATTTAAATGTAAACACAGTAATCTAATAAAACTAAAAATAGTTCTTTAGTATAACTATCATGATAATTAAAAATATTGGCACTGTCCATACTGAATTCCCAATATTTTAAGATTTTCCTACTCTCAATAGTGCAGTGAATGATCAAATTAAATTCTCTCAACCTTAAATCTTTTAGTCTTCCTTTTCATTCCTTTTATTCATTTTTTGTTGAATATTTCTTTTGATTTTGGATTGAATATGAATGACAGTGAATGATAAAATTAAATTCTCTCAGCCTTACATCTTTTAATCTTCCTTTTCATTTCCTTTTATTCATTTTTTATTGAATATTTCTTTTGATTTTGGATTGAATATGAAATGACAATTATTATATTAAAATAATATAAAAAAATTACAGTATTTTTTTTACACTGTTGAGATGCTCATGATGGACAACGCCACTTCAAGTCTTCAACGCACTAGTTGAAAAGCTCTTAATATTTAAAAAATAAAGAACTAAGTAGTACTATTTTAAATTTCATTCAAAAATAAATAAATAGTAAAAGTTCCTTTTGAATTTTAATGTTTTCTTTAAAGAACTTCAAAATTGTATCATTCAAATAAAGTATGTATAAAGTACACACATGTATTCCACTTAAAATAAATATTAAATATATATAGTAGAAATTGTGGTTTTGCCCTAGGAAATTGCCGGCAGAGGGCGGGAAGAGAGAGATAGGAGAGACTAGAGAGACAGAGAGAGAGAGGATGAAGTTCAGCGTAAAGGCATGGAGCAAGGGCGGCGGTCGGGCAGGGATACTGCAGGTGGGCAGCTGTTCGCTGGAAACTCCAGCACTCCTCCTTACTACTCGCAAGGGACTGCCCGCTTTCATCTCCCCTGACCTTCTCTCTTCTCTCCCAACCCCCGACTCTCGCCTCCTTCAACTCAGCCCCCTTCACTTGTACGTAAATCTATCTATTTTACTAAATTTGAATCGCTCTTGTTGAAGTTATGTAGTGTTGTATCAAGGTTTTATGTTGCAGATTAGGTGTTCGTGTCTTTTCCCGGCCGAGGAGTTGCAGCTTAGTGATTTTTGTAGTTAGTTTTAATTCTATCTTTCTTTTGGTGGTTTCCAGTTTAGAAGGCATCTCATTGAAAGCAATATCTGAAATGGGAGGGTTGCACCAGATGCTTGGTTTGAAGGAACATGTTTTTGTAGCCAATCCGAGGGATTCGATTATATCTTTACCTGATTATCAAAGCACTAACAAGTTAGGTGCTTCGTTTGAGACTCCTTGTGGTCGCCTCCTGGTATAAATAATATCAGTTTCTTTATCAGATGCTTCTCTTCTCATTGCATTACTTAGAACTGGAGTGGTGATATTGATAATTCACTTGATTATTTGGTTTGCGGCAGATAAAACCAGCTCAGTATGCGGAGATGATTTCTTCAATGAAGCCCAACATTTGGACCACATTGGCTGATGAAGTCCCTGCTTGGGTTTCTGATAAGAGAAACAGAGCATCAGTTGATCGTACTGTGAGATGGCTTGATGATTGCTTAACATCTACTTTGGCTAACAATGTATGCTTTAGTTTTGTTCTTTTTACAGAAATAGCTTTCTTTTGGTGATGGGAATATTTCTTCTGGAATTATTATTTATCTTCTTGCAGAAGAACTAAGAAATCATGAGCAAGTTTAAAAATTCTGGCTGCTTTTTTATGAACTGTTCCAATGTTTGTATGCCTTTTCGTAATATATGAGTGGCATAGAAAATTACCACAAATATATTTTTCTCAATTCTGTTGAATCTTTTAAGATGTTTTCCCCTTCCTTGCCCTTAAATTATTGGGTACTTGTTCTGCCATGTGTGTCAATGTAGATATGGCTGTACTGGCATGTGACATGTTACATGACTTTGGAGATTCATTCTTCTTCTGCATATATCTAATTTTCAGTAAGTGATTATCAATGTGATCATTGGGCACATGGGAAAGTTTAAATCAAATATCTGAAAATTACACTGATACTCATCCTAATCTTATGGCGATTCTGTGTTTTTGCCTCATGAATTCTGGAGTAGGTTCTTTTTTTGTAAATTAACCACTTAAATACAGACAGGTGGAGCTGTATTTGGATCCATAGTGGGAGGCTCCAAAATTGATGAAAGGAGACGCTGTGCCCAAGAAGTTGCAAAGCGAAATGTGTCAGGTGCTTATTGCCAATTTTTCTTTTCTGTTCTTCTCTGGCAATTAAACATGGTCACCAATTTGTGAATCACTTCTGGTGTTTTTCTTGGTAAAAAGAAAACTTAAAGCTATTGTTTGATTTCTGAAGTTGGAAATAAGGGACCTAGAGGAGTGGGAGAAAATGAAAGTGTTCAAATTGGGATAATAATGAATTAAAACAACCCCCCCCCCCCCCCCCTCCTCTTAAAAAGAAAAGAAATATTAATAATGATGTCATAATTCAGAAAAAAAAAACAACAAACATAGCTGAAGCTACTCAAATTACGATTCTTTTTAATGCAAAGTATTTTCAATTTTATCAGGGGCATCATGCATCTTACATCACCTTTTTTTTTTTTGCCACATTTGACTACCGAATAATAAGCATTATGCATTTCAAGGATTCGATAGTATTTTGTGCCTAAATTAATTTTTTCCTTCCATCAATACTGAGAAGCTGTTGTTATATCATTTAGGTTTCTGCATTGGTGGCTTTGGTTTTGGAGAGACTGTGGATGAACGGCCTGCTCTTCTCAGTGCTATTACTGTATGAATTATGTTTCAGAGTATACTCGTTATGTCTGTGATTTTTCATAGTATGAATTGTTGCATAAAATTTAGGAAATAGCCAATGCTTGATACCAGAAGCGGTATATGCTATATTTTTACCTACAAGATTGTGTATAGGATGTCCACTCCATTTGGGAAAATGGATTTTTCATGGGATTCAAGTATAAAAAGAGTAATGCAGGCCTTCCAGATATTTGAAAATGAGAATTTGTGAGGAAAATGGTTCTATGAGACACAAAAAGGAAACAGCATGATGGGGTAACAAGCTGTTTTTAAGCCTTGGTATAGACTCAATTGTATTGATGTTATCTCTTAACTTTTAAGAATTATTTCCGCAATCATCTCTTGCTTTGTTCTCACAACTAGGTGAAAGTGGTTAAATCTATTTGTATGCACAAGCTTCTGGACACTGCTGTGCATATCACAGCATCGAAAGTTAGATGCTTCATTGGAAAGAGACCATTAGATGCTCCCCGAAATTTCCATTATCACAACACTTGATGAATTGCATCCTTTAATATTTACTTTTTTAATTGGGCAACTGTGATTAGAGGGCAAGGACAAATCACTGTCTACGAGATTGTTCCTGATCTTGAAAGTGCTAATTTGCTGTAAGACCACATGAAATGTTCACTCAAGCCCATAATTATTGTGTTTTACGAGTATTCTGTTATGAGCAGTGGAAGAGAATCTGTTAAAAATGGTTTCTTTGATAATATTTTGATGAAGATTTGTCCTGGAAGTGCTTATGAATGAGTAGAGGTTATTTGGACTGGACTGCTTTTATATAGGGTATTATGACAGAACAACAGTGATGAAGAGAAAACTGTTGATATTCTTGTTGATCCTTGTTAATTTAATTCAAATAATGCTGCCTTTAATTTGTATAATTTATTTTCTTTTTAATTGGATTTACGGGATAAACTTGCACTTCTGTATTGTTTTAGTAGTTTCTTTACATTTCAGGAAAGTTTACCAGAGGATAAGCCACGCCAAATATGTGGTCTTGGACTTCCAGGTATTCGCTAGTCTTATATTTGTTCTAATTTTCCCCACTTGGAATCTTTCTTTTTCAGACTTTTGCAGTTCCAGTGGTTTGAATGGTTAGTAGGCAAAACACAATTAATTGATACCATGATACTAGATGGCATGTTGATTGTATTTGATAAGTAGTATATGAACTGTTTTGCCTTATATAACCCAGTGGACTCCAAGGCACCTACACTTTTGGTTTTCTACATGATCCACCTTTCTAGTTTGTAAATGTCTTTTCCAGTGTTGAAACTCATCTGGTAATCAATATTGCAGAAGAAGTCTTGCAAGGTGTAGCTGCTGGCATTGACTTATTTGACTCCACGTGTGTTCTCAAACTCAGTTTTTCTGCTACCCCCCCCTCCCCCCCCCCTCCCCCCCTCTCTCCCCACCCAACCCTACACACACAGCCAGTCTTTCCCTCTATGAATAGTTATTACTTCTTACTAAATAATAAATGTCTATATTGATGGATTATAATAGCTCATGTCATTGTCTCTGTAATTTAAGTGGGGCTTTGATATAATGATAAAAATGTTCAACAGATATATTTACCATCTTACCCTTGGAGGCTTTGCCCTAACATTTCATTCGAAGGCAATAGAGAGACATGATCAGTCCAGTGACACTGTTAGAGATGGCACAAAGATCAACCTTAAAGCAACTATTTACAGGTTATTGTTCATTTGTTTCGGCAATATCCCCTTGAATTCTGAAGTAACCTCACTTTAATCGACATGTGCTCCATGATTAAAGTTTACTTTGTGTGAGTTAAACATTAATGGACATTATTAGTTTCATTTTTATCTGATTCTAATAAAAAAACTATTAACAAAATTCAAATTTTAAAACTATCATTTTCACTTGGGCTCATGTTTTCTAGGATTCATCACTCAACATGACAATTGCTATTTTCTTTTCTTTGAAAAAGAAAAAAAAAGTTAAAAGAAAAAAAAAAAAAAGTATCACTAGACTTGGTGTTTTGTAAAAGAAATAGAAAACAAGTTGCAAACAGTTGGTTAAAATATGTAATAAGTTTAGTTTTTTTTGTTTTTGTTTTTCTGTACATTTTTTCTTGCTTTTCTACACAGATGGATTTACATCTCTATAAATGGTTACTAAATGGTGCATGATTACTTTGGGAACTTTGGCATCCTTAGATATGCATGTACAGTTTGACTACATTTGGAAAATGACTTTTCTGGAGAGAACATCAGTCACAGATCCATGCAATCTAGACATATGACCTAGCACTGAAAACTGTATTTGGAGCTTATCCTCAAATATCATTTGCTGCACAAATCTTATAATGTTTGATGGACTTTAAAACATCACACGACAGGCTGTAGTGCAGAGAGAATGAGATTGACCTTTTTTTTTTTTTGGTGGTTTAGTTTTCATTGTAATTCATTTGCAGTGTTCTTCATTAAATGATCAGTACTGTGGAAATATTCATATTTCCTTGAATTTATTTTTACAGGAAAGATACCTCACCAATTCTTGAGGGGTGTAAGTGCTACACATGTCAGAATCATACCAAGGCTTATATGAACCATTTGCTCAACGTTCATGAAATGTTGGCACAAATTCTATTAGAAATGCAAGTACTGATTCCTCACCCCATTGCAATTGCATTATTAGCTGGTCATATATTCCTAACAAGAGCTCTCTGCCTTTTTTCCAGTCATAACACACATCACTATCTAGGGTTCTTTCGCAAGATAAGAGACGCTATTAAGGAAGGAACATTTGAGGAGTTTCGTGAAAATTTTGTGGAAACTAGACGTGATCATATCTATGCTGCTGCTTTGACTGCATGATTTGCACTTTCTGGGCTTAGTTTTTGTTAGCTCTCTCCCTTCGTTCCAAGGATTGAATGACAGGCAATAAATAGAGTAGAAGAAAGCTCCCCCCCCCCCCCCCCCCCCCCCGGTTTTTTTTGGCAACCAAACAGTATGAAGCTGTGGAGTTGATAGTTTATACAGAAGACATAAATTTCATTTTTGTGTTGTACTAATAGTTAGATTAAACTTTAGTATTTGTAAATTAATTAACTTGTATTCCATTCTGGATATTTTATAGCAATTGACTACTCGCTTTCTGTTTCAATACTACCATCACACTTTATGTTTTAAATATATTAATAATGTACGAATATTTATGATATTGTTTTAGGAACTAGGATATTGATTTGGTTTGTTTAGTGTGAAATGGTCCATAAATAACTAGGTAAAAATAAATAATTAAAGATTGACTTAGTTCAAAATAATTATAGTTTGTCATTTAATTCGGATAATCAAATTAACAGTTATTGATATAAAATATAGATTGTGTGAATGAAATATAGTGTAACCAAGCCTGGTTAGATAGCATTGCACGTTTACCCAGTCTTTTATTAATATGGTCTTTCTTTAATTATGAAAACTTGGCAATAAAATTGTGTATATTTACCAAGTCTTCAATATGATACTCTGAACCCTTAATTAAGTTTTGTATATATAAATTTGATGGGGTTTTCCTTCTGAACATGACAGCATGAGATAGTGTTTATATAGAACATAATAAAAGTTTAAATGAATCTAATTAATCTTAATTATTTATAGCTGTGGAAGCATTTATTTTATTCTGCCTTTTATTATCTATTATTACAATTATTGACTTAGGCGGAGTCAACTCCACCATTAACAAGTAAACAACTATGCTTTCACATATATGAATCCTTGAGAGAATCAATATACACATATATCTAATACATGTATATATATATACTAGTAGCTATGATAAGTCGGAATCGATCCCACAAGGAGTGTAAAATAAACTGTATCATCTATGTTCGATTCAATAAAATAATAAACGGTGGGGGGTTTCAGATTGAATAATCTATCACTAAATAAACTAATAACCTATAAAGCAATTAAACAACGAGAATTCGATAAAAGAGAATATTTCAGTTAATAGTTCAGTTATTCCCTGTTATCAATTATTCCCTAATCAATATAACATCCATTTCTCAGATTATCATGGAATTATCATCCATAGTTTAACAACAAACTCTGTTAAACCGAATCGTCTCTTAAGATTAGTTAAATTAGAATAAGATCACTAATTAACTCTATTCAATTGAACAACCTAGAATAAACTCTCTAAATTTAATTCATCGAATGCATTAATCATCAAGACGATATGATGAATTAGACCCCAAATACATAAGCTCGATTCGGTAACCTTATGATTATGCTATCCTAGAGATGCACGACATCTAGTTTACTACCAATGAAAATTAGACCACGACAATTAGAATATATGATTTAAAATTCTAGTAATCAATTGTCAACACTTAACCTAGGTGATCAGTCTAAATCAAACATCAAATAATCGAAAATGATATTCACAGATAACATAATCAATTCCAATCAAATATCGAGAGAGAGTTACTGAATTAATTAGAAAATAAAAGATAAACGAGTTTAAACATCCCTATTAACCGAAATTACGAATTAACCGAGCATCCTTAAAATCGAATCCACGAAAGTAATTAAAGAATTCATCATAAAACTAATCTAAGAATTTTCTCTCTCTAAAATTTTCTGGAATTCACTTTTTAACCTTCGTCATGTCTTGTCTTGTCAGCCACTTTGGGCCTTACACGAAAATTTCATTACTCACCAGATTTCATTTTATATTTTCAAGTTTCATTTTTTAATCATATGTAAAAAATTAAAAAATTCGTTTAAGAGATGTCTTTTATAATCCAATGGGCTTACACGAAAGTTTTGGCATCACAATTCATGTTGGTGCAAATTTCGTGTAAGAGATGTCTTTTTATATCTCAAATTTCATTTTCTAATCATTTGTCAACTCCTTCAAAATTCGTGTAAGACTTTTTTAATTTTTAATTCATTTGGTTAAGTCCTTACACGAAAATTGAAAGATCACAATTAATTTCGAAGAAAATGTTCGTGTACGAGATTTCATTTCATATTTTGAAATTGCATTTCATTCGGTTAAAAAATTACAAAATTCGTGTAAGAATATGTTTAAAAATAAAAAATAAAAAAGTTTAAAAATTCGTGTAAACAAATTCGTGTAAGCATATTTTAATATTAATATTTCATTCAGTTAAAAAATTATAAAATTCGTGTAAGAATATGTTTAAAAATTAAAAATAAATGTGTTAAAAATTTCGTGTAAGAAATTGCATTTTGTAATCATATTTTACAAAATTCATGTAAGCATATTTTAATATTAATATTTTGTAATCATTCGTGTAAGCATATTTTGTAATCATATTTTAAAAATATTAATATTAATATTCATGTAAGCATTTTATAATCATATTTTAAAAATTCATGTAAGCATATTTTAATATTAATATTTTGTAATCATTCATGTAAGTATATTTTGTAATCATATTTTAAAAATATTAATATTAATATTCATGTAAGCATTTAGTAATCATATTTTAAAAATTCATGTAAGCATATTTTAATATTAATATTTCATTCATGTAAAAAATTACAAAATTTGTGTAACAATATGTTTAAAAATAAAAAATAAATATGTTAAAAAATTCGTGTAAGAATTTATCAAAGCCAACTGATGGTCAAGGCTTATACGAAATTCTTGCATGTGAGTGTCCTTTTCTATCAATTTGCACAGGGGGCGACAGATGATGTGATGGCGTAAGTAATGGAAGAGTTGACTCATTCAATTTTTGGGACATTTGAAGATAAAATTATAAAAAATGTAGTAAGTGGGGAAATTGTTATATTTTTATGGCACATTAGCCACGTTATAGGATCTAATGTCTGGTTGGGCCATTTTCTCTTAAATAGAATGACCAATTTTTTTTTAATAAGACTCGAAAACTTGTATGATGTTATGAGGTAGGATAATTATTACTATAATCCCATTTGATGTTATTCATCCTCATCAATAATATTATTTAATTCGGTTTTATTATTATTATTTTGTATTTTTATTGTTGAGTAGGGGAAGGGGGGAAGTTGGGATTTGAACTGAGATTTTTTTTTTCTTTCTATTTTCCAACTCCAAATTGATATTACTACAAATAAGAAGAAAAGTCTTGGTCTTCAAAAAATTACTACGATAGTACTATATATATATATATATAGTTTATGACTCATTATTAATAAATAGTATATGAGATTTTAACTTTATTCATTTTAATTCCTCATTTTAATTCCTCCATTATTATATAAAAATAATAACGCATGATACACTGTACACATTTTCAATTAAAATAAAAAATAGAATTGAAACACATAATAAATTATAAAAATATGAACCGCTTGAATAGATGGTTGCCAGAAATGAAGATCATGAGATAGTATTTCCCAAACCATTAAAAAACCTTTCACATTCCCCTCACCCAAAAAAAAGGAAAGGAAAGTCATTTCTAGAAGTTTAGAAAAATTATCGCACAAACCCTAGCACATGAATAAATTAAGAAATTTGAGAAAATAATTTAAAGAAAAACTCAAGAACGTTCCAAAATCAAGAAACCCAAGAACTTGAAGAATCTGTAGAGATAAAAAAAAATTGAGAAAGAAAATAAATGAAGAAATTCACTTATACATACTTACATTGATATCCAATAATTAAACATGCATAAGAGTTAAATATATATAATTAAAAATTTAACTGATAAAAAAAAATGAAGGTTATAAATCACCATCAATAACTTATATTATAAAAGATTGTATCTTCATTTAGTCTGAAATAAAAAGACATATTTTTGAAAGTATGATTTTCTGATGGAAATTTAAATCCAACAATTATTTAATTGGAAGTTTTATTATCATACCTGATGAAGATTTGAGTACACCACTCTTTTTTTATATCTTCTCTCAAAATACTCTTTCTTTATAATTTTTAATTGATCTGGTGTTGTGATTTGAAAAATCATTGTGAACCAACTTTATATAGAGAGATGTAGAGAGTTTTTTTAATCAGAACTCTAAATTAGATAGAAATGGAATTTGTTTTAAATAGGAAGTTTAAATTAAATATAGAGATTTTTTTTAAATAGGAGAAAAATAAATATATAATTAATTTTAAGATATTGATTAGGAAATAAATATGAGAAACATAATTAATTTTAAGATATTGGTTCATACTTGAGAGAGAATATATGTTGGGCTATCTATACGACAAATAGCTTGAAGTGCTGCTTTGATCTGATTACGTAATCAAGCAAAATAAACTATAAGATAAGAGAAAATGCTCTTGCGTATCTGCATTCAAATAAAATTAGAGAAGTTTTTTTAAAGTAAAACTCCAAATTAGTTTAATAATCATGAAATAGAGTTTGTTTTAAATAGGGAGTCTACTGTCTACATTTAGTATGACATAGAGTTTGTTTTAAGTAAGAAGTCTATATTAGATATAAAGAGTTTTTTTAAAATAGAATTCCTAATTAATTTAATAAGATCAAAATAGGCATTAAGAAAAATGGACGGAACTTAAATTATTCATAATTATATAGTAGTTAGTATATAGATAGATATATTAATATATATAATTATATATATATTCTTACTTGGGGAAGCTTGTTAGCGAATTAGCTACTTGTACCAATTCCACGATCAACGGTAGTTTACCAACTACTTGAGTAGCTATTTAGCCAATGATTTTGTAACTTCAGAGTATTGTATCTATAATTCTGTATATATAAAGGAAGATAGTTGCTAAGAAAGGAGTAAACGAAGAGAAATAGAAATGGCCGGAGGAGGTGGAGAGGGAGCTTCTCTGGAGTATACTCCTACATGGGTCGTGGCACTCGTTTGCACCTTCATTGTCGCCATTTCCTTGTTAGTTGAAAAAGCACTTCACTATGCTGGCAAGGTATGTAGCTAATTCTTTTCACTTCTTTTTCTCTTTTCCGAGTTGAATATAATCATGGTACTTGTTATGAGTTTTTACAAACTGGAAACGATGATGCTTGCAGTATTTGATGAAGAAAAAACAATGGTCTCTCTTTCAAGCCTTGCAGAAGATCAAAGAAGGTGAGTATGATCTAGTTCAAAAGGATTCTTGATTTTCCTAATAACCCTTTTTGATTTTGTGGTATATTAACTATTGATGCAGAGTTGATGTTGCTGGGATTCATATCTCTGTTGCTAGTTGTATTTCAAAGTAGGATTAGTAAAATATGCATTCCCAAGCACTTGGCTAAGCACTGGCTTCCTTGCAATAAAGAAAAAGGTGATCATGAAGCTGTGAAATCCACAGCTCACTATGATTCCTCGTCTTTCGTTTTCCCTGGGGCCCGCCACCTCTTGGCAGCCGCATCAGACACTGCAGGCTACTGTGATGCCAAGGTTGTTATGCTTTCTAACCATGTCATGTTGATTGTCGGATAATGTTTTGATTATCAGCACTTACATGTTTAAGGATTTCTTCTCTTTCCAGGGAAAGGCACCATTGCTGTCTCTGAAAGCTTTGCATGATCTCCACATCTTCATCTTTGTGTTGGCTGTGTCCCATGTAGTGTTCTCTGCTCTTACAATTCTATTTGGGGGATTAAAGGTGATTGATTGTTCATTCAGCCTATATAATTTCTTCATATTCTGTTGAACAAGATCCGAAATCCATTTCTTTTGTGCCACAGATACAACAATGGAGACATTGGGAAGACTCTATTCTGAACAAAGAATATGATCCAGAAGAAGGTGATATGATAGTATAATACTCAATACAGTATTTTTCCAACTATATTGAAACTAAAACCCTTTGCTGAAACTTTTTGTAGCTCTGAATACTTTTATTCATGTCCAAGATCATGCTTTTGTACGGTCAAGATTTTCGGGCATTATGAGGATATCTTTGTTCAGTTGGTTGGTAAGTCACAAATTTGTATAAATTAGACTAAACTAACCAATTTAAATGGAATTCATTTTCTTGTCACAATAGTTTTACTTCGTTCTTTTTTCACCTTCAGAGATCATTCTTCAAGCAATTCTATGGTTCAGTGAGTAAATCAGATTACACCACACTGAGGCTTGGTTTCGTTATGGTAAAACCACTTTCAACTAGTTGATCACTCATTCTACATTGTTATGAAATACAGACTCATATTGCTTGATGAAACTTAATTTTTTGAGCCGTATAATCCCAGAATCATTCAAGGGGTAATCCAAAGTTTAATTTCTACAAGTACATGAACCGTGCTCTCGAAAATGATTTCAAGAAAGTTGTTGGAATAAGGTGAGCGTGGAAGAAACTTGAAATCTTAACACTAAGATGGTCTTCTTCTATCTTATGTAGCTGTTAATGTTCTTACCAGTTCGTTCATGTAAACTAACGCAGTTGGTATCTTTGGATATTAGTCGTGCTCTTCTTGCTGCTGAATGTCTATGGTAAGGCATCTTCAAGAAGATACTAACCATTCTTGGTTACAAATTTCTTCCTATTATAGCATCTAATCACTTGATTTTCTCTGTTGTTTATCAGGTTGGCATGCATATTTTTGGATCTCTTTCATTCCACTAGCTGTAAGTAGCACAACTTTAACAAGAAAATCAATCCTCAACACTTTTGTCTGAAATATCAAGATTTTGTCTTGCAGCTTTTGCTTGCTGTGGGAACTAAGCTTGAGAACATAATAAGTCAACTAGCAAGAGAAGTGGCCCAGAAACACACAGCAGTTGCAGGGGAGTTGGTTGTTAAGCCTTCGGACGATCATTTCTGGTTCCACAGGCCACGCCTCGTTCTCATACTAATTCATTTCATTCTGTTTCAGAATGCCTTTGAGATTGCTGTTTTCTTCTGGATGTTGGTATGGTTTCAAAACACAACACACTTGATGCATACGTTTCTCTTTGTCTTTATAGACTCGTTCTGATCCTTTAAATGACAGGTTATGTATGGTTTCGATTCTTGCATCATGGGAGAAGTTGGTTTCATCATTCCTAGACTTATCATAGGGTAATTTAACTCACAGTTCAAGACATTGTCATTGAGAAGTCATAGCTATGTCTTAACTCCAACCAATATCTTTTTGGTGCAGTGTGTTCGTACAGTTTGTTTGCAGTTACAGCACTCTACCACTCTACGCCATCGTTGCACAGGTAACTTCAACCATTTTTCCAGCCCTTCGATTTTCTTGATTCGAGGATTTTTGGCTCGTCTTGATGGCTGATGTTACTTAAATTTCAGATGGGAAGTTCATTCAACAAGGCGATATTCGAAGATCATATTCAAGCAGGTATAGTTGGTTGGGCTCAGAAAGCAAAGAAGAGGGTTGCTGCTGCTTCTAACCATCAAGACTCTCCTCACATTGTTGAGATCACAGAAATTCATCCTGCTTTAGTACAACGAAATGCCTCAGAAACCAAGCCTCCTACACTAGCTAATTAGATAAGGATGTGTTTGAATCGCAGGATTTGAAAGCTGAGTCCCTTGATGGTGTTTGGATTTAAATAAATTGGAATCACCATTTTCAGTTCAAATCACTTAATCCAAACACAGCCTAAAGACTCTTGTATATTTTTGTTAGTGATATTTTGTTGAATGATCATTCTGTGTCATCTGATTTGTTGTATGTTGTAATTAATTAATTTATTTATTAATATTGAAATCGTAAGAGACATAACTGGAATTAAGAAAGTTAATTTTTATAATCTATTTAATTTGGAGCGATTCAATAACTTAAAAAGAAGCTTCACTCAACCACTACTTCAATAAGATTAATCAAAAACCTGCTGCAATCAAATTTAGGAGAATTCAAACAGTCTGGAATATATTTCCTGCTATTAAACTTGAAGCTTGATAAAGATTTTACTAAAATAACGTTACATGAAATAAACACTCAAAAGTTTCAAATCACTGTCATCATAAGGGACAATTCGATAGCCATTCTCACCAGCTAGTTAACTGTTTTTGAATCTTCGAATTTTGAGACGACTTCCCACCTTTGTCCTTGTAGCTATTTCTTTTGGTTATAACTTTCCTTCTCCCACGGGCTGCTTGAATGGCCCGTTGTCGTTGTTTGCTCAGACGCTTAGTAAGCTCAGGATCGTCATCATTCTCACTTTCCTCTTCTTCTTCTTCTTCTTCAGAACCATGGCCATGCTCAGTTTGCACACCGCCCCCAGAATTATCATCATGCTCGACCTGTCTGTTTTCCAGATGTCCACCTGAGTTCAGCTTCTCGGAAGTACTTTCATCGATAATATTTTGATTGTCCTCCAAATTACCTTCAAGTAGATTATCTCCTTCCTGCAAGAACAGAGCAAAGTACATTCTGAATAATCACAAAGACATCTTGAAATATTCATCATTATTGCACACGCCAATGAAAGATCATCTGAAAAACCCTCCTGTAAGCAAGTTTATCAGTGATATCATAAATCTGTAATGGGATTTCCGAGTAACATTTTTGGTCATGGTATGAAATTAGAGGCAAAATATAGAAATTGAAAATGGTGCTATTAATAAATCTATTCAGGCTTGTTTTTATCGATACTATTGTAACTTTTTAGTGGCAGCATCTGCACTATTCATAAGACATCCTTCTGTGTTGGTTTAACTTTGAATATATCGAATAGATATATTTTACACAAGAAAACCTCCCCAAATCAGAAGCATCATTTAGCTTGTGTCCAGCATCAAGTAGATAACAGTAACTAATATTTTTAGATCGAGTTATATCCACTAGTCCCTAGGTATACAGTGAAATCCTAGAGTAGCAGGCTTAGAGGCTACAAGTTAATTTAAAAACATGTGAAACTTACCTCTCTAACCAAGCTCAAAGACTCAAATTTCTTTAGGCTTGCATCATGTATCGGATCAGCAAGATCATCTTCATCTTCAGTTCCATCAGAATCAGATACCAGATCTTTATCAACGTCTCCATCAACAAACTGTGTAATAAAGATCAAACAGGAGCCATTCATCAGACAACTTCAAGCTTCAGAAAAGAGCATCCAGGGTTACATTATTAATGAATAATACCATTCAAACTAGAAAGAAAACTTATATGATCAATATACGACAAAATAAGCTCTTTTGGACATAATTTGAAAGAGATGTTAAACATATTGTGTGTAGCTTATGAGGATGGCAAAGAAGCATACAAAAGAAAAGGATGAAGTAAGAATAGATAGAGGTTAGTTCAACTAATTGGAAAGGTATAGTCATTAAAGTGGTTGTGATATTCTATAAAGGTTGGCAAATGCACCATTTCAGAAAACTGAAAGTCTTGAAACTAAGATTATTGACAAATCTTGAGGAAGAAGGGCATCTATGTAGCATCAAATGCGATATTTAGAGAAGAAATGAGCTTTTCGAGCTTCAACACACGAGCTTTCATATAGCAGTGCTGGAGATAATTATCAATGTTGCAATAAAAGCATCGAAACTCAACTACTATTTGAATTTATAGATTTTTGTTATTTTACAGTGCAAAGTATCGTGTTAAGAGCCATCTGACAGAAGAAAGACCACTGATAGTACCTTTTCTATATCCTCTTGATCCTTCCTAGTGAAACCACTTGCTTCAAGTTCCTTGTCCAAGAAACCAGAAACTTTCTTTATGTCCAAAAACTCAGGCCGACAACCTTCATCTGCATCTACTTCTGAATCATCATCTTCAACTTCTTTTTCATCAAAAGTGAGGTTATACCTATTAGAAATACCAAGAAGACGATGTAAGCTAGTTGTATGAGGCACAGGGAAGAAAGTTGCAAGAATGAACAAGCAAATACTTTCCACCACAAGCATTACTTGATGTTACTCAAAGTAAAATAGGTAGTCATTCGTAGATTAAACTGTTCAAGCCAATAAAAACTAAGAAGCATCTATACTCCCTTCAAGGTGGAAGCATGAGAGTATTAGTCAGAAATTTGGAATGAAACTTTGATAATTTTAGTTAACATTGTTGGTCGTGTTTTAAACTAGATCATTTACATATATGAGATATCTAATGAGTTCTATGAAAATGAGCCAAGTTCTATGTGACCGTATGATTGGATGGTAGAGTATTGACAAGACATCATAAAAACTTCAACAAAAACAGTACACCGATGCTTCTAAGAAGCTGTCAAGCAATATGAGATAAAAATTGCCCTGCAGAAAAGTATTTTCACTCATTGTTTTGTTACAACTCAGGCATTTGGTTTGAAATAATTCTCTAACCTCTTTCTGAAAAACTTGAAGATGCATTCCACATCACGGTCAAAGTACCTGAAAACATGGAAATTAGTACCAAATATAGATTAAAATTCCCATTTTTATGTTTGCGTGAATAGATAGTCTTAATTGTTGAAGACACCTTACATCTTAGCATTTCGATGAGAAACTGAAACCATTTGCGGAAAATCAATCATTGTCACCTTCTCATCATCATCAATCTACAAATTTGAAGTAAACTAAAGTAAATTAGATTTTCATAGTGCAGAAAAAATGAGCAGCAGGGGTGAAGCCTCCTTGTATCATATGGGCTTTAACACCCCCCCCCCCACACACACAAAAAAAAAACCAATTTTTAAGAACTTTAATTACCCTTATATATTGTGTTGTTTTTTCTTCTTCTTTTCTAGTGTTAAAAATAGTGATATTATAGTAACCTAGCCCCCCAAATGTCAATTAGCCCCCTCAATATTTGTTGTCTATCTCCGCCCCTGATGAGTAGAACCGAATACATCTTTGATAACAGACATTAGCTATTAGCCAATACAAGTGGGCTAGTGCTAAGAACAGAATTGCAGAAAGTTTAATTATGAACTTGAAAACTCAATAATGTCATCTTGAAAAGTAGCGTACCATAATATTAAATTCATTGAAATCACAGTGAATAAGCCCATACTCAGCCATGCGAACAACAAGACCAAGGATTGTTTCAAAGACTGTGTCTGGGTTTTGCAATTGCCTAACCTGCACACTGTATAAAACAGGGTGATATTACACACTTCTAACCCAAGCAACATCTATAACTTTAAGAGAGAAGATTGGCAAAAGTAAAGGTAATTCATTGTCTTGGAAAGGTGCACTTTGTAGTGAAGAAATCACAGTGGATAAGGAAACAACCATTTCAAACACAAATGAAATTTAGAAAGTAAGCATTTCTACTTGGATAAACAATAAACAAAGTAAATCATATATTCAGTAATTTTCTAGGTATTAGTGAACTCTCATATCTGGTTAGTATTCAGGTCCAGAAACTGTCTTATTAGTTAATATGCAACATATTATTTATAACGTCCATTAGGATTCGAAATTTCCTATCACCTCAGTTCAGGATTATTCTGATTATGACAATCCCATCACTAACTCCAGTCTAAGAGACAACTGATTGACATCAATAAAACTAATCGGACCATTAAAATTTATATTTTTTACTATTTTTATTGTATTTTTCATCCACATCCACTTCAAAACCAACTTCACTTAACCAGTCCTTCAACACTCCTCTCCTACAGCAACTTGGTGCAAAATTTTGAAATAGACTACTTTAATGGAGCATAACACATTTTAGGTAATTCAACTCCAGAGCACATAGCTTTGCCTCTACGGTTCCTTTATATTCAGAATCAACCTAACAAAAACTCTTTAACTTATATTGCTGAAAATGAAAATTCAAAATGATGATTTATTTATTTGTCCTACTGAAATGGTGGTTTCAAAGCAGCCAGCGACAATCTTGCACTTGGCTTCTACAAAGGAATGCATCATCTAGTCACTTTTCACTTAAAAAACACAGCGTCAGATAAGCTAGTCAACAATCATATCAATATCATATTCATATACATCACATTGCAGACCTTCATTAAATGGTACAGAAGATGCCCATAGAGCTTAACACTTACAGTGGATAACCATGGATGAGTGACATGATAACACAATGGCGATTGCAGTCCACTGCATTTGGAACAGGAAAACCATGTTCTTCCAAAGCCTGCCCAGGAAGAAGCAATCAATAATAAACTAACTAGACCAAAAGAGAAGCACCTTCTTCCAAGTGGCAATTAAAAGAAGTCAACAGTGACCAAACCTTCATAAAAGCAAATTCTTTGAGGGCAGCAAGGCGTGACAAGTATAGCCAATTATAGCTACTACGATGCCTCAAATAATCACGTTTAGACTTGACTGCTCTGAAAGATACCCTACCAAGCCTGTGTAACTTCATAGCAAGCACTGTACCATCTTCCGTAGCAACCTCAAATATATCTTGAAAAAAATTAAACTTAAATCAGTATGGCAACTCTAAAACAAAATATAACAGTAAAACATCAAAAGGGTGCAAAGAATCTCAACCAGACTCCTTCCCGACACCAATTTGACGACCAACAGAAGTAAAAACTCCACGATTAACCAATGTCTTGATTGCAAGAAAATCATAGCCCAAGTATGTCAGCCGGAAACCATCATCTAGACAAAGAGTGTGACATTAAGACATCAATTCAAAAAATGTGTACTGTCAATCAAAATCCATCAAGACATCTATACGAAAGGAGCATAACTACATGGTTGATGAACCTAATTAGTAAATTTTTTTGAAAAGATACATAAAACACGAAGGTACAGTTCTTGATAACAGCAGCTTCAACAACAACCTCTCCTAAAAAGGCTTAGACAATATCAGAAAAAGATTTCAGAACTAACATTTGGAAGAGTCGTGATGCAAGAGCTTGTGCTTCAGCAAATTCTTCAATACTTTATACGTGCCTCCATGCCTACATGAATATACAGAGACACAGCATATTAATCAAACAACTCAGAACTGTAGTTATATCAATACGGAAAAAAAAAACTCACTTCAGAGAAGCAATTCGATCGATCAACTCCGACGGCACAATTTCATGCTACATCCATGAATTACAAGAGAAAAAAAAGTATTTATCATACAAAAATTAACAAAAAGATAAAAATTAGATAACCAAAGATTAAAAAACAGAAGAAATTGGCAAAGGGAAAAAGAAACAAACATTGCGCATTCCCATCTCGACGGCGGTAAGAACCCTAAAGTCATCCCTGGATAGATATCTCAGAGCGTTGACATCCAACTTCATGATTGCCTTTCACTTTGAGCAGCAAAAGTCGCGGCGTAGTATATATATCCGATGACGGCGGCGAGGCGGATTGTATAGCCAGGCGTCGCCCAATCGCAGATGGAGCTGGGTTTGGGGTTTATGATTTCACCCACGTGATTTTAATTTTATAGATTTTTCCTACGAATGCATGTTTATTATAGTATATATATAATAAAATGGCCAAATCAAGAACAGCGTCCGTTGTCGTCCAGCGGTTAGGATATCTGGCTTTCACCCAGGAGACCCGGGTTCGATTCCCGGCAACGGAATTCTTTTTGTTTTTAAGTTTAGAACAATTTTGATACTTTAATTTTATTTTAAGTTTAGAACAATTTTGATACTTTAATTTTATTAATAAGACTACCAGTGCGTTGCACGATTTGTCATATAAAATATAATTAATAATTTTATACTTATAATAACATAATGTAAATATATAATATACAAATATGTAGATGAATTAAATAAACAAATTGAAAACTCTATATTTAAAATAAGAATGAGATAAATAAAAATGTTCAATTTGACCAAATTTGTGCAACTATTAAGTACTTAAAAAATCACATAAATTAAATTTTAGTAGCTAAAATAAAATTTGAATCCTACAAATATTATGTATATTGAAAACGATATAAATTTAAATAAAAAACTAAGATTAATAAATATTATATTTTATCAATGTTCATAACTATAGAGATATTTTAATGAAATTTTTGGTTCCATCAATACAAATAACTTGATTATTCTAATATATATCAACTCAACAAATACCCAAAATCCATTGCTATTTGTAAAAATAATATTATTGAAAATTGGACTTGATCTAGAATATATTCAACACCCCAAATTAAGATAAATAAACCAAATCATTATACCAAGAGATTTTTTTTTTTTTTTTAAATAATCAACATTTTCTAATTTTTAATTTTAATTAAAGGCATTTTCTTTCATATTTGTAATTTTATTAGGTATAATTTTAACTTTAAACATATTTTTAACTCCCACACTTTAGCCTATAGCTCTAACTACTACAAATCAATTAAAAAAAGTATTCAAATTCTCTAACATATTAGATTTGATAAACTGCTATATAAATATCAAATTAAATATTATATTAAGTGGTAAATTTGATATATAATGCATTTAAAATGAAAAAGTTATAAAATTTGAACTTATTGTTTAAAAAAAAAAAACACTCACATCTCCTTACTTAACACAATCAAAATTACAAATTTAAATTAAAAAGTATGTTAATAAACAAAACTATAAATAAGAATGATAAATTTGATTTATCATGCATTAAGACGAATTTTATTAGAAGCTATTTATTTTGAAATTATGATTGAAAAATGCACACTGCTCCATCACCCCATCCCACCCCATACAACCAACATTTATCAAAATTATAAATATAGAATAAAAATGACAATAAACAAAATTTCAAATAAGAAGGAGAAATATGATACATATGCATTAAAATAAATTTCAAATGAAGTTGTTTAATTTGAGATTCTTTATTTGATTTAATTATATATTTTTTTATTAAGTAAATTTTTTATATTTTTATTAAATAAATTTTTTATAATACATTTCTATTTTTTTTCTAGACTTTAACATAAATTTACAATAACTTAAAGTTACATAAATATTTAAAGTAAATAAAAAATGCATTTCATTATGTATACAATATGAATATCAAATTAAAAATCATTAAAAGTGATTAATTTGATATATTATATGTTATAAATGAATTTGTGATATAGTTATTATACTTTAAATATTTGGTAAAAAAATATTAATATACAATAAATGTAATGTGAAATGTAATAAATGATATATCCTAGAATGGAAAGTTAAAATGAACAGAAAAATACTTTTGATATTTTTGGCAGACTATTCTGCTTTTATATATATATATATATATATAGATTTCATTTTTTTTCCAAGTTATAATAGGGCAGTAATTCAAACCTAAAGTCTTTTTTTTTTTCAAGTTACAATTTGAGATTTATAACAATTTTGATACTTTAATTTTATTAATAAGATTTTTTTTTCCCAAGTTATAATAGGGGCTATAATTCAAACTTAAAATCTTTTTTTTTTTAAGTTATAATTTGAGATGGATGATTTGAAAGTGGTTTTGAATCTAAGATCTTATTCAAATTTTTTTTTCAAATTGTAATTTGAGATGAGGGACTCGAATTTAAGACCTATTTTAAAGTTAAAATTTGAGACGAATAACTCGAATCTAATATATTACTCAAGATCAAACGTTACACATTAATAATATATCATAATTTAGTATAATAATATGTTTTTTTATGAGAAAGAAATGGTAAATAAATACGATTATAGCTTATACCCTATAATTAAAGTATTCCAATAAAAGGATCCCATTATTAATTTATTAAAAGGTATTTTGGGCGGTAACTAAAAGGCTAACCAAGAGAAAATTTAAGAAATGAAGTTATTAATATAATCTAATTTTAAAAAATAGGATTAATTTCAACTTATATTATGTAAGGTATTTAATTTTGCATTCTATTTTTTTTTTTTGGATCACAATTTATATTATATCTTTTGTTTTTTACTTTTTCAACCTTCTAACAACATTTTCTGGCAAGAATATGTCCACTTGATTTTCATGTGTTAATTGGGGATTATTTTTGTTATTTTTTGGACCATTAATTAATTCCCCTCTCCAATCGAATTTAACTCTAATTTTTCCTCAATTATTCTACAAATTGTTTAAGTAAATGAAGAGTGGTGGTGATTATGAGGTTCAAATAAAAATAAGATCTCTTTATTATTGAAAATAATTGAAGAATCGAATTTATTCATATCTTAAAAGTACAAATGACGGAAATAACCCTCAGTTGTACGTGAAAATCACATGATCTCTTTCTTTTTGATTGAAAAATGTTGGTTAGATGTTGTAAAAATAAACAAAACGTATAATATATATTGTGATTGGAGAAATTGATAGTGTAGTTGGAAATAATCACAATTCAATGCCATCACAATCCTCAAAACAGTTGCATTTTGTCTCTTCAATCCTCCCTGGAAATCCTCACCCCCTTCTTGCTCGTATCTCTTTCTCTTTCTCTCAAACAGTTTTCATTTGATCTGCAAATATAGTGATCATGGCTTATGCATCCCTTGCTTCATTTGCACAAATCGTGGATGAGATCCTGAATCGCGAGCGTTACTCCATTTCTCTTCCCCAAAGGCAACACTTAATCTCAGTCCACAGAAACTTAGTTTTGTTGCAGGAGTTTCTCGAAGATTTTCCTGAAATAGCCTACAGTTTGGAAGGAGAAATGAGGGATGCAGCTAATGTAGCAGAAGATAGAATCGAATACCGAATTTCGGAACAATTTCGTCGGCATCGTGGACAATTAGGTTATCAGTTTGATGACTTGGAAGAAGTAACTGAGAAAATCGAGTCACTCGCTGAACAAGTGATGAACATTAAAGATAGCTTGAGAATCAAAGAGCAGCAGGAACTCTGTGATTCACCTGCTGCTACTTCATCATCAAGATCTGCTACCATCCACAAAGATGTCATGATTGGCTTTGACGACAAATTGATAGCAATAAAGGATCAGCTTCGTGGAGAATCAACCCGCCTCCAATTTGTTCCTATCGTCGGGATGGGAGGCATTGGTAAGACTACTCTGGCTAGAAATGCTTTTGACGATTCATTAATTAGGGAGTATTTTCATGTTCGTGCTTGGGTTACTGTTTCGCAAGATTATAGTGCACAAGAAATTCTTTTAGGTCTCCTAGTTTCTATAGATGAATCTAACAAAGATAAATCTGGACAGAGTATTGATTTAGTGAAGGAAAAATTGTATAAAAGCTTAAAGGGTAAGAGGTATCTTGTTGTTATGGATGATATGTGGAGCACAAAAGCTTGGGAAGATTTAAGAATGGTACTTCCTGATGATGGGAATGGAAGTCGAATTATGTTAACCACGAGGCTATTAGATGTAGCTGCCTATCCCGACCGTTGTGCCTCTTATTATGAGATGCATTTGATGGATGCTGATCATAGTTGGGATCTACTTAGACATAAGGTGTTTATGAACCAGGATTGTCCTCCTGAATTGGAATATATCGGGAGGGAAATTGCGAGTAGTTGTAGAGGACTGCCCCTTGCAATTGTGGTGATTGGAGGGCTCCTATCCATGATTAGTAAAAATCCAGCTTCATGGGGGGAAATTGCAGAAAATGTGAATTCAAATATAGCTTCAAAAGATGGACATTTTGAAAAGATACTATCTTTGAGTTACACTCACTTGCCTCATCATTTGAGGCCTTGTTTTCTGTATATGGGAGGCTTTCCAGAAGATTATGAGATCCGTGTCTCAAGGCTTACCAAGATATGGGTAGCTGAGGGCTTTCTGAAACGTAAGAATAGATCTAAAAGCTTGGAAGACGAGGCAGAAGATTATGTGGAGGATCTTGTGAAAAGAAGTCTTATTTTTGTCAGCAAGAGGAAATCTAATGGGAAGGTCAAAAGCTGCATTGTTCATGATCTAGTGAGGGAATTGTGCATAAGAAAAGCTCAGGAAGAGAAGTTTCTTCTACATGCTGAAAAAGTTCTTCCACAGAGCATAGAAAATCAGCGTCGCATAAGTGTTGCTCATTTTAAAAAAGATTGCCTTGCAAACATTTATCACCCAGCAATCCATACTATTAAGTGCTTCCACTGTAAAGTAATTGATGCATGCTCTTTAGGGAACTATAAATTGCTTAGAGTGTTGGTTGCTGGCTATACTAGTTTCAAAAAAATCACTGATGAATCCATCTATTTCTTTCAGCAAGTACCTGAACTGATTCATTTAAGGTACCTTGATCTGTACCATGAGAATCGTCTCCCCGAAGCCATATCAAACCTTCAGAATCTTGAAACCATAATCATTCATGCATGGAAGACATCTAGAGACTACCCAAGTGGTTGCGCAACCTTGCCATCACAAATTTGGAAGTTGCCAAAACTAAGGCATCTTATTTCTTACTTTTTTGGTACCCTTCCTAATCCAGGAAAAACTCTTGCTCTAGAAAATCTGCAAACACTGACTCTAGCAACAAACTTCAAGTGTAGCAAACAGGTCGTGGAAAAGGTTCCAAACCTTAAAAAATTGGGAATCTTTTACTATGGAGACATGAATAAAGATTATGAGCTTGAAAATCTTGTATATCTGCATCAACTAGAAAAGTTGAAAATAAAGATTTATGCTAATTTTCTTTGTCAGGAAAAGCTTAGTCCTACTTTTCCCACGACGCTGAAAAAGTTAACCTTGAGTGGTTGGCGACTTCCTTGGGAAGGCATAATGATTGTTGGTTCTTTGCCTAACCTTGAAGTTCTGAAACTGAGAGACTTTGCTTGCAAAGGCAGCACATGGGAAACAGATGAGGGATATTTTCTTCAACTGAAATTTCTGCTCATTGACAAATCAGATCTCCAGCATTGGATAACTGAAAGCAATCACTTCCCAAGACTAAAGTCCCTATTGCTTTACCGTTGTTGGTGTTTACCTGAGATTCCAGATGTCATTGGAGAAATTCCGACACTTGAATTGATTGAGGTTGACAATGGGAATAAATCTCTCGTGGAGTCAGCTAAAAGGATACAAGAGGAACAACGAAGCTGGGGGAACGATGGCCTTCAAGTTCGTTGGGTGCGTTTGTGATCCTATGCTCTTTTTCCCACTATCAACACTTGAAATCAGGTTTGAGATTGATATCCCCTTTTGGATTGAATAAATTCAAGCAGTTTTATGGATAATAATACAAATGGTCACTTATCTTTACACATATTTTCGTTTTGGTTACTGATGTCTATATATTTTCACTTTGAAAATTTACCTTTGCAACTAATTTCATTTTGGTTTCTAACCTTTCTTTTTTCAATCTGGTCACTTGCCCTTAACTTTACTTTCGTTTGGTCGTTTATTTTTACAATGGTCATTTTTTCAAATGACCAAAACAAAAATCAATGTGAAGTTAAATGACTGAAGTGATAGCAAATGCAAAGTTAAGTGACCAAAATTAAAGAAAGAAAGGTTAGTGACCAAAATAGAATTAAAGTAAAGGTTAGAGATGAAAATAAAAATAAGTGCAAAGATAAGTGACAATTTATATAATTATCCTCTTGTTTTATCATGTTTTATTACCTGTCTATATTGTACTAGTACTTTGGTGTTTGTATTAGTCATAGATGATTCAAATGAAGGAGGCTGTTGATGGTGGAAGGAACTCTGTTTTCCTCTATACAGTAATTTTGTAATGGAGAAGTTTCTATATTTCATTTGATATTCTTGTAGAAAAGTTGCACACATTTTACTCCATTGGTTGAAATAGAGAAAGCTCCATAAAAGTAAAACTTTTGCAGTTAATCTACACTGTGTGTGCATTTGTTGACCAAGCTCCCTCAAGTATCAGACAGCAATGCAAGAACATGTGTATAAATTCTGTATGGTTTGAAATGACAGGGCCAGCACCAGCAATCATTCTTGAAACATGATCAGTGTAAATTCTGTGTGATGCACATCATGGGATTAGGTTCTTCAAACTAGACTCTGATTGATGCAATACGTAAATGGAGGATGGATATAGTTGAGCACAATCGCAGCGGTAAATCATATCATTATCTCACTTGCAATCCCTTTTCTGAGCAATCCAGTGGCCCTCTCTCTTGGATTTGTTTTATGAATGAGATGTACTGATATGTTCAAGGTGAAATAACATTTGCCTCCAGAATTTCAGCCTTTGTTTTAAAGAAACATCAGATAATTTTTTCCAGATTTTCATATTACAGAAACTTAAACATGGTTTTCTGGAAAGATTCAATATCTTCATCAGAAAAGGCTACCCAAGAAAGACAACGGTACTGAACCTGAAGAAAAAGCAAGGAAGAAAAAGATTAACAAGAAGCCTTCAAAGAATTGTTGTGCCAAGTAATAACAGTAATTGATTTACCAGTAAAATGAGAAAGAACAGACAGCAAAACTGCTAACTGCTTCTAACCCCAGAAAGACCAAACCCCTTAAATGCTATTGTAAGCTTCTCTCCACCACTAAACCTAAACTCTAATTAATCAATTATATCAATTGATTGAATCTGGTGAGAACGATGCGTGGAGTCACTGCATATGCTGGTTTGGTAGGACAAAGAGATTTGTCACGTTGGAGCTATTCCGACATTATTGCCCTGAATATAAGCTCTCAAATGAAGAGATGTGAACATCATGATCTTTCAATCACATAAAGGTTCTTTAACCAAGAGGTTCATCTTTTCCTGTAAAAACAGAAGCACGTCTTCTCTCCCTTCCTTCAAAAGCAATTGTCGTAGCTTTCCAAAGGTATGCCTCCCCGGGCGGATTCCTCTTTCCATCATATCTTCCATTAAAACGCAAGCTCTAGACGCATCACCCTTCTTGCATAATCCATGAATAAGTGCAGAAAATGTGTGCAAGCTCGGAGCAAACTGTTTCCTCTCCATATACTTCCACACCTTTAGAGCAATCTCGAGTTCATCTCTCTCACAGAACATCTTGATCATCATCGTATATGTGTCTGCATCAGGCTCACAAACTTTGGATAGCCTGCGAAACACCTTGAAAGCCTCATCAGTCTCGCCTCGACCAATCAAGCTATTTATAAGAATGTTACAAGTTCTTGAATTGGGTTTCACCCCCTTTCCATCCATCTCATCCACAACTTTATAGGCATTTTGAAATTTGTTTGCTTTGCAGAAAGCGCTAATTAAAGAATTATATACTGCCACATCAGGCTTTACCCCATTTCTCTCCATTTGAAGGAATGTGTCTATTGCATCCTCGATTCTATCTTCAATCCCATATGTATGTATGAGAACACTATAAATAAAAGATGTAGGCTGACAACCACTGATCTCCATCTCGCTAATAACTTGAACTGCTTCATCTGTTCTCCCTGCCTTGCAGAGGATGTCCACCATGATTCCATACGTCACAATATCAGGTTTGCAACCGGAATCGACCATTTCCTTAAAAATTTCCCTAGCTTTTGGCAAATTTGGAGCCCGTCCCCATCCTTCAAGCAAAATGCTATAAGTTTTCGAATCTGGAAAAAATTGATCTTTCATGGCATCAAAAATCTCTTGAGCTTTTCTAACATTCTTTGACTTGCATAAAGCACTTAGTAACCCATTAAATGCAGCAAGATTTGGAGGCAAGTCATATTTCTTCATTACATTAAATGTATACACCGCTTCATCCACCTTCTGGGCCCTAGAATACTTCCTCATAATAATGCAAAACGTCTCAATATTCAACATTCCCTTGCTCCTCATGCTATTCACAAGATCCCACATCACTTCATACTGCCTTATCTTCGCCATTGATTCAATCATGATATGGTAGGCTCTAATACTATGAGCGTAATGTCGTTGTTTGCCAGCCCACTCAAAGAACCGGTGAGCTAGCATTCCAGCATTTTCGAATTTCTCAAGGACTTTTTCCACTACATCTTCTGAAACCCGGATGCCACTCTGGTCAAGCATAGTGTCGAGGCCTAGTTTAGGGCAGGACACCATAATCTTGCAGACTCTTTTTATTATATCTGATGAATATTGCACTACTTCTCCTGAACTATAGAATCTACGACCCAACAATAATGTAAAACATAATTCATTGCAACGGTGACTTCTCAAGATCATGATGGAGAAGTAAAAATCCAAACGCAACCACCTGGAGGATAATGTTTGAGTAACTAAATCACATCATAATACACAAACAATCTAGTAAGCATTTATTCAAGCACATGGTGCACAAAAGAATAACAGGCAATTACTAAATTTAGACCATGTATGCAGGTGAGCATACATTTTTACAAGACATTACTACAATAAAATAAGAGATACAATATACAAAATATCTCTTTCAA
This sequence comes from Scutellaria barbata, assembly GCA_028654395.1. NCBI lineage: Eukaryota > Viridiplantae > Streptophyta > Magnoliopsida > Lamiales > Lamiaceae > Scutellaria > Scutellaria barbata. Next base: position 5,355,180 of record CM053652.1, read on the forward strand.
TCTTTATGCCTTCTCATAAACAAGTAAAAGAAAACTCCTAGTCCCATATGCACATAATTCACAAACACAATATAATAAAATAGAAACAGTACCTGAATGCTGAAAAGGAACACTTTCCTTAGGCTAATTTCTCTCTTTTGATCCTCTCTCGTTTCGAAATGAGTACCTCCTTTGTTTACCAAATCAAGCAGACCCACAATACAACAAACTTCTCAGACCCTCCCAAACTTTAATATTACCAATGAAACCCACATTTCAGAAACTTCAAATTCTTCAACCCTCAACTCAGAGTTTAATATTATAATACAAAAGAACCCTTTATTGACCTAAACCTCAAAAACCAAATAAAGATACCTCCCTCTCCCTGATCGCTCTCCTCTTCGATACTCTTTTCTCTCTCTTCTTTCTTGTATTGTATCTGAATAGAAAGTAATTTTCGTCTCTAATATAGTATTCAAGTGTACAGCAACTAATGCACAACGTACGACTACATATGTAGTACGTTGTGCTGAAACGATTGTAGCTTGATCTGGCAGAAGAAGAAAGAGTTTGGCACTATGTATTTCTGATTATAGAAGGCCGCCGTGGATACCATCTTTATCAGCAAACTCCAATTACCCAACCAATAAAAACTTCATTTTTCTCTCCTCCAAAAATAGATTATGATTAGATAGCAAATAAAAAAAAAAATTAGTTCGAGCATAGCACGCCTCGAAAAAATAAACGACTTTCATAGCTCAAAAATACATAATTTACAATACAATCTAACCTCTATAATTTTTACACTTTATCAATAACATCAACCCAACTTATAACAATTATTAATTTAATAATTACATATATATATTTTTTTTTTATAATCAATTTTTTATTATTTGAATTATGTACGAAATATATTAAATTATATGATATTCCAAATTCGTAATTGTCTAAAAAAATATTTGGGTTATTTGGATCCGTAATAGAAATTAGAAGAATTAGTAGAATATGATATAAATTATGAGAGATTAGGAAAGATAGTACACAAAAGAGATAATTTGAGATTGTAATTCAAAATGTATCAATATTAGTCTCTATTTATAGAGAAAAAAAATTCATGAATTTTGGTTTTTTTTAATAAATAATTGAGTGTATAAAAGATATAAACAAAATTAGATGAACAAATCATAAAATGTCATGGGCAAATATTCATGCCATGTGATAATATTTTGGATGAAAATTGGTCTTGAAATTGGTGCACAAACCGGGTGGTCAATCATTCCGATTTTACAACCTTCTCTACTTTTTAATTTTTTTTGCACGGGGTATGACCTCCTAATAAAGATGGTTTTAGTGAATATTAGAAGACACATGTTCGTAGTGTATATATATTTATTCAACAAATATTACTCCTAAAGTTCGATTATTGAATATAGTTACATTCAAAGAGTTTGATTTTTTTTAGCACCATTGCGAGACCATGTTCCACGTCTAAAGTTAACTTAAAATTTACAATTCACTTTTTTTTTTTTTTTTTTTAAAAATTGGTTTGTTTTGTAACGTATCTTAAAATTTACAATTCATAATCCAATTTTTTTTTTTAGAAAAATTGGTTTGTTTTGTAAATAATATGATTGTCTCACATAATGATATTCATAAAATTATTTCAAAATAACTTTTGTGTTGTATTTCCATTTTCGATAAATATATTTTATTTGGTTTTTCGTCAATTTAAGGTTTCATCATTCTTTACAAACATCCTACATAGGATTTTTGGCCGCGTAGATGTTATCAAACACCTCCAATCTAACCACAATTCCTTCCACCATTTCGATATGGGTGTTGGTGTAAATATACCTCAATTCTATGATTCTATCCAGATGAATTTACCCAAACCATATGATATATGACATGCAACCCACATTGACAAATTAAAAAAATATCAACCATTAATTAATTTTAGCGAAATGTAACACATAACACATATCTTGTCGTGATATGGTAATAACCATATAAATAGGGTATAATTAGCCTGCTAAGACTATTTCCTATTATTTAGATCGGGTGCTAAAGCCTAGCAAATCTTCCATGTTTATTTTGCAGGCCTCATTGGTCGTACATTGACACTACCAGTACGACCAATGTGGTGGACCTGAGCACAATAAAAGATCTGAATCCAAGAGGCAAAAGAAAAACTGAGACAGAGTTAAGACAATTTCAGAAAGAAGGCATGATTTCCAACAAACATTGCAGCAAGGAAACAAATGTCAGAGCGGTACACCAACAACACATGAAACATTCAAGTAAAAGTTATCTCCACTTTTACAAGCCAAACTCTTCTATCTCTGCTTAAAGACACAAGCAAGTGCACGAACACCAAGTCACCTCATTCTTCGGCAGCACTTGCAGCACTTAAATCCACATTAAGATCAAGAACCTGAAACAGGAGCAAGAGAATGTAAAAAAACAAATAAAAAACTAAGCTGCAAATTGCTACATTAAGCAGTGAGTATTGGAGCATTGATGTATATAGCTTTCCCTGGATGAAATTTCATAACTTTTCGATTGAAGAAAAAAAGAATAACAAATTGAAGAGAAGGTCAAGGCCCCGGTAGAACTTCTGTTTTTTTCAGTGAACTTTTGAGTTTACATTCTTACCTTTCCTGTGATCAGGGTATACATATTCAGCACATCATCAACAGTGGACTCAAAGTGGGTGGTTGCATCATAACTCTGCCATGTAAAGTTGTGTAAGTACATAAATGAAAATAACAAATAATCAAGCATGAATATCAAAATGAAATTCTCTAAAAACTTACATTAGATATAAAGCAATTGTCCAGAGAAGGTTCGTTGACTGGTTCAAATCTGTCATAAGTCTCAAAGAAAATCTCATCCACTGGTCCGAGAAGATCAATACCTTGCTTCAGTTCGGTCTGGGGGTTGTCGGTTTCTGCCTCGGTTGAGACAAAAGCAATGAATTTGCCTTTTGGAGCAACATTGTGAGAATAAGAGCAACAAAACAAATACCTACAACCAAACATATTACATCAAATGGTAAGAAGCTTTTTGAAGCAAATTAAAGCTGACTAGCTATGCAAAAACTGCAGCTGATATTGAGGTGAAAAGGCTATTGTAACAGACAAAATGAACTTATCAGCTTAGGCAGTATCCCACCAGCTAAATTGCATTGTAGGTTTATGAACTAGTTTCCATGCAGTCTTGTTTCGTGAATCACTCCTACTCAAGATTTCAACTTTTGGGTCATGGCCAGCTAGCTACAGAGTTTTTAAGGAGACATGACATTGCTCCTATCAAAAGCCAACTTTTTAGGGGACATTGCATTGCTCCTATAGTAACACTTCAACCTTTCCACCTAAAGAAATAGGTGGGATAAACATATGATGTTGCAAGTCTGCATAACATCTTATCATAATCGTCCATAGCAATCAGATAGATTGGAGCAAGGTTAATTAGTTCATTGAGTTTCTCCAGAAAACATTTCAGTCTTGAAGAGCCATCCTTTCTGAATACCACATAGCATGAGGTAACATATCATGTTGACAATTATTATCATTGTAAATAGTGAGCCACTGTCACAAAGGACCTCTTAAACTGGCATATAGGACAGAATGGCATTCTAGAACTTCACCAGGCTCATTCTACACCTAGAAACCAACATAACTAGGAAGTCCTCCAATTAACACACCCAACCAACCTAATCTACAATGAGATGTTGGTAAATCACTAGTCTTTTGAACTTCTATTCTGTAGCCAAACTCAGAACTCATTTTGGACAAGTGTTCATCACTGGCTTTCAAAGTTCAAACTAGTATAGTTTACGTACAATTTCAAAATAGACTGTGCTCAGTCTGTGAGCATAAAAAGATAAAGAGTTACATTATTAATGTAGCTTCTATACCATCAGCATCAACCAAGACAATGAAAATACTACATACATTTTTTATTGTCAGGCTAGTCACTTACATGTCTGATTTGCGACCCAACTGCTTCTGAGGTAGAATGACTTGAGCTGAGTGAGAGTCATTGGTATTTGGAATCGGGTGGCTCATGATAGCAATAGCTCTGGCGACTTTGCCAACCTTCCTAACCTGTAATGTTGTCTCATGTTAATGTTCATCATCAAAGTGAATTGACAAGTAAGAGAGAGAGCTAATTTTCATAATCAAATAATATGCTAGTGAAACTACAGAAAGATTAGCAATTCATCCAGTATCAACAAGAAACACTATGTTTTGAAGTAAAAAATCACTTCCATAATGCTTTCAAATGACAGAAAAGAACACCAAGTGACATATTAGGCAACAGTTAGAATATAGAATAAAAACCACCTCGAAAACGAGAAAGAAATTTACCTTGTTTGAGAGGTATGAAGGATCACAGACAACTTTTTTGCACTTAGCTGTTTCCCCTTCTGATGTAACACCACACACCTTGCCTTCCTCATCAAACTCCACCTGCAATTGAAAACTTTTTGTCATGGCATAAATTTGCAACCAAAAACTCAACTCCAACAGTTACTACAAAATTACATATCATAAGTGAAGGAAACAGATAAGCAGCAGGTATTTCGGTTGGCTGTACTTCCGAAAACCTATACATACTTCATTTAAGGTATTGATTATACCCCTTTAGCCTGCCATTTTCCAATGAAAGGGATTCTTCTTACTATTCTAAGCCTGATATTACAGTGAAAACCTTCAGAACATTAATGATGATCATTACAGTGAAAGTATTAACACAAGAGAGTGAAAAGAACATTTTGTTCACTACATACTTTATTTGTTAAAACCATTGAGACAACAAGAAATGTTCTGCATATATGCTCAAACTCGTATTGAACAGGCAGACATTATTGATCTTATGTAATATCAAAGTGGGAACCTTTATTACATCCTTTTTTAAAAAGGTAGAAATTTTTTTCTGCTTGGTGTGAGTTATAGTGGGGGTTTGAGAGGTGTTCAAGGATGGGAGTGATATGAGCACGGATTATTACCTTGCACTCCGGTTTATTCAACATGTAGGTTCCACCGTATACAGCACTAAGACGAGCAAATGCCTGATGACAGTAATAGATGTGCAGCTTCAATAACCAAATTACATATTTTTTATTCGTGTGTGTGTGTGTGTGAGAGAGAGAGAGAGAGATGATGTAGAGGAGCTGAAAATTTTATTAAGGCAGAAGCAGACAAGAAGGAAAGAAGCAAACCTGAGGAAGCTCTCCAAGACCATACAAAGGGTAGATATATGGTGATCCTCCCGCAAAACGTGCCAAAGACTCTGCATAAAGCTATCACCCAAAAGAAAATAGATAACTCTAATACACCATTATCTTTTGAAAATTCAAGACAAGAAGTAAACTGAATACTTGCTTCAAGAATGCACAAATAATTACCTTCATTCTTTTCACAGTGTCCAACGCTGGTTCATCCAAGTAATGATCATCTCTGTGGAGAGCTAGTGCATGACCGATAAAGTCGATAGTATTGTCATCAAGACCATACTTTCTGTGGGGATTTCGGAACATTAAATATTTAATTGGGCAGAAGAAACAAACTGATCAACACACAGGTAAAATTACATAAACTTAATCAAGCCACAATCATTTTAAGTAAAACCTTTAAAGTGATAAAAGTATAAGTTTTAGAGGGCATACGCAATGAGTTCTCTGGTTGTAACTCTAGTCAAATCCATTCCTTCATGTGTTTTAGGATCACTTTCATTGTAATCTTGGACATAAATGAAAAACTTTCGAGCACGCCTCTTTTCAAAGATACCCATGAGAGGAGATTTGAGCGCCTCCATGTCAGTAGCAGGCACCTTGTGAATCTATTACATTACATTTACCACATATGTCAGAGTAAAGCAATAATATTGTGAACCAGAACAAAAGAGCAAACATGTCAGACAAAGAACAAATAAAAACATATCAGTAATCAAAATACCTTTCCTTTGTTGTACACAAAGCTACCATCAACAGCCTTGAAGTACAAATATTTAGTTACATCAGTATGAATTAGCACTCGGACAAGAGCACCATTTGCCATGATATACTGAGATAAACAAAGTAACTTTATCATTAAACAAGCAGCAGCAAAGTATATGTCTGATCACATACAATAGTGAATAACTAAAAACACCTTAGGGATCATGTCAACATTATAATCTCTGCTGGAACCCAAGTGGGCTGGAGGCTTATCACTTCCTCTAAACCTCTTCCATAGCTGAGTGATTGAAAAGATGTGCATCAAACCATAAAAAGTAAGGACTGTGTATAATCTTACTTCACTATATGTGATGGGATGTAAAGTAGCACCAGACATGTCTTTCAAAATGAAGAAATGAATACCTGAATAAGATTAAGTGAAGTTGCCTCCCCACCATAGTAGTCATTGCGATCCATGTGCAGAACCTATTAGCAAATTCAATGAAACATCAAGCCACAATAAATTACAAGAGAACACTAATGGTCACAAAAATTTAGTGGAAAGATTATGACATTCAAGGAAAATATGACAGATAAACATCTGAAGTAATACCATCAATCAGGAGTTGCACATATATGAGAAGAAACTAACTACATGTATAGATAAAAAATAAAAATAAAAAATAATAAAAAAAAAAACTAGAAGATGAAAGTATCACTTATTTATTTTTGGGAAACACATCAAATCAGGGGGAGCTTGATATACCAACTTGTGCAGATTATGGATCTTAAGATATCTGATAAAGCCCACAACTTCATAAAAACATAAGAATATGTGAAGGAGAAAACTATTTAAAGACTTCACTGAACATCTCCATTCATGCAAAATTGTACGACTACTCTAGAGAATATGATTTAGAATAGGAATGACCATACTTCTCAAGCAAATAATGAGATGTCCTATACATACCAACCACAAAAAGGCAGATTTAAGATTTACAGACATATAGAAGTGACCAGTAACTTTCCTACACAAATATCAAAAAATTAGAACATACTTAGAAATAAACTTAATAAAAATATTTGAAATTGCAGCAGGGAACATAATGTAGAGAAATTTTGGACTCAAGTATGTCAATGACAGGATGTTTTATGAGAACACTGATCAAATGCCTCAAACTAAAATGCAGGCCCAATATATAAGGGTAACAAAAAATGTGTTTTTCTAAAAGAGTGCAGGCAATGAAACAAGCCTCATCACATTAGTTAAAAAAAAAAAATGTCTGAACTTCATGACAACAACTCATTTTCGGCATGAACTCACAATCCGTGCCAAAATGTCCCAGTGTCTGAAAGAAAGAAATAAAAATAATAATCTAACACCCGCTTACAGGGAAACTAACAGGTTACATTAGCTGAACAATCACAATCAAAACTCAATAACATCAGATGTGACCTATCAAATAAACAGAAATGATCATGAATTCATGTGGAGCCCAGCTGATTCACAAGAACAGAAAAAATGAGCAGAATCACCAGATCATTTTCAAAGTCAAATAATGTGTTGCTTACAAAGCTGGAAAACATTCCAGAACAACAGATCAAACACAAAAAAACAACACCGTATCCAATCTAACAATAAACATAACCAAATGATCCATTCCAGCAACCAAATGTCAGATGAATCGGAAAAATCAATACCCATGTGATCACAAATTCAAAATACGAAATCTAGAAAACTAACAAATCATCAACTACAGAGCATTTCAATTCAACACACAAACACACACCTTAAGACCATCGACGGATAGAAGTCCGCTGAGGATGCATTCCTTGAGACCGGTTCCCAGCACAATCACGTCGTACTCTTCATCCATCTAAACTGAAACTTGAACAACCCAAACAAAAACAGAGAAATGATAATCTTACAGAAACAGATCAATCAGATCAACGAGATGATGATAAATGACTAGGGTTTTCTCCAAGAGTCGGAAGGGGTGAGATTTCCTCGTATTGTCTATGCGACATCACATACATACATATTTATACAGGTATATATATCTATACGAGAAAGTATAATGATTTTTCTGCTTTTTGTTCTTTTATTTTTTGTTTTTTATTTTAATTTTTTAATACTCCATTACCTTACTACTACTATTGTTATTATTATTTATATAATAATAAGAAAATGAGTGATTTGCATATGGATCCTCAAAATATCCATAATTATTGCACCACGCCCTTGAAACTTAAAAATAGCACTTTAGACCATCAAAACTAAAAATTATTGGCATCTCTCTTGTTCTAAAAGTGCACTTTCATAAGAGCCAATTCATAAATTGTTTTTCTTTAATTTTGCTTCTCATAAAAGCAAATTCATAGAATAATTTTTTTAATTGATTCGTTAGAGTGGATATAAAATCAATTATTTTAATAAGGAATATGTCTATGAATTCTCATTTCAAAATTTTTAATTCTATATCTTTACTATCCATATATACATAATTTAAATGTCATCAAGTATAATGACTTTAAAATGTGACCATTTTTTTAAGAGTTTAACACTATTAAATAAGTATTCATTATTATTATTATTTATCACATTTATTCATCAGTATTTTTGTTCATTGTATCATAGAAAAATACTCTTTATAAGCATGTCTTTGTATATTTTCATATTTTGTCAATTTTTAACTTTTTATTCTACGGTGATTGAATGAAAGTGCATTCTTATAAATTATTAAATTCTATTCATACTTTTGTTAATTAAGCTTCTTTATTTGCTAAGCTTGTATTCTACGGTGTTGGTTGCTATTAATCAAATTAATCATCCAAATAACTAATCAGTAACCATATGTTTGTTATCAAGACATCAATAAAATTTTCAATTAAAATACAACTTTCACTTTATATATATATTGACAAAAACTCTTTTAAAATTGTTCACGATTTTGAGATTGGTCTCACAAAAAACAATGAGATTTAGTTATAAGTTAACAAATATTAAATGATTAAAACTCAAAAATACATACTTTTCTTATTTGTTGATCTACTTTTCAATCTTTCTATATCGGGCGACGGAAAATTAAAGAAATAAAAGTACCCAACTTAAAAGATTATCATAATATAATCACAAGATAATTTGTTTATATAAATGACCAATTATGTAACTGAAATTTTGATGAAGTAATCTTCACATTGTTTTTCAGCTGTAAACTACCTTGTAGGGTCCATATCGTCAATTGTTGGACATTTTGCCGGTGTAATTTGATATATTTATATCTTAAAGGTGCTGAGTGCAAAATTGGACCACTTCAAAGGTGTACAGTGGAAATTGCCCTAAGAAAAAAAAAAGTTGAATAAAGGAATATCTTTAGGGAACGGAAGGAATAAAATTGTAATGCGCAAAACTCACAAGCAAACATTCATATTCTTAGATCACAATTGGTATAAATTCCTAAAATTGAACCAATTTTATTTTTACAAATTTATTCATGAATTATGAGTTGTATGTGGTGAATTGACTCGTTAAATTAGATTAGATACGTAAGATGATATTGTAAAAATCACACTCTTGATATATAAATGTATGAGATAATTAGTATTTTTGATCTTCTGATTTTACCTCTTGTTTAATTATTTATTTATTTATGTTTTTATTTTAATCATATAGCTTAAAAAATATATCAAATTAAGTGGCCTTATGTTGTTTACTTGTCATCCTAACTTATGTATTCACAAATTTTGATTGACATCAATATTTATATGTAAAATAAAATATAATCTATAAAAAAAGTTGTAACAAAAATTGAAAATAAGAAGTATTCCCACCAAAATTCTTGGAAGCTTATAAATGGTTTTGTAGAAGAACAATATATTTCTAGATGCAATTACATTTTTTATGTATAATATATTAAAATAAATGTCATGTTCAGAATTTCTTAATTAAAAAAAATAGGTCATGATTCATGATACATGAATTGAAATTTATAAATTTTGTTGCATTTAATTATGCATTGGTGTTTCGAATAAAAAACAGCATAAAATAACATTATGCAATGGTGTTGCCATTTCCTTTCCGAATTAAAAATAACATAAAATAAAAGTTTGCATTTGATGTTCTGGGAGAGGAAGGCCCAATAATTGTTGTTCAGTTGATGGGCTAAATAGTGGCAACTCTAAGGCCCATATCATCTATTGGATGGTACTTTTAAGGGCTTTTTATGGGCTCAAATGGGTCTTTGTAACAATAAGTTCAATTTAATTATGTTCGTCATGATTCATGAAACATTTATCCAACAATCAATAAAACATTTATCCAACAATCAATCAAAAATGCATATAGAGGAATCAGGTCTGTTATCTTACCACTATAAACATATATTCATACGTCCACCTCTGGATGTAGGAATAGCGACATGTACTAAATGTCATATTCAAGTCAAGAAATTTACGTCGAAGTGTCCTGATAAATGATGATTTAGACGAGATATAAATTTATACATTAATAATAGACATATTAAAACATATTCATGGTGGATCGAAGATCATTATTTATAGAGCAACCCACTTGAAATTTGAGTTTTTTAAAATCTCTCTCTCATATATATATATATATATATATATATATATTTACATAATTTTAGAATATGTTAAGTAAAAATCCATTTTTAAGGTATTGGTGAATAAAAAACACACAATGTAGAAATCTATAACTAATTAAATGACGGGAAGATAAAGGAAGAAGTCAGAAAAATAAATAAAAATGAGTATGACTGCTGTACACCTGGTGTACATACAATCCGGGTCGACCCGGGTCGATCCGGATCCGCGCACTTTTGCTTTTATTTATTTTTTTTTTTGATTTTTTTATTCCAGGGCAAAACCTTTATGTACAAAGTTGGTGACCTTTATATACAAATTGTGTGACCTTTATGTATAAATAACTTAGAAAAAAATGAAGAATTTCAACAAAATTTGTACATAGATACCTTTATGTTATATTCATATGACCTTTATATATATTTATGTGACCTTTATGTATAAATATTCATACCTTTATATATCTTTTATATATTACATAAAGGTATGAATATTTGTACATAAAGGTCATATAAAATATATATAAAGGCCACATGAATATTACATAAAGGTATCTATGTACAAATTTGGCTGAAATTCTTCCTTTTTTTTCTAAGTTATAATGCATAAAGGTCACAACATTTATACATAAAGGTCACAACATTTGTATATAAAGGTCACCAAATTTGTACATAAAGGTCAAGGCATAAAATTAAAAAAAAAAAAAAAAAGAAATTCCTGGATCCGGGTCGACCCGACCCGGATTGCACGGATCTTAGATCCGTGCACCAGGTGCACAGGAGAATTTGTGAATAAAAATATATAAAAAAATATCTACTTAAAATAATCCACATAACATAGGGTCATTCTATAATATATCAATGGTATTAATACGCCGATAGCCTTAACCATTAAATCTTCAATCATTGCATTCTAAACCCTTTATTTTCAATTTACCTTTTTTATCTTACTTCAAAAGTTACTTTAGTAAATTATAAAAATTCCCCTAAATAGTCTAGTTTAATAAAGCAATGTAGTTTATATCTACCTTATTTAATAATTGTATTTATCCGTCAATAGCAACCATAAAATCACAATTAAATCTTTTTGTATTATGGAGCATGTGATGACGAATCATTTGAGACCCATATTAGATATGTTTTATTTTGTGTAGATGTAATTCTCTTATTAGCAAAATTGTCATGAACATATATGCAACCATGGTTTTGTATGCATGATTAACTTTAAGAAAATATATGCATTTTGATTTAAATACTAATATTAAATATTAAAATAAATTGTAACATTTATATTTAATTTAATTTCATATTTAGTATTAGTATTTAAATTAATCGTGTTGCTTAATTTAATTAAATATTATATTACAAATAGTAATTTTAGTCGAAACAAATATTAATTATTTTGATCATATCACTGGTTTAAAGGAAATATTGAATTACAAAATATTTAATTTATAGCACCATTGTATAATTTAGATGAAATTTCGTATGTGAAGTCATTTTTTAATTTGATGTGATGTCTTAATATACAATTAACATTAAGAAAATATATACATTTCGATTTAAATACTAACATTAAATATTAAAATAAATTTTAACGTTTCAATTTAATTTAATTTTATATTTAATATTAGTATTTAAATTAATCGTATTGTTTAATTTAATTAAATACTACATTACAAATATTAATTTAATTAAATACTATATTACAAATATTAATTTTAGCCGAAATAAATATTAATTATCTTGATCACGCCACTAGTTTAAAGTAAATACTAAATCACAAAATATTTAATTTACAGTCAAAATAAATATTAAATGTTATATAATTGTATATTGTTTGCATCTTATTGTTGTATGATAATTATTTTTAATTCAATTGATTGCATGTTATGTCATAGATATTGGTTGGTTGGTCGGTGTTGTGTGGTTACTCGATAATGTTTATTATTAATTGATTTGTCATATTAGATCACTGTATCGACTGCATGTTGGGTCATCGATATTGATTGGTTGAATGGTATTTCATTGCATGTCGTGTCATCAAGATTGGTTGGTTGCATGCTATTTAATTGAATATTTATTGCATCCTACTTGTATATGATTAATTAGTAATATCACAATCTTTTGATTATCAATATTACGATTTGGATATATCTTCATCCATTACATAAATATCTGCTGCATCTTACTTGTATATCATTAATTAGTAATATCACAATCTTTTAATTATAAAGATTACGATTTGGATATATCTTCATCCATTGTATAAGATTTAGTGTGATAGACATGATGGATTAATTTTGATCAATTTCACGTATCTCATCATTTATATGTAGTGGATTTGGATGAATTTTGATATGAATAAATCATTTTAATTTAGATGGACTTTCGTATGTTAAGCAATTTTTTGAATTTGATGTAATGTCTTAATACACGATTAATATTAACAAAATAAATATGCTTCCATTTAAATACTAATATTAAATATTGAAATAAATTTTTACGTTACAGTGTAATTTAATTTCACATTTAATATTATTATTTAAATTAAAAGGAGAGTGATTAATTAATTAAATATTAGATTACAAGTATTAATTTAATTTCATATTTAATATTAGTATTAAAATTAACCGTATTGATTAATTAATTAAGTACTAAATTACAATTATTAATTACCTTGATAAGACTACTGAATATTACTAAGTTAAAAATATTTAATTAATACAAATATAAAATGAATTATGTGATTTAATTAAATACTCATAATTGTTGGTGTCATGTGATTTAAGCAAAATCAAATACATATAGCAAAAAAGGGCCTATGTACATTTGAGTTTATGTGCATTTGAGTTTAGTAAAGAGGCCCAATGAGTCTATGTGCATTTGAGTCTAGTAAAGAGGCTCAATGCAGTCCACAAGACCACAATTAATAGTCCAACCCAAAAGTTAAAAGTTATCTTAATTTTACTTACCACAGTAAAAAAAAGATGGCATATTAATACCACTGGTGTATAGCAGAATTACCCATAACATATTTACGTTGGAGATATGACTTAAATTGCCTATTATATGGTAAAAGTGAATAATCTATTATTATATAAAATTGTGTGAAGATATTCAAAATTTATTCGATAATTCAAATGATAAAATATTTATTACCTCTAAAATATCAGCGACTTATCATGATACTTGTTTCAAGAGCACAATGACAGTTCTGATTTATGAGCATAGACTAAGCAAACAATCTCACCCAATTAATAAATGAAAACAAAAATAGAAAATAAAAAGATGCTCTGTCTCTATCAATTATGTGTTAATTGGTGTGAGAGGAAAAGGTCCCTAAAATTTTAAAAAAGGAGATCACCTTTCTAAAAAAAAAAAAAGGAAAAAGGAAAAAAAAAAAGAAAATAGGAAAAAGGAAAAAAAAAAAGAAAAAGGCTTGAGAACTCGATTTCAGTAAAGTAGGAATTTTGTCAAATTCAAATCATTTTTTACTTTATAAAATAGTATTTGAACAAATTCAATTATTAAATTATTATAATATTCTTCATACACGTATGCTTTAATTAAAAATAAATTAATGATTGGTGATGGTCTTGTGATTCTTGGTGGTGGATGAATATAGACAAAAGGCAGACATGAAATTAATGAAAATATAATATTGGACTTCTCATGGAACCTATGTGGGTCCAATGAAAAAGATGCTTCGTTAAAAAAAGAAATAAAGGAATAAAACATCATAAATTGAATGGTAAAATATAGAGCTAATTATCAGAAAAATCAGGAATTTTATTTAATTTATAAATTTATTGAATATCATTAAATATACCATAAATTTCCATATATTTTATAAATTTAACTAACAGACATATTTTGGGTATAATTATTTTGAAAATAACTTATTATTTCAAAATAGAACAATGATTTAACGTACAAAATGATAGTTATTTTGAAATGATTGAGTTATTTTCGAAATAAACATACTTGAAATTTATCCACTGATTAAAATTGCAAAAGATATGAAAGTTCATGTATATTTTGTGATATTCAAAAAGTTGATTAAAATTTCAAATTAAATAGATTTTGTGATTTTTTCGACAATTAAGCATAAATAAATAAATATATATATAGTATGACTCTTTTGAAATTTGTAACCATAACATTTTCCCCCTTGCACTTTAAAGTCCTATAATTTTTCTCACTTTACAATCTAAAGTTCCGATTCTAATTATTTTTTGGTGTATTTTTTGCTCAAATTAAATTTGAATTGAATGAAAAAAAATTGATTTGGAGATTTTATCTGATTGAGATGAGACGCGTTTGAATGTATATTTCATTTTTTTGGTTGAAAAAAGGGGTCATTAAATTCCATTGGATTGAAAAAGTGATTGGAAAATAAGTTTATGTTACAAAATGAAAAACTTGTAAATTTTGGGATGGAATCGAACAAAAAAAATGTAAAATGCAAAATAAAGATCATACATCATGTTTATTTTTTACCCCACGTTAAATAATATAAAGAAAAAAAAAGGTGAGATTAGGTTTTCCTCAATTACTAAAATACAGTAAGCTTGTAAAAGTACACAATTAATTTTTAAGATTATTTTTGCTCTCCATAAATGAGATGGGTTGAGTGTACTCTGAAAATGCTAAAATACCATTATAGGTAATTCTTAATATGTTTATTGATGACGTGTAGTGATCTCTTTATTATATAAAAAAAATGAAATTAAACACATCAATCGTATATGCCCACGATGGGTAGGGTAATAGAGTTGGGGGTGTACCCTAAGGTATACTGTGCTCCGAACTCAAATTCTAATACTTTTAAATAATATGGTTAATACCAATACATATAAGAAGTAACACCTTAAATATTATCTTTCACTAAAACATATATTTCAATTTTACAAATAGATATCTAACGAATAAATAATTAATACTCTACGAATATATAATTATATATTTCACTAAAATATATATTTCAATTAGACAAGTGATACGTTATAAGTTTTCAACTAATACCTTATGAATATAGAACCAATATATTCAGGGGTATATTACTAATACCTTATAAATATATAACTAATACCAAATTAATAATATCTTTAAGAATACGTACACCGGATATATAAAACTTTTCCTATCTAAATTATGTATTCCTAAATAAAATCGTTGTATAACTATGTTTGATAATACTAATTTGATAAAAATAAACTCAACATTCATTAAAGTGGATGTTTAATGGTTTCAACTTAGATTATCATGATTAAAATTCTTTTTTATTAACTGAATCATTCTCAAATTGAACAATGACTAAAAGTTCGAGATTCGCAATTAAAAAAATAAATAAATAATTCGGTTCTATTGATTGAATTATGGTATGGAGTACTATTAACATTTCTTACCATTTGTACTCGTCTTGACATGACATACATGAAATAATACATAAACTTTAACTATACATGATGATTACTTAGTTCATAAAAGATATTCATTATTAAAAGACTTAATTATTAATTTCTAAAATTGTTGATATGGTATTCATAAAGATAATCAAATAATTTCTAATATGTTTTATGATTATTAGTAAATTTATTATAATTTTCAAGTTCCGTGCATCTATAATTAATAGATATATTTCAAGCATTTTAATAATCCCAATTTTTTTTTTTAAATCATGAAGAAACAATTGATGTTAGTACATAATAAATTATATTAATTGATTTGAAAACACAAATTTATAAAATTAAAAAATATCTGAAATCTATTCATTGATTATAAATACACAAAATATTAAAAATCATGTTAAATTTGTTGAAAGTCAAAAATCATGTTAAAATTTTAATTTTGGAAAAACAAGTAATTTTTGAGACAATTCCCCCTCTAAATAAGTAAAAATATCAATTAATTAAATAATTAAATAGAAAGATTGGTGAACAAAAAAGAGAAGAAAACAAAAGAGCTGAGGAGTGAGGACCATACACAGAAAGGCAGAGACAACCACCAACATGGCTTCTCTCTCTAACTCTCTCCACTAATAATTATTTAGGTATCCTCTCTCTCTTCATCTCTCTTATTATTTCTTGTTGAATGAAATTGTTGCTGCCGTATTTCTCCGATTAAGGTTCGTTGCTTCGTTAAACTTCTTCATTTCATTTAAGGGAGTTGTGTTGGAGAATTTTTGAGTGATGTTCTTTTTTCTTTGATTCTTCAGTTGTCAATTCTTTTTATTTTTATTTTTCCATTGTGGATGTAATTTGTTTCATTGATGGTTATGATTTTGTTGCTTATAGGAATTTGATAGAGGATCTGCTTCTTCGAAATTGGGAGGTCTGGAAGTTTGGAGGTGAGGGTTTCTGACTTATCTGATGGATACGAAGATGGCTGATGATTAATGATTCGAGAGTGCAAGGCTGAAATTTTTACCGGATTTTGATATATTGTGTTGGCGTTTTGTTCTTCTGTTGGGTTTGTTTATCCTTTTCCGATTTATGCATTTTTGGGGGTATAAATTGGGTCACCTTTTGAATATGGAGTAGGGGTTTGATCTCTGAACTGTTTTGTTTAGCTTGTTTGCCTGCGTGGTTTTGTCTATTTGAGTTGGGAATTTGGTTACTAGCAGAAAGGAAAAAGAAAAAAAATCAGATTTGGGACTTCCTGTGGCAGCGATTATCAGGGTTTATTGGATCTGTGGAAGTAAACAGATGTTCATGGTCTGAGGTTTTCTTTTGATTGTTCATGAACGGGTGACAATTGGAAAAATTGAGTTGTCAAAAGTTCTTTGTTTTTTTTTGCCAATTGTGTTACGTGCTTGAGACCAATGGAAACAAAGAAGGTTTTTGTATTTGGGAGAGAAGGTGAGACTGGAAGTGAAATTGAAAGCAAGGGGTTAGATATTGGGGATCAGATTAATATGGAAGAGCATCCCTGTTCTGAAACTGAAATGATGGAAATGGAAACTTCTGAGGCTGAAATATTGAGTGTGAGCAATGAGGGTAAACATGGATCTGAGATTGCAGTTTTTAGTTCAGAGGAGGGTGTGGGAGGAAACCATGAAAATATGGTTTTCTCAAGAGAAGCTCCACTTGTTATTAAGGAAGATTTGAGCATAAGCTCTTGTAGTTGTGGTGCTGAGAAACTTAAGTCGAGGTTGGCTGCTTCTGATTCTCCGCCTGGGAAAAATGGGAGGAAGCTCAGTCGACAGGATAGAATTGAGTTAGGTCGGCTGTTTCAAGGTGCTGTGAGTTCCCATGATTGGGAGCTTGCTGAAAGTCTAATTTTGTTGGCTGATCCTCAGACACTAAATGATGCGTTATGTATTTCTTTGGATTCAATCTGGTTCTTGAGCACACAACAAGAATTACACGGAATCACTGGATTAATCAAGAAGATCATTGCTAATGGGGCATATGACTTCACTCGAGCTGCACTCAGGACTTCATTTCTTGCTTCATGTGTTTCTGCTTGTCAAAGTCGAACAATGAGCCTTGCTGACACTGTAACTGTGATGGCGCAAAGGTAGAAGACAACCTTTCTTCACTGACATTCTTTACAGATGCACGGTCTATAATAACTATCAATTGTTTGCTGCTGGTGGATATTCCCCATTCTCTCTGCTCAACAGATATTTGGCATGATGTTATTTTTTGTGTGCAGCTGAAACATTTCTTTTTGTTCTTCCTCTCAGATGTTGTGAAAAAGGCTTAATATAGAGACTGATTATATTGACATTTGTGATCTTCATGATCAAAATTAATATCAAGAGTCTATGTAATGAGCTTAAACTTTGTACATGCTGTACATTAAGATGGAACTGCAGGATCTGCATTGCCACCCACTTCCAAAGTTCCAATTAACTGCAGTGCTCATTCGTGTTGTATATATCTTCCTTGGTTATGCCCAGTTGTTTTTGAGTAAAGGAAGGTAAAAAAAATTGTGTGGGGTAGTTGGAGACTAACTTACTGTTGCTGCAGTAATGATGTTCCTGAATTTGTGATGGGCTGTGAAATTTTCAGTGAACAGTTTAGGAGACTTTGAATTTAATCATTTTATGATAGTTGATATGTTCATTAGTAACAGATTGGGATGCTTCAAATAACTGGGATGTTAATCTACCTATGCTCTAGCTCCTGAATATTTAAGTATTTGCACGGTTGAACTCGCAAATTGACTTGTACTGCCTTGTCAACATGCTCTAAAAAATTGTTAGCAGCTCGTGTTACATGTTTTTAGGCTACTAGGCTAGCAATATTCCTATTTCCTTTAAGGCTGCCCATATGCAAAGCCCATGAGGGCATATAAAGATAATTAATTACTTGCATTAGTTAGCAGTACGCTTTTTATTCTAAGTAAATATTTGTTGAATGAATTGTTTAGCTTCCTTTAGTAATGCGTCTTTTTAATCCTTGTATTTGATTTTGACGATACTGTTAACATTTAATTTTTTGTCAAGGAGAAATGAGGACAAAGGTGTAGGCAGTTACACTTTTCTTTCACCAATACATTCTATAAATTGAAATTATGTAATAAAAAATTTGCATCATTTGAAGCATCAAGTTTCCATATTATATTCCATATTATAGTTCTGAAGAACAAATAGATCTTTGGATAATGGGTAAAGAAAAAGATGTTCGTAGCTGCTTTTCAGTTGTTGTGAAGCTTACTCTGCCTTACCCATTTATGTTCCAAAGATTTTTACCATCACATCCTCGCAGGTTACATGAAAGGCTTCAGGAGTGCAATGGTGATGAAGTCTTGAAGGCAGAAGCTGGCACCAAGGTTCAGAAATTTACTGAATGGGCTCTTAAATGTATAAGTTTCCATTCTCGTTGCCAGGGAAATAAGGACAGAGTGGGTCATAATTCACCTGCTGAGATCCAACTACAATTATCTGCTTTCAAGACCTTCTTAGATCTTGCAGGCAACCATCTTAGTGGGAAGGATTTTACTGAAGCATTTGATGCAGCTTGCTTCCCACTTACACTCTTCTCTAGTTCCTTTGACCCTGGTTGGGCATCAGGTATATCAGCTACTGCAATACAAGGTTTGTTGGGCATGCTAGTTGAGGGTGGTGCAGACAATGTTAACCAGTGTTTCCTGGAGGCTTCACGCTTTGGGAGCACAGAACTTGTTCGCATTTTGTTGCAGGTAATATCAATTTTTATATGCTATTAATAAGCAATATCGTTGTTGACGGCTGTGAGTTTTTCAATGTTTTGTGTTCCTGCCATTAGAGAATACCACACTACTGTTTTGCAAATTTTCTGGCTAACACAGTCCTTTGGTTCCTGAATCTTTTCTTTTTAACATTTACCTTAGTGGTGTTAGATATGTTATTGTTAGATGGCTCTTGTGCTACTTTTTTAACAGCTTGTAATATTGCAATTATTTTTTTATTAACTTTTCATAGCAAGCATCAAATTGCTCCAATCCTCAAATTCCATTGTGGTATTCTATCTCCTCTCCAACCTAGATCAAATTTCCAACAAGAACTTCAAATAATTAGACTTCATGTCATACATATTTTATAAGTTGATTAGTAATATTTTTCGATGTATTAGGTAATACATATTTATGTATCATGTAATATATTTGGTTTTACTTGAATCCATGTTTAATTTGAAAATTTGTAATTTGGACTGTAGCACTTTTATTCTCACCATAAGGGGTGAAAATCGAGACATCGAATCAAACCAAAATTAACATTTGGGTTTAGTTTTAATTTAAGTTTACAAAAAAAAAAAAAATTTCATTTTTTGATTCTGTTTTCATAGCTGAAAAATCGAAATTCATTAAATATAGACATCCCTAGCCTTCTCAGTCTAAATGTCTAATACACAAACCCACTCTGAAAGACTGTCACTTATCTAAACACCTTCTGCTTTTTAATGACCATGATTCATGTTATGTTGTGCGTGTGCCCCTTGCCAAGGATATTAATACTGCCTAAAATTCCAATATAAATTATTAAATTTCATTGCTTTGAAATATCTTAGGTTCATGTTGACATTAGCCACCTATCATCAACGCATTTTGGTGTTCTTGCATTAGAATTTGAAACTTGAAAACATGTAAGTATTTTAACTGTGCTAAGTAGTTGGGTCTTTCTTATTGTTGTGCTTAAGCATTTCCAGTTGGCAATAGCCCTGCTCATTTTCTTGGGATAGGTTTTCTCTTCACATCATCATCATCATGTTTTATAGGTATATGCATGAAGCTTGTATCAAAATTTGCCATTTTAGGAAAGATAAGCTTGGAGCACATAGTTGCATTGTCCTCAGATATCCTCATTTCCTAAATGATTAATTACAGTCTTGCTGTTAGCACGGATAAATTGTTCTATCAAACTGGCTTACTCTTGATTTTTGGGTCTTAGATTGCTCAAAGGAACAGCTTGGATGTGGATGTTGACTTGGCCTTGGGTTTTGCTTCACACTATGGTAAAATCGGCACCATGGAATGTCTAGTTGAAGAGGGTAATGCTATGGCCTTCCTAGGTCCTCTAATGAGAGCCGCTGAGAGGGGATGCATGCCTGTTGTTCAGTGGTTCGTTCAAAGGGGTTGCCGAGACATGGAACTCTGCCTTGCCCTTACAGCTGCCACATCGAGCAGTCAAGTAGAGGTCTCAGCTTATCTCCTCCCTCATGTTCCCCAGCATGTTCTTGCTGCCCTTAGCATCGAAATTCTCAAGGCTGCTGGTGAGCGTAGCGGTGGATCTCTCAACGGAGTAGCATTCCTCCTCCACTCCGATTTTCTAGGCGATCCAGTCGCAACTTATGCTGTTGCCGACAGCATTGCTAAATCGGACGACGAGGCAATTGCTCCTGAGTTAAAGTCTTTTCTCAAAGAGCATTGGTCTGAGGCAGCATTCTTGGACGGACTGACTCACGGAGAAATACATTTTACGAACCTGGTACAGATTTTGAAATGGGGCAGCTCCCCAATGTGTTTACGGGATCTACCAGCCCCGTTAAGGGTGGCTGTAGCCTACCTGCCATTGTATAGAGAGTGCATTAAGGCAGGGGGCAGTCTGTTATCACAAAGGCATAGGGGGCAACTTGTTGAAGCTGCTAGGAGGCTCGGGGGTGTAGTCCTAGACGAGCCCGGGCATAGGAGAGAGTTACTGGCCGTCTTGGAACATCATCTGCCTCCGTTTTTCATCAACGCTTCATGAGATAGTAAAGTCAATCAATCTTTCGGTTTGTGCTCCTCTTCTTGCTCCCATGTTATAGAAAATAATGAAATGTTAGGTAGCAGCTACCTTGGTAGGTTTCTTTGCCTTTTGCTGATATAAAACACACCTTTGGAGGCATTTGTAATCCTTATGTAAGAGAAACTGTACCATATGGTCGGAAATCTAATGGGCCATGTTCATTACAACCGATTTTGTGCCATTGATTGTGCAAGTGCCTTTTTCATCGTTTTATAGTACTATTTTGTAACATGGGAGTGCAGAAAACTTTAGTAGTACTAATGTAATGAGCCAGCTGTTTTTTCTTTATTTATTTATAACAACTAGGAGTAAAAATTAGAAAACTTGAATGATCCATAGTTCAAATCTTGATTATCACAATTTATACCTTTATAAAAGTAGGATATCATTTGAAATATAAAACTCGTGATGAGCCAAAGTGGTTTATTAAAGAATGAGACTGCATAAAACTTTAACATGCTATATTATATCTGGTCTTGATTGATGATAATAGATTCTATTTGTATCCCACCTCATCAATGGTTTAAGCATCAATACAAGCTCAATTGATGAGTTCAAAAGATTTTCTATCCATTTACATATAATAAATACGTTTTCTACCTTCAAATATAAGAAATTTTCAGTCGCTTTCTACTCTTTGGGCTATTATTACCATCTAATTTAAATAAAAAATGCAAAAAAAAGAAGAAAAAAAAGATATTTTTAGCCACTTTAGAGGGGTGTTGTGGTCTTGTAGATGAAGAACGAAAAAAAGGACATTTTATATCACGTGAGAGTGGTAATTGATGATGTATTACCATATGAACTTCAAATATAAGATTTTTTTTGTCAGTCACTTTCTACTCTTTGAACAAAAAAAGATCCTCCAATTTAACTTAAAAATACAAAGAAACATTATTTCTAGCCACTTTAAAGGGATATTTTGGTCTTTTTGATGAATAGCGGAAAAAAAAAAGATCTCTTACGTGAGAGCGATAATTAATGGTGCAATACCTTATGAAATTATCTAAAAAATCCTTTGAATATTAATTAATACGTGATCGATCCAATGCTACTTTAAAATGTTTATTTTGCTTAGAAACAAACTTCCAAATATATTGTTCTTGCAAAATCATGCTTCACTTGGATCATGAGAATCTCAATCCATGAATCTCTAGCTTCACAAATCCAGATAAGAGATTCAAATTCATTAAATAGAGGTTGAACATATATTGTATTGCAAAAACATCGATTTTCTTAAATAATAATTTTACATCTAATTTAACCCAAAAAAATCAATCAGCCCACAATATTTAGTTGTCTAGCTCTGCCCGCGGATAATCCCATGATGTTCGATCATTTGAATTCCACATTAGAAGTTGCAATTGGATCATAATCATCAAACTGGAATCCAAATTCATACTCAGAAGACGAGATGATGCAAAGTTAGGCGATAAGAAATGAAAGAAGTCATCAGCTACATATGGTTTCAACATTAATACAAAACTTGTGGAGAATATGTCTACGTATATGCATAGGTGGCATTACGCAGATTGGAGGGCATGAAGGCAAGGATCATGAGGAGGCCCAAAATACAGATGGGCAGCAGAAGCAGCAGCAACGGCGGCGGCGGCAGCGGCGGCAGTACGATCGGAAGTATGAGCAACGACACCGTCAGGCCTATCAGCACCAGCAGCGATTCCAGCGTGTAATAACGGCGAGACATCTTCACTTGTGATATAGATCTGCAGTACTCCATTTTCCTCCTTGCTTCGATCAGGTTAGCAGTCTTCGATGATCTTCTTACATCCATAATTAATGCTGTTTAGTGCTCTGGATGCATCTAGAAGTTGATCTGTTCTTTGTGTTGGCTGATGAGAGAGAAAGGAAGAGAGATGGGGGTTTGTATTGTGGTGTTTTCAGTTTGCCTTTTTGGGTTGGTTAGAAACAGAGTTGGAATGGTGTTTGAGCTTTTTGCCATATTTATTACCCATACATAGATATACATACATGTGCATCTATCTGTGTATCTATCTATCTATATATACATATTCTGGTGCCCATAGATTGGGGGTGGGGTGGGGTGGGGTGGGGTTAGATTCAGTGAATGAGGAAAAAACAAGTAGGATGGTTGGATGATCAGTGAAATTTCAAATAAAGCATGTCCGGGTTCTTCACCCCTCTCTCTCTCTCTCTATATATATATATATATATATGTTTCTCTCTCTAAGTTTCTCTTACTAGGAGTCTTTCTATGACTTTTGCCTGTGTTTTGAACGAAAAACACATGTACGAATACCCCATTTACTCATCTTAATTTATGGAAATTTGAGAATATTTTAAAATCTGATATATATATATATATATATATATATGTAATATTTTAAATTCTATTTTCGAAGTTTACTTGGAAAAATCATTGTAGGTGTGAGCGACATAATGTAAGTGGTTCTATAAATTTGGCGTTTCTATAGTACACCTGAGTTTTTTTGGTAAAGTACATGATTTTAACTTTAATTGATGATTGAGCTTTATTTTTAGCTTTATTTGTGGGTTGGTTAAACTTTATTAATTAATAATTGCACATTATTTATTAATTAATTTCTTTCATTTACAAAATTAGTTGTTTTTTTTTTCTTTCTGATTTTGTGTATAATTTTTTGTTTTTATATAATAAATTGCATGACCAAAATAATTATTTATATATTCATACTTATCCAACAATCGAAATAATAATTAAGCACACAATTACAAATGCATATGTAATATATATACATATCATAAGAATCTAAATATCTTCATTATGGATTCGTCATTTGCACTCACAAAATTGGAGTAGAGAAGTAATCAATTATATTACAACATTGTGTTACACTTAAAAAAAAAGGGGGATCTCATTCGATTTCTAAAAGCATTCGGATTTGGTTTTATTTTTTTACTACATCAATACTGTAAAATATTCTGTCATTTTTCTCGATCACCATTTCTATGCTAGGTTAATTTTGGGTTGAAACGTGCGTATTCTCATTTGCTATTCTTTTATTTTTATTCTTATTTTACAATGATAAAGAATATTATAAAATATTTATTATTAGTAAAAAAATAGTGCAAACATTTGAAGGTAAATGACAAATTTTATATTAGATGGATGATGGAAAATAGAAATGGATGTATACAAGTAATTGAAGAGATATAGAAGCAAGTGGATGGTGGGTGGAGCCATATATATAATGAAATATTATTAGGAATGAGTAATGGCGGTTGAGAATAAACATGTGCCCATCCCTCACTTCATTCAATGCATTTCATTCCAACTTGTCCAATTTCTAATCAATTTTATTGTTTTTCAACTTTAAAATATAAACCTAGACATTATTATTCATCATCAAATTGAGTTGCTCTATCAACAATACTCAACCCTTTCTTGCCCATCATTTTCCTTTCATTTTTTTAAATTTGTTTTCACTCCATTTCCATAAGAATAGAGAACCCATCATTTTACTACATAATGATTCCTTTTCTAAATTTCTTGGGGATATAATGACAATATAATGATGAATATTTTACGAATTAATTAAATATATGAAAATATATGAAAAAACATAAAAATATCGATCAAACGTAATGAGCTCTGTTCGGTCCTGATTAACCGAACACTTAAAAGTATGTTCTGCCATCGTGGAACAGAATTAGTTAGGTTTTTTTTTTTTTCTAAAGAATAAAGTTGGTATTTTTTTAATTTTTAATTTTTTAATCTCAAAATTTTAATATATATTTTATTTTCAAATCGTAGTGGTAAATATTAATTATTTTTTGGTTGTTTGTAAGATTCTAGTAGCTTAATTAAGCTTTGTTTCCACGCATTTCTAAGACTTAGGATGAATTAAATTGCTACGTACGTACGTACAGGTACAGCCAATTGTCATAGTAAGACAAAATTAATAGATATATAATACAAATATGTATGTACATGGATAAGTTTTATAATAAAATTTAATTTATAGATTACTTCTTAATTTTGAATCCAAATTTTAAATATCGGTTCAAGAACATAAGGTGCCCTGCTTTTTCAGGGTAAGAAGGGGTAGATAAAATGCCATTTTTTCTCAATTTAAAATTTAAAAATTAGATTGAGTTCTCAATTCAAGACAAAATTTCATTTTCATTTTAATTTTAATTTTATTTATATTTTAATATATATTTATATAATTTAGATAAATTAAGACAACTTCGTACAATTTTGGAACGATCTTCATCCAACTCATATTAATTTATATATATATATAAAATAAATACAATTCAAAAAAATTAAAATTACTTTATTTTCTTAATTTTATGAATAAAAGTACAGAAAATCAATTTTAATATTAATCAGTTTAATATAAATTATATTTCATGAATTGAATTAATTATATTCTCTCTCTCATATAAATTAAGATAAGTCGGACAAAAATTATTCTTAAAGTGAACTAACTTGTCTTAATTTATCCAAAATATGTATACATATTGAAATATAAATAAATTTATAAATATAAATAAAAAAGAATATGAAATTTTATTTTGAATTGAGAATTCAATCTAAATTTCAAACCTTAAATTGAGAAAAAAATATATGATAAATTGAATCCCTTATTGAGAAACTTTAAAATTTGGGTCCAAAATTAAGAACTAATCTATGAATTGGATTTTGTTATGAAATTTATACATAAGTCATTACATTGATTCGATGGATCATCATTAACTTTTACAAAATTAAGTATGGGATATTGTAGATGTTACAATATCGGATAAGTAAATGTACATATTCACACATTTCTATATTTATGATTCTATATAAATAAATGATAGATATTGTACTTGATGTATTTTTTCAGGTGTAATATAAATGATACCTTAGACATTGTATCCACCCTCCTTTGTTCTTTGGATTTTACAAGAACCATTTTGTGGATATTTTAGTTTTAAATTATATAATACTCATTTTCTCTCCTCTTTTTTTTTTTGGTTCCACTTGGAATCATAAGATAGGAGTGTAAATTAATATATATATATATATATTAGAATATATTTGAAATTTTATCAATTTTTAAAAATATATCTGTCTTTTGTTGTCAATTAAATTGATCTTGAACAAACTTTATTTGATTAAAAAAAAAAATCTTATTCCATATAATTATTTAATTTTTAGCATTATTATCGAGCTAAATAAATATTCAGTACAGATTTTTGACTTGAGTATAAACTATTTTGTCCAATTTTCAGCTCTGGACATAGACTTTGAAGTGAAGATTGAAAATAATGTACGTTGTAGACTTGTAGTGTACCCTATTCTCGTGACAAATAAATTAATGAATCAATTCTATAAGAAATAAAAAAATAAAATAAAGCAATCAAAGTCAAAGTTTCATCACTTTCTACATTTGGGAATATGAAGATGCATAATTACACATGTATGGTATAGGCCAAGTTGAATGCAACCTATTGTCCTATTTCAAAATAAAAAAATCACTATTGTTTAGACACAAAGAATGCTTAGAACAAGCAAAAAGCAAAATTATTAATTAATTAAAATTGTTAAGCCACAGTTAAGTCAAACACCTCTATCTAGGTTTGTCCATTTGTTTGTGCATTTTCATGTCTAGGAATTATTATGCCCCTTCCCCAACTGAAGTCATCACCATCTATGCCCCTCACAATTGCCTTAATACCAACACAATCCCCTTTCTTTAGATTCCCTTATCGACTTCAGATTATTTGTCCCATTTCCAATAATCGTGCTCTTCAATTTTTTTTTTTTCAATTAAACCATGACTTTTTTTTTATCATAACATCATAGAAGATCATTTTCAATTTTATTACAAATCTATACATGATTAGAGCCATTCGAATTGTTGAAGTGGAGCCTGAAATCAAAAAATTATCCTCATCATAGATCAATGTAGCTCCTAATTGTCCAAAAAATGAAATGACGACTAGTTTTGTTAGACAAACATCCTCATCATATCAGTCAATTTTGTTAAATTCCTCCTAAAAAATTAAGTAAAGAACGTCTTATATGGTAACATGCAGAAGTTGGTAAAAGTTTTGCGTAAAACAATCTCACGGATCCCATTTTGTAAGATGAGTCAGGTTTATTTCAGTCAGCGGGTCAAAGTTAACAATCAACGGTTAAAGTTAGCACTCAATCAACAAAAGTTAATTGTAATACTTTTATGTATATTAGATGATATTTTTTGAAAGTATCACATGATATACATAATGGTACAAATGAAAGTATTACATTATGAGAATAAAACACTATATAATATTTTTATGTGTATCATGTGATACTTACATATGAAAGTATTATATTATGTAATACTTTTCAAAAATATCACATGATACATATAAAAATATGTAATTCTTTTATGTATATGAGGTAATACTTTGTGTATCATGTAATACTTTTTAGTTAACGACATTGATCGATCGTTGACCTTTGATTTTTTGACTTTGACTGTTGATCGAGTCGGATTGACCTGTCGAATGGAATAAAATTCGTGAAATAGTCTCGCACAAGTCTCACTTGCGGAAGGTTTTAATTTGTTGGATAATTTGGAGCCACATTAACCTATGACGAGGATATTTTCAAATTTTAGGCTCCACTTCAATAATTGGAATTTGAATGACCGGTCATATATCGAAATTAAAATAAAATTAAAGGTGATGATCTATGATATTAATTAGAATCAAAATATCATGTTGTAATTTTTTTTTTTTTTAAATGTTATGACATGTCATGTAACTAACTCTATATTTATGTAAAGAAAATAAAATATGCATTTGAATGAAATTTATCAACTCGGAAAAAAATAATCCAATAAAACTGATAATCAATTAATGAATGAATAGGAATATTCTAACAATATTGTTTCACATATTTAATTTCATTAGAAAGTCCTTATAAACGTTTAGAGGGCATGTCTAACTTTTCTGTACAAATCAAAGACAATTAAGTTCAAAAGTTAATTACGTTATGTGGGCTTGAATGAACTTAACGAATTGGTTTCTATTATAATAGTTTCATATTTCAAGAGTGTAAATTAGTGAATGGTGAAATAATTAAATATCAATAAGTTCATTTTTATTAGAAGAATTAATGATATTGATAGTTTTCATGTAATTAATTGATCAATTCGACTAAATATATAACATTTGGAATATAATATTTCATCCAATGGTGCCATGGATGTACAATCCAATGTGCTTCTAACTGGAATTAAGGGTCAGAAGAGAATTTTCTAAAATATTAATTATAAGTCATATAAAAGTTCTAGGTTCTTAATTAGGCAAAACTTTATTTTGTTTTTGTTTTTTTGTTTTCTCTAAATAATTAAATAAAATTTTTAAATGTGGCAGAAGTCCATTGTAATCAGGCTACTGACACAAGATAGTACATCGCCTTTTCTTAATAGTTTTAGTAAATTATTTATTAATTACTTAATAATTAATAGTTAGAAAAAACATGATCTTAATTAAATCTCATACGTCTAATTCTTTGAATGTATTAGATTCAAACTTGACTTTATTCAAATAAATAGGCAAAACTCGACCTAGATATAATTAATGTAACGTTGAATTTGAATTGAAGAACTTAGAGGATGAATTTAGAATTTATAGTATTTTACAAAATCATTGATTCTTAATTGGTTTGATCTCAATTTAAAATCCGTCTATTTCATTTAACACTGTTTATGAATTTTTGGAAGAGTTTGAAAGCCACTTTTGTTTTGGTGAATTTCCATTCACTTCAAATTCCGGCAAAAGCAACTTAATATCCTCAAATACCACAATTAAAATAAGTGATTATTTTTCTATCACAATTAGAAATTTTGATAAATTTATCCTTTCCATAAAGGTAAAAAGAAAAATCAATTTTCTGGTATTACTCGATATAATTATATCATTTAGCTTATTGTTTTTTAATAATGTTACAAGATATGATCATATTATGTAAATTTCGATGAAAAAATGATATATTTTTTTATTTTTATCAAAAGGATAATTTTATTTATTTTTTGATTTACTATAGAAAAATAATAAAATTATTTTTTAGCGTATAAAAACATTTTATCCACTAGACCCAATAAATGTGCACTTGTTCGTATGTGTACGGTATATTGTATTACCACTGTCACACTTGATGAATAAAGCAATTAATTTAGATGCATTGTATAAAGTCAATCACAAAATCTACACAATTTAATTTCACCAGTACATTGTATAAAGACCTTGCACGAATTGAATGATAATCAGCTCTAATTCTAAAGCAGCCTCACATTCATATATGGCTGCAAGAAGGGGCATTTGAAGATTAAAAAAGTCAAACATATGGAGGCCATTGACCATGTTTATTTAATTGTGCTTTGTAAATTGATGCTTTGCAAATTGCAATTGAAAGTAGCCACCGACCACAGTTTTGAACATTAATTACATGGGGCTTAAAATAAAAGTTTCAATTTAAATCCAAAAATTGAATTTTCTCGATAAGAAGGTCAATTTATCTTATTTCTTTATTTAACGTTTCAAATTAGATTGAGTCTTAAATTCAAGAATAGGTAATCGATGAAAATTATTCCAAAATTACATCAAATTATCTTAATTTATTCAAAATATAAATAAAAATTAAAATATAAAATAAATTTATAAATAAAAAGAAAAAAAGAAAGTGAAAAAATTTAATTTATTCAAAATATAAATAAAAAAAAGGAAATGTTAATTTATTCAGAATATAAAAACATATTAAAGTATAAATAAATCAGTAAATATAAATAAAAGGAAAATGGAAAAGAAAAGTGAAAAAATTAATTTAGTCAAAACATAAATACACAATGGAATATAAATAAATCTGTATATAAATAAAAAGAAAAATAAAATGCTTTCTTAAATTGAGAATTCAATATATATTGAAACCCAAAATTGAGAAATAAAATTGAATTGACCCATTGTTGAAAAATTTCAATATTTTTTAAATTTAAAATTAAAAACTATCATATAAATTGAATCTTATTATGAAATTTATGCATTGTTGGACCTAATGAAACTTTAAAATATAAAAACTTATTCGATCCAAATATAAAAACACTACACGAACCTAAATTCACTTCTATATTAAACTTATGTTATTTAGGAAAGCGATTATTATAATTTATAACATTACACATCAAATATAATAAGCTTTCATAACTGTATCATTGTAGCCAAGTCACAATAACCTTAACCAATAGGACAAGACATACAAATTAGAGACACAACTTATCAACAAATCAGAACACAAAAATTGAAGAAACATTCGACATGAAAAGCATTCTAGCATCCTTTATATGACTGTTCCTCAATCCTTTATAAGACATGAAAAACATCACACAGATCTTTGGCAATTTGAATTAGTATTCAAGCTCGAGTGTATGTACTTCCATCATCAAACTCAATCCTGCAAAAGAAAAAGCAATGATAACGATATAGATTGATAATAGGAATATATCTTGTTAGTGCAAGGCCGAGTACAAAGATTGTATCATGATTCAGATTGACTAAAATGATACGATTACTTCATCCCCCCTCTACTGTGAATGTCAAACTATAATGTCATATAAATCCAACTTATGGAGGGACTAATATTGACTGTCAAATTAGTAGCATAAATGACATAAGGGAATTGGCCTTTTGGGAATTTAGGTTCTACCGATTTTTTCTTTCGTGGGGTCTCGTTGAAACCTTAAACTAAATGCAGGCAATCCACATGAAAAAGATAGAACTGTACACAACATTAACAAGAAAGATGTTGAAGGTTAGTGAATCCTAACTCTAACCATACAATAGTAAATGATTTTTTCTGTATGTTTAAGTGGAAAGAGGTGTAAGGATAGGATTGCTAGTGTCCTGCTTTCGTTTTTTCAGAAATAAGCATCAAAAGCATAGACTTTAATGAAGAAGAATTCAGTAAAATGATGTGTTAAAAACCAAGCAAGCTTGTGCAAGGCATGTGGAGTGAAGGTCTGAACAGATGGTGTAACCATGTGAATAACATTATCTTGTACCTAGGCTAAAATCAGAACCAAAGGCCCCATGAAGCAATTTTCCACCAATAACATGAAAGCAAAGTTAGTAACATCACTTATAGTTCATCTAACAGCCAAGCTTGATCAGTGGTTGGTCAGAATTCTTGCCAGCATTTCCGCACAACGTGCAGGCATGTAAATTTTGTCTGTTTTTGTTCAAGTTCATCTCATACTACCCATCAAGTCCAAGAAATAACTATAGCACACAAGCCAATGAAGGATAAAAGATAGGGAATGAGTACAATATGGTTATCATACCTCATCATCATCGTCTCCTCCATCTTCCTTATTCTTCTTAAGACGAGTTGTACCCCCCTCCTTTGAGATTGGTAGCTTCATTGCTCCAAACGGAGTGTCCACATTAATGTTCCCTTTCATGGAGTACCCTGTCCCTCTTCCTCGTATCATATCCCAAAGAGCAGAACCGCAGTCCTTGGGCCTGAAGGTGATGGGAACGTCAATATAGCTGATTCCTTGCTTCTGAAGTGTAGCAGATTTCTGAAGATCTGCACCACCAATGCTCACATCACATAGCCAAACCTCGTAGTCAAGATCATTAAGCCCCAAGTCAAAATCATTCTTGTTCTCCAACTTCAAATGAATCGTGGCAACAGTTTCTTCAAAAGAGAATTTATCAAATTTAATTTTCTCGATATCAATATCTGGCTTGTAAGGTACGGGGATCTCTCCAGTCTTCTCAAGAGGCAGAGTAAGCCTACCAAAAAGGGGCACGTCCACTATGAGGTCAACTTTAACTCGATAAGGAATGATGCTTCCAGGCTGTATCTCGCTGTATGTGTTCTTAATATCGTCGAATATCAAACAAACTGGTATCTTAACCGTCTCTGAACCATGCGCGTGTATCGTCCCAGCATCAGGAATCAATCCAGAAACTAGTTTCCTCCCATCACTCTCAATTAAATAATTTATATCAATAAGAGGGATTGGAACAGGATTAGGGTTCTTCACAAGGACATCCACAACAAAATCTGCCTTCTCCAGATTGATGTGGGGAATATGAATCCCAGTAACATCTGCTGTTGGCTTCCCAAACCCTACAGTTTCCTCGATTTTCTCACCAATGTCGTGGATAAAATCCTTAACCTTGTCAAGAAACCCACCCTTCTCTTCATCGTTCTTTTCTTCTTTATCCCCTCTATCCTTCACTTCCCTTTCAGATACATCTGAATCACCATAAGATGCCATATCTGTGCAACAAGTTTCAAATGTTTCGGAAATTAGACAACACAACTAAGATCAAAGAAGTACATCCTACAAATTCACAGATCATAAACAACGGACACGGGGAATTCAGAGCATCAACAAAAGCTTAATCAAACCCATTTTCTTCAGAAAGTCAAACAAAGTAGATTATAACAGCAAAACCTCAACATCAAGATGCTTAATCTGGCGATCATGGCCAAATGGCACTCAAATCATTCTCCATTTCCATACCGTTCCAAATTTATCGATCCAAATCCAGATCATCAAATTTAGTACTTTTCAAAGTATTCACAATAATTTCACTAAAACTTATAAGCATAGCAAGATCACAAAACACATCAATGTAAAACAGCTAGATCTACAACCCAACGTCGAGATCAGAAAATGTGATCAGTTGCTTAACAAAAATATTGCTTCTCAAATTTTAACCAGAAAATGAAAACGATGGATGGGATCCAACATTATTGACTGATCCATCTAAAGTCATCATCAAATCGGTAAAAACAATAAAAAAATCGGCTAATACCAAACGAATTATCATCA
Organism: Scutellaria barbata; assembly: GCA_028654395.1. Taxonomy (NCBI): domain Eukaryota; kingdom Viridiplantae; phylum Streptophyta; class Magnoliopsida; order Lamiales; family Lamiaceae; genus Scutellaria; species Scutellaria barbata. Next base: position 5,388,771 of record CM053652.1, read on the forward strand.
TAAACTTAATCATGAAAATAAGATCAGCAATAAAAGCATTAAAAAAAGAAGCATCGATTCAAACTTTACCTGCAATTCGAGTATGAAGAACGAGTGAAATGAGCAGAAAAGGTTAAAAACAAGAAGATTTTCTTACCTGCAATTATGATTGTTTGCCAAGCACTAATAACAACTGAAATAACCCTTTATAAAAAATAAAAAAATTATAATCCAATTTATTAAAAAGATAAATCATTTAATGTGGGCGACTATGTGTTGTTTATTGGTAGGAAAAAAAAAAAGATTAAATATGTTAAATTAATTTGCCGACAAAATATAAGTGGGACCCCTAACGTACGAGTCTTTACACTTGTCCCTAATATATCATATGTATTTTTATTTGTAGAACAAATGTTTCCTGGAAGTTTTTTAATTATCATGCTAGAAAACAGACAATCGAATCAGTCCAATCATTCTGTATAAACATATGCCACATAAGTCTACAATGGATAAGAAATAAAAATTGGGTGAGATTATCCGCATCCCCGATCTTTTTTAAATACACCCCAATTTCTATTCACATCCCATATAATAAAATTTAATTTTTATAAATTTCTAAACACATCTCACCCAATTTCAATTTTACCTTTGTCCTAAAATACAACACACATCCCACTCTAACTCAACCCCATTACACACACCCTACTTGTGACAAAACTTCCAAACACATCCCAACACTCCCCACATATTAGGATTTAGAGAAGGAGAAGAAGAGGAGAGTCACACCCACATCTTCAGCCATGAGAATCGAGCATGCCGTGAAAGCTTCATATCAAAAAAATCGAACAAGCTTCATGGACTCCCAAGGTTAGTGTTGTTGTAGTTAGTAAAACTCCACCCCACTTGTTTGCTTAGATATGATATTAGTTGCAAATTTTCTCTCACAAATAAAACACTATGTTCATTTGTGTATGTGTGTATGTATGTGCATTGTCGTAAGTGTGAAAATTTGAGGTGAAAATCAAAATTTTTAGACGATTTGCGATAATTCTGCACGGGTCATTCGACCCTGGTTGTTCGAGTGTGGTGAAGCCCGTTCGACCACTAGGGTCGAACGGGATGAGGAATGTTCGACTTCCTCGGTTGAGCGGCACTAGGTTTGTTCGACTTCGTCGGTTGAACGGCACTAGGTTTGTTCGACTTCCTCGGTTAAACGACACTAGGTTTGTTCGATTTCATCACGTTGAACGACAGTAGGTTTGTTCGACTTCATCGCGTCGAACGAGATGAGATTGTTCGACTTTTTCGGGTCGAACGGCTACTAGGTTGTTCGACTTTTATGGTCGAACGATGGGAGAATTGTTTGAGTTCTAGGGTAGAACATAGTAGGAGTCGTTCGGCCCTATGGGTCGAACGATGTTTGTTGGAGGTTAGTTGAAACACATTTTGCACTCGATATGTTTGTTAGTTGTTTACAGTTCTAACAATTGTTTTTTCTGATGCAGACATGAATATACGAGTACTTCCCTGTGACGAGGCCAACTCACAACGTTGCTTTTGGAAGCGGAATGTGTCTGGTCGGCAGATGGGCCCAACAATCCTCACCGGGGCCATCCATCTATCGTATAGTAGTTTGGAGGGAGATACTGGACGATTATTCGGCCAGTAATGTAAGTTTTTCGAAAATTATGGTAAATTTAAGTGAGTCTATTTGATACCGTTTAAATTGTGATTATGCCGACATCTTATAGGTCGTTTGGACTTCTTATGCTGGAATACGGGATGTCTATCCCCCGGCCAGATGTTACGTTCTACGTCGGATGCATTCATGCCTTCGACATAGTCGAGCCTTACCATCCTGATCAGAATCCAGCTTACGCAGGAAGTGCACATGCCTCCAGCGCAACCCAAGGTGCTCAACCTTGGGAAATGATTCATATGACACGCGCTCATATCAACCCATTGGTCGTAAAGATCGTGAATCGTAGTTGATTGAGTTATATGCTAGGTTTTTTTCTTTCAAGCTATTCTCGTGTTATCTATTCAAAACATTAATAGTGTTTTCTCCAAAAGCTATTCAAAACCAATGTTATTATCTTGAGTTGTGAATGTGTTTACGATTGTTTTTTCATTCGCTTATTCTCGTATTGCTATGCCGACATAATATTTTTGGATTGGGGTAACCACGTTTATACTGTTAAGACACTGTTCGAACCTCAGGGCCGAACATTTTGCAGCCAGTTCGATCTTACTGGCCGAACAAAATAAGGCTGGTTCGGCCATAAGCAACATGATACCAACTACTCAACATAACATTCTGCTTCAAAATAAATATACAGGTCATAGCATGGTAAAATAAATATACATAATTTATAGTAAAATTTAAGCAACATGTCCGTTTTGCAATTGACAAATTAGAGGCTCTTCATGTCAATCATCGTCAAGCGGATCCATCACCTCCACCCTATAATCAACTTATTCATACAGTGAATCCATTACCTCCACATCATGAACGTATTCCTCCCCGGCATTTACCACACTCAATTCTGTCGATTTTGAATCATTTTCCTATTAATCAATGAACAAGTAAAATGTCAAATGTTAAATTATACATCAAAAATACTCTGAACAGATCACATCCTGTTCGACCAAAATGGCTGAACGAAGCATGACCCGTTCGACCAAAATGAAAGAAATATGTAGGGCTTGTTCGACCATTTCATTCGAACACTGCAGGTTTCGTTCAACTGATATGGTCGAACACTTAGTGCTGCGTTCAACCGACATGGTCGAACACTAAGTGCTGCGTTCAACCGAATCGGTCAAACATTTCATGTCTTGTTCGAACAATAGAGTTGAACGGCTAGTGATTGGTTCGGCTGCTTCAGGTCAAACACTCTTTGCGTTGTTTGGCCTAAATCGGTCGAACGCGACTTCCAGCGAGAATTTTCAAGCTAAACCTTAAAGTTCGATTTCAAAAAAAAAAAGGCTAAAAATTGTAAAAAATGAACTTATCAACTTACATTGCTCACTTCGCAAGTGTCTTCACGTTTCATTGATATTTTCTATGGCAAAATCTGCTTGCTCCACCAATTTTTTTTCTTCCAAGCTTGCAAATGGAAATGAAAATGGAGATGAGAGTTCTGTGGGGTTGATTTGTGCAAATGGGTTGTGTTTAGAAAATACGGGATGTGCTTAGAGATATCTATTTTCATATTAGTACACAAGAGCCTTTTAGACATTTTATAAATAATTACTTTTCATTTATTTAATTGTAGGGTGTGCTTAGAAAAGGGTGGGATGTGGATAGTCCCACCCATAAAAATTTGTCACACTCATGGATTAGTATTTGATTTTTTTTTTCAGTTCTTGATTGTCTAGTGTTGACATTTTATTTATTTTTTACTTTTCAACTAGTCACAATTATTTCAAAAATTTTGCAAATTTGAACTTAATTAAAAAGGATCTTGATGTTTTTTGGTTAAGAAAAGGAAAAAGAATGATGAAGATACTTATTAGTGGTTCTGTTAAACCCAACAAAATTAAAATCGAACACAATAATTTTAAAGTATAACAATAAAACATCTTACCTAAATATATAGGCAAAGTACATGTACAAAATGGATATAATTGCATAAAATGAATAAAATAATAGAGCTCAACAAATTTTTAACACAACTAATGAAATTTTTTGAATCGAATACTAAAATCTCTACTTATTATATACCAAAACGTACATGATATAAGAAAAATTAAGTTACTACGTATGGGTGCAACATTAAATTGCACAATCATTATTTTCACATATTCCTTTTTCTTTGTGCAATTAAACTTGAACCTCATCAAATTTGTAGAAAAATTAATCGGTGTTATTCCAGGTCCATTTCATGCTATCGAAAAGAATGATCCGCATTTTTGGAATTTCAATTTCACATGCGACCCAGTGTCCGTCCAAGTTGACGACTGTCAAAAGCTGCATTTTAATGGAAAAAAAACTTTGAGCTACCGAATTCGAAGCAGTGCATACTATGCTGATTTATAATTGTGTCAAAATGATCAAAAAACTTACGGAGTCAATATTTTTCCACCACGGCTTCACGTCTGCCCATTTAGGCCTCTTTCCGACGACATAGAGAATAAGTATGTCTAGTTGGTCCGCTGAAAAACTCTCCTTCAGTGGTCCTGCATATTTGGACTTGTCGTCATCATTGCGGTGTGCCTCATTCCATATGGCCTCACATCTTGTCTGCATAAAAAATGATAAATGAAATCAAGCAACATGAGCTGGACATAAAAAAGACTAGTACAACTGAAATTGAGTTGGAGTCGTACAAAGAAATCAACATCTATGATCTGAAACTTCGTTTTCAGCAATGGATCGAGGTCCTGAATACCAGCAAATGTGTGGTCGCTCTGTAGAATGCCTAGGTACATGTTAATTGTCTGATGATACAAAGCATGCCATTAGATCATGACAATTGAATTTCGAGTGTATTATATATGGGGAGGAAAATGCAAATCCAAAACTCATTAAATTTGCTGATATCTAACCTCGACTTGCATGTCCTCCAGTGGATCCAAGAATGTACTGAAGAATTCTGGACCTACGTCGTAACCTACTCCAACGTTACGCTTGCAATATTAAAAAGTTGTGATCTGTAGATTTTATATTTTACCGTAAAGTATGAAATAAAAAGGAAACAAAATCTCGAACTTACATTTCAGGCTCTTTCTCTGAGAGCTTTGCAGCTATCCCATCCCGAATGAACGCCTCTAGATCAGCCATTTGAAGGCCCGGTCTCTTCACATCATCTTGAAGAAATGGACTTCGGACCCATCGAGAATGTGTCCTCTCTCGAACGACTCGTATGCCGGCACTCGTCTCAGAAAAATCGAACATCGATGACCCTCCAAGCAATGATGACGATTCAGGCACAAAAGTCTTATAAGTGAATCTCGGTTCAGTGGGCATGGTGGGCATATCGGTTCCCCTATCGAAAGGCATGGTAGAAGGTCCGTACTGTCCCCACATGGTAGTCGGGGGTGCCACAGGAGTATACCACTCATTCGCTCCATGTTCTTGTGGATAATACTCGGATGCCGGGGGATAAGACTCGTGGAATGAGGGACGAGAGTCATAGAACGACCTCAGCTGATCTTCAATCATTGGTGGAATCGCTAGCTTCAATCATTGTGACTCTTCTCGAACGTGATCATCCAAATATCCGCGAAGGTCCTCGAACTGCTGTCCAATATAAGTCCTCATCTCTGTCCACAGCGTCTGCGATGTGTCGTCGTGCGTAGTACAGAACTCTGGAAATGGGCAGAAGGGAGGCGGCTCGGAGGGAGATGGCACGAAACTACTCGGTCCGACATCTGAAAATCCCGTGATCTGTAGTACTTCAGTGGGCTGCGTCTCAAAATATGGATACTTGTACTCACACGATTCCACATTTGGAAGTTCGGGCATGTCGGTGGCGGCTGATGTCCTCGTCGTCGAAACAGGAATTGAGGACGATGGATCCGCTTCACTCTGTGAACGTCTCGACCCACGTGGACGTCTAGTCGCATCAGCCGATTTTCTATCACGTCTTCTCGCCTCAAATTGCACCCCCTCGTTTAAGTCTTGTTCAATTCCACGCCAAAATGGCTGACACTCCTCTTCAAAGCTCGGAATGAGCGACTCCAAGCAGTGCACCTGGTTCAACCACATATCTTGCAGTTACTATAAAGTCACAACTATCGTAGTACCTTCAAATTAGTGAGAACCTAATTTTGCCTAATTGCACTAAGTAAATTAGTTCATATTACCTCTCCAGACAGTGCATGTATAATATATGTAGTGGATTTTTCAGTCGACCACTTCAATAATCTAGGCAGGTGAAGTCGAGTGTCCAATCGACGTCCAGCTATTGTTCCAACGATGGGAATCGCCTCGTACGCCCAAACCTAGGCAATGCAAAGTGATTCACTGTTACATACAAAAGTCTAGGAAATGAATTTCATATCAGTAATAATCATATAAAGCATATTACTAACCAGTAGAGCAACTGTAAATCCATAGAAATGGTACATGGGCGTCTTGTTTGTTAAACTTCGGTTTGCAATCTCAATCGAAACCCTATTCATCGACTTCAGCAACGTGAGAAACGATAATTTCCCCCACGGGAATGAGTCCCATCTCTCGGGCTGCTCAACTAAGACCCATACCCACGGATCCACAAAATTCTTCCGTGGATCGACACCGAGTATGATATAGTATAAAATTAGGATCTTCGAAATCTTGACCTCGTCATTTTCACTCTGATGAAAGGATCCTTCTTAAATTTTTTTCGAAGGTCCTGAATAGTGACTTGCGTCGATTCGGAGTGGACTCTATAGTACACTCCTCCTTCAGGTGGATGGTGGACGCCTGAAGGGCTGAAGTCGGAATCACCAAATCTAAGCCCGATAATCAAAACGAACTCTCTTCTCGAGAAACGACACAATCTTCGTTCTCGACCAATGAGAAACCATCTCTCGTGTGCTGGCCTATTATGACTACTCACTTCTCTGGACATGAGAACATGCAACATCGACTTGCATGTTTCTGTCGAGCTCTCCTACCTTAGAAAATATCCAAAACTAGTCGCTAGAAAATTGAGTACACATTCTCGACCTTGAGCAAGCAACTGTGTCTTGATATCCTCAAGCACACACAAACGACAATAGCCGTTAATATATGTTAAACGACCCTAACAAGGCCGCCGAACCCACTGCAAATCGCCCTACAAGATAGAGAAAAAATGAAAATTAGTCATTATCATTTAGAAAACCATACAACACATTTGCAAGTACTGTATAATTTAAGTACATTTTTAAACCATAAATTAGCAGTGTTTCGAAAGTGCCAACCTATGTCATCAACATAACTAATGTCAATTAATATAGAAAATTGTCGAAAATGTAATGATAGCCGTAATTGTTGAAAATGTGTAATGCTAACATTTTTTTTTCGAACATTTCTACATCACAGAATTACTAAAATTATTAGTCTCAAAGTGTAATACTAAATCACAGTATCTTCGAAAATTAGGGGACCAAATCGGAAATGACATAATTAGGGTTAGCTATATTAATGTATTAAGTCGAGTGTCCAATTTTTCGAAGTCATCTAAGTGCTCGATTTTAACAACAGTGCCTAAACTATAGGCTAAATGTATTATTGGGTTCCACCTAATTTTTCGAAAATTTGAGCTATTTGTCACATGAGCTAATTTTTAAGCTTTATTAATGTATTAATACTAATAATAATTTTCTGAAAATTTCTAAATCACTTTTTTCAACTAATTAGCAAATTGTTGAAAATTAGCTTAACCCTAATCTTGCTCAATGTCTAATAGTAACATTTTTTTCGAACTTTTCTAAATCACAGAATTATCAAAGTGTCTAATACTAAATCACTTTTTTCAAATATTTAGCAACTTGTCCCATATGTAATGATAACCCTAATTTTTCTAACATTTCTAAATCACATTTTTTTTCCGAACATTTGTAATTGTCTAATACTAAATCACAGTTTTCGAAAATGTTCAAATTGCCCCTAATTATGAGCTAATTGATAATTACAGAAAATGAACCCAATTCGAAAATCTATTTCGTGCAGATAATTACATTCCAGCAATGAGTAATTTTCGAAAATTCAAATAAACATTCATAATAAGTGAGGTATGTTTTTTTTCTCGAAAGGCATGTTTTTTTTCGAAAGTCATTGATGGATTTTCGAACATTTGCTCAGGCATGTTTTTTTTTTTCAATTAATAATCCTAAAAGTCTAATACTAATTATCAAATTGATACAATTGTAATGATGACACAATTGTCGAAAATTTGGCAAGTAGACATTTTTTTTTCAATTGATAAACCTAAAATTCTAATACTAAACCTAACTTTTTCGAAAATAACTAAATCACTGTTTTATTTTTTAAATCCAATTAATAAACTATAGGCTAAATGTCAATAATGTAACCCTAATGTTTCGAAAATTAATGAATGAACTACAGGCAAATCCAATATTTTTGAAAATGCACATGGGATCAATTTTCGAAACTATATTACTTGTTTTTTTTTCCCAATTACTAATCTAAGAATTAACTATAGTAATTGATAATGTTGTAAAATTAACTCAAAATGTAAAATAATATTCGAAACATACCTGGCCTTCCATTTTCGAAGCTTTTTTGGTCTTAGTTAATGTCGAAAATCAGCAACAATTTGAGGAGATTGGGGTGGGCAGTCGGAGACTTGTGTTGAGAAATTGGGTTGAATGTTCGAAAATTTGAGGGGATGATGAGCTCAAAATGTTTTCAATTTTAGTGGTTGAGGTTTGTTGCATTAAAGGTTTCCACCTTAGTTGTTGGTAGGGTCTTCAATGGAGGAAATGGATGTGGGTTGTAGCATGTAATGAAGGCAACGGTAAGAGAGTAAAGTGAGAAGGAAAAGTCTTGCTCAATTCACATGTGTATAGTTAGCAACTTTGGAGTGAATGTAGAGGACAAACAAAAGTTAATGTATTTGTCATTCAATTGTCACCATCATTATCAATAAAAATATTACTATCCAAATATATCCACTTTTGGTAATGTTAAGTTCGAATACATGAAAGACAATTAGGCAATGTGAAGTTCAATTAGTATGAATTAATTTTGTAAATTACCAACTATAGTTAATGAGTAATAACTACAAATGAAATAATGTCATTCCCGACCGTATAAATTATCACTGTAAATTATTAAGTACAATTATTTGTGTCTCGTAAAATTACATGTACGAAGCCTAATATTATTATTCGGATATTAGGCAAAAAATGTGTAGTAATAACCCTTATTAGGGTTTTCTTAATTTGTGATTCAATCTTGTAGAAAAAGTGAATCACCAACTGTCCCCCACTTCTCATTCATTCAATGTGCAAATAGTATGTGCTATGCCAAGAGAAAAGGTAGAATCTACGCCTAATATAGGCACAGTACATTTGTCTTTTGAGGTCTATATGAGGGCAACTGAGATGGTTGAGGATGAGTATGTGAAACAATTTTCTTCTCTACTAATTTCTTAATTTTTTGAGGTGTGGATTAGGACGTGCAAAACTCGATCAAATTTTCACTCTAACAAAGTTCAAAGGTATGTTTTTATAATTGTTTGTATTATATTGTCCCATGTACCATACCGTATTAATTTTATTTCTTCAATCTTCGATGTTTATTTCTTCAATATATATATATATATGTGTGTATTTATTATGTTAAAGAATAGTTAAAAAGAAATTGTGTTATTTATTGTCCCCACAAAATATAGAGGTGAAATTTTAATATATTTGATGTTTTCGTATATGTATTTCTTCCTTTATGTCTAACCTTAGAAATTTTTGGATCCGCTATTGACTCCAACCAAGATCTTTTTAATGTTGGCTAGTAATAAGGAAAGATAGAAAAATAAAAAAAAGCTGTCCTGGTCTACAATGGTAAAAACCCTCAAAGCTCACATAAATATTATTGTATGTGAAATCGTTTTCTATGAGTTTTTATGTTAGAAGAAAATACTAAGTGATAATGTAGATGTACATTTGGATTTTGTCATGAAATAATTAGATGGTAATGATGATTTGTCGATTCCATTAAATCAGTTGGTTGGAGATGGTCTTAAGATCATGTGATTTGGGCAGTGTGGAGGTAGATAGATGGCTTCGTCGAATATTCAATTCCAATTAGTAATTGTTAGGCACTGAAAGACATCTGAATGTCTTGTTTTTTCTGTTTCTTCTATTTTCTTTTTGTAATTACCCTTCCATAATTCGTCGGCCATTAATTAGATTATTTCACGAGCATTGAGTATTTGATAAATAAAATGATTGTACGTATATGTGTAAATTAAAATAAATCAAACTAGGCAAGAGTTTTATTTAATACTAAATAATAATATTAAGCATTTTCACTCTAACTTAATATTTATTTTATAATAGCTATATTTGATTAAAAAAGACAATAACTCTTTACATTTCAAACTCTTTTGAAAAGAATTACCAGTTTCAAATCTAAAAAATATGTAAAAAAATTTGTAAACGTATATTTTCTGATTTCAATCAATCTCCTCATTTTTCGACCAGACGTAGGAAAGTATGAGTTTCATATCTGTAGTGATTTGGTTCGGGGGTCATTGGAAAGGGTTAGAGTACAGAAACGGTTTTCACGAGCAACTACAACTTCAAAGAATTTCATTTGCTGATCTTTTAGAGTCAATCCATGGAGTTATGTGTGCTGACCTGAATAGTTGGAGATATGTGATCCGTTCTTTAGCAGTTATAAATGGAATAGTGAGAAAGAAAAAAATTAGAAATGATTCGGATCTGGAACGATTATTGTCCGTAAGCGATGAATGTCTCGTCATTTATGTTTCCGTCAAGCGTACGGATTTTGGAGGATCAGAATGTGTGTGGTCGTCACCATCGCAGAATATCAATCCTGTGGGAGCTTCATCAAGAGTATTGGACCATAGCACATGCTCATATCCCATATTTGAGATTCCCGACCAGTTCTCGGGCCATGTAAATGTTCCCCTAGGTCTACAAAATGACGAAACGTTCTTCTCGAAATGGGGTATACCAAATGAAGGCACTGAAAGGCAAGCTGGGACATCAGCATAGGATCAGTGGGCATTCTCGCCTTCATCTAGTGGTCGTGCGGACCTTACATCACATTGGGGGTCGACTGCATCGATTTGAATAGGTCTCCTTCCACTTACGAACAAAATGAGTCATACTCAGGTGAAGCTCGCCCACAACTACGTGAAACACAAAGCGTACCCGATCAACTGTACTCTGATGATTGTGGTAATTTTGTAAGAGTCGCTATTAAATAATATGCTAAACATTGAATACATATTATCTATTTCACAAAATCTATTTCGTGTTTCAGGTTCTTCAAATGAGGAAGATGAATCAGCAACAACGACGGTACAAAATGATGAATTTGAGCTAGATCAAGATGTGGAGAATACTTTGGATGAGGAGCAACGACAAGCGTACGAGGAATTCTTGACCTACATTAGGCGACCAGAATGGTTTATTCCAAAAGTACCTTGTGATGAGTCAGAGCCTACCCAAGCGAACGAGCCGACCGAGTATGACACTTTGACAAAATGAAGCACTTTTGGTAGTAAATCTGAGTTGCAAAATGCAGTTGGTTTGTACCATTTGGAGAATCTCGTTGAGTACCGTGTGGAGCGTTCTGATAAGACGAGATACTATGTGAAGTGTACAAAAAAAAATTGCCCATTCACAATGAACGCACACGAGAAATTTGGCATCTGGAATATTTCGAAAATTGTTTTACAACATACAGTTCAAATGATTTGAACAACAGTGCAGTTCGGCGACTTCCAGCAGCAGTCATCGGTGAGTACTATGCTGACACACTTAGGACTGAAAATTCGAACCTTGGTCCTAGGGGCATCATATCAGAAATGAAGGATCGGCATGGTCTACATGTTTCGTACAAGGTTGCATTGAAAACAAAACGCCATGCTATGAAGGTTGCATACGGTGATCTAAAAAAGTCATTTGCTCTGCTCCCAATATATTTGGACGTGTTGAAAGTATGTAATCCCGGGACATATACAGCGTTGGAAACACATGCTAATGGAAAATTCAAATATTTGTTCTATGCACTGGCAGCATCTATTCATGGATTTATGAACTATTCACGTCCTGTTATAGTTGTGGATGGATGTCACTTGAAAGGTCAGTACAAAGGTGTTGGGTTTGTTGCAGTGACCCAAGATGGGAACGATCAAATTTTTCCATTGGCAGTTGGTTTAGGAAATGTGGAGAATGATGAGTCTTGGTCCTGGTTTCTGACACATCTTCGTGGAGCATTTGGATGCCCAGATCAATTACTAATAGTGTCCGATCAACACGTCAGTATCAGCAATGACATCAAGTATGTGTACCCTGAAGTGACCCATGCTTTATGTTGTTTTCATTTGCAACAAAATCTGGCCAAACATGGTACACATTTGGTGGAACTTTTCAATAAAGCTACATTTTGTTATCAGTCGACGACATTTGAAAAGTATGTAATTTGGAAAATCATTAGATCCTTGCTATACTTTGATCAATCTATCGTATTAGACACTCTCTGGTACTTTAATTTTATGCATATTTCTCTAACAGTAATTGTACTTACAGGTACTATTTTATGATACAAGCTTCTGGAATACAAGGTGCAGTAGCAACCTTAACGAAGGCTGGAGAACAACGATGGGCTCGAGTAAGATGTCCTGTTAGAAGATTTAACTTCATGACATCAAACGCGACTGAGACATGGAATAATCGTCTTGTATGGGCAAGAAAGCTACCTGTATGTTCATTTCTAGAATGTGCTAGACGAATAATCGAAAAATGATTTTTTGAAAGGAGGACTGCTGCTGAAGATAGAGAAAATTATCTGACGAATGCAGCGCATGAAAGACAAGTCGAAGCTGTCAAGCTTGGTCGGCGTATGGAATTGGATAAATTGGGCCGAAACAAATATAAGGTCACTAACGGGAGTAAGATTTTCATTGTCGAGCTATCCCAATACGAGTGCACATGTTCAATTTTTCAGAGTGACCTAATACCGTGTTCGCATGCATGTGCAGCAATAAGGTACTCATACGAATGCATATTTTTACATCTCAGGTCACAATTATGCATCGTGAATGTATTCATACGTACCTATACGTCTTGACCATTTGTCCAATTTTTGTTACAGTTTTATGAAGGAATCATTTACATCATATGTCGCCCTATATTACACCACTGAATGGTTGAGGGGGATGTGGAGTGGTACGGTTAATCCCGTGCCCGAGCCAGAAGCTTGGGTGGCATCAGATGAAATTCAAAATCAATTATGTAGAGCACCGGACAAATCTAAACAAGCGGGACGATCGAAAGAAAAACGAATTCCTTCTGCCCGATCCGGAAGATGCAGTCGATGCGGCCGTACAGACCACAATAGAGCAAGATGTACCGAGCGGGTGCCATTGCAGTATGACTATAGAGATGACGAAATCGCTAATGAACACATTGGTGGCTGCAGCAGTGAAGACATCTGAAGGTTGACAAGAAATGTTCGGTTTGCAAGTCAGAAAATCATACAAGAAGAAAGTGTCCAATTTATTTAGCTTCAACGACTGAGTAAAAAAACCATTTTTTGTTAATTAAGTCGAAAACATTATTAATAAATAATTATTAATTTTTCGAGCATACTTTGTTAGTAATTTTCGAAAATTGCATAATAAGTGTTCGAAGATAATTAATTAAAGTAATATAAAATTAGTAATAGAATTTCACTATAGTGTTCGAAAAGTACTTCTAATGTTTGTAAATTACTAATGTTCGGAAATTAATACTAGTTTATAAGTAATTTTCGAAAATTAATGAAAATATTATCGAAGATTAATTATGCAATTTGATCTCAAATTAATAACATTGTTTTGGAAAATTAATAACAATGATTCATTCATTTATCGAACATTATTATTTTCTACAAAAGGTTGTCGAAAATTAATTATGCAATTTTCGCAACTTTATAACAATGTTTTCGGAAATTATAACAATAAATTGCTAATGTTTTCAAACATTATAATTTGAGAAAATAAATGTTTTCGAAATTTGCCTAAGCAGTATCTCAAATTAAAATATTACTATTCAAAAATTATTAATATTATTATTCCTGTTTTTGAACTTTATTATTTTCGAAACAGTAATCTTCAAAAATTATTTCCCCTAAATTATACTCGAATTTATAATATTATTATTAATATTGTCTTAAATTAATATTGTCGAAAAAATATTCTTCGAAAATGAATAAATATTTTTAGAGATCTTCCAACTTTAATAATAATGGTTTCGACAATATATTATTAATGGATTCGGAAATTAATAATACAAGTATTTAACTCTAAATAACAAAGTATGCCTAAATAAATTAATTTGGAAATAATTAATTAATAATAGGTGAAAATGAATAAAATATTATTAAAAGTGCATGTCCAAATTTTTGAAGATTAACAAATTAAAGTTTTCGAACAATTGCACTAATTTTCGAAACAAATCATGCAATTTCATGCCTAAATTAATTAATTAATAAATAATTAATTAATAATAGGTGTCAATGAATAAAATATTATTAAAAGTGTATGACATAATTTTCGAACATTAACAAAATAGAGTTTTCGAACATTAAGTCAAGTGAATGAATTTTCGAAAATAAATCATTATTATATTAATAAATAAATAAATAATTAATTAATAATAGGTGACAATGAATAAAATATTATTAAAAGTGTATGTCCAAATTTTCGAACATTAACAAATTAAAGTTTTCGAAAATTAAGTCACTAATTTTCGAAACTTAAGTCAATTGCACTAATTTTCGAAAATAAATCATTATTAAATTAATAAATAAATAAATAAATAATTAATTAATAATAGGTGTCAATGAATACAATATTATTAAAAGTGCATGTCTTTTTTTTCGAAGATTAACAAATTCAAGTTTTCGACAATTATGTCAACTGCACTAATTTTTGAAGATTAATTCTAACTACTAATCTTCGAAAATAAATCATGCAAAGTATGCCTAAATTAATTAATAAATAAATAATTAATTAACAATAGGAGTGAATGACTAAAATATTATTTTCAAAAATTAATTAATTATTTTAGACATGCACTAATTATTTTCGAAAATTAAATTTAGACTTACACTAATCATGCAATTTTCGAAAATTTAATCATGCACTAATTATGTTCGAAAATAAATTAAGACATGCACTAATTATTTTCGAAAATTAATTATGAGTAAAATATTATTTTGAAAATTAATTAATTATTTTAGACATACACTAATTAATTTTCGTAAATAAATTTAGACATGCATGCACTTATCTTCGAAAATGTAATCATGCAATTGACGAAAAATAAAATTTAGACATGCACTAATCATGCAATTTTCGAACAGTGTTGTTTCATGCAATTTAATCATTAATTAATTATTTTCGAAAATAAATTTAGACATGCATGCACTTATCTTCGAAAATGTAATCATACAATTGACGAAAAATAAAATTTAGACATGCACTAATCATGCAATTTTTGAAAAGTGTTGTTTCATGCAATTTAATCATGCACTAATTATTTTCAAAAATAAATTTAGACATGCACTAATTATTTTCGAAAATTTAGACACACACTAATTATTTTCAAAAATTGTATAAATAATTTTCGAAAAAAAATCATGCAATTGTATGCCAAAATGAATTAATAAATAAATAAATAATTAATTAATTAATAATAGGAGCCAATGAAAAAAAAATTATTAAAAGTGCATGTCTTTATTTTCGAAAATTAACAAATTGAAGTTTTCGAAAATTAAGCAATTGTTATAAATTTTCGAAAAATATGTCAATTTTGCTAATTTTCGAAAACAAAGCATGCATGAATAAATTAATAAGTAAATAAATAAATAATTAATTAGTTAATTACTAATAGGTGTCAATGATTAAAATATTATTAAAAGTGCATGGATTAATGTTTCGAAGATTAACAAATTGAAGGTTTCAAAAATTAAGCCAATTGTTATAAATTTTCGAAAATGAAGTCAATTTTGCTAATTTTTGAAACAAAGTATGCCAAAATGAATTAATAAATAAATAATTAATTAATTACTAATAGGTGTCAATGATTAAAATATTATTAAAAGTGCAATACTTTGTTTTCGAAGATTAACAAAATGAAGTTTTCGAAAATTAAGCTATATCCTATAAATTTTCGAAAATGAAGTCAATTTTGCTAATTTTCGAAAACAAAGCATGCCTTTATTTTCGAAGATTAACAAATTATTAAATGAATAAACAATTATTAAAAGTGCATGTCTTTATTTTCGAAAATTAACAAATTCAAGTTTTCGAAAATTAAGCCAATTGCACTAATTTTCAAAAATTCAGTCAATCGCACTAATTTTCAAAAATAAAGTATGCCTAAATTAATTAAAATATAAATAATTAACTAATAATAGGTGATGCTTTAACATGAATAAAATATTATTAAAAGTGCAGGTCAAAATTTTCGAACATTAAGAAATTAAAGTTTTCGAAGATTATTCTATCATGTAATTTTCGAAAATAAATTATACAATTGTTGCCTAAATTAATTAATAAATAATAATTGGTATCACTTGAGCATGAGTAAAATAATTAATTAAATTATTGTTTAGTGAATAGTTTTCGAAAATAATGTTCGAAACATTATTATACAATATTATTGCTATAATACATAATGTTCGAAAATAATTAGTAAATATTATTTTCGAAACAATATTTTCCCAACTCTAATTAGTACTATAAACTATTAGTTAGTATTATAAATTAATAACAAACTGTGAATAAATTAATAATTAATTAATAATACTGTATTTGGAAACAGTGATCAAATGTCCAAATTAATAAATAAATGAAAATAGTGTATTGGAACATTAAAATCAACAAAATGACAATTGTCAATGTGTCTCATCTCACATGGGCCCACAATATCAATTGACTTTCCAAAAAATGAGTATTTTAGAATTAAAATCTATATTTAGGATTATTTAGAAATGTATTACTATATCAATGGGTAGAATGAGATCAAAATTTAAAAAAATAGGTAATTTGGCTATTTCCCCCTGACAATTACCCCAAATTCTGCCGTTCGCATCCCCAACCGGCCACAAAGAAGATCAATAGGAAATGGTGACCTACAGGGTACGCCTAATTCTGTTATTTTATGCATTTCTCTTTGTTCGGTTAATTTTGTTTACTCGTTGAAATGCAATATGATTGTTTACTTGCCTTTTTAATGGGGTTTGTGTGTGTATTGTACTTTGTGCAGTTCCATCAGTACCAGGTGGTGGGGAGAGCTCTGCCGACGGAGACGGAGGAGCACCCGAAGATATACCTCATGAAGCTATGGGCTACTAATGAGGTTCGCGCCAAGTCCAAATTCTGGTATGATTGTTTCTTCTTATCCTCTGGAATTCAATTTTCGTGTTTTTTTTTTTTTTTTTTTGGGAGGTTGCATATGATAACACTAGGTAGTAACATTCCTAGCTGGAAGATTTTGCAAAAGTGGATGTTACTGTAGCTGTGAGTTTATGCATTGTAAGCTTATTATAATTAATCACAAGTGTGTTGTAATGATATTATGGAATTTCAACAAAAAGCCCAGGCATTTCAAACAGATATCTCTTTTTTCGGACAAAAAGAGTTCTTGAAAGTTGAAACATAACTCTTTTTTTGGTGACAGAGGGAGTATATATTACTGCGTAGTTTATGCAAGTTGTGTGTTGGTTTCAGTTACTGTATGTTACATCCAATATGCACTAGCATTGAAAAGTATGCAGAGGACTTAGGGTCAACTTGGTAGCTTTTGCCACATTTGCAATCAATTATCCTAATTAACTTTGGTATGAGTGTTAGGTACTGATGTGATCTCCATGTTGAAATTACTTGTTATCAGCTTCTTGACATAAGAACTGCAGTAATGCCAATTTTAATGGTTTCACAAATTGTCATGATCTAACCACGAGAATGTTGTACTAACAAGGTGTGATACTGTTGATATGATTAATGATAGTAGAAGATTAGCAATTTTGACTTAATCGGGAATTTTATCTAGAATCTTGTCTGTCTATAAAGGTTTTGAAATTAGAATTTTCTTCCTCTCAGAAGGTCTCTTTTTAGCATAGTAAATCTTGAAAAAGAACAAAGTTATTTTGATTGTTGTTAGGTGTAATTGACTTTAGGGTATTTTGCTGTTTTAATAATTTTCCATACTTCAGGGGCCGCTGACTAAGAGAGAAATATAGTGATATCTTGAGATTCAACCTCTCTCAGAATATGTACATAGGGTAAAAAGGGGTCAGGTTTCTGATGGGGGTAGTAATATTAATACAACAATCACCATTTCCAATTTCAGAAGTCAGGAAAGCTTAATTCTAATAGTTATGTGTTTGGATCTGTTCTTTATTGATCAAGTATTAGAAGGTCAAAGTGTTGTTTATTTTGGATCTCAAACATATTCTTATTCCTTCTCTTTGATTTTCTAAGATCCTAATAGGTTTAACAGAAACATAGTTGTTCACGCAAGCCTCACGGAGGCGCAGCCATGCTTCTGGCACCCGAGGCACACACCATGAAACACAAAATTACTAAGAGATGTAAAACATCTAAAAAAATGAATTTTTTTTAGACTACTAAAAGCTCATATAGCAAATAAATATGAACATTCCAAACACATGTCATTAAATGGGGAAAACAACTCATTTTTTCATCAGTCATGTTGAATTGTAGAGCTAGTTATATTTTGACTGTGTACTAATGGTTTTTGTTAATTTTAATTCATAAAGGTATTTCTTGAGGAAGCTTAAGAAGGTGAAAAAGAGCAACGGTCAAGTTCTTGCCATCAATGAGGTATAAGTTCTTACATTTTTCTAGCTGTCTTCATCTGACAATGATACGATTTGTGCTCCTAAATGAAGATATAAAAACTGAAGATGTTATTTTACTTAGTGTGTTAAAGTCCTAATTTCTATGTAAATTTTAAATTTGTGATCTCCAAAAAAAGAAAAAAAATGTGGTTCGAATTACAATATTGTTAAAGTTGTTATTTTGTTTTTCTAATTATTAAAAATCGGGATTAAATTGTCGTTTTGGAGAAGGTGGTGACTGTTTTTGCTAAATTCAAATGGCCAGAATAAATTGTAATTTTGATAAAGATAGTGATTTTTTTTTACAATAAAACCTATATTTTAAATTTTCCAGGTTCCGTTGTCTTTTCTTTGAAATAACTTATTTTATTGAGGTGATCATTGTAGTATTATTGTCATTATTTTTGTTCGACTCTAGCTGATTTTCAAGAGCATAGGAGATTAGGGTTTAAACCTTTTCGGTGATGGAAATTGTTCTTTTCACACCTTTTTTCTATTAGCACATCCACGTCCATTTTAACATTAATACTTATTACTTGTAGGTCTCATTATCCACCAACATCTTTATTCATATTTTACATCAACTAAATATATTTATTTTATGATTTACAATTTTTAATAAAATACTTATTCGTATAAAATTTATACATATTTACATATTAATTTATTTTTAATAATTCGTATCTCTAATGGAAAAAAGGTGCATTCATCATTTTTGGTGGATGAATTTATACAATTAGAAATTATACATCTAAAAATATCATCAAAATGTCACCAAACTCAATTTTTAGGATAAAGTAAGAACTGAGAATTAACAACAATGCTACAAAAATGATTATAATGTTATTAACTCCCATTAACATTGCAATGTATGTGCTGTTATAGTGTTTTTATCTCTAATGTACTTTCTACTGATATGGTGCTTTATTTGTAATGACTATTTTGACATAATATGTAGTTGTAATGCAATTTCGATAATCCGGTGAAAGCTGCTTTTCATATTTGAAGTTTTTAACTTGTTCAGAATGATGAACTCAAGATGGTATTTTCTATCAAATTCCTGGATTCTGTAGTGGCTAAAAAAAAAGATTGTATTATTGTTTCGTGTACGATGAGAATGAAAAGCTTTTCAAAGGATGCTTCCATCTGGAATCACTGCACTCCTTATAATCACAATAATTCCTTTTGAGATGGTATACCCATGTGCTTCTCTGTTCCCTTCTTGCACATTATCCTTGTTTATTATCTGCATAAATGATTTTAACTTGAATCAGAGAGTTTCATTTGAATGTTCTCAGCATGAACTTGATAATGGAGTTTGATTTTCTAACTTACCATAACATTTTTGCCAATTCTTGCGTTCTTATCAACTATAGCTTTTCGTATGAGTGAACCTTTTCCAATCCCGACTGGAATTCTGTTGGCTTCCCCTTCGTTGATCCCGTTCTGCAAATCAAGTCTATCAGGCACCACTGCTTGAATGAGAAATGAAATGGTGAATAAATGTAGTATTGTTCTTGAGGATAATACATGTTGATAAATGTCAGATCCCATGATGATTGAATCCTCAACTATGGCATCGTCGCCTATCCTTGTGCTCATTCCTACAACTGTGCCTTTTATTTTGCATTTCTGCATTTGCAAGGGACAATCAGAAGAAACGTTAGGACATGACCCAAGAACAATGGTTTGGTAGTGTTTTTCTTACTCCAAGTATGCAACCATCTCCTATGATTGAATCGGTGATGACAGCATCTGTTACGAGAGTTGGAGGCATATGACGTGGCAATGTGTAGAGAGGAGAATCGCTATCATAGAAGCTGCTAAGATTACCAGATTATGACATTTCCATTAGCTGGATTGTCAGGTATTCTTGAAAATTTCAGACAAAACTATGCACTGTGTTAATTTTTCTACATTGCTGCTATTTAGAGCTACTGACTTGTATGAATTGTTTTCCCTTCGAATGGTTTCCATGTTTGCTCGATAGTATGCTTCTATGCTTCTCATATCCTCCCAATATCCATCAAACTGATATGCATTAACCTGCTAAGAGAAAGAGAGAGAAGATTTGAATGATTAATCCGAGGAAGAATTGCTTGAACACGAAAAACACCAAGAAAATGAGATCACCTTCATTCCAAGAGAAATTGCACCTGAGATTACTTGACTTTTCAAGTCATTCACAGATGGAAAATACTCTGTTAGCAGCTTTATCATTATATCTCTATTAATGACATAAATCCCCATGCCCGGAAAATTATATTCCGCATTGCCATCAGATTTCTTGACCTGAAATTGAAGGTTAAATCATTTCTTTCTATGCTTAAATCTGTAGAAGGGAATATGACTTCAGAATTAATACTCACCGGTATGAAGTTGTTCGTTTCTTGACTCTCTCTGAACTCAAGAACTTGATTTTCTGCATTTAATTTGAAAATCCCGAATCCCAAATCCTCATTCTTGATTCTGCTCAACACAGAGACAGTTATATCGGCTTTGCTTCTCCTATGGGCATGTATAAGTTTTTGATAGTCCATCTGATAAAGATGATGACCTGGCAGAACCAAGAATTCGGAGACGGGGTACTCTTCTAGCACCCATAAACACCTTCTTATAGCATCTGCAGTTCCCTAATGACATCACAACATAGAAATATGTTAAAAGTGTCGATTATATACACGTTTTTTTCTATGTTACAGTACCTGAAACCATGCATTGTGTTCTGGACTTTGATATGCTGCAATGACTTCGACAAACCATGAGAAATTTGCCCCCGAATAAGCTCTTGAGATGTGGGAATTGAGAGAGGTTGAGTTGAACTGAGTGAGTGCATAGATTTTAGATATGTTGCTGTTAATACAGTTGCTAAGAACAGCATCAATGAGCCTATAGTTTCCAGCTATAGGAATAGCAGCCTCTGATCGTCTCTTTGTCAACGGATACAGCCTCAAATGTGATGACCCATCTCCGAACACAATTGCTGCAACACTCTGATCACACTAATAAACACTTCACATTCTTGACTATAAACCAATAAACCTAGTAAAAACAGAGTTTTTATTACACCATCATCATCACCTGCTTTGCTGGAGGGGTCAGAGCATTCGGGATGTCGGGTTGTAACGAGTTCTTTAAACGTGTAGACGTTGATCTCGATTCCGTTGCGGGTTTGTAATGGAAATGTGGTAGACTAATAGTTGGATAACATGAAGAAAGCAGCATAGGCATGTCTTTTAGGCCTAATGAGTAGAATGAGTTGGTGTTTTACAATATAGGGATTTTCTTGATTTATTTGGATATCCATTGTGCAGTGGAGAATTTAATGAAGAAGAAAAGGGAATATTTAGGTTTCTTCTTCTTCATGGACACAATCTTGAACAAAAACTGCTCATCAAATAGTATATATCAAACAATGTGCATCTCATGAAATCTGCTTTTTTGTTTTGATACATAACTTCTGTAACATAAAGTTAAAGACCATATAACTACGGTTTCCTACACTTTTGTTCTAATCTTCTCTCTCTCTCTCTCTCTTTATTCCACCATATCAGATGCTTGTTTATTTCTATGATTCATCTGAATTGACCATATTAACCTCAAATCTATGCCCTTAATAGCTCCTTTTTTTTGGGGGGGTTTTCATTAATAGATCAAACTTCATGATAGTATTTATCATTAAATTTCTTTTTGTCATAGGTATATTGATGCTTGTATCAGAAGCAGTAACGGAGCCAAAAAAATTTGTAATTTAAAAGGCAAAACGAGATATTTCTGAGTAACTTGAAGGGCAATAGTTTTGAATGTTTTGGTTTTTATAATGGAAGTTTATACTATGGTGCTACTTTTGATATGAATGTTTAGGATTAGCTGCAATTTCTACTAACTTGAATTTCATAATATTTGATGTTGAACTTATTATTAATTTGTAGGTTGAACTTGTTTCTATGTGTTTAAAGGGACAAAAAGAAGATTAGTTTTATATCCAAGGCCAGAGATGTTGGAAGAAAGCTTCTGTGGGATGTTTAAGTGATGTTTGGAAGGTGGGAATATAGTATGCATGAAGTTAAGAATTTTTCCCAGCTTTTGTGTCTTACTAGTCAATAAATACCAAGTGTTTTCTTTATTTTATATTAAAAAATTTCAATAGTATTACATCAAGCACAATAATCAGAACAAGAAATATATAAAATAATTCGGAGAAAATTCTTTAATTACGTGAAGAACTATTGGAATGGAGCACATTTAGTTGTGTTCGGATTTTCAGTGATTTGATAAATATTTTTATTTTAAAAAATGTTCACATAACTTGCGCCTGGATACACATATTGAATAGAATATTGATTAAATCTTGAAATATAAGGGTAAAAACTTTATGTTTTGTATCGCATAAATCATCAATTTGATCAAGAACCAGTGGTCTGTTCGATCTGAGAAGAACTATAAAAATAAAAAATAATACTTGAACTATTGCCCATTTCACTGATTTTAAACTCCTTACAAGAATATAATTGTAAAATGCCATTTCAAATTTAGTAAAATCTCGAACTTTACATAGTCTTGTAATTTGAATTATTATTCATTTTTCTGTGAAAGGTTGTAAATGTTTCTTATTGCTTTGCATTTTTAAAATTTTTGGAATAAAATTAGCTGGAGAAAAAATGTACAAAAAAGTATTATGCTAGCCTACATGTAGTTTTTCCAACACGAATGGACAACTTGTATTCTTTCACAATCTTGTGGTTGATTGTTGTACCTTCTCATCAGATTCATGTACCATTCACTTTATAATTCCAGTAAATAGAATGATTTTACAAATAAGATTTCTCTGTGT
Organism: Scutellaria barbata; assembly: GCA_028654395.1. Classification (NCBI taxonomy): domain Eukaryota; kingdom Viridiplantae; phylum Streptophyta; class Magnoliopsida; order Lamiales; family Lamiaceae; genus Scutellaria; species Scutellaria barbata. The sequence continues at coordinate 5,412,125 of CM053652.1, forward strand.
TCCATTATCATGAAAAGATGATTGCTAGCATTCAAGCTTATATAATCTTGTCTATCAAGATTTCAAGCTCTAAAGATGTTATAAAATACATGACATTCACATTATATGAATGAATACATATAAATGAGTGATGGATATTATATATATAAAAAAATCTAAAAAAGAGAACCAAGAAAATAAAAAGTGTCTTCCATTATCAAAAGAATCCCAACCCAGATGCAATAATCTCACTGCTTTTATTTTGGATTGAAAATTAAAATATACCTCCAAAACTATTGAAAAAACTAGGTCGATCTGAAACATTTTAAAGTTCTATGTAAGAAAGAGACGAACTTCATGTAATAAGAAGAAAGGTACAACACAACAAAGCCTCCAATGAAGATTGGTCGCAGGTGGAAAGATGAGCTGAACGTGCACCAATTAGTTCTTCAGATGATGCTCGAATAAAGATGCCATCTCAATCTGCCAAACCAACAAGAAACGAAGAAAAGTTAACTAACTTTGCTAATCCAGCAAGGTAACCAGAGTTTTATTCAAATTTCACCCTAAGAAATTTTCGGTTTTGGAGGCCATATCGTTTATACTTTGCATTGCAGAAATCTCAAACCGACCACGCCAAAATTTAGGAAGATGAAGAAATAATGTTCTTTGCATAAACATTGTCTTCTATTTTTCCAATCACAAGTGCCGGATGAATCTCGTGTGAAAATTATTTCGGAGAAATTGCATACTTAGGACACTAAGACCATTCACAAATCAAGGGCACTAACTTTTTAATTTGGGCGATTTTAGTATAAAAAAACTTGAAATTACGAAATTTCGGACCAATTGCATGAGATTTGGGCTTTTTGCTGATATGATTTGGCTTGAAATTTGTGTGATTTGGCCCAAAATTCGTGATTTTGGGTTTTTGGTCCTAAAATAGCCCAAATTTGAAAGTTATTGTTCCAATGTTGGGGTCCGAAAAGTTAGTGTCCTTCATTTGCAATTTTCCCAATTATTTCTCGTAGAAGTTAAGAAAAGACAGCAGCTCCAGTTTTGGTTCTAACATCGATCAAGTTTCGACACGATAATGCAATTGGAAATGAAAGGAAAAGAAAGCAACGAGAAGAATATGAGGCCATAAAACTATAGTAAACTTACAGCTGTCAATGCTGCTTCGGCACCTTTGTTTCCAGATTTACCACCAGCTCGATTTATAGCCTGCAATCATTGTGGTGCAATTTTTAATGGATATCTTGTTTGTGCAGATTGATTAAACTTTTCACAAGAACTTGCATAAACTTCCCTTCTAATCAGATTTTCAACGAAATGATGAACAAAAAGAAACTGTTTTAATATTTCTACAGATAAATTAGATAGCCAGCTCAAAAGCAAGTTCACATTTCAAAATGTTTATTCATAATTATTAGACAAAATAAATTAGAATGTGTTCTCTAATAAATGCATTGTTCTAATAATTTACCTGATCCATGTCTTCACAGGTCAGAACCCCGAATATGCAAGGAACACCTATGAGTCATCATATAACAGAAAGCCATCAGTCGATCAATCAGAATAGTCAGAGAGGCCATGCAATAGGTGTTTATGTGTTTCTAATGAATGATACAATGATTATTCTCCAAAAAAATGTTTAATAATCCATATTTTTCTTGAAGCATGAAAATAGAGAAGGGATTGCCAAAGTAGAGAATGAGAAGTCCATCCTAGAGCGTAAATGAAAGCATAAAAATAAGAATATAAGGTAAGACGTTTCTTAGTTGAAAGCCCTTGCAAGTTGCAAGACAGTCATCACTTAACCCAATGAGCAAAAAAGCATTTATTTCTAAGTGTTATTAGCACATAGATTGAACGTTAAAAAAAAAAAATTGTAAATAGCAAAAGAGACAATGTAAAGACTTTATAAGCTTGAAACGGCAATTGCAGTACATTGACTCCAGAGGCCTTAACTTACCAGAATTTAGACCAGCTGATTGGACTCCAGAAGCAGCTGAATTGGCCACAGCATCATAGTGGGTGGTATCACCTCTAATCTATCAGCCAAAAAGGGTAACTAGAGAAGTCTGCTAATAATAATAATAATAATAAGCACATTACAGACCAAAAGGAGTTCTAAAACTGATTTCCTCAAGAGCTAAATAACATACTAGGAAGTGACGGAGCCGCGTTGAAACCAAGGCCACTCAACTCCTCAACCCCCTACTATATGTATGTATATGCATGTATATAATATAACGAGTTTTAATCACGTGCGTTGCACGTGAAGATCAATTTAAATTAAGAAAATAAATAATACAAATATTATATATATATATATCACTTTTATATTAGAGTTTTAATTATAATAGGATTCTATAAGATTTTGAATTAGTTAGAATTCTAATATAAAATTATTAAGTATGAAAATCCTAAATTACTGTTATAACCTTAAATAATAATCTATAATAGAGATATATTCGACAATACATATTTTGTAAGAAACATCCATATTTTTATATAGGTAATAGATATGGCAATTTGTATAAAGTTTTGGAAATATCTCGTTTTATGTTCTCCCAATTTGCTAATTAGCCCTTTTAGATTGATATTACAGTTTTGATATATTTCTTATAGGCTAAAGCACAGTATTTTAATTAGAATAAAAAATTCTATGATTTAAACACCTTCTATTAATTTAGAGAACAGAAATTACTTATTTTATTTTATAGTATTCATCTAGAATTGTCTTTTGTTTTAAAACAGGTTATTGAATATAGTAAAAATTGCCTTTTTTAGATAAAAGTCAAGATTATTTTATTATCTTTCATTTTAAATAGGCTAGTGAATAGATTGAAGTGATATTTTCTTAGATGAAAGTTAAAGAGTTTTTCACTTAACTCTTTGCCAGTGTATTGGAAAGTGAATTGCTAAAAAATTATAAAGTATTCTAAATGATTTTCGTGATATGCTGGAGATTAATTTAAACTTCTAATAGATTAGGGATATAATAGCAAATATGATATAGTTCAATTTTATGATTATTTACAATCATCCATGCCATTAAAAGGGCTTTGTGTCAAAAAACAAACATGCAAACTATGAATCTTGAGATGTTGATGGAGCAGGAGCGAGCAGGAGAACAATAAAACAACCATGACATCTTACACACTTGGAATACGCAAAGAAAGACATACCACAGCCCCGATACACAGGATTGCTTGATATTTTTTTGATTTCCCAAGCTTCTCAGCAACTAGGCCTATTTCAAAGCTACCAGGGACCCATACAACCTAGTGCAAGAAGATCAAAATCACACCTTTTCAATATAAGAGTTTGTGATGCATAAATAAACCATAAAAGCAAGTTACTTCTAATCCAACAAATTTACCTAGGCCAACCAAATTAAGAAAAAAAAAAGCATAGACTAAATGCAAAAGAACAAAATCACTCTCAAGTCTTAACACCATACATTTTGAAATTTATCAACTCTTTCTTTTCTACATGTTCTTTTTTTTATTAAATAATATCGTAGATACAATAACCGTGACAAACAACAGTCTTCACACTCCAATGCCAGTATCAGCTTTTTTATATTTCCACCACTTTCTGTGAGTGTTTGATTAAGTTAGGACACGATCACTTAAAAGGATGAAGTTAAACCTGCTCAGAATGATGTTCCATCGCCTGGCCTGTAAAATACTTATGCTTGTCGGAAAATATCTTGAGAACATAATGTCTAACAGAATCAACTTAATTTTACATGTAAGGAATGAAGATTTGCCTTTCAGATCATCTTTAGTTTTCACACTTTCAAACAACATTCCGAAACAAACATGCAAACACAATTATGAAAGGGCAAGGGATATTGGCAATCAGAGTACTAACATCAATATCTTCTTCTTTAACTGAGTATTTCTGGAAAGTGTCCAAAGCTCCCGCCAAAAGTGGCCTGGTGATAATCTCATTGAAGCGTGCCACCACCTTTATATCCATATAAACCATTATTGTTATACTAAGAAGACGCTATTTGTACTCCCAACGACAGTAGCTAGACAACAAAACAAATAAGATATAGTAACATCAACAATTAGATCACATTTAGAATGCAAAGCAAATCCACAGCTTGCTTTAGAAGCAACAATACCAGCAGCTTATCATAGCTAAAAACTACCCTGAAAACAAACAAATCCATAGAGCATTGGCAAAATTGCAACAAACATAATCGAAAGAGCAAAAATAGCAAGAGGCAGCATTACAGACTATAGCAAAGCGATGGCCCTCAGCCGAGGTCAACGAGCCCGTCAACTGCCGAACAGCTAAAGTCTGTGAAAATGATTCATTCTTCCATGGCTTCTCAACCCAGATTCCATAACCTGTAAACAACGTCGTTACATAAAAAAAAAAAGCAGCAATTCACGCACACACAAAGGAAATAATAACCAAAATCAAACAAGAAATAATGCCCAGAAACCGATCAATAATTAACTATTTCCATCTCTTCCACACTCAAACACAAATGGGTCAAACATCCACAGAAAAAGGACAAGCCTGGGATCTAATTCGAACCCTTTAAGAAACAGGGAGAAAAAGATTGGAACAAACCTTGATGTAGATGTTGCTGGAGGGGCGAGGAAGAAAGTGGATTGCCAGTGGCTGCAGCTGTTGGATTTGAGGGTTTAAGGTAATTGTTTGAAGAAATGCAGTAGCAGTGAAAGGGTGAAGAAGAATTGCGGAGCGAAGGCCGAAGAAGAAGAGATGAGTGTGCGGAAAATGAAGCCATTTTGTGTATCAAGATTGTATTCAGTGCAGATAATGCAAAAGACGAATGGGATTTCTTCCTTGCTCGTTTTAACAGGGTTTTTGATGGTCGCTAAATCAACCTAAATTGACATAAAAATAGTGTTAATAATTTTGGGCCATCAATACGCTATTAACACCCCCACTTTCTTATTAATTCACCTTTCTTATATTCACAATTATTTCTATACACCAAGTGCAGGAATCTAATTGAATTCAGTGCAGATAATGCAAAAGATGAATGGGATTTCTTCCTTGCTCGTTTTAACAGGGTTTTTGATGGTCGCTAAATCAACCTAAATTGACATAAAAATAGTGTTAATAATTTTGGGCCATCAATACGCTATTAACACCCCCACTTTCTTATATTCACAATTATTTCTATACATCAAATGTAGGGATTTAATGGATTGATTCAATTCAGGAGTGCATTTCACGCGTCCCACACGTCTACACATGCCCAAATCATATTTCTGTTGTTATATTGACATACCCTTTTAGTTTAGCGAACTTAACCTTTTAATTATATCCTTATAACCTTTTAGTTATATGCACATAACCTTTCGCAGTGCTGAATAGTGAAAAAAGTATTAAGTTATTCACTGAAAAGGTTATGAAATTTGTATATAAAAGTTATACTATTACAACATAAAGATTATATCATAATTACAACATAAATGTTTCGGCTATATTGAATTTTTATAGTGAAAAAATTATAAGTTATTTATTGAAAATGTTATGAAATCTGTACATAAATGTTATATTATTACAACATAAATGTTTTGACTATATTACATGAATTTTTATAGTGAAAAAAAGTATAAGTTATACACTGAAAAGGTTATGAAATTTGTACATAAAGATTATACTATTACAATATAAATATTATATTATTACAACATAAAGGTTATGACATAAAAAAAAAAAATTGGGCGCAGATCTGAGTTAAACCGGACCCAATCCGACCCGCATACCCAATTACATAGATCATGATTCATGCACTTGGTGCACAAAAACACTACTCTCTTATATTTTATTATTGTTTCGTTTCAGTTGATGCATCCTTAATTATCTATTTTATCCTTGTATATTGAAAACAAGATCAATAATTTACATGGTTGTCTCCACCGTGCATTGATGTGAAACATCACGACCCTTTTTCTTCTCTTTTATGTCTAACTTTAAAATTACAACTAATTTACTATAATATGGTCAAAAGTCATATGTATCAAAATAGAACAAAATTTTGTTCTTAAAATATGATATTATTTATTTGGGCAAATAATCAAAACAATTATAGTCTTTTCAAGTTTTTGTTATTTTAGTCAATTCTTTAAAAGTTGTCAATTTAATCATATTATAGCAAATTAATTGCAATTTTAATCAAATTTTAATTTTAGTCAAAATTAAATTGTATATCCTACACAACGGACACATCGATAAAAAAATCATTTACATCTCATAAAAATGATAAAAAAATAAATAAATAAACACCTCATCAATTGTTTTTTTATTTTACTCTCCACAACACTCAAGTCCAATTCTTTTTATTTTCTTTAATTTGTAAATTCAAGATAATATGTTTATTTTCTTTATTTTGTTTTCATTTTTGATGAGATGTAAATGATTTATTTATCCATTTGTCCGCCACGTAGGACATATACAATTTAATTTTGACTAGAATTGCAATTAATTGACTATAATATGACTAAATTGACAATTTTTAAAGAATTGACTAAAATAATAAAAATTCGAAAATGTTTGAATTTTTTTAGCTATTTGACCGATTTATTTTATTGGAATTAAACTTAAGATGACCAATAAGCAAATATTTCAAAATTTTTCTTTGGAGTGGAGGAGCATAAGAATTGATGTGGTATGTCAAACCTATTTCTCTTCTATTGGAAAGGTGTAGTATCGATGGCAGATTACTGTTAGGGTTTACTGTTTAGAGATTTATTGGAGAAAAATGAAAATTAGATTAAGGTTTGAATTTTTTATAATTATTTATTTGAAAATTTTACTTTTACATCTCTTATTTTAGAAATGGTCTAAAATCTAAAATAATGATATTAAATATTAATATTTTATATATAAGGATATTTAGTAAATATATAAAATATTATTTTAATCTAAATCTTTTGGTGGGTGTAGTAATAAGATGTGGGGTGTTAATATCATCACCCATAATGTTATTACACTGCATTTTGTCATACTTTTATTTTATGCAATTATCTTTTCCTGATGTGGCTTTTCTATCATTTATTTATTCTTTGTTGTTTTTTTTATACTTTTATTGATTAAAATTTATTTTTCTGAAATTATATGTTAACATTTTGCAACTTTTAAAGCTAAAAAATATTAAATGTTTTAAAAAATAAAATAAAATCGTGCACTTTTAATTCAGCATTTGATGTTTCTAAATTATTTTATTTTGATAATGAAATAATTTGAATAAAAAAAATTTACAATTACATAATTGTAATTATTTTTAGGAGAATAATTATTTAAAGATTATAAATAAATAAATACATTTAGTACTATATAGATAAAGATGAATTAGATATTGAACCCACGAGTAATGATTAACATAATTTTACAGAGATAAAAATCTGCAAACCAACAAAGAGAACAGCTAATGAAATGTTTTGCAGGCCAGTAAATAATATCATAGCTTTTACTATTTTACAGATTCAATTTGTATGTTTTCTCAGATTTACCTTGATTTCAATGGGAGAAAAAAATTAAACCCACAAATAAATTTACATTAGAAAGTAACAGAACTAATAGAACTACTTTAGCAGAGCAAACTGTGTAGTGCTCTGAAATCATGGGACTTATGATGGAGCTAGTTTTAGACCAAATTACACACTTTAGTGTCAAAACTCGTTACGACTTATCAAATGCATCCAGTCGATTCCACTACCTTCAAACTCCATCCCCCCAGGAACTAATTCGAATTCTAGTTAAAGATTCTTCGTCTCATATATATTCGTATTCATGCTGAATGACCAAAGTCTGGAGATTCATGATGAGATTTGAAATTTTGAGGTAAAACCTTTGGAGAAGACTGGCCATTTACGAGGCCTTCGACCTGAAGAACCAATGGAGCTCTTGTTCTCGTGGCTTGCATTTGTCGTATAAGTCCTCAACATCACTTGTATGCTCTGCAATATCCATGGCATCTTCATGTGAATGTGTGCTTGCCATTGCTTGTGATAATAGTTATTAGCAACTCGAGTCCTTCAGCCACAATGTGCAGAAGTATAACTGATGTAAAGCCTCTTCGCCCATGGACTTTGATTCGGTAACCAAGATATTGGCAACAGAAGAATAGCACACCATCTTAAATTCAGCAGGGCAACAGCAAGATAAGGTGAATCTTTGAAAACCTCAATTATTTGTGATTCTGCTTTCTGCTCGTCGTCAAAAATTAGATTCTCATACTTTAATCTATACTCTTCGAGAATATCATCTTCTACAGAAATCATTCTCATACTCATAACTTGCAATGCTTCCATGGCAGTGGTATGGTAGTCATTCTCTACATATGCAGAGAAAACATAACTGCAGGTTGATGGGTCTGGTTGGATTTTCTCTTGATGCATCATCTCTACAATCATCTCCATCACATCAATTCTTCCCTGAAAATTTTGATTCACAGGTTTAGAATAGTTGATCAAAACAAATGTTAATCCAACATAAAATTATGAACTTTGCATAGGCGATATTGGACTGATGATGACTTAATTATGTATTGTTGCAATAGCATTCTACATTTTATACTCTCATGACAATCCAGCTTATGCTCAGTTACTACTTCCAAGACTTCAGAAGGCTCTTCTGCTAAACATACGTCTATATATGTATTGTATAACAGATGATGCTCAATATCCCAATTATCAAAACAGAAAATAGACCTTATTTCTACAATATTGGCTTGCCAAATTTTTTGATGGGCCATCATGATGCAAAGCCTTCCCTGGAAAAAAGTTGGAATTTATTTGACTTTTGGCTGATATATGGAGTTTAAGATAAGTTTAGTTAGTTAAGGAGATGCTGAATCCTAGACTTAATGCTCGTTGCTCAAACAGATTCCAAGAGTGTCTCTTTTCTGACATAAACTCAGAAATGCTGACATTCTAATTAAAAAGGCCCAAGTGTTAAGTGGTATACAGAGACTAAAATACATGTTCAGACAAACCAGTGGGCGAGCCAAGTTGCATGACTAAGAGATTTATGTATAAGCAAACATAGGTCATATGGCCTACAACACCATATATAAAAAAAAATAAAAAAATAATGCTGTTTTCACCCTCAGAAAAATTCCAAACAAAAAGAGAACTTTTTTTTGACTGGATTTCATGTATTTTTCTTTAGTCAGCAGCTCCTGCTTATGGTGTATGTTTACTCATTCATCACATCTATGTAATAAACCCACCGATTGCCTACAGTAAATTACCTTTTCACTGGCCACTCGTAGAAAAGCATTACACAATAGCAGATCAGGTTGAATCCCTTCTGAGAGTGCCTGATCAAGCAGATTAAATGCCTCACCGAATGCTTCAAAGTTCAACAAGATCTGCCACAAAATAAAATAAATTTAAGGGAAAAACAAAAACTTTTTATGAAAATTGAAAATTGAAACAATTTTGGCTGCCATTCACAAATTCGCAATTATCCAACAGCAGAAGTGCTTGGACAAAGACATTAAACAGCAAACTGTAAACTGAAACAATTTTGGCTGCCACTCACAAGCTCGCAATTGTCCAATGCAGAAGTGCTTGGACAAAGACATTAAATGTCAGAACTGTAAATGTCCACCCGCACATTGCACATTCTGGATAACAGGTATTAAGAATAAAAGTATTCATCCAAAAAAAGTGTAAGTGAGACCTAGTAGAGAAGGGTAAGTCCGCTCATGAAAACTATTTACAAAAAACCTAACTTAAACCTGGACCAACTTAAACCTGGACCAGATCTGTTGTCACTTTTTTTTTTTTTGAAGAAAAGGACATGCATAATGAATCTTTTAGACAAAATGCTTTAATGCCCTATAGATATCATGAACTTTGATCTTATGAAAATGAATATGCATATAGGTCACCACCCTATTGATCAATCTGCCGAACAAAAGTCAAAAATGCAATATGAATCCATTTGCAGTCAAGTTTAACACTTAATCAAAACCACCTAAGGCCCATATTGAATATATCATTTTGAGTTTGCAAGAAGTATTACATTAATGTTGCAAATATTGAATGTTTTGAATATCCTAAGCGTTTTCTCCAAACTGGTTGTGGAGAATTAGTGGTCTCACATAATTGATGATAAGCATAGCTTTAGAATGGAAATTCATTTCAGAAAAAAAGACATTATTCAAAGATCTACCATAAAGGAAATGATACCTCTAAATACTGAATAAATTATACTATTCTAAGGAGTTCAACGAGAAAATCGTTGTCATTCCAGTATCTTTTTTCAAGACTGCACTAAAGAACTTTTTGCTCAATGACACAGAATCTAAGAGAATACCTTTATTAAATTTGTATAAGTTACAATGTTGATACCGAAACCACCACGGATCATCATTGAGATAAGGGCACATGCAGATCTGTAGCAATTTATAGTGCCACAACAGTCAATCATGATAGTGCAAGTGGCTGCATCTGGAGAGAATCCACATGAAATCATTTTCTTGAATATCTCAATCGCCATATTATTCTTAAAAAAATAATAAAATTTTTTATCAGTATTCTGATACACAAAAATATAGACGAGATACATGAGAATGTCATCAAGCACTTGAGATACCTCTTTAGCCTCAACAAGTGAATGCAAAACGGTGTTATAAATCTCAATCCCTAGATCTGCGCTTCTGTAAAAGAACTGGTTTTCCGCAACGTGCAAGTACTGAATCAAATTCTCTTTCATCCCCTCCCTTCCAAGAGCTTTCAGCTGCCAATAAACCAGGAAGGTATAAATTGCTAGCCATTCCATAACTGCCAACAAGACCAAAGTACTCACCCAGATTGGCACCCGTGACTTTTAGCACTGGCATATCGGTATATCAATCATCTAACTACAAAATGTGAAAACTTCTGAACAAAGACATGTTTCCCTGTAAGTTGCTAACTTTTTTTACTCTCTGAACAGAGAGAACACAAAGTTACCAAGGAGTAATTATCTGATGCCAAATCCCTTTTTAACTGAAGAAAATAATTTGTATCATAGTTTTATTATTTTGAAATTTGAAACTTCTGTCAATGAATGCTAATGTAGCAATACTTACCAGGTTTTGCATTGATACACGACTGTGCTGGATGCCATGTCTCCTCATATCCATTTCTATGGCATCAATCCTTTTAGCAACATCAGCTTGTGAGAGCATGTTTCCATCCTCATAGGGTGCATTTATGTTGCCAAATAATGCAAACAGCAGCTCATATGTTCTGATATCAGGCATAAGATTCAAATATTTCATTTTGGCCAATACCTTAACACCTCGTTCAGATTGATCCTGCAACATTATCATGGACATGCATTAATTGAGCGGGATTTGCACAACCCATAGCTACAAAACTTCCATGTGGATGCACCAGAAAAGTAGAACTAAGTAAACAAATGTAAAAATTGATGAAAACTAGAGAAACTGGATTTTTACAATCCCCCTGATGTGGAGTTTCGCTTTCTTGGAATTCCCAATGCTCTATTAGAACAACTGATTTGCCAGCCAAAGATAAAGGAGTATGAGGAATCATTTGAATTTGTGTGATAACAACAATTGATCAGACCTGATATGAGACATATTTTTTGCAACAGTATTTCAGTCATGTTGAATTCTTTGACGAGGTCAGTTTTTACAGTTGTGTGATCTGATTCTATCGAGTTATAGAGATGCAGTGGTACACTCACCAGAGCATCGCATGCTTCAAGGAACTCATTGTAAGGATGAATAGAGTTACATTTTGATATTTGACCCAGCAGCGTCTCAGCCAAGTCCAGTTCTAAACCCCTGCTGCAGCTAATTGATAACACTGCAAGGGTTGAATCACGAGGCTTAATATTTTTCTGTTGCATGACCTTTAGCTGCACAAGGATGAACAAATGCATGGGTTATCAACTTTATAAAAGCCACGAAACAGCCTCTATAATGACTTCCCTTTAAAGATTGTCTTACCACTTCCATGCCATCATGGAAACCCTTCACGGAAACCAATCCTTTTATAAAGCCATCATATGTACCAGAAGATGGTTCCAAGCCAAGATCTTGCATCTGAGGAAAAAGAGAATATGCATAAAATTGTATGTCAATGATCAACCATTGTTTCCGTCTTTCTTCCCTTTGTCTCTCTCTCTTGTTGAGGGAGAAAAATGTTCTCCAATTTTAAGCTGTTGCTAACTGCAAGTATATGTATGCTTAAAGAATCAGCAGAAAATGCTCAATCATTCCGCACTTCTTTTCTGTTTTTTTTCATATGCAACACATTAAATTTGAAGAGTTCTTGATTTCAAGTGGCTAATTTGTCATACCTGTAAGATTAATTCTTCAGCCAACATAATATTTCGCGAACTAGCACAAGCATGAATGATGTCATCAAAGGAGCACCTCAACAATTTCATGACTAGTTCAGGCAAAGGTTGTTCAGGCGAACTTAATTCATCATCCCCAACTTGAGGTTGCATTCCAAACTTAAACCCCTTATTTAAGTCATTTTCCTTTTTAAAATTACAATGGAAAGCCACATCAAGCATTTTCTGCAAGGCCACATAAGCATAAGCTAAATCTCCCAATCTTGTGAAAGAGGATATGAACTTCTGAAGAGTTATAGTGTTCAGAGAATGGTAGCTGCTACACTCTTTCCAAATTTCACGGACTGCTGAGACGTCCTGCTGCAGTACTGCAAGCTGAAAAGAAATAATTTAGAAACAATTAAGTGCATAAACAACTTAATGACACTTAAAGTTTATCACCATGGTTCATTTCCCTCTTATTACCAGTTCAAACTCATAATGTCCAAACTTAGATAATATTATATGAAAAAGTACCATGGATCACGGCTTCCCAAATATGTTCTTTATCAGAATAATTCTTCTCAAATTTCTAAGTATTGAATCCATTGTTGTAGTGGGAAAAAATCCACTCTATAGCATGAAAGTAATTCCTCAATATACTACTAGCAAATCACAGAACTATTAAAATCTTTGAATAATTAAATGTATGATGAACAAACCCCAATCACTAATAAGCAATAACTAAAATTTTACTGATCTTAGTGCATTTGAGTTTTTTGCCATGTAAATAAATAAATGTGTGTGTGTATTTTACATCAAATTGCCTTTATATATTATCATATTGTCAATGGTCAGATAAGATTAATAGCTTTACTACTTCTGTGATTGTCTTACTAGAATACTACCAATGGTCTAAGATTAGCTTAATAGCTTTACTACTTCTGTGATTGTCTTATTAGAATACTATCTAGTCCACCAGCAAGATATTGCTTGCTGTTGCTTAGGTAACATGTTCCACGACTAGTTCCAATCCCATACCACTCCAAGTATCATAACAAAATATAGAAATGACAGAGTATAAAAAGGGAAATGAAACTTTGAAACACCATTTCATTTTAAAAATTGCATTGGCATAGTATAGAAATGCAGAAAATAATTACATACATACATAACTATCAACTGGAGGAAAACAAGAATTAGATATAAATTCAAAAGAAGGTTATAATAAAACCTAGTCAGCAGGACTATTCTCAGATAGAGGAACACATAATCAAAAGATTGTTCAAAAGTCAAGGACACACAACAGTAAGCCCCAGTAAAACAAAAGAACAGTTAGGACTTTTCTTATCAACTTTCACTTCCATTGTAAATATAAGTATGCCAAAACTGTACTTACTGAAGGCTTTTCCCATTAAAAAAAAATAAAAAAAATTAGTGCTTGCCAAGAACATACGATTAGGCAACAATTAAATGACAATGTGAGTTTGATAGTGGATTCTTTCAGCTGGCAACGGTAATCTAATTTTTAGACAATCTCAAACACTCATCATCAAAATATAGGAAGTTCTGCATACCTGGAGAAGGTAATTGTATGTAATAATGTCGTAGCGCACTCCGTCTTGCTCCATCAATTGCAAGCATTCACTAGAATAATCTAAGCATTTCATCCGAACACAGGCTTTCAATAAATTATGGTAAACTGGTAATGTTGGATGTATGTCTGAATATTCTCTTTGAGTGCTCACAAAACTGAAGGCCTGATTAAACAACACACCAAGAAGATATTAGCCAGCTCATCAAAATGTCTCATGAAATTTCAATGACCTATCAAACAATAACTTAAAAACAGGCAAATAACCTTTTATGAAGCAAAACACAACCAATAAACGGACATAAGACAACAACAAAAGAGCAAATATGTGCAGACCTCTTTTAAATGACCACCTTTACAGAGAGCTTTGATTGTAAAGAAGTAACATATGCTGCTTAATTTAAAATCCTTCTCCATCATAAGGTTCCAAGTTTCCAACGCAAACTGCGAAGGCAGAAACATCATTTTCAGTATTTTGTACATAGTGATAACCGACCACGACCATGCCCTCCCCTGACCCATTCTCTGCATGTACACAGCAGCTATCCATAATTTACTATGTAGTCATCAGAGTTGTGTAAATTGTTGACAGTGATCTTTTAGGTAGCAAAGTGAGAGAAATGACATGCACATTTCAGTGCAGTTTTCAGATAAACATAAAGAAACTCTAGAAGCCAAAAGGAGGAGGGTGGGGTGGGATGGGGTGAGCTACAGATTGCCATGCAAAGAGGACCCTACCAATGGATCAGGTGTTCTTGCACAATACTTAAATATAGGAATAAAAGACTGCACTTCCAGTTCTCGGTCTCTACTGCCAAACTCAGACAGTAAATGGGAAGCTTTACTTCTTTCTCCCAAGTGAAGTGCATTAACAACTTCCTCCTGTATCAGTCTCACAATTGGCTTCCCCAGCTGAGATCCTACACCACCTAAATCTGCGTTAGTAAAATCCTTTACTATATTTTCTATTATATAGTAAAATAAAAAATGATAAAGACTTCTACATCATTTCTGTTCTAGAATATACTCATGCATGTCTGCATTTGTATGAAAGTTGAGTGTAAGCAGTTGTTACCAGTAGAGGTTCCAAAAAATCGCAAGGCTTCAACAAATCCAGCCTCATTCTTTCGCCCCTATTAATGATGCTTTTGAAGTCAAGCAATCTTGAACACGAAAAGCTCCAGTAAACTAAAGAATATCTAAACTAACAAAAAATGCAAACAACCTTCCACATGTGATCAAAAAAAAAAAGCTCAAAATCTTTCCCTAGTTAAAAGAGAACAGTATAATCAAAATTTCAGGCTCCCATCCTCTCTTAATTTGTGCATTGAATTCAACCCCAACATAGATTCTCAATTCCTAGAAAGGAAAGACAACGATAGCAACATCTCCCCAATCACATCAATAATTAAATATATACAGACGAAAACGTATAATATCGAATAATACCTTCCGTTCAGAAAACGAAATGTTCATGCCTTTTAAACGGACAGCCAACCTGTTCAAACCCAAAATGCATAAAATTAAACCAAAAAAAATAAAAATCAATGCGTACGAGCTTCATTCCTGAATTTATACCGCCAGAAACAACGGACTCACCTCGTCATCGTCATCGCCATCGCCGGAGCTTCTTCCTCCACCACCGCGTCGATCTTCTCCTTGGCGGAGTTAGAAAACAGTTCATTAATCTGTAATTCTTATTTGGGCTTTACTGGCTTTACCAGCCCATATCTCGTGGGCTACCCACCTTCTCATAATCTCGTTCTTGGACCACGTTCCAAGACCCATTACGAACAATGATTTTCGGGAAAAAATTATATATATCTAATTTGTTTTAAAAAAAAAAAAAATCTGAATCCTCGTACTAGACACCTCGACCGGTGAAAAAAAAAATATCAGAAACTTTTGCATTATTTTTATATAAAAATTGACATTCATCTCTAATAATTTACTAATTTTTTAAATTAAAAAATATATATTTCATAATAATCCATAAAAATAATAGAAATTTTTTTTAATACAAGATTTCATTTGATGGATAGTATAATTTAGTGTAAGCTTGCTTTTAAAATATTATTGAAGTGAAATTTTTTAAAATTTTAAGAATCCTACCCATTACACTATTTTTTTTGTGACATAACAACTTGCAGTCCATAACGGTATAAAATAAAGATTTATTATAAAAGTAAATTTGAATTAGCTAACGGTTCATGATTCGCCAGCGGTTGGATCAACTAGATAATAATAATCTTTATACTTTATTTATTTTATGTTTTAACAGTTTACTTTAACATTACATATGATGTTTTGTAAAAAAATATTAAAATTAATAAAAATAATAATAATCCAATATAAACTTTCTTTTCTAATTCAAAAAAATATGTTTTTAAAAAACAATTTCAATTAGTTTTCCTTTTATTTTTTTTATTTCCGGAATTTTTGTTTTTTCCCAAACCAATTCAATTACACAAACATGAATGATTACGACCTTAGAACAACCAATATAAGTGTATGATGTAGTACATAAAACTTGGGTTGTTGAATTTGTTAACAAGAAAAAAAACAAACTTAAAAAATCCTAATTAGAATAAACATGCAATTAAATAAAGTCTATGTTGGACCACACTACAAAAACACACCAACATAATATATAACAATATAACATACCCACATATCTGTTTAAAGAAAAACATAAATAAATCTCCTAAATTTCAATTTTCAACACGATTAGAAAAAGAAATAATTGGCACAAATATCAGAATGGACCACAAATTCGATTATAAATTTTCTTATTTCATGAGTATAGATTCGAGTACACACATAAAATAAAAAACAAAGAAAATAAACAAGAAGAGCTTACCATATCGGGGTGGTGAGAAGTTGGAAGATTTTCTGTCACGTTTTTTCACCATCTTCTGTTGGAAAAATGGATCGAACAATTTGAGATTTTTGAACTGTAAATTTTGATAAGGGTTCACGGTTGAGTTTGCAGATTAGATGATTTAATAAGGATTTACGGTTGAGTGTTGACAATTGGCGGATTGAATTTTTCTGCAGATTAGAGGGTTCACGGTTAAGGATTTTACTACCTTGATTTGGGGGGGAATTTTTTGATTTTTCGATTTAGGGATTTCATTTCATTTGGGGGAAATCCACGTGGAGTGCAGATGTGTAAAATTCGAAATGCCATTAGAAATAAATAAATGTCAACTCAGCAAAATTGGTTGGAGTAGTCCAAATTCACGATCTTATATGTGATTCACGTGCAATTTGAGCTCAATTAAGCAATTTCGACTTAAATTGGACAAAATTCACAAAGTTCGAAAAGATAAAATCCTAAATTGTCAGTCCAAAAAATTAAAATTTTAAACTACCAGACTTCCTAAATTATGAGATAAAAAAGTAATAAACTCTTTTGTTTTCCCCAAATCAATCCAGTTACACAAACATTTGATTACGACCTTAGAACAACCAATATAAGTGTATGATGTAGTACATTAAACTAACTCTTTTGTTTTCCCCAAACCAATCCAGTTACACAAACATTTGATTACGACCTTAGAACAACCAATATAAGTGTATGATGTAGTACATTAAACTTGGGCATATACTGTGGGGAGCTTTGCTTAAAGTCTTTAGTGGTAGTTTGGAGTAACACAATTGAGTACGTATAGCTAGCTTGATGGATTCTTCGATGGAATTTAGTGGTCCTTAATTTGAGAGGAATTGATAGAATTGTGGGACACAATCAAAGTCCCACAGAATTAAATATTGGAATGATTATGCATATTAGTCACAGGTCAAATTTTATGTAAAACAAAGTTTATATGATATTCGTCTCACGTGAAATCTTATGTAAAACGAAGTTTATATGATATGAGCCAGTAAAAACGAATCAATCCATTCAACATGATTAATATCAATCTCACATAAAATTATATAAAATTCTGTCTTACATAAAATCTTATATACATAAGACAGTCTCATATATGAATATAAACTCGACATAAGTAAACAATATTATACATATGAATATAAACTCGACCTAAGTAAACAATATTATACTAAAGTTGTTATGATTATAAATGAACAGAGCATGAATCGAACTACTCATGATGAAATTCAATTGGAGCATTCATTTATTTTTGTTTATTAATTTTAAACAAATTATAATGAGTAATATTGTTGTTATTTACATAAACTTGTCACTTTACGTTCACGAACATGTTTCATTTAGTATTGGTTAAATCTTCTTTTAATATTCATTCATTATTTATATATACATATATACATACTTATTATTCAATATTCATACTGAAAATATGTTTTATTTTAATATCTTTTATAATAATTCATTAATTTTTATTCTATTAATGTATTTTCAACTGATCATTGTTCATTAATATAGCTTTTAGCTTTTATATGATCATCATTTTGATCAACTTTTTCTTTATAAATAATTAATGAATATGTTCGATTATTAAATAAATAAACCTGAATAGTTCTTTTAACATAAATGAATGAAAATGAACAATGTGCTTTCAAATTAAATTCGTTTTCATGATCTGTGTTTGAACTATAGTGCTCTAATAAATATTTATAAAAATATAAATATTTACTAGATAAAAGAAAAACAAATATTTTAAGATAAATGGATAAAATGTAATCTCCATAATTTGCTTATGGAAGAAACACTTTAAAGGGTAGTGTTTGTTTGCACCAAGTGCATGAGTCATGATCCTTGTAATTGGGTGTGTGGGTCGGGTCGGGTTCAGCTCGGATCTGCATCTATTTTTATTTTTTTTATAATTTAATTTATAATCTTTATATTATAATAATATAACATTTATATTGTTATAATATAACATTTATTACAAATTTCATAACATTTTCACTGAATAACTTATATTTTTTATTATAAAAATTCATATAGTATAGTTGAAACCTTTATATTATAATATTTTAATTGTTATGTTATATTAGTATAATTTTTATGTACAAATATCATAACCTTTATGTACTTAAAGAATACCATAAAATTGTATTATTACAATATAAAGGTTTTGAAAGGTATTATAAATTGTCATGCACTGCAAAAGGTTATGTGCATATAACAAAAAAATTATAAGAACATAACTAAAATATTAAATTCGTTAAATTAAAATGTTATGCCAATATATATGCAGAATTAGGATTTGGGCTAGGGTTTGAGCGTGTGTGAACACGTGTAGGTGTGTGAGGTGAGCATAAGATATATAAAATATACTCTCATATCAAATCGATTTATTTATACGAATTTAGAATTCATACACTTGATGTATAAAAATAATTGTTGACTTTAAATGAGTTAGATAGAACCTTAATTACAAGGATTTAATGTGTCGGGCAAGTTGACAAATGTTGGAACAATAAACTTAATGGATGTCCAATCTACATATATATAAAAGTAGAAATATATTAAAAATAGAAAACTGACATCTTTTCACCTAACCTATTCTTGATATTTTTAGAAATTAAATAATATAATAATTAATTTTTTTTTATCTTAAATGATGCACGGTCTTCAAGTTTCAAATACTTTAATTGTAATTGTTGTGGTTTGTAGCTTATTCAATCAGCCAAACAAAGAGAACAATTCCAGAATTCAAACTCTTCAAGAAAACCATAGAAAAAACGAAAGAAAAATAATGGACAATGGCATGCATGCAGCACAATCAACGGGCAGGATTTTAGGATGGTTCGACTCGCCACATCGGCCTACATCCACCATAAGAAAAATCAACGAAATCCACTAAGAAACAAGATAGAAATGTCAATTACAACTGCCCAGAATAATTTAGGGCTTTTTCTGCAACTATGAACCCTAATTTCTTATTCTTGAGCTATGCTATGAATTTCAGTACTAAATCAAAACTGAATGCTCTACTATATATAAGCAACCAAAGCCCTAAACTAATTCCATTAAATCGGTTATGAAACATGTCGACTTTGAACTGGAAGAAAACGGGCTGCGCGAACAAACCCTAGCTCTTGAAATTTAATTCCAACAGTTTTAATCACCTCGAACCGGCCTGACTCAAAACCACCGGTTCGGCATGATTTAGACCGGTTCTTTCAAAATTCTTTCCGGTTCCTAATCCCTGGAATTATTTCTGATTTAACTTATATAACAGTAATTAAGTTAAAGAATATAATGAATATATATTTAAAATATGTGAATCTATATGAAACCGAAGGAATGCATAACTCGTTTAGGTAAGGGGATACAATATCTTATGATAATTGTGATGATTTGTTTAGCTATAAATGTGTTTTTCTTGTTAGAGAAGTAATTTGAATTTTTTTTTTCCTTTTGCATTCCTTCTTTTTTCATGTTATTATTATTTTTTTGCTTAACATATTTTTATTCGAATATTAGACGATGCATCAATTCATTAAACTGTTAGACATTCGTATATTGAAAAATATTGTAAAAATTTTGGGCATGGTGGTCTATATATTATTTATAATTTTATGCGTATATTGAAAAATATTGTAAAATTTTTGGGCATGGTTGTCTATATATTATTTATAATTTTATAGTTGTGATATCAAGTATAAGATAACATTTTATAAATATAAAATAAACTTCTATCGAAAGATTTGTAAAAGTAATTTCAAATGATTATTTCCTTGCAGCTTTCGTAATTAATTTCAAATCTTTTGCTGATTTTTAATATAAATTCACATATTTCAAATATAATTGTCATCAAATTATGATTCTCTATTCAATTCATCTCTGAAAGAGACTTGAGATTATCACCAAATTAGGATTCTCAATCGGTCCCCTAAGATGAAATTTAACAATTTTATAATAGCATCAACACAAAAACTTTTATATAATTAGTGCACGAATCTAGGATCCATACATCTAAATCGACCCGATTCATGCGTCGTTCTACGAACCCTCCACACATGTGCATGTGTTTCCACGGGTCTGGGTGGGTGCGTTCAAACTCACCCAAATTCGCTTTAGGTGCTATACCTTTATATTATGTTAAAACATACATTTATATTATGTTAAACATATCTTTATGTTATGTTAGTTATATCTTTAAGACTTTTATATTATTTTAAGCATACCTTTATGTAACGTTAAACATATTTTTATGTTATGTTAAGCATACCTTTATGTTATATTAAACATACGTTTATGTAACTTTAAGTATATCTTTATGTTATGTTAAACATACCTTTATGGTTTTATGTTATGTTAAGCATACCTTTAGAATTTTTATGTTATGTTAAACATATATTTATGTTATGTTAGTCATACCTTTTAATTATGTTAGTTGTACCTTTATATATTATATAAAGATATGACTAATATTATTTAAAGGTATGCATAATATTTACATAAAAGTATATATATACAAATTAGAGGTTTTTTTTGTGCTGAAATTATAGTTTTTTTGTTGAAATTAAAGGTTTTTTTGCCAAAATTAGGATTTTTTTTAAATTTAAAGTATTATATAAATGTATGCTTAACATAATATAAAGATATGACTAACACAACATAAAAGTTAGGGTAAAAAAAATGCGCGGATTCGAGTCGGATTCGGTCCGACCCGACCCACGTTATATGGATCTTAAATCCATATAACAGTTGTACATAATTGCAACTCTAACATCAAATTAGAATTCTCTATACTAACATTTTAATTAACATCATTTTTCACAGAAGTTTGATGCCAACAAAAATTGGACCAACAAAACACTTGATCTTCCTCACGAATGAGTTTTCCCACTTCAAGTGAATAATAAAAATCTTCCTCAATTTCTTTCAATTTTCCCCCTGAAATCTACCTTTATTTTAGGAAAGTATCAATAGAAATATTGATATCCAATATGTGTGATATTTTTCGAATTTTATCAAATTTTATATTGAAACCAACCCCTATCAATAATGATATTTTATGATATTATGCAATAATATATAACAAACATCCATTGGATATTTTCATATATTGATTACAAATTTTTAAATTTATCTTTCTTGTCATTAGAGTATATCTGATTGTAATTGAAGAGTCTATATTTAAAATCACATGGTAAGATTAATAAATATATGAAAAAGTATCAACTTATTCACAATAATTACAATATTCAATTATGCATTTTATCAAACATCACATGCGAACTAAGGTTTTTGCAAGAACAAATATTCATAAACATGACATGAAAACATGAGAACTAACGTTTTCCCAAGAACTAATAATCATAAAACGTGATATGAGAACTAATTAGGGCTTTGCCAAGAACAAAATTGTAACGTTTTAGTATTATTCTTTTTCTCTTGAGTAATAATTATCTAGAAAATATTACAAAAGTGTGTGTATAGTCCCATATCGTCATGATCCTTTTTTCTATTGATTAATGAGACTTCATTCATCATCCCACGATTCATTGGCTAGGTAAATTTGAATTCAACTCTTGATTTGGAGATTTTTTTACAAAATTGATCCTTTCCTCTTCTGAAAATCATATGTATTAACAACGAGAGAGTGTAGAAGACAAACAAGAATTAAGTTTTACATGCTAGACCAACGAGGAAATACTACTTGCTCATATCATCATTTGACAGCCACATCAACATCATTTGATAGATAATGTTGACACTGTTAGAATTGAGAATGCTAGTTTCAAATCTTTCGTGTCATATATTGGTAAATTTTATTTCTCAAACCTAACATTAACAGTATAGTTGACCTATCATTTAGAGTTAGACTAATAAAATCCCAATTCATCTCATGAAACACACGATTTATGTTTGTTTTCAACATCTATTTAATTTTCAGACCTACCAACATAATATGTTTGGTAAAATATTATTAATTTACCTAATCAATTCAATTTATTTAATGCATGTCATCCCTACATAGAAAAACCCATTATATGCCTTTTACATTTGTATGCAAATAACATAATTCAAAAAAAAAAAAAAATCTCATATTGAAAGATTGAAAATACAAAAATAAGATTGAAATGGAAATGGCACGCAGTATTCACTCATGGTTCTTAATTTCTCTCAAATTGAAAGATTCTATTACTCTCTATTAGGAAAACAAATCAGTGACGTTTCTATAACTAAAAATAGTTATAGTTTTAGTTATAGGAGCAAGACTCTTATTCTATATTCAAAAAACATCAATTTTGGATTGAATTCGCAATCAAATTTGTAATTTGAAACAAAGTACAAATATTCAATAAATTACTCAAGTACGAATAAAATTATTCAAATATTTACAATTACTACATAAACTTTTGAAGTTGAGAATCCTTCTCCAACTTTCCATTTTAATTTGTAATGTCATTCAAAAAATGAACATGTCTTCGTATAGATCTACCAAGTTGGCCTTTTTTTCCTTTTATTTTTAAAGAAGATCAAAAGATTTCAATACTATCTATGTTGACTTCAAATCGAACATATATCTAAGTAGCAGATGCCTTCTACAACTAGACTATCATAGCTCGTCTTCCAAATTGGCCTTTGCTACAATTGTTTCCACATAAAATAAGCAGTCAAAATAATAAAAAACAAAAAAAATTAAACAAACAATGGAAACAATTAAACATATTCAATTAGAGGCATATAACAGAGCTAAACATTGCAATGAGGTTATGTGAAAGTATGATAAGAATGAAAATATACCTTTGTTGTAAAGACATATTATGAGAAGCACTGATGCCAAAGAGTGATAAGAAATACTGCGTTTTAATTGTTTAATTTGTTGCCCTGTGGGTGTTTATTTTGATGGTTAATTTCAAAAACTCAATCTAAAATATTATTGTTTTTTGAATTCCATTACAATATAATTTTTTTTATTACACCTCAAAGTTCAAGATTTTTTCAGGTTGCAATCTATTGTAATATTTAGGCCATTTTTCTAGCTAGAGTCGAAATTTTCATTTGACTTTTGTTCAAATTGAATCATGAATATTGAATAAGAGGAAAAAAAAAATCATTTTTCGTCCTGCCCTAACATTCATGTTTCATGTATAATTCAAAAAATCAATTGGACATTTCAATTATTTACTCATCGAAATTTTCAAACACCGCTGTTTTTTCAAACTCTGCTGTCTTAAATATGAATATACTACCTGAGTTTGGAAAAATTCTAATAAAAGAAAAACTTAAATTGAACATTTTTTCAAACCCAAGTTTCGAGACACTACCAAAAATGAAAATTTTATTGTTAATATGACCTTTCTACCAACATTTCTTTTATAAAGAGAAACAAGGAAACAATTGCAGGCTTTTCATTATGAAAGATGCTATTACATATTTTGCAATCTCGCCCCCTATCTTTCCTAACATGGTAGGTGTCAGAGAAAGATAACTATGGTGATTGTAAGTTGTAACTCTAGGGGCTAGTCAACCATGAATATATAGCACCTAATCGAATATGAACTACTTCTACCCTATTTATGTGGTTACACTTACCATGTATGACGTGTTATATATAAAATCAATGATGATTTTTTTTTGAAATTTTCGAATTGTGACACATATTACACATTAATGAATTAGTATAACATCAGGTTAATTATTGCAAAAATCACAACTTTTTATTTGGATATAATATCAGGTATAACCTCATTTTATCATATTTTTCATTAGCGATCAAATTAATATAATTTTATATATGTAATTTTTTTTACATCTGTCAGTTTTTTAATCATATTCGGGCAATTTGATACATCTTTTTTCTTTTCCAAAATTGATTGAGGTCAAAAAACATATAAGGTTAACCAGAGTAGATGTATAAAGTTATGCTACTTTGACTAATATTAAAAAAATTGATTAAAATGATAATTCGAGTAAATATTGTGATTTTTTTAACAATTAACCGGTTATATACATGTAGATAGACGAGAGCACGGTTTAAAACCGTGATCAACGGTTAGATTCGGTTGAACCGTTGACCTGATTCTGAAATCAAAGTCAAATTGAATTTTACATGGTTCGATTACAATTAGTTGCTTCACAGTTTGGTCAAACTGCTTGTTCGATAGTTTTTGATTTTTTTAAATTAATGGTTTAGATTATTCTACCGTTTGAAATTTACAACTGAAATTTAAAAAAAAATGTTTTGGTGAAACCAGAATTGCCCATTCATCATTTTTTTCTTATAAAAAAAACCATAAAGCCGTTGATTTCGGAAATCGAACCAACGGTTTCAAAACCTGTACCAAAACTGTATATCATACGGTTCGATTTCAATTCCTCTACATACAGAACTGAAAATCGACGATTTCGGAACCGAATCGACGACTTGGGAACCGAATCGACGACTTGGGAACCGAATCGCAATTTAGATAGGGTGAACAAAAGCTCAGATTATGGAGCTTCTGATGAGCTCCGACAAACATTCAATAAGGACTACTTACCACACAAATAATGGCCTCTTCGAAATGTGCACTACCAATAAAATTGTACAAGACATAAATGACCTCTCTTATTCAATTAATTATGAAGACCCCACATTTATATTCATGATTGCGATATTAAGTAATTCTAACAAATTCTTTTTCCTAAAAGATTCTTTCCCAATTCGATTACGTCGTTATTTTCTATTACTATTTTTTAAATTTATTGACATGTGGAGTCAATCAAATACATCAGCAACTTCCAAATCGATGTACCAAATAAATTTAATTGTACATTATAGTTAAATTCATATTTGTTTTCTTAATATGCAAAAGTTTAGTTAGAATTACAAATGAATTAAAGATGATGATTTTACTGACACTTAAAAAAAAAATTAATGTAAAGGAATCATTAAGAAAGATGCAAAAGAATCATGCGAAAGACGTTCTTAAGAATGCATGAAATTAATAATAATTGAGCTAAAAATATCTCCATTTACAGTTGAACACGTGAGACTGTAAATGATATTTGGACTTTCATTAGTTTCATGCTGTCCATATCCAAAAATACACCAATTGGTCTAGAGGTGATTAATAATGAAATTAACGTTTTATATAATTTTGAAAATGATATTTGGATATAACACATGTGTGATTCAATACTATCTTATTGATTATGAAATCTATGTTTTATATAATTTTGAAAGTAATATCTGAATATGTTTGATTTATTGCTATCTTATAAATTATATCAATATCGATATATGCATGAGAATTAAAACTTTATTGTTTGGAATCCGATGGTTTCATGCTTTCCACAAATCCACAAATACACCACTTGGTTTAGAGGTAATAAATGAAATACATTTTATATAATTTTGAAAGTGAGATTTGGATTCAACACACAAATTCACACTTGGTCTAAAGGATGATCCAATGCTACCTTATCAGTTGTATTAACAATCACATATATATTAATTAAAAGCAATCCAATAATTAATTTTTTTCTATTTTTGTTACACATCCATCAATATTAATACATAACGTGGAGATGTCATAGCATGGTCTTGTAACTAGGCCCTGAATAAATATGACTGGTGGGAAAATAGGACAACAACTTTGTTTGGTGTAGAGGACATTATTAGGTAATTGTACATTCCATTATTGGTAGGTGGCAATTTTAATTCATTTTAAAAACAATATAAAATCCATATTTAAAACAGGGACATAGTTAGACTCTTAACTTGGGTGCTGAATCAAATATAAAATCAATATTTAAAACAGTAAATTTAATATTTGTACAATACAAAATACAATAGTAATGAAAATTTTCGGATTCTTGGAATGCAAACCAGGATGAGAATAGTTAAAAATCCTCATTAGTTTAGCCAACTTGGATAAGAAATGTTCCTTTTTATTGATTTCTTAATTTTTTTCAGTCATTTTTGTCACTTATCTTTATTTAGTATCATGGATATATGATGATATGATTTAAATTTGAATGGTATGAATTGATGAAAATATAATAAAACAATCAAGTTGATACAAAGATATTATGATACTACTCGAGTTTGGATGGATAGGTTTCCAAGTTTAACTAAAAAATTATCAAATTTTAAGTTGTGCTTAAAAAAATAAAATATACATATTCTTTTATTAATGACAAGATAAAAATAAAAGTTCTTTATAAGAATATTACAATGTTTTATAATTTTTCTTTTCTTTTTTACAGCAAAATAATGACACACATGACATAATTAAGGATATCATACTAAAAAACAAAATATAACAACTAATAATACATGGAATAATATATAGTACCAATTACACTCAGGCTGTTCTAAAACTGCGAATCTATAATTTATAGTGAATATCACAAAATTAAAACAAACCACTGTATCTATATCGCGATAATATTACACTTTTTTATAATACCACAACACATAAAAACATCACATGTGCCATCTCACAACTATTTTAAACAAGAACTAGTATAAAATTATTCAGATTGTAAGAAGGGTAAAAAACTTAAATGACAATTTTGGGATAAAAACTTCATCTTAGAGTTCTACCATACAAAATAAATATTAGTTTTTTTTTTTTCATTTTAGAGAAATAGATTTGCAGTAAAATTTTGTTACACGATCGATATAATAGTTGGTTTCTAAAAGTTATATAATAATTAATTTTAGGTGTACACGACATAATAATTAATTGTTTCTTAAATGTTATATATCATAATATTTGATTTTTAGACATTACACGACATATATTGTCTTTTGTGGCCTCACACAATATAATCATCCATTTTAGGTGAAACTCGATTTAACATGTTAAACCACATGACAATCAATATTTAGACGTTACACATATTAATAATAGATTTTTATATATTACACAATATAATAATCAATTTTAATGTTACACAATTCCCGAGGCAGGGGTTAGGGGACAATTCCCATCTGCTACCGTGGGGAATCTCTGTCCCCATTTCTATGAGAATTCGTACCATAGAAATATTTCTCGTCCTGACCGCTTTATATTTATATAGTTTTAGTTAATTTATAAAAATTATTCTAATTTTGTTGTGATGAAGCTTAAATAAGTCATTTTATAATGTAGGTAAAAAATATTTATATATTTAATAAATTATTTTAAATATTATAAAATATATAGAATATCCATAAAGAAAGGGGTAAGGAATATGATTCCCATCCCTATGCAGCCATGCTAATCGGAAAATAAATTTCTCATTCTCTGTTTCTGCATGTACTAATTACGAGAAATCTTTGTCTTGTTTGGGACCAATCCCTACGAAAAATAAGGATTCTTTACTCAACTCCCAAGTCAAATTACATGATATAATAGTTGAATTACACGATATAGTTGATGTAGTTTAACTGATCTTAAAAAAATATTTTTACCTTTTAAAAGAAATATGAATATGTGGGAAAAGATATTTCTTATCTTTTAACAGTAGAAAATAACTTTTTCTTGTATTGAAAAGGTAGAAAGTAGTAATTTTTGCATGGTAAGAATAACACTTTCACAAAATTGTCTAACAAATATTTATTGAAGGGACTTTATATCATCTGGGCTTGGTTGTTGGAAGGTACAAACCCATTTACAACCTGTCAGCCTAATTAACTTTCTTTTTTTTAGCCAATTTATTAAAGGGATAGACTAAACACACCTCAAGAATTTTTAAGCACATCCTATTCATGTGTAAAATCATGTGTGATTTTACACATGGATGGGGTGTGCTTAGAAATTTTTGGGGTGTGTTTAGCCCCACCCTTTATTAAATTTGAAATTCACTAAGATTCATGCAATTCGAATCAATCCGACCAAAATCTGTGAGTTTTGTTTTGTTTTATTTTTTTATTTTATATGTTGATCTTTATATTATAAATATGTGATCTTTATATTATATTAGTATGACCTTTATGTATAAATTTAAACACTATAACTTAGAAAAAAAAAAAAGAATTTTAGTAATTTGTTTTAATCAACATATCCTTATATGCACTACAAGAATTTCGGCTTTTAACAACGGTTTTTAACCGTTGTTAAAGCCAATTTTTAACCGTTGTCGTTTCCAGGGTTGTAAAAAATTTTCGCTTTTCGACAACGCACCAAAAAACGTTGTCTTATTTAGATACGACAACGCTTTTTGGTGCGTTACAAGAAAATGATTGTCTTTTCTTATTTTCTGGAACTATTTTACAACGCTTAAAAAGCGTTGTTTTTTCCAATTTTACAATGCTTTTTGGTGCGTTGTAAAAAGCATTGTTGTATCTGAAAAAAATTCGAAAAAATGACACATCATCAGCATATTTTGGACACATCATTGCCACATCATCTTCCATGTCATCAAATTCTGACACATCATTGTGACATCATAAGAAATAAATGTGCGTTGTTTAGGATTCGAACTCGTGACCTTTGTTGGACCTTGAACCACTAGACTACTAGTGCTTTATATGTTTATATTATATATGTATTTCTTTTATTAACTAATTATATATATATATATATACATATATAATTAATGACTAATTAATATATAATTGGAAGATTAATGAATAATTAATATGTTTAATAATATTTAATCTAATTTCATATTAACAATTATAAAGTATACTAGTGCATATTTTTAATATATGTTATAAACATACTAATTTTTTAAAATTATGAGTTTGTTCATATATATAAGATAATATTAATGCAAATAATATAAAATAACATCATAAAATAATTAAAATTTTCAACTTTAATTTAATTAAAATAATATATAAATTTTGTATTATTATATAAAAAAAATTGTATTGACCAATTAATATATGTATGTTTTTTTATTTTGAAAAATAGTTTATGGTTCAATTAACATATTTAAATTTTTTTTTCATATTATTCTTTTAATTAATCATTTTTATATCTTTTTTTATTTTATAAAATAATTTTTTCAAATAATTTATGTTTTTGGTATTAATTTTAAAACCAAACTAATTTATATTTATTTTCTAAAATAATAATATATAATTTTTATATTATTATGTAATACAAATTTTTTTATTTTTCAAATTAATATATGTATTGTTTATTTTGTTGTAAAATAATTTTTGGTTCAAATTAAAACCAAACTCATTTTATCTTTATTTTCTAAAATAATAATATATAATTTTTATATTATTATGTAATACAAATTTTTTTATTTTTCAAATTAACATATGTATTGTTTTTTTTGTTGTAAAATAATTTTTGGTTCAAATTAAAACCAAACTCATTTTATCTTTATTTTTTAAAATAATAATATATAATTTTTATATTATTATGTAATACAAATTTTTATATTTTTCAAATTAATATATGTATTGTTTTTTTTTGTTGTAAAATAATTTTTGGTTCAAATTAAAACCAAATTCATTTTATCTTTATTTTCTAAAATAATAATATATAATTTTTATATTATTATGTAATACAAATTTTTATATTTTTCAAATTAATATATGTATTTTTTTTTTTTGTAAAATAATTTTTGGTTCAAATTAAAACCAAACTCATTTTATCTTTATTTTCTAAAATAATAATATATAATTTTTATATTATTATGTAATACAAATTTTTAAATTTTTCAAATTAATATATGTATTGTTTTTTTTTGTTGTAAAATAATTTTTGGTTCAAATTAAAACCAAACTCATTTTATCTTTATTTTCTAAAATAATAATATATAATTTTTATATTATTATGTAATACAAATTTTTAAAATTTTCAAATAAATAAATGTATATTTTTTTATCCTTGTATAATTAAATTTTTTATATATTCTTAGTTAATTGTTATATATATATATATATCTTTTTTTATGTTTTTTGTATTAATTTTAAAACACAATAATTTTATCTTTATTTTTTTTTACAAAAAACATTCATAATTTATGAATTATGAATTATAAAATACAATTTTCGAATCATGTTTTAAAATAATATTCAAATTTTGTATTATTATATAATAGGATGAGAGTAATACTTAATTAGGTGTAATTAATTTGTTAATTAATTCAAAATAGTATTTTATAAAAATACTATTTTCTAAAATAATGAATTTGTTCATATAAGATAATATTAATGCAAATAATGTAATATAAGATAACATTATAAATTAATTAAATGTATTAAATTTAAGTTAATTAAAAAATAATTATATTAAAAAATAATTATTGCATAATGGGTTGTAAAATTAAAAAAATATTTTAAGAAAAGACAACGCTCAAAAGCGTTGCAAAAAAGGGTTGTCGTATAGCCAAAAAAACGCCATTTAACAACCCTACTTAAAAAGGGTTGCATAATGGGTTGTAAAAAAAAATGTTCTAAGAAAAGACAACGCTAAAAAGCGTTGCGAAAAAGGGTTGTCGTATAGCGAAAAAAACGTCATTTAACAACCCTACTTAAAAAGCGTTGTCGTTTCATTTTCGACCGTTGTCGTATGGCGATTTTTTGGAAAAAAGACAACGCTTTTCGGAAAAAGGGTTGTAAAAACCCAAAAGACAACATAAATTCATTAAAAGGGTTGTTAAAGGGGGGTTGTTAAAGGTAAAAATTCTTGTAGTGATGATATTATTTAAACCTTTTAGCTATATTAATTGCACCTTTATATATTACATAAATGTAAGGATATTTGTACAAAGATGACATGAATATACATAAAGGTGACATGAATATCACATAAAAATATATATGTACAAATTGTCTTGAATTTTTTTTTTCATAAGTTACAGTATATAAAGGTTAGCATGCTTGTTTATAAAGATCATATTAAATAACATAAATATTACACTAACACAATATTAAGGTTAAAACCTGAAGGGGAAAAAAAATTAAAGTAAAAATATTATATAAAGGTTAGTATACTTATACATAAATGTCATACTAAATAAGATAAATGTCACACTAATATAACATAAAGATCAATACCCAAAAAAAAAAACTTACGGATCCGAATCAATCCAAATCGATCCTAATTACATATACACCTGATACATACCATACCAATTCTTTAAAATTACATCTGAATAAGGAAGTTTTTGCCTTAAACCATCTCCAACACTCAATGTTAGAAGTGGGAAAGTATAGACTAGTGAACCAAGTCCTTGGTTTAATCTAACTTACTTTGTCCTCTATTTAAATTGGAGTTTCATTTCTTCTATTTTATTATTTTAATTTGTATCATACCAATTCTTTAAAATTACATCTGAATAGAAGTTTTTGCCTTAAACCATCTCCAACACTCAATGTTAGAAGTGGGAAAGTACAGACTAGTGAACCAAGTCCTTGGTTTAATCTAACTTACTTTATCCTCTATTTAAATTGGAGTTTCATTTCTTCTATTTTATTATTTTAATTTGTATCATATGTAATTAGTGATGTTATCTTTATATTTAATATTTTATTCTATATTTTATTATTTTTAATTCATTTTATGTATAATTAATGATATCATCTTTATATTTAACTTGTGGTCATTATTTTGAAACATCAAATGAAATATCAATAAAAATAAAGGATCTTGTTTGTTTAATAGTCAATTTTTATCTCAAAGAAAAATAGTTTTTTATTATTCCTCTAAAATTTGTGTTTTTATATTTTTAGTCTTTAATTTATCCATCCATTTGTATAATAGTTCTGTAGTTAGATTTTTTTTTTTTAAAGTTAGTTCAATTAACTTAGTATAACAAGTTATAATGATTCAATGTTTTTTACTTGTGATCCAAACTTACGTATAAAGTTAAAATTTGATTGGTGATTCATGTTGCACAGTCTAATTTGCAACTAACGAAAAGTTTGGTTATTGTTCGCAAATAATATCTAATGCTACGTCCAAAGTTTGGTTAAAGTTTGATAAATATAGTGATTTTTCCAGAAACTAAAGCAACTCCTAAACAGTTTATTTAAGTAAAGATAGAATATCCTTTAACGTTTGTGTGCAACAAGCTTCCTTTAACGTTTGTGTGCAACAAGCTCTTTTGAACTTCATAATTTCACAAAGTAGCTGACTTGCTGCTTTTGTAGACTGAGTGACTGAAACGAGAGAGATTTGAAAGATGTTGAGCTTAGAGAATTTGCTTTGCGAGTTGAATGTTTTTGGTTCTACATTTCAGGTGCACTCAATCTTTTATTTATAGCTTTCAGTGAAAATCTACTCGTTGAAGAGACAGCTTCACTACGATAAGGTGTCATGCAGCCATTGATTCGTACAAAAGATCTTCTGCTACTGCATCCCTTCACCTCTGCACTGCGGTGCCGGCCTTGCTCTGCACTGTTCAGTACTTGGTCCTTATCTTTTCCAGATGACACTTCTTGATTGGCTTGAACTCGAGTGTCTCTACCAACTCCTCAGAGTGCACTGAAAAAGATGTATCTAGGAGTTGACTTGTTGTTCTTTCTTCTGATAAGACAGCTTCCTTTGGCTTGAAGAGACTGAACTAGCTCTCAGTGTCATTTCATACTTAGTCAGCATCCTTTAATCGAAGGTGCAGTATCTTGACTTTGTGCAGGCAGCCGTGATTTGACAGGTTCCTTTCAGTATCTTCTTTCTCTTTCAGCATCCTTGACTTAGCTAAACTTTTACATAAGAAGGCCTATCCAGATAGCTAAGTCTTATCTATTACATATTTTGTCTCATCAAAATCTATAACAATATCATCCTATCAGGTTATAGTATTACAACATAAATGTTATATCATTACAATATAAATGTTTCGATCATATAACGTGTGTAGTATCTACATTTATTTTTCATTAAAAACCTAAATCTTAGTATTAGCTTAATCTAATTATATTAACCAAATTATAAGAAGAGGACATCTCATACTAGGAGTATTACACTTGGCACGTATTTAGGATTTGTGATGATAGGTGGAATAGGGAAGAATTTGGGGAAAGAAAATAAGAAAGAAAGAAAAAAAAAGTTTTTCCATCTCTCCCCTCTCCAAACAGTCACCGCTGTCGTCCATCTCCACTCATCGTCGACGAAGTTTTCCGGTTAATTATTCCGGTCAAGGTATAATTTCAGTTGAGCCCGTCATTAATTCAGGCCTGGTAGTTCAATCGGTTCCATCTCACTGTCTCTCTTTTGCTCTCCTTCAGTGTTTTGTAGCCAATTTCTGCCGCCGTTGTTTGTGGCCGGCGCTCGATCGTGCCGGCGAGTCGAAGGGTGTGGGGCCACCGCTTGTAGTGCCAGCGTGTGAGGTGTGAGCCGCCGCGGTGAGCGGCGACGATTTTGGCATATATATATATGATTTTGGGGGCGCCGTCGTGAGTGGCGGCACCAGATATGTGGCAATACAGGACCGGCGCTTGTTGCGTCGGTGAAAATGGAGAAGAGCCGTCGCTTACAGCGGTGGCAGTGGTATTTATATATATACGTGTTATATACATATATATGTGTATTGTGTGAGATGTTTTGGTGTGTGGTGTAGAAGAGTCGCCGGCGACGGAGGTCGCCGGCAGCGGTGGTGGTAGGGTGGTAGGGAGACGGGCAGAGACGGAGGAGCGTGGCAGTTGGGTGGATTTGGGATCTGGGGTAGATTTTGGGAATTAGATAAAAACCAGGGACCTAATTGCAAACCCTAGAATTTAGGGTAAATAGCAAACTAGTCCCTGAACTTGTGGATATACACAATTTAGTCCCTAAACTTATGAACATTAACAGGATGACCCCAAAACTTCTCTGAGATAGCAGATTGACCCTAAAACTTCTATAAAATAGCAATCTGACCCCAGAACTTTCTGAAATTACAGAATAATCCCCAGAATTTCTAGAAATTACAAAATGGACCCTAAACTTTACAGAAATTACAGAATCACCCCTAAACTTTGATAAATTGACAGAACAACCCCTAGAACTTGCAGAAATTATATTATGACCCCATAATTTAATAACTTCTGTATTTTATGTTCTACGACGTTATAAAATTATATAAGACAGGACGAACGAACCCTTTAAGCAAGAAAACCCTAATTTTAGGGGCAATATCCACAAACCCTAATTTTCAGTAAACCCTAAATTTAGAACCTCAGTCTATCGATCTTGTCAATAGTCATTCTTTTACAGATTTTATTGGTTTGAAGCTTTTAAACCAGATGATAAGTCATATTTTCATACTCTGTAGTAAGTTCACATAGGGAACAAAATTAAGCCTGCTATCGAAAGCTTTTGAGCAGAGTTTTATGATAAATCAAAGGTGGGGGTAAAATCTTATTTATATTTTAAATTGTACAGATTTACGAAAAATTACGTGACTATGTGATTTGATTTCCGTCATTATGTGGTGTCGATTTAAAGTGAAATGTTTCCACTACATGAACATTATTCGAGTAAATTATATGGTTTTGAAAACTATTGATTTCAGGTGATACAAATGCAAATGGTTTCATATGATGATAAGTCGGGAAACTACCCGTACAAAAGGGGTTTCTTCAGAAACCTACATATGACAAATGATTTTCTTTACCTAGGTGTTATGTGATTTATATGACCAACGTGAATGTGATCAACGTGTACTATGTGTTATGTGAGAACTATTATGTGATAATTTAATTGCGCATGCGACTGCACGCCAAGTAGGGTATTTCTCGACGGAAACCCAACAAGGGGTATTCTACGGAATCCCAACATGAAAGGGGTGTAAGAACTCAAATGGGGTTGGCTTGGGGCCCTGATATGTATTTTTCGAGAACCTATTCACAGTTGCATTTGGACTACTTGGGAGTCCACAACGTGTTTTATATATAAGTTATAAAGGAAAAGTTATGTGTACCCCTTTCACTGTACAAATGGACCCCCACTAAGTGTTCTTTTGGCACTTACCCCTTCTATGATTTTATTTTACAGAAATTACTGGAGGCAAGGAAGGGTGAACAAAAATGTTGCATGTATATAATATTATACATTGATGTTCTGCATTTCTGAAACCCTAGTTATGTACGAAATAATGTCTATGCATTTTGATTCAAACAAAAACGTTTTCTTCGCTGAAACGATATAAATCTTCGTATTTTCAAGAGTTATCTTTTAGGTCTATGATTGTTTTAAATTCTCAATAGTTTAGGTATTTTGTTGGACGCCCTATGATAAGGCTGCGTTACACTCTGTTTTAAAAAAAAAAAAATTATCTGCGTTTAACTCTTTATGAAAATGGGACGTGACAACGTGAATTTTTATAGTGAAAAAAGTATAAGTTATGATTGAAAAAGTTATGAAATCTGTATATAAAAGTTATACTAATATAACATAAAGGTTATGACATAAATATAAAAAAAAATTGGGCGCGGATCTGGGTTAAACCTGACCCGTCCAAACCCGCGCGCCTAGTTGCATGGATCATGACCCATACACTTGGTGCATGCAAACACTACTCATATATATACATATTTTTGTTTGTAAACATTAACGTTCTATATTAAAATTATTTTATGAATGAAACAAACGAAAACATTAATTATTATATCATAAAAACTCTTGTGCATCTGATATAAGATTTAGGGTCCTCAGATTCGGGTCGCTTAAATTGCTTCCAAATGTCATATATTTATGTTATGTTAGTCGTATTTTCTAGTAGTGTTAGTCATATCTTTTACTTATGTTAATCATATCTTTAGTAATGTTAGCTGTATTTTAACATTTTTTTTGAACATACATATTAACTATTTATACTTTTTAGTTATGTTAGTTGTATTTTTATAAATTACATAAATATATGATATATTGATATAAATATATAAATAATATTACATAAATATATGAGTAATATTACATAAAGATATGTATGTACAAATTATGCTTAAAATGATTTTTTTTAAAGTTAAAAATATTATATTGTTATTTGTACGTAAATATATAACTAATATAATATAAATATTATAAAAAAAAATAAAAAAGAGCACAGATCCAAATCGATCCGAACCCAACCCAAATATAAACATGCATTAAGTACACAAAAGACCAAATCTTATATATTCGATTTCTATTTGGTCTGATTGTTTAGCCGAATAAGGAACATCGCTAATATTAATGGCACAAACCATCGTGGCTGAAATATAAAACTTAATGAAATTATATTTTTTTAAAGGTTAATTATGTAAATATTTACAAAATTTGAGTTCATTTTCATTTACGATATTTGAAACTTAAATCATAACTTCTCCGTTGCACCCTTCCCCTGTTAACTGGTTTAGTACTATTCAATTTTTATATAATTGATAATGACTTGGCTTTTACTATAAATCAATGAGTTTCTTTCCAATTAAAAATAAATAAAATTAAATCATAACTTACCAACTTTATTTTTGTCTCAATTCAATGGATAGTGTTTGTATATACTAAATGCACGAATCATGATTCATTCAACTGGATGTTCAGGTCGGGTTGGGTCCGATTTAACCAAGATCCGCACCTAATTTTTTTTTTTAATTTATATCATAATTTTTATATTGTAATAATATAACATTTATGTTGTAATAGTATAACATTTTCAGTGCATAACTTATGCTTTTTCACTATAAAAATTCATGTTATGTATCTGAAACCTTTATATTGTAATGATATAACTTTTATGTTGTAATAATATAACATTTATGTATAGATTTCAAAACATTTTCAGTGAATAACTTATACTTTTTTCACTATAAAAATTCATGTAATATAGCTGAAACCTTTATAATGTAATAGTATAACCTTTACGTATAGATTACATAATATTTTCAATAAATAACTTATATTTTTTTCATTATAAAAATTCAATATAGACGAAACCTATATGTTGTAATGATATGACTTTTATGTTGTAATAGTATAACCTTTTATGTATAGATTTTATAACATTTTCAATGTATAACTTATACTTTTTTCACCACATGCATTGCAAAAGATTATGTGCATACATATAAAAGGTTATGAGTACATAACTAAAATGTTAAATTTGCTAAATTAAAAGATTATGTAAATATAACATCAGAACTAGAATTTGTGTTAAGATTTGAGCGTATGTTAGCGCATGAGACGCACATGAGATATGTGAAATACACTATCGAGTCGGGTCAACCCAATTATATTATTTTAGGATTCGTACACTTAATATATAGAAATAATTGTACAGTTCAATACATCAATTATGATTTTAACCTTCATTAAATGTGTTTTGTCATATCCATTCGCATAAGTGGAATCAACCACCAAAATTCTCAAGAAATATTCCTTATATTAATTTTCTCATTGTTAAATGATGTCATTTATATTAATTAGAAAATTAGAGAAAATGTAAATCATCTAGCTAAACACAGTTATGTATAAGTGGTTTGAATTTTAATTAAAACCTTTTTTGGGGATTTTGTCAGCTAATTTCACGGGCTTAATTAATAAAATCAAATTTTGAGCACTTATGAAAATGGTCCTATTAATTGATACAGCTCATTTTCGATTGAAAATATCAATATTCGTTGAAAAATATCATGTGTGTACCTTGCACGTGATCTTGACTTTATGATGACGTAAAAATGATGTATAATATATGTATTTTTCTCATTGATTGGACGTAATAAAAAAAAATTAAAGTGAAAATGAAAAAGATATATCATTAAACAATAACCACATCAATAATGACTGAGTTGTCAATGTTAACGTGGACATTTTTATTTCATTTTCTATG
Organism: Scutellaria barbata; assembly: GCA_028654395.1. Classification (NCBI taxonomy): domain Eukaryota; kingdom Viridiplantae; phylum Streptophyta; class Magnoliopsida; order Lamiales; family Lamiaceae; genus Scutellaria; species Scutellaria barbata. The sequence goes on from CM053652.1 coordinate 5,450,623, forward strand.
CTACATGAAGTCCTTGATCAATTCTCACTTGCAAATATGAGAATGACAAAATTAAATATAATCCAACATCTATCTAAAAACTAAAAAAAAAAAAAAAAAATTCATAAAACCAAAAAATACAAAATGAAATCCAAATATGTTGATATGGTCAATGTAAGAATATTTTAATCTTAATACCTATTTAAATAGATCTAATCTTTCACATACATTTTGATCACTCGGACAAATACAGGTCTGTTTACTGTTGTTCCAGGCTGCCTATCTCTGTCTCAATTAATTATATTCATCTAGTCTTCATGCATGAGACCTACTACTCTGCATTTATTCAATGATCAATTGGGATTTCATCATTTTCTCCTTATAAATAGAAGGTATAAAGTGAGCTCTCACTATACCATATCATAGTATTTAATTTAATATATCAAGTTAGTGATAATTAATCTTTGTTTGTTGGGAGATGTTGGTAAGTCAAGGCTCGTTGTTGTGCCCTCCAATCAAGTTTGGTTTCGAGAAAAGCTCGAAAACAAACATGCCCTTTTTTCACGACCATCTTTTTCAGAAGAAAAATCGTTTAGGCGGGAAAATGGCGGTGCTTTACAATGGCTATTCCTACTTCACTTCTCCTTGCCATCCTCTCCAGTTGGAGCTCCCTAATTTAGATGCAGTTCCTGCAGTTGCAGATCCTTTAAATAATGATGGGGTTGGGATCCTTAAGTTTTTTGAAGGGAAAAATATTCTTCTTACTGGTGCAACTGGCCTACTTGGAAAAGGTACACTTAATAATTCCACCCTCTAAAAAAATAAAATAAAATAAAATATTGTTATGAATATGAGGGTTGTGTAATGGATCGCTTCGGTATCCGAATCGAATTATATATATCGAAATATAATTAGGAAAATTTGACTCCTTAGCATGAGTACTAATCCAGTGGCTCAAGCAAAAAAAAAAAAAAAAAGTCTGTTTTTTTTTAGTGTCCCACAACTTTAATACAAAGCTATAAAACCAAATCCATTTAATATTAGATTCGTTTGTTATGTAGGTGTTTTTTTTTTTATTCTCAGAGTTGACCGAACTGAAATAATTGAAATGGATAAAATTAATAAGCGAGATCGAACCGATTTTCTGATAAATTGATCAAAATGTACCTTTTGATTCAGTTTGATTTTTCGAATTTAACCGAATAATTCCGACCCTAATGAATGTGAATAAAATGGTCAAATATGATAAGAAAATATCTTTTTAATTCTATACATAAAACATCGTTGTTAGCAATTGAAAAAAAGTGACATTAATTTTGACAAATATGTTTCCCACTTTAAATGGTTTGGACTAATCACTTTCATTTCATTCTTCAATTCTGTCGAGGTTTTGTCATGGATGGGTCATGCCCTTAACTCATGTGGGTCATGAAGCATGAATTATGTGACACGATCCATGATAGAAAAATATAAAAAAAGATATCAAGTATCATGTGGGTCGTTTCCTGCTCATGTCTTCTTGGCTCATGTAGGTCGTGAGACATAAACCACATGACACGAATCATGCGAATAGATGAATACTAAAAGTGTGAATGTGGAGCCAATTTCGTTAAGTATATATTGTCATTTTGACAAAAAAATGTGTTGTTATCTTTTGATTATAAAATAAACTTCCATATATTTAAAATTCGAGCCCATATATTGTTTTCTGACTCGCACAAGTTTCATGATTGTTTTGCAGTTCTTGTGGAAAAGATATTAAGATCAACTCCAGTGGGCAAAATCTATGTAGTGATCAAGGCAAAAGACAAAGAATCTGCACTTGACAGATTAACAAATGAAGTAATATGCTGCTACCTCTATAATTACTAATTTAACCCATTGTTACTACTTGCATTACTAATTAATCATGCATTTATCTTATCATTTGCTGTTAAATTATTCACAGATAATAAACTCAGAGTTGTTCCAATGTTTGAAAGAAGAACATGGGACATCTTACCAAGCTTTTGTAAGAGGAAAACTCATACCTATTGTTGGCAACATTTGCGAACCAAACTTGGGAATGGATTCTGATTCAGCTGATGCTGTTAGAAAAGATGTTGACGTTATAATCCAATCTGCTGCTTGCACCACCTTAAATGACAGGTTTATTTGCAGTTATAGCTTATTCTTACTTCACTGTTTTTGTGCAAAGAAGTTAACTCGGTTAAATTCATTTTTCATTCCATGACTATGCCGTCTTTCGATTTTGATCCTATAGTTATCGATTTTCAATTTAATTCTATAATTAAAAAATATGTTCGATTTCAGATTAATTTCGTCGAATTAAGGCTTTCTAATTATCTAAAAATGACGTGGCAACACATGTCAAATTCTTCTAGGTCATTAATAGCCCCAATGTAAGGGTCATGTACGTGCATTGCATGTGGCATTTTTAGACGAAATTCAAAATTTCTGAGTAAAATTGAATTGAAATTGGACGGATTCTTAAATTGTGTGATTAAATTAAAAAATCATGATACTTATAGGACTAAAATAAAAAAAATAATATAATTATGAGACAAAAATGATTTTAACGTCTCATATACATATGTAATGTGTTGTATTGTATATATACTAATTAACTTGTACATCTATGTTTTTTTTTTTCAAGGTATGATTTATTAATGGATGCAAACATGAATGCCCCTCAACGACTAATGAGGTTTGCCAAGACATGCAAGAATATCAAGCTCTTTGCCCATATTTCAACTGGTATACGTATAGACAGGATAATTGTCAAATTAGTTATTTTGTATGAGAGAAAATTTAAAACTAACAAAAAAAAAAAATTTAAAGAAAATATTATTTATGGTCTAATTGTCACAATCACCCTTATTGAAAATGTAGGACCATTCTACCAAATTTTGAATTTTGAACTTTTATTTCACTTACCAACCTCATGGCAACCTCCACCTCCCAATCCTATGTGTAATGAATGCCTTGGCATGATCCCCAATATTTTGCAACAACATTTTGTTCAAAGAATATAAAATAATTATTTTTACAAAAAAATTCTTTCCAAATATTCATTTTTGTTGTAGTGAACTGTTCTTCATCGCTATAATTTGAGAATACTTTCATACTAAATTAATTGAATGGTTTATTGTAGCCTATGTTAATGGAAGAAGAGAAGGAACAATGTTGGAAAAGCCATTGATCATGGGAGGGAATGGAAGAAAGGAGTGTTATGAGTTAGGTTCTTCATTCCCTCAATTAGATGTGGCTGATGAGATCAACATGATTCTACAATCATCTACTGCCTCAGCTGACTATGATGCCACCCAGATTCTCAAAAAACTTGGTCAAGAGAGGTACTTAATTATTCTTGCCCCCCTTCATTTTCTTTTCTTGAAACACTTGATCATGAATTTAACACGTAAAAAATTAATAGAAATCCCATATGCTTTCTTTAATTAATTAAACTTGGGTTGTTATAATATTCTTTCAGGGCTTCATACTTTGGATGGTACAATGCATATCATTTGACTAAAGCAATGGGAGAGATGATTCTTGATGAGATTAGAGGGGATGTGCCTCTGCTTATTATCAGGCCAACTGTTATTGAGAGCAGTTATAAAGAGCCTTTCCCTGGATGGATACAAGGAAACAGGTTCTTCTTCTTTATATAGTTTTTTTTTTTTTAAATCTTTACTTTTTAATTATTTTTGTCCCCATTTACATGGTCTGAATCTTATTTTGGATGTCAGGATGTTTGATCCGGTGATTATTTCTTATGGAAAAGGACATCTTCCTGCCTTCTTAGGAGACCCTGAAGTGATCATGGATATTGTAAGTTCCTTAATTATAAATTTCCATCTTTTTCTAAAGTTATTTATCACTGCATCCTAATGTTTTATATCCTACCCTAACTAACACATTAATTGAAAGGGAAATATTTGGTCTTATAATATAACTAATTGTGTCATATCCATTTTTGGAAAACTAGAGCTAATGTTTTTATTTATTTAATAATAGTTCTAACGTTTTTTTCAATAATTAGTTGGAAATCGATTTTCTATGGGAATTGCTGATATGAACGTCGGCAATGAAAATGTGATGCTTCAAATTGGGTGCATGCAAATAAAATTGATTTATGTTGCACTAATTAAATTGAGGGAAAATTGATCTACAGATTTAGTTTCACATAAATTAATCTTTTGTCTCTGTACTACAATTAAAATTCTTAATTTAGAGCGGCACGTTTTATTAACATTCAGGTCAGCAATAATTATCGTCAGAAATCGAATTCTGATCAACATTCCAAAAAAATTAAAATTCAAAAAATAGAGGAAGTCCAAATTACATGAGGAAAAAAAAAATTATAGTTAAAAAACATATGATGTGACATGATCTTTTACTATAGTAGAATTGATTTTTCACTATTTCTCTTATCAGATACCAGTGGATTTGGTAGTAAACACGACCATTGCAGCAATTGCAAAGGAGGGCAGTTTACAGAAGCCACAACTCAATGTGTACCACGTGGCATCTAGTGTTACTAATCCTCTAAGATATGCAGACTTTTTTGAATATCTTTATGAATATTTTAATGAATCTCCTTTACTCGAGTCCCAAAATATTTCAAGAATTAAATATTTTAGTAATTTCGAGGACTTCTCTAAATACGTAAGAGAGGAAATTCCCAGGAAAAATGGGGCAATGGGCGATGATGAGAAGAAGATCCAAAGTCGATGCAAAGCCAAAGTTGCATATGCTGAGAAACTATGCAAGTTGTATGAATTTATAGGGTTTTTCAATGCCAGGTATGAACATAACTTATACCTCTCTCTTGATTTATCATATTAGAGTTTCATTTCTTTATCATTAGAGATGGATATAGATAGTTTGATAAAGATTAGATGCATTTTAATGTTATTAAATTTTTTATGTTAACCACGAGCTTGGTAGCTTCAGCGGTATCCCACTTTATAAAGGTGCAAATTGGGATGATCCGGGTTAACCCGGATCACACAATTTTTCTAATTCTTATTGTTTTCTTCCCTTCTACTCCCCCAAACTCATTTAATATTTTTTTTATGTTAATTATTGTCTTTTTTTTTTTTTTTGTTAGGAAGTAATTTTAATTTCTCTAAAAGTATGTTTTTATTTGGAAGTAATTTAGTTTTCCTAAACATCTTATTTTTCCATGTTTTAGGATCTAGGTTTTAAATATTAATAATTTTAACATATACATTTCCCACCATTTATTTTTATGTACCATTAATTTTAAGTATTTAAAATTTGATTCTTTAATTATTAATTTTTATTTTCAATTATGGTTCAATTTTCGATTTTTGTCTACATAAATATCGTAATTGTTGAGGTGAACTCTCTAATTCTGACGTTCATGTAGGAAGAAATTGACGAGCAAATTTAAACTAAAAATGGAAAAAAATATATTTAGAAGAACAAAATTAAAATATGTAAAATACGATAAAAAAAATGGACAAGAAGAGAACAAAGTTGAACTAAAAATGAAAAAAAATTATAGTTAAAAGAATAAAATTGAAATATGTAAAATTAACGATAAAAAAATGAACAAGAAGACTTAAATTGTAAATGAAAATTGAGATTTTCCATATTAGTATATATACGACTTTTCTTTATTGCTTCACATGGTTGATTTGTGAAATAAGAAAAGTGGTATTTTCTAAAATTATCACTACCATATTTTCAAAATCAACAAATAATAATTATGTGATTACGATTTTATAAGTCTTTGTAAAGTTACTTCAACAACTATTGGTCAAAGTTTAGTTAAATTACTGATAAATTTAAAGTTTGTTCAACAACTATTGGTCAAAGTTTAATTAAATTACTGAATAAATTTAAAAGTTTGTAGAAATGGCTACCAAATTCTGTCACAGTCTAAGGCTTTAAGTTATGATCAGCTTTTTAAAAATGTTTACGCAAGATTTTTTTTTTTTTTTTACTGCAGCAATTCTTGCCTCAAATTCACCCAAAAATGACCCACATGCATTATTTGAGATGCAAGCAATTAATGCGTATAAATTTTTGCCCTTAATTTGAGGTGGCACGACATTTATTTCACTTTGCTTGTTGGAATTATTTTATGTCTTTTCACAATTTATACCTATTGGTTGTAGTAATTTCCAAAAAATTCTGGGTTCGTTGGCAATTTGACTAAGATTGATAGAAGTTAATGTGATTCATCCTAAGTTTTTTTTTTTGGGCAAATTCAAATAATATAAACTCTAAGTTGTCAAATAAATATAATATTTCATGGCATCCTACTTACTAATTGCTTACACTTTACAAAACTTATTGGTGATCAGGTTCGATACTGGAAACAACCAAAAACTAATAGAAGAAATGTCGAAAGAGGAACAACTTAAGTTTGGAGTGGATGCAAGAAATGTAGACTGGAGGAATTATTTTCAGGAAATTCATATCCCTGGCCTAAGGAAACATATAATTAATGGCAGCAACAGAGCCTCATCTATTTAAGGCATTTTTATGTTATTTATGCATCTATGAAATTCATCAGTTGTTTGTAAAATAAACATACTTTGTATGAGGTGTTATTATCGTCCTTGTCAACTAAGAATTGGTAATGTTTATTATCAAAATCACCTAATCATAATTCAGGCTGGAAAGCTGTTTTATTTTATTTTCATGTTCACATTCATCTAGATTTCACTTAAATTTTTCCCATGGTTTATGTTTTGTTTGTCCAAGCTGATCTAGAAATTCATTTCGGAACCTTTTTACTATTTATTCATCACGTTGCTCTTAAATTTCTTTGAATTATTTCAATGAATCAATTATTTGGGTTCCAATTGTGGATGTAGTTAATGTGTGAGTTACATCTATACTATAGTAAAAATTGTAATATTTAGTGAAATTGTTATTTTAATTATTTCTTTGGATATTTATAAAATAAAAACGACTTAATTGTATATATTGGTGAAATTTCGATCATTATAAAAATGGTATTTGACCTTTCTTATTGACTTGCCAGATTACTCGACATGGATATTAAAAAATAAAATCACCAGTATAATTATTGTAAAAATCATCATCTTTACTTTAATTGCAATTTATCCAAAACTTTAGATAATTATAAATAACATGACCACATATATAATTGTTAAATTTCGATTATCGATTATTATTTGAATTTTTCCTGATGTGTGCGATTGTCCTTTCAAACTAACGTTTTTGAAAATCGAGTCTCACTTTAGAAAAGATCAAAAAGAAATTAACATAAATTAAATAGAAGAATCCACAAAAAAGTTCTCAAATCATGAACTTCATGTTTTTGAAGAGAATAATGAGATGATATAAATTGGAGATCAGTGTATCAATATTCTCAAATTGAATAAAATAAATTTAAGTGTTATAAATACTCAGAAGAGAAAATCTCAAATTTTGTTCTCTAATTAAGGCTATATTTAATGTTTTACCATCAATTATCAATTTTACGTATTTCAGTTATGTCCTCTAACTATATTACTATTCTCTAATATGATATGACTCAAAATTTTAATTTTTCATATTACAAATTGAAAATCCACATCACGTCAGCAATTACGACATCCGTATGGGCAAAATTTGACACATTTCACAAAATTGAACCATAATTAAAAAAAATTTGACAATTAATTAAAGGACCAATATTAATATACATGAAAATGGTAGCAAAAAAAAAATGGATGAAGTCAAATTACAAGACATAAATTGCAATTTTTTCTTTTCCAAAATTTCCAAGACGTTGTTTTTTTTTTTTTTCCTTTTTTTTTCCCAATTATGTTATGAGTATGTGATAAATTTAGTTAAAAAAATTCAATAAATCAATTGAATTTGAAGTTTAGTGCAATTAGCCCCTGAATGTATCTATTACATGCATATTGATATCTAATTTATAAGATCCATAGCTTTTAGCCAGCTCAGATTATTAATTCATAGTGCAGAACAAAAGAATGCATCAGTAAAAATTGAAAGCAAAATATTAAACTTAAAAATATAATTAATTAGGAAAAAAACACAAAACTTAATCAATGGAGTTAAGAGGCATATATACCTCACTTCAAGAATATATATATATATATATATATATATATATATATATATATATGCATACGCACATACATTGAAGAGGATAAGAAATAAAATGATGAAGGTTTGAAAAGTAGGATGGGAGCTGGTATATGGAGATGTTTGTTGATGATCATCTAGCCATGCACTAAGGTTAAAGCGACGGCGTTTTGCAGTGAAAGATGATTAGATGACCATCAACAAGCACATTCACAGCAGCTAGCAGCAATATGCAGTAATGGGATAGGGGAATCGCTATTGATAACTAGGGAGATTATAAAATTAAAATTAAAATTAAAATTAAAAATGAATGTATCGACAGTGGCCGATATAAATACAAGGTATATCTCTCTTACAAGACAAGAATATTCTCTAGAATAAACCTTTCTTGCACCCATATGTGAATGTGTATTTGATAATTCATCAATACATATGTTGACATTGGAGTGATTTGATTACGATTGATGGTTTTTATTCGATATTTTCAAGACCTAGTTAATTAAAAATAAAACGCGTGATCCACTCCACAGATAAATCGAAATTTAAAATTAAATCTATGATTAATGGTAAAACAAAATAAGCAAAGAATTAATGGGAAAATTTCACTTTTTTTTTAAATAATTGTTATTATTAAGATTAATTGTTATTATTATTAAGAGTTAAATGAAAAAATCAACTTAAAATACTAACTTTTTTCATTTAGAAATCTAAACTTTTTTTTTTATTTGATTGTAATCTTATTTTTCAAAATTTTATCAAAATGCAATCTAAATCACTTTTTCGGCCATTTTCCTAGCATATGAATTTTTTTTTTCATATTACAACCTAAACGTAGTTTCTTTATCCAATTGCAACCATTGATTTAAAATTCGTTTTGATAAATTTTAGAACATGAGGTTGCAAATAGATTATTTATTAAAAAAAAAAATTTAGGTTACAAAAAAAAAAAATCACATGTAAAATAATTGAAAAATTGATTTATACTGCATTTTTGATAAACTCAAAAACTTCAAAGTTGCAATCAAATAAAAAGAAGTTTAAGTTACAAATTGAAAAACGATCATATAATTTGGATTAATTTTTACATTTAACCTTATTACTAATTTATTGTAATTATTATGAAGATGATACATATGAAATCATCGAGAATATTGATTGGAATTTTTTTTTATTGAAATAATTACACATGACGGGAATAGTTGTATATATATAAAAGATATATTTATATTTTGGAAATGGATAGAATAAAATTAAACGTGAGACAAATATTTTTGGACTTATAATCCCCTCATTTTCAAGCTATAAAGTCGGATTTTATAATACTACTTTGACCATATATAATAATTACTAGCTACCCTATAATATAATATATATATATATATATATATATATATATATATATATATATATATTACCAACATCATAATTGTTACAATAGCATATCCTATTTAAACCCAAACAAATATATAAACAAAAACAAATATATAATTAACTTTATTTACCTTTAATATAAAATCCAAAATTTTGTAGTTGGACTTCCCCCAACCAGGCCACCTAAAACCATACATGATGTGCATTCATTAAATACAACGTAAGTATTCACTGGAAAATATTGCTCATACAAAATTATATGGCCATCTATATATCCTATATATATTGAGAATCTCAATAATAATAATTGATCAAAAAAATTTGAAACTTCTAAAGAAACTATTCATTTAAATAATTTATTTAATGATTTTTATTCTTTATTAAATGGTAATTTGTTTATCATAAATAATGTTATTATTCGTAACAATTATATGATTATGGATTATGGTATTAAAAAGACTCAAATAATGGTTCAATATTGTTATAGTATATGATAGTAACATCACAAACTGTTAGTTTAGCTTAAGCATATGTTTGTTAAGCGGTCAGTTAGTTAGCTACTCATCACACACATCACAGCTCATAGCTCACCTTATGTATTCATGCATATATATAACTCATTGTATACAATCAAATGCAATTCAATTCATAATGAAAATATCTTCTCTCTCCTATAGTTGGTCTTCTATCATAGCATCTATCAGGAACTGAGCCAAGAATGAGTGAGAAAAGACTCAAGTATGGAAATTCATGCTCATTGAAATCCACAGTAACAGCAACATAAACTTTGCCAGAAGCACTCAAGCACCTATAGCCTTTGTGTGCGGGGCTATATCCAAGAAAAATACACTTTGATGATCTGTATAAGAATTTATGTGCATTATATGCTCTTAAGTAGGGAAAACATGTGTTAAAACACATGAAACACATGAAAAGATCCATTGAGTTTTAAATTTTCTCAGAATTAATTGAATCAATTTTATTTATTTTTAATTTGGTTCCGGAGATATTGGTCTGCTGGCTGAATATGTTGTCCTGAGATTTTTAATATAATATATATATTTTTAATGTTCTTACAATAGAAACTTAGAACACTTTCGAATAGTTTATTTAGAATTCAAATATCCTTTGGTCAAATTACACTAATGGGCCCTTATTTCATTTAGAAATCACAAGGCAGCTTCTCGTTATTCCTTGGATGCGTGAATTAATAAATTTCATATACATATTGACAAACCAGTTTGAATCATATATACCATTTTTTTTGTAAACAACTTTATATAACACAAATTACTCATGAACTAGAGAGATGTTGTTTTGGTTATATATTTTCTTAGGCCACAAATATGAATTTCCTGAAAATACTTCCTCCAGTCTATATTCCTTGCATCCACTTCAAAGTTAAGTTGCTCCTCCTTCGACATTTCTTCCTTTAATTTCTGAGTATTGCCCGTATGGAACCTTTAAAAAAAAAAAAATAATAATAAAAAAAATAAAAAAAAAATATATATATATTCTTTAAAATTTAACCCATTTAATAAAACTTTCAATTCACTTTAGTCTATCTATTGTTGGACAACTAAATAGATTTTTATAATGGTTCCTTAAGTTTTGATCTTTTTCGAATTTTAGCAAGAAACTCAATTTTCGATGATAACGGTTGATATTGACACTAAAAATACTAATGTGGCCTAGCAACTTGAGAATATTGGTTGTACATGTAGGGACAATTATTTTATATGACTCTTGCTAAATGAAAGAAAATTGAGCTTTAACATTTTACGTTCGTTATGTCAAGGATTTTCACATTATATTTAGTGTTACATGATTTAAATTCTATTCATATAAAAAATTTATTATTTTAAGATATCACACATCAGTATTATTAACATCCATGTCAACAATTATTATTTATAAACAAAATTTGGATTAAAATTTAAAAAAGTTATATGGTTAAACTTATAGGAATAAAATAGAGAAAATTAATTTCCCTAAATTTGTAATGTTGTTAGGTTTGACTATAAGAATATCCTAACTTGTTATTTTTTATACTACTATAATATCACATATGAAACCTTCTAACCATTTTATATTTATCTCTTAGTTCAAAATAATCATCACATGCTACATATATCAAATGATATTATTAATTAACATATAATGAGTATATATTAAGTGCTATAACATACAAGATGAAACACATAATGCAACGGATATATATACAAATCTTGGACATACCTTGCATTGAAAAATCCAATGAATTCATAGATCTTGAACAGTTGCTCAGTATATGCAACTTTGGCATTGCATTGATTTTCGATACTTCGAATCATCCTCTCGTCTTCACCAACTGAATCTCTAACCCTATTATGTCGGATGAATATTTGTTCTCTTGTGTATTTGGAGAAGTCATCGAAATTGTTGATAAATTTTATTTTTGGGATATTCTGATACTCAGTTACTAGAGGGTTTGCTTCGAAGTATTCATAAAGATATTCGAAAATATCACAAAGTGTCATAGGATTTGTGACACTAGATCCCACATGGTACACATTCACCTGTGGCTTATCTATATTTCCATGCTTTGCAATTGCTGCAATCGTTGTATTTGCTACCATATCCACTGGTATCTAATCATACCACAAATACCATCATGAATATATGGGTTAAAATCATTCAATTCGATCTCACAATTTAAAAATCAGTTTGATTAAATTCAGTCCAATTTCATTGAAAGAGGCTTTCCAATGATGTGGAGACACATGTCAAATTCTTATTGATTGAGATGTGTTCTATGTCGCTCCCAGGTCATCGAAAAGTCTCAATTTGAGGGCTCATGACATTTTTTGACGAAATTCAAATTTTATGATCGGACAAAAATTGGATAGTCTTAAATTGTAGAACTACATTGAAAATCAAAATACTTATGATATCAAAATCTTAAAACACCATAGTTATTTAATAAAAATGATTTTAAAACTGAAAAAACAAATATATATATATATATATATATATATATATATATATATCACTTCTATAATGATGATGAACTTACAAAATCCATAACGACTTGAGGGTCTCCAAAATAAGCTGGAAGATGTCCTTTTCCATAAGAAATAATCACAGGATCAAACATCCTAACATCCAATATAAATTGAAACCTAGGATTAAAAATCATAGATTAATAATAATAAAAAAAAACATATATATTTGAGAAGTGAAAAAGGAACCTGTAGTTTCCTTGTATCCATCCAGGTAAAGGCTCTTTATAGGTACTTTCAACAATAGTTGGCCTAAGAATAAGCAGAGGAATATCTCCTCTAATTTCTTCAAGAACCATTTCGCCCATAGCCTTAGTCAGCTGATATGTATTTTTCCATCCAAACAATGCTGCTCTGTTTGATGATGTATATACCATGAAAACCATATGTATTACCTCTTATTTCAAAGTGGTGTTTGTCACACAGTTTATGATGATTAAATTCAATTTTAGTTATTTCTAAACACTACGAAACACGGTAGAATTATCGAAGAAAATACATTCCATCGGCATTTACCAATGGTTTAGCGACGGATAAAATATGAATTTTCACATTAAGACTAAAGGAAGAGAAAGAAGGGTGTAACCTCTCTTGGCCAAGCTTTTTCAAAGATTTGGTGGTTTCATAGTGAGAAGAGACAATAGATGATTTCAGAATCATGTTGATCTCATTAGCTATGTCTAATGGAGGAAATGAAGAAGCCAACTCATTTCTTGCATTCTCTCCCATAATCAACGGCTTTTCCAATATTATCCCTTCCTTCGATCCATTAACATATGCTGTATACCAACATATTCTTATACATTCAACTAGTAGTTACATTTATATGCTCAAATTGGCATGACGATTAATGTGTAAATTAATTTATTAATATACATACCAGTTGAAAAATGGCAAAAGAGCTTGAGGTTAGTGCAGGTCTTGGCAAATCGCACTAAACGTTGAGGAGCATTCACGTTTGCATCAAATAATAAATCATACCTGGCAAAAAAACATAACATTAATATAATATGTAGTTAGAGGAACTTGCAAATGTCGTCTCATAAGTTATTGGGTCATTTTGATTTGGTCTCATGTGTAGCAAAAGTAGTTCCTTAGAACAAAACGTTGTAAAAATAGTTCCACAATTTTTGAATATTGCAAAAATAGTAGCTATAAATATGACAATCCCTGCAACATACAAGTAGAGTTTATTAGTTTTTTTGTCCCCTAAGTTAGGGAGTCTTACAATTTACAATTTTAATTTTTCAGGCTGACAATTTAAGATTTTATTTTTTTGGGTTTCGCGAATTTTAGCCAATTTGAATGTGAATTGTTCAATTGAACTCATATTGCACGTGAGTGCTGGAATTTAGGCTTTTCAGGCTAATTTCATCTAATTTTATATATATGTAATATAATTATACAAGTGACGTCTCAATTGGTATTAACGTTTACACATCATACGCCACGTAGGATTAATTCATTATTGGGAGGAAATAAAAATAAAATCTTCAATCGAAATAAAAAGGGAAAAAAAAAAGTAAATTAAATACAGCAAACATAATCTTCAATAATTAAATGAGAGGATAATTAAAAAAAAATCAAAAATCAAAAAATTGAAAAACCATCAAGATTCATCGTCGTCTTCTTCCTTCTTTACAATCGTCCACCGCTCCGACCATCAAGTCTACGGTGGTCGCCGTTGAAGTGGAAAACCATGCAATCGACCATGCTCCGACCATCAAGTCGGCGGTGGTCGCCGTTGAAGTGGAGAACCGCCGACGGTAGTCACCGTTGGAAGTGGAGAAGGTGGATCGTCTTCTTCCTTCCGTGCAATCATCCACCACTCCGACCATCAAGCTGACGGTGGTCGCCGTTGAAGTGGAGAAGGTGGATCGCATATGAAGTGGAGAAAAATTGCAGAAAAATTGCTCCGCCCATAATCTTCCGTGCAATCTTGATTCTTCCCCTCTTGCAGAAAAATTGCACAGATCGATGCATTTGTGGTGGTCGCCATTGAAGTGTAGAAGGTGGATCTTGCTTGAGAGAGGAAGATTTAGCAATTTTAGGGGAATACTGTGCAGATCCGACGGTGGTGGACGCGTGAGGTGCTATAGATCGGTAAGGAAACGATGGCCGGTAAAGTGAAGATTAGATGTCTGGAGATGGAGTCGGGGCTGGCGGTGGTTGGTGATTTCACAGACGAAACGCCGGTGAAGATTTTAATTCATTACTTCCAAGATTAATTTTTGTTTAATTTTTGAACAGAGAATTAGCAGTTGAACATTACATTTTTTTAATTAATTTTTGTTTTCTTTTAATTTATCTTTATTTATTTCTAAATGTTTTTTTTAATTATTTTGCAATTTTTTCCTCCCAAGATTTTAATTCCATGGAATGATGAGATGTTAAATTTTGTGCGAAAATGGACTTTCCCATGTACAAATGTATGACACATTACAAATGTATGACACATAAGTGTCAAATGACAGTCATACCAGCAATTCAGCACTGAATAGCCCAAAATTGGAGGTGCTCTAGCATTTCACATGTCATTTCGGCCCAATTGATTGATTCGGACTTAAATTGGGCAAAATTCGTAAAGCCCGAAAAAATAAAGTACTAAATTATCAGCTTGAAAAATTAAAGTTTTAAACTGCCAAACTCCCTAAATTATAGGACAGAAAAAGTAATAAACTCGGAGAAGTATTAGTTTTGGACTCAGATTTACTCCAATATTCAAGTTTAATTTCAAAAGTTTGGGACCCATATTGCAAGTATTTTCCAGAAATTGCATTTTCATGTTTGGTACAAAATCTGCAATTTTTTAAACTAAAAACATAACGTCTGGACTACTTTGCAATATTTTGTTCTAACGGAACTATTTTTACAACATATAAGACCAAATCAAAATGAGCTTATAAATCTTTTATTTCATTAGGATTGATCAGGGTTGGGAGGTGATCATTCCCATTCTAATTAAATGCATATTTAGAATAGACTAATTAGATCAGAAGAGAAATAAGCTAACCTCTCATTAAAAGTTGTGCAACCTGCAGATTGGATTATAATATCTACGTCTCTTCTCATAGCATCAGCAGAATCAGAGTCCATTCCCAGATTTGGTTCACAGACATCTCCAAAGATGGGTATCAGCTTTTTTCTAACAAAAGTTTGGTAATATTTCCCATGTTCTTTTCTCAGACAATCGAACAATTCTGAATTTATTATCTGCATTATGTGTAGCCGTGTAGGTATATATAGTTAGCAATAAAACTAGAAATCTAAACGAAGAATGATCGACAAACTTAAGCCATTTCGACTACAAACTTTAGGTTCATTTCCAAACACACACACACACACATATATATATATATATAAATATATAATTGAATTGTGGGTTAAAATCAAACAATAACATGGAGTATGACATTTTTACACTTTGCAATCTAAACTTTTTTAATTCATTTGATTGCACCTCATAGTTCACGGATTTTTCATTTTGCAATCTAATACCATTTTCGGATCGCTAATTTTCTGGCCAATATAAAAAAAATAATGAAACTGTTTGGTATTCCATTTGGTATAAAATGTGAAATATTTTGATATAGGTTTCATGTATTTTTCTTAAAAGAGTCAGTATATCAAATTTGATATTGATCGGAAAAGTAATCAAAAAACGACCATAGATTGCAAAGTTAAAAAACTGTGAGTTTTTATATGCTATTGAAGGAACAAAAAATTAAGTTGTAAAGTGCAGAAAGAGATTCAGCTAGAATTGTTCTGATTTTAATCCTTTAATTTTATATTTTATGACAATTAATTTATTTAATCAAGCATGCATCCACTATAGTTACAAGTTATGACTCATGATCTTGAGCATATATGTACTTCTTCCGTAAATCTGTCCAATGCAGCCTTCTTGTCCTTTGCCTTGACTAGTATATACACCTTTCCCACTAAGGTTGATCTTAATAGTTTTTCCACAACAACTGCGGAAAAATGCTTAAATAAATTAAAATTGGTAGTAAAAAATAGGTGTATGTATTAATAATGACACGAAATAAATGGTTAGATAAATTGGACATAATTAAGTGACTTTTTCTTTATATGACAAAATTGTCCCGTTTTAGTTTTAGTGTTTATGATTCTTCGACAATCATACCCAAAATACAATAACTCAAATTTTGTATTTGTAGCAGGAAAAATTGTAAACTTAAAACATCAAATTTTGGTCATTGTTAATATGTACCTTTACCAAGGAAGCCAGTTGCACCAGTGACAAAAATATTCTTCCCTTCAAAAAATTTAAGGATCCCTATTCCAGCATCCACATTTTGAGTATCCAGCTCCATCATCGTTGCTTCTATATCCGAATTTTCCAACTTTAGAGCGTGGCTACGACTACTGAAGTTGGAATTCCCACTATTCTTCTTAATTATAAGATGATTCAAATATAATGGGAGATTTCTTTTCCGATATTTTACAATGGGAGAGCATACAAAACACGACCTATGGCTCAACAACATTGTGTTTTTTTTTAGATTAATTTCCTTTGATGTATTGAATGGTGTTGTATGTGAATACGCAACACTCTGTTTATTTATAGCGAGAAAAAATGACAATCCAAATATTGGAGGAAACTCATCATTTATTTTATACAGCTCCTAGTTTGTATCCTATCATAAAATTTTACGGTTGTCTAAAAAGCGCTATTTACCTATTACAGCTATTTGCTTTGTTTAATAATGAGAAGAGTGTATTATCCAAATTGCCTGGTAAATTAGGGGGTTAGACAATTTAGGATAATAAGTTTTCGAGCTAGCAATTTAGGATTTTAATCTTTTCAAATTCAAAAATTATATTCAATTTTAGCTCGAATTGCTCAAATGGACCGAAAACTCATGTGAAACACACGTGAATCCTTAAATGTATAGTTTTTGGGTCCAATTTCATCCATGTGTATTATAATTTTACAAGTGACATCCATGTTGGCATTATAAAATTTACACATCATCACATCACTAATTAAAAGGGGGTAATACATAATAAAAAAAATTGAATAAATAAAAACAAAAATTAAACAAACATATATTTACACTAAACAAAAATCTCCAATAACCCTAATCCTGCAATTACCTTCAAGAACCTTAATCCTATATTGATAATTCCAATACTCATTAATTAAAGGTCATAATTCTACTACATACACTACAAAACTCTTGATGTATATATAGACTATATAAAAATTTTGAAAATCCATCTTTACACAACCTTATAATATACACTATTTCTTTTTTTTTTTTTTAATAATTACCATATATATACGCTTAAACATTATAATAGTATGTAAATATATATTGGTAGGCACGATTCACGGTTTATTATTTATTGTAGTAATATATATAATTTATAATAATATAATGAAGTTGTAAATGAAAAGACCAATTATTCATATGATCTTTTATTATTTCAAAACATGTACAATATACAAATGTATTTTTCATATATATATATATATATTATATTTTAAGTTATATTTAATAATTTTAGAGAATCTTCTATGAAATAGAGTTTTGATTGAAATAATTAGAATTTTGATTGAATTAAGTTTTACAATACGCATAAGAGTTGGTATGTAGTGTAGATCATGATAGTAGTAGTAATAGTTTATTTAGTAAAGTTTATTTAAGATAAATTTCATAACAAGACCCAATTTATAGATTAGTTCTCAATTCTAAACCCAAATTTTAAAGTTTCTCAATTAGGGGCTCAATTTAACATTTTTCTCAATTTAAGGCTTGAAATTTAGATTGAGTTCTCAATTCAAGACAAAATTTTATTTTCTTTTTTATTTATTTCAATATGTATCTATATTTTGGATAAATTAAAAATAATTTTCATCCAACTTATCTTAATTTATAAGAAAAAAAAAAAGAAAGAAAAAAATATAATTTATATTAAATTGATTAATATTAAAATCGATTTTCTATACTTTTATTCATAAAATTAAGAAAATAAAGGAATCTTAATTTTTTGAATTGCATTTATTTTATATTTATATATATATAAATATATAAATATATATATATATATATATATATATATATATATATATATATATATATATATATATATATATATAAATTAATACAAGTCGTATGGAGATCGTTCCAAAATTGCAAGAATTTGACTTAATTTATCTAAACGATATATACATATTAAAATATAAAGAAATTATAAATATAAATACAAAGAAAAAGAAAATGAATTTCGTCTTAAATTGAGAACTCAATATAATTTTCAAGCCTTAAATTGAGAAAAAATGTAAAATGGAGCCATTTGTTGAGAAACTTTAAAATTTAGATCTAAAATGAAAAACTAATTTATAAATTAGGTCTTGTTATGAAGTTTATCCATTTATATAATAGTTTTTTTAGATTACACTTGTATATTATAATATTAAAAAATTGAATACTTGTAATAATTTACATTCATAGAGAAATACCTCTTACATTACATATTATATATACATATATACTTCTAATGTAAAATATTTATGTATAAACTTCTAAAATTATAAAACTTCAAACAAATGTTTGTTTTAGACGTTTATGTTTAAAATTTAAACATATATATTAAATACATAAATCTAAAAAAAATAGTAATTTCTTTTATAACAAAATTTATATTAAAATAAAAAAGACGATTTTAAAAAAATAAACCCATCAGTGGGTCAATATGACAACATAATTTTTCCATAATAAATTATATTATATAAATACATATAATTAAGAAACTTTTATCTTCAATTTCGTATAATTTATAACTATTTAAATAGTATAGTTATTTAAATAAAATTTAATAGTACTATAATGTATACCTTATCATGAATGATATGTTTATATATATATATATATATATATATATATATATATATATATATTATTGGTTTATCATGACAGACATGTATTTTTTTTTTTTATAATTTTCTTTGACAAGATTTATATAGGAGGAAAATTGGTCAATTAGTAAATTTTGTCAATTTTTCTCTTTTTTATATAGTGTTAGTGGTACACCCGCATGATGCACGATTTAATATTTGTTATGGTAATATTTATAACTTGTAATAATATAATGAAGTTGTATAAAATAAAAGGTTATTCATATTATCTTTTATTATTTTAAAATATGTACAATATACAAAACATATACAATATACAGATGCATTTTTTCATATTTTTATTATTATTTAAAGTTATCTCCTATAATTTTAAAAAATCGTTGGTTGCTTAAATTAAAATTTTGACTGAATAGGATAGATTTTTGATTAAATTATGTTTTACATTACTTTAGCATATAGTTTAGACAATAATAATCTATAATATACTAATAGCAAGACAGTTGTAAATAATTATAATAATGTCATTTTTCAACCCATTTTTCTGTTATCTTTTTGTGTTTGTCATTTTGTATATGTGGTATTTTGACTTTTTTTAATAAGACCAGCATGGTAGATTTTCAGTTTTCGATACTTGCATTGATTCCTTGTAATGATGTATTTGAAAATTATTTTATTTATTTAATTATTTATCATTAGCCAACAATTTGTAATTTATAGATTAAAATTGCAAAAAAAAAAATATTTATAAAGATGGTGCACTATTCGAGATATGGTGAATGCAATCTAATGATGTTGCTTGCAAGAGAGGTAGCTCAACAAATAATAAATTAGAGTCAATTACTATTTATGGCAACAATGAAAATGAGGGCTCAATAAATAATGCAACAACAGTCAATCACATATTAAAAGACTATTAGCTAGAGTCAATCACATATTAAAATACTATTAGTTAGAGCCAATCACAATTAAGCACCAATAAAAATGGAGGCTCAATAACAACAACCAATCACATATTAAATATTATTAGCTAGAGCCTATGAAAATTTAGGACAACAATGAAAATGAGAGCTCAATAAACAATGCAACAACAACTAATCACATATTAAAAGACTATTAGCTAGAGCCAATCACAATTTAGCAGTAATGAAAATGGGGGCTCAATAACAACAGTCAATCACATATTAAAATACTATTAGTTAGAACCTATCATAATTTAGCAGCAATGAAAATGGGAGTTTAGTAAACAATGCAACAACAGTCAATCACATATTAAAAAACTATTAGCTACTAATAAAAGGGTATTAGCTAATTATTGAAAATATGCAGATCATAATTATCTCCTACATAGGTATGTGTAGAGTTTGGTGCATGAGGTTGGAATATACTGAGTTGTTGCATGAGCTAGCAGCATCTTGAGTGGTCTAAAAAAGTAGGTGATGATGGCAAGCATGAGGCTGTACAGTGGTTCCTCGAATTCCACATGAAATGCTCTATAAAAGTTTAATGTTGGCATTGTTGGCAAAGTTCTCAGTTCCGACAAAAGCAAAAGTTCATTAAGAGTTTATATTCTAAACTTTCTCTGCAATTGAATGTATGTACCTTCCCTTTAATCTGTTTTGTGCATTCCTTTTAGTATTTGCTGTCTGATTTAAAGTTCTATCTTTGCACTATAGAGTCATGTTTCAGTTTGGTATGCGAGATTGGTCCGTCTAGGATGCAGTGGGCTTTAAAGCTTAACTTAGTTAGCTGGTATCACGTTTTTGCATTTGACAATCGTGACAGAATACGCAGTGTTGAATGCATATTCCATGACATGAGGTATGAAAAAGTTTCAGGTTATTTCATGTGTAGTTGTTTCTGCAGATTTACAAAAATGCTATGTTCAATTTTTGATATTTATTTGCAACAAGGGCAGAGAAAACATGCAAGCATTAAGAGTGATTTGCTTCCTAGACTAAACATAAACTTGACAAAGGGTGTATTGTGTGTTGTGAAGAACTTTATTGTGATTAACATTAAGATGTTGAAATAATACATGTTGATAAGAAAATAGGTTTCTCCACTTTGATTTTGAAATTTAAAGTTTACAAAAGGGAATGATGTTAGGTATCATTTAAAATGTACCTTTCATACATACTATTTGGTTTATTTTAATTTAGAAATGTATCTTTTAATTGATGCCAAAATTTCAAGTATAGTCATCATAATTTTATGAACAATGCATGCATTAGAAATTAATTTACTTAAAAAGGCATTTGTACTTATATGCGTACATCTTTTAAAACTTGCACTTGTGCAAATACATCAAGACCAAAACCATTATCAAATAAATGAATCATATATGTAAAAGGAATAATTGTAATAATTTTAGAATCTCTGATAAGATAATTCAATCATATATAGTGATGAATGATTTTAGGCTGTCTTTTGATTGAGTAAATTAAATATAACATTTGAAATTAGTGGATTTCAAGTCAACGTATTTAAAATTTCAAATCAAATTTAGTTTAAAATGAAAATAATAAATTTCAATTACATATCAATTAAAACATTGTGCATCAACAAATTTTTTATCATGAATTTCAAAGATTCCTGTAGCAATTAGGAATTTTTTTTTTTAAAAAAACTATAAGATATACTCTTTCCGTCCCGGATTACTTTGCACATCAAATTGGACACAATTTTTAAAAAAAAAGTGAATATTTGCTTTTTGATTGAGGGTATAATGGTCAAATTTACTTTTTCTAGTGGAGTGATTAGTTTAATATTAAATGACATTGTATGAGAAAAAGTAATGGCATTTGTATAAATAAATGTGTATTGTGAGGGTAAGAATTATGATAAATTTTACCATTTTTGGGTGTGCAAAGTGTTTGAGGACAAACTAAAAAGGAAAGTGTGCAAAGTGTTAAAGGACGGAGGGAGTATGTTATATAATGGTAATATGTATAGTTCATAAGATAGGATTATATGAAATATATTATGAAATTTATACCTAATTAAGGTAAGTAGTTAATTAAGCAAAGAAAGTCAAAGCTTCTAGAAGTGCCAACAAATTTCAAAAGGATGGATAAGGTTTCATTTCTTGTTCCTTCTTCAAATAATTCGAACCCTCTCTTCTCCTATCTACATTTTCAACCACCATAAATCATCATCCTTACCGACGGCCGACGACTTTTTCCGACAAGGTAATCGGGCTGGATTGTACAACTTGCCTAACCCGTCGTGGGTACGGGTTCGAAATTTTAAATGGTGAATCCTTTTATTTCCTCTCCCTCTCTTCCTCTCCTGTTGCTGGGCTGTCTCATCGCTGCTGCTGCTGTTTGGTCGCTGTCGGGTGGGTGTAGCCGGCGCTGGGTTGCGCCGGCGAGTCGATCGGGTATAGGTGAGCTACCGCTCGCAGCGGCGGCGTATATGCTAAGTGTTGGGTGTGAGTCTGTTTCAAGGACTGTGTTTGGTCTGTAGGTGGTTGGTCGGAGTCGGGTCTGGTGGTAGGGTTGTTGGCCGGCGCCGGTATCGCGCCGGCAGGAAGTGGAAGGCACCGCTGATGTCAGTGGTCCGAGTGTCAGTGGTCCGAGTGTGTGTTGGGGTTGGTCGTGGCTGTTGTGGGCGGTCGTGGCCGGTCATGGTCGGTGTGAGTGTGGTCGGCGATGGGGAGTCGCCGGCAGCGTCTGGACGGCGGCGGCGATACCGGATAGTAGCAGGGGAGGAGGCGGGGCGGCTAGAAATTTGGGGAAAGTAGAGAATGTCAATTTTTGTAAATTTGATGAATGTTAGGGGTATTCTGCAAAGATATATGTTGTTGGAATTTGAAAACTTAAGCATTATAATTGCTGAATTTGTATAATGAAATTTTAGATAATTAAAGCATGATTAAGACCTAATTTATGTATAATTATCAATGAACATTGAAAATATTTAAATTACATAGTTTTATTTAATAATTAATGATAATATGCATGATTTGCCTAATAAATTATGGAATTATGATGATAACATGTTTGGAATTAGAATATATTAAGCTTATGGATATTATCTTATAATTTATAGTATATAATATATGAAAATCGAGTTTTAATTTATCGATAGAGATAATGTACATTAATTAAATTATGCTTTAAATATCATAACTAGGTAGATAAACATCGGGCTTTGAATTTAATAAAATGATATAGATTATTACTTAGGATATGATAAATGAGACAAATTCTAATTAAATGACAAAGAAAGGTTATATAGATTAATGTATGTTAAAT
Organism: Scutellaria barbata; assembly: GCA_028654395.1. Classification (NCBI taxonomy): domain Eukaryota; kingdom Viridiplantae; phylum Streptophyta; class Magnoliopsida; order Lamiales; family Lamiaceae; genus Scutellaria; species Scutellaria barbata. Next base: position 5,474,259 of record CM053652.1, read on the forward strand.
TGGATCTAGTTATATAATTAATTAGGGAATAAAGCCCTAGATTTTATCCAATTGATTAATAAAATATAGTTTGAGCTCAATTTTGGAATTAAGTATTAATCCATTATTTATTATAAATTTTAACCAAAGATTTATTTGGAATTATAAATTAAACCTAGGTTTCACCAGATTGCTTTTGAGACTAAAATATCCGCCTAAAAATATTATGTTAATTAATTTATTTTATCTTACGTTTTAGTTAGTAATTTTAAATCTAAGGTTTATTAACCTTAGATTCACATTTAATTAAACCCGAAATATTAAGTTCGATTTGGACTTTCTATTTTAAGAAATTAGGCATAATTCGTTATGAAATAGGATTATATTTTTAAGAAATTTAGTTTCTAAATAAATGAAAGTTCGAGTACATTTTAAGTCAAACTTTTATGATTATAGGCGATACGTAGGAGTTCGCTCCGTAGATATCTCTGGGCTCTACAGTTTTTGATCGTCTATTTTAAGGTTGGAAAAAGTGCTAAATCGGTATTTATATTTCTTTCGAAATATTTAAATTACGAATTTTATTATGTTATATGAAATGTGTTGGGTTTATGTGCTGAACGCATGCAATGTGATTATATGATGAAGATGAATCATATTTTATGGGAAATGTGACATGTTTTATTATATATACGATGAATGTGTGCTGAAAGATGATGAATGGCAAAATAAATGTTTTTGTGATGTTGTAAGCATGAATATATGTGAAATTGCTTGAACTATCTATGGTGGCTAAGAACCACATCTATGGCGGCTAAGAACCGTATCTATGGTGGCTAAGAACCGTAAATTTTTGAACATGAAATTGATATGAATGATTATAAAAATGCTATGTTTGCATGTGAAATGATTGAAATTAATTATTTTATGTGGTTTATGAGCTTATTTCCTATATTATACTACGTGATCCCACTGAGTATATTTTATACGCTCACCCCATTTGCATATTTTTCTATGTTTAGATCCGGATGAGGAGAGACGAAGCTGAAGAAAGATGCATATAATTATTTTTGCTGTATATAAATATGCTATGCTATGTTCGCAAATGATTTCCGGATCTATTTATTTTGAAGGAATGTAAAGTTAAGCCGGTGGCTTGTATACTGATATTTTTTCGCTGTTGAATTCTGATAACCTATAGTTTTATGTAAATTATTTGGTGTATTTTAAAAACCTTCGTGAATTTGGATTTTATGTTTTATTTAAATTGTTCGCTTGTTGTGTTTTTGCTGGACGCCCGTTTTTAGAAAATTTTATATTTTATTTTATTAAGAAAATTGGGACGTGACAATTCCTTTATCAAATTTCTCAAACCAGACATATCCTCAATAATTTTACCTTTTTAAGAACTGATCAAGATACTAAAACAAAAAATTATAATATTTATAATCTAATAAAGAAATAAAATAAAATAAATATAAACAATAAGCACTTTCATAACTTTGTAAGACATCTATATCTTCAAGTTTACCTTCTACAAGTGGTAATTTATATTTGAGATAATACCTCCAAATGCCTCATTTCCTTATCTAATAAACCCAAAATGCCCCAATTCTTATAATATTATCCCAATATGCCCCAAATGTGGTCAAAGACCAATTCACCCCTAAAAATGCACTATTCAAAATGCTATTTACACTCTAAAATTTTGTTTTCCAAACCATCTTACTAAAAGCAAGGTTTTAAACTCGGATATAATTATCTTGGTATTTTGGTTGGAAACCTTTCTCGTGCCCCAAAAAACACTCGTATTTATACTTGTGATCTGGTCTGAAAGGTATAACAATGCCATATACTGAACGATTATTATTCGGAAGAAAAGATTAATCAAATTTTTCCATGATTTATATTTATTGAGATCCGATGCATAGAGTGGTATCAGAGCCAAGTTTTATTGAAGAAATAAATTAAATTATGATATACAATATTATTTTCTTGTGCCTAACTGAGGAGAAAATCAAGAAAAATGTATCCGAAAATATTTCGAGATAACACAAGTGTAGGATATCTGTAATGACATCCAGCGAAGATTGGAACATAATTGTTCCAGACACATCTAAGGTCACTCAAGGCCTTAGGGAGATCCAAAAGACCATCATTTATTATGGTGGACAGATGGAGAAGATAGTCCGATCTCTATCCGAGATCCAAAGAGAAGTTTCAGATCTAAAACAAGAAATTATAGATCTGAAAAGAAGATCATCCAAGGGAACTGGTAGATCCATGAACGAATGTATGAAAGACTCGTTCGGTGGTATACCAATCATTTCCAAAGGGAAGACTATAGAAGTTTCGAAGCCTAAAAGCAACGACGAACTCCTACTTGATCTCATAAGACAAGTCGGATGGAAGTCTCAAGAGTAGATCTTACAGAGTTAACTGAATCCCTTTCCAATCTTGGAATTGTGGATCTGGTACACCTCAAGATGAATGAGCCTATTCCAAAGAAGAAAGAGGAGAGCATGAGTACGGCAGTACCTGAAGTACCTGTTCCTCCCGAACCCATTTGGAAGCAGGATGGGGTTGACTATGAAGAATACATAGCTCGACAAGCCAAGAGACGATCGGAAAGGTTTAAAGGAGTATCTAAGAGCCCTTGGGCAAAAACGATGCTTAAACCAACATATCCGTTCGGATTGATGCTGACAACAGACATCATCGATTTCAGAAATATGGAAATATTGATCGATGAGTGGATGGCATCTATGAAAGTTGCTTCATCAACGCTGGACGTTGATAACGAACATTTTTGCCAAATACTGGTAAATAGTTTGCAAGGTTCGGCCAAAAAGACATGGGAAATGACCGAAGCCGCTCTCAAACAAGAAATCTTATCCAACGATAATGTTTTAACAATTGTCGAAAGGATGGGTCATTTGCTCAAAATATGTTTCCTCGGGGATGGATATTTTGAGGAAAGAAAAGACGAGAAGAAAAGAGAGTACACGCAAGTTCTGTTTGCTCTCGAATTAAGAAATATAGGTTATGCGGATGAATATATATATTGGTTCCGCAAATATTATTTCCAAGCAGATGTACCATGGAATATGGCAACAAATTTATTCTTTGTAAAAATCTGCAGTCCATGGAGGGAGATGCTTATGCAAATCTACAAAGTATCTCCAGGCCGAGTCGATTCAGTGGCCAGAAGGATGTCATTTTTTAAGAATAGCATAAGAGAGTGGTGTCAACAAGCGACACTACAAAAGAACAAGAAAAAACTAAGAGGAATGATAAAAAAGACTCCTCTTTGTTGCGACAACAATGATTTTCCGAGCATTATCGGAGAACCACAACGAGAAAGACACGGAAAAAGAAAGAAACACTTCAAAAGAGGGTTTCAATCTAAGTCCGGAGGATCATACAGAAGGCCTTCCAGACAAGGGAGATCTTGGTGGTCTAAATCAAAGGCTAGATCTTACAAATTTGGTCAAAAGTCTGGTCCTTCCAGGTTTTCTTCACAAGGATCTAAATCCACAGGGAAGACAACAGGAGGAACAACCAAGAAGAGAACTTTCAAACGAGCTCACACTCGTACCAATGAAAGTTTCAAGGATTGTAACTGCTGGACGTGCGGTGCGAGAGGCCATATTTCTCCCGATTGCCCACAGAAGGAGAATGATGTGCGCCAGTTCGAATCTACAGAAGACATCCGTGATGCTGTCTTTTATGGTGATTTGGTGCCAGTTTACAAGTTCGAGGACATCTCTTCAGATGAGAGCATCTATGAAGAAGAGTTCGAATCTGATTCAGAAGGATCCGATGGATCATCTACAGAATCAGACGAGTAGCTCCGGCGAACAGGAAGATAGACTCCAAACCTCGGATAGTCTATCAGTATTCTTTCCAAAAATGACCATCTCAAACAAGACGATGGAGAGAATCATGCAACATGATTCAGCTTTAAGTCCCTACGACGGATTTAAGATTGGAAGTCTTAATCGATTTTGTGACAAGATTGGAATAAGACAACGCAAGCATCATATCATCTACCGGGTGAACTCAGGTGAGTTCTCTATCCCAATAGGTTTAACCGGTAATAACATTGAGATACAACTTATTCCAAAAGAAGAAATTCTTGAGGAATTGAGTCGTATCAAAGAAGAAGTAGCAGTCACAATAAAATGGATTCATATTGGAACCATTGAAGTAGTGATTAAAGTTACCTTCAAAGAAGGAATTGATTCTGAATTACATTTATCTGTGATGGATAAAAGAATCAATAACTTGAGTGAAAGTTGTCTTGGTACAATGGTAGGTAATTTGTATGCTGGCAAACTTATGTTTGACATTCATCCTAGGATTGCATACAACCTAGCGGACCAAGATTTCAGTAGAGTCTTAACCCTTCATCAAGATTTTAAAAGACCTGATCTTATGAAAGAAGGAAATAGACCATATTCTATCACGTATAAAATAGCATATGCACTTTCCAACACACATCATTCGGATATGTTTCTTAGGAAAGAGTATATAGAAATTTCTAGAATTTTCAAGGAATTTGCTAAGGTTATGACACCTGACCCAATCAAGATACCAAGGTTAGGAGGTGTCAATTTGCTAATTAAAGATCAACCTATTTTAAACAGTAGGTCATTAAGGTTTGATTCTGAAATTAGTAACAGGTTGTCCTTTTCTGAAGGAAGAATTCTAAGCCTAAAAGGAAAAGAACCAAGTGAGGATTTGTATCCACAAACGATTAGGGTAAGAAATGTTAAAATAAAATGCCCTAATAATGAATGGAAAGAAATCCAGATTGTTTTTGATATATCTAAAACTGATAATTTGTTTCCTTGTGATGAGATATATCATTTACAACAACCAAGTATTAATAGATATGAAGGCATGTTAGAAATAGCAGGCTATTATGTATCTGTTACAGTAAGAGTAGGCATAACTAAAGGAGTTATGACCCTAGGGTTAAGTTTCCTCGAGAAACATAAACCTTGGAAAAGAGATGAAAAATGGATGGAGTTTGACCTTGATGGACATACAATCAGGGTAGAATAAAACTATTATGCTAGGAATTAAGCTGGAAGATGAGATCATTGATCTCAGAATACAAAGAATGCAGGCGAGGGCTTTGTTAAGATCTTTGCGGGAGCAAGATCGGCTAGAACAAAGAAGTATCCAAGTAGTTATAAGGATACAAGAGGCTGCGTTAAAAATAAATCAAATAAACGCACGAATAGACATGTTAGAACGCTGGAGTAGAGGGATTTATCCAAACAATCCAGACGGGTTCTAATTTATGCCAGGGAAACATATAGAGGATGAGATCCAAGATCTCAGAAGAGAAAATGATGAGTTGACAGAACGCATAAGAGTAATGCGAGATAATGGACAGACTCATCAGAGACAATTTCAAGAGTTGATCTATGAGCACAATATAAGAAGCTCAAGGATAAACATGTTAGAATCTTGGAAAAGAAAAATATATCGAGACGATTCTGAATGACGAGTATCTTCTCTATATATATATCTGTAGGGATATTAAATGATCAATATAAGACAGAGTATTTTGCAGCTTATATTGACTCAGGTTCAGGCATTTGCATGGCAAAGCCAGGAGTTTTTCCCAGCGAAGCAGTGGAAAAATTACCTCTTATTGCAGGAAGAGACTTCTCACAGAAGATCCTCATACTCAATAAAGGTATTCGAGAATCAAGAATAATGATCGGAGGCGCATTTGATACCTCTTGGTATAAAGTAAGAATGCCACCCATCTATATTCATGATACAGGTGCTGATATTTTGCTTGGTAACAATTTTATCCAAACTTTTGCAAAATATGAGCAGGATAATCACAAGAACCTGTTAACCTTTACTACTAACTGTGGTAATATGATACAGGTTTTGCGGCGAGAAAAGGCCTTCAATAGGCTTATGCCTATTAATTTTTGCAGCAAACGTGGTGATAATGAAGCCAAGTTAACTCATCCTAAAATGCAGGATAAGAGGAAATTTGGTGAATCACTTTTGTCATATAAACAAGAGGGAATGGAGGAGGCATACGAAGAAGCTATTCAGTTTCTGAAAAATACCTTACAAGAAGGACCACCCCAGATTGACATTGATGAGGAAAGTTTACTTTCCCTTGAAAATGTTAAAAGGCTAATTCAGAGGAACTATAATGAAAATCCTTTAGCCTGGTGGGACAAAAATCAGATCGAAGCAACATTGAAGGTAAAAGAACAATACCGATACGAGTTGGTTCGATACAAGCTGATCCAGATGAACCTTGATGATCGAAAGGATATGCAAAAGATTATCAAAGAGCATATCGATCTCAAGTTGATCGAAACAGGTATTTCTCCTTATAGCAGCCCGGAGTTTTTGGTAAGAAACCACGGCGAAATAAAGAGAGGAAAAATAAGGTTAGTAATTAACTATCAGGGTATTAATAAGATTACTGAATTTGATGGTTATTACATACCAAGTAGAGAACACTTAATTGATTGTATTAAAGGATCAAAAGTGTTTTCAAAATTTGATTGCAAGTCTGGATTTTACCAGATTAAGTTAGAAAAGGAGTCTAAGAAATTAACTGTTTTTTCTACACCACAAGGTCAGTATATCTGGAATGTAATGCCTATGGGTCTTGCGAATGCACCTCAAATATACCAACGAAAGATGGATAATCTTTTTAAAAATTATTTTGAGTTTATGTTTGTGTACATAGACGATATTCTAATTGCATCTAAAAATATGAAAGATCATTTAAAGCATCTTCAAATATTTTCAGAAGCATGTCATAAAGAAGGATTAGTGCTCTTTGAAAAGAAGGCAATAATCGCTGTTAATAGAATCGAGTTTCTCGGTGTTATTATTGACCATGCACGAATGGAACTACAGGAACATATTGTGGAGAAAATCTGCAATTTTCCAGATGTTCTTAGAGATAAGAAGCACCTTCAAAGCTTTTTAGGAGTGGTTAATTTTGTAGGTTCATTTATTAAGGACTTGACAAAATATCGCAAGGATTTTCATCCTTTATTACAAAAGGATGAGAATACCAAATGGAAATGGGAAGATATTCATTCCCAAAGAGTTCGTGAGTTAAAACAGGTTTGTAGTAACTTACCAAAACTCACGATTCCTCAAGATGAGGATCAGTTAGTTGTCTACACAGACGCTAATGATTTCAGATGGGCAGCAGTGCTCATGAGAAAGACATCTACGGGTGAAGAACCATGTAGATATACAGGAGGGTTGTTTACCGAACAACAAGCCAGAGTCTGGCATATAAACGAGAAGGAATTCTTTACAGTTTGGAAGGCTTTCAAAAAATGGCCTTTATTTTTATTAGCCAAAGAATTTACATTAAAAGTTGATAATACTAATGTTAAAGCTTTTTTGAAAAACAAACTTGAATCAAAGATTGAAAAAGCGCGTATTATCAGGTGGCAAGCAGAATGTCAATATTATCTTTTTGATATTATTATAGTGAAATCTAATGAGAATGTTCTTGCAGATTTCTTAACAAGAGATGAATATCCTTGAAACAGATTCCATCACAATACGAGCAAGACACCTTAGGAAAAACCTTGAGGAGCTCTACAAGGCATTTGAGGTGCTAAGGGTAAGAGCCGAAGCAGCATCTTATGTCCAGAAAGCTGATTTGGACAAAGTCCAAATGACCCTACATGCAGCCATAACTTCAAGTAATGATTTGTGGAATGCATTGGTGGAACCGTTAAACAAGGCTTGTTCACCATCGGTGATGCAGAAAGAGCTACACGAGAAGAGTTCATCATCGATGAACAAACATGGTACTTTTATACCCGAAGCAGGACATCCTGCTGATAAAAGTTTTTCATCGGATACCGGTGAAAATGCTGATAAGGCCGAACCAAGTGTTTTATCGGACTCCGATAAAAATATTAATACGGAAGGTCAGGAAGTAATTCTAGGCAACCCGAGTCAACCCAGCACCTCTGGGGTAAAAGAGGGAGATGTTAACCTAAGGCCCCAAACTGGCCCTAGACAGGTTAACACTAACCAAGCTATTTCTCCTTTGCAGGTTTACCAAAGAACATGGGAGAAATTGGTTATAAGAAATGGGATCAATTCGAGCAGAATTATTGCTGATTGGTCTGGTAAGTATCCAAGACTTTGGATGCTTCCCGGGGTAAACCCTCATGATGTGCGGGAATGGTTTGATTTTGAAGCAATTGCTTCAGTTTTCACTACCGCACCCAATTTTTCGGAGATTTCCAAATTACCGGATTGGATAGCCACTGCTGTACACGATTCATGGCAGAATAACCCATACTTGGGTCGAGGAGATATACTGGAGCTCAAGATTATCTCCGCTGCTCAGAAAATCACAGGAAAATGATCTCATCCACTTTTTCAATTTATAAAACTACAGAGATTTGAAATGGGGGCGCTAAACCGAGCCAAAACACCCCCAGAAAATAGCCCATTGGTAGTCGCCCTTACTGAAAACGATATATCGACCAGGCGAACATGGGGTCTTTGGGTCTGCCTCACTGAGATGGACAAAGTAAAGTATCCGTTCAAAATATTTCATAATTCTGTGAACGGATCATTCTTGTTAAATTCCATGACAGGAACAACTACCGGATTTGCTGAAAACCTCTTTGAAAACAAGAGGAAATTAATTTGGGAAAACAAGGTTCCAGCAACGGAACAGACAAGGAAGAAGATATGTAATATGATACATATCGGAAGATGGAAAGAACGGATATACGCTTACTGTCAAGTACAAGAGAAACCGCTGTTTGGACAGGGTTTCAAAGTAAAAAAGGACAAACCTGATTACCCGAAGAAAAAGGGAAAAGGGAAGAGTTTTTAGAAAATAAAAGCCTAAAATATAATAAAAGGAAACGGATCTAATTAGACTCGATTAATAACAAAATATATTGTATTCTAAAAATGTAATAGATAGGAATACAGTATAAATGGTTCAAATACTAACCCTATACAGGTTTAAAAAGGTCTAAGGGACCTATCTTGGCTTTATCCAGCATATGGCATTCAAGACAGACATGGTGTAGTGGATGGTCCCACTTTTGAATAATCCAGCACCATGTATTGACGAAGGTCAAAAGAAAAAACATGGAGGACCCCTTCACAAAAGCAGAAGATTCGTTGCCGACGCAAGAAGACAACGAGTTATACTTACCAAACGGTAGGTAAGAAATAAAGAAGGTTGGCCCATTCCCCACTAATCAAGTGGAATGCAAGCTGGCAAGGCAATAATGGATCCACACAGGAGCACATTGATGCTTATAAAAGGAGGCCTTCAGCCTCAGAAGAAGATCATCGAAAATACACAACACCTCTTTCTATCATAGCTTTCGAGAAATCTTCTCTCTAGATTGTAATAGTTTAGCTTTCAAACTTTTCTGTTCATGGGGGTTCCCCTTTTCAAGTTTTAGCCATGATCGGCTAATTCAAATTTCTCCTCCAATGGCGGAGAAAATTTATATTGTAAAATAGTTTAGTTTATTTTCTTCAATAAACAAGGCTTTTGCTTTCCGACATTCTATCCAAAATTCTATAATTCTGAGTGAAATTCATCCAGCAGTGAGTCCCCCGTGATCTCCTTAAAGGCAGGTGGCCGTTGAGAAGGATTGCGATCAGGGTTTCTAAGAAGATCGGTTTCAGAACCATAGACTGCGGGCGAGTGGTTGGATCTTTGATCCGTAAAACCTAAACCGAGGTCCAAGGGAATTTAAGAGACAAATGCGAGGTATGACTTAAACTCAGTTTTATTTTATTTACGGAAGCATGTTGGGCTTGATATTGATCAGAGGGCTAATCCGGATCTGATAAATATAAGTGTGGAAGAATGAAAAAATGGCTAATGACAAGCATGGTTTTTTGGAAGTTTTAAAAGGTCAACAAGGGTAAAATAGTATTTTATCATAAAAAAGGAGTAGTTGGGGTTATTTTGTTATGAAAAAGGGTATATGGGGATATTTTGTTATAGAGTGGGATAGTTTGGGAGAAAATATAAGGAGATAGGGTAAGGTGGGATTTGATCTCATTTATATTTTTTCCAAGCTAAACAGGCCAGTGTCCATTTTATCTTTAGCATAAACTTTTATACCCTATCCATGCACTCGATTAGACCTGGCCCAAACTCATCATAACATATCTTCCCGTGATAGTCGTGTTTAGGTGGATGCGCCCAAACTTACTCAAAACTGTTCCTAGATGTTGTATCTTTATGTTATATTAGTCATACTTTTATATAATATTAGTTTGACCTTTATATATTACATAAATGTATGATATTTGTACATAAATGTATGTTTAATATAAAATAATGGTATAAACGTTTGTTTTTTTTAAAGTTAAAATATTGCATTAAAGGTATAATATTTGGACATAAATGTATGATAAATATAATATAAATGTATGACTAATATAATATAAAAGTTAGGATAAAAAAAAATTACACAAATGCAAGTCGGATCCAATACACCTGGTGCATATGCGACATTCTCTTTATTTTTTACTGTAAGCTATGTACACTTATTTATATATTAAATTTTTATCAGATACATTATTATATATATTAAGTTTTGATCGAATATGTAAATCATTATGCGTACTTTTTGCACTTCTCTGATAAGAAAAATGAAAAACCGATACACACAGTGGTGAAGAATGGATACGGATTGTTGAAAAACTGATATATAATTATTATAAAAGTAATGTAATATGTGCATATCTGATTAAAACTATATATATATATATATAGTGCATTGATGGAATGAAATACTTGATAAATTATATTTTATAATAGAAGATATAATACGCCTATCATAGTAATATCATCTAATGTGAAGACATATAAAATCTAACTAACATATCAAAGTGTTAAAAGACTTATAATTCAATTAGGTTGTTTATGGTTAAAAAAAAACTTAAAATAGTATAATTTTTGGGGCAAAAATCATTTACTATCCAAACTCATTTTCAAAAATCAGTATTTATATTATATGTTATCGACTGATATATTTAATGAAATTAAATTTATTAAATCATGTCACAAAAGTTTTTTTGGAGAGAAAATAAATAATTAATTGGCCCCCAGAAGCTCCTACAATTTTTGTATTTACTCTTTATTTTTTTGGATAACTTGTTAATTTATTCTTGTTCCATTATTATCAACATAAAATTCTACACCTTTTTTGTTTGTTTATCTTTTGTTGTGTGTATTTTTTGGGGGGAGGGGCTTGGGAGGAATCTTTGAAAGTCGACAAAAATTGGACCACAAACAAGACAAGTCTTTGTGATGTCAATGTAATTAACAAGAAGCTGTGTGTCTAGCTAAAAGGCCAACCACGTTAATTGACACAACTCATACATATAATAATCATCTACAAACTTTGGAAGATCAATTAAAGGAGGAACAAATAAGAAGAAAATTAAGTAGTTAAGAAAACTCAAAGGGCTTTGAAGATCAAATGTAATGATTCATCATCAATTTTAGTACTTATTTTACATCTCCTCTTTACATTTACTTATGGATTTTGAACAATTTGTGATTTTAGGGTGTCAGAGTAGATTGATTAGATCCGATATTGTTGAATTTCTAATGTATTCAAGTTTATATTTAATCCTTATTTTTGTGTTACGTTCTTGATTTAATTGTTGTGTTTGATTATATACCAATCATTGAGGACGTTTGATTTATATTAAATCATAAAATGGGGCAATTAGGAAGATTATATATATATATATATATATATATATATATATATATATATATATAATAGGATTATGGAACATATGACACTACAATCAAAAAAGAATATTTGTGATGAGATTTTTGCAATCACAAAAATTGTTGAGGAAAATCTATTTATTGTGACATATTGTTGTAGAAATTAATATAATTTGACAATAAGTTATCATAAAATAAATAAAAAATTAAGAAATAATTGAAAAGCCTAATTGCGACACTTGAGTTCCTGGTATATTGGCGAAAACAATATTATTGTAAAAATTATTTGTAAGAAGACTTTTAAGATAATAATTTAATGATATAATATTATAGTAAAAACAATTTTACGACAACTATCAATGTTTTCCTAATAACATTTTGTTGTTGTTGATAAATTTTTTTATTGCAGTGTGATATAATTTTTTATATTTGAAGATGTGAATTTGTGATAAGATCTTACAATCTTACAAGCTTTTGGAAGTGGGATTTATTAAGGTCAGGTATGGTTATTAATCAAGATATATAATTAATCTACCGATTCTAGATCTTCACCTTGTGAAAGAGAATAAATGAACTTTATTATTGGTCTCATAATTAATACAAATTTTAAATTTGGAAAATTGAATGGATAAAATAAGTCAAGAACAATGGAATGGTGACCCAGAATTAACATTTTCTTTGTGAATTTTGTTGTTTCTAATCATTAATTGAATTATTTAACTCTCTTTGCAACTTGCACGTATTTTAATTTGGTTCATTGTTTTAATGCATGTTACGTATTAAGTAAAATGTTATTTAATACACATATATGTGTAATGATTATTTCAGAATATATACCCATTAAAATACAAAGTGTAATAAAAAATCATATTTTACTAAAACTGATCCTCAAACAATATTTAATGAAGTATTTATACTACCTTAGTCACGTGTTCCACATGTGAGGTACAAATTATATACACACGGCTTGTGTTGTATAAGATGCTATTAAAATCATCAATAATTTTATTTTGTTTGGATCGGATCGAGTCGAATTATATAATTATAAATATTTGTTGATGTTTGATGATTGATAGATCTCATTTAATTTATTAATCAAAATTTTACTAATTGATTTAATTTCCAGTACATTACTTTCAATTTATCGATACATTACGTTCATTTTAAAAATTGCATTGGTATAGTATAGAAATGCAGAAAATAAGTTACATACATACACAACTATCAACTGGAGGAAAACAAACCACGAGCCTTGTAGCTCAAGTGGTATCCCACCTTTATAAATGTGCAAATTGTGATGACTAGGGTTCGAACCCGGGTTACGCAAGTTTTTTAGTTCTTATTGTTCCCCTCCCTTCCACTCCCCCAAACCTATTTAAAAAAAAACTGGAGGAAAACAAGAATTAGATATAAATGCAGAAACATCATTTTCAGTATTTTGTACGTAGTGATAACCGACCACGACCCATTCTCTGCAGCAGCTCTCCATAATTTACTAAAAATTGAGATAGAATGAGAGTTTGAAAAAAACATTTATATATAAAATAAGAAAAAAATTGACATGACTAAGATTGCAGCTCTCCATAATTTACTAAAAATTGAGATAGAATTAGAGTTTGAAAAAAACATGTATATATAAAATAAGAAAGAAATTAACATGACTAAGATTGCAGCTCTCCATAATTTATTAAAAATTGAGATAGAATGAGAGTTTGAAAAAAATATGTATATATAAAATAAGAAATAAGATTTTTTTTTGAAATAAAATAAGAAAAAATGATATTGAATAAGAAAGAAATTGAGTTACATAAGAAAAAAAAAATTATTTACTGAAAAATGGAGATAGAGAAGAAAAGAAAAAAAAAGAAATTAAATAAGAAAAGAATATAACTGATACTTAAAAAACTTAAGATATACGTGTGTATTGCCAGATTAGCAGATCTGGCTCCATAAGGAACCTACGTTGGGTTCCTTTTACTCTCTCTCTATATATATAAATCTAATTTTTTATTATAAATAAAATCTGAATCCTCATACTATATAAAAACTGACACTCATCTCTAACAGTGTATTAATTTTTCACATTAAAAAGAAATATTTCATGATATTTCATAGAAACAATAGAAAAAGATTTTAAATACGAGATTTCATTTGTGTTGAATCCAACACAAGATTAACGGTTGAGATAATTTAACGTGAATTTTTAAAGTATTGTTGAAGTGAAAAAATTTAAGAATGCAGCCCACTACTAGAGATGCTACTTTTTTTGACATAAACAACTCACAGTCCAGAAGAGTATAAAATAAAAACTGAATATAAAAATAAATTTGAATTAGCTAACGGTTCATGATTTACCAGCGGTATCAACTAGACAATAATAATCTTTATTCATTATTTATTTTATGTTTCAACATTTTACTTTAACATTACATATGAAGTTTTGTAAAAAAAATATTAAAATTAATAACAAATATAATATTCCAATATAAACTTTCTTTTCTAATTCAAAAAATATGTTTTTAAAAAACAAATTCAATTACTTTTCCTTTTATTTTTTTTATTTCCCGAATTTTTTGTTTTTCCCATACCAATCCAGTTACACAAACATTTGATTACGATCTTAGAACAACCAATAAAAGTGTATGATGTAGTACATTAAAGTCTTTATTAGTGATAAGTTTGGAGTAACACAATTGAGTATGTATAGCTAGCTTGATTGATTCTTCGATGGAATTTAGTGGTCCTTAATTTGAGAGGAATTGATAGAATTGTGGGACACAATCAGAGTCCCACAGAATTAAATATTGGAATGATTATGCACATTAAATATGATTAGCTATGAGATGATCTCACGTGAAATTTTATGTAAAATGAAGTTTATATGATATGTGTCAGTAAACGCGAGTCAATTCATTAAACATGATTAATATCAATCTCACATAAAATTATATAAAATTCTGTCTCACATAAGATCTTATATGCATGAGACAGTCTCATATAATTTTTTTGTATGAATATAAACTCGACATAAATAAACAATATTATACAAAAGTTGTTATGATTATAAATGAACAGAGCATGAATCGAACCACTCGTGATGAAATTCAATTGGAGCATTCATTTATTTTTGTTTATTAATTTTAAACAAATTATAATGAATAATATTGTTATTTACATAAAAACTTTATGTTCACGAGCATGTTTTATTTAGTATTGGTTAAATCTTCTTTTTATATTCATTCATTATTTATATATACATATATAAATACTTATTATTCAATATCCATACTGAAAATATGTTTTATTTTAATATGTTTTATAATAATTCATTAATTTTTATTCTATTAATGTATTTTCAACTGACCATTGTTCATTAATACAGCTTTTAGCTTTTATATGACCATCATTTTGATCAACTTTTTCTTTATAAATAATTAATGAATACGTTCAACTATTAAATAAATAAACCTGAATAATTCTTGTAACATAAATGAACCAACATGAACAATGTGCTTTCGAATTAAAATCGTTTTTCATGATCCGTGTTTGAACTATAGTGCTTTAATAAATATTTACAAAAATATAAATATTTATTAGAAAAAGAAAAACAAGTATTTTAAGACAAATGGACAAAATGTAATCGCGACAATTTGCATATGGAGGAAACACTTTAAATGAGTTAGATAGAACCTTTATTACAAGGATTTAATGTGTTGGGCAAGTTGACAAATGTTGGAACCATAATCTTAATGGATGAAGACTAGCTCTAATCTATAAATAAATAAATTTATATATAAGTAGAAATATAATAAAAATAGAAAACTGACATCTTTCCACCTAACCTATTCTTGATATTTTTGAAAATTAAATTATATAATAATTAATTTTTTTTAAAACTTATATGATGCACGGTCTTCAAGTTTCAAAGACTTTAATTGTAATTAAGTTAAAGAATATAATGTACATATATTTAAAATATGCGAATCTATATGAAACAGAAGCAATGCAAAACTCGTTTAGGTAAGGGGATACAATATCTTATGAATTGTGATGATTCATTTAGCTTTAAATGTGTTTTTCTTGTTAGAGAAGTAATTTGATTTTTTTTCTTTTGCATTCCTTCTTTTTTCATGTTATTATTATTTTTTTGTTTAACATTTTTTAATTTGAAGACGATGCATCAATTCATTAAACTTTTAGACATTTGCATATTGAAAAATATTGTAAAATTTTGGGCATGGTGGTCTATATATTATTTATAATTTTATAGTTGTGATAAACAATATCAAGTATAAGATAACATTCTATAAATATAAAATAAACTTCTATCGAAAGACTTGTAAAAGTAATTTCAAATGATTGTTTCCTTGCGGCTTTCGTAATTAATTTCAAATCTTTTGTTGTTCTTATATTTTTAATATAAATTCACATATTTCAAATATAATTGTCATCAAATTATGATTCTTTATTCAATTCCTGTCTGAAAGAGACTTTATTATCATCAAATTAGGATTCTCAATAGGGTCCCCGAAGATGAAATCTAACAACTTTATAATAACATCAAATTAGAATTCTCTATACTAACATTTTAATTAACATCATTTTTCAAAGAAGTTTGATGCCAACAAAAATTGGACCAACAAATCACTTGATCTTCCTCACGAATGAGTTTTCCGACTTCAAGTAAATAATCAAAATCTTTCTCAATTTCTTTCAATTTTCCCCTCTGAAATCTACTTTTATTTTAGAAATATTGATGGATAAATTTTATAATAAAATTCAATTTATAAATTAGTTTTCAATTCTGGATCCATATTTTAAATTTTTTCAACAAGGGGCTCAATTTAACATTTTTTCTCAATTTAAAGTTTGAAATTTAGATTGAGTTCTCAATTTAAGATAAAATTTAATATTTTTTTTATTTATATTTATAAATTTATTTATATTTCAATATGTATTCATATTTTAGATAAATTAAGACAAATTCGATTGCTTTAAGAACAATTTGACTTACCTTAATTTATATGAAAAAAAATTATAATTAATTCAATTTATAAAATATAATTTATATTAAACTGATTAATATAAAAATCGATTTTCTATACTTTTATTCATAAAATTAAGAAAATAAAGGAATCTTAATTTTTTAAATTGTATTTAATATATATATATATATATATATATATAAATTAATATAAATCGAATGAAGATCGTTCCAAAATTGCACAAACTTGTCTTAATTTATCTAAACTATAAATACATATTAAAATACAAAATAAATTATAAATATAAATAAAAAATAAAAATAAAAATGAAATTTTGTCTTGAATTGAGAACTCAATCTAATTTTCAAGCCTTAAATTAAGAAAAAAAATATAAAATTTTGAGTCATTTATTGTGAAACTTAAAAATTTGAGTCTAAAATTGAGAACTAATTTATAAATTAGATTTTTTTATGAATTTATCCCAAATATTGATATCCAATATGTGATATTTTTCGAGTTTTATCCAATTTTATATTGAAACCAACCCCTATCAATAATGATATTTTATGATATTGTGCAATAATATATAAAATAAGAAAAATATTTAAATATCCATCGTGGGCAACTCTTAATATGTCCATCAATGAAGTATAATCATTTCATCTCCTTGTTATATGGAAAGTGAAATTAATAGATACTGTGGATTTTTGACACATCAACTTACACTGGGTAGGTGAGCAAGACTGTATCTTTATATTCACTAGTGAAGAACCCGTGCGTTGCACGGGTTGAACTTGAAATCTATATCCTTTAAATTTCTTGAGTGAAGTTGGAATTTATATATTTTTTTAATGTTTTCTCACATATTTCAAAGATGTTTATGATTTTTTTTTTTGGTCATCAAAAGTTTTGTCTATAAAAATACAATACCTATGAAGGATATTAGATATCTTGAGAGAGTGTTCCATTTCAAGTTTTTTTGTTATTTTTGACATTTTGCCCTTATTTTTGACCAATTTGATACAAAAAAATATTTTGTCCAAAATAAAAAAATTCCCAAAATAAAATATGTTAATGAGAGTAGTACATTTCATCATTCAACCTATTATAATTAACTTCTTGTTCCTATAGGACCCATTTGCTGCAAAAGTATGATACAAACTATTGGTACTAAGAGACTTGATTCACATGCAATAACATTTCCTTCACTTAATTTAGCCAATTTTGTAAACAATATTCAGAGATGGAAGTGCTCATAATGTATTATTCATCAAAACAGTAAATTAGAGAATTGGAATAATAAAGTGAAAATTATCAAACAAATCTATGAGGCATTGGCTTAAAAAGCTTGGAATATGACAATTTGGAGCAAGATTGATGGAAATAATACTTAAACGCGGAATTTCTAAAGTTTATTTTTGCTAAATTGATGCCCTATCATATGCATGCACTACAATACATTCATACCCAAACAAAGCTAGCACTTCAAAAGCTTGTTTGTCTTTTTTTTTTTTTAACCATACAATATAAGAGTGGGAGCTCATCAAGTTGCACACATGTAATGTCTATAAATTTACATAAAAAAACAGTGATAATTTCACCAATCAAAGGTAAATTACACTATCAAGAATTTCCCCCACAAAATTTTAAAAACCAATCTACATGAAATTGTGTCCCACAATCCCTGAATCATAACGAAAGAGGAATGAATTGCATGCGAAAGAGAAGAAAAAAGAAAAGAAGTTATACGAAGATGGAAAAATAATGAATATTATATGTACCATATGTGTGGCTCCTCCCATTGGCCAATTCTCCTATAAACTGTATCACCATGATAATAGGACTCACGGAACTTCAACTCTAATCTAGTGCACCACTTGAGGAATAGTGTACTCCTTCATATTAACAACATTGTCTAGAAAATCCACTAAATAATTAGTAAATTAATTAAAAAGAGCACCAATTTAATTACATTCGATAGAAAATGGTAAGAACTAACAGCAAAAAAGAAAATCCATAAAATACTCAACAATAACATTAATAAGCAATGGAACAAAATCAGTATATATCGTAAAAATTTCAATTGCAAGTAATAGATTGGAAGTGTCACACAATAATTTACCAGAAACTGGAGGTTTTAATTTGCCCAAATTTCCATGAGAAACTGACGATTTTTGTCAAAGTGATCAAAAGGACATCATATTGAGAGAAAGGGAGAGAATAGAGCACCAGCGAGACTCCGAGGAATGAGTCCTTAGGGAAAAATGATACAACCTATCTGATAATGCATCAAATTAATGGAACAATAATGCTGAAAGTAAACAGAAATTGGTAATTTTACAGTACAACAATTCTCATCTACCACCAAAATATGATATTAGTAAACCTGTTATAAAGATGATATTGATGATTTAGCTTATTCATAGCGCTAAAGAGTAAGAATTTCTCTTACGTATTACTATTAAAGTACATAGGGAAAAAAACCGAAAGATTGCTGAGAGATAGGTGAACCACGACAAGCAAGATGAAGGAGCGATAAAGCATCCACCAAAGCGGTGTTGATGCCGGTGTCGAAAGGGATTTAATGGCTTATAGGTACATCCGCGAGTCCACATATCTCAGCTTTTGTGTTGTCTGCCATCAAACTCCTCTGTATTGTATGGGTTAGAGAGAGAAACGACTTCTACTCAATATCAATTATCCATGAGGGTTGGCAATGAACAGATGGAAGAGGAAAACGCATTAGTCACATCAGTGAGTTGAAAATTCGCATTCTTCGACTTCTCATCCCACAACTCTAGAAGATTCCCTTCAAGGGTTTCTCTAGCAATGTGCCCCAAAAACAGGGGTATCACAGACATCCAACTTTGACTCTGCTCAAACAGCTCTGAATATATCATCCATTAACGCTGTCCCATCATTTTTGGCCTTGACATGCATTATAACTTCCACTCCAACAGCATCTTTGGCAGATTTTTGTACAGCTTTTAGTAACGATGCTTTGTTTTGGCTACATAGAAAATGGATCTCTTTCTTCATAAACACCATAATTGTATCCGAGAACTTGTAACCGATCAACTATATATTCAAAGCTGATGACTTTAGGTAGTGGAGGTCATCTGATGGTGGGGGAGTTGCTACAGAGAGAACCCCATAATCGTTTGCTGAAGTTTTTAAGATTGATAGTGTAAGAATTGGCTGCATTTCCTGATGTTTTTCTTGATGCTTTGTCATTATTAGCATTGTCTTTAACATTGGCAATACCATAGAATTGTGTAGTCTCTATTTACAGCAATAATTATTGGCAGCTAAAATAAAAAAAATATGTTGCAACATCTCTACATTCACATGCTAACATCCATACTGATACAACATCAATTTTTTTTCCTTCACCAGATGAAGCTTCTTCCGATTATCAACATTTAAAAATTCATAAAATTATTTTACAGAAATCCACACGTTTTGATGAAACATCAACACAAAAATTTAAGATGTATTTTTCAACCCTTGAGAATCTTAATTCGCCGCCGTCGATGGACTGCGGTGAGATGTTGGCGCGCAAATCCGTTTTAAATTTAGAAAATTTCTATAGGATGGGATCTTTTCCTATTCCTTTAGAAAGAGAGATTGCAACGGGTGTGAGTTTCAAAATGAGGGATACTTCAAGAAATTCAAGAAACGGTGGTTGAGGAAGATAGAGAATGGAAGAGGAAGATGAAAAGATGGAGAGAATGTAACGGCTAATGAAGAGATGGAGAGAGGAAGGGGTGGGAGGACACATGGCAGCTCCACATTTCTTATAAAGTGCTGAGGTGGCGACATAAAACTTCTTCAAAATGCTGATGTGGCGGGCTATGAGAGAGCCAAACTCTTCCTTTATTGGTATAGATTTTATTTTATCTTTTAGAATTTTTGGATTATATTAGTATAAATAAGAGTTATTCTTATTATTTTAGAGAGTTGATTGATTTATAAAATAAGAAAATAAAATTTTCTTTGAAATTATTTTAAAAAAAATTTAGTTTTTTTTTTAATATTAATTAATATTTTATTAATTTATAATGAAATACTCAATTTAAAAACACCTTTCAAACTTCCACTTAATTATTGTACAATGCATGTATGAATATTAAATAAAGGGCGCAATTTAAAAGAACCCTTCAATATCTCACCTTATTATGCTTCTTATGTTTAATGTATCCCTTTATGGACATTAAAAAATATTTTCTATATAAATACGAGATCAAAATATAAATACAAGAAATTATTAAGAGCGTTATTGGAACTGATAAAGATGATGAAGATGATGATGAAAGTTCTACCATTGAGCCTCATTCGCGAAACGAGGCTATTAAAGCAATCATGTTGAATAATTTCTTGTTGAGCTGTGAGAAAACAACACCAGTAGTTCTTACAATGATAAGAAAAATTAGAGATGAGATTTAAGGTGGAATTGATTTCAAAAAACGCAAAAGACAATTGAGTCATTTTTCAAGAAACCTTCATAAATCATTCATGTAATATGTAGTATATAAGAAATTATTAATTTATATTTTATATGGGGTCTATAGAAATTATCAAAAATATATTATCTTATAATTTTAGTGAATTATTAATTTAGCACCATATCCCGGGATCGATCAAAAATATTATATTAAAAAATATATTAAATAATCGAGTATTAATTTATCGAATTTCAATAGTAATATATATCATAAAATTTCAAAAGTTATGAACATGGGGTACTGATAAATTAAAAATTGGTCATAAAATGTATTCTATTAATTAACTTCGCCTAATTGAAAATATTGTAATTATTGGGCGATGCTAACATGACAGGATATTTTATTATATTAGCTTTGTAAAAATAACAAAAACGTGTCTTTAATATAAAGTCCCTATTATGCCTAAAAGATTCTCTATATGCATAGAAAAACGACAAACCCATATTTGTGACCCCTACGCCCCACCTATATAAAGGAAAATGGTAATGCACTGCAATTATCTCGTTCTTTTATATGAATTAAATTAATATGTTGGATTTTTTATACATTAAAAATAAATACATGTTAATACATTTAAGTAAGATAATAGGACAATAGTAAAATCTTTAATATGTTTGGATTGTGAAATTTAATATACTTATATGTGTGAGATCGAAGCACTTATATTTAGTTTTGTCTTTTTAACGAAAAACATATTATGTTCAGGTAAGTGTGCAATGAAGTTGAAATTTTCTGCATGTTTATTTAATCATTAACTATTTCTAATTTCACAAATTCTCTTGTGCATCATAATTTGGGTCGAAGTGTCCTAGATTCAAGAGTTTTTTATTTTTTGATTTTATATATTGATCTTTATATACAAATATTTATATACAAATGATGTGATCTTTATATATTGTAACTTAGAAAAAAAAAAAATAAACAAAATTTGTATATAAATACATTTATGTGATATTCATATGACTATTATGTATATTCATATGACCTTTAGGTTTTTGTCACATGAATATACATAAGGGTCACATGAATATCATATAAAAGTATTTATGTATAAATTTTGCTGAAAATTTTCCCTTTTTTTTTTAATTTATTATACATAAATGTCATGTAACTTATACATAAGGTCACAGATTTGAACATAAAAGTTTTGGCCTGAAGCAAAAATAAAAACACACGCGGATTCTGATCGACCCGAATTACATGTGCAATTGGTGCACATTAGACACACTTTTCTAATTTTGATTCAATTATGTTAGAATTGTCAATTTCTACTTATGTGGACATCAAAACAGAAAAATCCATATAAAAAATTCTATAATGAAAAAAATCGAAATTCCGAGCAAAATCTAATAAAAACTAAAAATAACGATAGTTAGATGATCAAAATTAAAATATGTAAAACCGATAGTAAAACAGTGGATAATTAGGTCTAAATTATTTGACCAATTGTCCTTGTATATATAAACTTGAGTATTAATGATGAAAACTTGTGTATACTGCTAGTATTAATGTGGAACACCTAACAATACATATTCTAGATCACATTTTACATGCTATTACTCTGACATCTCATTCCTATGCTAGCCCTTTTATTTGGATTGCCTCGGAGAATTTTTTGGATGCACGTTTTATGTGAACTGAGTCCTTTATTTTAAGTTAATGTTTCATTTTATATTTCATTATTTTTAATTCATGTCATGCGTAAATTGGTAATGTCATCTTTTACACTTGATGTGTGAAGGTTATTTTAGAGCACCAATAAAAACACCAATGTGGAGTAGAGGATCTTATTTACGTTTTATAAACTTGTGCTAACATATTGATCATAAATCAGATTTGCTTTTCAAAAGAAAAAGGAAAAAAAAAAGGTTATGTATAAAACATTAAGGAATCATTAATTAGTTATTACCTTACTGGCGGACATAATAGGCATATTAAATTTTGTGGAAAAACTTTCGTACTTATAATATAGTAGATTAGTATATGGGTGGGTCTAAAGGCACCCCATAATGTTCTAAGGACATCCCATTTGAGTATAAATGTTCTAAAAAAATTACATTAAAATGGGGTGCCCTTAAAATATCATGGGGTGCCTTTAGTTCAACCCTTAGTATATTTTGAGCTTTGAGATCAATTATCTCTCGATACTTCAAATAAAATCTGAAAAGATTGTGGACCAAAATATAGCAAAAAGATTGTGGACATTTCAATGTTGATCTGAAAAGATTGTGGACCAAAATATAGCAAAAAGAAAAGATGTTTTGTAATTATGGAATGGTATAAAAACATCTGGATGTTGATCTGAAAAGACTAAACCGAAATGATAGGAAACAAATAGCATAAACATGTTTTCTAATTATGAAATGGTATAAACGTGTTTTCTTATGAAATATATATATATATATATATATATATATATATATATATATTTTTTTTTTTTTTTTTTTTTTAACTTTTTTTTTTTTTTCGAGCTGGCTTTCAAAAAAAATATTTTTAAATCGCTTTATGCTCCTCATAAATAAGTACCATTAAGACTTGTAAGATATTGTTCACACAACAAGATTACTTTTGTCATCATTGTATTAATTTGAATTTTATATAAGAATCACTCTTTAGATAGGTTTATTAATTTGGTAATTTGTTAACCATTATCATGCTAACTGTATTAATTAATAGATCATCAGTGAGTCTTTAATCTCAGTGCTTCTGAGGAATATGCATACGTAACATACACAAACTTTTATTTATCCTAAAAATTATACTATAATTTGTTTATTAATGTTTTATACATCCCTCAATAAGTCCAAAATTCGCTGTTGACTCCGGACTCCACACATCTATATTAAATTCACAACCACCAATTGTGAACACTATTATTACATAACTTAATCATTATCCCCACATGATGACCACTATTTCTAACATTTATAAGACATATTATATTTTGTGATTGACCCTCCTAACAACCCTATAATTGTTTCTATTTCTAATGCTGGGAAACATGATAGTGTAATGATGCTCATAATGTGTATTAATCTCATTATTTTTTGAAATAATGTCCGGTCAATATTGTGTAATAATTTTATCCCTTAAAATGATGGAAATTGAAATTAATAGATATTTTTAGATATTTAATATATTAATAGGGTCGGCCCTGAGCACGTGCGGGATGGGCGACGACTTAGGACCCCAAATTTTAGAGGGCCCCAAAATTTTAGGTATGTAGTATATATATTTACATACATTTATATTAATATTTTTTTTTCTTAATATTCAATGGTCCAATAGTCCAATTATTGGAAATAAGCACCATATATATTATTTTCCAACTTCAAGCCCATCAAATTAATTATAGAACTAAAAAAAATTAAAAATCAATGAATTAGTGAATTGAAGATGAAAATTCATTATTACTTTTTAAATCATATAAACAAACGACTTTTTTTCACAATTACCACTCATCAATCACTCACAAATTTCTTCAATCCTCACATCATTTTTGATTGTCGTTGTTAAGTGCTTGACTGCTGATGATTTTACTTCTCAAAATATTAAGAGATTTAAATATTTTCAATGATACTTTTGCTATTTATTTGGACTTCTTTTTTTCGTAAGTGTTGTACTTTTCCAACATTGTACATATGGTTCGAAACTTAAAATTTGAATAATGAAGCAACTTGAAAATATTTTCAAGGATTGTGCGTATGCATTTTTTTCTTTGTTTAGGGGCCAATTTTTTGTTGTTACCCAAGAGCCCCTAAAATGTCAGGACCGACCCTGTTAATAGTGGACATATATTAATGTTTATACGGTGGACAAAGTAATAAGACTATATATATATATATATATATATATATATATATATATATATATATATATATATATTCAGATAAATACATTAATATTATTTGCATGAACCTTTATCATGCAATAATTAAACAATTATTAAATTGTTTGTTTGGTCCCTATAAATAGACCATCTCCATTGCACGATTTGTAAGTACAAGAAGAAGTAAACCACTAGAGTTTATTATAAGTAAGATAAGTGCATAGGAAATTAACAAGATGTTGCTAGCTAAAAGTTCACTTTGCAGGCCTAGTACTCCACTAGAGTTCTCTTACAGAAAATATTCCAACAAAACCAAAGATCCATTGTTTGGTAGTTATGAAAAGAATATGTTAAGATCATCAAGAAGTACTAATGTTGGGAAATTGGGAGTTAACTATAACGGTTATCCATATTTCACAACCCCATACCACCCTCTTCAATCACAACTGCCATTGCAGATGGAATTGGAAGGCCAATGTGAGGGAATAGGGATCCATAAATTCTTTCAAGGAAAGAACATTTTCATTACTGGTGCAACTGGTCTTCTTGGAAAAGGTATAATTATTATTATAATAATAATTATTATTATTATTATTACAGGGGTATTTCCTCCATTTCAGTTTTTATTTTTTTTGTTTTTTTTTTTGCATGTGTTGGTTTTGACAAATGAAACGTGTTATGAAACGTGTTATATATCTTTTACAGCACTGATCGAAAAGTTATTGAGATCGACATCTGTGGGAAAAGTCTACATACTAGTGAAGGCAAGTGATAAGGAGGCTGCATTTGAGAGAATGTCAAAAGAAGTATGTTTCTCACTCTTAAATAGAATTTAAATCATTTTTCGGTTCATAACTATGATGTTTTCTAATTTTGATCTCATAATTGTTACAATTTTTTATTTAATCCCACAGTTTAAGAATTTGAGATGTATGTGACCCACAAATTTTGCCTTTCCGTTGATGTGGTGACACACAACGTCATGCTACTTCTAGGTCATAGGAAAGCACCCCAATTTGACAAAATTTAACTGAAATAAGATAAATTCTTAATTTATGGATTTAAATTAAAAATATAATCATTATGAAACCAGAATCGTATAACACCAGACAATTTTAACCCCTCTTAAAAATTTCTTAACTTTAATTGTTTGGCATCTTCGTACTTTAATTGAGACGATTTTATTTATTTATTTTTAATTAGATTATTGGGTCGGAATTGTTTGAATGTTTACGCGAAAAACATGGGAGGTCATACGAGGAATTTGCTCGAACAAAGTTGATACCAGTTGTTGGAAATATATGTGAACCCAATATAGGAATGGATGCATATTCTGCAAATAAAATCATGGAAGATGTTGATGTCATTATAGAATCTGCAGCTAGCACAACCCTTAATGACAGGTTAATTCATTAATTACTTCCAAAAATATAAAAAAATTCAAATTCTTGATCAACCCATTTAATTTGCTAAAGATTGTACTTATTTTTCATGCAGATATGATTTCTTACTCGATATAAACGTGAGTGCGCCTCAAAGGCTGATGAGGTTTGCTAAAAGATGCAAGAATCTCAAGCTCTTTGTGCATATTTCAACTGGTATATTATTTACATGCACTTATTAATTGCAAAAGTAGTCTCCTCTTTTGTGCATATTTGAACTAGTAAAATTAATCAAAAAAAAAAAAAAACTATCTGCATTCAGCATATGTTAATGGAAGAAAAGAAGGAATAATCTATGAGAAGCCACTGATCATGGGAGAAAACGGGAGAAAACACGATGAAGACGAGATATCTTCTTTGTCATTGTTTCCTCTAGATTTAACTGATGAGATGAGCCTGGCTATGAAATCCTGCATGGCCTCAACAGATTGCGAAGTGAATAAAAATATGAAAAGGCTTGGACTTGAAAGGTTATATTTATATATGCATTTCTCCTTATTATTGTGTTCTCTTTTTATTTTAAAAAAAATAGTACATTATCAAAGAATGAATATGCAACAAAAGATTATAAGCTATAAAAAAGATTAAAATTGAATTGAAGTTAAACTTGCAGGGCTGCATACTATGGATGGTATAACGCGTATCATATGACCAAAGCCATGGGAGAGATGGCTTTGAATGAAATCAGAGAAGATGTACCAGTGCTTATCATGAGGCCATCTGTTATAGAGAGTTGCTTCAAAGAGCCTATCCCTGGCTGGATACAAGGAAATAGGTTTGTGTGCATTGTCTCTTTACAATAGGGAAAATTGCAATTTCTGTCTTATAAATTAATACATGGGTGAGGCAAAACCTTTTAATTGTTGCGTGTTTTATCCTAAAATCTTTAATTTAATTGGAATTCTAGCGGACGTCAAAATTATATAAACTTGACAGATGCCACATGACAACACATTTTTGACTAAGTTTGGGACGGAAAATGTGATAATTAAAATGAAATAAAAGAGACTAGTTTTGCCACTTTTAAAAGAAAAAATGACTAATTAATTTTGTAACACCTCTATAGTTATGAGATCAATTTTGCTACAACATATGCTTACTTATGTTTGTGTAATATTTTATGGATGTTAGAATGTACGATCCGGTGATTGCTTCTTATGGAAAAGGGTTGCTTCCTGCTTATTTAGCTGATCCCAATCTTCATACAGACATTGTAAGTAAATTGCCTGGCCAACTTTTTCACACAAGTAGGCATTAATTAATTCAACAATATATACAATATTAATTAATAATGTCCACTGAATATTGATCAGGTTCCAGTTGACATGGTGGCAAATACAACAATAGTAGCAATTGCAAAGCATGGAGTTGTGAATAGACCACAACTGAATGTGTACCATGTGGCAACAGACTATGTGAATCCATTGCGATTTTCAGACATGTTCAACTACATGTATCAACACTTCACTGCAAACCCTTTAACTGACTTGGAAAACATCCCAAAAATGAAGTTTTTCAGTGAGTTTAACGACTTCTCAAAGTATACGAAGGACGAGATATCTAGGCGTAGTGGGACGAGCAACACGGTTTTGATAAACGGAACAACACTTCAAAAGGTTCAAAAACAATACAAAGCAAGAGTTGCTTATGCTGAGCAGCTATGCAAGATGTACGAGTTCATCGGATTCTTCAAAGCAAGGTACATATATGTGTGTTTCAACGAGCATTATTAATTGATCAGTTTTATGTCCACAAGTATTAATTATATATAAGGTTAATTGCTGCAAAAATTACGAACTTTTTTAGAAATTGCAATTTTAATTAATCTTTTGACTATTAGCAAATATAACATGACTTTTAATTTTTCGTGCACTTGTAACAAACTGGTAAAATTTGGCATGCCGGCTTTTTTTGCAAAAAGAAGGGATTTTGAATTTTTATTGGGTGATAATCAAAGAGATATGTATGTGGGGTTCAGTGCATCGAGGAAGAGATGTTTACAAGGAAGGTATACCCGAATTCTACCCGTTGGTTACGATGCACGAGATATTGAAAGTCAAGTTATATTTACTAATAGCAAAAAATATCAGTTAATTGTAATTTTTTAAAAGTTCATGATTTTTGCCAAAATTAATATATATATATATATATATATATATATATATATATATATATATGGACTTTACTTACAGTGTGTTGTGTATTTAATTGTGCTAGGTTCCATACTGGCAACACAAGAAAGTTGCTTGAAGAAATGTCGAAAGAGGAGCAAGATGAGTTTGAAGTGGATGTAGCAAAAATAGATTGGAGAAAGTATTTTACTGAAATTCACATCCCGGGTTTAAGAAAACATGTGCTCAATGATACAAGAGTGTCTGTCTGAAAACTACATTAATCAAGCAAAAAAGAATAAAAGCAGTGTAAAAGTCGTGTATATGTGTAAATTAAAGTATTTTTATCTGTGTGTTGAAGTGAAAATTTGCTCAAACTTTCCCTCCAAATGTAAATTGGATTGGAAAATAAAATGTATTTTGATTTGTTTGATTTCCTCATCTAGCTTTGTTTATATCCATTTGTTACTTCTCACATACATATATATGCAACAACTCTTTGTCATTTTTAATTCTTTGAAAAAATAATTGTGGAAATGTTGAAACTGAATTAAATAAGTATGAATAAAATATTGAATTAACCACCAAATGAACCGACTAATTTATAAAACATTAACTTAAAGTGATTGTACACTAAAATTAGAGAGACGAACATTAATTTTGTGAAAAACCCACATTACATTCTAACTTATTCACTGAAATGACTACTTAATTTGCCTTTGATTTTGGGATTGAGCAAAATTTGGTCAACGTCAATATAATAATAATAAAAATAATAATAATATATGCTATACTATTAGTGGGACAATTGAGAATAATTAGAGGAACACTTTCCCCCAAATTGTTCAGCAATAAATGCTGATTTTTTTATTTATTGATTATTATGTTAGTTTTTAAAAATAATGATTACATATAATATAAAAGATAGTTTTTATTCAATCAATACTAATTTTTGAAATTCCAATACATCACTTTTTTACTATTCAATGAAAATTTAATTTTGATAAAATTATTTTAATAAATAAAATATGAGTTCTTGATTTTTGAATTTGACTTCCTACTCAATCTTTTTTTTGGCTTCTTTTTCAAGATGTTGATGTCTGTATATATAAGCAAAACTTATTTCTAAGAGTTCAAAACTTGAGAAACTCAAAATTATAATATAATTTTAAACAATTTCTCTAATTTTACGGGAGCAAAGAGTTGAATACTATCTTAAAGAAAAAACAAAAATCAAAATTTCAAAATCTCGAAAAAAAAATTAAATACTATTTAAAAAAATTTCCAAACTTCAAAATCTTGAAGAAAAAAATATCAAAGGACATCTGTAATTTCAAAAAGTAAAAAAAAAATAAAACCAATAAAAAAAGTTGAATATTTATGCAAAGAATTAAAAACTATTTTGAAATATCCAAAAAATTAAAAGAAGTTTAACAATAAATCAATAATAAAATGATTTTAGAAGGTTAAGAAAAAAAATTAATAAATACAAAAAATGGACTAAAACTGAAAAGAATATTTAGAATACCTATTATAAATATCTTAAAAATACTTATAAAATAAAGTCATAAGATTAATCATGAAATAAAATTGAAACATTAACTTTTAAAAAATATAAATATCAACAAATAAGACTTCAAATCGTTTAATAATAATGATAGTACTAATAGGCTTTTTTTTCTAATTTCTTTTAAATAAATAGAAAGATTCAACTAATCTTATAATTTTTTTTATTTGGATGCAATAGAAATTTGTTAAAAAATTCGGAGTTTGTTTATATATTATTTTAAACTTTATTTAAAAATATAAAAATAAATTAAATTAGTTATAAATTTAAATAGTAATTCAAATATGAAATAACTACAATTATAAAATATTTTATATCTTTAAAATATTTATAATTAATTATATTATATTATCAAATTATATTATCAAATAAATGATATGTACGGATATACTGTTAGTAATAATAATAATAATTCAGAATTTGGCACTTGGTGATGACATTTTAAATTAAACAACTCGATGTATTTTCCAGAATATTCCATGGTTAAATAGTTTTTTATATATGAGTGTGACTTCACTGTATTTTATCTATAAAATAATTTAATTCAAAACCCATGTAATATATATGCGTTTGAATGCATCTAAATATAATCCATCACTAACACCAATTTCAATATTTTGTCCATATATACTAGGTAATCTCATCGAAACCGATTCTTTATTTTTTTATTTTATAAATTAAACAATAGTTTGGATCGCTCCTTTAATTAATTAGTTACAAATATCTAATATCTAGTTGCATGATTTACATTGGAAGAAACTAAACTAAGTTCCATTGTTTGGCACTTACGAAAAGAACAAATTAAGATGAATTTTATATATATATATATATATATATATATATATATATATATATATATATTTTTTTTTTTTTTTTTTTTTTTTTTTTTTAAATTTTTAGGTTATACCTATTCCAATACTCCTAAAGACATTTCTCCAGTTTTCACAATATTCTCTAGAGATGTTTTTTATGTGAAATAATAAATTTAAATTACAAGAATATTCTATTTTGTTCTAACAATTAAAATTTAAATTATTACAATATTTTAAAAACAATTAAGTTTTAATTAAAATTTCAAAATAAAGATTAGTAAAGTATTTTTAAAATATTAATTTGAGATATTAAAATAAAAAATTAATAAATATTATTTTGTTGAAAAATAAAATAATATTTAAAAATTATTTTATTACCACTATTAAAATTAAAACTCTAAAAAAAATATTTAATTTATGTTTGAAAGAAATAAAATTGTCGACGGAATTTCTCTCGAAATTCTATTTTATTTTATTTTTTCTGGCAAAATTTACCAATATAATTTTTTTATTGTCAATTAGCGACATAAAATTCTATCAGTAAAGTTATATTCCGTCAGTAATTCCATAAAATACATCCACCAATCAATTAGTCAAATTGCAATGGAGAATATATTTCCGACGAAATTTTTGTTCCATTAATAAAAAAATTATTGACAAGCATTTTAATCGATGAAAAAATTCCTTTGATAATCTATCGATATTTAGTTTAATGACGGAATTTCAAGGTTTAAATTATCGTTAGTAAACTTTTTTCTTTTTATTTTTATATTTTAGCGTTTGTAATTATCAGGAACTTTTTAAAGATACTTATTAATTTAATTAAATTTTAATATTTATACTAAAATTTATTTTTTTAGATTCTTTTATAATTTTAATTTCAATTCTTCTATAATTTTAATACATTGAATAAAAGATAGCGTAAAATATTCCTATACTTTTTATTTAATATTTCAAATAAAATATATCATTATTGTAAGAGTATTTTGGACATTTTGAAAATTACGAAGATAAAGTGCAACAAACGTAGTTTAATGGTGGATTATGTGCACAATAAAATTGTTTGATGAGTAAAATACAAAAAAAAATACAAAAAAATTGAATACTTTAAAATATTTAACGTAATTAGGCCCACAAAAGTATTTCTCCCAATAAAATAAATAAATAAATAAATAGTAATTCTTCCCATGCTCCTCTCACAAGAGAAAATGAAAGAATAAAAAATTAATTAAGAAACTGTCGTGTGATGACTAAATTAATAAAGATTCCTAAACATAATGGTCCAGAAACTTTATATTCAATGAGCCTAGGAGACAATAAAAAATAGAAAATATGGGTATTCAAATCGAATCCTATCAGTTCAATTTACATCTTTATCAAAGTATGGATTGAAAATTGGATTGCATTTTAAAATAGTCGGACTTTCACAATCATTTGCGGATCAAATTAAACTTAATTATCCTATTCAGACAGAGAGATGACTGGTTTTTCGACATCAAACATCACATGATACTTGAGATAATAATAAGGTGCTTAATTAGAAAACAAACGAATACATAAATAAAGTAATATTAATCATATGCTTTCACATAACACAAATATATATCAATTACAGAAAAAAACACACACGCACACACGCACATATAGAAACTTATGGACCAGTTAAGCATGAAAGAATTCTATGGCTACGAAACCTCACAAGTTGCCTAGTCTTGTAAGCATCATCATCCAAATTACTTCTCCGGTGATCGGAGTTACAACGAAGGTGGTGGGCCCCACGTAAGCCCGGATCGGCTCGGTCATCATGATCATCTTCACCTTTTATGTAGAAATCTTCAATGCTTGAAGAGAGGGATTCATATTTTCTTTGAATTCTGTTCTTCTTAAATGATTTGTATACCACTGGAATCAAACCTTCCATTTCTTTTTCTTTTTCTTTTTCTGGAAAATGCTATTTTTATCGTTGTGTATTGAAATTGTAGAGGGTTAAGTGAATTATTTGGAGTTTGGTATATTAAAGGGTTTGGTGGGAAAGTGATGAATATATAATTTTCCACCAATTTGGGTATTTAATGGAAAGAGTTAGCAGAATAGAAGAGGTTCTCTCTACTTGACTTAAATTACCATACAAGAAATTCAAACTTGAGCAACTTTTTATTTGATGATTCCTTCAAGAAATCTACTTCTTTTTTTTTTCTCCAATTTAAGTTTTAGTTTTGCTTCTAAAATTATTTTTCTAATATTTTAATATTGTGGGACGATGGAAAAATATATCAAATATATTGACAGATCTGCATGCATTTTAAATATACGAGATATTATATTAATATAAGTGTATAGGCTGAAAAAATATAAAAACATAATAGATGCTATAAATAACATATAATACATTCATGATTAACATCCTTTATCTAATACAACTTACTTGATTATTCTTTAAATTGATTAATGCAAATTATCGATTAAGATCTTTTTTAGTTGGTCAAACACTAGCTAGTTGTTTTTTTCAAACAACTTGCATTAGCCTGCCATGTCAAACAAGGTAAGAGTAGTTGTTTTTGTCAATAAATGTGTTGGTGGAAGTCTTCATTGTCTTTTTCAATCAACACCTTCTCCTTATTTAATCTATTAATTTTTATTTTAGTGTATAATCATTTAAGCAATTATATATCTTGTAAATTAAATGATTAATTTTGTTTTCATATTAATTATGTGATATGTTCTTTCTTCCGTTACGAAATTAAATTTGAGAATCCGTTTAGTAGGAAATCAAATTAATGTTTCTTCAACTTAATGCTATATTTCTATATTTCTTGTCAATTTCAATTGAAATTAAAAAAGGTATATATTATCACCATAATCCAACCATTAAAAACAAAACAAACCACTTATGGCCCCCACTTAGTGAGTAGTTATATAATTTAGAAAAATGGTACTTCAAAAAGAGTCCCCAAAAATGAAAATGACTCAACCAATAATTAAATTAGATACTTTCTATTGAAGTCAATGAAATGCCTAGAAAACTCCCATCTGTCATCTCCAATTTCTTTTAATGAACAAGGAAGTGGAAAGGATGAATACAATTCCAACCATTTTTGAAGGGAGGGACTTAAGCCACCCACACATTTTTAAGGGCATCCCATTTATTATATATATATATATATATATATATATATATATATATATATATATATATATATATGTTACACCATTTATTTATAAATGGGGTGTCCTTAGAAATGTGTGGAGTGCTTTTAGTCTCTTCCTTTTTTAATGAGTTCGTGGGAATCGAAATGAGATACAATTTGATGATCGTCACAATTAATATATTTATAAAGATGGAATATCACTTTAGCCACAAAAACTCGTGGTGTCTGTTTTCTCCAAGCCACAATATTGATTCATTAGTAATGTTTGAATTATATGGATTCAAAATTCATATTTTTTTATTTTAAATTAATGTAATTTTGATGAGTTTTAATGCATCTTAATTTGAATAGATTTGAAATATATTTCAAATCATTCAGTTACAATATGAAGGGTAAAAAGTAAAAACAACAAGTAGATTATGAGGTACCACTATTATTTGTCACACTATAAAGTGTGTTTTTTTTGCTGCATTGATCTTATCAACGGATGCATAACTCTTCTTCTCAATATTATGCCACTTAATTTCTAGAGATCATTATATATTAGTATTTGATTTGTGATGTCTTTATCCTACCTTTTTTAGGTGACAATAAAAATTTCAATCTATGGATCAAATTGATCCGGATCAATTAGGGTAAATTAGTAATATTAGTAAAATTCATTATGTGTTATGTCTAATTTTTTTTTTAATTTAGGATTAATGATCTATCTCTCTTCATTTAATAATACTCTTTAAAGCTATTAATTATAATTTTATTTTCAAATCTATACTTTTTTTTTCAAAAGTTGAACAACATTGTAATCTTCTTTCTTTGTTTAAAATTTTAAATTAAAAAGTTGGTGCTTTTTTTATGTCATAAATTAACACAAATACGTTTCATAGTTTATTAAAAACACATGTTCAAAAAAAAATCAAAAATTCTAAAGTATGTTATATTATTAAATTATTCTAAAGTTTAGAATGTTTCTTAATTTATTTATTTGTTGAATTATATGATAAAGAGAAAATCAAAATTTCTTAAATATTTTCATAGTTTACTAAAAACAGAAGTTCGAAAAAAAAATCACTCCTAAATTAATTTGATGTTGTTGAATTCATATCATTCATATGTGTGGTAAAACTCCAAACTAAATAAATCCACTCTATTGCAATATTTTTTTTTATTTCTTGTACAAATTCTTTATTCTTAAACCCTTTTCTTAATAAAATAAGATTTATAAAACGAAGGTGTATATTAATTTATATAAGTTGTTTTGAGTTTTTCGAAAATTATAAATATTAATTTATTGTTTTGGCAATGTAAAACTAATTAAAATACTTTTTTTTTTATATTTCTTGTGTTTTTAATTAGTACAATAATGTGATGAAATTATCTCATATGAACAAGAAGTTTCATCCCATAAACAAAGTAAAATTTGGATATACATCCTCTATTTGGCAAAAAAATCAGCAACTAGTGCTGGACTCTTCCCCCCCCCCCCCCCCCCCAATTTTAAAAGTAATTTTATTGTTGATATATTATATTTTTTTCTATATTTACATTCTACTATTCTAATTTCTATATTTTAATTATTAATGTACTATATTATAATATACACTTAGAAAATTAAGACAAATTCACTTGATACAGTGAATCTCACACAACAACAACAAAAAAAGAAGATATAATGAAAAAATGGAAAAGAAAAAAAATGAGCAAATAAAAAAAAACAAAAAGGAAAAAAACAAAACAAAAGGATGCCAAAATTTGGCCCCAAGACAGCTGGTGGGTTTTTTTAACCAGCAGAGGGTCCATATCCTTAAAAAATTTAGTTTGTAGTGATTAAAATAAGAAGTATTCATGTAAATCCTTAATGAAACTTTGGTAAACAATGTTGATTATGTACAAATTAATGGATTAAATATGAAATGTGCAGTTACTTGGACAAACTATCCAAATTATTTTATATTCCATAAATATATAATTAATGTATTTGGTAAAACTTGTATTCCCGAATCCGACATTAAGTAATGTAGTCCTTTGAATTAATAAAATACAAGAGGATATAAAAGTTTTTTTTTATAATAGTGTGAATGATATTAAATGCAATTGATCCATAAAAATTTATTGAGTCGACCTCCAACCTTTGACTATGGTTAAAGTCTTATCTGAACAAACCAGCTTCCTTTTAACATCTCTATTTTTTATAATCCAATGTCAATCTAAACTATAATGTATTAATAATTTTGTGTGGCATGTCTCAAGCAAAGCCATTATCTTCTTCATTCAATGAGAAGACACACCATCTTTGATCCCTTCTCAATTGCTACAGCCACAACTTGAATATATACCAAAACAAACTCTAAATTCAATCACTACTATTTGATCATGAATCAAGCCTCCTTGGAGATAATTGCTGGAGCCAACAAACAGTAAACAGCAAGATAGTCGATAAGATGATAAGAGACTCGAATAGAAGATTGAAAGCAGTATGTTATAGGCGACTTCTTCACAAGGAAGGAGCTGACTTAGTATGAAATTGGAATACACATTTAGTGTTCAAATCAGAAAAAAAGTAAAGAAGAGAAAAGTTCCCTCATTCGAATGAAAAGGATAAAGAAACCGGAACTAATGATTCCAATCTGGTGAATAAGAGAATTATGAGCAAAAAGGCTAATGATTCGTGATTTTTATTCTACGGTCACTTTGCATCTAAACCAATCTGCTATCGAAAGATAATGTCAGATTCAAGATTAGACAAGTGCTTGCCTTTTCTCTGAAATGCAGCCACTGAATTTGGAATTGCATTAACTATACCAAGTGTTTATCAGCGTTGTATACATTTGGCGTATTCGTTGCTCTCATTCTGCAATAGTAGCAGTAAAAAGAAATTATTTAGGTGGCAAAATTCAAGTAGAAAGTAATGTAAAGATAATTGTGACATTTTATTACTTAGAGGAGTTGGCTATAATATATGTCCGAAAACAGTTCCTCATAACTCTGGATAAACGGAACAAGTGTGAAGAAATGGAACTAATGTGAAGCACACAACATAATCTTGCCTCTTTCTAGCAATTTAACAGAATGCAAGATTACTCTAAGGTTCAGAAAGCCAGCTAAGCAATGACAAAATAGACAAAAGCCAATTCTAGTCCTGAGTATGATAATCTGAATAAATTACATGAAGTTGCTACTAAGTAATTTCTGATCACTAATATTAGTAATTCTGAGGATATGACACATGAAACCATCAATGAGCTCAAGCCTGTTTCAATACACGAATTTTCAAGCGAGCTCAATATGATTGCAACAAAACTACGATCCTATTGACTTTTGGGGCCTAATTTAAATTCAAGATGAGCATGATGAACTAAAGCTTAGCTTGAGTTAGGCCTAGCATCAAGCTAAACTATTTAAATTTATAATACTAATACGCTAAAAAGAATTTTAGTACGACTCCGAAAGTGATCCACATTCTCCTTCTAAATCACAGGTAGAAATGCTATTCAAGTTGGCTTCTGAATTAAATTTGATTAGTATATGCTAAATAGAAGAATTTTGTTCACCATACAAATAAATTAATCATGCATGAGGAAAGTGTCTCTTCATTGAAACCAAAAAATAAAAGCAAGAAGAAACTTACTTTGATCTGCAACTATTTGTCGTGAAATAAGCGATTTTCATGGAAATAAGTCCAATCCGAATCATCAGAAGCAACCAATCCCCCTGCATCAGTGCATATAGACTCTGCACCTTCATTGGTTCTATGCAATGATGATTTTTCCTTCCCTCGTTTAGAAATGCAAGGTTCATAGTCAAGAAGCACTGGAGACAGATCATTTTCTTTATTTTCACCAGTTTTTTGACAAGTTCTATCAACTTGATAAGTTTCATTATCTTCATCAACATTGATCTCATCATCCGACAAGATGCAATAGCAATCTAATTCATCAGTTCCAACGACTCTGCCTCCCAATCCATCGCGCCATGATATCCTCATCTGAGATAGCGACAAATTACCGAACGTAGTATCAGTCACCCAAGAAGAAACACTATCCTCATTTTTTTGAGGTTGAGTGGAGACGGGAGGTGAAATGCCAGGTGTATCCCATGTTGGCATCTCATTTCTTGGTGATAGGTTCACTCTCTGTAAAGTTTCACTTATTGAAACAAGTTCAGGCCAAACGAAGCTTCTATGATCAACCTCTAACAATCTAGACCTTCCAACACACACATCTGAGTCTGAATCAGGTGTCTGAATGATATTCCCACTACTCAAAGAACCAGTAGATAATTTAGAATCACTCCCAATAAGATTTTCACTCGAAGAAGTAACCAACAAAGACTCAACGATGCTAGCATTCTTGTTTCGCCTTATATTTCCTACACTATCACTGCCACAATAGCTACTCTCAGCACATAATGAATCAGATTCATTTCCACATAAATCAAGTCTAACTAAAGCATCATCATCACATACCATTCGACAATCAATTCCACGATCCACATGCCCCTCATCGCAGGGAGATAAATGCCACCTAACTGAAGCCTCAGCGAGCGAAGGAACCAAAGGTTCCTTCGAATTATCACTCACTTTCTCATCAATCCTTTCATCATCAAAAAGATTGACCTTGTAAGGACCGCCTTTAAGACTTCCTCTACGTCTACTCTTTCTCTTGTCGGTCACCCCTGAGATGAGGTGGCCAGCACCATAACAAAGAGGTGTGGCCCCCGACCTCAAAACCTGCATCTTAATATGTGATTGGCATTGAATTTCAGGAGATAATGATGCCTCAACAGGAGGTGTTTTTGAAGCACCACCACTACTAACAATATCTGCCACATAAACTTGCTCCTCTATCACGTTACCAAATTTTTTGGCAGAATTTAAATTACTACTATTAGATACTCCAACAAGCTCAAATGCTCGCTTACCCGAACGATTTTCTCGCGAATTGTTCGTCTTTGCCTGGAATTCTTGAGACCCTTTCTTCAATTTATGCTCATGATTGCCCTGAACAGATGAAAGCTTTGATCTTCGCCCATTTATATGAATGGGGTTTCTATTGCTCTGAAGCTGCTTCTTTTCGAGTTTCTGCGAATAGGGTTTTGTTGAAACCTCATTTTCTTTGGATCTAAGCACTTTTAGCGCATCTGCTGCTGATTTATTGGGATCCCTCTTCGCTATTTTGGAGGAATTTCTTGAATTTTTGTCAAGATTGATTCTTGAACACAAAGAAGATGAAGATGAAGAGCTGGGATTCGAAGATCTGAAACAGATTTTGGGATCTTCACCAGAAAGATTTGAGATTTTTCGGGTATGGCGTTTGTGAAATGGAAGACCATTGAGATTTTGCAGTGGACTTCGCTTCTCACAACTCTCTTTCATCTTCTCACTCCTCTTTCTCTTGCAGTCTCTCTCCATTGATCTGGAAATGGCATAGAACAAGCTAAGGGTTGTTTGTGAATAGGTAACTGAGATGAAGAAACCATGGAGTAGACCGTTGGATTTGAAAAGGTGGGACCCACTGTTCTGTTTTCTCTCTTTTTTTGGCTTTTATTGGGCTACTTTGCTAAGGAATTTAGGGTTCAATTTATTTAGGTTCTAAGTTGATTATTACACTCTTTTATTTCAAATTTAAATAGTCTTCTTAATTTCTTTTTGGGGAAAATTGTCCAATCTAATCATTTTATTATAAATTAAATTAATTTTATCCATTAATATAATAATACATTCTAACTTATCCAAAAATATAGATTGTAGATCTAAAAATATCCATTTTGTAGTCAAAATCAATTTGACATTGGTATATGCGGGTCCACAAGTGATGAAGATTCTCATGTGCACTCAATTTGACCTAATGCACAAAAATTCATTATTTTTCCCAAAAGTCGGCGCCGCTCCCTTGTCAACAGTTCCAGCCTTCTTCACCCAAAATACACCGTTGGTTTTCCACTGATCATTGCCCACATATTTTAACAGCTTCCACTGCCATTTTCGTGTGTGATTCAACCAAATTTTCGTGAATATTTTGTGGGATTTGAACAATTATTCACCGGAAAAAAGCCCCTGTAAGTTGGACAGCGTTTGCGGGAAAAATTCGTGCAGCAGCGGCGGTGAATCGGCGACAGAATTGGGGAGCTATTTTCGTGTACGAACGATGGCTGAAGAGGTAAGTTTTAATCAGTTTTTTTGTTGAGTTTCGAAATTATTTAGTGATGATATTGATGATACCATCATACACGAAAATATGCAGTAGGTGATGTTGATGATTTTATTTCGCTCTGCTATGTTGATGATTTTATTTGATTTTATTTTGTTCATGAAATAAGTGTTGCAATTGATTTAAATTGTTTGGTGTTATTTTGCCCAAAATTCGAACTGAAAATTGGATGAAGGTCGTACACGAAAATTATAGGGGTAGTCCTACACGAAAATTTCAAGTCTTTCGGCTTTACACAAAAAATTTTGTATGAAAGAAAACTGCCAAACCAATCGTACATGAAAATAGTAAATAATCTTACACGAAAATCACTATTGTATGTCTTACACGAAAATTCTTAAATTATGGACATTCACGAAAATGTCGAAAATTATTGTACACAAAAATAACCCAAATTTTCGTTCACGAAAATTACGAAAAAACTTGTCCACGAAAATTAGGCGAATTTTCGTGTACAAAAATTCAATAATTTTCGTACATGAAAATTCTGTAATTTCAACTCACGAAAATTAGGAAATTTTCGTGAATGATAAATGTTGGTCCCAAATGGTGTCCGAGGTTCAGAGGGGGGGTGAATGAACCTTGGTCGATTTTCAAAATCTTTTAAAACAACCGTTCTGCACTGCAAGTTACTAGAGCTTGCAGTGATAGATGGTTACTGCTTGC
Organism: Scutellaria barbata; assembly: GCA_028654395.1. Lineage (NCBI taxonomy): Eukaryota > Viridiplantae > Streptophyta > Magnoliopsida > Lamiales > Lamiaceae > Scutellaria > Scutellaria barbata. Next base: position 5,515,277 of record CM053652.1, read on the forward strand.
AGCGCTACGATGCAGTGCTGCACGCTATAGCCTGGAGTTTTGTACGCAACGGAAATTAACTTTAAAACACAAGGCTGTTTTTCTCAAGAATGCTTCTTTCAAAACGTTTTATGATAAGAGACAGATAATAATGCAGAAGATAAGCGCACAGATAAATAAAACAAATAAGCACTTATGGCTTATAGTGGTTCGAAAGTGGTGTAATCCTTCTACGTCCACTCTACTGCTCCTCGAGCAGGAACTTTGTTAAGCAAGATTGATTTACAGGACTCTCCTAACAATTTATCAACTTTACAAAGATACCACCTACTGAAGTCCAACGTACACACAGCAACTGCAAACTTCAAAGGCTAACCCACACAGGGTTCTACACTCCCACACACGGAAGCTGCCTAACTCTAGACAACTAAACAAACAGCAAAGATCTCTCCTATCAACTGCTTGATACCACTAAAACAACCTAAGCACACAGCAACAAGGTTAAAAGGATAAAAGGTTTTTCTTCAACTTGTACTTCGAAGTGAGCTTCTGAATCCGTAAGGAATCCTTTAGCTTGAACTTGCTTCACTTCGGTAGGTTGAGTGACTGATACTGATTGTAGGCTTGAATGCTTGAATTTTGTAAGCTTTGAATTTTTCGCAGATGATTTTTAGATCTCAGTAACAGTAACCAGCTTTAGTGCTCCTCAACCTCTATTTATACTTGTAGGAGAAGATGTCCGTTGAAGAAGACATCCCTCTTTTGAATTTGAAGTAGCCTGGCCAAAGCATGGTTCGCATTTAATGCGACTTGACTTTTCTTTCGGAACATTTAATGCGGCAGTTTCGGCTTGCAGCTTTCTGCAGCGCGTCAGTCCATGTGGCATCTTCTTATTGGCTCCGTGTCTGCTACTTTGACTTTTTCTTAAACGGCTCTTTTATTCTTGCTTGAATCTCCGTTCCTCGTACTGCATTTATCATTCCTAGGATTTGCAGGATACTTCGTCTTGTAGTTGGCGCTGTATTACTTAACTGACTTGTAAGTCTGCGCTGTATCCTAGGTCCTTGTGCAGCTGATGCTTTCTTTCAGTGCTGCTGTATCTTAGACCTGGTTGCAGTATCTTCTGGCAGTGCTGCTGTAACTTCTTTCTAGCAGTACTCCTGTATCCTTTTCTTGCAGCGTTGCTGTATCCTATCTTCTCGCAGCGATGTTGTATCCTTCCTTCTTGCAGTGATAACTTCGTTTAAGGCTTAGATGCAGCTTTATTCTTTTTCATCCTCCATTTTGACACTTAACACAAGACTCAATTCTAGTCTATTTGTTCACTTAAACAATGTGAAAAATGGGGTACTTAAAACTTCCTATTACATATTTGGTTTGTCTCATCAAAATCTAAACATTGAAAACCCAACAATAAAAATGACGGTAATTTTCGTGTACGAAATTTAGGCGAATTTTCGTGCATGAAAATTCAGAAATTTAAATTAGAAATTTTTCGTGAATGACAAAAATGACGGTAATTTTCGTGTACAAAATTTAGGCGAATTTTTGTGCATGAAAAATTGGAAATTTCAACTCACGAAAATTAGGAAATTTTCGTGAATGATAAAAATGACGATAATTTTCGTGTATGAAATTTAGGCGAATTTTCGTGCACGAAAATTTGAAAATTTCAACTCACGAAAATTAGGAAATCTTCGTACACGAAAAATAGGAAATTTTCGTGAACGAAAAAAATGACCGAAATAAACGTGCTCGAAAATTGACGAAAATTACCGTATGCAAAAATTTTGAAAATTAGCGTACACGAAAATTACAGAATTGCGATAATTAAGACAATTAAGACCAATATATATAATTAAGACAATTATTTTGCTACAATTATTTATAATTTTCATATCGGAAGTAATAGTAATCTCATAAAATTGCGATAACCACTCAATTTTCTCCAAATTATCAAATGTCTTTTAGTTAATAGGTGTATTGAAATATGGTGATTTCTTAAAACTTTCATATAATAATAATAATGATAATAATAATAATAATAATAAAATTTTAATCAGTACACTAAAAATATATAATAAAGAAGATGGACATATAATAAACTTCAAATTTTATACAATAATGTAAACTTCTGAAAATTTAGTTTATATTGATTATATAGAATTGAGAAAATTGAGTAGGTACTATAAGTCAAGTTTGATTTTTGTTAAAATTTGAAATAATAAATAATTTTGTTAGAAGTACGCTGTATATTTCAGTTGGATTGGGCTTGGGTGTGCGAGGGTTGTCAAGGTCGTCAAGCCTATATTAATGGATATACGCGGCTGAGTATACTAGAGGATATCAGGACGGAATTGTCATCCATAGGTACGGATTGCTTGCGTCATTTTTGTACGACGTCATTGGGCCACTTCTTGTATTGGACTCTTGAAGCAGAGTCTTGCAAGATTTTACTGCATGTCCTCGTATCTTGGGAGGTGCGACATAGGACCCATCCAAATGAGCTGGAGAGATGGTTCCGCATTGGATCCCGATGCTGTCGATACTCGAGTAGAGAGTTTACTCTTGTGACAGGTTTACGATTTGGAGATTCAGATTTCGACCCCTCTGGCGTGCATATTCCACCCGACGATAGTATATACTTTTGAGTTGTTGATGGTTCTATTAAGGTGAAGCTTTCAGATCTCCGTACCAGATTCATTAATTGAGAGTTTCGCGAGAGTCGGGAGGATGCTATGAAGATTGCTAAAATCCTCATAGTGTACTATATTGTTCTTGGAGTGGATTTCGGAAAGACCCATGTCGATATGTGGGTTTGGGATTTAGTGGATTAGGAAGAGTGATGGGAGAGCTTCCCATGAGGGAAGTTCTCTTATCTTACACTGTTGCGAAGTATGGACAAGCTCCCATCCACTATTCCACGACAGCAGACGGGACGGATCTTCACCTACCACATCTTATAACTTTTGTAAAATTGTGCTCGATATACTAAAATGTGTTCGTCTCTTGTCTAGATTTGGGCTTACGAGGCCATTCCCCTAACGAGTACATTTGCTGCCCGGAGGCTTGACACACCACGTCATATTCCACAATGTTTGAAGTGGTGTTTAACGAAGTCCACTATTGATGTTACGAACGGGACATTAGATGCTAAGGTAGTTTTCTAGTCTATTACCCTCATTATGCTTTCAAATTGTTAGTGCTATTGATTTAAAGTACCCCTTATTATATTGATTTTTTTCTACAGCTTGATGTATTCGAGACCCTCGTTCCCACTTTTGAGGAAGAGTGTCAGACATTTTGGCAGTTCATTGATATGGACCTGTCGTTCGGGGTACAGCCTTCAGAACATCAACGTGGACGTAAACCGAAGGGTCAGTTGTATCCTGCTTCACGCGGTGCTTCAGCAGTAGATGTTGGTCCCTCTAGACCAGCACACAGACGTGAGTCACGACCAGTGGAGGGAGATGCTTTATCAGCCTGTGTTAGGGGTCGACAGGCTACTTGAGAGACTGCTTTTTCAGCACCTGAAGCACCTTCATCCACTATTTCTCCCCGTCGTGGTGATATGGGTTACATGGGCAGTGAGAACTCACCACTTGCACCTAGTGATGAGCAGCATCATATGTCGGAGATGCATTCAGATTTCCATTACTCTTCTCCAATACACCCATATACAGAGGTGCCTGACTCGCCTATTGCTGCTAGTCCAATCCGGCATCGGGCATATAGACGACGGTCTCGTGTAGTGTCTTCTTCATCACCTGATATAGTTTCATCGACTGGCCGTGTTCCTGGGCACGCATCCAAATACGACGAGTTGTTCTCTAAATTCACCCACGTTCTGGACGATCGTTTTGCTCAGATGCACTCGCACTTTGATGGGCAGTTTTCTCACCTTCAGTCCTGCATCAGGGGTGAGAACGAGCAGCTTATGCAATCGATTCCTGAACTGATTCATCAGCAGCTGCAGTCTTTTTTTGACGATTCGACCGACTTCCCCGGTAGATATGGCTTCGATCATCCACTAGGTTTTCATCGCACTACTCATGGAGACGATGGACCATCTACATTTCCACAATACTATCCTGACACCTATTAGTCTGATCGTACATATACAGCACCACATGTTGATCCATCCGGATATCAGTATGATATGTCATCCGACACACCGTGGGAGAGTTGGTCATCCGTTTTGGAGCAGCAGATCAGATGGTACTTCTGGAATAAACCACTCCGGTCTCATAATATATGCTAAGAATTCCTCATACGCTAGTCGTTGCTCTTCATCCAGAATATTCTCGACTTCTTCATCTAAATCGAAGTCATCATTTATATTTGTCGCATTTGCTGATTCATTTTCATCATTGGCCGAACCTGAAACATGATATACAAAATAATATATATTACAGTTGCAACATGTTATGACATACTTCAAAACATATATAAAAAATTACCACTGTCATCGTCACTGTATTGTTGTGGTACTCTTTCTGGTTCAGTTGCCTGTAAGATTTCTTCACTCTCTGTAAACTCATGATGTCCATAAACAGTCGGAAAACTATTCAAATCAATGTAGTCGACACCTCAATCAGAAGCAAAGTTCACACGACCACTTGAAGAAGGCCAAGATGCCCACTGATCCACATTTGAGGTCCCAGCTTGGTTAGCTTCGACTTCATTTGGTATTCCCCATTTCGAATAAAACGTTTCGTCCGATTGTAGTTCAAGGGGAACCTTTGAAAAATCTCAATCTTGTTGGGGAATGTCAAATGCCGGATATGAGTCTGTCCTCGTTCCTACTCTTCCTAATGAACCCCCTACAAAGGTGGTATTCTGAGATTCAGTAGACAACACACGCTGAGATGCTCCAAAACTTCTACTTTTAAAGGAAACAAAAACGATAAGACACTCCACACTCATAGACAATACTCGTTCCAGATCCGAATCATTCTTAATTTTTTCCTTTTTCACTATTTCATTTATCTCCACCAGTGAATGGATCACATATCTCCAACAATTCATGTTAGCATACACGAGTCCATGAATTGACTCTAATAGATCAGCAAATGTAATTCTTTTAAGGTGAAGAAGCTCTTGGGAACTGTTTTTGTACTCTAAACCTTCCCAATATCCCCCGAACCAAACCACGATAGATATGAAACTCATTTTTTCCTATACATGAACAAAAAAACAAAAACAAAACAATCAGAAAATACTCATGTCTATATTTTAATAAGTGCTAAAGTTGAGCGAAATAATTGATTTTTGTCATTACACAACGTTAGGATAGACTAATAATAGTAAAGCAATTTCACATTCTGTTAATTAAATTAATTGATGTTGTTTAATTTGAACATTTCAGGTTTTTTATTACTAGAACTAAATTACTATGTTAAATAATAAATAGTTAAACTATGATATTGTTATAACTAAATCGCTAGAACATTTCAGGTCAAATACAAGATATTGTCTTTTATCAAAATATGTACTATCATAAATTTATACAAAAAATGACAAAAAAACAAACAATAGTTAACATTAATTATGTAAATTAACTAATATCAATTGGAATAGATAAGCCAATATTTTTTTATATATAAAATTTAATAATATTAACTAACATTAATTCCAACAACAGTTTAAAAACAAAATCGTACAGATTTATTAATATGAGCCCACAACCTAAATAATTTACATTAACACTATGATCGTATTTTTTTATTTTCGTGTACGATTAATTAAAAGAATTTTTGTGTGCAACAAATAGTACAATTTTAGTGTACGGTCATTTATAACTATTTTCGAGTATACTACGTTTTATGTATTTTCGTGCATGAAAATTATTTTCGATATTTTCGTATAACATAAATTTATAAGTATTTTCGTGTATGCATAATTTAATCTTTTTTTCGTGAATGATAATATTTCGAATTTTCGTGTACTATATTTTTCAGAATTTTCGTGTACAATTTTTTTTCAGAATTTTTTGTACAATTATTTTTTTCAGAATTTTCGTGTATAATTTTTTTTTGAATTTTCGTGTACCATATTTTTTCAGAATTTTCGTGTATAATTATTTTTTCAGAATTTTCGTGTATAATTTTTTTTCAAACTTTCGTGTCCTATGTTTTTTCAGAATTTTCGTGTACAGTTATTTTTTCGAATTTTCGTGTATAATTTTTTTTCGAAATTTCGTGCACTATGTTTTTTCACAATTTTCGTGTACAATTATTTTTTCAAATTTTCATGTATAGTTTTTTTTCGAATTTTCGTGCACAGTTATTTTTTCGAATTTTTGTGTATAATTTTTTTTCAAATTTTCGTGATCTATGTTTTTTCAGAATTTTCGTGTACAATTATTTTTTCAAATTTTCGTGATCTATGTTTTTTCAGAATTTTCGTGTACAATTATTTTTTCGAATTTTCGTGTACTATGTTTTTTCAGAATTTTCGTGTACAATTATTTTTTCGAATTTTTGTGTATACTAAATATTATGTATTTTCGTGTATGATAACTTTTAACTATTTTCGTGTATGATAAATTTTAACTATTTTCGTGTATGCGAAATTTAACTATTTTCATGCAAGGTTAATCTCATTTTCGTGTACGAAAATAAAACGTATCTAACTATACAATTCAAGTAAACACGAAAATTAATATTACAAAGCATTAAATAAATATCACAACTACACAATTCAATTAAACACGAAAATTAATAATTCTGTATGGTTTAATATAATGTTATATGATAATATTTACATGCTCGTAACATACCTTTAAAATTTTTGAACACGAAAATATCTTCAGCGCTTCCAAGTTCTAATCCACAACCAAAAATATAGAAAATGTTTATGTGAGTTCGAATGATTTTTCGACTTCAACTGCTTATATAGAATCAAAATAAATAAAGGGACTATACTACAGTAAATTTCATGCAAGCATATTTTGTCTTGGCTCAAGTATGTCATAATAGGGGGAAGGGGCATTACACTATGGTGAAAACCAAATTGACACGTGATGGGAGGGGGACGGTAATACTATGTGCATGGGGTGAGGGGGCATAAAAGATAATTGAGCAATTATTGTGGGGTTAGAATCACTATGCACGTTGACTTTGTGTAAGAAATGGGTATTTTGATACAAACAACTATATTTTAGGTTAGATTAGGATGTAAAATTATATTGATGGGTAAAATTAATTTAATTTATAGTAAAATGGTTAGATTGGGCAATTTTCCCATTGGTTTTATTCACTATAGGTAGGTATAGTAGATTTTTAACTAGCATTGCAATAAATTGAAATTTTTTAACTCATAAACTAATTTAAATTTAAATTGATTTTTCGAGTCTAAACATCTAAGAAAATTTTATATTTCCTTTACAAATTTGAGCAATCACTTTTAAAAGTTACCAAGGCTAACATTTGAGAATTTGTATCTTCTTAGACTAAGAATAGTAATTATTATTTTAAAAATATTAAGAATAATAACAATTAACTTTGACTATGGTGTGCTCTAGCTCTTCTATTGCTAGTTGACTTAATTTATTATCTAAAAAAAATTAAGGCTGTCATATCTTAAAATGGGAATTTAGAGAATGAAATTATGTTGTAAATTTTGTGGACCACTATAATTTCACATCATAATCTCTTATAATTGGTAATTTACATAAAATCATCATTGATTGTTTTTATGTCTACATCAGTTTAGCCTAATTATCATGCTAAAGTAAAAGGTTCATAAATTGGATCCCACAAAAATTATATTCCAAATTTTTAGCAATCTATTTTGTGATTGTATGGGAGAAAGATTTTGTACTCTTTTATCAGGTATATATATATATAACCACCCAAGTAAAGATCTTATGTTTTAATGTTAAACTGGACCTAATTGATTGTTTTATTTTCTCTAATATACAGTGATCTGAATAATTAAACACTGAAATTCATTTAGATTGAGTCCCTCAATTTTCTTTTTATGCTAAATCCAGTTTCATAAGTATTTAAATAGCATTTCTTGTTTCTTTTTGCCCCTTCAACTTTGCCTTCCTTCCCTTACAAAATTGTGAATTATAAGGAATGTAAATAAATCAATTAGTTCATGAATTATTCGCAGCTCGATTTCATAAAATTTTGTTCGACTTCGTTTGTTATTATTTGTTAAAGTAAACAAATTCATACTTGAAGTTATTCAACTCATTAGCTTGTGAACAAGTACGTTAGAAGACTCGTAAGCTAATTCATAAGGTATAATACTTACGTTTGACATTTAAATATATAATTTTTATATTTTTACTTATGATAAATATATAATTATATAATAATTTGCGCCGTGGTCTCTCTTTTCTGTCTCACTTATTGTACGCTGATGATATTTTGATCTTTTGTGCAGCTTTTCCTTCCAATTCCAGGCAAATCCTTAAGATTCTGACGGACTATGTTGTGATTTCAAGCCAATACTCTAATCCTGCAAACAAGTCCAAGGTATTCTTTGGCTCTCGTGCTCCTTCGAGCACTTATCGCATTGTGCAGCAGATTCCGCCTATTCATCAAGGATCACTTCCGTTCTAATACTCTATTCGAGAGTTATCAGTATTTATCAACTCTGTTCCTATCTAACGGAACACTATTGGATCAAATGACAAAGACATTGTTAAGAAAAAGATGGCTTTTCCGGGATGAAATGAAAATTGGATTCATGTAACAGGAGAAAGATTTCCCATTCCTTAGCCGGAAAGATATGTGGCTATGAAAGAGGGATTCAGTGGAACAAAATTGACTGGGTGGTGGAGTGGTGGAAACGCTTCTTTTTTCCATATTTTGGACCTTAGCTCCATGGAACAATATGTTACTGATGAAACACAGAAAAATTGAAATCTCAGATCAAAACACTATGTATGGATGGTATGAACTGCCCAAACAAAAATTCTTGAACAGCGAACAACCAGTTCAGATATTCACGACCCAGAAGTATTGGATTCTCTTTCGGATAGGTCCTAAAAGGAGAAGGAAGGGTGGAATGCCAACAAGCATCTTTCTTTTCGTTTACAAGGGTCTCAATGCCGGAGTCAAGGGAGTTTGGTCTTAACTGGCTAGTCTGGGAATCTATAATCACGTCAAATGAATATGTAGGCGGGCCTTAATACCGAGACATGACGGTGCTAGGTCCAGTCGTACGTGAATCTGAAGGCATAGAGATTTTGATATCGATGGGATAATCATTTTTCTTTTGGGTGGGCCAAATAGCTCCGTCGGAGTGAGGATAGAATAAGAATTGGATTCTGCAGAAGACCCCAAAGAGCCGAAAAAAAAGTTCCCGGATGTGGGGTCAAAGCCTCCGCCCAGGAACTTATGACAAAAAAATAGATAAAATATAAAACGAGTTTTAATTTATTCAAAAAAGAGCGAATCTACCCCCTCTTAGGAGTTTTAGCACTCCAATCGTCTAACAAATAGGGGGATTAAAGCCTAAACAACAAGATCCGAGCCAGGAGCTTTGGGTATCAATTCATTCAGTTTGGATTTCGTCAAACAACCAGTTAAGTCGGTAGCTGCTGTTAGAGGGAGTAAGCGAAGCATGTCGTTCGGAATGGAAAGAAAGATACCAGTATTGCGCCTCTTTGATAGATATTTTTATAACTAAATTATAGGATAAATTTTATAATAAAACTTAATTTATACATTGTTTCTCAATTTAAGGCTTGAAATTTAGATTGAGTTCTCAATTCAAGACAAAATTTCATTTCCTTTTTCATGTATACTTATAAATTTATTTATATTTTAATATGTATTCATATTTTGAATAAACTAAGTTAAGTTAGTGCGCTTTAAGAACAATTTTCATCCGACTTATCTTAATTTATACGAATAAAAGAAACAAAAAAATATAATTAATTTAATTCATAAAATATATTAAATATTAAAATCGATTTTTCTATACTTTTATTTATAAAATTAAGAAAATAAAAGAATCTTTATTTTTTTAATTGCATTTATTATATATATATATATATATATATAAATTAATAGATGAAGATCGTTCCAAAATTGCAAAGACTTGTCTTAATTTATCTAAATTATAAATACAAATTAAAATATAAATAAATTATAAATATAATAAAAAAGAAGAAAAATGAAATTTTGTCTTGAATTGAGAACTCAATCTAAATTTCAAGTCTTGAATTGAGAAAAAATGTTAAATTGAGACCCTTATTGAAAAACTTTAAAATTCGGGTCCAGAATTAAAAATTAATTTATAAATTGGGTCTTGTTATAAAATTTATCCCTAAATTATAAATTATAAATATACTACATTTTTTAAGAATATATAATTTATTTTGTTAATGATGAATAATATAATTTATTATTAAAATATTTATTAAATATCAATTCATTTTACTTTTAAATGTCAATTCCAATTTCCAAAGGCCCAACAAAAACGTTAAAGTAGGTAATATCCGTACAGATCCGATCAAAATTAGCTATTGGATTGAAGTGACGAACTCGATATATTATCAATGGCGGAACCCAAGAAAATCATAATCGATACGGACCCGGGCATTGGTATTCAAATGCTAATTCGACTTCAATTTCTGTTTGGTTTTCGTTCTCAATTCTCATAATATTGATTTGTCAAAAGTTGCCACCTATTTTTGGATTGGAGCTGAAACCGATATGAGATTTCTGTTGATCAGATGATGCGATGGCGATATTTTTGGCGCTGCAATCACCGGAAGTTGAAGTGATTGGACTCACGACTATTTATGGCAATGTCTACACTACTCTCGCCACCATAAATGCTTTACACCTGGTGAACATTTGACCTTTTTTTTTTTTTGGTAGAAAAAATTCTTAATCTGCTGTTGCAACTGTTCGAGGCTCAGAATGCATGATTAAAGTGTTCGAATTGTTCTAACTTTGTGTTGTTGATTTTAATTTATGGTTTGTTGTGGATAAGGAACGACGATTAATTTATTCGATAATTATTGAAGTGTTGTACTTTATCTAGGTTTTGGAAAGGAATGATGTGCAATCTGTGGAATTATGCTTTATAAATTTAGTTTGATTAGAAACTAGTTATTTTAGTGAAGCTAAGAAGAGGCTAATTTTAGTGCAGATGATGCTAAGTTTCAACTGGTTTCTACTTGCAAATTTGCTTGTGTCTGTTTCTTCAAAGATTGTTTTTTCAACCATTCCAAAAGGCTGAATGATTACTGAAAATTTGTTGTTATCATTCTTGATCCCATGTTTATATATTGTTGGTAATATAAAGCAAGTGCCGATTGATTTATCTTTATTAAATTTGAGTGTCAAGAAGGGTGCCATATAAGATACAGCTGATAGTCACTTGTTAAGAATAAGATGGTATTCATGAATTGAAGGGAGAGCTGCAATTGTTGAGATCAAGAGAACCTCACGTTGATTGTGCCTTTTGCATATTATTCTCTACTCTGTTTGGTGCCGGTATATTCTTGCTATTTATAAAAAAGAGTAAAACAGTGTGTCTGTTTGGTGATCACTAAGACAATGCCTGGATCTCATCAATGATGTGTATTTATTTATTATGATTTTCATATTATTAGGTATATTTATAACTAACTAAAGTTTGTATTTTGTACTTTATAAATACAGTTGGAGATTGCTGGGAGGACAGATATCCCTGTGGCTGAAGGATCTCATGTGACCATAACCGTATGTATTCATGATATATCTGGTGCCACAAATTGTTCCTATTTTCACTTGATATCGGAAGTAATGTACTCCAGTAGAAGCTTATAGATTTCCTATCTAACTACCAAGTCCAAATTTATTTGATATTTTATTTATTTACCTAAGCATCAGAATTCAGATTTTTAAATAGTGTGTTTTTTTTTATTGCAATCTTGTCATGACTGTCTATCAAGACGAGTTTATATTGAATGCAATGAACACATTAGGTTGCCTCTCCATGGAGTAAAAGCACTAAGTTGAAGGACTCACCTACCAGTTTTGGGTTACCTGTTTTATTATCAAATTCTCAGAAGTTTATGACAAGTGAAATGTAGAAGACAATTTAGATATAATGATTTCCATTTCTAATGATAGGTATTGAGCCCTTGATGCTGCATAGTAATATAGTGTCCATAGCCTTTATTCTTGTCTGACTGGTTATTGGTGTGTCTGCATAATCCTTGCTACACCACCTTTGTTTCCTTGTTCAGTTTTTTTTTTTTTTGCTTTGCTTTAATACTGTTTATGCATCATGAAGCATTAATCCTTTACAAGTCCTTTTTTACTTATAAAATCATCATGTATAGAAAGGTACAAAACTTAGGATTGCTGATTTTGTCCATGGTACGGATGGGTTGGGAAATCAAAACTTTCCTCCACCTAAAGGAATGGCAATTGAGCAATCTGCTGTAGACTTTCTTATCCAGCAAGCTAGTCTTTACCCAGGGAAGATCACAGTGGTGGCCTTGGGTCCTCTAACAAATATTGCTCTGGTTAGCATCTAAAAGCTCTATAATCAGTTCCTGAGTGTTGCTTCTTGGGTCATGTTTTCTGAGAGTAATAGATTTATGCAGGCTATACAATCAGATCCTAAATTTGCTAAAAATATTGGCCAAATTGTCCTTCTTGGTGGTGCATTTTCAGTAAATGGAAACGTGAATCCAGCAGCTGAGGCAAATGTTAGTGCTAAATTATATATCATGTTTATTTTTTGTGATCTTTACCCTTATTTTTTTGTTGGTTTTCTTTTGATATTATTATGTTTTCTTTTGCTTAAATTGCTCGATAAGATTTTTGGAGATCCTGATGCGGCAGATATTGTATTCACAAGTGGAGCTGATATTCTGGCTATAGGGATTAATGTCACTCATCAAGTTGTTTTAACTGGTAATCGTGTGTGCAATTTTTTTTTATAATCGAGTTAGTAAACCCTGTATTCACCCTAGGTTTATTTTTCTACTATAGTGGCTACGACTAGTGTTGACATTATATTTCAGTATTTTAGGATACAACTCTTCTTTTGAAATGCTTGTTGATATGCTGCTGCACAAATCTTCTTTTATCAGAAAATATTTAATCATGCAGATGCAGACAGAGATAAGCTGGCAGAATCTAATGGAAAGTTTGCCCAGTACATATGCAAGATTTTAGAAGTGTACTTTTCTTATCATCATGATGCATACAGCACAAAAGGTTTGATCGATGAAATGGTAGATAAGTAACATGGTCGTGTGCTTTTGTTGATGTCGGTCCTACTCAATCTATGCAGGTGTCTACCTTCATGACCCAACTACCCTTCTTGCTGCTGTTGATCCTTCACTAATAACCTATGTAGAAGGTGTTGTTCGTGTCCAAACAGTTGGCATCACTAGGGGTCTAACATTATTCTATAATAAGCAGAAAAGGTACAACATTTGCATAAGATTGGCGACCTTGATGGCTATCTCGTACTGATGTTTTGACATTGTCTCTGTCGCTACAAGGTTCGAGGAAGTTACAGAATGGTCTGATAAACCATCAGTGAAGGTTGCGGTTACTGTTGATGCTCCAGCTATGGTTCAATTGGTGATGGATAGACTCATGAATTCGTAAATTCACTCGTAAAATTCAAAATCCTTCATCTGGTGGTGTTGTGGAGTTTGGAAATCAATATGGGCAATGGAGCATCCAATTATAAATTTACTACGTAAAATTCTCGATGGGATGTTACTGTGGGAATACAAACCATTCATTTGGGAGTTTAAGTTCAATAATCGGAGTTCTAATCCATTGTGTCGATCTACAAGCTTGTCTGAATTCATTTAAAAAAAGAATATTCTGGACTTGGTGAAATTCAATAAGAGCACACTGTTTCATTTTGAAGACATGCTTCCAAATTAGTAGCATTTGATATTTCCTTGTATACTTGATAAACTTAGACTCCAAGCTACTAATGTTGGAATGCAGAGAGAGAGAGAGGTACAGATAATGCTAGTCTCTTTTCTTTATCTCTCAATTTTTATGCGTACAATAAAATCCGAATCCTATGGGGATGTTTCACTATCTGTCTCTTAACTAGAATAGGAAAACATCGACACTAGACGGGTATTTGGCTCATTGAACAACACTACATTACAAGGCATAGTCTGATTCATATATATCTCCAGATTACCTGTGTATAGAGCTAAAACACTTCAGACAATTCATAACAGGAATAGGTGGATGCACAGCCGAGGTACGTTGCCTTGAGACCTTCATGCTTGCATATGAGAGATTCACAACCCCTAAAATATGAACAATTCAAGCAATCTTTATAGCTAAGGGCTTTCCTCGACCCATGGAGAATCCCTTGGTGCCATCTGGCATTCGAGGAACAGCAGATGGTTTTGCCATGTTAGGCTTCTCCATACTCTCATATACTTGTAGAGGAGACACCAATGTGATTCCTCCGTTGGTGGACTGCTGAGGCCATCCACACACCTGTCCCTTTCCCTTGCCCTTGTTATTGCGCACTTTCTTTTGTGCATTGCCTTTTGCGTTATCCTCCAACTGTTGACAGATTCAGAGAATATATTGGAATAAGTCGTAAATCTAAGTCTTGAAGATTGGAGAGATACAGAATCAATAGTCAAGCATTACAATGGAAGCTGTAAAAGGAAGCAGATGATAGAATTAATAGCATAATTTGATGATCATTTAAATCTCAACAGCCCTTACCTGAAGCTCGTCTTCCAAGTGATTCTCCTTAGAACCATGCATCTCTAGCAGAGTTGCCTCATCTTTCTTACCAGACGACTGTCCCTCGTGATCAACTTTCTTTGTCCATGTGGAAGTAGATTTTACCTGTAAATCATGTATGCATAAAATCAAAATTTAGATTTATGACTTTTCATTCATACAATCAATAGTAGTGGATGACCATCAAAACACTTGACAAGCCCAATTAATTTTGAAAAATTGACACTTGTTTTTGCTTTCGCATTAAATATAAAGCAGAAGTATCATAGCTGGAATAACAAAAGAGAGGATAGGACAAGCATGCAAGAAAGTTGTCTATAGCTAAAATTCTACATAAATGCGGTGTTGTCCTTCACTCGTAATTACACATGTATCCCCTGAAAACCATCAATAATAGCTATGTTTTGGCATGTGAGAACAAAACACAGAGCACTAGCATACTGACTGAAATTAATATTTGAAGAAATAATTTCTTATTTTCAGGAAAAATCTTGCAGGAAAAAAAAATGTTTATGGTACATACTGCACTATCAAGCATCAAACGAACTTTTAGACCATTTCTCCAGTTGCTCTCATCGGGCAGTTCAGCGACCTGCACAAGGAGCAAGCAGAATTACAAAAGCCATAAAGAACATAAACCAGGCCAGGTTTAATAGATTTGGCAGATTCTGTAAAGTGTAGACAGGTTAAAATTGTCCTACCGCTTTCTCTGCTACTTCAACAGATTCATACTCCACAAAAGCATGATACTGCATGATAATAACAAATGCAGAGGTTAGGGAAATGTGAAAGTACAAAGAAAAAGCATAGAAAAAAGTTGTAGCCATTACAAAAGCATGCATATCACATTCTCAAGAACTGTAAATTTATATTGCAGTTGAAATAAATATGCTTCGACAAAATGGATGGTATGAGTAGATCTTAAATAAAGAGAAAAAAGAGTCACCTACAGAGTAAAAGAAAAACTAATACATAGTTGAGCAAACACCTTAATTTGCTTAGCCAAATATGTTAAAACTATGAAACACATGTATGCTCGCAGAAACCAGCCACCGAAATAAAAAAGTTGCTTTATTGAGAAGCATTCTTCAAAGATCTAAGTACATCACTGAGGCAGGTAAACATATCTTACTCTAATGCATACCTTGCCAACAAATTGCAATTTGTCCCCTTTTCCGGTTCTAGATGCAGGTGATACACCATTTGAACTCTGAGGGGGGCAGGTACGAATTGAACTCACCCTGGTAATCATTATAAAGGTGAATTAGAAAGAGAAAAATGACTCATTCTAAACAAATGTCTTCTTCTAAGTATTCAGTTATTCAAATGATGAGCATCACGTACCTCCCTACAGAAGAGAAAATCTTCATGAGCTTCTGGTGAGAATGATCCTCAGGTAAATTTTCAGCAATGACTATACGGGACTATAGACATAGAGATTATACAAATCAAGGAAAGAAATCTCGCAAACTATTTTTTTTAAAAATGTCAATTAATAATAAACAATTAGTTCAGAAACATAAAATCATATTATAATTCTGCAGTTGCTAAATCTAGAACTGATATTGCACAAAAGGTAGGATGGGAACTAATCTCACAAAACAAAAAGAACAAAGAAAATAAATATCACTTACTTGAAGCTCTTCCATATCTGATTCGGTCAACGGATGCTGGCGTTTAACCATTTTTCCATCTTCGCTAACTAACTGGAGAAATAAATAAATAAATAAAGACCACAAAGGAAAATAATACAACTTGAAGTCAAAAACTAATGCAGAAACAGAGATACAGGACAAGTTGGTGGAAATCTTCTAGTCACTGCAAACTTACCAGTTTACTTGAGCTTCGTAGGATACTAGCAAGCTGTGTGCTATCAGTAATGCCAGTTTTGATCTTCTTGAATGATGCAACAACAGAAAGTGGTACTGCATGACAGGACATTGAGGAAAACTGAAAGTCGGTGAATTGGTACTAGCGAGAGTTTAACCATACATCCCCTCAGTGTCTTAGGGAACACAATATTGTCCAAAAATAGATTTACAAAATGCTGTCATATTCTTGGACCACAACTACGTCCAACTAAATGAAGTAGAAAGATGACTCTTTCAAGGAACATCACTTTAAAAATGAAAACAAAAGGGACTTAATATCCAGAAGATGAATGATGATAAGAAAAATCTCACCAAATCCTTCAGGATCTTTGCTCATGAACCTAAATAGCTGATCAGTCGTAGCAAGATTGATATCACTGAAATAAAACTCAACCTGCAAAACATAAATGTTCGCATAATTTACCAACTGAATGAATAAAAGTTATAGAGGGAAAAGAACCAAGGAGGAAGTTTCGCGAGATAGAGCATGACTTGAAATTGATATTCAATAAGGTCAAGAAACAGATAGTAGATCCAAAAAAGTATTTGATGTGGTAATGAAGCTTTTCTGGCCAAATAAGTAGATAAACTCACATTAAAGTTTCCAAGACATCAGTATTGATGAGAACAGGAATATCCTGAAGAAATACTGTGGCCAAGTCTGGTTTGCTTCTTACAATCACGATCCTTTCTCCCAAAAATGAAATCATGTTGATTAAACATTCTTCCCCAAGAAAATTACCTATTATTCTCCCAAACATCCTATATATTCTGTATTTGTTATCTTCTAAAGCCATTATCAACGGCGTTGCAAAAGTTTCTAGGCATTAATCGGGCAGCCAATGTCCACCTAGGCAGATGTTTCGATCTTTCCTCTTTCTTATAATGAATCTCAAATATGTTAGGTTTGTTTTGTATGAGAACCCAGCCTTTTAGTGAATGTGCTTTATTAAAGGCACTAAGCCCAACTAATATGATCAAGAATTTTGGATCCATATTGAATTATAAAAAATAAAAATAAAAAATAATAAAAAAAAGAGCAAAAGCCTAATTAGTAAACATAATCTCCAATTTCATCTAGTGCCATCTCGCACATCCTCTCTCTCTCTCTCTCTCTAAATCACAGACAATCACACGTGCATAAACAGTCATTCTCTAAAGATCATAAATCTCCTTCCAAATCTGAATAATAAAGGACTGTATATTGAGCGCAAGCCTAGGCACCATCACAATAGTGAAATGATGCCAGAGGTGCTGTAGACTGAGAGAGATCAGGATCAAGAGAAAGAAAAAAAGGAATCCTAGCTCCTAATATTTGTTTCAATTGTTGGCCTGATCTGATTGAATAGCTACGAATTTGGTCAGCACACAGCCGTCCCATTGCCGCCTAGGCAGCACCTTGTCCAGCCTAAGCTAAGCAACGCCTAGCAAGACCAATTTGGGTTAAAGCACAGCACCCGCTGTTTGAAATTTTGGTAGATATACCATAAATTTTGAAATCTATTCTGCATTAAGTGATAAAGAAAAGGAAACTATCTTCTACAATTTCATTCTTATCTTTGCGTATGCAAATTTCTTTCAATATGTTTCTTTTCCCCATAGGTAAACCATCTATGACCTAATTATTCCAGCCATAGAAAATCTTTCTCCAAGAGCTGGAAAACATCCATGTAATGCACACTGAATTTGACCAGCCACCATTACATCTGATCATGCACATTGCACCTCCCATTCTTTCTCGAGGCAGAAAAACTCATTTTTTTCAAAATACTCAACAATTATGTGTTACAGCTAATACAGAAGCACTTAAATCACCACCATCAGACCTCTAAGCAACTACAGATCACAAATTTTAAAATAATTTCATCATCTCACAAAACAAGCTGCAACAATTGTTCAAAATAGATAAACACAATCAGGCACAGAGTAAAGCTCACTCACTTGATTGACAATTTTCTGATGAGCATCCAACACCCCATTCTTCGCTGAAGCGGCAGTGCCAACGTTGTTTCCATCAGGAGCGTACTCTCGGTGACCTACTGAATTCACATTGTAACCATAAAACGGCGTCGCATCGTGCTGGTAACAGTTCTCGTATCCATAGTAAGGTGGCGGTAAAGGCGGCACAAAAGGTGGCGGCCTGACGTACATGGGTTGCAACAGCGGGGGAGGAGAAGGCGGCGGCGCGGCGGAGCGGGGGACGAATTCAGGAGCCTCGGCGTTAAGCCTTTTGGCGGTGAATGTGGTTGATGGGTTTAGGGCTTCAGAAGCCTGCTCTTGATCCATCAATGAGGCGTTTGCCGCTCGTTTCGATTTCTCGATACTGTTAAACGATTTGAAGATGAACTAAACCGAATTTGGTGCAGAATAAGGGAAATCTCTGCAAACAAGAGAGGAAGAGGCGAAGAGCGACAAAAGCAGCGTACACTGTGGAGAGGCAATGGAGTGCGACACCATATATGCACAGTAAATTGATATATACACACACACCCTCCACTATTTATATTTACACCCCACCAATTACTAAACATACACATAAAATAAATATATATTATTTATTATTAATTAAATTTATACTATATTATTTGGAAATTTGGTGTTTTTAAATCATTTTAAACTAGGTTTGTTAGTAATTAAGATGTGTTTAATAGTAAGTGTAGTGTGTATAGCCTCACTTTTATATACATTTTGGGAACATTTTTGATGTGTTTTAGGCTTTTTTTTTGATTGAGAATTTTTATTCTTATCCATCTATATTTATAAATATAGAAATTTTGTTCTTTTTTAATTAAACTATATGATTTTTGTCCAACTATATCCTTCTAATATTGGTGGTGTGCTATGATGATGGTACAAACTATATTAATAATGATATATAGGGATATAATATGATGGTACGAGCTTCATTAATAATGGTACGAGATGAAATATGGTGGTATGAGACAAAATATAATCGTACAAACTGATACGAAATAATTATCGTTATGTATATCATGGTAAAAAAATATTTTCTCAACTGGAAAAAAAATAATTTTTAACTCTTGATCATAAACAAAATATTTTTTTTATGGTTTGTGTGATCTGCAATTAATCATTTTATTCTGTAGTATCAATAACTGAAATATTTTTTATTTGATTTTATCAAAAGGAGAGATTCCTTATTGGTCCACATCTTTTCAAGATAATCCGAAATGTAGAGAAAAGTAAATTGAATTCATTACCTTTCAGTTTTATTTTAGTATTTTTGGTCCTATTCAATTTCTTAATTCATCTCTACATGACTTTTATTGGAAAATTGATTCTTATAAGTGGTGGTGCTTTAACCAATAATTAAGTGGTTAAATATTAATTATTTTTAGAATTGAATGTCAAAAAATTAATTTACGTTTGAAATAGATAATTTAGACATTTGAAATCACTTAAAACCAATTTTTTGGTGAGTGCAAAATTAAGCATTCAAATTGGTCATTTGAAATGAGGATGTGAAGGTTTAGTGTGGGAAAGAAGCTTAATTATCCCACATAGGAAGATGAACATTATAAATATAAGTATTAAAGAAATCATGTGAAATGGCTTAGTAAATTAATACATTCTTGGAGTGATATGTTTGTGCAACACATGCCCACGGGGTTTGGTATAGTTCAAAACCCAATCTCGGTTTTAGGTCTTGATCCTTGGCAATTGGATACGGTACGGTCCCGAACCCAACCCCGATTGTAGGCATTGGTCTTTGGCGATTGGATATTGGGTTGTAGGTCATACCGAACCCAACCTCGATTGTAGGTCTTGATCCTTGGCAATTGGACATGGTACGATATAGTTCTGAACCTAACCTCGGTACCTCGGTTGTAGGCCTTGGTCCTTGACAATTGGACACGGTATGATCCCGAACCCGACCTCGACCGTGGGCCTTGGTCTTTGGCAATTGGACATTGGATTGAACTTGGGCTGCTCATGGTTTCATTGGTTTGTTAGCGGTAGAGTTGCAATTGGACACTGTACGGTCCCGAACCCGACCTTGACTGTGGGCCTTGGCAATTGGACACGGTACGATCGTGAACCCGACCTCGACTGTGGACCCTGATCTTTTGCAATTGAACATTGGATTGAACTTGGGCATACTATTCATGGTTTCATTGATCTGTTAGTGGTAGAGTTGCAATTGGACACGGTACGGTCCCGAACCCGACCTCAATTGTGGGCCTTGGTCTTTGTCAATTGGACATTGGGTTGCACTTGGGCACACTGCTCATGGTTTCATTGGTCTATTAGCAGTAGAGTTGTTAATATGGGTCGGACACAGTACGATCCCGAACCCGACCTTGATTGTGGGCCTTGATCTTTGGAGACACGGTATGGTCCCGAACCCGACCTCGACTGTGGGTCTTGGTCTTTGGCAATTGAACATTGGGTTGAACTTGGACACACTGCTCATGGTTTCATTGGTCTGTTAGCGGTAGAATTGTTAATATGGGTCGGTTGAGTGGATCATAATTGTGGCAGACCGTCAAAATCTCAACTCAACTCATCTCACTAGTAAACCGTGAGTTAAACAACAGTCTCACCCATCAGAATTTTAATTTATTTAATATTTTTAAAATTTTATAAAAGGTAAAAAAGTATATAAACATGTATATAAGATCTTTTATTTTAATTAATTTTCGATTTTTTTATTATTCTGTTTGATTTTCCCTTGCTGTCATACTTTCTTTTTAGCTAATTTTCGTTTTTTCTCTTTATATTTTAAGTTAAAATGATTTATTTTATTGGTTACATATGGGGAGAAAGTGATAGGTCCAATATCTGACTTTCTGATTTAAATGGTTCAAACATATTAATGCAATTTCCTTTTCTTTTTCTTAACCCTGATATCCCATTATTTATTATTCCAATATATATATGGAGTACTATGTTAGCCGGTGGGAAACACACATCAAATACTAGAGATAAAATACTTCCTAAGCCTTAATCATTTATTAGTAACTTCAAATTTGTAGGTTTGGAATTCTTAAATATATATATATATATATATATATATATATATATATATATATATATATATATATATATATATCTTACTATCTAACTAAAAAGGAAAGAAAGGAAACACAAATCAAAATAATTTATTATAAAGTAACATTCCATGTATACAAACAAGCCATTCTGCATCACACATTAGACATTACATATGTAGCATGAAAGACAACATAGGATCACATAGTTTACGTCCCAAAAAGCGAAAAAAAAAAAAAAAAATTTCAAAGCCAGGGAGAATTGTATATGGGTGTTGCAATAGCTTTGACTTGAAGATATTTGTTAAGTGCTTCCATCCCCATATCCTTGCCAAATCCACTGCTTTTATATCCTCCAATTGGCAAATCATTGTCAAAAGCAAAATAACAATTTATCCAAATTGCACCAGCTTTGATGGATCTTGAAACTGTGTTTGCAATGTTGAGATCATTTGTCATAATCCCTGCTGCCAATCCATACTTTGTCTTGTTCGCTCTCTTGATAACCTCTTCAGTATTCCTGTATTTTAATTTACAATACGATTTTAATTCAATTGAGATTGAGCTAGGGTTCGAGTTTATTGCATGAAATCCCCTTGTGTTAGTTACTACATACGCATGATAGACTTACTTGAATTTCATGATCGACATAACAGGTCCAAAAATTTCGTCCTTAGCAATGGTCATATCATCCTACCAAAAATAGAAAAGAAAACATAGTTGATAAATCTTTAGTCATCATGAGAATAATATAATATCACAATAAACATACTAATTATATTTTAGGGTTAGTTTCAATTTTAATCATGTATATAAGACATTATTCATTTTTCAAAAATCAAGTTTGTATGTTTCATTTTTTTTTAATTTCAATTTAATTTTGGTTGGATGGTCGTCATGAAATCTCAGTGACATCGGCGATTTTAGGAATTCCAATCAAAATTGCACTGGAACTGGAAAAAATTGAAACATATATGACCAAAATTGAAAAAAGATATACTTGATTGTTAAAAGATAGAAGTGATAGATTTTACATACAGTATCAAAATTGAAATTAACCCTATTTTTATAACATGTTTGAATACTTACCGTGACATCGGTGAATATTGTGGGCTCAATATAGTATCCCTTGCGATCAAGAGGCTTACCACCAGTTAACAAGGTAGCTCCTTCCTTCTTGCCATGCTCAATATACGAAAGAACTTTTTCGTATTGTTTCTTGTCAACCTACATTTCACAACATTTATCAAAATTTCGATCAATTAATAAACCCTAATTCCATTAATGAGCATATATTTCTTCATAATTAGGTGAGTTGAAACCTTACTTGTGGGCCTTGATTGACATTAGAATCAAAAGGGTCTCCAACAACCCATGTTTTCAGCTCTTCCAACAATCTAGCAACAAATTTATCGTATATCCCTTCTTGAACAAAAATACGAGTACCAGCCACGCATATTTGGCCCTAGAAGATATTATTGGAATAATTGAATTAATAAAAAAAAATGCATTTATAGGGCCAACTTATATGTAACAAACAAACCGATAATAAAATGTGAATTTAATTGAATTCTTGCCTGGTTAAAAAGAGTTGCAGAGAGAGCAAGAGGGGCAATTTTATCAACATCAGCATCATCAAAGACAATGAATGGAGACTTGCCTCCCAATTCTAGTGATACTACTTTCAAGTTGCTTGTTGCGGATGCTTGCATTACACGGTGTCCCGTCTCTGTGGACCCCGTGAAACTCACCTGATGTAGCACAAGATGAAACACTCTTTATCAACATGTACGTTTCAATCGTCCAATGTTTCAATAGTAACACATTGTTGCATGGACTTAAGGTCCACAATATTAATGAAATGAGTGATACAAATATTAGGCATCTTGATCAAAGAAAGGCTACATCTAATATTGGACCATATGATTTGTGCAACATTTTATTTTTATTTAACTAAAGTTCTTAATTTCCTCTCATATATTATTAGTACTCTTATTGAGGTCTAATTGAATCAAACTCACCATGTCAATGTCCATATGAGAGGCGATTGCAGCACCAGCTATGGATCCATAGCCTGTCACAACATTGATAACTCCATCTGGAACGCCAGCCTGTTCCACAAGAAAGACCACGTTGATATTATTTTGTACACATATATATATATATATATATTTGATCAGATGTAACATCAAATGCATACGATCAAAACGAGCCAACAAAATTACATCTACTATCCTTAAGGTCCGGTCAAATTATCAAATAAACTCAAGATTTATGAAAGTTACAGTCAAACCTTTCAGTTAAGAAAAAAACAGAAAACTCACACAACATTCCCATCAATTTCTACCTGTAATTTGATTTGAACTCACTCATTCTCATCGATTTCATACTCTATTATCATAATTTTTCGTAAGGGAAAATCTGATCGTTGAAGGGAACTAATTGTAATTTTCATAATATAACCGAATCTCGAAGACAGTAGATGTAAAATACAAACTTAAAAAGACGAGGAAAAGAGGGTTACCTGTTTGGCTAAATGAGCATAGAAGAGAGCAGAAAGAGGAGTTTGTTCAGCAGGCTTAACAACCATGGTACAACCAGCAGCAAGAGCAGGACCAACTTTCATTACAAACATCTGAGCCGGAAAATTCCATGGAATGATGTGTCCCACCACTCCGACCGGCTCAACCAAGGTGTACCCTTGTAGCTCTCTCGACATTTTTAAGGTTGCACCATGGATCTTGTCCGCTGCACCTGCGTAGTACCGGATAAGTTCCGCTGCATTGTGAATCAACATCACCTTTCCCAGGCTGTACAAATTTGCAGCATCAAGTGTGTCTAAGCCTGCTAGTTCTTCCAGGTTTTCTTCTATCAAGTCTGCGAATTTCAGCATTATTCTTCTCCTTTCCTGAGAACAAATAAATACCCGTCATCATCAATGTATATATCATTTTTCGCATAAAAAGGCGAAACTTTATATATATACATATACGATCTTATACGAGTCTAACAATGATCTATAAATTTTGTTTTACATAAAATTTCACATAACATCTATTTATGAATTTTTTTTTAAAATTAATATTCAACTCGATTGTAAAATTAGAAAGAAAAATTATATATTTCGTCTATTAACTAAGGTATTCGATCATTTTTTTACAATCAATTTTATGTATTTTAGTTTCGATCTTTTAACTATCATTTTTAAAAAGAAAAAAATTAATTTCATCCGATTTTACTTAAAATTTCAATTTTTAACTACTCAAATGTTAACAATTTAAACAAAATCAAATCAAAAGTGGAATACACGAATTGATGGTAAAAAAGTAACAATATCAATTTTACTGGAAGAAAATTGAGATTTTTCCAATTAAAAATCAACATATTTCCGAACAAATCTGGTGGGAATCCAACTAAAAAACTTCAGAATTTAGAAAATAAATTTCATCAAAGTAATTAAGTTTTATGGATGATGTAATATTTTGATTATTTTGGATGTTTCTGAAGAATGAATATTTTAAAATGAAGCGTCTTAAAAAGAATCGTTGGCGTCGTTATATATAGACAAGAAACGTTGTTATCTATGGACATTGGTTTATTCTTTCAACGTCGTTGTTGATGGCTATATTTTGAATATAAAATGAGTTGTACTCTTTTATTTTTTAAATAATTTCAAATAATAATTTACTTACTTTTATTTATTATGCTCAACTAATTCAGAATTAATAAATACTAGGATAGTTGTCTGCCAGCCATATCCTAAACTAATATAAACTGTAATGTATTTTGGCTTCCTACAATCCATATGTCAAGCATAGTCGCAAACTAATAGGTGCTTACAAATTTGTCAAACACAACCAT
This sequence comes from Scutellaria barbata, assembly GCA_028654395.1. NCBI lineage: Eukaryota > Viridiplantae > Streptophyta > Magnoliopsida > Lamiales > Lamiaceae > Scutellaria > Scutellaria barbata. Next base: position 5,540,711 of record CM053652.1, read on the forward strand.
CTAATTTATATTAATTCTTCATTGATAATTAAAATTTAAATATTAAGAAAATTTATTCTAGATATTTTGTATTTTTATATATCAACAGCGAACATATCTTAACATATGTTCATGGTAGGTAGGATAATTGAGTTGTATATATATAATACTCACACATCCAGGCAATCGAGGCCAGGGCCCATGGTCGAATGCCTCACGAGCCACCTTCACAGCTAAATCGACATCCTCCTTATCTGCTTCGGAAACTTTGGCGATCACTTCCTCAGTTCTTGGATCTATTGTCTCAAAAGTTTTTCCTATTTTTTTCCAAAAATAAAAATAAAAATGTCAATTAACCATTATTGTCAACATGTGGAACATCAAATCATGGATGCCATTTTTTTCTTATTAGAGTCTAGAACGATGTTGAACTTTTGGTCGCATGTAAATAATCTAAAGTTGAGTGGAATATATAGTTTTGTATATGTTGCTATTAAATATATCGTAAACTTGATCTTATGTATTGACTTTTATGTACAAATTTGATGATTTTTATGCATTGTAACTTAAGGATATTTGTGCATAAAGTTTATATGAATATCACATAAAAATATTTATATACAAATTTTACTGAAATTCTTCCTTTTTTTCTAAATTATTGTACGTAATACATAAAGATCACACCAATACAATATAATGGCTTTAACCAGAAGCAAAAAAAAAAAAGTGAATACACAAATGGGATTCAATTCGGATTATATATGCATCAATTGCACAGTAAACGTACTCTATAACAAAATCCTAGATATTGAATTAACGGAAAAAGAGAAGAAAGCTGAAACCTGATATGGAGTCAACGAACTGTCCATTGATGAAGAGCTTTGTGAACTTCACTTTAGGAATATTGATCATGGATTTCTCCACAAACCCATTGGTTTCCCCTGTCATCTCTCTCCTCTTTCTCTCTCTCTCCAATTCTTGTTGATGGATTGGTTCTTTTATAGTGAAACAATGTAACAAATATTTGCCTTTTCTCTAGTAATAAATTATGCAATGTCTTGTTTTGTTATGGGATTATTTATTTGGCTCTTGGGTCAAGAAGACAACGACGTGCTGATTATGTTTCCATGGAATAGTGGGTCCTACTTGAATATAAAGCCTGGATATTTCCAGGATTCGTTTACTTTTCTTCTTATTTAATTCATTTAATTTATTGACTATTATTATTTTTAGATACAATTGTAGCAGTTGTCACCAATTACTTGCCAACCATATATTTAATCTATGTAACAAGAGTTGACTATCAATTTTTTTGATTTGCAACATTTTATCTACACGCACTCAATTAATATTAAATTAAGAGAAAATTAAGAGTTTTACTAGAACATATTGAACTTTTAATCTTCTCTATTAAGGAGGAAATTAACAGTTCAATCTCGATAATCTTTTTTATTTAATTTTTTAACGAAAAAAAGGTCGTAAGTTGCAACTCATGTAACAAGATTGATTTATATCTATCACATAAATTGGCGGCGGCTGATCTGTTGCGTACAAGCTTTCTAGGTCCTAATATTTATATACTATAATAAAAAAGTTTATTAAAAATAATAAAATATTTCGATAAAAATATTAATAATTGTCGTAAAATTATTTTATGATAATATTTGGTGCTAAGTTATAATTGTAAAAATCTTGTACAACATTATTGTTGTAAATAAATTTTTTTTAATTGTTTTTTATGAAAAATTGTTGTCAATTTATATTATCAATTTTTGTGACAATGAAATAACTTGTGTATCATAAATACTATTTTTGTAGTGTATATAAAAAAGAATTTAAAAAAAAACCTATACTCAACTATCCTTTTGCTCTTTTTTTTTTAAGAGTTGATAGGGACGAGAACTATATATTTGATATTTACATAGCTACATAGCCTGCATTGTCTATTTGTCTATTTGTCGAGGAAAACCATTGACTTTTTGATAATCCATTTACCTACTAATTATTTATTAATTCCCTCATTGATTAGTATTCCATGTAACTTTTTGATAATTAAATGCTAATAATATATATTGAGTATCACCGAAAATTCTTAATTGGCGTTTAAGTAAGTGGATTTAGTATATTTATTATTTCAAAACTAATTTTAGATCATTGTTATATTAATGCATAAAGTGAGAAACTTGAAACATGAAAATTGATGTTTTAATTTTTTTTTAAGTGAAATGGAATAGTTCTACATAAAAAAATTAGTGTATAATATATTTTTCACTTTATAAATAGGTGATTCATTCGTACATACGCACCATCGTTAGGAATTGAGGAGCCTTAATTATTTTTTTTTTATTTAAATTAGTGACACTATATAAATTAGTATGGATTTATTGTATCTTTGGCATGATTATATTGCCAAAGAATAATTATCTAGGAAAAGTGAAACACATACCTTTTTATTGACATCTTTTCTTCTTTTACAAAAATTACAAACATTTAATTTCTTTACCCAAACAAATATATGAACTAATAAACATTTAGCCTTCTCTAATTGTTGATAATTTTGTTATTCGGCATAGTGAGTGAGTCTATTCATCGTAAATAAATTTATATGAGACGGTTTCATATGAGAATTCTATATAAATCAATAAAAATTGATCGACTTATTCAATACAATCAATATTCTCACATAAAATTATATAAAGTCATATTTGTATAAGGTGTCATACGAAACGATATTATATAAGTATTTACAAATAACTTTCTTCATCTTATAAAGAAAAGTAAGTTATATTGTTTATTGCGTATCTTTTATAAATTAGTTTTCCTTTTTGAAAATAAGTAGTCCACCTATGGGAAGTTTGCAATTAAAAAATAAAAGAATTGAATGTTATCTCTCATGAATGAAATTCTGACCAGCGGTATCATAAATCTAATTTCAATTCAATCAATAACTCATGACTTAATAATTAAAGTTTGATTTATAAAAATAAATTTGATTGTAGATATAAAGTTTCGCCTCAAATTTTTTTATTTATAGAATAATTTTATATAAATATTCTTTTTCAACTTCTTATTATAGAAAGTAGTTATTATCTATTTTCTCCTCATGACCCGATAATGTGGGACCTTGTAAGCCTTGTCATAAATCTTTTTGACTTCTTTTTGGATTTTTTGAGCTTTGAACAAGATCAGCTCTTGATACGTGACAAGCCTAACAAGATGAATTTTTACTATTAATAGTTAATAGTATTAACATTTACATCCATATTCCATATTTAGGAAAAAGTGTGTTAAATTTGAGGCATGCAAATTTATTTCTATATCTATATAATAATAGGACTACAAACAAAAATAGTAAGCTCATTTTTCCACCTAAAATTACATACTAAAAATAGAAATGTAATAGAAAATTCAATTATTACCATGAAGTTAAATCAAGAGACAAGGTAATTTCTATTTATGTGATTATTTATTAACATGATTTTTTTACCATGGAGTTGGCGTAATATATATAGATATAATACTCAAACAAGAAAATTAATGCCGTGTGTATACGAATGAGTAGTAAATATTTGATATTTAACACTCCAATCATTACCTCTGTTTTTTTAAATGCAAATGGATGATAAATTAAATATCTGAAGTTTTGTTGATTTCGGAATGAGGTTATGCTGATGTCAGCATGTTAGGAAATAATGTTGTAGCATTGAACTTTAAAAGTCCGTAGACAAATATATTTCTTTATTTGGGGAAATATGAAAATGTCTCGTTTGGAACTTTTGCCCAGTTTCTTTTATTGCAAAAATCTTCATTTTGAATTCTTTGAAAACCTAATAATAATATTCTTATCCATTAAAGAAAGAAAAAAAGGTTGAAATGAAGTATAGGGAAAAGATTCATCAACCAGTTCAAAAATCTCAACTGTTGCTTCAAGCCATGAATAAAGGTAATTTTCACGTTTCCATATGATTTTTATTTGAATTTTTTTAATCAAATTTTTAATTGAAAATGTAAAGTAATGTAATATTTATGGTTATAATTGTCAAAAAAAAAAAAAAACATTTGGGAACAGGACAACATATTTGTGGCATTGAAGCAAAATTACATGTTAAGGTTTTGCCTCAATCTTCTCACTTTTTATGGTTAAAAAAAAAAAAGAGAAATCTTCTTTAAATTTTATCATTTAAATTACGTAATTGTCATTTTTAACATTTTACACATTATATTATTATTCAAACACCTCAATAATCTATTTTAAAAATAAGATAAAATATTTTATAAACTCTAAAAACTTTTATTATATGTAAAACTTACAAGATCTTTCAAATATATTTAGCAAAGCTATCTAAGCTCCATCAAGATTTATTCAACCATGTGTTCAAAATTACTCATTTATACTATATATAAATTGAATGTATATTGATCTTTGGTTTAGTTGAAAATTTAACTATGTTGAGATTTGGTATTAAAAAAATTGCACTAGTTTAATTGTATATTACAATCAAGGATAGATTCAGGATTTAACAGTGGGATGGACTGAAAAATAAATGCTTCGATTTATTAAAATTTATACATAATAAAATATTTCGATGTTCGCTTAACTTATGTCCAACGAGAAATACGTTAAGGCTTAAACTTAAGTTTCTGCAATACTATAACCATATGAAAATATAAATTTAGTAACTTACTACTAATTCAAAGTCATGTATCAGATCTAATTCATTGCACCTTAAATTAAATGAAGTGGTATGGATAACCGTATGTTGATTTAATAACTAAATGAATTATTTAGTTAAATTTAAAGAATTCAAAATTTATTGACCTAATTAAATTCAAAGTTCAAACCAAATCTTAATATAACTGAAGAGACTAAGTGAATAACTAGCTAAATTACTAATGAATTTAAAGAATATAACAAATAAAAAATATATTATCCATAGCTAAATTACTAATGAATTTAAAGAATATAACAAATAAAAAATATATTATCCATAACACAGATATATGAGAGCCATAAGACATTATTCATACATATTTTGTAAAAATATTAAATGAATTAAAAAAAATACTTTTAATAATGTGCCAAACAACCAAAAAAATACAAATTTTTTTTTTGAGATTTTATTATTTTAATCAATTCTTATAAAATTATCAATTTAGTCATGTTGCAACCAATTAGTTGCAATTTTAACCAAATTTCAATTTTGGTCAAAATTAAAAATTATACATTTTATATGGTAAACGTGTGGATAAAAAGTCATTTACACATCATAGAAAATGAAAAGAAAAAAAATAAAAAATAATCCATATCATCAACAAATTATCAATACTAACAAAAATAAAAAATCAAATTCCCAAATCAGAGATCCCAAATTAATAAACTCAGGTGTGTTTGTTGCCGACGACCATGACTAGTGGCTTTGTATTGTAACTATTCTCAAAATCTATCTCTTCCTCCTAAAGTTCCCCCCATGTTCTGTCCTTACCTTCTGTTATTATAGATTCTTATTAAAGACATTAGATTTTTTTGGGGAAGTGAAGCGAGAACAATAGCCGTAGAATATTATTACATAAAATGTTTTCTCAACCATCTTTAAAATTCTTGTGAGGTGAGTTGCAAAGAAATTTTATTTCAAGTATTGATGTCTTTCGTAGGGATGACAATGGGGTCGGAACGGGGAGGGTAGTAGAATACCCAGACCTGTTCCGCGATGGATCTTGAAAATTTACCTTGCGTCCCGCCCCGTTTATATAAAAAAAATTTAATGATAAAATTATGAAAAAAATTAATATATTTCAAAATTTTTATATATGATACATATATTAAAAAATATAAAAATAAGTTAATTATAATCATTTTAATTTTATCTTATGAGATTCATTATAAAATAATTTTAATTTATTCGTATAATCACATCTTTAGTCATAATGAACACTTCTCAAATATGATAAAATTAAAATGATTATAATTAACTTAAATTTATTTTTCTAAATATATGTATCTTATATATATGCATATATATAGCATATTATATATATATATATATAGTATAGCGGGTGAGGACTGGTTACGGGATGAGGGGTTGGGCATGAGGAGGACCCAAACTCACCCCGCCCCGTCCCGCACACGGGGTGAGTCCGTCTCATCCCAAATATCTCTGGTCAGGTCGAATACTCACGGGACAGGTTAAAATTGTCATTCCTAATCCCCTCGTCTTCTTAACGTAGTGGCAAAACATTATTTACGGTTGACTTTGGAAAAATTGATTTAGGGTGGAAGGATTGATATTTTTAAAGAATTTGAGAGAATTTTTTTTTTCTTTTCATTTTTTATAATGTGTAAATGATATTTTTATCCACATGTTTACAACGTATAATTTTAGTTTTGACAAAAATTGAAATTTGTCTAAAATTGCAATTAATTGGTTGAAACATGACTAAATTGCTAACTTTTAAAAAATTGGCTAAAATAACAAAATCTTATAAGAATTTGGAATTTTTTTTTTTTTTTGACTATTTGAGCTTATTTTTGAGCTTATTAACGTGGTGGGAGATTTTAAGAAACCCATATCTAAAGTCTTAAGAAACTTAAACTTTATTGTTGATGAAAATTCTCATTGTTTCCAAAATTTATATTTTATGTTTAGAAAAAACAAAAAAAAAAGAAGAAAATCGAGACATAATTTATAAGGATTTTAAATTTGAAGGTGAATTTTATTTTTAAATGGGCTAGTGCAATTTTTGGACTAGGCTCAATCAATATAACTTTGGGTGTATATATACAAAAAGAATAAAATCATTATACATTATCAATGTAGATATTAAAAATTGTTAAACAATAGATAGAATAACATTTATATATATATATATATATATATATATATATATATATATATATATATATATATATATGAAAATATTTTGGGTATGCACTGGGCTCAAGCCTGCCCTTACATAGGTCCGCTTATGATTACAGCACAAATATTCAGTCGATGTTTTGATCGGCTAATTACAACCCATCCAATTACTTTTAATGCTACTATAATTAATCAATTATATAATTGCTAAACAATATTTCAACCGCAATTAAAGTTGATTGGTAATTAGATTTGTAATGTATAACTAAAGTCGTTTTTTTTTTTTTAACAAGAACAATCAACTCATAAGTTTTATTGATGATCAATTAAAAAAAAAACCTACATTCCAAAAGAATCAAAGAAAGAAAAAAAAAATTATAAGACTAGCTTGGATGTTATCTTTCTCGAAGGTATGGAATGGTCTTTTATGCAATTAAGTCAAATAAAAAAAATACAAAATGTCATGTATATTTGCATTTTCCCATGAGTAGATCTGGGTCATGTACAACACAAATATTTCCACAACCACACTGCACACAATCAAAGTTGTAAATACAAACACCACATAGTCTTAGCAATTTTCTTGCCACCAATTCCTTTTCTTCAACTCCCATTATTCCTCCCATCTTCCACTGCTCTACACACAAAACCCATCTCTCATAAGTCATAATATTGCCAAATTTATCAACAATTCATGAGAGAGAGAGAGAGAGAGAGAGAGAGAGAGAGAGAGAGAGAGAGGACTAACCAGATGTAGCAAAACTAGAAAGTAGAATAAGTAGAGCTATCTGTAATGAAGTTCTTCTGTCCATCTTTACTTTTCACACAAGTAATGATACTCTCAAATCTTGCAATTAGTTGCTACTTAACTCCATCAAAGTGAGCTAAATGAAGTTTTAGAATTTGTACATTCATATAATTAATGAATGCTCAATGAAGTGTGTTATTATAAGCACAAGAAATCAAAGATTGGCATGATATAGGCACTAATCTCTATGGACTTGGTGAGGCTCCATGTGCTACTGCATCGATCTCTTTAAATCTCTATAATTAACTCAACTTGTGAGATTCTCTCTCTCATTTCTTGATTTGTTTATACTAATCTATAGTCATTTTTCTTTTTTATCAAAGGAAATCTGTAATATGTATTGGGTGAATCTCATTTTTGTACAAATATGAATAAACCACACTCTGGAACAGACTTTTAATGGATTGAGTTGGGTTGAGACTTGTAGATATTTGTTTGCCAATTTATTTCAAATATGATATTAGACAATCAAATAAACTAGTTAATAAATATCCTTATATGAACATGGCCCAAAATAGATAAAAATGATGATAAAACATTTTTTTTAGTCAATTATTAGATAATATTTATTTTTGAGAAAATGACATTTTGACACAAATACCCATCAATTTTAAATATTTTAGATCCCACTACATGATTTCACTTTTTTTTTCTCTTCTTCCCTCAAGGTTATCTGGTTTGCTTGAATTATGTGGATTTTGAGACACAAAATGTGATTTGTAGAATATGAAAAATATAACATAAATATTAAAGAGATGGGTAGTGAATGGTGAAGCTGATTTCATTAATATTATTATTATTATCACTTTAGCTAAAAAGATGTAACATACTTTCAAATTTTGACTTGCTAAACTTTTATGCTTAGTTAGGATCTATTCCAATATTTATATCACTAGGTAATGGCTTCATCATACCATTCGCTACCTTCCTTTGGGGCACTATAGAATGTGTACGGAAAATAATAATAATAAAAATAAAAATTATGTTACATAAAAGTATAGTTGAATTTTTTTTTATTGGAGGTTCAAAAATCTATCTACTATTGTCTATATCCTTCGTATGCCATTTACTTGTAATTTAATATAGGGTTAAGCGTAAAAATCAATTTAAAATATGGCTATATTTTAATTTGTAATTTGAATTTTTTTTTTATCTGGATATAATTCGAAGTTTAAGATTTTTTTTAAATTGCAATCTAAATATATTTTTTGAAAACTTTTCCAACGATTTTCACAACACATGATTTTTATGAGGATAAATTTGTCATTTTAAAAAAGTTTAGGTTTTATGTTGAGAAAAAAAATTATATTTTTGAGAGTCAAGTGATGTGCATTTTGTCGGAAAAAAAAATTAGATTGCATTTTAAAAAACTCTTACATTTTAGGTTGCAATTGATTGGATAAAAAAAAAATTGATTGTAAATTGAAAAATATCATACTTTAGGTTGATTTTTGAATTTAGCCATTTAGTAAGATATGTAATTTGAATTTCAAATTTTAATTTTCTAATTCATCAATGAATTTTTTCACTTCACATTAAAAAAAATAAAAAAAATCTTCCTCACTATCGTGAATGAGATTTTTGACATGTAATCTCCTTTTGTTTATATATATATATATATATATATATATATATATATATATATATATATATTTGGGAAACATTAAGTTACTACTAACTAGATATCTTTGGAAGAAATTTATCGTCTATTTAAAAATATTTGTTGTCCATGTTGTTTCATTTTTAACAAGAGATCATTTTTTAGTTTGTATATTATATCCTATAATTTGTTGTATTTTCTGATTACATTATTTTCATTTTCATTTAAACACCAACACTTTAATTTAAAGTTTAAACGAAAAATATTTATATATATCAAAACACACACACACACACAAATGAGAATGGTGATGTCCGTACATTGCTAGCATCTTTCGCCTCTCTCTCCGCTCTCCCCTTGGTGCCATGCCACCACCTCCCTCCAACCACTCCTCTCTCTCTCTCTCTCTCTCTCTCTCTCTCTCTCTCTCTCACATACACACATTCTCGTTTTGACCTTTTCTTTCTTTCTTCACACATTCACCAAAATTACCATGATTCTTGATCACATTCCAATGACAATGGAGAAGAACTTGGCTTCTTCCCACTCTTTCCACCTCCTGTAACCATCCATAACAATCAACCATTACGCCAATGAACGAGAGACTGGTAGAAGACGACAGATCGGCCCTGGCGGGGATATCCAATTCGCCTCCGCGCCGGAAACCTCAATCCTACAGCCAGCAGCTCAGAGCAAACACCGCCCCCAACTTCAAGCGCCACCAAAATCTCCGCAAGCACAGTCTCGACGAGAACCGCATTTTGAGCCACCAAACCGCCACCAAAAGCAGCGTTTATTATAACAGCACCCCTGATTCCTCCGACGACGAGGACTTTTATCCCTATTCTACTGTAACCACCAATAACGCAACAGGATCAGTGAGTGATCGTCATGTTGATTACTGTCAGAGCCAGAGGATTGATGGGACGTATGACGGCGGTGACGCCGGTGACGATCTGCAGCAGCCGTTGCCGGAGTTTATGGGGAGTGGTGGCAATGTCGGGATATTTAAGGCACCAAGTAGAGCGCCGGTGAACCCCAACCGCCCCCCATGTCTTGAACTTCGGCCTCATCCTTTAAGAGAAACTCAGGTAAATTCATATTTCATTGAGAACTTTTGACAAACAGGTAGCGGTGAAATTTGAACACGAGAAGTTTTGTTTGGCTCGGCTTGGCTCTGAAATTATATTGAACGATCACTTCATCTAAAGCTTAAGTGGAATCAAAATTTCAATTTCAAGAAAAATCACTAGTGAATTTTGTAGAGTTTCAAAGTTAAAAGGGTGATCTCATACTGCATTGCTAGTTGAAATAGTTTAGGTGTAGAATTGTTGGACTTTTTGTTCTTTATGAGAACAAATTGCAGAATTGGTTGATTACAATAGCATTCTTGTGTGTATGTGTTTAACAGTTTGGCTTTGGTTCTGAAGGCAATGTATCGCTTCTCTGTGAAATAAATTGGAAAAATTGAGCAAATGGGAAAAATCTGGCTGTCATATGAGTGGTCATTTGACAATTTCTTCTTAAGAAATCGAAATTTAGGATAGGAACTCTCTAGTATAGTAATTGCATTGGAGCTAAATTATTAAATCTACTCATTTTAACAGAGTGTGCAAATGATTCTTGATCTGTAGAAGTTGTTTCATTCCATATTAGTAATAATTATTACGTTATCCAGTTAATTCTTAGTAGCTTTACCGGTATTGTTCTTACATAAGCTGTTGTGATATGTTGGTTTCTGCTATGCTTAACAAGCTTAGTTTGGGAAATGCATGAGAATTTGTTGATTTCTTACAGGTTGGGAAATTTTTAAGGACAATTGCGAGTACAGAAACACAATTATGGGCAGGGCAAGAATCAGGTGTAAGAGTGTGGAACTATTCAGATTCATATAAACCAGGGATAGGGGTAGGGGGGAGGGCACGGAGAGGCGACGAGGATGCTGCTCCGTTTTATGAATCAGCAAACACACCACCAACAATTTGCTTAATTGTCGATCAAGGGAGTAAGTTGGTTTGGAGTGGGCACAAGGATGGTAAAATTAGATCTTGGAAGATGGATCTGAATTTCTCTGATGAGGATGGTTTCAAGGAACATTTTTCTTGGCAGGCACATCGAGGTCCGGTTCTTTCCATGGAGATATCTCCTTACGGTAAATCTTTCTCATCCTACTTATTTTCATTTTGATTATATAATCATGTGTTGTTTGTTACCATGATGTGTTGGCTTTTGTTTTATCTTTTTTAGTATGTATGCAAAGTAATGATGATTTAGAAAAAGAGATAACTTTTCCTTGTAGGTAATGTTTTCTTTTTAGATTTACTTTTGCATAATCTTTTGGTGTTGTGTTATGTTAATCCTTATGTGCTTGAGTTGTTCAACAAAAATGCTTGCTCTCACTCTCAAGTCTCAACACTTTGCTTCATCCATAGCTTATAAGAAAATAGAATTGAAACTATGCTTACTTCAACATTGAATTGATGATTAAAGAGCTCAATAAAGCACAAGAAATCATAGTATCATACCATTTCACTTTACTTTCTGGCTTGTATCTAGGTGATATATGGTCAGGATCTGAGGGCGGCAATATAAGGGTCTGGCCGTGGGAAGCTGTGGAGAAATCTCTATCTCTATCAGCTGAGGAAAAACACATGGCTTCTTTGTTGGTGGAGAGATCGTGTATTGACCTCAAAAGCCAAGCTACAGTTAATGGAACAAGTAGTATTTCTTCTTCAGATGTCAAATGTTTGTTAATTGATAGTGTCCGAGCCAAAATCTGGGCTGTTGGATCTTCATCCTTCTCTCTATGGTACTTTCATCATTCTCATATTCTCTCCACTACAATATATTCCACTGTTTTCATCATTTGGTTTCTGAAAAACACTCCATTTATCATGAGTAATTTCTCAGAAATACATTGAAAGTTGCTAATGATATGGCTGGTTAAACAGGGATGCCCGTACGAGAGAATTGCTAAAAGTATTTTCAATAGAGGGTCAGGTTGAGAATCGTGTTGAAGGACCACCAGCCCAGGACCAAGCAGTTGAAGATGAGGCAAATGTTAAACTTGTCTCCAAGTCCAAAAAGGAGAAATCTGGCTTTTTGCAAAGGTCCCGTAATGCTATCATGGGTGCTGCTGGTGCAGTTCGTAGAGCAGCAAAGGGAGGTGGGGGTTATGAAGATGGTAAAAAAACAGAAACTATAGTGCTAGCTGCCGATGGAATGATTTGGACTGGGTCTTCAAATGGCACTTTAATCCAGTGGGATGGAAATGGCAACCGATTGCAAGAATTGACTCACCATCCTTGTGGTGTTCTGTGTTTTTGCGCCTATGGTTCACGAATATGGGTTGGTTATGTAAGTGGTATGGTCCAGCTACTTGACCTCGAAGGAAATCTAGTAACGGGGTGGATTTCTCATAATGGGCCGGTTATAAAATTAGTAGTTGGTAATGGAAATGTTTTCAGCTTGGCAACTCATGGTGGTATACGTGGATGGAACATTTCCTCACCAGCACCTATTGATAGCATATTACGAACAGAATTATCCAATAGGGAAATCATATATACACGTCTAGAGAATTTACGAATTTTAGTTGGCACGTGGAATGTTGGCCAAGGAAGAGCCTCTAATGATGCACTTATGTCTTGGCTCGGTTCTGCTGTATCAGATGTTGGAATTGTAGTCGTGGGGCTACAAGAAGTGGAAATGGGTGCTGGTTTTCTTGCAATGTCAGCTGCAAAAGAAACTGTAAGTCAATTTATTGTTATTTCCATAATAAAACATTTTATCTTTTCTGTTGACTAGCTATCTGATTAAATTTTCTTAATATGCGTCAAGTATGTTCAATTACAAAGATCTGAGATAGAGTAGTACTATTTGTTTGTTGTATAGTTCCTGTTCTTGAGGTATTGGTTCATTCTAGGTAGGGCTAGAAGGAAGTGCTATCGGACAATGGTGGCAAGATCACATCGGCAAGGCTTTGGATGAAGAAAATACTTTTGAACGAGTGGGATCTCGACAACTAGCTGGCTTAATGATAGCAATCTGGTATGGTTCGACATTTCTTAATCTACTTGGCAAAGCCTAACCTCGAGCTCATTTTTGCACCTTCTCTTAATAATTACATTGATGTTTCAGGGTGAGAAAATCTCTTAGGAGCCATGCTGGCGACCTCGATGTTTCAGCAGTTGCCTGTGGTTTAGGTCGTGCAATTGGCAATAAGGTAAACAAGTTTATTCAATACCTAATTCCTGATAGCTTCATGCTTAACCAGCTTTAATCTCTTCAATGTGATAATGATTGTCCTCTGCAGGGAGGTGTAGGCTTGAGATTGAGGGTATACGATAGAATAATGTGTTTCGTAAACTGCCATTTGGCTGCACATTTGGAAGCAGTTAATAGGCGGAATTCTGATTTTGATCATATATACCGGCATATGAGTTTCACACGAACGTATAACAATGCTGCTGGTATGCTGCGCCTCCTGTATTTGTCTTGCTCTCTTGTCTTCACCACATTTTTATTTTGGCTGCTTTATTCTTGTGGCTTCCCTTGGATCTTCTGTGTTGCAGCCGGTGTTTCATCAGCTGCTCAGACGCTTCGTACCTCAAATGTAAGTCTTATCATATTTCCAAATTGATTATCTCATTTTTGTTTCTCGTTTCTGACCTTAATAACGAATGGTTGTTTAATCATAAAGGCTTCAAATGCTGATGAGGGAAAGCCTGATCTTGCTGAAGCAGACATGGTTGTCTTCTTCGGTGATTTTAACTATCGCCTATTTGGAATATCATATGACGAAGCAAGAGACTTCGTGTCTCAGAGAAGCTTTGATTGGCTTCGAGAGAAGGATCAGCTTCGCGCAGAAATGAAAGCCGGTAGAGTATTCCAAGGGATGCGCGAGGCTCTCGTCAGATTCCCTCCCACTTATAAGTTCGAAAGAGGAAAGCCCGGATTAGGAGGTAATCCATTAAGCTTGAGACTGGAAAACGATATGAGTTTCTTTATCTTTTGCCAAATTCTAAAGACTAGTTACTATATTAGGTTATGATTCGGGTGAGAAGAAACGAATCCCAGCTTGGTGTGATAGAGTTCTATATCGAGATAATAGGTCAGATCCAGCAGATGATTGTAGTTTAGAGTGCCCTGTTGTTGCTTCCATATTACAGTAAGTAATCCCATGCTTCTTGATCTACTTTCTTCACTACTCCCTTTATTAGTTCATTGTAATATTGTGCTCGTTTATGAAGGTATGAGGCCCGTATGGAAGTGACTGAAAGTGATCATAAGCCCGTACGCTGCAAGTTCAACGTAGACATAGCTCATGTTGATAGATCAGTGAGGAGGGTGGAGTTTGGAAAAATTCTTCAGTCCAACCTTCACATTAGATCGAGCTTAGAAGCTCTACGTTTCATCCCAGAAACAAGCATCAACACAAACAGAATCGAGCTACAGAACCAAGATACTGTCACCGTGAAAATTACAAATCGAAGTGGAGAAGACATGGTCTTTTTCCTAATCACATGTGAAGGTCAATCCAACATCAATGAAGATGGTGTAGCATTTGATTATCGGCCAAGAGGCTCGCTCGGATTCCCACGATGGCTTGAGGTATTTCTCGTTCTCTCTATAATCAAGGATACAAATCCTCTACTGTGCATAACACACTACAACGTTATAGAGAAAATTCAGTTAGCTAATTCAGTGTTGTTCCACACAACAGTTACTGTGTTTTTTTATCAGTTAATATCAAAAAGCAACTTGTACTAACACCTTTTCCCATTGGTGCCTAAACCAAAAAGTTTTTCTGATTGCTACCCATACTTCACGAATTCTTCAGATTCATACCCAAACTCAATTTTTGACACATTTCCTAGCAAAAACATCAGCTAAGAAAACTCAAAAATGCAATTACCTCCAAACATCAGCCAAAACGCATATGTTATAAGCTAAAATGACCCTCTTTCGAAATTATATTATAACTCCAAGTCAATTTCAAAATTCTCATTTTTGATATTAACCTTTAATCTAACGAGGAAACATGAATGCTTTGAATCATGGTGTAGGTAAGTCCTTCCGCTGGCATGATTAATCCGGATCAAGTTGTAGATATATCAATACATCATGAAGAGTTCCACACACCGGAGGAATTTATAGACGGGTTGCCACAGAGCTGGTGGTCTGAAGATGCAAGAGACAAGGAAGTGATATTGATGGTGAACGTACGAGGAAGTTGCTCGACCGAGACAAGAACTCACCGAATACATGTAAGACATCGTCAATCTGGAACTAGAAATCCGTCCCCCGTAGCAAATCAACAACCATCTTTGGAACCGAAACGTAATTCTTCCAAAAAACATGGAGGAAGTTCTCACCACAGAGGTCAACACTGATGTATAGCAATAGAATATTTACGCACCATTCTTGTGCAACAAAATAGCATCACAAAGCTTCAAACTTGATTTGTACATACTACATAGTTGTTATGAGTAGGTTATTAATTTTCCAGTTTGCAATGGAATTTTGTTTCATACTATGAAACAAGAAGATCAAGTTACAAGTGTGTATATCTTCTGTAGACTACACTGTCCTGTCTATGCCTGAATTTGCAGGAGATTTTGGTTAGGCTTATTATTATTTTTTTTTTTTGCAATTGAAGAAAATTGTCTTTCTTTACTTTAAACTCTATAACTACAACACCTAATATTGCAAATTCAACTAAATTTTTGGACTAGGCAAAAAACAAAGGACACGACTTAAAATAAATGTGGCAAGATGTCACCAAGAATTTGATTGTAAACACTTCCAATTTAAGTTATACTGCTACTACTATTCCATTATCAAATATGTATCCAATTATCTCCAGATATAATATATATCGATAAGATTATGATTTCAAAATCATACTTACTTATTTCACTATCAGATATAGGCAAGTATCAATTACAAAGTTTACCTCTCACCACTTCCTCATAAGCTGATAACTCCTGATATGGACTTCTATATAAACTTTACCATGATGTATATGTCGACAGCTGGCAACGAAGATATCCATTCCATCTGAGCTGTTCCACCAAGGAAGTAGCTCTTTTTTTCATCTCCAAATCCGTTTCTTGAACACAAGTGTGTCCTATACAGCATACATCCTCTTGTATCTTTCACTATAGATGTCAGGATCAGACACCATCGACATAGAAAAGGAACGAGAAAGGGTACTGGCTTTACGTATGTTCCTCATCCTTGAGTCCTCCATTCTATGTCGAATCACACAGTAACACATGGAGCCAATTGTGGTCATCATTATCGTCCCGCCAATCACAGTAGCACATATGGCAAGCCACTGTTCTTTCGACCCCACAACAATATACGTAAGTGAGATAAACGAAACGGAAATGAAGAGGCAAGCCAGCCACATCAGCTTGTTAATCACAAACATGAGCTGTTTCTTCGCCTTCTGCTCGATCACGACCACAGACGTCTGCACGACCACCACAGCGAGGGAGATGAATAAGGCCACACTATCAAACAAAATGAATATCATGAAAGCTGCCTTGTTGGCAATGTGGGCTTCTCCTAACGAAAACCCATCTTGCTTCTCTTCAACGTACTGGCCAGGCACGGTGAATATGGCGGCAAAAGCAACAGTGGCAATGAGGACAGCCACAACGGTGGCGGAATTGATAGCGTTGTTAAGGCCCTCGATATGAAGCTTCTTGACCTTCTTTGCTATCTTTCGGACCCTGAAGCCCGTCTGACGAGTCTGTTGTAGTTGGGACTGAACGTCGTGCTTGATATCACTAACAGTCTGCTTGAGTTGCTTAGCTGTACTCGGGGGTTTTCCGTGATCTTTGGAATGAACAGCCCCTGCTTCCTTTAACATAGCTACCAGTTCTGGGGTTCCAAACTTCTGGGCAATATCTAGAGGCGTTTCTCCTACACTATTAGTCGTATTCACATCAATACCTTCGATGGATAGTAAGCATTTCACTATCTGCCAATCAACGAACCAAATATCAATTTCTTGATTTATACAAAATCATATTAACTTGAATCCATACCACCATTAGTAAGTCTCTTGCAAGGTTGAAAATATTGGTAGCCTAATTTTACTAAAATATCAATATCAATTTCAGTAAAAATTTGAAAAAATGATGGAATTTTTGTTAAAATTTAATGTAGAATACTGATAAATTGATTCGTTCAAGATTGATAAATTGTTGAAACAAGCATATTGGAAGATCAATAAGCTGAAGAAACTGATACAAAAAATTTGTTAGAACTATAATGCGTAAATAATAATATTATTAGGGTAGAACATACATTTTTCCTTAAAAAAGTGGGTGTCAATCATAATAAATTTTACTACAAATATAAATCATTTATTTTCATAAAAAAACCTTCTTTTTTTTTTTTTTTTTAACGATACTACTAGTTCACCGATTTTCCAACAATTTCTATTGTGAAGTCACCAATACCGATACCGAAACCGATATTTTGCCGAATTTCTGGCAAAATTTCATCACAGCCCATTTCGATATCATAACTTCAGAAATTCTGAAATATCGGCGAATTTTTCATCCTCGGTCCCTTGAACATAGTGCAAGAATGTGGAGTGCAACGATCATACTTGGAAGAAAAGAAAGTTGGTAACCAACCTGATTCCTGCCTTTTCTGGTCGCAATGTGGAGGGCAGTATTTCCCTTGTTATCACCGAAGCTTAGTAGAGATGGGTCGGGTTTTATAAGCTCGGTCACAATGTCTACGTTATGTCCTTTGACGGCCATATGCAAAGCTGTTTGACCTTTTCTATCGGCCTTAAAGCCAATGCTGGGGTCTTTGTCTAACAGAGCTTTAACCACTTCCAAGTGGCCCATTCTGGCAGCTGTATGAAGCACACTCTTGCCATTGTTTCGAGCAATCTTAGCTAGGTTCGAATCAGTGTCCAGAAGCAGCTTAACCACGTTTGTGTGCCCCTGAGCAGCCGCTGTATGTAAGGCTGTAGAGTTTGTAGTATCTGTCGTCATCACTAGACTAGGGAAAAGAAGCAGCATCTCCTTTAGAACTTCTGTAATTTCACGAAGACATATTTTCATCAATTCAAAGAGTTGTGCATTATAGAAACATGTAAGTTGATGAGGTTTTTTTTAAATTGCAGCAAGACGAAAAGTTTTGATGCAGGTTCAGAGCTAGATTACTAAGAAGAGCTAGTGGATATCATTGATTGAAATCAAGAAACACTTCGAAAATAAACATCAAAATGCATGGAAAAATACAAATCCTAGTGAAGAACAGAAAAATAAGAACAAGCAATTTATGCAATTCAGCTCAATGAAAATTCCTGCATTCCCACGAACGAACCCAATGGATGCAAGAAAACTACCCTTCCAAGTCCTCTCAATAGAACTACTTCATTCAATATAAATGCCAATTTTTCGGAAATTCTAACTCCGCTCCTAAAATAAAATGAAAAACATGTGAAAAATAACTCAAGGGTCAGGTCCAAATTCAAGACAGGACAATAAATTGCAAGCAAATGCCTCATAACCAATTTTTCATTTTATAACACCAATTCTTGAATTCTTCAACTTCAGAAACATAAAATAATGAAAAGACCATCATCAGTAAGAGAAATTACCAAGATGACCCTGCTTGGCAGCCACATGGAATGGATCATAGCCATTATTAGCAAGAATCGAGCAAGTCTCAGCATCCGAATGCTTCAAGAATTCCACCACAACCAAAACGTGCCCATTTTCTGCCGCCACATATAGAGGAGTCTCACCTTCTTGGTTCTGCTTCGACATCAAATCTTTTACACAACTATTGATATTATCAAACTTCTGAATAATCTCCTTCACCTTCCCCAAATTCCCGGCCCGAGCAGCAAGATGAAGAACCGTATCTCCCCGTTTGCCCGGAGAATCCTTGGCCTTTTTCCTGTCTCCACCAAAACTCAGCTGTCTCTCCATTGCTATCCTAAAGCTTTTCTGCTTCTCCATTAACCCCCTAAAGCTCTTCTGCTTTTCCATTGCCCCATTACGAAAACTCTGCTGTTTTTCCATCACAGGGCTTCGAAAACTCCCTTGTTTCTCCATAATCACACAAAAGTCCACAAATTCTTATCACAATTCCTCCTTAATATTCAAACCCTTTCCACTTCCTAAAATCTCAGTATCACAACATTTTTCGCCATTATCAGCCCATTTTCAGGTACTAAATCTCAACAACAATACAGATCAAGAAAACTCTCACTTCCCAAGATTCACATAAAATACCTAAACTACCTCAACAGTAATAACAAAAGCTCAAATTTCTGACAGATTGATCATCAGAAAATCCAACAAAAAGGGGAACAGTACCTTTGCAAGAAAACTTCAGCCTCAATCCTTCTTAGAAACCTCAAAAGAATCGATCTTTCCACAAAAGCAGCAGAACCCACAATTTTAAATTGGGTAATCTCACTCCAAACCCCAAAAGAAACAATCTTTTCCACCAAGATTTGAGCCCAGGTATCACTTTCAGCTGCAAGCCAAAGGAAAAATTCTGTATTGAAGAACAGCCCTGAAAAGCTAAAAGAATTGGAAAATCTAAGGAACCACCAGAAAAATAAAAATGCAATCAGGGACCAAACTCACCATTCACATGTGGTACAGAATAATCTACATGGTATATATTACAATAATCCTAAATTTCAGAAAAAAAAAAAAAAAGAACTGTTTAGAAATAAATAAAGTAACTTTATGTGCAACTTTAGTGTTTTGTTTGCTTCTGATTATTAATCCTGGTAATAGTAACAAGGGCATTTTGTCTTTAAAATGATTAATGAATAAAGAAAGTATATATGGTTAGAGCAAATAGTGGCCGCCATTGATGTTAACATCAGAAGAGCACAAAAAAACAGGCAGAAGTGGTGGCTGTTTTGCAAAAGATAATATGGCGGGTGGGGCCCTCAAACAGGATCAGATTCCTTTTCCATAGTTTCTATTGCTAGTCCCTAATTTTAATATTAGACCCATAAAAATTCTTTGGTGTTCCAAATTATCCACAATCATGATTTGATGCTGCTAATACTATTCAATGTTGGAAGAATTTGATATATGCGATATAGTTTGATTTTGTGAGTTTATTATTTAAGATTGATCCTAGAATTTTACTTTTACACAGTAGAATGCGTGTACATATATGATGTTAGGTCCAAAAAAAAAAAATCCATACTCTACATAGTAATAAAATATTTGATTAATTATCGAAAAAATTATAATTTTTACTTAAATTATCATTTTAATTAAATTTTTCACTATTTATCAAAATAACATAATTTTATATATATATATATAATGTTTTTTAATCTTGATCAGTTTTGAAAAAAAAAATTGCACATTTAATTTTAAAATAACAATTTAAAGTAATTTTTTTTATTTATAAAATCTTAAAGTTGAATCCTGTAAAACTACCATATTTAGTAGTTTGACATGTTATCATACCAATGAATAGTTTGACATGTTATCATACCAATGAATCATACATATTATCTAGTATTTTGTTTTAAAAAATAATTTAGATCTAATTGGTGTCGAGAAAGAAAATTTGAAGGTCATAAATATTAATTATTTGAAATTTGACTTGTAAGAAATATGATAAATGCATTTTAGGATCAAAAAGTTATAAACTTGTTTGATGATTTATAAATGAATCATACTCCTATTTACATAAGATAATCTTTCTAATAGGTATTAGAGAGAACACGCAAAAAAATCACTTTATATATTCTAAATTTATGTATATAATTCATACATGTTTTTTCCGAATTTAAATAATTTGAGTTTAAATGTTAGACTTGCAACAGATCTTTAAATTCATATGAATTATGCATGTTATCTATTTGTACTCTTTTCATAAATTGATCAAAGGTGTACCGTGTATCAAACTAGTAAAAGCTCTAGATTTTTATTTTTCATTTTTTGTTTTGACATAATGAGTTTTATATATAAATCAAACTTAAAGATCAAGAAAAGTCTCTAGCTGCAAATTTTGTAAGAAATCAATCATATGATCCCTTATTATTATTATTTTATTATCTCACTATTATTATGATCAACAACATTTTCATTATTATCATCAATAATATACTTTTCATTATTATGAATTATGATCAAATAACATAGTGTGATGATTGTATAACCAAGAAATGGCAACAACGTGGGCTTGATAAATTTTGAATTCTCCCACTAACGTAAAATTGAATACGAGATTTGCGACGCATTATAAAACAACTTTCCTTGAATTATTATTTGTGTACAAAATTTAAAAGGAATATAATACCATTTTTTTCTTTAAAAGTTTTAGGTACTAAAATAGGTTAAACTTTAGTAACATTACCTAAACATATTTTGGTGAAAATTCAATATTATATATTTCGCATTCACTTAAAATCTATTGGCAAGTTTGTACTTGTCTCATGACCACTTTCATTACATTTAAGCCCTCAAACCCACCCTATAATTAAGTGATTGGTTTTTTATATGCAGCAGAATTTAAATATTATAATCCAACCTGAATTATAATCCTGATTTTATTCGTGTTATTTTGTAAAATGCATATCTGAATTTATTTTATTATTTTTTTAGAGAGAGAAACACATAGATTCTTATTGACATTAATGCTCACCAAACATTTTGATGGCAAGACTGATCTAATTTCAGTTGGACTCAACCTAATTACCTAATTCCTAGTTTTCTTAATTTCTTTCTTTTGAGGAAAATATCCTATCCTCTTTCACCTACAAAACAATCCGGTTTAGAGGTTAGGGATATCCTTTAAAATTCTACAAAACTTATGTTGGAAATTGAATTTTAATAAATAAATGTAGGGGTCTTAATAGTAACCATTTGTGAATATCTACCCAATTGTGAATAGGAGGTTCCAATTTTAGCAAGTTTATGGACATGTTGATATACATTGAAAATATATTTGTATAGCACCACACAAAAGATATAGATACGCCATATGACACGTTGATATTTACCAAATCAATGATAATTTTAATAATTTTGGAATAATATGCCATACATACAACAACGTTGTAAATATTGAAATTTAGAATTTAAGAATAAACTAATAAAAATTGTAATATTACGATATTTTTATGATTACATCAAAACCCATGTATATTTGATATTACAATACATGTTGCAAATTTTTAAAACTAAAAAGGGCTTAAAGTTTTGAACCTAAATTTAAAAAAAAAAAAAAAAAAAGGATTTTGACCTAATTGCATGAATTATTGAATTTTCTAACTTAAATATCTTGAGGGCTACTTTAGAAATAGAAATATGACTTTTGTGAAATTAAATCATAAATTAATTGTGTAGGACAGATGAATTCATGACTCATAACCCACTAATTAAAATTCAACTTATGAAAATAAAATTAAAATTAAATTATGAATAATGATTTATTTTCAACAACAAAATTATTTGCGTTACCATATCATCATGTAAGTGTTTTTTTTTTTTTTTGGGTAGAAACAACGTCATTGATATAGTGGTCATATTGATTGGGGCCAATGGGAAAGTTTGGTCACGTCCGATATCCAATTCGCAGTCAAATCTTTTTCTTTTTCATGTTTTTCTTATAAAAAGACTACATTAAAAGAAAAGGTGGCATGATCATCGTCATCAATGATTCAATTAAGAAAAAAATAAAAATAATAGCTTAGATCTCAATTACGATATTAATTTAAATGTGGAGTACTAATTAAATAATTGTTCGAGAGGTTCAGTCAACCGAGTCGTTGTCTTGAACCAACAACATATGTGGTCCTCTTTAATTAATTATATTGAAAAATATATGCCTTTAAAGGTAAAAAAAAAAAAATGGGGCGAGAGAAAAAAACAAAACATGTAAGCAATCATTATTTGTTATTATTCTATTAAAGTACTATTATTATAAAGAAAAAGAAGGAACCGAAATTGCCTTATGTTTAAATTAACCATAACCAATATTTAATGCATTTCTTTATCACTTAATGATTTTATCACTGTTTTTACAAAATATTTTAAAATATTTTTCCTCAAATTTTAATTATACATAATTTTAGCAAATTAAAACATTCGGTAATTGGGTGCCAATCAAAACTCAGGTCATTGAAAGATTTCTAAAGAAGACCATTGGTTAATTCTAATCGCAAATCTTGAGTAGACAATATTGTTTTATAAAGCAACACCATTCACAGTCAAGATCCTTTTTTACAAGTCAACATTTATTTGTGATAAAAATAGAAAATCAACGAATTGAAAAAAAAAATTATAATTATCAAAATTATCATATACAAATATAATTTAAATGATATTAATTACGTTTTATTTGTCATCCAATATAATTTCAAAACCAAATAATGTAAGAGTTCAAAAATATTATTTAAAGATGAGATTATTAAAAAAATTGCTAAAATAACAAAAACTCATGTTTAATATTCGAAAGGAGACGACTAGACATCCTAGGCGTCATCCGACCACTCAACCAACATATTGAATTTAATCCAAATCCAATAAAAATAAAAATAGGTAAATTAAAAAAAAAAATTGATTAGCTTATCATAAGTTACACAAAATCAATAAAACAATTATTCATCAAATTTGTGGCCCACAAATTGACTACATAGTATGGCTACTTTGCATTTGATTAATAATTAAAGAAATTAAAGTAGTTAAAGTTCACACGGTCTCTTTTAATTGTTTCAATGGTCAACATTGGCACTCTCTCACTCATCCTTCACACAAAAATATTACACTTCTATTTCCTAATAATCATATACAACAACAACAACAAAAGTTTGTTGGCTATCAAGGCCAGAATTGTCAAAAACATTAATATTTAATTAAATTGTTACAAAAACAGAATGTAAAGAAATATAATATTAAGAAACTAAATCAGATCAGAGACAATATTTTAATTAAATTGCTGATTTTCTTTTTACCTTAATTAATTAATGATATGGTCGTCCCCCAAATATTGTTCACTCTTTAAAATTAGTTTTTTTTTTAGTTAAGAATATATAGTCAATTAAAATAGTACCATATGATTTGACAAAATTGTATTTTCCCAATTTAAAATAACTATTCCGTTTATCTATATCTTTTGTTTTTGTGAACCTTGACCCTTTCATTAAGAAAATAATGGAGAAAATCATAAGAGTAAAAAAATGCAAGGACAAAAATGTAGAAAATAAAGTATATATAGAGACAAAAAATGTCAAAAATAAATTATAAGAAGTTAGCAATTATAGTGCATGGGAGTAGATTAAAAATATTGGAAGTTCAAAGGGTAAAAATGAATAAATAAAGAAAATTAAATAAAGAAAAGAATAAGAAACTTATTAGATTGGACTAGCAACGTACCCCTACTATGGATTAAATAAATTAAATGAATTAGTTAATTTATATCGACACGGTTCTCACGTGACATAAAGCCATCTTCTAAGTCCATAAATCATACATTCTCTGAAATTGACAAATATCTAAGTGATAAGGGCTTCATCTAAAGAGTAGAATTTTAGACATTTAATGGCATTACATCATTATAAGGTCAAATTAGTATAGTCAAACATGGTGGCAACTTTATGTTTCTAGATGCTTCATTTTGCTTCCTGAATTAGAAATCATAATCTTATAAAACGAAATTAAATTCAATATATACTGATATCATAAAAATTTATGTGGGATGATTTTTTGATTAAATTTCACTGTTATTTTCAGATTTTCTTGTTATGCTAATAATTTTTATGAAGTTGATTCATTTTATCCAGAAACGTATTTTCACAAATTTATATGTAAACTGTAAAATGTGATTGTGGGTTTATCCATTGAGGCAACTATATTCCACACAAATTTATGTTCAGTAGAAAGATGTCAAATTTTGTGGAAATTGAGGAAGTTTAAAAAGATAAAATAATAATATACTTAAGAAAACTTGAGGTGCTTCAATTTATACACAATAATGCATTGAAACAAGTCAAACTTTAAACATATTAGTGACTCACAAGTCTAAATAAAATTATCTAATAACTAGATGTGCACATATCAGACCCTCAACTAATTTCTCACGTAGATATAATAGGAACACAATGAAACACGATTTCATAATAAATTATTTCTAAGTAGTAGTTATTTTATTTGGTTAAAGAAGGACAGATGTCACAACTCACAAGTATTTTATATATAGTTTCATGGTCTATTTTACCTAATAATGTTTATATATATATATATATATATATATAGTAATGATAAGAATTTATTATTGGTTTTTTTATGAATTTAATCTAGTTGATGTTATTTGATTTTTTTTTTTTTACGTATCATGATATTCTCTTTCTTATTTCGTAATTTCTTTTCTTATGAGATTTAATTTATTGTCAATCATAATTTCTTATTTTATTTTATATTTAAATAAAAAAAATTCTTACTCATCTCAATTTCTTTCTTATTCTACATCATTTTTTCTTATTTTATCCTATTTTTAAATAATTGTTTTTCTTATTTTGTCTCATTTTTAATTTTTTTTTCTTATTCATGTCAATTCATTTCTTATTCTATATTATTCTTTCTCATTTTATCCCATTTTTAAATAATATTTTTTCTTAATTCATATCCATTTCTTTCTTATTCTATATCCCCACATGTATTTTTTTTTAAACTCATCTCATTCTAAATCTATTTTTCAATAAATTGTCAATTGTTTTTCTTCTCTATTTCCTTAAGTAAGTTGTCGATTTTTTCTCTCTCTCTCTCTCTCTTAATTGCCATTAATATCAATAGTACTTGGAAAAATATTTTTCAAATTCATCTCATTCTAATTCCATTAAATTCTCAATTTCTTATTTTCTATATCTCTATTTTTTCATTAAGTAGTCAATTTCTTTTCTTCTTTCTTAATTACCATTAATATCATTAATACTTGGAAAAATAATTTTCAAACTCCTCTCATTCTATCTCCATTTTTTTTTTAAAGTGAACTGTCAATTTCTTATCTTCCATATATATTTCTCATTATATAGCACTCATCTTCATCCCTTAATTCAACCTCATTTAAAGTATATCTTTTTAACTTCACTTCAGCAAATTAAAACATTTTTTTAAAAACCAAATTAGCGTATTATTTGAAAATTATAATTTTAAATTCCAAAAAAATTGTCATTTTGACAATTATACAACACTAATGTTTAACTTTTTTTTTATCAAATAATAAAAGATTATGATACATTTAGCTATTTTATAAACTTTCAAGGCAAAAAAGGAAATGTCCCTATCATTTAATTATGAAAATAACATAATCTTATCAATCAGTGCATTATAACTAGTTACGTAAATGTTACGTATATATATTCTCATGGATATTTATAATGAAAATAAAAATAAAAATCAAAGTACAATATTAAGATATCTTAGTAGTGGTCGAATTCTCGCATATCTCTATTTCAATAATTCTTTTCACATGCTTCCCTTAGAATGATTTTCGATATTTATTTCTTATGTCTGTTTGTTCTGGAATTTGTATAATTTATGATATATATTATAAAATATATTGTAATTAATTACCCTAAATATCAGATCTATTTTCAGGGAATATTCCCAACTTCCTTTGTTGGGGGGGGGGGGGGGGGGAGAAAAAAGAAAACCTGATTTGAATATCACAATTCAATGTTAAAAATTGCAAGGGTTAACCTTACCCAATGAAACAAATATATCAAGGAAGAAAACCATATATAGACTAGGAAATTTGTTTTTGTTTTCTTAATATATATAATGACTAACATAAACTGTTATTTCTACTGTCATGCTCACCTACCACCGTGACACATTAATATGTGCCCCAAATAAAATCATTACACGTTATCGGTAAATATATTAAAAGTTACCGACATTCGATATTTTCCGTTATTTCTACCTATATTACACCTCTAAGAAAATAGAATAACATATGAGCCAGCCAGACAAGTAGTATAACTATGTTGGAAAAAGCCCATTTTCCTTCAATTTTATATATATATATATATATATATATTTCTAAATTAAAATTACAATATATCCTCATTGTATTTCCTTATTATTAATTCTTTTTTATTTTTTATTTATCATATATATTAATATTCATTATTATTATTAAATAATCAATTAAATGAAATATATCCCTCATATATCATTTTTTGGTGGGTCACATGAATATACTGGTAAAATAAAATTCTTAATCTCAAAAGTAAATCCAGCAGCAACGGAGAAGAAAAATTTCACTTCACTACTTTGAAATGATTAAGAAAGAAATAACAAAATTTATTTGGCTTAGATCCCAACATAAATTTGGATGGGCTTCATTAAAATAGGACTTTTCATTAAATTATTTAAATTTACTCTCCACGACCGTCTCATATAGGTAAGTTAAAATTTTATATGATTTTATGTAAGATTATCGTTGATCGTATTGAATAAATTGATTCATATGAACTTCATGTTTTATATAAAACGATTTCATATAAGACATATAATTGGTGTATGTGATTGTAATTATAAAAAATATAAAGGTTAATAACATTTTTATGCGTATTATATGTGATCTGACATTTTCTTATACAAACTTTTGAAAAGTTTCACTTTATTTTATAAATTAACTTTTTATTTAATATATTTTTATATTAGACAAGTCATAATTGTTGATTTTGGACAGTTAAAATGTATTAAATTTAAAATTCATATCATAAAGTAAATCTAACTTTTCAAAGTTCCTATTAAAAAAATGTCAAATCACGATATAGTTCGAATGAAAAAATATTCGTAACCTAAAAATAATTTGAATAAGTATTTAATTATTTAAGTTACAAAATTGACCTGACATTGTTGGTTAAAAAAAAAAAAATCTTTTTTATAAATGCTTATTTTCCGAGAAGTTGGGATTGGGAATTGGGAAAAGGTAAAATTATTGTTTAATTCCAACGATAGTTGAGACCTGGGATCACAGCGTTCATTTCATTTTATATTGGAATGTCCTTCAAAGGCCCAACTGTGTAGGCCCAATAAGGGCCCAAGTTTTGTAAATATCTGATCCATCCAAATGGATCTACAGGGCCTCAGGCTATGACATACAATTTCCCATACAATAATTTCCATTTTCCACGCTCTTAACTACAGACCAGAGTAACATATACAATACAGTTAAATGTCTTGTGTATATATAAGCCTTGAAATTATACCAATAAAAAAAGACCCTAAAAGAATTAGAATATATTTCATGAGACTATTTCACATAAGTTTTTCCTTCAAACTGAAAACATAAAAAAAAAATTGTTTGCCAAACATTAAAATTCACACTTTATCATAAGCTCTATAACTGAAAACAGCCCTACAAAACTGATCAACAACAATTTAAAAACAACATTTAAAAAAAAAAGCATCATGACTTTTGCTATAAGCTTTTGAGCACAAGAAAAGTGCTCCTTAAACAACATTTTTTTTTTTTTTTCGCCAAAAATTGTATCAGAGTTTTTGATTTATACATAAAATAAAAGATTTAAAATGTTACAAGCAACTTCTTGGAAAGACAGCACCAGTAGTAGACCCCCTTGCATTTTCACAGAATGAAGTAGTTGGCCTGCCTAAAGTATTTACATAAGTTAGCTTAATATCTTGCAATCTTATTCCATTACATGGATTGCTCGAACTGCATCGGAACGTCATCGCTGCCTGTGTCGATGACGTTCCCTTTATGTTCCGGAACGTCACTTGGCTCACTCTCACCCCCGAACTCTGTATATGTGACAAAACATTGATCAGATCGATCAGTGTAACATGTGAACGTGTGTAAATTAATAATGTACCTGACGAGGACAACTGGTGTCAGGGCAGTACTTTTGATCAATGATCATGGGATTAGCAACATTCCTCATTATGAGATTTCTAAAGACAATGTTCTTTGCGTAGCCATTGCTTGGCCTTGCCCACGACTTCACTCTTACACCGTTTTGCGTCTTTGTAAAGACAGAATTCGTCAGTGTCACATTTTGGACTCCCTCTTCGTTCAAGCTGTCGCCTAAGCTTCCAATGCTGATCGTTAATACAGATTAGACAATTACATTAATATGTGTCCACGTTGAGCGGACTAAACATAATTAATATTATTAGTACCTAATTCCATGTCCAGGCCCACATCCAATTTGCTCCATCCATACGTTCATGGATCCAGCACCAATGGATATACAGTCGTCCCCTGTTCTAATGGTGCTGCTCTTTATCGTAACTCCCCTAGACGACATGATGTGGATGCCATCCGTGTTAGGGCTTCCACTCGGTGCAATAATCTTCACGTTCTGGATTTTGATGTTGCTGCTATGGTTAATGGCAATGTGGATCGTCTGGCTATTGAACGATGTCAAGCCACTAACGACCACATTGCTGCACCATTGGAACGATAATGCCTGAAATTTCAAAATAAATCATTTCATTCATAATTGAAATACTATTCAATCACGACAACATTGGCCGATTTTGATCAATTCTTTTGAAATTGGTGAACATTGTCAACTAGTCATAATTAATTTTGACTAGTTGAACGCGAAAGAATGGTCAAAATTAGCCAATGAATATAATTAGCTTACTCTTGCTCCGCTCGGACATCTATTATTGCTCCTCCGACACGACCAAAACTTTGATCCTTTAGCATCAATTGTTCCTCCGGTCACGGTCAACCTGCTAACTTTATAAAACAAGATCCAAAACTCAGAGTTGGCAATAATGTTGTAGTTACTAGGAGCAATAATAGTCCCACTAATTTCAAACAAAATTCTGTTCCTGCACGGTCCGGTAAACGATACTGATCTAATCACGAACGTGCCAGATGGAACAGACACTGCAGCCGGTGTAACCGAGCTGCACGCGGCCTTCCAAGCACGGAGGAAGGCCAAAGTCGAGTCGGTTTTTCCGTCGCCTTTGGCCCCGAAGGTTGCTACATTGTAGGCTAAAGAAGAGGAAAATTGCAAAACAATCAAGACAAACAAAAATGTCACTAAATTAGGCATGTTTTCGAATGCTGGGAGGGAAAAATGTGATGAAAATTCAGATTACGTGAAAAAATGTGATGAAAATTAAGATTACGTGAAAAAATATGATGAGATGTGAGATTATATATAGTGTGATTGGAATAATTAATTGATGCATTTGGTCAGCGATTAATGTGGAAAATCCAAGTGAGTTAGATCTCAAATTCACGTGGTGGTGTACTAGGGCATGTACGGTGACATGTTGTGATGAATTCTTGGGATAAGAGAAGTTAAATCTGCTAAAATTATGGATAATTATTGATTAGTCACAGAGGAATTTAATTCCATGATCTAAACACCATGTGATCACTCATTTAATTAGCAAGAATCTTCAATGAATCAGACTTCTTATTGGTATGTGAATATACAAACCTTAGAAAAAATTAACTTTTGCGCCAAAAGTTCTGTTCAAACGACGTCTATTTCAAGTATCTGCAGACTATTTTGGATTAATTTGAAAGTTTATTTTTCCTAAAAGAAAAAAGAAAAAGAGGAATAAATATTGTTTATAGCAATTGATAGATATATAGGTAGGTGCCCAGAACCCAAAAAGAATCAAATTTGATGCAGAAAGTGGCAAGAATGAAGGTCAAATTGTAACAAATTGAGAGTGGAATAAAGAATAGTGATAGTTGAAAAAAGAAATGTAAAAGAGGCAGATGATGAGCAGTAAGCATGTGCAAGAGAATGCAGAAATTAATTTAGTTATAATTAATAAAGAAAAGTTTGAAATAACGATATGTGCTTTGGCTTATAACGTGACGACTACTGCATAGCCGGTGTCTCTGTTTCAAAACTATTTTAATTTGTTTTAACACAAAAATGGTGCCTTTAAAATATTTGATTTCGTCTTTGATACATTGAAAATCAGTGGATAGAGGACAAATTCTAAGATTAAATGTAACAATCAATTTAAAGTATGATCAATTTTCAATTTGTAATTTAAATTATATTTTTTTATTTGTTTGCATTTTGAAGTTTAAGAGTTTCTCAAAATGTAATATATACATATTTTCAAACGGTTTTTCTGTTGTTGGGAAGACACTTTTTCTATGTTGACCCAAAGAAATGCATCTCATGTGAAATGCATGTGTTTCAGAAGGATAAAAACAACTTGATGTATGATCGTTTTTCAATTTGCAATTTGAAGTATAATTTTTTTTTTTTTTCCAATTTGAAGCCTAAACTTTTTTTAAAATGACAGATTTTGTCCTTATGAAAATCATGTGCTGTGCATTTCATCGGAAAAATTGTTGAGAAAAAGTTTAGATTGAAATTTGATAAACTATCCAACTTAATTAGGATACAATGAGATCAAATATAATTACATTGCAAATTGAAAAACAATCATACTTTAGCTTGATTTTTTCATTTAACCCAAAATTCTATAAGAAAACCACCTTATATTATACCTTTATGTTATATTAGTCATACTTTTTAGGGTTTAGTTGTACCTTAACATATTTTTAGACATCTATTAATACATTTCATACATTTTACTTATATTAGTCATACATTTAAGTTATTTTAGTCATACCTTTTAGTTATGTTAGTTGTACCTTTATATATTATATAAATGTATGACTAATACCACATAAATGTATATATGTATAAATTGTGCCAAAGTTAAGGTTTTTTGTGCTGAAATTAGGATTTTTTTAAGTTAACTATTACCTAAAAGTATGACTAATATAACATGTAATTGTCAAAAACTTTTATATAATTGTTTCAAAGATATATATAGGCATTGTGTATTCAATCAAGTTTCAATCCTACTGCTCAAAATAATAATCATTGTTTGAAGTGGATTTAAAATTTTTTAAGGTAAAACTTTTGATTATGCCAAATAATTTTTGAATTTTTTTTATAAATAACTTTTTTATATTGAATTTCAAGTATCTTGAAACATTTTTGTCCCTGATATAATCGAAAAGTTGAACTATCATGTATATCTAAAAATATTATATCAATATAAATCAAAGCTTTAATGAAAAAAGAAAAGCAGATGACTGTTGTTCAGCAAACAGCACATACGACGCTGAAGAACGTTGTTTTCTATTTATCTCTATTTTCTTCTTCTTTTTTCGATGGCTTTCTATTTATCTCAATTTTCTTTTTCTTTTTTAATGGCTGCATATAATCAGAGATTTTGGGTTCTCTAAAAAAGCTTTGGAGTCATCAAAAAATCTTCTTCTTTTTTCAACGATTGCATATGATCAGAGATTTGAGATTCTCCACAAATCTACCAATACAAAATAATTGAAGATTGTTGTGTAGTTTCACTCCTAATAATTTGGTTGGACAATAAAATTTGTCTTTTAGTTTGTGTAACAATGGTTGTGTGAATTGTGAATAAAAAGAAAAGAAATAGACGGGCTGTACGGAGGAGAAAAAAGAAAAGGATAGAATGTGGCAATAGAAGCTAGAATAGATTTTCAAAAAGGAAAATAAAAATTAAAAAAAAAAAAACAATAATGAGGATATATTGAGATTTTATTTGTATAATGGTTGTATTGAGATTTTTTTTTTGGCTGTATATAGAACCGCCCATTTTATAATTGTCAGGTTTATTTGGGTAATTGGGCATTGGGCCCACATTGTAAGGGCGGCCTTTTAAGGATGAAAGAAGATTCAAGTTTGCCTATACACATTCATTACTCTTTTATTGCTCACTCAAAATCATATTTATGTATGACAACATGAAACAAATAAATGATAAAATGTAAAACTCTCATACTACAATTTCCTTTAATTCATACATCTAATTGATTCCCAGCAACTTTCATCAAACAAATAATAAATGAAAAGAAAAAGGTATTAAATTAATATTATGAAAGTATTACACAAGGCCTAAATTATTGGTTCCATGGTAACTATTTGTAGCTAGTATATGCAAGGCCAGGTGAACTAAATAACATGAATGGCACCACCACAGGCTCAAGCAAACTAAACCCTAATTGTTTGTGTCATCATCTAGCTTCTATGTTTGGATATAATCATTTCTTAAATTCGAAATCTGCGACTTTTGAAATTGCTAAATTTTCTCTTATCCTGACCTACTCTAATTTGTACGAATTTGAAATTCAGTCATTTTAAACGTTTGTCTTTCAATCCAAACACAAGCTAAATTTTTCTCTCAATTCAAACAGCTCGATGGGTCGATCCGACCCGAAGCTGAGCCGGCGGCATTCGAGCACGATGATCGAGCCGGCTTGTTTCGATAAGTTAAATTAACGTTTTTGAGCCGGATTCCTCGACAGGGATTTGCTTTACTACAGTCAAATCTCACAGCCACTTCTGTTGCTGAAGTACCTTTAATATCTTGGTAGGTGATATCACTAATCCTCACTCCTGATACCTGTGCCCAAACACAATAAACACCACGATTTATGACTTGATTAAAATCATATATCAATTTTTGGAAATATATTGTATCATAGGGCAATAATCTAATAAAATAAAATAAGAGATTGGAACATTAAAGACAGATGGGGGTTTCAAATAAGAGAACAAGATTAATTAAATAGAAAAAAAATAATTAAAAGAGAATTAAAATTGGACCTGTCCTGGGCAGTTTTTGTTATTGGGGCAGTAATTTTGGTCAATTAAAATAGGGTTTTTGACATCATTCATAAAAGCAGGTCCAAATAGAACATTTTTGACAAACCCTTTGCTTGGCCTCCCCCATGTCTTAATCCTCACACCATTTTGTGTGTTCCTAAATGTCACACTTTTAACTGTCACATTTTGTACACCAGCTTCTTCATAATCCTTGCCCAGGCTACCAATGCTGCATCAAAAATTAAAATAAATTTTTTTTTTAAAATCCTATAGAAGAAAGAAAAATCACATTCGAATTAAGCCCCCAATTGACAAAAAATCACCTGATGCCATGGCCCGGCCCGCAAACGACATTTTCGATCCACAAATTGGTGGTGCCCGGCCCGATCGAGACACAGTCATCTCCAGTACTGATTTTAGAATTCAAAATGGATATGAAGGTTGATAGTTGGACATGAATTCCATCAGTATTGGGACTATTTCCTGAGGCCAAAACATTGACTCCTTGCAACCTCACATTTTGGCATCCATTTATCACAATGTGGAACATTTTGCTATTTAGTGATCTTAATCCAGTTATTACCATATTCTTGGACTTGGAAATCCCCAATGTCTGCATATAAAACTCAATCCATCAACAAATTCACTATATATCATAAAATTTTCATGTCCAATTTATTTTCGAAGTTTGCTCAAATTAACAATGTAACAAAATTATCAATATTATGCGCGAGAAATATTAGATTAAAATATACATGAGATTAGAATTTTAGTAACCGCGACCCTCCACTTCCTCACTAACCTCAAATTAGTTAATAATTATTGCTATAGCAGTTATTTCTTTACATCACTTGATATTCCACACAAAAAGACCTTGAATTTCAATCAAATACCATAACCAAAAATAATTTCCATGCTTGAATTTGAGCTCTTTACACCATAATCTTGAATGAAAGAGTTCATTATCCAAATTACCTATTAAATTAGGCGCAGAAACTTTTTAAAATTTTGAAATTTTGGTCAATTTTAGCCCAATTTGCACAATTAGGTAAAATCTCACTTGACCCTTAATTTTGGCATTTTCGAGAAAAAACAATATAAGATAGACTTATAAACATCGTGTGACGAATTTAATTTTGAGGTTACAAATCGTACCGTGGCACCACTTGGACAATTTTTTCGTGATCTCTTGCATGCCCACAAGGCCGCACCCTGACCGTCTAGGGTTCCGCCACGGACGGAAACTCCGTCGGCCCCTTCAAAGAGCAGCCAATCACCGGTGTTTCCGATGGCGTTGTAGTCTGACGGAGCCACGAGAGTGCCATCGATGAAGATGGTGATAGCTTTGTTATTGCATGGACCTTTGAAGTGTACGTTTTTGAGGAAGAATCTGCCTTGTGGCACGTAGATTGTGGAGGGCTTTGTGGAGCCACAAGCTTTAGACCATGCTTTGGACAGTGCAGATGTGGAGTCACTTTTGCCATCTGGCTTTGCTCCTAAATCCAACACATTGTATGTGGTTGTAATGCCCAATAATGGGTGGAAAAAGATGGGCAAAATGAGCAAAAAAATAATTGATATGGGCTTTGCCATTTGATGAGTTACTAGGGTTTGGGGGTGGGGTGGATAATGGGAGAGTTGGGAGGTGATGATGACAGTGAGAGGTTGAGGAATTTTGGAGGGTAATTTATAGTGGAATTTGAATGCAAGAAAGTGGGGTGGGGTGGCCGTTTAGAGGTTGAAATGGAAAGAGGAAATTAAAGCAACTTTTTAATTTAGCAAATTAAAGGAAGCATCAACCAACCTTATGTTGTCATGCATTTAACAGAAAATGGGGTTGCTTAGGACATATATCTATATAAAAAAAATTGATGGTTATATATAGAGTAGTAATTAAAGGATGTGAAAGTTTAATCAAGTATAATATTTATCAGACTATTTTCACTCATAAAATAATGATATTTTGATTTGAAATTAATTAGTGCGACACATCAATGGTGAACATATTATAACTTTGTGTTTACGGTGCTCACTCTATGTTAAATTAAATATTTTAGGTTTTATACTTATTATGTGAAATATAAATTTCAATTTTTATGTAAAAATTCAATTTCCTTTGACTAATTCATTTTAATGGTTGAAATGTATTTTTATTTCTATTAAAGAAAATTAACGTATTTTAAATTAATATATGACTGTTAATCTGCTAAGGATATCAGTGAATCGGACCCAAAAAACTTGAAATTAGGATTTCACAAATATTATATGTACAATTTAAGTCAAATTGGGTCACACTCTCTAAATTACTAGACAAAATAGATAATAAACTCAATCTTTAAAATATTTCTTTTCACTTTGAAACTTAATGATATTTTTCTTTCAATACTATAATCCTTTTTCTATTACAGTTTTTATTTTTTAATCAATTTGTAATGCACGTGTGGGACTGAGAAAGTGTGATAAGAGGAATCAAACCAAACTCAAACTAACTTGCATTACTTCCATAAGCAAATTTTATCCAATGGAAATTCAAAATTTTGTTATTATTAATTTTCAAAGTAAGAAAAGAAAAGAAAAATTACAATATAAAACGTAAATTAACATAAAACAGCTGAAACAACCAAGTTTCCTTGACGTTGCTTTACAAATAATGTAATAATCCTCAAATTAATTTGAAATGTTGCTTTACGTTGCTTTACAAATTACGTTGCTTTACGTTGCTTTGCAAATTACGTAATAATCCTCTCACGACTTTAATAATCTTCATCATATTTCCTTATTAAAATCCCAAATTAATTGGAAATGATAAGTGCAGTTCTAACGGATATATAAGAGTATCTAATATAAGAGTATCTTTCACCGTTGACACCATTTTTTCACCAAATCCCATTTTTGGTGATGAAAAAATGGGTTTATCTCCCACCAGTAGCACACAATTTCCTTATTTCACTATTTATGATGAAAAAATAGTGTATTTGATCTCCCACCTATTTCATCAAATCTTCCATCAAATAATAAAATACTAATATATCACCATTTCACCATATTGCACAATTTATAAAAATATAATTTGGTTTGGTCTCCCATGGTATTTCACCAAATATATTACAAAATTATAAATTTAATGTTAATCATAATTTTGGTCTATTTTATTTCCAAAATATTGATTATAGATCTAATTTTAAATATTAATTTTCTTAACTATATAATTTCAACAATGATGATAAATTTCAAAAAACTATTTCAACATGAAAGCAAATTAACTTAAATTATAATACATATAATTAAATCACACATAAACAATAAATTCATAAATTATTGCATAAAACATTACAACATAAATTAATTATAAAAACATTACAACATGATAACGTTATAATATGAAAGAAAATTAACTCAAATAAATAACGTTACAACATATATTAATCTAAAATCATAAAAAAAAATCTCATTCACCATTATCATCATCATCTTCAACATCATCGATATGACCACGTTTGCCCCACAAATGTGCTACCAATCTTCTTTTTAGTTCATTATACTTTCCTTAATTTATCAAATTTCGATGTCGACCAAGAAAACTAACATAATTCGTATTATTAAAATCTCTTGAAAACTCAGCAAACGGGATAGTGGGTGAACTTTCATAGTCGAAGTTGACGTTTTGATATCCACTACGTTCTTCCTCGACTATCATATTGTGCATAATAATGCATGCAAACATGACTTCATGTAAGTCTTTCTTCTTCCAAAATCGAGCCGTTCCTCTAATAATTACAAACCGAGCTTGAAGAACTCTAAATGCTCGTTCTACATCTTTGTGATACGATTCATGCTTTTGTATGAAATAGTTTTCTTTGACACATTTGAACATATTAATGACTTGTACTAAAGTTGACCATTTAGGATAAATACCGTCAGCTAGATAATAACCGACATTATAATTCTTACCTTTAATCGAATAATTAACTGGTATAGATGTACCATTGGTCAATGCTTGAAATAAAATCGATTTTTGTAGGACATTAACATCATTATTTGTACCTGGGAGGTCAAAAAATGCATGCCATATCCAAGTATCATGCGACACTACTGCTTCAAGTATGATAATGCACTTCTTGTTGCGTCTACGGTATGCCCCTGCATGAGCTATTGGACAATTCTTCCACTCCCAGTGCATGCAATCTAGACTCCCCAACATCCCAGGAAAACCACGAGATTCTGCAACTTGTAACAACTTTGCAATGTCTTCCGCATTTGGATTTCTTAGATAAATTTCACCAAATACCGTGACGATATCTCGGCAAAATTCTTAAACAAATCTAATTAAAGTTGACTCACCAATCCGAAAATATTTATCAAATGAATCAGTAGAAGTACCATAAGCAAGAAATTGGATAGATGCACACATTTTTTGATAGGAAGTAAAACTTTGTCGTCCTGTAATGTCGTAGGATTTCTTCCATGAATTAGAATGGTCTTTTAAACCCCTTCTAATTTGTTGAAATAATTCACGACTCATTCGAAATCGGCTGTGAAATTGTGCACCATATGTGGGACTTTCACCAAAGTAGCCACTTTTGAGTTAGACTGCACCAGCTTCTCTTCCACGATGTTTATATTCATGGCCAACAACGGCCCGGCCCCAATTACCATGAGATTGCGATAAATAATATTGTTGCATCATTTGTTGTTGTTGGATGATATGATTCCATTGGTTTGTGTTACTTGTTTGAATATCAAACTCGTTTGAAGAATCTTCAAGATTAGATTCATTGTTGGATGAAGATGATGAAGATGAGGATTGATTTGGAATATGGTGAGATGGTCCAACTTCGTAACTCATTGTGTTACTTGAACTAGGAAGATGCGATTAATTATCTATGGTTGATGAGTAATGTTACTACTTTATATTATTTATAGACATATTACTTGAATGTACATGAGAAACTTATCTATAAATTAATCGTATCACAACCAAGAGGCCATGTTACTTATCGACAGAAAGCATAGTATTTGCAGGCTTTGCATTGATAAATGAAAAGACACTCAAGTGGCCATGTTACATAGCATAGTGTTTGCAGGCTTTGCATTGATAAATGAAAAGACATCCAAGCATGAGTGCCCATGTTCACACTCTCAAGAGGGCATATTTTCCATACTATCACCATTCACTATTTGCGACAGGTGTTTCTTCCAATTAATTACTCTAGCAATTAAAGTTCAGATTCGAGGTTTTTATTATTAAAAAAACAATATATATTTTTAAATCAAATTGAAGATAACTTTATTATATAAATTTCAAATTCAGATATGTACATATATACATATATAATAATGAAAATTAAATGGAGTTTATAAAAGAGACAGTTTGGGCCACCTCAACTTTTGGGTTTCTTAAAATATATTACTTTCTTCATTTATCTCAAAATAAAAATAAAAAATCGTATTTTTATAATTATTTTTCTATAATCAAAGTAAAAATTGTTTCCTATAAGGATTTTTAGGAAATGTGAGTAATACTAATATAAGGATTTTTAGGAAATGTGAATAATACTAATTTACCGTAAAATATGTAGAAGAATCATTTATCATAATCATGGGTAGAAGAGTTAGTTTCCTTATAAAAATGAGTTTAAAAAATAATCCTTGGCCCTTTCTTGAAATATATATTATATAATATATCATAATCACATTGTTGTCAGTGTCCATGTTCACACCCATATTACATAATGCAGAAAACATAGTGTTTTGTCATTTCATTGATAAATGAAAAGAGACCCACTATAATATATATATATATATATATATATATATGATTGAATGTATCATGTTATTTCTCACTCAAAATCGTACTCTCATCACATTTTACTTCTAGTTAAATAATATTAGTAATTTTCTAAAAAATGAGTCAAAGAGGTCTTGGATTTAAGGTACTTGAGGATGAGATTCTTTGTAATGCATATGTACATCATTCATCTGATAGTGCGATTGAGACATATTAGAGCAAAAATGATTTGTGGTCGAAAATAGAGAGCTACTACAACCATGAAGCTGTTGATGTAAACAAATTTGAGCGTAGAAACATAAGATCATTATGTTCTTAATTCGAGAAAATAACTTCTTCGTGCTCATTGTTCCGGGCAGCACTTATTCAAATTACAGCTCGAAATCAGAGTGGTGGCAATGCTGAAAGCATGGTAAGTATATGCCTTATTAATACTTAAAAATAGTTTATTAGAATTTATTCTCATTAAACATTTTTATTACTCATTTTTACAGCTTGCAGAGGCCAAAGAACTATATATCATCAAAGAACCAAAAAATCAACCATTTAAGTTCGATCATACTTGAAAAATATTAAAATACCACGTGAAATGGTCTGAACCTATTCAGTCGAATAGTATATCATCTCCTCTTAGAGACGGTACATCATCTCCTCTTGGAGATAGTTCGGCATCTCCTCTTGGATATAGTGACTCACTGGAGAGACCAATTGGAATGAAAGCAGCGAAGGCAAAAAGAAGACTTTCAAAGGAAAAAGATCCTATGTGGCAGGAAATGATGAGCAGTGTTGGAAAGAGCCAAGATCTTATGCAAAAGCAGCATGAAGAGTACTTAAATATCCAGAAAAAAAGAGAAAGCAGAAAAAAATAGACATGAAGGAAAAAAAAACTAAAATTAAAGGCTGATGAACAAGATATGGAGGTTATGAAAAAGGATTTGAGTAATCTCACACCTTTTAGTAAATAATTCTGGAGTAATAAGAAACAAGCCATCATTGATCACGAAAACGGGTCACGTGCTACTAGGAGTTTGAATTTTAGTGAAGGGGAAAGTGGAGGACATGATGAAAATGTTTATATCCCGGAGTCTCCAAACAACAACACATAATGCAATTATGGTGAACTTACTGGTGATGATCATTTCTCTAATTTGAACTATGACAGTCAAGACTATTAATTGGAGAAAATAAGAGGTACTCTTTCCTTAGTAGGCCAAACAAGGTTTTAACGAAGCCCCTTTAAATCAACATTCTTTGGCAAAAAAAAAGCAAGATTATTAAGTAGTTTATGAGTTTTTCATTTATGTAATTTATCTTTTAGTTTATTATGTTACTCAAATGTATTATGTTTTTGTTCATTTATGATAGTAAATGTATTTATCGTTTTAATCTATAATTTATTTTGGCTAAATATATTTATATTAATTAATTAATTAATAATAATAAATATATTTATTTATTGAAAAACAAATTCATTAACCAACATTAATATATTTACAAAGAATATGTTAATAAGTTGGTAATCACATGAAATTAATTAATATAATCATTTTATATGTTAATTAAAAAATGGTGGTGATTATACCAAATCCTATATTTGATAGGAAAAATAGGATTTGGTGAAAATTATGTTAAAATGGTGGTAAGGTGGGAGATTAAAATTCCTTCACCAAAAAATTTGGTAAAAATATAAGATTTGAAATTTTGGTGATATAGGGTTTGACCAAGATGGGAGATTAAACCCAAATCACCATAATTTTAGGTATAATGGTAATATGGTGATTTAGTTTGGAAGATTAAAAACACCTAAATTGAATGTAAAATATAAGATTTGTGTAATGGTGGGAGATGCCCTAACTTATGCAAGGTAACTTATATTTATAATTGTTACAATACCTATGTATCTATATATAACT
Organism: Scutellaria barbata; assembly: GCA_028654395.1. NCBI lineage: Eukaryota > Viridiplantae > Streptophyta > Magnoliopsida > Lamiales > Lamiaceae > Scutellaria > Scutellaria barbata. The sequence goes on from CM053652.1 coordinate 5,582,299, forward strand.
TTTTAATAATAAAATTGTAATTTAGTCCTTGCACGTTTATATGGGTTAATTACTACAAAACAACCACAAATTTTAACTTAGATTTCATTTTCAGTATGTCCTTTAAAATTTAATATCTCAAATCATCATCTTTAATTTTCAATGCACTAAATAGCCAACAACTCTACTTACTTAAAGGATGAAAGTTCAAATCTAACCATTAGCAATTGGATATATAACGAAAGCTATACTTTTTTCCTTTCAATTTTTTTTTAAATTTTTTTACTTGTAGAAGTGTATACGTATTTAATTATTAGTATATTTTTGGAAGAGGTATCTAAATAATATTGTTATATAAGATGAGTCATACGCTTTAGGAGATGAGATCACCAAAATAAATTGAATGATGGGGCAATAAAAGGTAACTAAGTATTCCATAGTTGCTTGCAAGTCAACTATGGATGGAAAAACAAGAAAATAGGGGAATTCACGTGTGATTCATATAAAGTTTATATAGGTGACCTCATCATGGCTTTATTCCAATTAACAAAACAATACTATGATTCATTAATGCCCTCGTAAGAATTAATATTATCCTTTAATAATGCTGAATATACGTACAAAATAACGTCTTTTTAAAATATATAAATATAAATATAAATAATATTCTTGTCCGGTTGTTCCACAATCTAAGATATATATTAGGGCAATGTTTTGATTCGTTGTCTATAATAAAACTTCAACTATATTTTGGTTCAGCGTAGTGAATTTCGGTATCTTATTGTATGTCTAAAAAGAGATAATCTAGGGGAATTTTTTTGGAAAAGATAAAATATCATGAACACAATAACTTATAAAAATTAGTTCACGAGACAGAGTCTTATTTTTCAAAACTTTAATCCATGTTTAAAAAAAAAAAATCAAATTCACTATCACAAGTTAATCTCTATTCGTAGAAATATTTGGTCTGATTGATCAATCTCATGAAATTAAATTTGTAAGATGGTTTATAATTCTCTAAAAATTCTACAACTATAAAAGTGATACGAGTGTTAGCTCTGAAAACCACGAGTCTTGTAGCTCAATTGATATCTCACCTTTATAAAGATGCAGATTGTGATGAATAAAGTTCAAACCCGAGTCACGCAATTTTTTTAATTCTTATTGTTCCACTCCCCCAAATTCATTAAAAAAAAAGTGTTAGCTCAGAAAAACTTGTGCTCTCCAAAACTGATATGAAGATGGCCCAAGAAACAAGTCCAACTGAATTAGAAGCAAACGAGATCCAAGTCAATAATAGGTGTCCATCACAACGTGTGCCCATCCAGCTGACAGAAGGTCCATAAAGGAAGCTCAAGCCCAATGGATAGGGATGTTTGGAACGGTTTTAGTGGGTTTGAGAAAATCTTAATTTTAAAATCTGAATTTTATAATAAAAGTGAATAGTAAAAATATATGTTTGTTTGAAAATTTAGTAGAATATGATTATATTATAAATGTCAAATCGATGATGGAAATGATGTGTTGATATAATATTTTATTGTGAAAATATGAGTTGATGTGATATTTTTTTTATAAAAAAATATATTTAATAATGATTGATGATTGTAATATAGATAGTAATGATTATATTCGGATTTTGTAATCCAAATTTAAATATAGAAACAAACATACATTGAGATTTTAAAGTCCAAAATCCTGTCATGTCAAATTCCTTCCAAACATAATTAGGGTCTTTATAGTGAACTAACAATGTACTTATGTGATGCACGATTTGTCATATACGATTTATTAATTTTAAAATTTTAATAATATAATATAATAATATTATCTTAAGGTAAATATATAGAATTTAGATATTTTATCTTTAATTTATGTCATTTTAAATAATATTATAATTTTGGAATGCAATACAAATGTGTATATATATATATATGTGTGTGTGTTAACCAACGAATTAAAAAATCTATATTAGAAATAGGAGGTTGTTAAATAACCACCAATTTTGTACATCTATTAATATTATAAATTAAATCAATTTAAATTAATTTTAGTACCAACAAACACTTATTATATCAGATGTTAAACGGTAGCTGTTTTTAAAAAAACATTTTAACTCCTAAAAATATGTTATACATGTTGCAGTCAATGTAGATGTAATGATAAATATAATATGAGTAGGTCTTGTGTGAGACCGTCTCACGGATCCCATTCCGTGAGACGGGTCGGGTCGAACATAATAATTAAGTAATATTTTTGTGTGTATTAGGTAATACTTTTCTATATTTCAGGTAATACTTTGTATTATATTATTTAGTATATATACAAAATACAAAAGTATTATATGATATATAGAAAAATATTACATAATATACACAAAAGTATTACATGTTGTACGAGGAGAAGAGAGCACCTAGAAACCTAAGATCCGCGTGTTTTTTAATACCCAACCCGACCCAATTCGGGTCATATATCCTATAATATAAAAGTATTACCTGATACACATAAAAGTATTACCCGATACATATAAAAGTATTACATATTTTCTTATAATCTGACTCAACTTAAAACAAAAGTATTACCTAATATATATAAAAGTATTACCTGATACACACAAAAGTATTACATATTTTTCGTACGGTCCAACTCAACTCAAAACACATCTTATAATATAAAGTATTACCTAATATATGGAAAAATATTACATAATACACGCAAAAGTATTACATAATTCCTTATGTTCGACCCGATCCGACCCGACTCGTCTCACAACATGGGATCCATGAGACGGTCTCACCCAAAACTTTGTCATATAATATTATATTTTTTGATTTTATACTTAATAGATTTTATTAAAAAGTTATTGATAAATAAACAAAATTATAATTATAATTTTTTGATTTTATACTTACATTCCCGAACCTGTCTAACAACCTCGTCAAAATTAAAATACAAAATAAAAATGATAATAAATAAATTACAAATATAAATGGTAAAATAGATTCATCATACAGTAAAATAAAGTTTCAATAAATAAAATATTTAATTTAAAATTATGATTTTTTTTTAATTTGCTTTAAAAATACATTCACTCACTTCGACCCCACTTCCTATCATAATTATATATACAAAATAAAAATGACAATCAAGTCTAAATAATAAAACTGATGAATTAGATATATCATAGATTAAAATAAAATTTAAAATGAAAACTATTTAATTTAAAGATTATGATATATATGAAATAAAGAAAAAAGAAAAAACCTACCAATAGATCATGGCCAAACCTAGAAAACCCCACACTTCTTAAAAGGATAAATCATTTTATTTTAGATTTTTTTAATTCTTATTTTTTTTTTCCATTTATAGTTTGTTAATTTGGAAAGGAAAATTAGTTATGATATTTTTATTTGTAATCTTCAGATAAAGAAATTGTCTTTTCAACCCTTATTCTAAAAAGTAGATATAAAAAACTCAGATCATCATCTTGTAGGATAAGTTTGATCTCATTTAGTAAAAAGAACAATATTACTTTATTGTGCAAGAATATTCTCTCTACACGTTGGAAAATGAATATTCTCTTTGTCTCTCACTATTAATTGGAGTATTTTATAATTATGGTTACTATTTAAGGCTTGTGATCTTTTGTAATTTCATAATCATAGTAAACTATATTTATGGTAGAATTTGTGATGAGATTCTCCAACACCAAATTCTTTATTTTATATTTTATATTGATGTTTTTTCGATATTTTAAAATAATCACTACATATTAAGTGTCAAATATGACATTACCAATTTACACATGACATTTTAAAATAATCCTCATACATTAAGTGTAAAAGATGACATCATCAATTTACACATTACATAAATTAAAAGTAATAAAATACAAGATAAAATACCAATTTGAAATAGAGGATCCAATTCGCCCCAAGACTCATGGGAAAGAAACAATTAACAATTTATGAAACATGGAAACACGACGTATTTTCAATGCATATTAAATGGGTAACTATTTATAGATATAGCAAGAATATAGAACGTAGATAGCCAAATCAACAAGCCATATAAGGCACCACATGCTCTTTTTCTTTTATTTTTCTAACATAAAAGGATTATTAAAATATCTTCCCATAGTACTTTATATACGAAAAAATAAATCATAATTTATCACTAGTTTCTATTTATAGTTTCCTTAAAACCCAATTTTTTTTTTTTGTACAATTTATCTTAATCCCTATAAGCAGCTACTGGGCTTGACAACCCCTTCCACAGTTGCTCTGGCATTGACACAAGTAGCAGAAGCTGGTTTGTCTCTATAGCTTAGATTAACTTCATCCACTCTAATTCCACTACATGGCTTTGTTTTACTACAATCAAAATTTAATGCAACTTGTGTACTTGATGTTCCATGAATATCATCATATGTCACGTCGCTAATTTTCACACCTGATGCCTGTGATAAAAATTAAAAAGAAAATTATTTTACTATATCGCTTCAACTTATAATTCAGAGGTGTTCATGTTATATATCATACCTGATAATTTTGGTCATGGCTGGGACAGTAATTTTGGTCGATAATAATTGGGTTTTCGACATTAATCATAACAATATGCTGGAAAAGAATATTTCGAACAAATCCATTGCTAGGTCGTGCCCATGTCTTCACTCTCACACCATTTTCAGTTCCGGAGAATGTAACCGTTTTAACCGTCACATTTTGCACTCCAGCTTCGTTCAATTCCCAACCTAGACTTCCAATGCTGTAAATAAAAAAAATAAAAAAATTATCATGGTCAATATAATTAAGAACACCTTTTATATATTAATATGATTTCAACCTTTCATTTTTGAGAAATTTAATAGTTAATGTTTTGATGTATAAAATTACTAATGTGGATTGTGGGCATAGAGTGGATGTATCAGCCATATATGCATGTGAATGTGATTGAACCATGTGCATGCGATTTGAACTCCATATAATCAGAAGTCAATATCTAAACACATTAGTTTAATTCTTTATTATCTCTAATTAACAAATCAAGCACTAAAATTCATGAGCACTTATAAATCTGGAAGTTTATATATCACGAATATTTTACTCACTCCAATCCAATTTAAATATAATTTTACAGGCTCCATTTGATTCCCAATTATGAGTGATCCTTTTATACTTTTATACACTTTATTTCAAGATAGATTCGTTAAAATTTAATATTCCTTAAATTCTAATAAAATTCTAAAACGACATTTAAACTAGTCTCACCTTATACCATGGCCGGGGCCACATGCAAGATTTTCGATCCACAAGTTGGAGGCACCTGGGCCGATAGAGACAGTCATCGCCGGTGCCAACATGAGAGTTCATAATAGTAACGTCCGACGACTGCTGCACATGAACTCCGTCTGTGTTGGGGCTATTCTCCGGAGCCGAGATTTTCATGTTGATGAGATAGACATTATGATTAAAAGAAAAGCAACAGATACAGGATAATGAAACAGTTAAACCAGCAGCCATTCTGGGAAAACTTTCAGAGGTGTTTTCTATATATATTAAAGATGATAGATCACAATAGAGACATGTAGCCTATTTATAAGAGCTAGATAGAGATGACAACCAGACAACGACTATAAGAGCAAAGATAAAAATAAACATGGTACAAGATCATAATGATCCACCAATTACAAACATTGACGAATTATAGGTTGTCAAGTGTTCCTATCCCAATTCATTGTGAGCTGTCCAAGGTGGTCCCTTTTCTGCTATGGCTCTGCATTCATTAGTTTATGTGTGCACCTTTTGTCCTTTGCTTCTGTCAATGCAAACACCAATCATCTTCTTCCATCTGTGGTGATCAAGTTGGCATTGATCAATTGATTCTTCATTCTTTGCTGTCAAGGTTGTGCATAGTTTTCCATCTTGAGTTTTTGGCATGTCACCAAAATTAATATTGCTTTTAACATTCCCCCTCAATTCATGTGGGGCTAAAGAATGTATGAACAACTTGTCTCTTAGCCTCACAAAAAATTGCCTACTCAAGGCTTTAGTAAAAATATGAGCTACCTGATCTTGAGTAGGTACATGTTGGACTCTCAATTCATCTGTTAAGACTTTGTCTCTAACAAAGTGAAGATCCAATTCAATATGTTTGGTTCTAGCATGTTGTACTGGATTTGATGCCAATGATATCGTGCTCAGGTTGTCAACCCACACAATAGGTATTCTTGTGAGCTTAATCCCAAGTTCTTTCAATAGAGAATCAATCCAAGTTATCTCTGCTGCCACATGTGCCAAACTCTTGTACTCTGCCTCCGTGCTTGATCTTGACACTAAACCTTGTTTCTTTGAACCCCATGATACCAAATTACCGGCATAATAGACACACATTCCTGTTACAGATCTTCTATCATCCAGATCACTAGCCCAATCTGCATCTGAGAAACCTATCAGTTCATCACTCTTACATTTAGTTATGTGAAGACCATAATCCTCAGTTCCATTCAAGTATCTTAAAATTCTCTTCACAGCCTTCCAATGCTCATCAAGTGGATTTGCCATATACTGACACACTTTGTTCACACTAAAAGCTATCTCAGGTCTTGTTAAGGTTACATATTGTAAGGCTCCCAATACACTCCTATAATAGGTTGCATTCTCAACAGGATTTCCATTTGCTCTAGAAAGACCAGGTGATGTAATCATTGGAGTCGCAATTCCCTTGGCTCCTACCATATTTACCTTCTTGAGCAGATCTCTTATATACTTTGTCTGTTTCAAGAACAACCCTTGAGCAGTGCAAGAAACCTCTATTCCCAGAAAATGTTTTACATTACCAAGGTTCTTTAAAGAAAAACTCTTTCCCAACAGTTGTATTGTTGAGTTAACTTCTGCGCTGTCATTTCATGTGATCAGAATGTCATCTACATAGATGAAAAGGTATGTAGTACTCTTAGCATTCCTCTTGTAGAAAAGAGAAGTGTCGGCCCTTGAATTGACAAATCCAAGACTAAGAACAGTGGCTCTAACCTTAAGATACCATGCCCTTGAGGCCTGTTTAAGGCCATATATAGCTTTGTTTAGCCTACAAACCAAGTTAGTCCCCCTCTCAAAACTAGGAGGCTATCTCGTATAAAGAGTTTCTTTCAAATCACCATGTAAGAATGCATTATTGATGTCAAGATGCTGGACAGACCATGAGTTTTGTACTGCAATTGTGAGAATAAGTCTAATAGTAGTGTGCTTGACAATAGGACTGAAGGTATCTTTAAAATCAAAACCAGCACATTGTGTGAAACCTTGTGCAACCAATCTTGCTTTATATCTTGCAATAGAACCATCAGCATTTTTCTTCAATTTAAATACCCATTTACAACCAATGAGGTTCTTTCCCGGTGGAAGATGAGTAAGATCCCACGTATTGTTCTTGTGTAAGGCCTCTACTTCTCTAAGCATGGCAGTGGACCATTCAGGGGATTGAAAAGCTTCATTGTAAGACAAAGGCTCTCTATGAGAAAGAGCAACCACAGAGAAAACTTTGGGTTTCAGGTGGCCTGTTTGTGATCTGGTGAGCATCGGATGCTTGTGAGGATTCTCTGGATCAGATTCAACTTGCTTATTACCTGCAATAGGTAAATCTACAAACAAATGACTAGAATCTAAGCATATATGTAGGATAGAAGATGCATTAGAAGAAAGAGGCGAAGGTGAAACAAGACCAGGAACAGTGGATGAGGTGGTTGGTGGCAGGGATGGTGATTGGGTGGTAGGGATGGTCATTAAGGTAGTGGTGGAAGGAAAGATAAAATTGGAGGGATTTGAAGCTTCAGGTTTGTGATTGAAAAAAATTGGGTAAGAGAATGTATTTTCATCAAAAAACACATGTCTGGTAATCACAACTTTTCCTGAGGGAAGCAAGACCTTGTAGCCCTTATAGGCACTACTGTATCTTATGAAAATGCCAGAATGAGATCGAAACTGGAGTTTATGCTTGTTGGAAGGTCTAAGATGAGGGTAACAGAGACACCCAAAGACTTTGAGATTGCTGTAAGATGGAGTATGGCCATAGAGAGCTTCTAAAGGTGATTTATAAGAGAGTTGCTTAGTTGGCATCCTGTTAATGAGATAAACAGCTGTAATGAAGGCATCATCCCAAAATTTAGAGGGCAAGTTGGCTTGAGATAATAAGGTTAAACCAGTTTCCACTATATGTCTATGTTTTCTCTCAGAAACCCCATTTTGTTGAGGTGTATAAGGACATGAGATTCTATGGAGTATTCCCTGTTCTTGAAAGAATTTAGATAGTCCTATATACTCTCCCCCACCATCTGACTGTATGATCTGGATTTTTGTGTGGAATTGATTTTCAACCAAAGCTTTAAAGTGAAGAAAAGTGGCATAAACTTCTGATTTAGCTTTCAAAAGATAGATCCAGGTGAACTTGGTACAATGATCAATGAAATTCACATAATATTGGAAACCATTTCTGGATTTTATAGGTGATGGTCCCCAAACATCACTATGTATAAGAGAGAAGGGGTGTTGGTATGTAGTTTCAGATGTAGGAAAAAGGTAGCTTATGACTTTTAGATACAGCACAAGAATGACAGAGATGACCAGCATTTTTGATTGAAATAGAAATATTACAACTATCCATGACTTTCCTAACAACATCTAAGGCTGGATGACCAAGCCTTCTATGCCAGACTATGAAGTCTTGACTTTTGGAATACGAAACAGAATGAACTACAGGTTGTGAAATAAGACTAGAACATGAGAAGCTTGATCTGGGTATTTTCTTGGTGGTTGCTGTAATATGTGTTGAGTTAGAGCTTGGCATAGGCTTGTGACTTTGAAGAGTGAAGTGGTATAGGCCATCTTTAACATTCCCTTGAAGAAGAATTTTGTTGCTGGTGAGATCCTTCACAAAACAATGAGAAGGATGAAATTCAAAGAATACTTGATTGTCTTTCGCAAATTGAGACACACTTAGAAGATTTTTGGTTATGCTAGGTACATGCAAGAGATTGTAAAGAACAAAATGCTTAGAATAATGGTCAGATTTTAAAGTAGAGTTACCTATATGAGCAATAGGCACAGCTGAACCATTTCCCATGTACAATTTGTTTCCTCCTTGATATTCAATACCCATATTCAGGTTGCTAAGGTCATTTGACACATGCTTGGTAGCTCCAGTGTCAGGATACCATGATGTTTCAGAACCAACATCAGAAAAATTATATGGAGCTGCTTGAGTGAGGTGTAGACTTGGGTTTCTGAATTGAGAAGAATTTTGAGTAGAAAGATTACGTTGAAAGTTATTCTCATGCCACTTCCAACACCTATCAGCAGTGTGGTTTCCTTGACACAGTTGACATTGGAACCTATTTGAACCAAAACGACCTCTACCTCCTCTATACCATCTTCTTCTAGGATTTCTTCCTCTAACACTTGAGCTTGAGTATTGTATTCATCTACCTCTTATATTGCCATAATTAAACTGTCCACCACCTCTTCTTGGTGCTCCATTCATAAATACTGCATTAGCAGTAGGTTGAGACCCTTCGGTGTTGATGGAAAGACCACCTTCAGCACACTCAAGCCTTGATTCATAACTTAGTAATAAGGCTTGTAAATCTGAAACACTACATGGCTCCACTCTTGAAGTCACAGATACCATCACAGATTCATATTCACTTCCCAAACCAGCTATTATGTGGAGAACCTTGTCTGATTCAGGCAACTTTTGGCCAGCTGAAGCTAAAAGATCAAATCAAGTTTTCATCTGGTTTAGATATTCTCTCATTCCCATGTTACTCTTTTTTAGAGTAAGCAACTTTGTTTTGTATTGCATTAACCTTGCTTGAGATTGCGTAGCAAAGTTTGACTCTAGGGCACTCCAAATTTGTTGAGATGTTTCTAAGCCAACCATTAGAACTAAAATGTTTTGTGTCAAAGATGACAACAACCAAGAAATCAGCAACTGATCTTGTCTCTCCCATATTTCAAATTCAGGATTCAGTTTAGCCTCTGCAGAATCTTTTTCCATGATGTACTGGTTTGGAGTTGGAGCTTTGCCATTGATAAATCTCTCCAATCCATAACCTTTGATGGTGGATAACATTTGTTGTCTCCAAGTGATGTAGTTTGTTTCATCAAGTTTTGTGGTAACAACTTGATTTGGTAGAGGTATAATCTGGTTTGGAGCAACACCAGATGAGAGATTATTTGTGGATGAACTCTCACCAGTTTCAGCCATTGAAAAATAAAAGAGGAAAGATATCAAATGCAGTAATAAACCTGCTCTGATACCATAAAAGAAAAGCAACAGATACAGGATAATGAAACAGTTAAACCAGCAGTCATTCTGGGAAAACTTTCAGAGGTGTTTCTATATATATTAAAGATGATAGATCACAATAGAGACATGTAGCCTATTTACAAGAGCTAGATAGAGATGACAACCAGACAACGACTATAAGAGCAAAGATAAAAATAAACATGATACAAGATCATAATGATCCATCAATTACAAACATTGACGAATTATAGGTTGCCAAGTGTTCCTATCCCAATTCATTGTGAGCTGTCCAAGGTGGTCCCTTTTCTGCTATGGCTCTGCATTCATTAGTTTGTGTGTGCACCTTTTGTCCTTTGCTTCTGTCAATGCAAACACCAATCATCTTCTTCCATCTGTGGTGATCAAGTTGGCATTGATCAATTGATTCTTTATTCTTTGCTGTCAAGGTTGTGCATAGTTTTCCATCTTGAGTTTTTGGCATGTCACCAAGATTAATATTGCTTTTAACAATGACATCCATCAATAAGAACATGAAACATCTGGCTGTTTAAGGATGTTAATCCGTTGATCACTATATTGTTCGAATTGTAAAACGCCAATGACTACAAGAAAAGTAAAAATAATAATTATTAGAACGATAAAATATTAGACATTAATATTAATATTTTTAGAATATTATATTTGAACTAAAACCTATCGTAGCTCTTTTGGGACAGGTCTTGCCGAAATTCTTGCAAGCCCACAATGCCGTCCCTTGACCGTCTAGGGTTCCGTCGTGGATAGACACTCTGGTGACCCTCTCGAACTTCAGCCAGTTCTCAGTTCTCCCATTGTAATCAGAGGGAGCTACGAGGGTCCCATCAATGTGTATGATGATTGCATTATTTTTGCACAATTTGCCATTGAAATATGCATTTCGCAAGAGGTACCTCCCTGGGGGAACGTATATGGTGGCCGGAGAAGAGGTGGCGCATGCGGCGGCCCATGCAGTTTGGAAAGCCTTACTGCAATCGGATTTGCCATCGGATTTGGCTCCAAACGACTGCACAGTGTAGGAGGGATTGGCTGCAAGTGATGGCAATGAGTGATTGAAAGATCAATGTGATGAGAATGACAATGAGGATTTGGATCCTTGTTGTGGTGGCCATTTTAGTGTAATAAGTCGTGTGTGTTTTCGAGTTGGTTTTTTGTGTGTTGGAATTAAATGGGTAAAAGAAATGTATTTATAGGCTTCAAGAGGTGCATTCGCGCCTAAATATGGCCAAGTCTGTTGACTATCACTACAAGAAAATTCACTTACAACGGTTTTTCCGCATCGTTAAATCCATTTTTTTACCGTTGTTGTATCTACCGTTGCAAAAAAATTTCGTTCTACGACAACGCTTTTTGGTGCGTTGCAAGAAAAGTGTTGTCTTTTCTTATTTTCTGGAATTATTTTACAACGCTTTTTGCAATGCTTAAAAAGCGTTGTCTTTTCCTATTTTACAACGCTTTTTGGTGCGTTGTAAAAAGCGTTGTCGTATCTGAAAAAAAATCAAAAAAGTGACACGTCATCAACATATTTTGGACACATCATTGCCACGTCATCTTCCACGTCATCAAATTCCGACACATCATTGCCATGTCATGAGAAATAAATGTGCGTTGTCTGGGATTCGAACTCGTGACCTTTGTTGGACCTTGAATCACTAGGTTACTAGTGCTTTATATGTTTATATTATATATGTATTTCTTTTATTAACTAATTATATATATACATATATAATTAATGACTAATTAATATATAATTGGAAGATTAATGACTAATTAATATGTTTAATAATATTTAATCTAATTTCATATTAAGACAATTATAAAGTATATTAGTGCATATTTTTAATATATGTTATAAACATACTAATTTTTTAAAATTATGAATTTGTTCATATATATAAGATAATATTAATGCAAATAATATAAAATAACATCATAAAATAATTAAACTTTTCAACTTTTAATTTAATTAAAATAATATATAATTTTTGTATTATTATATAAAAAAATTGTATTGACCAATTAATATATGTATGTTTTTTTATTTTGAAAAATAGTTTAAAATCATTAACATATTTAAGTTTTTTTTTCATATTATTCTTTTAATTAATCATTTTTATATCTTTTTTTATTTTTTAAAATAATTTATGTTTTTGGAATTAATTTTAAAACCAAACTAATTTATATTTATTTTCTAAAATAATAATATATAATTTTTATATTATTATGTAATACAAATTTTTATATTTTTCAAATTAATGTATGTATTGTTTTTTTTTTTTTTTGTAAAATAATTTTTGGTTCAAATTAAAACCAAACTCATTTTATCTTTATTTTTTAAAATAATAATATATAATTTTTATATTATTATATAATACAAATTTTTATATTTTTCAAATTAATGTATGTATTGTTTTTTTTTTTTTTGTAAAATAATTTTTGGTTCAAATTAAAACCAAACTCATTTTATATTTACTTTCTAAAATAATAATATATAATTTTTATATTATTATGTAATACAAATTTTTATATTTTTCAAATTAATATATGTATTGTTTTTTTGTTGTAAAATAATTTTTGGTTCAAATTAAAACCAAACTGATCATTTTATATTTACTTTTTAAAATAATAATATATAATTTTTATATTATTATGTAATACAAATTTTTATATTTTTCAAATTAATGTATGTATTGTTTTTTTTTTGTTGTAAAATATTTTTTGGTTCAAATTAAAACCAAACTCATTTTATCTTTATTTTCTAAAATAATAATATGTAATTTTTATATTATTATGTAATACAAATTTTTATATTTTTCAAATTAATGTATGTATTGTTTTTGTTGTTCTAAAATAATTTTTGGTTCAAATTAAAACCAAACTCATATTATCTTTATTCTCTAAAATAATAATATATAATTTTTATATTATTATGTAATACAAATTTTTATATTTTTCAAATAAATAAATGTATATTTTTTTTATTGTTGTATAATTAAATTTTTTATATATTCTTAATTAATTGATATGATATATATATATATATATATATATCTTTTTTTATGTTTTTTGTATTAATTTTAAAACACAATAATTTTATCTTTATCTTTTTTTAAGAAAAACATTCGTAATTTATGAATTATGAATTATAAAACACAATTTTCGAATTATGTTTTAAAATAATATACCAGTTTTGTATTATTATTTCAAAGGGTGAGAGTAATATTTAATTAGGTGTAGTTAATTTCTTAATTAATTCAAAATAGTATTTTATAAAAATACTATTTTCTAAAATTATGAGTTTGTTCATACAAGATAATATTAATGCAAATAATGTAATACAAGATAACATTACAAATTAATTAAATTTAAGTTAATTAAAAAACAATTATTTTATAATTAATGAGTTGTAAAATTGTAAAAAAAAAGTATTAAGAACGACAACGCCAAAAAGCGTTGCATAAAGGGTTGTAAAATTGAAAAAAAAAGTACTAAGAAACGACAACGCCAAAAAGCGTTGCATAAAGGGTTGTAAAATTGTAAAAAAAGTACTAAGAAACGACAACGCCAAAAAGCGTTGCATAAAAATTCGCTCTACGACAACGCATCAAAAGCATTGCACAAAAGCGTTGTCTTTAAAAAAAAAGCCATACGACAACGCTACTAAAAAAGCGTTGTCGTTTCCTAAAAAAGCGTTGTCGTATGGCGAATTTTTTTAAAAAAGACAACGCTTTTCGGAAAAAAAAGTTTTAAATTCCAAAAGACAACACGAATTCATTAAAAGCGTTGTTAAATGGGCGTTGTTGTATGCAAAATTTCTTGTAGTGTATTATAATTATGCATTTCTCCATCGTTTGAGATCTTCTATTTTCAGCGTGTTTCATTTCATATTCTCAAATAATCATTATATGATAGGTAAAATGTATCATTAATTAACATGTATCATTTATTAAAAATAATATAATATAAAAAGAAAAAAAAAATCTCAATTTTGTCTAGGAAGCTAACATTGTTCATATTTTTACCATCAATTTTATCCATTCTAATTTTGGTCCTTCTAACTTATCAACTTTTTCCAACTTTAAATTGATTTTGTCCAAAATGTCTAATATTGTCTATAAGGATATTGAAATTGAAATTTTCATGTTATCAATTCTGACATCCACATAAATACAAATTTAGTAAAGTTGGAAAAAAAAAAATTCAAAAAACCATAATTGATAGTAAAAAAGTAAACAATACTTAAATTACTTGACGAAAATTGTGAGATTATCCTAATCACTTTGCCATCGAATTTTTTTCTTCCTTTTAATTTTCGGAGGATTAAATAATTTTTGACTCGAACTCAAAACTTAAGCCGACAGTAGACATCATTTACCACTAGGTTGTCTACCTTATCATGCTTTGCCACTGGATTTAGCCACGAAATTATTGAATTAGGGAGTTAAATTATATAACGGCTGCATTACATAAGATAATTGTATGTTTTTAGAACATACACAGTATTTAATTTCTTCTTTTGTTTTTGAAGTATACAGTATTTAATTTCAAGACTATATATTTACTGGAAGGACGATAAATCGCTTAAACGTTCACTACTTTTATATTCAATTGGAGTAAGAACTATATCTACGGAATGGCATACATAATTAATCTTGAATTAAAAAGAAAAATATCCACACATGTTTAATTGTTAATTTATGAAAAATCAAATTCCTAAGAATATTTCAATCTCATTTAATACGTATATGATGCATGAGCCTATAAATTTTAAGTGTTATAATTATTTAATATAAAAATATTGATCATGAAAAACAGTACAATTCTATATAATTATTTCATTTTAATCTAATACCATATAATTTATGAATTTTAAATATTTCATATATTCATCATATTTTGTCTAACTATTTTACTAATTATGTTTGTCATAATTGATTTGGAAAAAAATATTATTCAATCATATGCTCAACAACATTTTCATAATAAGTGTAAAATGGCAATGTTGTATATATTTCAAAAGTAAATTTCTAAATTCAACATTCCATTAAAAAAGTTATACAATTTTTTTCAAATATCTTAAAATCATGAATTCTCTATTACATAAGATTTTTAAAACAAAGTTATAGAAATTGATTTTATGTAATACTTTGGAAATAATGATATAAAAATGTGGCCCATAAAAGTTTTATTTTACCATTATTCATTTTTATGATTTATATAAAATAATAATATAAAAAATGTGACAAAATATTACACAAAACAAAATTTATTTAATGAATTTTTAAATATATTAAATAATAAGATGAAATTTAGAAAACTCTTTATACAATTCTTAAAAATGTATCTTGGTTTTATAAGATTTTCTAAATTTATAATTAAAAAATATGAATATTAGATTGGAAAAACTGCCAATAATAATGCAATTTTTATAATATAACATGTTTTTTTTTGTGGTTTTCTTTAATAAAATAATAAATGATTTAAAAATTTTAAATAAGTCAAAATTATATATATATATTAAAATTTTGGTATATATGAATATTATGTGTATAGATCTTGTGTATATATATATATATTGATATAATACAAATTTTGGTTTCTTAGCAATATAATAATTAGTCAATAATTTGTTTAACTAGATCATTTTAGCAACGTATCAAAAATTGAATAAGTAATTAATTTTTTTAATTAATTTAAATTAATGGAAAGGTAACTTTGATTTGCTTAGAATAATCAGTCTCCTAAAATCATGGAAAATCTTTCAATTTGATTTGATTAATCACCACAATAAAAGAAGAAAAGAAAATTGTTGGACCCCCAACCCGAGTTAGAACCAGACACATTAACTGATTGGATTATAGAGGTGACCTTCAAGAGTCAAATCGGAATAGCTCATTGAGCAGACACCCAAATGACCCGGCCAGAACAGTTCACCTGAACGGCGACCAAGCGACCCGGCTAGGATCGATTTCATGGCGGATTCAATAGGGCATGTGCCGACCAGGACAGGATGTAGCTCAAATGACCGAGCAGGACATTACTAATTAATATGGGATAGTGGGGCGAAATAACCTCCAATTCCCTAGAAAGTAGGCAAAAATCAAGGGAAAGTAGGAAAAAATCGAGGGAGGAGTAGGCATAATCCCTATTACTTGTGCTCTCTCTTAGGCTATAAATAGTAGAATTTTTAACTTGTAAGAGATTCAAACATTTTTGTATTCAAGTACTAGAGAACTTATTTCTCTACATATATACATACGATTTCGGCCGACCATCACAAATCGACCAGGATTAGCTGATCCAATTCGCTGGAGTAGGCTCCGAGCACAACATTTTTTGTGCATTTCTACTTCATTTTTTTGATCCGATTTTGTAACACCCAGGATAAAAACGAAACATAATTGATTAAGTAAATAAGTAAAATCTTAATTAAAATATCTTATGTGTTTTGGCTGATTTTCGTACACAATGTAGCCCTCGACGATACGAGTCTAGGGCAACTTTCGAAATTCAATTCCGATTCTCCGTTCGCCGGAAAATGGCAAAAAACCGCTGCTGTCGTCGTCGGAAAATGTCAAACCCGTCCGTTTCTGCTGATTTTCGTATACAACGTAGCCCTTAACGATACGAGTTTAGGGCAACTTCCGGAATTCAATTCCGATTCTCCATTCGTCGGAAAACGACGAAAAATCATCTCCAAAACCCCAACCCTAATTTCTTGCCACCTTTTCTCTCTCCCGTTTTTCTCTCTCTCACTCTTTTTCTCGCCGTTGCAGGCGCCGGAAGGGCTGCCAGAGTTGTGGGCTAGCCAATGGAGGGGTGGCGCCGCCGATGCCGGAAAGTGGCCTAGAAAGGGGGCTGTTGCAAGGAGTTTGTGAAATGTGTGTGACGAAGGGTTTTTGAGGCTGTTTTTCAGGCACTATTCATGTCAGAATCCGACGAGGGATGGCCGGATCTGATAGCCGGCGGTGCGGGCTAGCCGGAGGATTAAGGATCGATGGCATAGGGCGGCGCCACAGCAGCCAGTGGCGCCGGGAAGGTGGCTACTTGAGCAGGCCGACGACGGGAAGTCTGGGCACCAACCTGCCCCCGCCGGGAACACGCGTGACGTCGTATTTTCGAATCTCATTTTTGATCCGAATCTCATTTTATTTTCATCATACTTTATCATTGAGACGTTGCCAACAAAATATCGTTGACCGGGGGTCGTGGGTCCCAGTCAAAGTCAACCCTTTGACCAAATTACCAAAATACCCCTAAATCTTAAAACGCTTCGTTCGAGCTCGTTTCAACTCCGATTAAGCTCATTCTTGTTTTGTTGTGATCCAAAATTCATTCTCTTTCACCTCAACTATACAAACTGATCTTTTCCTCTTATTTCTTCAACCTCAATCGTTAAGCCTTCCGTTCCGATCCGTCTCATCTCGATAGATAGTATTCGATTCTATATCGTTTAAATCGTTAATTTTATTTAATAAAGATCTAAGAAACACTGTAAATTATGTAGGCAACCTATTGGAGTGAAGCCTTGGGATACGTGATCTTTAAGAGGTGCTGCTCACGTAGTAACCACCGAATAAGGTGAGGGTAATTTCTTTAAATCAAGATATTTTATAAAGTTTATGCAATCTTTTAAAATTATTATTAAATGAGTTGGGTATACGTGTTGAATGCATGAGATGTTATGTGTGATAATGTTAGGATACTTGAATGACGTTGGGTCGATATACATGCTATGTGAATAAAGTGCTCTGAGCTAAGATTATTATTAAATGAGAATGTGATTGATGAATGATTTAAAACAAGTAATGGATTATGAATGTTTTATCATGAATGCAAAGGTGAAGAGTGATGTGAAATTAATATTTGCATATGTGCAAACAAGATGTGTTTTTACGAGAAATGTGAATTTCAACTAAGGATTATGTTAAAATTATGTGCTTCCATGTGTATGTTGGATATGTATATGTGTGATGTGAATATGTGTGCATGTTCATGTACGGCGGCTAAGAACCGTATCTATGGTGGCTAAGAACCACATCTATGGTGGCTAAGAACCGTATTTATGGCAGCTAAAAACTGCATCTATGGCGGCTAAGAACCGTATCTATGGTGGCTAAGAACCACATCTATGACGGCTAAGAACCGTATCTATGGTGGCTAAGAACCACATCTATGGCAGCTAAGAACCGTATCTATGGTGGCTAAGAACCACATCTATGGCGGTTAAGAACCGTAAAATGTTTTCATGGCGGCTAAGAACCGTAAAATGCTTTCATGGCGGCTAAGCACCGTAAATTATGTGAAAAATGATGTTTGAATGTGAAGGATGATTGATTTGAGATGGATGCTTATATTTTAAAATGATTTAAGCCAAGTGATTGAAGTGATCTATTTTCTATGGTTTTTAGTAAAAGATAAACATTTTACGAAAATCTGTTTTATGTGATAAAATCGTGTTTTGACATGTATGTAAAATCTTCCAAAATTATTTCATGTCATCCCGAGTTCCCCACCCCACTGAGTGTACTTTTGTCACTCACCCCTCTTTTAAAAATGTTTTCAGTTTAAGGAGTTTAAGACGGGATGCGCGAGCGGTGGATGCTGGTAGCCGATGATCAAAGGTTACAGAAGTTTTTATTTGTAAATGTGATATTTTACGAATTATGAAAATGTATATTTTATAATAAATCTTGAATTTTTAAATTATTCTTGATTTTATTTATCTTTATTCTTTTGAAATAGTGAATTTTTATGAGTGAGTAACGTCTTGGTTAAGTTTTATTTACAGAAGAATCGGGACGTTACATATTTGCTTCATTTTAACCTAATTTAATTAATTTGAGTGTTTGATTATAAATTTATATTCATACAAATTCTGACGTGAACAGAAATCATTATTAAAAACGTGTTACCAAATTAGAATTTCGTAATATACTTGAATTATTTATTTATTTTGTCAATTTTATTTTTTTGGTTAAAAAAATTTAAAATAAAATGTTTGACTTTTGGCGAGATATTGTTTTGGGAAATATTAAGTGATCATTTATTTATTATATATATATATATATATATTTAGTCATATATAAGTGATGATCGATGCTATATTATATATTCTGACTAAAGACTAACAAAATAAAATATGATAAGAAATGAGAAGTTAGTGCTATAATTACATCGAGTATATATGATATATTATTTTTTTACATGTATAGTCGATGGATGTGTCTGACAACGTGAATAAAATTGAATTTAGGGGTAATTTTGAGATTATGTATTTTAATTAAAAAAATTAAAATTAAAATAAACTTACGGATTCAACAATTTTTCAGAGTCAGTTTCTCATTTTTCTCCGACAATCAAACCTAGTATCTTTTTTTTTTTTTTTTTTTTTAATTCTTCATTTCTCAACTCACTCCCTCATTTCTTCTTCATCTAAATTGTTCTTACTTAATTTTTTTTTTCTCCTAAATAAAAATTTGGATTCATAAGTGATTGTATCCAATAAAACTCATTGGATGTAGTATAGAATTATAAAAGGGATGGGTTGGGAGGATTCAAAACTGAAAATCAAGGCAGGAATTGAGGCTCTTGCTTTTTGGCATAAGCTTAAAGTGAGATAGAAGCAAGAATAGAAATGCTAAAATTTCTAGCAACTTGTTCCTACTTTCCTCTCTTCATTTGTAAGGAAATTAAGCTGCAATCATAATGGAAATTGATTAATTTCATCCTTGACCACCTGAATAAAATTATCATACCAATATTTATTTTTTCATCTTTTATTCCAAAATAATCACTACAAATCGATTATATCTAAATTGCAAAGTTATATTATATATAGACATCCCTGCTATCCTATCCATCGTGGACACATATTAATGTATCCACGGTTGATGTGTCAAAAATCTAATAAACCTATTAATTTCATTTTTCATATAACGAGTGGATGAAATCATTATACGTCATCGATGAACATATTAAGTGTTATTCACTGTGGATTTTAGTATTTTCCTGTATAGATATGTTTGCTTATTTTTAATTTGAACTCATTTATATTTGGGGTCCCCATTTTGCTCTTAAGTCCTTCACAGTTTTTTTCATCTTCATCACTTATAACCTTTTTTATTTTTATCAAGGTTTTGGTCATCTAATTTTTTTTATAGTATTAATATAGTCACCTATAAAAAGATTACATATGGTGGACTGCAATTTTATAGATTTTAAATGAGTATTTCTTGATGTTCTATTATGTGAAATTACCGGTACGTACATGAGTACAAATTACAATACACAAATCTAGCAAATCGATATTCTAATTAACAAATCAAAGAGCCAAACAGACATATATAAGGACTTGAATTTGGTACCTTAAATTAAATTCCAATTCATCCTCCTTATATAAAATCGTTTTACTTGAGTATAAGATATGTAAATATATTGATTCATATTTACGCAAATTGATCCATACAATAATCAATCAGATTTATATAGGCCAAAATAGTCCAAAAGGGAAGATTAGATCATTTCAAATGTTATAACCGCTTATCACCTCACATGACAAGCAAGGATGTATGGGTGTATTTTAACATGAAATGCAAAATAAGATTTTATTTTATTTTCTTATTTAGATAATGTGAATGTAGACATCCCCTATTGGGGTTTCTTTCACCCTACATTTGGTGGAATACCCTACATTTGGTGGAATACACTGGGTGTGTCAGATTATGACATGTGTATAATTTGCTTTATTTATATATTTAATTTTATAATTTTAAATATGGAATTGGAGTGAGAGAATATTCAATTGCACACGTATCATGATGTGACACACCCAATACATTCCACCAGGTGTAGGGTGGAAGAAACCCCCTATTGACATGTAAATACAAAACACGTTCTGTGCATCACCGAAACGGCATATTTTCACAACTATCTATCATTATAAATAATTATTTAATTTATGTATCAACATATATAAGATCGAATTTTGTGTTAGGAAATTGATTTGATACGAGTGGGGGTCACACCACTTTGATCAATATTAAAGTGGCTATGAAGTATTCCTTTCAAGGAATAGGTGCAAAAAGATAAATTTATGTTTAGAGTAGATAATCGAAATATGCTGAATCACTCAAAATAAATTTTGATGAGTGGAAAATTAATTGTAAAAAATGACTGCTTGAAATGAGAATGTAATTTTTGCAGATTCTTGGTGAAATGTGGGGGAGAATTGCAATTTTAGAATTTTCAAATAATATTCTGATTTTTGGGGGCTTTTTTATTAATATATACTTTGAGTTGTAGTAAATTATATTTTTCTTTAACCTCAGAGTTATGAGATCAAATTTATAATTATCTATAATGTTCCGTAATAAATTCCAAAATTTAAATTTTGGACCAATTATTCTCCAATCAAACAATTTTATGAGCTATAGAATAATTAAAAAATGATCACCACAGGAATTTTGGGATTAAAAGTCAAAGACCCAAAATTACAGGATTAAAATATACAATCTTGCTATTGATTAAATCTCAGATTTCAACAAAAGCAATGTACGTAGATGTGAATGTCAAAAGAAATAACATGCAATGCTCAAATTAAAAAATATGGTAGAAGAAATTACAGCGAGAAACAAGGAATCCCTGAAACAGGGCAACGTGCAATTATGACTATATTATGATCACTATAAATAAAATCCATTCAATCATTTCTACCCATCATAAACATTGAACCCTGATTTTTCATGATTTTGTGCTACTTTTAGAGACATGTGATTATGGATCGACTCATTTTGGTTTTCTTTTTTTAGTGGCATTTTTCTGTAATGAATTAGGAGAATGGGAATACGAAAGACAATAAAAATTAAAAAAATTGGGTGGTTTAGATTCCAACTTCTATCTCCCATTTCACTATGCAAACAATATGCATTTTTATGTAGAGTGAATGAGTACATTACGTTTGACTTGGGAAGTGGAATTGAGAATTTTATATATATATATATATATATATATATATATATATATATTGGATGTTTCTTATAAAATATGGATTGTCAAATATATCCATATTAAAGATTATTATTTAAGATTATAATAGTAATTTAGAATTTTCATATTTAAATAATTTTATATTAGAATTCTAACTAATTCAAAATCTTATAGAATTCTATTATAATTAAAACTTTAATATAAAAGTGTTATATATAAAGTATTTGTATTAATTTAAATTGATCTCCACGTACGTTGATCTAAAACTATATATATATATATATATATATATATATATATATATATGAACATGTCTTAGAGCACTTACAATGCACAAAAAAAAAAGAGTTATAGTTCACTAACTATAACTATATCCCATTGTAGCATTTATTATAGTTATAGTTAATTAACTAGGACACTATTCGGTTCACATGTGTGAACCAAAAGAAAAAAAAAACGGCGCTTTTTACTGATCACGCCTGCTTTTTTACTGTTCATGTTCATGTATTTTTTTTTTATTAAATTTTACTTTTTCCAATTTGGAATTTGCATATTGCGTCTGTCTTTTTTTTTTTTTTCCAATTTGTAAGAAAAATCATTTTATTTTTTTTTCAATTTTCATATTAGTTCAATTTTAAATATATATTTAATTAAATTCAAGAAAAAATATAAAAGTATATCAAATTAAAATAGAGCCGTTTATGACCGTTTTCAAAATAGAGCCGTTTATGACCGTTGTCAAAATAGAGCCGTTTATGGCTGTTAATATTTTGATTTATCTTTTTCAATCCACTTCTCCAAATGGCCGAAAACAATCAAGATTTCTTCGAAAATTTTGATGGATCCTCATTTCCACACTTTGATTATTCGCAATTTTCTTCACCTACACAAAATCCATCTTCTGCGCCGGAAACACAACCATCACAATATTCAATTCCAATTGATTTGGATAGTTCTGAACAAGAAGTTGTCGCCACTGAAGGAAGACGTCCGGTCAAATGGAGTGTTCAGGAAGACGAACTGCTAGCATACTCATTCGTCATGGTAAGTGAAGATCCTATCATCGACAATGATCAAAAAGGTGATGCCTTTTGGAGAAGAATTGCGACATACTACAATGGTAATCGCAAGGCTGGTATGTCAGAAAGAATTTGTAATGCGATGAAATCACACTGGTATAACACTATTCAGAAGAAGGTAAACCTTTTCAATTCTTGCTATAACAGTATTTCAAGTCTTTACAGAAGCGGACATAGCGATGAAGATTTACTGAGAATGGCCTATGCCAAATATCGTTCTGATAACAAAAATGTTGCTTTCAATTTTGAGCACGTATGGAGAATTACAAAGGATCGAGCACTTTGTGCTCCACAATTTGGTGTTTATCAAGATTCCGCAAAAAAGGCATGGACATCGGATTCAGATACGAGCAACACGTCAACTCCACGAGGTAAGTGTTTAGAATTTGATCTAAACTTTGAAGAAACGTGTCCAATTGGACAGAAGGCTGCTAAGAGAAAAGCTAGAGGCAAGGGTAAAGCATCAACCCAAAATGCTGACCCAGACCGTGTTGATAAAGTTATCGAGCAATTCAAGGAGTATTCGGTTCACAAGCAACATATGGTCGATGCAATAAGAGAACAAAACATGCGAGTAAAAGAACAAAATATTCTCAAAGAACGTGAACTCGAGTTGATTGAGTTTCAAATTATGTCAAATGACACTTCTTCTATGACTCCTGAGCAATTGATTATGCATCAACAAATGTGTGATAGGATTAAATCAAAGTGGCAACACTAAATATTCTCTGTAGTTTTTTATCTTATCTTTCAATGTAATTTTCATTGTAGTTTTTTATCTTATCTTTCAATGTAATTTTCATTTTATGTTTCAATTGAGTCACCTTTACTGTCATATACGTACCAATTTCAAAATAATTATTCATACTCCACAATTATTTCAAAGTTAACATTATGACAAGCATGTTGAAGCACATGTGATGTTTTCTCTATTATTGAAAAGTGTTTTCAATTGTGTCCACATAATTTCAAAGTACACATTATGACAAGCATGTTAGAGCACATGTGATGTTTTCTCTATTATTGAAAAGTGTGATCAATTGTGTCCACATAATTTCAAAGTACACATTATGACAAGCATGTTAGAGCACATGTGATGTTTTCTCTATTATTGAAAAGTGTGATCAATTGTGTCCACATAATTTCACTTGCAACCACATACACTCTAACTCTATAAATGCAAGGTTATACGACTTTATTATTCACAACAAACATTTGAAGCAAAGATATCACTTAGAGTTTTCATCTACTACCTCATAATGTCTCAACCACAAACTTCCGATGAATCCAACACTGAAGAAGAAACCTACGATTAACCTGGTTCACCTGGTGAACAAATGATACTTACAATTATTGAACTTCTCGAAGTTCAGACGCAAAACAATACTAGAAGAAGGTTCATTGAGAGAAATCGTGAAGAGGGACATGCTAGACTCTATCAAGATTACTTTTCTCCAAATCCGGTGTATCCCGAGAATATGTTTCGACGACGATTTCGCATGTGTAGAGATTTATTCATGCGCATAGTTAACACATTAGAGAATCATTCAACGGAATTTCAACAAAGATCAGACGCTACAAGTAGACAAGGCCTCTCACCATTACAAAAATGCACTGCCGCTATTCGTCAGTTAGCTTATGGAGTCCCTGCTGATAGTCTTGACGGGTACTTACGTATGTGAAATTCTACCGCTGTAAGGTGTCTATTCAAATTCTGTGAATGTATTTATTCATTATTTGGTGATAGATATTTGAGAAGGCCAAATAACAATGACGTTCAACGTCTTCTACATCTTCACGAGTCAAGACATGGATTTTCGGGCATGTTGGGTAGTCTTGATTGCATGCATTGGGAGTGGAAGAATTGTCCAGTTGCTTGGAAAGGTCAATTTTGTAGAGGCCATGGAGCTCCAACAATTGTGCTTGAAGCGGTCGCATCGCAGGACTTATGGATATGGCATGCCTTTTTTGGGGTCGCAGGTTCTCGCAACGACATCAACGTCTTGTATGAATCAAATTTGTTCAACCATGTTTTACAGGGGGAAGGACCAACAGTGAATTATAGTGTGAACGGCACGCACTATAATCATGGATACTATCTTACAGATGGAATCTATCTGGAATGGTCGACTTTCGTCAAGGCTTTTCCATGTCCACAGGATCCAAAAAGACGATTATTTAAGGAAAGACAAGAAGCTGCAAGGAAGGACGTCGAACGAGCATTTGGAGTGCTGCAAGCACGATGGGCTATTGTCAGGGGACCTGCTCGTTTTTTCTATAGAAAAAAATTGAAGTTAATAATGTTAACATGTATTATTTTGCACAACATGATTGTCGAAGATGAGGGAGAAATGATTTCTCATTGGAATTCCGATGAAGTTGATGAGCCCGCACAACCAACACCAGGAGGTTCACAAGATTTTGCAAATTATCTACAAATTAATTCACAATTACGTTCCAACACGGTTCATCACCAACTCCGTGCGGATTTAGTTGAGCATATTTGGGCACGTAGCAACGAAGATATGCATTAATTTGTTATCTATTTTATGAGAGAAATTTGTGTTAGTCGGTATTTTCAATCAATTATCTTTAAATTCTTGTTCAGTCTAATGTACTACTTCATTAAGTTTTTGTTTAATTTGATATACTATTTGATTAAATTTATAATAATTGTTTACAATTATATATTTTTCGAGAGGTAAAATAAATTGATTTTTTAATAATTCTTCCAAATATTAACAAAAAAAATTAATAATATTTCATTAACAATATAATGAAAAAATATAAATTTAAAAAAATTGATATTTATTTTATTCACAATTTCGTAAATAAAAAATTATTTTAGATAAAAATTCTCAAATTAAATATAAGTTTATTTGGATAAAAAATGTGATTTGATTGTTGATATCCAAATAGTGTTTAACCAATGATATGGTTGGAGGAGTTATAAAAAGTGAGTTATAATTAAAGGAATGATGATGTGGATGGGTAGGTGGAGGAGAGAGAGTTAACTATAACTGAAATTTTTTTTAACCATTGTAAATGTGCTTAATATGTTAGATTTTTAACATGATAATGACTGATATATTAATATGTGTGTATATATATATAGTCTTTAAAGAATAATGTAATAAGATTGTCATGTATTTGTTGGTAGCGTAGCAGTGACGAAAGTACACATGATTCTGCAGCCGCAAAATTGCATGTTAGCTTTAGCACACAATAAAACACTATTGCTTCTTCTTGCAAGTCAACTATGGATTAAAATGAACTTAATTCCATCCATAGGTTGCATTTGGACAACCCCAATTCCAAACATCACCATCTCAAATCACTGAGATTTTAAATTTACCTAATTACTCAAAATGTAATAGTAAATAGATTCTACTAATTTCATTGTACAGATATATCCTTCAATCCAAATGAATTTATAAATTGTCGTCGAAGATTTTGAATTCATTCTTGAATTCTTCATTGGACGGACTCGCGACCTCTGAATTGTTTTTAGTTAGGGATATTTTAGTCATTTTAACACTCAAAATATATATATAAATATTAATTTAAAGGAATATATATATATATATATATATATATATATATATATATATATATATTCCTTACACTTAAACCATATAGACATTAGTCTTTGATTTTACACTTGGCTTTATTTGTTGGGCTCATATGCATGGATACAATTTTTATTCTTCTTTTTATATCATTTTGTCATATAAATGAATGCAAAAATCATTTAACTATGAATAGCCTTCAAAAGATTTAAACTAACACCAAAAAATTTATGCAATTGGTATATGGATTTTTAGATCCATGCATCAGATTGACCCAACTTGTCACACACACCCATACGCCGCTACATGTTTGGATGAGTGCGCTTAAATCCACTCAAACTCACTCCTAGGTATTGTAATTTTATATTATATTAGTCATATTTTTATATTATGTTAATCATATATTTTAGGATTTTAGTTGTACCTTAATATTTTTTTATACAATTATTAATATCTTTCATACGTTTTAGTTATCTAAGTCATACATTTTAGTTATGTTAGATATTGTACCTTTATATATTACATAAATGTATGACTAATATTACATAAAGGTACGAGTAATAATACATGAAATTATATATGTACAAATTGTGCCGAAATTAAAGTTTTTTTTTAAGTTAAAGTATTATATAAATGTATGATATTTGTTCATAAAAGTATGACTAATATAATATAAAGATCAGAGGAAAAAAAAATGCATCAATCCAAATCAGATTCGAGTCAACGAGATCCAAATGCATGAATTTTAAATCTATACACGTAATGCATAGAAGACTTACTCTTTAACTAATTCGAATTAGTTGAGCCCCTTGAATGAAAAATCAGGGTTTGCCCATTTTCCAATTAAATGTCAAAATCTACATGCCATTAATTTGTTACCTTATATATATGACCTAAGACCTATTTCCTATTAATAACGTAGATAACAAAACGAAACAAACAATGCAGTCTTAAGAATTATAAAGTATTAGAATTATTAAATAAAGGATTCTGGCAGATAGTTGCTGAAACAAGCAAAACACGATTTTCTTTAGATGTAAAGCAAAGTAGCAATATATATATATGTATTTATAACAACACTAGCCAACTACTGTGGCTA
Organism: Scutellaria barbata; assembly: GCA_028654395.1. NCBI lineage: Eukaryota > Viridiplantae > Streptophyta > Magnoliopsida > Lamiales > Lamiaceae > Scutellaria > Scutellaria barbata. Next base: position 5,610,351 of record CM053652.1, read on the forward strand.
CAATACTTGCATGTATGTATAACACCCGGGCTTAATTTAATTCTATCAGCTACTTTTTTTCCTTACAAGGAAATTAATTTCATTTTCCTATAGACACTATATATATCTTTAAATAAATAATCCAACTTTTGTTTTTTCATTAAAATTTTGTATAATTCATCTCTCTACAAGCAGCTCGTTGGCTTGACAACTCCGTCGGACGTCCCTCCTGCGTTGGCACAAGAAGCGGTCGCCGGTTTGTCTCTGTAGGTTAGGTTAACTTCCTCCAATGTAATTCCACTACAAGGCTTTGTTTTACTACAATCAAAATTTACTGCAACTTGTGTACTTGATGTTCCATGTATGTCTTCATATGTCACGTCGCTGATTTTCACACCGGATGCCTGTAAAATTAGGGGAAAAAAAATTATGCAACATAGTTTACTTAAATACATTCAATTTAGGGGAGATATATATTTAGAGTAAATTTGTAATTTTTTGGTATTTTATCAAATATCATATGTACCTGATGAGGACAGTTTTCCTGGCCGGGGCAGTAATTTTGGTCGATAATAATCGGGTTTTGAACATTAGACATAACAATATGTTGGAAAAGAATATTTCGAACAAATCCATTGCTAGGCCTTGCCCATGTTTTCACTCTGACACCATTTTCAGTTCCAGAGAATGTAACTGTTTTAACCGTCACATTTTGCACTCCAGCTTCATTCAATTCCCAACCTAAACTTCCAATGCTGCAAAAAAAAATAAAAAAATTGTTGTATTATTTATTAATTGGTTTATGGTTTTATAAATGATTAGGGAGGTAATTAATTAATGTGAATTTGGCATGGAACGACCTATATCGCCCATGTGAATTGGACCATGCATGTTCATTTTGAATTTTCATAAGATCAAAAGTCAATATCTAACAAATTAGATTTTCATGTTTAACTAATTTACAAGTCAAAAGTAGTAAATAATGTAAAACGTCTCACGTACCTTATTCCGTGGCCAGGGCCGCAAGACAGGTTTTCAATCCACAAATTAGAGGCCCCTGGGCCAATTGAGACACAGTCGTCTCCAGTGCCAATGCGAGAGTTCATAATTGTAACTCCCGACGATTGTTGCACATGAATGCCGTCAGTGTTAGGGCTATTCCCCGGAGCGGAGACTTTGACGTTGTTGAGATTTGCATTGTGACAACCATCAATAAGAATGTGAAACATTTGACTGTTTAAGGATGCTAATCCATTGATCCTTATGTTGTTCGAATTGTAGAAGGCCAATGACTGCAAGAAACAAATGGGTTAATAAAGAGAAAATAAATGAAATGGTATTTCATACTTCACTATATATATAATAACAACAAAGGAAATTTCCCATTTTCATTCTGTAATTTCCATCTTATCTACTTTTTACCACTAATTTTACTTATTTTAATTTTAGTCATTCAATAATCACTTTGTTTTTAATTTCATCCAATTTTGCTTGAAATGTCAATTTAAAAACCTGAACGCCGGAACTACTAACTTAGAATTTTCAATTCCGATGTCCATGTAGGCAGAAATTGGCAATGCAAGCAAAATCGGACTAAAACTAAAAAATATATATATATATATATATTAGAGGAATACTTGAAATAAACAGATTGAAATTACTAAAACCTACCGTAGCTCCTTTCGGACAACTCTTGCCGGAATTCTTGCAAGCCCACAATCCGGTCCCCTGACCGTCTAGGGTTCCGCCATTGATAGAAACTCCGGTGACCCTTTCAAACTTCAACCAGCTCCCAGTTTCCCCAATAACGTTGTAATCAGAGGGAGCTACCAGAGTCCCATCAATACGTATAGTAATGGCAGTATTCTTGCACAAGTTTCCGGTAAAATATGCATTTCGCAAGAGATACCTTCCCGGTGGGACGTACATGGTGACCGGAGCTGTGGCGGCGCAGGCAGCGGCCCATGCACTTAGAAAAGCCTTAGTGCAATCGGATTTGCCATCGGATTTTGCTCCAAAAGACTGCACATTGTAGGTGGGATTGGCTGCAAGTGATGGTGATGAGTAGTAGAAAAAGGTTATGAGAATGAGAATTTGGATCATTCTTGTAGTGGCCATCTTTGTGTTGGTGAAATCTTTTGTGTGTTTCTTGGGAGTATTTTGGTGTGTGTTGGAAATGGCTAGACAAATGAGGTATTTATAGGCTTTAATAATCTTGAGTGTGGATGAGATAAAGAAGTGCCTAAATAGTCAAATTTGCTGTTAAAATGCCCATAACTAACAAAAACTGTTTTGTGTTGGGTATATTAATGATTTCGTATTAACAAATCTTTGAAATATTACTTTTGATACGGGATTTACGCAGGAAATTACTGGGTTATGGATTCTAACTTTGTTTTGCTAGCATGTATATACATACGAGTGTGAAAACAATTTTTTTTTTTCACTTAATTGAGAAATGTCTAATAAGTTATCACACCTATTTGAATTATTAATCATTTGGATTTATGGATCTTTGTTATTATCGTATTATTATCATTATTATTACATAAAAAATTTGGTGCATCAGTCTTCTAAATCCATGCAATCCAGGTCAATCTAACCCGATACACATCTTCATACGCCTCATGCGTCCTAAAGAGTGCATTCCCACACTTATTTTATTTTCTACATTGTTTTAGAAAAATATATATATCGTTTAGTTATAACATTCATATATTTATGTTATGACATTTATATATATACATACATTATATTATAAAGATATGTAATACTTTTTTACTCATTTTAGTTATGTTAATTATATTTTTTAATTATCTAGTCATATATTTTAATTATGTTAATTGTACATTTATATATTATATAAAGGAGGGACTATCCACACTCCCATACTTTTCTTAACACACCTCAATTCTTTTAATTTTTAATTTAAAAAATACAAAAATACCCAAATTACACTTTAAAATTTTAAAAAACAAAACTCTCCCCCTGTCCCTCTCCATTCGTCCACTGTTATCTCTTTCTTTCTTTCTTTTTTCTTATCTTTTTTTCTTCAATTATTTAAAAAAAAATTCTACACTATAATGGAAAACATTTCAGATTTACTATAAATACGTAAATATCATGTAAAAATCATATAGAAATCATGTAAAACAAATTAGAACAATCGATAAAATGGAACCACTTCGTTTGATCTTGATAGATCAAACACATAGAGATGTGTTTGATCATCAAGCATCTAACATATCATAATGTATTCGATCATTAGGCACCAAACACACTATGACTTATTCGACCTTGGTGGTCGAACTCTATGTGTTCGGCCTCTTAGGATCGAACAGAGTTGTTCTATTTTATTGAATTTTTTTTTATGTTTTTACACGATTTTATATATTTTTTCACACGATATTTACGAACTTAGTCAATCCATAAAATTATATTATTGTGTTATTTCTCACAAATTCAAGAAGGAAGAAGAAGATAATGTGAGGAAGAGAGTGGATGGAAGGTTTTTTAAAAACAAATTTTAATTTTAAGGGTAAAATTGGAAATTAATTATTTTTGTATATTTTTAATTAAAACATTTAAATTTTGGGGTGTGTTAAGAAAAGGGTGGGGTGTGGATAATTTCACCCATTACATAAAGGTATGATTATATTGATATAAAGATATAAGTAGTATGATATAAAGGTACGAGTAAAATCACATATAGATATATATGTATAAATTGTGTTGAAATTCTGTTTTTTTTCAAATGAAAGTATTACATGAAAGTTATGATATTTGTACATAAAAATTATATTTATATAACATAAATATCACACTAATATAATATGATAAATGTCAACACATAAATAAAAAAAAGGTAAAATAAACGTGCGGTTTGTACAGAAGAGTGAAGACCAACTATTATTATTATTACAGTACACTAGTGTAATATTATTATTTTCGAAATAATAAGGGTGTAAGTGATATTACTTTCCAAGATAAACTTTTTTTAATGCCAGATAAATTTTCAAGATAGATTTAATTAGTAAGTGAAAGGTATAAGTGATACTTGATGGCTTACAAAATGTTGCACCTTCATTCAACAAACAAAATATAAAAAGTCGTATATTGGATAAATTTTATTTTTTTATTATTATTATTATTATTATTATTATTATTATTATTATTATTATTGTTTTGGAAGAAGGGAATTTTTTATTAATGAATTTGGGGGAATGGAAAGGAGGGGAACAATCAAGATTAAGAAACTTACGTAATTCATTTTCAAATTTTGATTATCACAATTTACACATTTTTTAAGGTAAAATATTACTTGAACTACAAAACTCGTGATATGGTACTTTCTTCATTTTTTTATAAAGATATTATTAATTCTTATATGCGGGTTTCATACGAGCTTGCCCACTTCAAATCCACAAAGTTGAGAGTGAAAACACTTGGATTTTGTTTGGATTGGGGCAAAGGTGAGTTTCACAAGTCTAGATTTAGAATTTAAGTGAATTTTGAAAAATGTAAATTTTGATAATTTGGTGGTTATTTTGAGATTTTATATGATATGGTTATAGTTAAAATGGTATGTCATATTGAAAATTGTAAAAAAAATAGATGATGTTATATTATTTTATTTTCAAAAACAAATAACTTTATTAAGAATTATAAAAAAAAAGTAAGATTATAGGATTTTCCAAATCTCTTAACAAACATGATCGAAATTTTGTCCATCCCATATCTGGATGGAGTCAATGGACACATCCCAATCAAAACAAACCCCGAAAACATGTGTACATATTTTTTTTTATTCAAGAATAATTATCTATGCCACTCCGTAGATATATATAGTTCTCCATCCCTACTACCCCTATCCACTGTGGATACATTAATATTTACTCATGGCTGATGTATTAAAATCTAATAAACCTATTAATTTCATTTTCCATATAACGAGGGGTGAGATCATTACACATCATCAGTATACATATTAAAAGTCGTTTACGGTGGACATTTTAACATTTTTATTTATTTCTTACTCTAACTGAATATAAAAGTAGTATATATAAAAAAATTCATGCGATTTATTGTCCCATTGAAGGGATTATTTATCCCGTTAATTAATGATTCTGTTAATTCTCATTGCATTAAATATGGCTACAGATCAGTTTTAAATGATCGATAGCGTATATAAAAGTGTTTTCCATATCAACTTGATGGATTTGAATTGAGGGCAAACCTTGGATAAAATTAAATTGTTAATATTGTCCTAAAATTTCCATAAAAGTAAATAAAGGGCCGTCTATTTTCTAACCTATATAAGTTTCTCCTACATTTCATTAGTATATAGATAGCATATGTACAATTAATGTTATTTTATATATATAATGTGTATTAATAAAATAAGAAAAATAATTGTATTTTACTCAACTTCGCGTTTTTGTATTTTTTTCCATCTCAACATTTATTTATTGCATTTTGTCAATTGAATTTTAACATTAATTACATTTTTCTATCTAAAGGCAACCCAAAATGTATCTCTAGGTAACAAGTCTCCAAATTTGCGATAAAAGTGTAATAAATTGCAAAAATTAATTAGACGTACGGTATAATGTGCCGAAAAATAAAAAGGTTCAAAAGGTAAAATATAAAAAAGTTCATATCTTGGGTAATGTGAAGCCATTTTTTATTTTAAGAATTCAAAAAGACTAAGTATAATTATTGCTAAAATAAAATATGAGATTAACTTACAATGAAACAAAAAGGGTAATTTTAAATATTAGTCTTCCATGTAAGACAAATTTTTCATTTTTTGACAATTAAGTATTTGTTTTTCAATTTTGATCTTTTATGTTTTAATTTTTTTAATTATAATTTAATTTTGGTTAGAATTTTCAAAATCATTCACATGGATCTGAAATTAGAAAAAAAAAAAACTAAAATATATAGGATAAAAAAAATAATTGTTAAAAAATAGAAAATATTTTTTATACAAGATTAAAATTGAAATTAAAAAACAAAAACTGATAAATGAAGAAGGGGGTAGGTGGGGGTGGGGTAGGAGATTTAAAGACTAGTAATCAAGGCATGAATTTAGGAGCCTGCTTTTTGAGATGTGTTTTTTCTAAAGTTTAAAGTGAGATAGAAGCAAGTTGGGATAGGCAGAAATTTTTCGATTCAATCTATTCTTCCATAAGGAATGTTGAGAATTAAGTAAATTAAATATGATTTTAATTATTTGTTTCTATGTGCCAAACACATTAATATTGGAACAGTCATATTATGGTGCTGCTTTGTGAGATTACAAAATTATTTCCAACATAATTAATTAGGGTAAAATATATTAAATCTACACCCTTTTTTTTCTATTGCAATTCAATTTTAATTTTGTTTATTTTATCAGTTCATATTGTACGATATGATCGTTATTAGTATAGTATGTACGTATATTTAATAAAAGCAGTACAAAATTAGAATATAATACGAAATCGGAAATCATGTAGAGATGATACAATGAAGTTTAAAGCTAGTCATAAGTACTTTGGTAAGAGAACTTGTAAAAATCAAAATCAAAATAATAAGAGGGATCTTGTCAAAAAATGGAAGCAATGGAAAAATATATAGTCCAATTATAGTGTGCAATAATTTATAATTTTACCTTTTTTTTTTTTTAATATCTTGTTGATATCCTTTTAATGTGAATATGGATAATCTCTTTGTTAGGTTGCACGTGGGTTTGGCATTAATAGGGAGGTATATAGGCAATGAGGTATATTGCTTGAAATGCAAGAATTCATTTCTTCCTTTTTTTTGGATAATATGAATGAAGACATCTTCTCATGCTGAGGTGGTGGAAAAAATAAATTAAATAAATAAATAAACTCCTATTAGTTATCTTAATTTGTCATATAGAAGACTCTTATAAATTTGTTCATATAAATTTACTTTTTAAAGGTTTTTTTTTACCGAAAAAGTATTGCATTATATTTGAAAAGTATCATTTTCTAGAGTATTATTTATTGTTTTTTGAAAGTAATACAAAATATTACATTTATTTCGAAAATTATTACTTATTAGTGGAAAAGTGTATTTTTATTGAAGGTATTATTTACTTAAACTTGAAGAAGGAATGAAAAATAATATTCCTTTATTATCTAAATCTTTGAAACAAATACGTTTGAAATGTATTGTTGTCCTGAATCACAATCAATATAAATATAAATTTTTCAATCTCAATGGACCTTTTATAATATTAAAAAATTAATAAATTATATTGAATTCTTTAACAAACCTAATTACACCAAATGAAAGCAGAAAATTTCTTTATTGCCAAACTGTGGGTCCTTGATATAAACGACATTTCAACAAAAGCATTGTACATGTGAATATAATTTCTCTAGGGAAATAAAATAAATAAATAATAAGTGAATGCCAAAATAAATCACAAGCAATTCTCTTTGAATAAAAAAAAAAAAACTACTGCGAAAAACAAGGAGTCCCTGAAACAAGACAACTTGCAATATATATAAAATATGATAATAAAAAATAACATGAATAAATTCAGGTGATTATACACATTGATCAATGATGTTTATGATTTTCGTACTTTTAGGGACTTATCATTTCTTTGGGAAACATAAATTTCATTTTTTAGGTATCATTGTTTTGTGCCAATCAACTCAACTCACATGAGACTTTTTTTCTTTTTCCACCCTCAACTTGGTGCACTATAAATTAACATTAATTTTAAAAAAATTGGAAGAGTATATATATGTATGCAGTATATATATTTATATGTGTTTGTTTGTTCTTTTCTTTATTTTTAATTGGATTTGTATACTTTTATTTTTACTAGCTCTAAGTGCAGCGAATGCCACATGCATATATGCGAATGCCACATGCATATATCTTCGGGTGGTCCCTCTGACAATCTTCGGTGGTCCCTCTGACAATGCTCATCGAGCGCTTTAAACCTGACAATAGTTCGCATATATCTTCGGGTGGTCCCTCTGACAATGCTCATCGAGCGCTTTAGAGCGCTTTAAACCTGACAACAGTTCGCATATATCTTCGGGTGGTCCCTCTGACAATGCTCATCGAGCGCTTTAGACCTGACAACAGGACAAAGCATTTGTTGCAGGACAGATGGGATGCTTCCACTGCAGATTTTTTAATCAACGATTTTTGTCCTCTCGACACCACCCGGCCAACTCGGCACATCCGCACATTTCCGTCCCTTCGTCCCCGCTTATATTTCGTCCTCTCGAGCCACCACCCGGCCAACTCGGCACATCCGCACATTTCTGTGCCTTTGTCCCCGCTTATATTTGGACATGTGTCGAACAAACACAGTAAAACATTGGGCAGATTGGGGTAGGGATGAAACGCCTAGCAATAAAAAGAAAACATGATTTTAAAGCATGGAAACAAAAATTCAAATTAACGATTTCATTATGATTCATTATGCTTTTCTCCTGACATTGTTTAAATATTTATATATTTCTTTGATCAACTTGACAATAACCAATTCTAAACAGGACAAAGAAGATTCAGGAGAAAAAAGGGGAAAAAAAAGACAATAACTTGTAGAGAAAGAGGTTTTATACTCTAATCAAAATAAAATACAATATTAACAACATTAATGAAATATTTATATATCAATATTTAATTTTTTTTAATACTTGATATTAAGGACATTAATTATATTAATATAGATATTTCAATATTTAATTTTTTTTTATATTTGTCGATATTAAGGACATTAATTATATCAATATTTAAATTTTTTAAAACTTGTCGATATTCCATTATACATTTCTCCTGAAATATTTATATATCAATATTTAACTTTTTTTTGAAACTTGTCGATATTAACGACATTAATCATATCAATATTTAAATTTTTTATAACTTGTCGATATTCCATTATGCATTTCTCCTGAAATATCTATATATCAATATGTAATTTTTTTTTAGAACAATCATATCAATATTTAAATTTTTTAGAACTTGTTGATATTCCATTATACATTTCTCCTGAAATATCTATATATCAATATTTAACTTTTTGTTTTAGAAGTTGTCGATATTAACCACATTAATCATATCAATGTTTAAATTTTTTAGAACTTGTCGATATTACCAAAATCAATCATATCAATCATATTATTGTGTACTTTTGTTTGAAATACATCTTTAGACTAGTCTTTAAACTTTTTAGTCAAATTCCTTTCAAGATATGATTGTTTAAACATTAGATATGAATTAAGAGAATTTCTCCAAAATATTTAAATATATCCATTCTGATTTGATTGACCTAATTAGATAAGAAAATGTTGCTTATAAGTAGTAGAGATTTGGATACCACAAACCTTGTAGCTCAAGTGGTATCCCAGTTTTATAAAGATGAAGATTGTGATGACTAGAGGTTGGAAGAGAATTGGACGAAATTGGACGAGAAGATCTGGTAATATGATGAATAGCAAAGAGAAGGTCTGGTAATATGATGAATAGCAAAGAGAATTGGACGAGAAGATCTGGTAATATATAGCGAAGAGAAGGTCTGGTAATATGATGAATAGCAAAGAAAGAGAATTGGACGAGAAGGTCTGGTAATATGATGAATAGCAAAGAGAATTGGACGAGAAGATCTGGTAATATATAGCGAAGAGAAGGTCTGGTAATATGATGAATAGCAAAGAGAATTGGACGAGAAGATCTGGTAATATATAGCGAAGAGAATTGGACGAGAAGATCTGGTAATATGATGAATAGCAAAGAGAATTGGACGAGAAGATCTGGTAATATATAGCGAAGAGAATTGGACGAGAAGATCTGAGAGAATTGGACGAGAAGATCTGAAGAGAATTGGACGAGAAGATCTTGTAATATGATGAAGAATTGGTAATATGATGAATAGCGAAGAGAATTGGACGAGAAGATCTGGTAATATGATGAAGAATTGGACGACGAGAAGATCTGGTAATATGATGAAGAATTGGACGAGAAGATCTGGTAATATAATTGGACGAGATGGACGAGAAGATCTTCTTCATGAAGAATTGGACGAGAAGATCTGGTAATATATAGCGAAGAGAATTGGACGAGAAGATCTGGTAATATGATGAAGAATTCATGAAGAATTGGACGAGAAGATCTTCTTCATGAAGAATTGGACGAGAAGATCTGGTAATATATAGCAAAGAGAATTGGACGAGAAGATCTGGTAATATGATGAAGAATTCATGGTGGGTGGGGCAAAGAGATTATCTTATGTCCAAATCCAAATCGTAATCTGATCTAATAGTAATCCGATGAATTCATGGATTTTGGGTTTGGGAAAATAAACATGTGTTTCTCTCAAATCCAATTTCGGGTTGTCGCATAAAGCTTCCGGCGATCGACAGTTTGAGAGATGTAGATGGGAGTGAGTATGCTTCGCCAGCCGAGGAGGACACCAGCAATGTATCAAAGGTGATAGTGTCGTGCTCCCCGAATGAAAATAAGTGTCGAAGGTGATAGTGTCGTGCTCCCCGAATGAAAATAAGTGTCGGGCCGTCATGAGTTTTGGATACAGAAGCAAACTCGCTTCCAGGACACAGCAGGAAATGGACTATGATCGGCTACTACATCTATGAGGATTTTGTGTATTCGCACAAACTCTGAGCCACTCCACAGTGGCTAACTTGGAGGATTGGGATCTTTATCGCCACCGTAGGATATACTTGGAAGCAAATGGCGGAGAGGCTGGATTTTGAATGGACCCACGATTGCTCATTTGCGTTGGATGATGATTATCAAGGGCCCTTGAAGTCGTGTGCCATGGAGACATACCTTGTATGGGGATCCAAAGAAGAATATCTTATTTTGCGATATGTTTCGCCGGCAATGCTTGGTCATCCCTACAACAAAACTATTGGTTTCGAGGTGTATGAAATTGACACGTATAAACGAAAGCTTAGTGCCAATGATGGTTCGTTGGATGGTCTAGCCATGTTTGTTGGACTGAACCACTCCTTTGCACTCGCTTTCCTGACTTGAAACCCGATTCCATTTACTTTACCGACTCACCAAATTGTCCTACCCCTTTGATTATAAAACCAGGACATTCCTAAATATCGATTACCCTGGTAATGATGATGATCAAAGGATTGCCCCTGCACTGTGGTTCACTCCAACCCCTCATTAGAAAATACTTTCTTTTTTCTTTTCGTTTTTGGTGAGTTAAGCACATTGTGTTTCTTTACTGGATTCAGTTCGATGTTTTTATTTGTTTGGTGAGATAAGTACATTGTATTTCTTTTCTTGATTCAGTTAGTAATCTGATTTGGTATGTCTTAGACAATATATAAGTTGAGATTTATAAGTTGAGATATGTCTTGGACAATATATAAGTTGAGATTTATAAGTTGATATTGAGATTGGATTTGGATCATCCCTTGTGACAAAGATCAATATTCCAACAAGATTTGGATTCATGTAGCTCTTAGTGGACTGATTGAAAATGTTATGTAATCATCTAATTTAATCCCCGCATTATATGAAAAATGAAAATAATAATGAAATTAATAAATTTACTAGATTGTTAGGTACACGATTTTTCTCTTATCTTTTAGTTCACTAGGTTTGAACCCGTGCATTGGCTTCACAACTCATCTAACTCTCATAACTCATCCATAACTCATCTAACTCTCATAACTCATCTAACTCATCTAATTTATCGTTGTTGTTTATTTATGTTTTATGTATTTGTTATTTTATGTATATATATTATAGTTTTTTTGTTTAGCCAATTTCTTTATAAAAAAACGTGTATAAAATTTATTCATATATATATATATATATATATATATATATTAAAAAAAATGCATAAAGTGAGTGAAACGAATCGATGAACCCCTAATTTACATGTCATTCAATGAAAAAGTGACTGCATTTTTAATATTAATTATATAAAATTAAATTACAAATAATATATTAACAACAATTTAGTCAATTTTAATTATTAGAAAAAGGATTAATTGATCACAAAAATATCAAAATCTACTATATCAAACATGTGCACGAATTTGATGAACTTTAGCAGTCAATTCCATTCCCAGCTTCAAATTCTTCGCATGCAAAGGTGCCTCGGCTGCAGATTCAGATTTTCTCAGATTAGAAAATAGTGTAGAGCAAACACCAAAAACATTTGATATGATTGAGCATGGATGAATTAACGTTATTTAAAGTCGAATTAAATGTCTTGACAATGTGGAATCAACTGCTACCTTTAGAATCACGATTTACACCAGAAGATTTTTCCTCGTCATCACACTCAGCAACACTTCGAATCACAATCGATGATAAACTTTCCCCACCATCCAGAGGCCTAATTTCTAATTCACACAGTATCAAAGAGCACATCACTTTACCTTGAAGAAGTTCGCCGTGAGATGGAATCGCGAGGTCGAGGGCTGGATCTGCTGTGAACCGGGAGCAGTTGAAGTACAGCAAGGCTGCGTCAGTAGAAGATACAGTCTTCTTCTTCGTATTACTGTGCTGCTTTACTATCGGGATCTTTCACCTAATTTCTATGAGAAAGTGTAACGGTTGATGGAGAAATGGCAGTTTCACTTCTGAAATATGAGTGTGGACAAATGGTGGGTAAAAGAGATGGACACATGGTGGCTGCAAGTTTATTTAAAATGATGATGTGGCAGGCCATGAGAGAGCCAAAACTCTCATTTTATAGGTATAGATTTATCAACCTTGGTTTTGAAACCAATGATTTTGGGCTTCAATCCCATCAGCACATGTCAGTTACGGAATCCACTTAAAAAATAAAAATAAAAATTAAGTTAAAGACATATTCACAATCTTTAATTTGATAAAAATATAATACCAATTTTAGAAAGGTTTTCTTTCTTTGATTGAATTTTTTTTTTCCTTTTTGATTGAATTTTTCAACTTCTTATTGAATTTGAGTATGACAGAATTCGCATATGAGACCATGAATCACTCAATACTTGGACTCCAACAACCAATAAATTGATCTTATTTAAAACCAATTAAGTTTTTTTCAATCACTTTTTTAAGAAAAAATCTTATAAACTATTAAACATCTTATAAATTGTTTCAAGGAATGTATAGGTTTAGTAAAACGTTATCCTCTAAATTTTGTAAAAAATAATATCTTCACATATATAAAATGAATAATATCATTTCACACACATATATATATATATATAATTAATATTGAATCTAGGGGAAGTATATAATTATTTTGAACTCAATTAAGTTTTATTTTAAATAATTAATATTGAATCGAGAGGGAGTATATAATTATTTTGAACTCTATTAAGTTTGATTATATTGTAATACGTTATCACGAGTAATACATTAATTTTAATTATATTAGATACAAATTTTGATAACTAAATTTTTAACGGATTTTTTTGTATTATATATAATAGAATTATAGAGAAAATGGCCACTTTTACCCATTTTTATATAGTGAGTCCAAACTACCCATAAATATAATAATTAAATTCCATATACCCTTAAATATAACCTTTAGTCCCTAAATACCCATTTTTCTCATATGGTCAACTTGCAATTTAAATGAGGGCCCCATGTGTCTTATCTCACTCCCGTTCTTCAGATGGAATCCTCTGTACCCACTTCTATATACCAATCATGTACCATTTAGAAAACGACGTCGTTTTCATATATAATTAATAAAGATTTATGCGGTAACTTCTCTTCAGCAACGCGGCTCAAACCGTAATCTTTTTTTCTATTTTTTCTCATACACGGTAATCTTTTATATTTTTCTATTTTTTTTTCATTTCACACGACTGAAATCTTTTTTCCTTTTTTATTTTATCTTTTTTCTACTTATTTAATCATTTTTCACTTTCTTCTTTCCACACTGAAACTCTTTTCAACCAAACTGCAATTGGCCAATCTCTGCTAAGGAATTTTAATTTTCTCACGTCTTTTTTCACTTTCTTGTTTCCATACTGAAACTCTTTTCAAGCAAACCGCAACTCTTTTCAACCAAACTGCAATTGGCCAATCTCTGCTAAGGAATTTTAATTTTCTCACGTCTTTTTTCACTTTCTTGTTTCCATACTGAAACTCTTTTCAAGCAAACCGCAATTGGCCTCTCTGCTAAAAAATTTTAATAAATGAATTGCAGCATTTTAATAAATATGCCAAATACACAAACGATGATTAGTTTCAGGCCATTTGGAAACTAGAGCTTTTGCCATTGCTGCATCTTGATCCATAAGAATAGTTATTGGTTTTTTCTTCCACATAGTTTTGGCAAATGTATTGAATAACCACTCAAATGTTAAAGAGGTTTCATCGTATAACAATGCAGCACCAAAAACTATATTCTATGATGATTCACCCCTACAAATAATGCAATTGGACGATCTTCATTATTCTTTCTATAAGTTGTGTCAAAGCAAACAATATCTCCAAAATTTGAGTAATCTGCTCTCATCTTTCCATCAGACCAAAAAATATTAGTAATCAGATCATCTTCATCAACTTGAATAGAATAGAAAAAATAAGGATCATCAAATTGCATCTTATTCAAATATTCTAATACTCCTCATGTATGTCCTTTCATCATGTTTCTTGTTCTTTTAGATCGCAAATAATTTTTGTAATCCACAGGAATGAAACTTAAATTCTCTCTTCCCCTACTTGTCTCACCATAAGATCATGAGATGTTTTTGGTCGGATACCTACATCATTTGTCATTTGAATCTGCTCTTCCCCTACTTATCTCACCATAAGATCATGAGATGTTTTTGATCGGGTACCTACATCATTTGCCATTTGTCTGTATAGCTGCTAATAAAGTTATATTCCTATGACTACTGTGTAAGTGTGTTTTGCTTGGACTTGAAAGGTAGTGATTATGATCTTCAACAAACTTAACCACAAAAAATTTTTCAGTCTGTCGATTGCTGACTTTTATTTTAGCTTTTTTCAACAAACTTAACCACCAAAAATTTTCCAGTCTGTCGATTGCTGACTTTCATTTTAGCTTCACAACCAAACCTTGTTTCTAGACGAGGTGCTTAACGAGGTGCTTTCACATCGATAGACTTTCATCTTTCATTTTAGCTTTACAACCAAACCTTGTTTTTGGACGAGGTGCTTTCACATAAATATCTCGTTTGTCATTTTTCCTCTTCCCTTCAGCACTACAACAAAAGATTCTATCAATTACCTCACCAAATTTATCTTTATGACTTTTTCTCCTTCTTATTCCAAATCCAACTTGTTTAGCATACTTCAAATAAAACTGATAAGCATCTTTTTCAATATCAAACTCCATACCAATTTTCGGAATCAATTCTTTAGGTATTGACAAAGTAGTACTTTTTAAATCTTTCTCACTTGTAGGGTTGAATACCATATTTTGACAGAATTCATTAACATCACACGAACTATCTTTTTTTTGTTCTTCATTAACATCTTCAAAATTCAATCGTCAATTCATTAACATCACACGAACTATCTTTCTTTTGTTCTTCATTAACATCTTCAAAATTCAATCGACCACAAGAGATGGATTCTCCTTCCATGAAGTGTTAATCTGAATACTAACAAAGGTAAAATATCAAATAATATATATTTAGACCCTAACAACTATGTAAAAAAAAATATAAGCCGAAACTATTGAGATTAGATATGCATGGAAGAATATTTGACGATATTTTCCTTTGAATTGTTTCTTTTGTATTTTGAAGAATATTTTTCGATATTTTCCAATATATTTTCCTTTGATTTGTTTCTTTATATTTTCAAGAATATTAGTCAATATTTTCCAATATTTTTTGTATAGAGCAAAATTTTGAAGAATATTTGTCGATATTTTCCACCTCTTGTCGTCGATTGAATTAAAATTCCTCAGCAGTCAGTTTGGTTGAAAAGATTTCAAAAAAATAGAAAAATATAAAAGATTATCGTGTGTGAGAAAAAATAGAAAAAAACAGTCGTGTGAAATTAAAAAAAAATAGAAAAATATAAAAGATTACCGTGTGTGAGAAAAAATAGAAAAAAAGATTACAGCTTGAGCCGCGCTGCTGAAGAGAACATACCGCAGAAAGCTTTATTAATTATATATGAAAACGGTGTCGTTTTCTAAATGGTACATGACTGATACACAGAAGTGGGTACAGAGGATCCTATCTGCCCATTCTTAAGACAAATTTGATGTGATGGATTGTTCACGCGTCTCATTTATTTTCGTGAATTACTTTACTTTTCATTACTACTTTGCCAAAATTTACAAACTTTGGCCAAAAGATAATTGGTGAGCACATGTTGCACAATGTAACTACAGTAATTTTTTTTTTCCTATCTATATAAGCAGGTTCAATCAGCCAAACTCCTAACACATATAATTATAAAGAAAAATACAATTCAATTTCATATCCCTCAATTTGCGTATTAATATTTTTGGTTGTGCATTACAAGTAGGAAGCCTTGAAGAATTGTCGTCCATCATAGTTTAAAGGTATGTTATTACTATGTAAATAATTATTAATTTTTATGTTTAATTGAATTGTATAATTTTAATATTTATTTAATAATTTATTTTCGTACACGAAAATGAGAGGTATCATACACGAAAATTCTTAAAATTTATTGTACACAAAAATACATAAATTTTATCATATACGAAAATACTTAAAATTGGTCATACACGAAAATACTTAAAATTGGCCGTACAAGAAAATACTTACAATTGGTCATACACGAAAATTCTTAAAATTTATCGTTCATGAAAATACTTATATTTTCTCATACACGAAAATACTTAAAATTTATTATACACGAAAATACTTAAATTTTATCGTACACAAAAATACTTAAAATTGGTCATACACGAAAATACTTAAAATTAGTCATACACAAAAATACTTAAAATTTATTGTTCACGAAAATACTTATATTTTATCATACATGAAAATACTTCAATTTAGCATTCATGAAAATACTTAAAAAAATTCATACACGAAAATACTTTAATTTCAGCATACATGAAAATCCCTACATTTTATCATACTCGAAAATACCAAAAATCGATCATTGTACATGAAATTATTTTTTATACTAATGATGATGTTTTTGCATGCTTACACTATAATTGTTAACACGCATTTATGGAAAACAAACTTAGTTCTACTATTAAAATGTAAAAGCAAATTAAATAAATTTAAATTTATGACATGTGGTGTAAGGTGTGTTAATATGTAGTGTATTACGATGGCCAAAAAATTTCGCCTGTTATCTGGAATCATGTATCGAACAATTCTTTTAATTGAGATTTAATACGTAGAATATGTAATTGTATTTAGATGATGCACTAATTAGGACTGTACGCATGCTCCTTTTTTGTAGAGCGTACAAAATATGAGTTTCGTGCTTGTGGTGTTTGGTATGGAGGCTATTGGGAAGGATTGAAGTATAAAAACGGACGTAGAGAGGAGGTTCAACTTGAAAGAATCACTTTCTACAATTTATCCATGTCTATCCATGGACTTGTATGTGCCGGCATAAACTCTTGGGGATATGTAATTCATGCAGTAGTTGATAGAAATGGAAGACTTAAAAAGAAAAAAATAAAGAATGATTTACATTTGGAACGATTATTGTCCCCGATATCAGATGTTCTTGTTGTTTTTGTTTCGCTGAAACTACTGGATGTTGAAACAAGTACTAGTACGTTTACCCCAGAATTTCAGAATAGTAGTCTTGGAGGTTGCAGTGTTAATCTTGGGTCCAACTACAAAGGAGAAGGTGAAAGGTTTCATCATACCAAATGGGACGCAGACGTACCGCAATGGCCGGACATGTGCAATCAAAGTTGGGATTGTAGTAATGTTTCTTTTGGTTTACAAACTGACGAAACATTTTATAGAAAGTGTGGTGTCCCTCATGAGATGAAATCATCGTAGTAGGTACATCTGCAACTGATCGATGGGCATCTTGGCCAACATTAAGTGGATGTGTTGATTTCGGTTTGGATTGGGGTGTCGACTACATTGACTTGAATAGGTCCCCGCCAGTATATGGAGATGCGAAGGAAGTACAACATGATGATTTTATACATCAGACCCATTACGATGGAGGCCATTTCGAGAAAAATACAAATATGTGTGGTAATTTTAATTCAAGTACTTGTCCCAACATATATTTGAGTGACCTTGACCTTGATATGAATTTAATTTGTTTGTGTACATTGTTCCAGGAACACCGCATGATGAAACTGAAGCGGATCAGGCATATGATACGAACGATGACTTTCAGTTAGATGAAGACGATGAAACTGCACTGGACGAGGAACAGCGAATTGCCTACGAGGAATTTTTGACATATATTAAAAGATCTGACTGGTTGATTCCAGATATGCCTATAATGGAGCAGGAGGACCAAACCGATTTCTTCGAGACGGAGACGAATGAACATAATTTGCAGAAAGGTGTGACTTTTTCATCCAAAACAGAGCTGAAAAATGCAGTCGGGTTTTACCATTTGGAGAACCATGTGGAATATCGTGTCGACAAATCGGACAACATAGATGGAATGTTAGATCTGAATAAAAAACATGTCCTTTCATGATCCATGCATCCAAGAAATATGAAATTTAGAAAATCTCGAAGTCTATTATGCCCCATGAATGTACCTATGATTTGAACAAACCCAATGTTTCTCGTCAACTTACATCCTCACTGATCGGCGAATACTATGCCGACGTTCTTCTTAAAGAAGATTCTCAATTAGCTGCTAAAAGCATTACGCGCGAAATGAACCAAAGACATGGGGTAACTGTCAGTTACAAGGTTGCATCTCGGGTAAAGAGACGTGCAATGAAACTTGTGTATGGAGACCTACAATTATCATTTTCAATGTTGTCATCGTATTTGGAAGTCTTAAAGATTGCTAATTCGGGCTCATACATAGCTTTGGAGACACTAAATAACGGGAAATTTAAATACGTGTTCTATGTTTGGGCCGCATCCATTCATAGGTTTCAATATTATGCACGACTCGTCATAGCGGTGGATGGTTGCCATTTGAAAGGCTAATATAAGGGTATTGAATTTGTTGCTGTTACGAAAGATGGAAATGATCAGATTTTTCCACTAGCTATAGGGATAGGAAACGTGGAAAATGAAGAATCCTGAACCTGGTTTTTAAAAAATGTTCGAAATGCGTATGGTTGCCAAGAACATCTACTTATCGTGTCTGATCAACACAAGAACATCAACAACACAATCATTGAAGTGTACCCTGATGCGACGCACGGTCTATGTTGTTTTCATTTGCAGCAAAATTTAGTCAAATATGGGTCACATTTCGTAGGAGTGTTCGAAAAAGCAGCATATTGTTACACAGCTGCTGACTTTGAAAGGTTATATTGTACACGTTTATAGTTACTTATGTCTTTGTTTAAGCTGTTAACGATTATCCTAATCATTTTTTTCCTGTGCTAGGTACATGTTGGCCCTTTCGGAAATAAATAGACAAGGTGCACTCGATACATTATAAAATACGAAGGAAGAAAGGTGGTCTCGTATCAGATGCCCTGTTCGAAGATTCACATTCATGACCTCGAACGCTGCTGAGGTGTGAAATAATCGTAACGAAGTCAGCGCATGATAGGTTAATAGAGAAAGTGAAACACGGACGACGAATGATCATAGATAAACTCCAATGCATGAAATTCAAGGTTTCAGACGAAGGTAAAGTATACATCGTTGACCTATCGACACGAAAGTACGAGTGTTATTTCTTTCAAAGTGAATTGATCTCGAGTTCTCATGTATGTGTGGCGATCAGGTATTTTCAAAACTTTAGAGCTAAGTTTCGGGCGTATATGTTACAAAACACTAACTCATTCACAATGTCTGTTTCATGACATGTTGTTACCTTGTTTAACAACGCTGCAAAGGAGTCAGTGAGTTCATACGTCGCGTCATACTACACAACAGACTAGTTGAAAGGAATGTGGGGTCGTGAGGTGATGCTTGTACTAAGTCCGCATGATTGGGTTATATCTGAGGAAATAAAAAATAATGTCTGCATCGTACCCGATAAACCTAAGCAGGCTGGTCGACTGTGATCGCAGCGGATTCTCGCAATCGGCATCCTTTCTAGGGCTACACAATCACATGGGACCTGTAGTCGTTGTGGTCGTACAGGCCACAACAGGGCACGTTGTTCTAAACCAATGCACTGCAATTCTTACCGATTAGATGGAAATTCGGATGACAACAAAGTGCCAAGCCAGCATGTACATCATGTCTTACGGCTAAAGAAAAAAATGCTCAATCTGCAAGAAGGAAGATCATACAAAGAGAAAGTGTCCGATTTTTTTAGCATCCACCTCGTTGGCGAATGAGTGATATACGAACATGAGATTGATCCCATTAGGTGAATTTGTATTTGTTTTTCACGCATTGTACTGTAATTGTCATACTGTTTAATTTGATCTGATTTATGCCATTTCGGAAACATCGTAACATAGCCGACGCAATGTAAGTGAATAAAACCAATCTGAGGAAGTAAAAAACTATATGTCCCAAAAAAAATGTGCCAAAGTGAATAATCAATATGTGTACGTGAATGATATATCAACACATCAAATCGTTGATTACTTAAAGACATAGTGAAATGCAAGGTTATAATCAACCAAAGTCTATGCAAAAATACATGTGAATACGTAACCTACTCAAGCAGCTCAACGGTATGATCATTCACCGACCACTTATACAATGTAAATGCAAGGTCACGCCTAATCTGATATATTCCCTTCATAATATCTGGTCTAGGAAACATGCACCTAATACAACTCGTGATGCCTTCAAAGCCCATACGCCACAGCTCGTCGGATCGTCCTGATAGTAACAAAATATGGACTCGGCACTCTCGAGGTCAATCATCGGTGGACAATATGAGAAGAAGGGTAACTTCCACTTTGATTTCTTCGAGATGAAAATTTGACTATTTATTCTGAGTCTTGAGAGCCCCTTGATTGTTACATTATTGATTAAATTTTAATTTTCCAGATCATCAATCAATTGAATCCTCGGTTTGAAGATGGTAACTTTTGTCAGACCCGAAAATGCATTAAAGCGAGCTGAAGGTATGGGGTAGATCTGTACATGTTATAACTTGAAACTTAAAATAACCATGGGGATGAATCTGTACATTCTGTAAGTTAGTAGTAAAATAAGTCATGAACAATGGTATATTTTAATTTTCTTTGCCAAGTCATACATGATTCATGCTCAGGTAGTAAAATAATCCATGAAGAATGCTATATTTTAATTTTCTTTGCCAAGTCATTTATGATTCATGCTCAGCAATTCTATGACAAGAAACATGCAAAATTTTCTATTCTTTTACCAAGTAGTTGTCTTAGTAAGCCAGCTCATGTTTCTTTTTACTTAAAGTATCCCTCATTTTGAAACCCACACCCGTTGCAATCTCTCTTTCTTCACCTTCGTCTCTTCCTCTTCCATCTCTTCATTGCTAACCCTCATTGATAATTGATATTGAGTAGAAGCCATTTCCTCTCTCTAACACATACAATACAGAGGAGTTTGATGGCTGACAACACAAAGGCTGAGATATGTGGACTCGTGGATATACCAATAAGCCATTCAATCCCTTTCGACACAGGCACCAACACCGTTTTGGTGGATGCTTTATCGCTCCTTCATCTTGCTTGCCGTGGTTCACCTATCTCACAGTAGTCTTTTTTTTTCCTGTGTATTTTAACAGTAGTACGTATGAATGAGCTAAATCACCAATATCATCTTTATGACTGTTTTACTAATATCATATTTTGGTGGAAGATGAGAATTATTATACTGCAAAATCACCAATTTCTGTTTACTTTCAGCATTATTGTTCTGTTGATTTGATGCATTACCAGATTGGTTGTATTATTTTCCTCTAAGGACTCATTCCTCAGAGTCTCCCAGGTGCTCTATCTCTCTCCCTTTCTCTCAATATGATGTCCATTTGTGTGTGCAATCACTTTGACAAAAATCGCCAGCTTCTCATGAAAATTTAGTCATATTGAAGCCTCCAGTTTCTAGTAAACTATTGTATGACACTTCCAATCTATTACTTGCAATTGAAATTTTTACGATATATACAAATTTTGTTCCACTGCTTATTAATGTTATTGTTGAGTATTTTTTGGATATATTGATTTTGTTCCACTGCTTATTAATGTTATTGTTGAGTATTTTTTGGATTTTCTTCTTTGCCGATCTGTGCATTGGAATTAGTTTCCTCTATAAGATAAAGGTCGAGTTTTTTTTATCACATTGTATGATAATACGTTGTAAATATAATATTTAAAATTTCCTTTATATAACTTTACGCATGTGTCTTTTTAAAATTTATGAAGAATAGAGAGAACATAACCAATATTTCAATGTCAAAACTAAGATTTCTGGTCAAGTAATTGAGAATTATCACTGATGAAAACAATCTTTGAGAACGTGACATTCTAAAATACGGCCAAATTATGTGTCATCTCTAAACTAAAAGGTTACTAAAGCATTTTTTTATGATTTGGAAGAGTGAGGACTTCTAAACACTGATTCATTTAAATTGAAGTTCAAATTAATTATTAAAACTAGAAATATAGAGAGATAAAAAAGTGATTTTCATTCATCAGATGTAGAAGAGATACAGAGGTATTTATAGACAGGAAGAGAAAATATCTAAAAGCCCATCAACAAACTCTTAACAATATTTCTGACGTGGCAAGGTTAGTTGAGCAATATAACAATCCTAATCTTCTAGATACTGCTTCTTCTCATGTGTGTGGATTGCATGCTCTCAAGCCATGCATACGTGGAATATCTCAATATGCTCCCATGCAAGCTCAACCAGGATCGGGCAAGATAGATAACTTGGTTTGAAGTGTAGCAAACCGGCCAGCGGAGAGGGGCTTAGTAAAGATATCTGCAACCTGAAATTCTGAAGTAACAAAGCGCACATCCAAGGCTCGGGCCTGAACTTTCTCACGAAGGAAGTGTACATCCATCTCGATGTGCTTGGTCCGAGCATGGAATGCAGAATTAAAAGCCAATTTGATTGCCCCCATATTGTCACACCAAAGAACAGTGGGTTCCTGAAGAGTGATACCCAATTCGGCAAATAAGCTTTGAAGCCATAAAAGATCAGTAGTAGCCAATGCCAAGGAACGATACTCAGCTTCAGTGCTACTTCGGGCGACGACGGATTGCTTCTTGCTACTCCAGGTGATCGGATTGGAGCCAAAGAATATGCAATACCCACTCGTACTACGACGATCATCTAAATTACTCGTAAAATCAGCATCGGCATATCCTTCGAGCATAAGGCTGGTGGCTGGTTTGAAAAGAATTCCAGTGTTCTGTGTGCCTTGAAGATACCTTAAAACCCTTTTGCAAGCAAGCCAATGTCGTGTAGTTGGTTGATGAAGAAATTGGCTTAGCTTATTGACCATGTATGTAATATCGGGGCGTGTAAGAGTAAGATACTACGACTCCCCATAATACTTCTATACAATGAAGGTTGATCAAATAAATCAATGTCATATAGAGAGAGCTTGAGACCAGCAAGGTAGGGAGTTGGGCTAGGCTTACATGAAGAGAGACCAGCCTGGTGAAGAATATCTCGTATGTATTTTGACTGAGATAAATGGATACCAAGAGATGTTCGATGTGCCTCAGTGCCCAAAAAATAATTCACCTCACCTAAATGTTTTAAGGAGAATTTGGCATGAAGTTGCTTGATTAGATCAGTAATCATGCTCGAGTCATCACTTGTGATTAGTATGCCATCAACGTAAACGAGAACAATCAACATCTTTCCACCTTTATGCCAATGAAATAAGGAGCTATCTGTCAATGAACCTTGTAACCCTAAGGATAGAAGATAGCTTTTGAGTGTATCATACCACGCCTTCGGGGCCTGCTTGAGACCATACAATGCTTTGATTAGTTTGCATACATGAGTGGGACGATCAGTATCAACAAAACCTTCTGGTTGACTCATATACACCACCTCCTTGAGATCACCATTCAAGAAAGCATTATTGATATCCACTTGTTGTATTTGCCACCCCTTAATAACCACCAATGTAAACATCAATCGAATAGTGAGTGGTTTAACAACGGGACTAAAAGTATCGAAGAAATCTATCCCAGCTTGTTGTTGAAAACCTCTGGCCACTAATCGAGCTTTGTATTTCCCAATGCTGCCATCAGGATTCCTCTTAATCCTGAAAATCCACTTATTGGTAATGGGTTGAATATCAGGATGAGACGGTACCAACTCTCATGTGTTATTTTGCTTCAATGCCCTGTATTCATCTTCCATTGCCAGTTTCCAATTATGGGAGGTAATGGCTTGAGAAACTGTAAGAGGCTCAGTGTCATTGAGGTTAACATTGAAAAGTTTTGGTGTGAATATGCCATGTTTGGACCTTGTTATCATATGATGTGTGGAAGATGACAAAGGAGGAAAAAGATTACCCGAGGAAAGAGGAGGACTTGTTGAATGGGAGCTAGTGGATGAACTTGTATCTGGAGAATTGATGTTATGAGAATTAGATGAAGAAGTAGAGACATCAGTATAAATTTGGGGTGTAGGAGCTAGAGTAGTAGGAAGAAGAGGTAAGGTGGATGTGACATGAGTGGACTCAGTAGACAAGGTAGACTTGGAAAATAAAGCATGATAAGGGAATTCTTCCTCAGGAAATGCAACAGTACGAGCTATATAAAGCCTACCACTAGGGTGAAGGCACTTATACCCTTTATGAGAAACACTATAGCCTACAAATAAGCACTTTTGACTTCTAAATTGTAGCTTATGGGTATTGTAAGGCCTCAAGTAAGGGAAGCATGCACACCCAAAGGTTTTTAGAAAGGAATAGTCAGGACTCTTTTTATGAATCATAAAATAAGGAGTAGAGCCATTTAAAACTGGAGTAGGAAGTCTATTTACTAAGAAGACAGCTGTTTGGAAGGCCTCCCACCAAAAAGATAATGGCATAGATGCTTGACTTAGTAGAGAAAGACCTATTTCAGTAAGGTGCTGATGCTTGCGCTCTACCAAGTCATTTTGTGGATGAGTGTATGGATAAGAATGTCTAAAAGCAATACCCTGTGATGCCAAAAAGGATGATAAGGTCATAAACTCCCCTCCCATATCACTTTGTAAGGTTTTGAGTTTAGTGGTGAATAATCGTTCAACTAAGGGAAGAAATTTTTTGAATATCTCCGCAACCTCAGATTTAGTTTGTAAAGGATATATGCAAGAGTATCGGGTAAAATCATCAACAAAAAGAACATAGTACTTATAGCCATCTCTAGTAGCTAAAGAAGTCGGTCCCCAAACATCAGTGTAAACTATTTCTAATGGTTTGGTAGTGACATGCAATGTAGATGGAAAATGCATTTGATGAAGTTTCCCTTGTTTACATGCTTCACAAAAAGAAATTGAGGAAGAACATGGAACTTTTATTGAGTGTAACACTTTTGAGAGAGTGGCATTACATGGATGACCTAGTCTATGATGCCACAATGTGGCCAACTTAGACTTATTACCAGAGATAGACTGAGCAACAGACGCATGAGGAGTACAACTAGAAAACAGAGAGGGGGAAGGAGAAAGATGAGATAAGTTGAGTTGATAAAGTCCATCCTTAAGAGCTCCCTTCAACATGATGTGGTGTGACTTCAGATCCTTAACAAGACAATAAGAAGAATGAAACTCCACATAAGCATGGTTATCTTTTAAAAACTGAGAGATACTTAGAAGATTTTGAGTTATGTCAGGAACAAAAAGAACATTATTTAAGTGGATAGAGGAAGAATTTGTAGAAGAAAGAGAAATGGAACCAGTGGAGAGAATGGGAAGAGAGGCTCCATTACCAACCATGAGTTCATGTTTACCTTGATATGGAACTGGCAAATGAAGATTTTCCAGAGCAAAAGTCACATGATGAGTAGCACCACTATCCACAATCCAATTGGAGGATGAAGAAGATGGAGTGCGTGAGTAAGAATGTGGAAATCCAGGACTAGAGGCTTGAGGAGCAGCAGATGTAGTACTCAGCAAATTAGCTTGCATATGTTGTGCAACAGAGTTCTCCAAACCATGAAAATTCACATCGAATCTTTTAAAGCACTTAGTTGCAACATGATTCAGTTTTCCACAGATTTGACATACAACACGGCTCCTTCCAGCAAATCTGCCACCCCTGCCTCGACCACGAAACACAAAAGAACCACGACCTCTATCAGATCCACCACCTCTAGCAGTACCATAATGTGCGCTAGGAACAAGAGAAGAACTAGAAGCCAAATGATTTAATCTCATTTCATGAGTTTGCAAAGCAAACTGAACCTCAGCTAGAGATATCGAGTCACTCCGAGATGTCAAATTAACCACCACACTTTCATATTCTGATCCCAAACCTCCTAGGATATATAACACAAGATCGTCATCATCAATGCTTTATCCTGCCGCTCGAAGCTGATCAGCTAGATTTTGCATTAGCATAACATAATCTGCAATAGCAGAGTTACCTTTCTTTTGAGTTTGTAGCTGAAGGCGAAGATGCATTGCCTTAGCTTTAGATTGAGATCGAAATAATTGCTCTAAAGCACGCCAAATTTCAAATGCATGTGTGAATCGACTCACAAATCCCAACATGGACTCAGACATGGAGCTGAGAAGCCAGCTTTTCAGAAATTGATCCTTCCTAATCCATATAACAAATTCCTCACTGCGGCACGGAGCACCATCATCAACCATAACAAACTCTGGTGGAATGTTGTCTTCATCACCGTGGAGAAAGATATCAAATCCGTGAGCAGTAACTGTAGCAAGGATCTGTGATCTCCAAAACAGAAAATTTGATCTATCTAGTCGAAGCGTGAGCGTAGGAAAGGCAGGAAGAGAGAAGGTGGCCATGATAACCACTAAGAAGAAGATGAGAAGAAGCAGACTATCTGGCTCTTGATACCATATTAAAACTAGAAATATAGAGAGATAAAAAAGTGATTTTCATTCATCAGATGTAGAAGAGATACAGAGGTATTTATAGACGGGAAGAGAAAATATCTAAAAG
Organism: Scutellaria barbata; assembly: GCA_028654395.1. Classification (NCBI taxonomy): domain Eukaryota; kingdom Viridiplantae; phylum Streptophyta; class Magnoliopsida; order Lamiales; family Lamiaceae; genus Scutellaria; species Scutellaria barbata. The sequence goes on from CM053652.1 coordinate 5,637,487, forward strand.
CCCATCAACAAACTCCTAACAATATTTCTGACGTGGCAAGGTTAGTTGAGCAATATAACAATCCTAATCTTCTAGATACTGCTTCTTCTCATGTGTATGGATTGCATGCTCTCAAGCCATGCATACGTGGAATATCTCAATATTAATGATAGATGATATAAATTTTTATGTAGATAATAATGTAAATTAGAGAACTTTGTTCATATTGGTGTTTAAAAGCATGAACTTGGGCATTCTGTCGGGGTAGGAGGGTTTCAAATTCACACTTAATGCAGGCTGATACATTTTAGATCTATGTAGATGAAGAGTGTTGTGTTGCATGGATTGGATGTTGAAACTCTGCTTAAAGTTGGTTTCTATAGATTGGACTTAAGTTTGAACATGGAAAATGATTATTCAAATTGTTAGCTATCTATTTAAAATTGGACTAATCTATATTATGTTTCAGCTAGTTCTGCAGTGAACTATATATGATATTGTAGTCTTCCAACAGACCTATTGTGGAAGTTTCTGGACTTCTGGTTGTTTGATTATTTAACTTCAAAATAAGGTTTATGTCGCTAAACTTCTTGGTATCATACTGTTAGATTGTGATATAGATTAATAAACATCTTTGTTAGGCAATTTTCGATAATTGATGATTATGTCATGCTTAAACCTGAGGTGATATATGTTTTAAGTTAGAGGAGAAAGTTTGAAACAATTAATGCAGTTTGAATGAAACATTAAATCTATTTTTCTATGAGTTATATATTACATCATGGAATCAGAAGTACGATATATGTATTTTATTTAGTTCTAAGCTACTACTGTAGCTTCTCAATAGTTGGATTTTCTCATACAAGATGTAGAGGATGAACATGCATGTTTATAATTCTTCTAAATAAATTAAAGGTTTGTACTTGTGCTTAAAGTGTAAGATATTTTCTGATTTTATTATTCCACACTTTAACAATTGTAATGTAAAATACTGGATTATTAACAACTATTTAATTTAATTCATGATTTTATCTTAATGTCTCTTTCTACCGTAGGTTGTGATAGAGGATAAGGGACCAATGAACCTTGGAGCTATGCAAACTCAATTCTGGATTTTGGTTATTCTATAGTTGTGCGTAGATGCATCGTGATTTTGGTTATGCTTAAATTCTTCAGAGCATGCCCCTTCATTTTGTATACAAAGATATTGCGTTGTAGTGCTTTGCTTAGATAGAATGCACAAATGAATGAGTCTACATAAGATGCAAATCAACATTTTGATCCATTGATTTAGCTAGATTCACTCACTGTAATGTGTTGCAATCCTTTTGGTATGATCTTTGAAGAATTTGACACGTTTAAGTATTCATTATAAAGGAACTTTTAAGCATGTAAACCTTCAAAATTTGGTAAAAACTTCCAAATTTATAAAATTATCTGAAATTTGGTTTATAACTTTATAAGCAATGATGAATATCTGAATCAACATTTTATTTTCGAACTTTGTGTTCTTCATAGCTATGAAGCACATTGCCATTTTATATATCTACATTGTTGCAACATGTTATTTTTCTGTTACAGAAATATAATTCTTTTCTTTGTTCTTTGTTCAAAATATAGTGCATATTTACAGTTTCAAATTCAAAATTCCCAATTTTTGTAAAGTTGGAGAAAGTAAAAAGGTACTAAAAATAATCAAATCAATAGTGTGATATTAATTAATTAAAAGTTTGTTTGTAAAAATTAACTAATCATATTATCACATTGCAATTATATTTTAAAACAACAATTTCATAATTTTCTTATAAAATTATGTGATGGTTATTTTAATAATCTTTCTGTTTGAATTGATTTGGGATTTTGATATCTTTCTCTCTTTTGTTTTGTTTTTTTTTTTGGGCGATTTTTTTTTCATTTAATAGGATTGATGGAATGATGGTGAACTATTTTTGTTTCTTCACACTTCATATAAATAGAAAAAAATGTATAGTAAATCTTACGTGGAAATATCAATGAATTCAATAAAAAAATGCATAAAACTTGATAAACAAAAACAAATAAGCAATCATTACATTCAAATTCATATATAACATCATTACATTGAAAATAAAACATTTTTGTAACAATTATTATTAAAGTGTATAAATTCATTACATTTAAATTCAAAATTCAAAATTGTAACAACAATCTTAAATTTAAAGATGACACAAAAATCTTCAAATCAATACATAATAATAAACACCTTTGAATGTATATATGAAAGAAAATCTTCAAATACTCATTGGTTCTCAACCAACCTCTTTCATTTCTTACAAAACCAATTAAAATAGGTAATCAAAACAGATCTAAATTAGACGAGTTAGAAAGCCCGTACAACGTACGTGTTCAAACCTAATTAGATATAAAAAAAAATCTTGTATTAGGACTTTAAATTAGAGTCATAATAAATTTCTAACTAAATTAGATATAGAGAGTTTTCTTTTATTAGGATTTTAATTAACTAAGCATTAGTTAAAATTTTAAATTAGAATTCTGACGAATATGAATATACGTTCAACTTTTTAAATTAAGAAATAAGAAATCCTCCAAATTATCCTAATATACTGAGATGTGGAAAAGAATGGGTTGATCCATGAAGGACCCAATTATGAGTTGGATCAGCAAGAAACAAATTAAGGGCTAAGGCCCAAGCTTAAAATTGTCTGATGGGATATAAAATTTGGTTTACGCCTCTGACTTTTCTCATTATTTTTCTTTTAGAAGCATGTCGTTTATTTTTTTATTTGCTGGAATCAAAAATTTATTCAAAATAGTGTTTATGCATTGAATTATTAGTATATTACAAGATGTGTGTCACAAAAACTCTATAAAAAATTAATTTTTATTTTTATTTTTATGTACAATAAAGTAAAAAATAGAGTACTTTCTATCATACTAACCAAGTCGGAAGTTCTCAATACTTAAAATCACATTACATTTATGATAGATAGTGTCAATTTCATATGATTTGTAATTTTTCTTTTGAATTCTAATGCGTTTTTCTACAGTATTTGGGTGGATCTTGCACTTTTATTCAACTTTACATTGTTTCAGGCTTTGATACACATTTGCTGTCGCCACCGCCGGAAAGCCAATATGTTGCCGCCATATTTCTGGCAACTTGTCTCACTGGAAGTGATATTTGCTGTATTTTTACTTATAAATTTTTTCACTTATATGATTTTGCCACGGTCGGTGGTTGAAAATCTGCCATGTTTTCCTAGCAACAAACTTCCATTCACTCTTGAAATTTGGTATACATTGCCTAATACTTCAATTAATTAAAATGCTTGTTCTATTTTTTTCTTCGCATTTCTCGTTGATTTACCTGCCTGGTATATTACAATTCAGATACAATCCGATGATAGGTTCTTATTCTAAGAAGGAGAGAAGTTTGACAAAATTAATGGGTGACACAAAATACACTCCAAATTCTAAGTATGAATCAATTTCGTTCCATGCTTCCAAATTTTCAATTGGTTTTCTTATATAAACTCAATTAAAATTCTAATCTCAATCTAATTAGAATTTATTTTCAAGTAGAAATCTAATTGGTTACTTATCAATAAATATCATAGGTTTTCTTATATAGATTCAATTAAAATTCTAATCTCAATCTAATTAGAATTTATTTTAAATAGAAATCTAATTGGTTACTTATCAATAAATATCAGTTTCGTTCCATGCTTCCAAATTCTCGATTGGTTTTCTTATATAAACTCAATTAAAATTTTAATCTCAATCTAGTTAGAATTTATCTTCGAATTCTAATCTCAATCTAGTTAGAATTTATCTTCGAATAGAAATCTAATTGGTGACATAGCTAATTCTCAAATAAAAAGGTTCTCTCTATTGTTCTCTCCATGACACTCTAATTTAAAGGGTGATATTTAGGCACCATTATTTTTTTATCTTTGTCTAAATTGCTCTTTCTTTTCCACTTGTCTATAACTATTGAAATTGTATTCTTATAAGTTATTCACAATAATTGTCTATATTTCTTTATCAATACAGAGCAATACCAATTTATTTGAATTTTATGTCCAGTCAAAAAGGAATTAAATCGGCATATTAAATTATAATTTGTATGGACTCTAAGAAGGTTAAAATCGACATCATAAAAATGAAAGTAGAAATCTAATTGGTTACTTATCAATAAATATCATAAATTATATCATATAATTTTTAAAAGAAATTATGATATGTATAGACTCTTTATAGATTCAATTCTATTAATTGATCTCAATTTAATTAAGATTTATCTCAAAGTAGAAATTTAATTGATTACTTATCAATAAATATCATAAATTTTATCATATAATTTTTAAAAGGAATTATGATTTGTATGAACTCTAAGAAGGTTAAAATCAGCATTATAAAAAATGGACAAAACATTCATACTTATATAGTGTAATAATAGATATATATATAATATATATATATATATATAGATGCAAAGTATGGTTTTATTTAATTAATTTTGTATTTCTGAGTGGAACAATTGAACAAGAATCTAAAGTATGGTTTTATCAATATAACTAGTGCCCATTCTAAAACATAATGAGAATACAAAACTGGTTCTCACATGGTTTTCTTGCCTGTTTCGTCCTTAAATTGCACAATTCCATGATCGTCTCAACAATTCACAAGTTCTATACTGTCGCTAATCATCTAGTCGTGAAGCCAGCTGCAATTCGTTAAACAGATTGCAGGATGTATCCCAAAGACCCTTAGCAAGCTTAGCATCATAAGAAAGTGAGGAAGAGTTTAACATTTGACCCTTTCCTCCAAAGAAGTAAACTCCCGATACTTCCTGAAAGAACACGACGATTTGATGTAATTTAGCATAAACTGCATATTTCGATATCAAAGGATAACAAAACAATATTCTCTTCTTGACCAATATGAAAGTGTCTACTCGATTATACTATGCAATTTGATCGATGAAACAAAAATATGAACTCCGACAACCAATCTGTGAAGTGTTTCTACATCTTTATATATTTGTAAGAGGAAATATAGCTGAATGTTCGAGGGAAACAAGATTAATGCACAATTCACCGTATTTGAAGATATGTTCTTTATAAGGTTAAACATCAAAAAATAAAATACAGTATAGTCGTTTTTCAATTTGCAACAACCTTCTTCTTATCTGATTGCACCACAAAGCAAAAGCAAAACGTGACTTACATGTTCTAATCATAAGAGTAAATATGTCTTTTCATTTATTTTAGGTTGCAGGTTGAAAAACAATTATACTTCCAATTGTCTTTCGATGTTAAGCATAACATAAAAGACAGGTTTATCCTTGTGATTAGATTTTGCTTCCGGCCGGAAAATGTGTTTATTGCATTTCAAATAACTCTTGAACTTCGGCAATCCGATAAAAAAATAAATTAGGTAGTAAATTGAATTGAAAATGGTCACACTTCAGTCTTTTTTTTTATTTTTTAAGCCCTTGTTTATAGTGTGATGATATAGGCAAACACATTGAAGTTCATTTATGAGGAGCAAGAAGACGAGATAATGTCATAAACACAATCTTGGAAGTGCAAATGAAGTTCTAACTTCTAAGCAGAGAATTTCGATAGAGTTTAATACTTACTGGAGGGGCAAGTGCTGCATCAACAATGGAGGACACACCAGTTGCAGAAGACTGAAGCAGACCGAAGAGTTTCAACCCTACAAAAGCCATTTGTGAAACCGATGAAGGAATTTCTCGCATGATGTTCGTCTTCACGGCTCCAGGATCCGCAGCACTTAATTGTCAAAATGGGCCAAATAAAATCAATCAGATATTTTTCAAAAGCATAGAGAGGATAAGGTCCCGTTTTCAAAAAAGACAACCAAAGCTTTTGGTCAAAACAATTCAATTGATTGCTTTTCTCTAGGTTCTTTAACAAGTCAGAATGAATCTTCTAAAACTACAAATAAATGAAAGTATACCACTCCTTACTTTTTTAGTTTTGTGATAAACCCTTTGATCAAGAGTATCATATTACGAATTATGAATTAAATATTAAATATATCAGGAAACAGCTTTATGGTCAAATATTGGTATGCTCAAACAAAGAGAATATCCACTTACACGACAGAAAGATGCTGAGATTTCTCTGCTAGGCCAACTTGTCGATGAAGCTCATATGAAAAGAGTAGCATGCATACTGTCAATAGATGACAATACATCTTAGCATTGGAATATGTGCAAAATAAACACCGTACTTCTTTGATATAACGTACCTACATTTAGAATACTCATAAATGTGCGCGTATGGGTAGCATTTGGATTTCATGAAAAACTTTCCAGAGACGGTTTCTCTGTCAGCCTGCCTGCAACAAACTGAAGCCGAAAACAAAAGGTAAAAAGGGTAAGAAGAAGATAAGTAAAAACTTGAGAAAAAATAACAGTTGTGTAGGAATTTTGATAACATGAAATATGCAGAGTAGATCATACCACTCCAATGAGTAAACGATGTGACATTTACCACTCGTGATGGAGCGGGGCTATTTTCAAGAAGGGGAAGCAACACTTTGGTAAGACAAAAGGCACCAATATAATTTGTAGCAAGCATCCTGCAAAATCAAGAAATAGATGTTAAACAATTTTCACATTTCTTTCAGAAGCATACAAATTCTGCATTGAACACATAATAAATGTGAAAAACAAGCTTTTATATTCTAAAACAGATATGATGAATTATGACCAACGTCATTAATTAAAGGACAAAAGTATCAGGTCGACGAATTAAAAAGGAGAGGGAGGCAGAGATGTTCGAGCAATAAAATTCCTAGCTTCAGATTATATGGGAGGAAAATGTCAAACCGACTCTTGTTATTAGCCACCAAGGTTTACAGCTAAAACTATTTCATTCTCTTTTATCTTCTACACTTTAATGTTTTGAGTGAGTACAAAGAAATCATGTCACAATAAATTAAACAATAAAACTATTCCATTCTCTTCTATCTTCTACATTTTGATGTTTTGAGTGAGTACAAAGAAATTATATCACGATAAATTAAACAATCATAGCAATCGAAAAGTATTTTAGGAATAATAACTGATCATATCCTTCAGAAGTGAATCTACGTGATGTTGCCAGGATCCCAGCATTATTTATCAGGAGTTGAACAGAAGAATGCATGTTTGAATCCTCTAGCCATTGCTGAAGTGTTTGCTTGAACACAAGGATTGACTTGAAGGAAGATAAATTAACCTCAAAAGCCTTCAAACAAGCTTCTCGGTTTCGACTCTTGACATCAGATATAGCCTAAAGCACAGATATGCTCCACAAATCAATCATCAAGTGGCACGTTCATGATTGATGGAAAAAGACAAGTTACGCACCTTAGACAATCGTTTAGATGATCTTCCAACTGCAAGTATGGGAAAAAAGTACATTAACTAAAGTGAATTTAATCTATTTCAACACATGTCATATAAAAGGTAAGCCAAGAAAGCTTAAAAGGCCATATTAGTGCTAATATGAGCTGATTCATAACAAACAACGAATCGCACAGTTAAATATGTAGACAACACATAGACTGCAATTTCCAATATTCATCTAGATAAACTTTCTTTCAGGACAAATGATAGACAAAGTACCAAGAACATAAATACGATCAAATAATCATATGACTTAACCCTACATATTATGCATATCCATATCATCTATCTCAACACTTGTCATATAAAATGTAAGCCAGCAAAGCTTAAAAGGCCAGATTATATTCATAAGAAACAACGAATTCCAACATAAGTTATCTAGACAACATATAAACTGCAATTTCAAATATTCATCTAAACAAACTTTCTTACAGGGTAAGTGATAGACATAGTACCAAGAACAACGCAAAACCCCTCCTTCGAAAGATCATACGCTGCAGAAGCACCCAAGCCAGATGTTGCCTGCAAAACAATCACTTGCTGAATCATATGACTAAGACCAACATGAACACTCATCAACTCAAGGCAACATTGACTAAAATACCCCAGTTATTATGCAGAGAGGCTTTGACACGGAGGCGAAAATCAAGTCTCTAGGCGAACAACGAGGGTAGCATTTAGATTTTGGGGAGAATAAACATTGATAGAACAATTTCAAGTAGGAAAAGATAAGAGAAATAGTCCAAAGCACTGCCATTCTCCAGAACTCAACATCACACATAAAAATAATCATCTCTACCATAATTTTCACCATTTCCATTGCTTCCCACTTTTCACAAGCAAACCAAAACAATATTCTTAACCCCTTAAGCTGAAATAGTGCATATATGAAGAACACACACTAACTATTACAACAAACAGAGCAGCACGGGGAAGATATTGTGGGGAGAGGCTTTGAAATTTCTGGAAAAAAGTTTGAAATGGAAGCGGGTGGTGCAGCCTCTGTTCACGGTCGCCGGGGTTGCACAAAACCAATGGGGCAACACAGCTAAACAACAAAAAATGAGAATTAATTACAGTTCCCAAAGGTGATCCACAATTTTACTTCTAAGTTCAGCCAATTTCATTCACTTAGAATTTTGCAATTGTAATAAAAACTATCTTCAAATGTATTATAATCAGCTAAGCCAGTAACTTGGGAAAAAAAAAAAAACTAGTAGAAGAACCTTACAAGATTGGGGAATAAAAAACATAATTAGCATGAGTAATGTCTATATCAGCAAGCTAAAACAATGAGGGAAAAAAAATACAAAAAACTTGGAATCGTCTACTGTAAATTAAGCATGTAATACCAAAACATGCATTATTGTTCAATTCAACCCTAACTAAAACAGATGAGTCCAAGTTCAAATCTTCCAGTTCAACAAATCATCACAAACCAGGAACTTTTAGTTTATTACCCAACACAAAGAATCATGTTTCAAAATCAATAGACTTGAAAGGAATCCACTCAGTCAAAAGAACTCCAGAACTTCATGAAATTTTCAAATAAAATTAAACATTAACATATAACCAAAATTTTAGCAAAAAAATCTACATTAAAAAAATCTAATCACCATTTTCAGCTCAAAATAAATGAACTGAAAAAGAAAATAAAAAATGATAAAACTTACCAAGATTTAGAACACCCAGTCACAGACAATCACAAGATCTATGGATCCGTAAAAATTAGCTTCAGATCCGCACCAAATCTAGGGTTAAATCTGAAAATTTCTGTCCACCGTACAAAATGCAAATATTTCCATCAGTAATTAAAAACAATTAAACAACATAAAAAAATAGCAAAGCTTACTCAAGGTAAGTAAAGACAGAAGGGGAACAGAAATTGCCTGAGGATAATTTCCGGCAGCTGACGGCGCAAAATTCCGTCAAGCCGAACACAATATTTTTTATAAAAAAAAATTCAAAAAATACTGTTGAGGGTTTATTTAAAGTGGCGGTGCAACTACAACTATACGCAGCAGTTAAAATATGTTAATATCTATATATAAATAAATAAGATAAACTGGAAATAAATATGATTATTTAAAATATTAATTTTATTAGTGTGAGTGAAAAATTATAGAGTATAAAAAATAATAACAACAATAAAGGAAAAGTTCATTTAAGAATATTATAATACTTTAGCTAAATTGTTAAAATTAAATAAATGAGGAAAAAAGGAAGAAAAAAGGGTGGCTCGGTCATTACCTTTATTATGGTGTTAGGTTACGGTGACCAAGTAAATGGACACCAACTAAGTTATGGCTCCTGAAATGGATACATTTGCTACCTTTTTGTGTGTCTCGTACATAAAATTTCAAGATCTTGCGGAAAGAGCTCCTACCCTATAGTATGGTAGAGTAGGAAACTCGTTCTGAATCAAAGAAGCTAGCATAGCGAAAATATGCTCAACTATTTCTCAAGACTATATAACCTTATTTTCCCTCAACTTTATAATATAAATAAATAATAAATATCAATATTTATAATGATAAAAATGGCAGGTTGAGAAGGAAAAGGATGGCTAAGGAAATTAATTTTCAAATATTTTTTTTATTAAAATGATTGAGAAGATATTAATATTTTCATCAACATGTCATATTTAATACTTAAACTTAGTTATTCGTTAAAATAGTCGATAATATAATTCAAAGCGAAAACTTATAAATTTTTTGATGTATGTATCTCAAAGGTATTATTAGTTTAGTATTAGTTATATACAGTCCTAGTCTCCTACCCACCGTACGCACATTAATATGTGCTCACGGTTGATGTATTAAAAATCCAGAGCATCTATTAATTTTACTTTTTATATAACAAGGGGATGAGATGATTACACGTCATCAGTAGGCATATTAAGAGTTGCTCACGGTAGGCATTTGAGTAAAACCATAGTTATATATTAATAAAGTATTAATGGTGTACTCCTAGGAAAATACTAAAATATCGGGTAAATTTTAATATGTTCACCAATAATGTGTAATGATATCATTCATTCATTATATGGAAAGTGAAATTAATATGTTTATTAGATTTTTGACACATCAGTTTTGGACATATATTAATGAGATAAATTTCATAATAAAACCTAATTTATAAATTAGTTTTAATGTAGAATTTATAAATTAGTTGGACCATCGTCAAATTAATGGGCTGAATGTATTTAAAAAAAGTTATGTATTAAACTTGTTTAAGTAAGAAAGGGTTGTAACAATTCGAATTTTTTTTTATCTGTAGTCATTTTATACATAGTTAAATTCTAAAGTACAAATATAAAATTTATAAAATTATTGAGTGTTTTTTTAAATTACAAGTGGTATTAAAATTTCTTAACTTTAATCTACATGTCAATTATATTGTTTTTTAATGTAAAAAAATTTAAAGAATTGATAAATATTACTTAAATATCATATAGTAGATATAAAATTACAATAAAATAAAATAAAAATATTTTAAAAAATAAGAAAACATTATTTTAAAATATCTAAATATCAACAAATAAAATGTAAAAAGGTTGACAACCAAATCACCAATGATAAATCCAAAAATATTAAAAAAATTAAATAGGAAATTAAAAAAATTGAAATTAATTTAAAATTTTAAGAAAATAAATCAGTAGAAAACAGTTTTGAAATCTGAAATTATTATTAAAAAGTAAAATAATAAAAAGTATAGATCGAAAATTTTAAAATCTAATAAAATCTCTAATATAACAATAAATTTGAAAAAAAAAATTTAATAAGATCACAATGTTAACTCTAAGAATGCAAAATCATAAAATGTGTCGTTAAAAATCATTGAATATAAAATATATTTTTTGAAACAAATATAAAATTTAACATATCATATTTTTTTTAAAAATGTTTAAAAACAACAATAATAATGAGCACGTAGTTTAAAAAAGTCACCAAACAAAATTTAAATGTAATAACAATATGTGTAATATATGTTTAAAAAGACTTAGTTGAAATAAAAATGGAAATATATTTAATTTACAAATTGCCTGAAAACTCTAAAATTTGTTTTCACAAAAATTGATAATTGTATTTAAAAATCTAAATATTATTTTAAAATTATGACACTAATATGAAAGTTGTAATTTATTTATTGGAAAAGTTAAATGTATGAATATTGGCACCGGTATCGCAGTGTCTAGGCTCGCTATGGACGGTACTTTATTCATTTTCTTCATCAATTTGGAAACTGTTTGCTGCTTATTTTTTATTTCAGTTGTCTCCTGTTAATTTTGAGTAATTTGTGGTTTGTTTGATGATATGAAAATTGAAGTATATAATAAACACCGAGCATAAATATTTCGAGTATTATATCAAAAGCGTGTATTATTAATTATTATTTTTGGTGATCATATATATTAGTTGACATTTCCATGTTTGATGAGTAGCTTCTTGATTACTGTTGCATGTTAAGCTATGTTAAGCTCTTGATTCTGGTGTTTCATCTCTTTGAAACTAATGATTCTGCTTCTCAACTGTTATTTCAGGCAGTGAAGAAAGGGTGACAGTGGAGAGAGAGAAGAAATCAGTTGATGGTTAGATTGATTTATATATTTTGGGTTTCACGTCATCAATTTGAGTCCGAAAAGTCCGCTTATATTTGGTTGGTCTGTTGGAGTATATATCAAGCTGATGTTATTTTTTTGAATGATTTGTTGTTGTACGTGCATGTATAGATAATATATATATATCGATATTATGAATATGAATACGAAAACTGATGAAAATTTTATCTAAAGTAGTCATGCTTGAGAATATATATGTAATCTTGATTAATGTTTATGTTTCTAAAGTGAAATATACAACTTTGTATTTTCTAATATTTTGTCATTGTTTACATAAATATATATCTATTCAATATTGAGAAAATTATGAGAATTAAACATTTCATTATTTTCAAAGAATGTATATGAACATGTATATAACCATTTTACTTTGAGAATGCTGAACAAACATTTTTTGGGGTATATGTCAGCTAGGATTGGGCTTCTTATTTGGTTTATGATTGTGTAATGTCAAAGTTTGTGTTTTTCAATACAGACCTTTTATATTCCCAATAAATAGATTATCACTATCTGGATCATACTATTTGGACACATTTTTTTTCCTTATTCATATATTTGTTTAGTGCTTCTGATATCAAAAATAGTATTCCATTCATATTCAGTAGTTTAGATGTGTAGGTTTGTGGTGTAGACAGTGTGGATGGTTGAAAATTTCATATGCATTGATTTAAATTTAATTTGAAATTAGAGGGGTGAGATATTTAAACTTGACCTTTTCTGTTAATTTGAAGATTAATTGCAGCAAACAACATTATTTAGAAAGTCAGGCAAAAAATCAAAGAAATTGTTTGAGAAACATTTATAGATTTATTAGATTATCTTTTGTTCTTGAGAAAGTACATGTTGGTGAAGAAATAGTTTTTTCTGTTGGAAATTAAATAGGTCCCGAATCGAATTCGGGTCGAATAAAATCTGTCTTTTCGATCTAATCAAACGATAGTGGAAGCAATAGATTTCAAAAATCATTATTTGAAATATAAGAACATATCATTAATATTAAATTTATTTAAAGCTAAAGAAGCGAAAAGAAATATACTTTTGACAATATTCTTTTCTCTTTTACTTTGATTGATATCCAACGAATGAATCCACAAATTGTTGAAGATACCACGATCTTTCGATTCGAACCTCCCTTTCAACGGTAGTGTGTGGGCACTCAAAATATCATATAGTATTCTAACTTGATTATTCCTACAATGTACTCAACTCAGGAGATCAAAGGTCTGGCTAATTGAGAGGGATATAGAACTATTCTATTAAGAAACCACAAAATATAATTGAGATTAAATCTAAAAAATGGCATCTCTTTTTAAGAAAAGAAGCGTGTGTTGTTTTATCTGATCTTCCCAATGTTATTGGGATTTATCAGCAATTAGAAATATAATTTTATTAAAATTCACAATCTTAATTTAATTAGTCCTTATTGAACTAGATTCCAAATCTCATCAATTAATTAAGAGTCCCAATCTTAATATAATTATAGTTGATATTATCTTACTTTATTGAATATATTATTATTAGAAATAAATATCAAAATACTTATTTAATTTCTAATACAGTCATTATTGTAAAATATCAAATATTCTTGAAATTAAATGATATTTATATAAGGGGTGAGACTATCCGCACCCCACCATTTTCTAATCACACCCCAATTTCTATTCACACCCCACATTATCAATTTTAAATTTTATTAATCTCTAATCACACCCCACATAATTCCAATTATACCCTTTGAATATATTTGAAAAGAAATACACCATACACCCCACTACAACACACACCCCAAACCACTAGCAATACCAAACACACCCCAACATTAGGGTTTAGAGAAGAGGAGAAGAGAGTGTTTTAAGGGGGGTGTATTGGTTGTGGAATTTGTAGAATTTTTTTAGACTTTCAAAATTTTGGGGTATTCAATTCGAATTTTCAAAAGTCTTTAAAAATCTTGAGGTATTCAATACGAATTTTAAAAAGTCTTAAAAATTCTTTAGGTATTCAACAGTCTATAGATTTTAATACTCTATGAATTTTCTTTGATTCTCTTCCAAAAATATAAATAGATTTTACTCTCCAAAATCTCTTCTAACAACCAGAGATTTCTACGTATTCTCTCAGAGAACTCTGAATACAAAAGGTCAGAAGAAAAAAACCTTCGTTGTTCTTCTAACAAAAGTACTACACAAATCTTTTAATTCCTCATTTAAGGTGGTCAAGGTCGTCATCCCAAAAATGCAAGTGAGTTATTCAATCTTCGTCATGCATCATTAAAAAATGTGATTGAGAGAATTTTTGAACTTACCACAGTTGAACCGGCCAAGTAGACCGAACATTCCTTTCATTTTCAGCCACTAAGAATTGAATTAAGTCTAAGCAGGCATAATATTTTTTTCGGCTTTGAGAATTTTTTGATATCTTGTTATATGTGGATGTAGATAAGATATACGAGGAGGAAGCGAACAACGGCTTCTGAAATAAAGAGTTGTCGAAGAGCCAAGTGCCTCAAATTATTTAACATATCCTCAGTTTGCTCATTCCCCCCATCCTCAACAAGAGGAAGGAGTTGCAGTGTTTATAAATAAAGAACCGATCAACTTGATTGAGCAACGTGAGTTGCTTGGAGATGAAGAAGTCGACGAAGACATGAAGGAAGGTGGTGAAGTTGAATAGGAGGTTGAAGAGGAGGTTTGACGAGACCATTTCCTGGGGGGCCCATTGACCCCCAATTGATTCTCAGTTTCAAAACTCACGTCGCTTCGAAGATTTGGTTTAATGAGGAATGAGATGTGCTCAAGTTTTGGTGTCATACAACGAAGATGGAGTCGTGGAAGTTAAAAGGTGAATTTAAGAATTGGTTGAGACTGATGAATCGATCTAAGATCTACGATTTACGGTTTATATCTTATAAAAACCCGAACAAGAATCTGATATGTGTCTTCGTAGAGCATTGACATCCGAAGACCAATAGTTTTCACATGCCATTTGGGGAGATTACCATCATCCTAGATGACGTCTGCTGTATAACTGGACTTCCGGTGACGGAGCATCCGATTGTGTTACCCGATGAGCCACTCATCCCTGCGTCAGTGATGATTTCTCGATTACTTGGTATAGAAGAAGTGACGCTAGTAAGACATTGCATGGCTCAAGGGGTTCTTCAGTGAAGTTAAAGTGGTTGCGATAACGATTTAGTGGAGATGTCACTTTTGAGGATGAGGCAACAAGGATTGTGCAGCTAGAGCATATTTATGGTTTGTGCTTGGTTGCACAATCTTCTCAAATAAGAGCGGTTTAAGAGTCTCCACCAACATTTTGAGATTGTTGGGAAATGTGCGCTGAGTACACATTTATGCTGGGGGAGCTACTGCACTTGCTTATCTGTATAGGTAGTTGGGACTTGCATCTCGTTATGGGATGAGACAGATGTCGGGGTACTTGACATTGTTAGAGGTTAGTTGGAACACCTTTTGCCAAAGATATTTTTGTTATTTATTTATATTTCTGACAAATGTTTTTTCTGATGTAGGCATGGTATACGAGTACTTCCCTATTACACGACCAACTCACAATGTCAATTTTCGAAATGGTAATCAATTGGCGGCAAGATAGGCCCAAAAATCCTCCCCAAGACCATCGATTGACCGTATATTAGCTTGGAGAGAGATATTAGACATGATCTCCTCGAGTAATGTAAGTAAACCGAACATTCAAAATATTGTGTATCTGATATTTGAGATATTTCTAAGTGTTGACAAATTTGATCTTGTAGGTCGTTTGGACTCCTTATGCTAGAATGCGGGATGTGTATCCCATGAAGATGTTATGTTCTATGTCGGATATATTCGTGTATTCGACATAGTTGAGTCTTACCATCCTAATCGTGTATTGCGATAATTTGGATTTGTGCAAACGATTCTTGAGAATCCTCTCATACCAAGCAAAACTAGAAAGGATAGTACGGGAGCGCAGTACAGGATTATGTTTCATTTATTGGGGAACTATTTCAGACAATGGAGTAGTCATCTTATGTCTCCTGAGCATCTTGGTCGTTATACGAACCTTGCTTGGGAATGTTCGGAGGACTATATGGATTGGTATATGTTGGTCCCAAGTGGTGTTCGAGGTTCAGAGGGGGTGAATGAACCTTGATCGATTTTACAAATATCTAAAAAACTTACTGTTTTGCAAGTTACTTGAACTTGCAGCGCCAGACAGTTACTAGTAACCTCTAAAACTTGAAATCATTTTATAAAAAATATGTTATCAAACTAAAACTTTGACCACTATTATGTAATGTTTTAGTATATTATCATCATCGATCTAAATTAAGTTGTAATTTGTGTTTGTATAATTCATAGTCCACAACTGTTAGGCTCTGAGTAGTATGAAATTGAATTCAAAGAAAGAAATTAGTTAATTGAAATTATTATTTGTTTATAAATATTATCATACTTCGCCCCACCTCCAATCAAACTTATAAATACGAATTAAAATCATAATAATCAAAATGTAAAGAAAAAAATAGATGAATACATCATAGATTAAGAACAAACTATCAATGGAAAATTTAATTGAGAATATGATTTATATATTAAAAAAAAAACCATAGCCATCATCGATCACCCCCCTCCTGCCGGCACCTCCCCAGTACACAATCAATTTTTTTTCTTGAAAAATCAAAAGGCTTTTTATTAAACTTTTTTTTTTTACCTTCTAACTTATTTATTTTCATTTATAGTATGTATATTTAGGCGGGAAAATTAATTATATTATTTCAGCTTGTGGTCCTGCTATTATATAGATACTAGTAATTCACCCGCGCGATGCGCGATTTATTATTTGTTATGATAGTGTACAATTTGTAATTATATAATGAAATTACTATATTATGAAGTTATTCATGCATCTTTTATTAGTCAAACTTTGTATAATATACAAATATATTTTCATATCTCTATTGATTTTTAAAGTTATATTTTATAATTTTAAAAAATTGTTAGGTAAAGTACAGTTTTAACTTAAAAAAGTAGAATTTGGTTAAATTCTCCCTATACATTAGGGCTTCCTTATGCATTTATGCATTTATTTTTGGGTTACTTATTATTATAAATTCAATTAACACAAATTGTATATGTTCTTCTAAATTATATTTGATAATATCAAAAAGTTGGAATACAATATTTATAAATAATTTAAACGACGAACTTGAAAGCTTACATTCTATTTGTTCGTCTTTTGTTGAATTTTTTTCAGGACTCGATAGATAATTTGATAAGCCAATGATTTTAAGAGTTAGTTATAAGAGACCTATTAACAATATAAGTTTTGAAATATTTATTTATATACAACATTTTTCATAATTACAAAAAGTATATTACAATTTCTTTTAACTTTCAAATTGATAATATGAATAATTCTAGGCATTAAGTAATTAAAGTTAACAAAAAATAAAAAATAATTAAAATTTTGAAAGCTTATATTCTATTTATTTCTATCTTTTGCTGAATTTTTTCATGGTTCAATAGATAATTTGATGAGATAGTGATTTTTTGAGTTGGTTAAAAGTGACAGATTAACAATAGAAATTTTGAAATATTATTTATATACAATATTTCTCATAATTACAAAAAATATCTTAAAATTTTTTTAACTTTAAAATTGATAATGAGAATAATTATAAACATTAAGTAATTCAAGTTAACAAAATAAAAAATAAAAAAATTATTATTCAACAATGAATATCAGTTATCGTCAACAATAAGAAATAATAATAATAATAATAATAATAATAATAATAATAATAATAATAATAACAACAATAATAATAATTAACAACATTCATCCTGCGTGATGCGCGATTTATTATTTATTGTGGTAGTATATACAATTTGTAATTATATAATAAAATTGTTATATTAAAAGTTATTCATACATCTTTTATTATTCAAACTTTGTATAATATACAAATATATTTTTCATATCTCTATTAATTTTAAAAGTTATATTTTATAATTTAAAAATATTGTTGGGTAAAGTAAAGTTTTATCTGAAAAAAGTAGAATTTGGTTGAATTCCCACTATACATTAGGGCTTCCTTATGCATTCATTTTTGGGTTGCGTGTTATTCTAAATTCAAATAACACAAATTGTATATGTCATTCTAAATTATATTTGATAATATTTAAACGTTGGAATACAAAATTTATAAATAATTTAAACAACGAACTTGAAAGCTTACATTCTATTTATTTGTCTTATGTTGAATTTTTTTCATGACTTGATAGATAATTTAATAAGTCAATAATTTTTAAGAGTTAGTTATAAGTGATCAATTAACAATATAAGTTTTGAAATATTTATTTATATACAACATTTCTTATAATTACAAAAATTATATTAAAATTTCTTTGAACTTTCGAATTGATAATACGAATAATTCTGGACATTAATTAATTAAAGTTAACAAAAAAAAATTAAAAACTTGAAAGCTTACATTCTATTTAGTTCTATCTTTTACTAAAAAAAATTCATGGTTCGATAGATAATTTGATAAGTCAATGATTTTTTGAGTTGGTTAAAACTTAAAAGTGACCAATTAATAATAGAAATTTTGAAATATTATTTATATACAATATTTCTCATAATTACAAAAAAAATATCTTAAAAGTTTTTTAACTTTAAAATTGATAATGAGAATAATTATTGACATTAAGTAATTAAAATTAACAAAATAAAAAAAAATTATTGTTCAACAATTAACAACAATCGTCGTCAACAACAATAAATAATAATAATTAATAATAGTAATAATAATAATAATAATAATAATAATAACAATAATAATAATAATTAACAATATATTATATGGGAAAATTGTTCTAAATAACATAAACAATCTTCTTGACAAAACTAATAATTTTTTGAATTTTTTTATTAACAAAAATAATGATGTGACATCTTTAGAAAGGAAAATGATATTTTTGTAATTTCTTTCAACTGTCTTACTTTTATAGATAGATAGATATAGATATGGATGAGCATCATCATGAGTCAAATCGTTTTATCAAATTAGTTATAACTATCTAAACTCGATTCTTTTTACCTTTATCTATACCATAAAATAAGGATTGTTGATTAAAATGACAAAAATAAAAAAAATAAAACTGAACTTTTATAATATCTTTTTTCTATAATATTGTTTCCCCAATTCTATTATATATATTATTTCTGTTTTGCTTCGCAAAGCTATTTACGTGAAACACACCGAGTGAACTAACTACGGGAAAATGACATCGTAGCATGATATAATACATCTATATCTATATATATATAAAAACAGAAGTCACTTTATAACTGTTTCTCAATAAAAAAAAAATTTCACCGTTTCTCAATAAAAAAATAATTTCACAACAAATAATAAAAGAAATCTCTCTCTAACCGTTTCTTTTTTAATAATAATTTATTTTTCTTTATTGATTATTTATTGAATATTTATTAAATTAATAAAATTTATTGTCGATAATTATTAAATCAACACAATATATATATTATGAAGATATTATAACGATACATCTAATATATAGATAAATATAGATTCTCAAATCTACAGAGGGAATAATCAGTTTTATTTAAAAATAATAACATTTTTGTAAATTTTAATATATTGTCACTCTATAATCGTTTCTTTTTTAAAAAAAAATGTAATTTAAATACTTCAAAAAAAATTTGTTGTTTTCTTAGAAAACTGTTTTCTAATTATTTTAACATGTGAAATATTGTCACTCAATAACCGTTTCTCTTTTTAAAAACAAATCTCAAAAAAATGTAATTCAAATTTAAATACGCAAAAAAAAAAACCGTCTATCACCAACCTCCTCCCACGACTACTGAATAAAAAGACAGAAGTCAATCTATAACCGTTTCTCAATAAAAAATTAATTTCACAACAAATAATAATAGAAGTCACTCTCTAACCGTTTCTTTTTTAATAATAATTTGTTTTTCTTTATTAATTATTTATTGAATATCCAAATAAAAATTATTGTTAGTTATTTAATATGGATATAATTTATTTGTATTTTCCGAACTGCAATTAGTTATTATTTAAAATCATTTTTTAAAACTGATTCCTTAAAAGAAAGGGTGAAGGACCCGTTGGATCATCCTCTCATTTCACTGATTTTTTTTAAACAAAAATATCTCTGTATCAGTTTGGATAAAGAAACCATTTGATAAAGAAACCGCTTATACTCCCTCTGCAACCTCAAAAAAAAAAATCCTTCTGATGGAGACAAAATCGAGTTGAAGAAGCACATTCTTACTTTTTTTTCTTTTTTTTTAATCTTTATTTCTTTGTAGCATGACAGAATTTGAGTAGTATTAGTACTCTTTGGTTTTCATAAACTTTATATTGTGGTTGGCAACAATATTGCTGGTTGTAGATGATTTTTCTAGGATGAAACAAATTGTTGGTTTTCGTAGACTTTATATTGTGGTTGGCAACAATACTGCTACATGGATGGTTGTAGATGATTTTTCTAGGATGAAACAAATTGTTGGTACGTTTGTAGGTGATTGCACTGGGAGATTTGAGTGTGGTGTTTTGGTGGTAAGTCTTTCTTACCTACTTTAGAAATTTTAGATTGATATTGACATTTATGTTTTTGTTGTTTTTTTAAAGTTGTTGTGGTATTGAATATAAAGACTCTTTATATTGAATTTTTGTGTATAAAGGTTGAAATATTCTAATTTCATGATCTTATAGGTTTTAATAATGTCAGGTGATATGTTTGTTGAAAATATGAGTTATATAATTATAGGTTTTATTGATGTAGAGTGATTTGGTTTTTGAAAATAACAGTAATGTGATTTGTTTGTTGAGGTTTTATTGATGTCAGGTGATTTGTTTGTTCATTTTATATTTTTGGGTTCATTCAAGTGTTATAAAATGATTGTTACTCTAATTATCTAATTTTTTTGGGTTAGTTTGGATGGATATTTTCCTAATCATATACTTTTTTTTCATTCAATTTATATGTTGAATTAAATATGTTTCTCATGTTACAGAAGACGGCACACTGCCTTAAGTAAAGTATGTGTTGAAATTTTTCCAATTGAATATGATTTATTGAAGTCATTATATTTATGTTTAAGAATTTTTTCTATTGTTGAGATTTCATTTGGTGTGTAGTTTTTCAAAAGTTGATTTTCAATAATTCTCTTCAATTATTTTTATATTAAAATATTTTTTAAATTTATTGAGGATATTTATTAAAATTTATTGAGAATATTTATATTAAAATATTAAAATATTATTGGGTATGACATAAAATTTATTCAGAATTTTTTTTCTTCTCACATAAACAAAAATATCTCTGTATGAGTTTGGACGAAGAAACCGTTGATAAAGAAACCGCTTATATTCCCTCTGCAACCTCGAAAAGAAAAAAGAAAATTCTTTTGATGGAGACGAAATCGAGTTGTAGAAGCACATTCTTACTTTTTTTTGTTAATCTTTATTTCTCTGGCAGAATTTGAGTGGTATTAGGAATCTTTGGTTATTGTAGACTTTATATTGTGGCTGGCAATACTGCTACATTGATGGTGGTAGATGATTCTTCTAGAATGAATTAAATTGTTGGTATGTTTGTAGGTGATTGCATTGGGAGATGAGATTTGAGTGTGGTGCTTTGGCGGTAAGTCTTTCTTATTTACTTTAGAAATTTTAGATTTAGTATTAGCATGCCACATTTTTTACTTTTTTTTTTCTTTCTCCCCTACTTTCTCTAATTTTTATCATCTCTCATAAGCAAAATTGTCTTTATAGAAAGTTTTTCTTTTTCACATAAACAAAGAGATAAACAAAAATATCTCTGTATCAGTTTGGACGAAGAAACCATTTGATGAAAAAATTGCTTATATTCCCTCTACAACCTTAAAAAGAAAATCCTTCTGATGTAGACGAAATCGAGTTGAAGAGGCACATTCTTACTTTTTTTTCTTTTTTTTTATCTTTATTTCTCTGTAGCATGACAGAACTTGAGTAGTATTAGGACTGTTTGGTTTTCATAGATTTTATATTGTGGACGTTTGTAGGTGATTGCACTGGGAGATTTGAGTGTGGTGCTTTGGTGTGGTAAGTCTTTCTTACTTACTTTAGAAATTTTAGATTGATATTGACATTTATGTTTTTGTTGTTTTTTTGAAGTTTTTGTGGTATTGATATAAAGACTTTTTATGTTGAATTTTTAATATATGAAGGTTGAAATATTCCAATTTCATGATCTTATAGGTTTTATTGACGTCAGGTGATATGTTTGTTGAAAATATCAATGTCATATAATTATAGATTTTATTCATGTCGGGTGATTTTTTTTTGAAAATATATCAGTGTCATATAATTATAGGTTTTATATTAAAATATTAAAATATTTGCACGGGATTAAATATTAAAATTTTCTATTGTTTATATAGTTTATATTTTTTATGAAAATAATATATATTTAACAAAAATTCGAGTGCTACTATAATTTTTTGAGTGATTATATTAATGTATTGATTGATGCAACATTTATTAAATCGAAATTTATTGAGGATTGATTGAGTATTTATTACATAAACTGTTGACGTCGGAATTTGTATGAGAGTAATTCCTAGTCTAACACCCAAATATGATGAAAATGAGATGAAAAGTATTGACACAAAAATGGCCCGGAGCCTACTTGGGCAATGTTGCTCGGCTGATCCTGGACGGTTAAGTTACCGGGTAGGACCTTATAGTATTAAGTTAGAGAAATCAGTCATCTAGTGCTTTATACAGAATAAGGATTCAGATCATTTACAAAATAAAATTACATCTATTTATAGCTAGAGCATCACTTGAGTGTCGGAGATCGTGGAGATCGTGGAGGTTGTGGGAGTTAAGCCCACATTTTCCTTGATTTTCGCCTATTTACTGGGTACTTGGCGGTTTTGTTACCCACGATCTCTTGGAGGTTAGCGGTACCTTGGACGGCCATACAGATCCTGGCCGGCTAAGCTGATCCGTCGAGGGGTCCTCGCAATTAACTTGGACGGTCGACTTGAGAGGACGCCGTCGTTGTGGCCGGCCAGGTGGAGTGACATCCTTTGTTTTGCCGCCCAGGTGTCACATGCTGCGCAGCTCGGGTCGGACGCCCAACAATAGCCCCTTAGATCTTGGCAGAAAAATTTGCCTCTGCTGAGACCTAATCAACCTTGACAAGTCGAGCCGAGCAGGGAGAAAGGATGAGTTGTTTAGTATTTTTGTTGCGAACAAGTGTCGTCATCTGGTGGAGTGGAAATCGAAAGGTCATTGTTTTATACCCGTTCGATTTTCCACGCGCCTGTAGGTGATTGGTTGAGAGTTAAGGGTCATCACCTATATATAGCGTTCTTCTCATTTGACATTTGACCTTTCACTAGCTTTCGATTTCGAGTACTTATTGTGTATCCCGAGCAGGATTAGCCGGTCTAGATATCCCGTGCTACGTCGTCTTGTGAGAGCACTCTTGCTCAGAAGGTATTCCTCTCTCTTTTGTGGCTATGTCTCAAATTCCCAAGGAGATTCCATTTGGGTGGTCACAGGGGCACCGGGCTAGAGGGGCCGAGGTACCTTTTGAAGATTCGGAGGCTGCAAAGTGGCCGTCTGCTATTTCCCAATCTGAGTTAGATAGGATACAGTCTCGTTTTAATATTCCTTTAGGGGTTTCCTTTGTCGCCCCTAGTTCTGAGGAGCGAATGCATAAACCGCGGAAAAACTGCGTGGCCATCAATCTTCAAGCATTGGAGGGCGGTTTACGGTTTCCCATGGCTCCATGCTTATCTCGCTACCTTTGGCAATGGGGAATAGCGCCCGGGCAACTCCGGCCAAATAGCTGGTCTTCTCTTTTAGGCTTATTAGTGCTTTTTTACAACTACAACCTCGGAGAACCTAGCTTTGATGAGCTGTCCTGACTGTTCAAACTTGAGCTTATACCTGGAGTAGAGAATCATTTTTATTATCTCGCCCCTCGAACACATCGACCCTAGTTAGTTTGTGACCTTCCTTTACCAATTAGGGACTGGAGAAGTGACTGGTTCTGGGTCGATGGGGATTGGAAGAGTCCGGGGACGTTTAGCCATTCCTTGGCTGTTAGGGCGTCTTGCCCGGTCGGCTTTGGTCTCGCAGAAGGTATATCTTTATGACTTTCCTGGTCAGATCTTCTAATGTGTTTAATATTCTTTTATTTTATAGAGGGATCACTTGAGAGTCTTGAGAGTGGCGGTGATTTCTCCCGCAAAATCCATTTTTTGCGGGATAACATCAGTTCGGAGCAGCGGACGTTCGGGCAGCTGATTATAGAAGATCGGCTTATCCGGGCTGGCCTGGTCTTTCCTTTTGTGCGTGTTGCCGTGGACTTCCAAGGTAAGTCTTGCTTGTTGTACCAAAATCACGCCTGGCTATTTTATTTTATTTTTTAATTAATTGTTCTTCGTGTAGCCGCCCTTCCTCAGGACGGTCTTCGCCCTGAAATGAATCCTTCCGAGCGCATTAAAATCAGGGCGGAACAAGGTAGCAAGCAAAAGAAACCAATTGAAAAAAGGAAGGGTTCTGCACGTCCGGCGATCGAGACCCCTACTCCGAGTCAGGATCCTATCGAGCCGTCAACAAAAAGATCACGCCCGACTTCTAGCGAGCAACCAAACGATAAGCCCGATGTCGCCACTTCAGCTCGTACAGGAATATGGTCTTCCGAGTCTTCGCTGGCCGGCTCGGTTAGCATTTGTGGTTGGGATCCCAAACTTATTAAAAGTTCCAAGGAGTTCCTCGGGAAATGTCCTCAATTTCAGATCAGTTTTTCTCGTGCTCGGCCGCCCAGCGCGGATTTAATGAGGAATCTTCCATCTGGGATTAGGCAAGCTATGGATGCTCCGGTGAAGTCCTGGACAGGGGAGCTGGAGGATTATGCAAGGGAGATGTCAGCGGCTGACATGGGGGCTTGCTCGGCAATTTTAAATGCCCAGGCTTCCGTCTTTGCTTGGCGGGCGAATCGTGCATACCTTTCTCAGCATGATAAGTACATGGCAAGCAAAGCTGAGCTCGGTGATAAGAAGGCCGATCTGGCCGCCGCTTCTGAGGAGATAAAAGGGCTTAGGACCAAGCTGACTTCCACACAGGATTCATTCTCCCGACAAAAGGCCGAGGCGGAAGTTGAGAACGCCTTGCTTAAAGGTCAGCTCGAGGTGATCCAGGCTGAGCTGAAGTCTGCACGTGATGAGCTGGCAATGGCTAGAGCTGGCCGGTTGGACGAGGCTGCTGTGGCGCAGAAATACAAGGAGTCTGATGAATCCAAGTACGAGGGAATCTTGGCCTATCTTTTTGCTTATATGGATAATATTGTGGTAGCTCGGAAGGCAAACTTGGACGACCGTCCCTTTAGTATTGCCTTAGCCAATTTCTTGGAAATGAATCCTCTTCCTCAATATTACCTGGACCTCATGGAAGATTTGCCCGGCTATCTCTCTCCTAGTTCTGAGCATCTCCTGAAGTCGGCTCCTCCTATTTGATTTATGTCAGATCCTAACTTAGGAGCTTCTGAGTCCGAGCAGGTTGAGGAAGCTGGTGCGACTGGATCTGAGGAGGACGTAATTGTACTCCAGGATGATTAGCATAGCATTTTTTTTTTCTTCCTGACCACTTGGCCCTTTGTGAACAGGTTCTGGCCTGCAAACCAGTATGTGTACTTATACTTTCAAACGGACAATGTTTTACTTGTACCAATATTTACTTTAGACATGTCGGGCTAACTTGTTTTGACCGATTTAGCCCCTGGCCTAGTACCTAGGTTGGCTTTGCTTCTAGAGGGTTAGATATGATCTTCATATTCCGGTGGGTCTAGCCCCTAGGCTTGACACGTCGTAGTTGACAGCTTATAAGATGACGTGTCATTATTTATTGGGTTTCAGAATCGCCACGTGTTACCAATTATTGGGGAGGATCCCAATGGTCACAATCCTTCTATAAATAGCGGGGCTTATCCATTTTCATCTTTGCTATGATACTCTTTAATCTACCGCAATATTCTAATACTGTCATGTAGGAGTTGCCGCCTAGGATGAGTCGTCCTCCATTAACCGTTCTGTTTACGACGGACTTCAGCGCGGAAACCTGTGGGGCAGGGCAGCCTGAAGAGGTCGGTGTAGCTGGATCTGAAGATGGTGTGATCATGTTCGAGGATGATCGATATTACGATCTTGGCCATAAAGAGTTCCGAGCAGTTCTCTTAAGTTTGAGTACTTGGCAACATATTCAGCAACTGCCGTCTGTCCATAAAATGCTCTAGCTGACATGTCAATATTGAGAGAGAGGCTCGGCCAGACTGCACGGCCTGGTCAACTCTTCTAGTAGCGTATATTATTGCCGAGCTGCTCACTCGAGTCTCTTGTTTAAGGTTTAGGGTTTAATGGGTTGTCTGTCAAGAGGTTCTGGCCTTCAAACCAGCGATTTTCAATGATAATTCAAATTTCAAGTCTAATTGCCCCTCTTGCATTTTCATTATATAATTGCTAACATGCAACCTTACACGTAGCTTAATTTTGGGCGGCCCGGATATGTCTGATTCTTTGAATGTCAGATATCTTGTCCTGGCCGGCCTATCTGTCGTTATGTTTTGGCCGGCTTCATACTGGAGAGATTTGCGGAATCTGGCGCGATCTGGTCCTGGGCTTCTTCTTGGGCCTGACACGTGTCACAATCTGGTGTCCTGGGAGACAAAACGTCTTCCGTAGTTGACCGTTTGATTCGCCACGCGTCGCCTCTGGTCGGATGGAAGTTGAAGGGTCACGTCTCTCCTATAAATAGGGGCGATCTTCTTTCATTTTGACCTTCATGAGTTTGTAACTACTTAGAGAATTCTTTGATATTGTCTGACCAGATTAAGTCGTCCAAAATCGTTTTTCCAGGATAGACCATTCTCGTTCATCCGTCCAGGCTGGTTTCTAGGTAATTATTATTTTCTCACTATGTCTTTTTCTTCATCTTCTGGGACTAGATCCGGGTATGGGGGGTATCCCTCTGAAGAACTGAGTCTAGAGGTTAGCTCGTCTTCGGAGGAGATTAGGAGTTCGGGTACTCCTGCGGTTGAGGTGGCAGGGACATCGGGTCGACCAGCCCGTTACGTTTCTATAGGAATGCCTAGGCCGCCTAGACAATATAACCGGACTGAGCAGCATTCTCTAGATTCGGAGGCTATGTCTTGGCCGTCCACAGTAACCCGAGCTGAATTGGATAGGTGGCACGCTCTCTTCAACATCCCGCGGGGGGTGTCGTTCGATGTTCCGCGACCGAACGAGAGGATGGACAAGCCACCCTCGAACAGCGTGGCCATCAATCTCCGATCTTTAGAGGGTGGTCTTCGGTTTCCCCTGGCTCCACCTCTCACTCAGTATCTCCGCTTTTGGGGCCTTACTCCCGGCCAGTTACACCCAAATAGTTGGTCCTCCATTCTTGGGTTGCTCGTCCTCTGTTGGATGTTCAATCTTGGTGTTCCGACTCCTGAAGAGTTAACTTGGCTGTTGGGCTTGAAACTCCTGCCCGGAGCTCAGAACCACTTGTATTATCTATCTCCCCGGTATGGACGTCCCCAGTTGATCATCGACCTTTCATCCTCCGTCAAAGATTGGAAGACGAAATGGTTATGGGTCCGAGGTGATTGGATGAGCCCCGGCCAGGTTGGAGAGCAGGGGTCAGAGCGGGTGTTTTGTCCAATGTTTTTTGGGACGGCAAATGGTATATTAGCATTTTTCTTGCTTTCAGCTCGGTTATCTGATTTTAATTATCTTTTGTTTTGCAGAGATTCCCGTGGAGGTCCTCCCAGCTGACAGCGCCTTCTCTCGGAAGATCGTATTTCTCCGGGACCATACCGCCCCCTCTCAGCGAAACTTCAAGACGCTCATTTTCGAGGAGCGTCTCGCTAGCACCGGCCTCATCCTTCCTTTTCGGCCTGCCCCGAACAATTACCTAGGTAATATTTTCGAACTTGTGTTTATTTGCTTCACTGGAAATCTTGTTTAATTATGTTTCTCCTTTTTCAGCTGTCCTTCCTCCTTACGGCCTGCAGCTCAACATGAATCCCTCTCAGCGGATTCGGCAGAGGACTCAGCAAGCTGCTGCCGGGCATGCTGAGAGGCCTCAAGGCCGTGGCCAAGGAAAGAGCAGGGGACTTGAACGCCCTGTTTCTGCCTCGCCATCCCCAGCTACTGGTGTCGCGGATACTGCTCTGCGCGCTCCACCGGCCAAGCGGTCCAGGCCGGGTCCTAGCAGTGGAGCGGGGACCTCCCGGGCGGCTCGACGGCTGGAAGGGAAAGCTCGGGGACACTTGGAGCTTCAGCTGCTCGTTCGACGCCTGGTGTCTGGACTGCCGAAAGCCCTCTGGCCGGCTCGGTCAGCGTATGCGGGTGGGATCCTGCCCGGGTGGAGGAGACCAGAGAGTACCTTGGTCCTCGCCCGCCTTTTCAGATTAGCTTTTCTCGGGCCCAGTCTCCAACTCCCGAGGTGATGGACAAGCTTCCTTCGGCGGTAGCCGCTGCCGTCGAAGCCCCGGTCAAGGCCTGGACGGAAGAGCTGAACAAATATTCCAGCAAGATGTCTGGTATGGACGCTGGTTCCTGCACCAGCATCCTTCTGGTGCAGGCGTCTGTGTTCGCCTGGCAGGCCCATCATGAGTACCAGGGGCGGATCGAGAAGATCCAAGCCTTGAAGGCTGACTTGAGGGAGAAGAGCAGCGAGCTGCAAGATGCGGCGGAGGAGAAGAAGACACTGCAGACTCAGCTAGTTTCTTCTCAAGAAGCTTTGTCGCACGCCACCCAGGCCGCTGAGCTGGACAGAAAAAAGGTGGCTGATTTGGCGGTGGAGAATGCCCAGCTCCAGGCCGGGATGGATAAGCTGAAAGCCGAGCTGCAAGCTGCCCGGGCCGCTCAGGTTGATGAGGTTGTTGTGGTTACTAAGTACCGGAATTCTGACGAATACAAGGTCGAGAGTAGCCTTGCATACCTGTTTGCCTTTTTTGATGTCATCGAGGCGGCTCGGAAGGCGAAGCTGGACGATAGTCCGCTGGTGGCAGCCCTGGCCGACTATGTGGAGAAGAACCCACTTCCGGCCTACTACTTGGAACTGATGGCCGACCTGCCGAAATATCTTCCGGAAAGGTTTGAGAAGCTGCTCGCTCCGGCACCCCCAATTGTGCTTATGTCCAATCCTTCCTTTGATATGGGAGCAGCTTCTGAAGTTGGACGGTCAGAAGTTTGGCAGCCCATCGAAGTAGCGGGCGAGGTGTTTGAGGAGGAGATGGTGGATGTTGAGCAGTAGCTCTTTGTGGAGATTTCTTTTTTCTTTCTTTTTTGTAAGAGGTACTGGCCTCCAAACCAGTTTTGATTTTAATATCATCATGTTTTGCTGGTTTATAATCTTCCATATATATATGTAGTTCGTTCTAGTTGACACTTGCTCGTCTTAACCGAATCAGCTCGGTACTTAGATACCTGAAACACTTAGTAAAAAAACTATTAATCACTTGATAATGGTAGTGTGAGTCTGCTCTGCTTACCACGTCAATTTTTATCACTTCTGTTTGATCAATATTTTACCCCTGGCCGGAGCCGAGGTGGGTATAATACTTACAGTTTGGCTCAGCCTGAATGGCTCGGATGAAGTTGCAGTCTTGGGTGGGCCGAAGCCTTACTGTTTCATTCGGCCTGGACGGCGTGGATGAGGCCGTAGCCTTAGGTGGGCCGAAGCCTTGGTGGGCCGAAGCCTTACTGTTCCATCCGGCCTGGACAGCGCGGATGAGGCCGTAGCCTTAGGTGGGCCGAAGCCTTGGTGGGCCGAAGCCTTACTGTTTTATCCGGCCTGGACGGCGCGGATGAGGCCGTAGCCTTAGGTGGGCCGAAGCCTTACTGTTCCATCCGGCCTGGACGGCGCGGATGAGGCTGTAGCCTTAGGTGGGCCGAAGCCTTGGTGGGCCGAAACCTTACTGTTTCATCCGGCCTGGACGGCGCGGATGAGGCCGTAGCCTTAGGTGGGCCGAAGTCTTACTGTTTCGTCCGGCCTGGACGGCACGGATGAGGTCGTAGCCTTAGATGGGCCGAAGTCTTACTGTTTCGTCCGGCCTGGACGGCACGGATGAGACCGTAGCCTTAGTCAATATTATGAGCTGGGAAATACTTTCATAAATTGTGAAACAATATGTAAACGAATTACAATTGAGATCCTGGCCGGCTAATGATAATACTTTTTTAAGTGCTCTATATTCCATGGTTTGGATACAATTTTTCCATCCAGGTCTGCTATCTCATATGCACCTCCGGCCAGAATCCTACTTATCTTGTACGATCCTTCCCAGTTGTGCCCCAAGGATCCATTCGGTAGTAAGACTTTTTTGAGGACTAGATCCTCGAGCTAAAATTTTCTGGTCCGGACCCTTGAGTTATAATACCTTGCACTTCTCTGCTTGTAAATGACGTTCTTTATGTCAGCGTCCATTCTTCTTTCTTCTAGCAAGTCAAGGTTGGCGGCCAGAGATTCTGTGTTCTGCTGTTCTTGATATTTGTCCACTCTCCAAGTGCGAACGCCGAACTCGATTGGGATAACTGCCTCGGAACCGAATGCTAAGGAGAACGGCGTTTCTCCTGTCGCTGTTCTGGCCGTTGTTCTGTATGCCCAAAGTACCTCGGGTAGTTCATCGGCCCAAGCTCCCTTTGATTCGTCAAGCCTGACTTTCAGGGTGTGCTTGATGATTTTGTTCATGGCCTCGACCTGGCCGTTTCCTTGACGGTGGTAAGGGGTAGAGAA
Source organism: Scutellaria barbata (assembly GCA_028654395.1). Lineage (NCBI taxonomy): Eukaryota > Viridiplantae > Streptophyta > Magnoliopsida > Lamiales > Lamiaceae > Scutellaria > Scutellaria barbata. Next base: position 5,668,357 of record CM053652.1, read on the forward strand.
CAGCTTCTTGATGCCCAGGTTTTCACAAAATGTCCTTAGGTCGTCGCTGTCGAACTGTCGTCCATTATCTGTGATGATGGAATGAGGGACCCCGAAGCGACAAATGATGGATTTCCATATGAAGTTTGTAACTTTCAGCTCGGTTATCCGTGCTAGGGGTTCTGCTTCCACCCATTTGGTGAAATAGTCGACGGCGACGATAGCGAATCTTACTCCTCCTCGACCAGTGGGCATCGGGCCAATTAGATCTATTCCCCATTTTGCGAATGGCCACGGGGCCATTACTGAGTTCAAATCTTCCGAAGGTGCTCGAATGAGTGGTGCGCATCTCTGACATTTGTCGCACTTATTAGTGAAGTTGATAGCATATTTTTTTAGGCTAGGCCAGAAGTATCCTTGTCTGATAACTTTGAAGGCTAACGACTGGCCTCCCGAGTGATTTCCGCATACGCCCTCGTGAATTTCGGCTAGCACATATTTGGCTTCTTCGTTATCCAGGCATTTCAGGAGAGGATGGGAGAAACCTCTTTTGTACAAAAGACCGTCTTGGATAGTGTATCGAGCAGCTCGGATCCTCAATTTTCTGGCCTCGTCCTGATCAGCGGGGACCTTCCCCCCTTCTAAGTATTAGATGGTCAGGGTCATCCAAGTCACCTTCCGCTCAATATCATAAACTTCATTTTGATCAAGGGCCGAGCTGTCCACAGTTCCAATGTTTACTGACCCGATATCTTCGGCATCTTCACTTGTTGCTAGCCGGGCAAGAGCGTCGGCTTGTGCATTCTTGCTACGAGAAATCTGCTCTGTGCGGATTCGTCTGAATTCTGCGGAGGCCAATTCGACGGATCTCAAGTATTTAGCCATTTGTTCATCCCTGGCTACATATTCGCCTGAAATTTGATTGACGACTAAGAGGGAGTCACTGAAAACTTCAAGATCGTCCACCCCGAACTGTTTCGCCATGTCCAGTCCGGCCAGCAGTGCTTCATATTCGGCTTCATTATTTGTTGCAGGGAACTTGAAGCGTAGTGCCGAGCAAAAGTATTTTTGGGTGGGGCTGACCAGGACGATGCCAGCCCCGGCGTAATGAGCGATGGACGACCCGTCCACGTACATCTTCCAAGGTTTTTCTACTCTTTCTTCTCGGATGATGAGAGTTGGAGTGAATTCGGCGATAAAGTCAGCAAGGGTCTGACCTTTTATTGCCGTTCTGGGCGCATAATGGACGTCATACTAGCCTAGCTCGACCGCCCACTTTAACAGTCTTCCTGAGGCGTCTGGGCGGCCCAATACCTGCTTTAAAGGAAAGTTAGTCAATACCTCAATTTGGTGTGCCAGGAAGTATGGCCGCAACTTTCTGGCTGAGATGACCAATGCATAAGCTAACTTTTCCATTGTTGGGTAGCGGAGCTCGGCGTCGTGCAGTGACTGGCTCACATAATAAACGGGTTGTTGAGCCTTCTGCTCTGCACGGACCAATACCGAGCTTACCGCATATACGGACACTGCCAGGTAAAGCTGCAATTTTTCTTCTGGCTGAGGCTTTGCTAGGACCGGGGCCTCCATGAGTGTTTTCTTGAGGTCGTCGAAGGCCGACTGGCATTCACTGTTCCACTCGAACTGAGTGATTCTTCTGATCAAGTTGAAGAATGGTCGGCATTTATCGGTGGACCGAGATATGAAGCGATTGAGGGCGGCGATTTTGCCTGTCAGACTCTGGACGTCCTTGATCCGTCTTGGCGGGGTTAGGTTCATGACCGCTTGAATTTTTTCAGGATTGGCCTCGATTCCCCTCTGACTCACCATATATCCCAGGAACTTTCCTGATCCTACCCCGAATGAGCATTTCTTGGGGTTCAGCTTCATCCTGTATCTTCTCTGGATATTGAACATCTCTGCCAGGTGGCCTACGTGATCAGCTTTCTGTTTTGACTTTACAAGCATGTCATCCACGTAGACCTCCATTGTTTTCCCAATCTGTGCGGCGAACATCTTGTTTACATGCCGCTGATAAGTAGCCCCTGCATTTTTCAGACCGAACGACATCATGGTGTAACAGTATTGTGCGCGGTCGGTGATGAAGGTTGTATGGACCTGATCGTCCTCAGTCATCGGTATCTGATGATAGCCTGAGTACGCGTCCATGAAGCTCATGAGCTCATGGCCGGCTGTGGTGTCGACCAGTTGGTCAATGTTGGGGAGCGGGAAGCAATCTTTTGGGCATGCTTTGTTCAGATCGGTGAAGTCCACGCATAGCCGCCACGATCCATTTGGTTTCCTGACCAGGACGGGGTTGGAGACCCAAGTTGCATATTTGGTCTCTCTGATGAAGCGATAACCCAGCAGCCTTTGTACTTCTAGCTCCAGTCCCTCGTACCTATCAGGGCTTAATCGCCGTCTTTTCTGGGCTACCGGTTGCACGGCAGGGTTGATATTAAGGTGGTGGCAGGCATCTTCTGGTCGGATGCCTTCCATGTCTTCATGAGCCCAAGCGAAGACATCAACATTGCCCTGCAAAAAGGTTATCAGCTCGGTACGGAAGGGCTCCTGCAACTCATGACCGACCCAGAGCTCCATATCCGGCCTGTTTGGATCCATACTGACAAGATCCAGCTCTTCAACAGGCGCTGCTCGTCTCTGGGGTCCGTCCCCTCGGGGATCGACGGACCCCCACTCCTCTTCGGGTTCTCATATGTCCATTGCCACTTCCCTTCTGCTATTCTGGGCAGCAGTACCAGATGATGATTCGACTTCAAAGGTAGAGCTGACCGGCTGTTCAGGGATAATTGCCGGGAGTGGAGGTTCATTATCTACCTCCATGGCAGTCTGATTGTGCTCGGTGATCTCGAGAACAGAATCTTCAAAGGCGTCCTCCATCTATTCATCGGCCGAAGTGGTCTGGGCGAGCTCAAGCTGGTTGAGCTCCTTTGGGCGCAGCCCCATGTCTGTCTCTCTGGCGGCCAGCTGATTCCCTTTCACAACATATACCTCGTCGCCCACAGGGAACTTGAGGGCGAGGTGATAGATGGAGACTACCACCTTTAATTTGGCTAGAAGTGGTCTGCCCTAGATGACGTTATATTGGGAGTTCAAGTCCACCACCTTGAACTCCGTCGTTGTGAATACTTCCCTGTCGCCAGACCCGAACAGGACCTTGAGTTCACAGGTGCCGAGTACCCGGGTACTCATTCCTCTGAAGCCTTGAATAGAGTCGGAGGATGGCATGAGCTGGGATTCATGAAATACCATCTGTCTGAAGGTGCTCAGGTAGAGCACATTAGCGTAGGCGCCGGTGTCGACCATAACCCTGTGTACAATAGTCCTGCAGATATTGAGCGATACCACCAAGGTGTCGCTGTGTGGGTACGCTATCCCTTCACTGTCCAGCTTAGTGAATAAGATAGGTGTATGGCGGGGTGTTGCCCGAGGTGGAACGCACCGCTGATAAGCGTTCCTGGCCTCCCGAACTTACCCCTTCCGGGCTCGCTTGGACTCCCGCTGCTCGCCGAAGCTGTTGTTGATAAGTGTATGTATTTCGCGAGCAGCTCCGTTTGGTGGAGGTGGTGGTGGGACAATGGCTTGTTGTGCCCCCTGGCCCTGCTGTCCTTGACCCTTGACGTACTTCTTTAATTGACCCTAGTCAATCAGCTTCATCAGCTCGGTCAGTAATGCCCAACATTTGTCAGTGTCATGTCCCTTTGCCTTGTGGTATTTGCAGTACTTATTCTGGTTGAGGCGATTTGGGTCGACCCTCATAGGTCGTGGCTCGGGCAGCAGGTTCTTGTCCTTAATCTCAGTAAGGACTTGTGATGGGGCAACCGTGAGGATTTCAGTTACCTGGTCGGGGCCTTCAGGCTGGAAGGCCCTGAAATTCGTGGCCGGCCTGAACGGCTTCATTGGTTTCCTTCTTTCTTCCCTCCTTTCTTCGCGCCGCTCAGGCCTCTTCTCTCGTTCTGGGGCCCTATCCTCGGGAATGGCTTCCTCGGCCCCTATATACCGTTCTGCGCGGTTGAGGAAGTCGTGATATGTTCTCGGCCCTTCTTCGTGGACGGACCACCAAAATCTGGTCTGGGGCCTCAATCCGGCCATGACGGCCATAAGGATGGCGTCGTCTGACACCTGCTCCATGCCGAGGACCAGCTTATTGAAGCGGTCCAAGTATGACTTCAGAGGCTCCACTTTGTCTTGCCTCACATTGACTAACATTTCCTTGGGAGTCGACCTCATCCTCGACCCCATGAACTGTGTCAGAAACAGATCGGACAGCTCGTCCCATCCCCCGATGGACGCGTCAGGGAGAGAACGGAACCATCTTTGTGCTCGATCCCCAAGCGTGAGCGGGAATGCTTTGCACATGAGCTCCTCCCCTAATCCTTGTAGCTCCATCCAGGACGTATACTTGTCCAGGTGGGTACTAGAGTCGGTCTCTCCATTATACTGACTGATAGGAGGCATTTTGAACTTCGTGGGGACCATGGTGGCAATGTGCTCTGCAAAGGGGAAAGCCCTCTTCCAGCCCCCTTTGTTGCGCTTGGCTTGAATGTCAGCCAGTCTGTGTCGGAGCTTCTGCTCCTCCATAAGCTCCGAGTACCGTAGATTGTGACCGGTACTCTCATCATGAGGTGGTGGGACCTCACACCTCTCATTAGGAAGCCTATCGAGCCTCCTGGCCTCCCCGACGAGGGTTGGCTCCTTATCACCTGGGGCGTATCGCCTGTGTGCCTGTGCCCCGGCGTTAACTGGGTGGACCTGGTGATGGTCTGGTCGGGCACGTGTGGGGGACTGGCTTCGCCGAAGTTCGACTTCGGCTATCCGCTTCCCCAGGTTTCGCCTCCGTCTGGGTTCGTCTGAGGATTCAGAATCCTCCAATAGGCCATTGGTCTCATTGGCCTTCTCCTTTTGTTCAGCTTCTTTAAGCCGCTCGGCGAGTGCGGCCATAATACCCCTAATCTGTGCCACAGACATGGGGGTTTCTGGTGTTTCTAAGGTGATGGGAGCCATTTGAGTCACTTCCTCGGTCGTGACTGGCCGAGCCCGACTAGAGCCGCCAACCTGGAAGGTAGGAACTTGGGGCTCTGGGGTAGTATTGCGTTCGGAATTGCTCATGGTGTGCTGGAGTTATGTTCAGGTATTGTGAATAGAACCCCTCCTTCTAGCGCCAAAATGTTGACGTCGGAATTTGTATGAGAGTAATTCCTAGTCTAACACCCAAATATGATGAAAATGAGATGAAAAGTATTGACACAAGAATGGCCCAGAGCCTACTAGGGCAATGTTGCTCGGCTGATCCTGGACGGTTAAGTTACCAGGCAGGACCTTATAGTATTAAGTTAGAGAAATCAGCCCTCTAGTGCTTTATACAGAATAAGGATTCAGATCCTTTACAAAAAAAAATTACATCTATTTATAGCTAGAACATCACTTGAGTGTCGGAGATCGTGGAGATCATGGAGGTTGTGGGAGTTAAGCCCACATTTTCCTTGATTTTCGCCTATTTACTGGGTACTTGGCGGTTTTGTTACCCACGATCTCTTGGAGGTTAGCGGTACCTTGGACGGCCATACGGATCCTGGCCGGCTAAGCTGATCCGTCGAGGGGTCCTCGCAATTAACTTGGACGGTCGACTTGAGAGGACGCCGTCGTTGTGGCCGGCCAGGTGGAGTGACATCCTTTGTTTTGCCGCCCAGGTGTCACATGCTGCGCAGCTCGGGTCGGACGCCCAACATAAACAAAATTTATTGAGGATATTTATTAAATCAACAAAGTTTATTGAGGATTAATATAATTTTTATTTTATTATGAGATTAGTAAAATAAATGAAACATATCTTAATTTAATTATCAAAATTCTTAAATTTGGAGAGAGAATAGTCAGTTTTTTAAAATTAATAAAAAATTTTAAAAAGAAGTTTTGAAACGAACGCGATTTTCTTAGAAAATTGTTTTTTGATTATTTTAATATATTTTTAATAATGAAAATAATTATCAAACAAAATTTTGAGTGCTACTATAATTATTAGTTGATACAACATTTATTAAATTGAAAATTTATTGAATATTTATTAAATCAACAAAATTTATTGACGATATTTTTTTCGTAGACTTAATTGCATTGTAAACTTTTTAAGAAAAAAAGTATAATGGTTTAATTATCAAATTGATATTTATTATATATTTATTTATATATTTACAGTTGTTCTTGACTATGTACATATTTTCTATTTTTTATATACACACAACATTTATAAACCGTGCATCGCACGGGTGCATTACTAGTTTACTAAAAATATCCTTAATTTGTATTATTTTCGTCTTAAATCAAGAATCATATTTTTAAAAATAAACATAACATTTATTTCCACCTTTAGCAAGATGATTTTACAATATTTATCAAAACAACAACAGGGGAAAAAAAAAGTAGAATTTAAATACTAATGCCACAAAAACTCTCGATTTCTCTATTGAAAAAGCACCTCATCTTTGAATTTTATTCTTAGTTTAAGTTTTTAACAATACAATATATAAGCATATCAGAATGAAAAAAATTTAAAAATAAGTTCTCATATATATAAATATATTATTCTCTACATAAATAATTAGCGACATATTCTTAGATAAATTTCAAGTTTTAAAAATAAATTTGGATAACCAAACAAGGTTTCATCCTTTTTATTATATTTTATTTATTGAAAAATATCCGACTTACCAATTTTAGGAAATCAGTGCTTAGCTAACATATTTTGGATATCATATTTGACCCGCATGCTCCACCGTTTATTTATTTTGGATTTACATTATTGATAATAATATTTTGAAAAGATAAAACATTTATTGTGTTATTATAGAAAAGTCGAGTGTAATTATGACATGAAATATTGAATGATTACCTTAGCAAGTTTTTTATTAAATTTACAATGTTTCAAGAAGTTTATAAGCTCTTGAAAGGTATAACAATTTTGTACAAACAAAATCTTATTTCATCTAAAAAAGGAAGTTAGAGGTTTATTAACAAATTTATAAAACTAGGAAAACTTCATCTTATTTTCTAAATAAGATTTATTAAAAAGGTTTAGCTTTTTTTCTGAAAAAATAAAATAAAAAATGAATGGCCAACTTCATGTCTCACAAAATATTATATATTCATTATATCAAACCAAAAAAAAAAAATAGTAATTTAATGAAACATGACAATTTTTACATAACGTACACATAATTTTTTTCATTTTTTAAGATCTTATTTAGAAAATAAGATCATAACCGACACATAAATTATATACACACGATGTGATATCTTATAGACAACAAAAATCAACAAAAAAACAACATAAAAATTTAAAATGTGTGCTAATATTGACCCCACAAAAACTTCATCTTTTTTTTTTTTAATTAATTTCAGCCACACCTTTATAAAGCAATTGCTCCAAAACACAGAGTGAAAACAGAGCATCGAAACAGGAAAAGGGAAATGGCAGAGGAAGTGAGCAACAAGCAGATAATATTGAAAGACTATGTGAAGGGCTTTCCAAAAGAATCAGACATGATCCTCAAAACCTCCATCATCAAGCTCGAGGTCCCTCAAGATTTAAACGGCGCCGTTTTGGTGAAGAATCTATACTTGTCCTGTGATCCCTACATGCGAAGCCGCATGAGCAATCTCAAGGACAACTACATCGAGTGCTTTACGCCTGGATCGGTAAGTTAGGCCAAAACGATATTGTAGTTTTCAATTCTAGATTAATGTTAACATTAACATTTGTGCTGTGTATTAAATAGGTTATAGTAGGGGATGGAGTGGGCAAAATAGTGGATTCTTGTCATCCAAATTTCAAGAAAGGTGACTTCATTTGGGGTCTAATTGGATGGGAAGAGTATAGTGTTATTAAATCTGCAGATTCACTTTTCAAAATTGAGCATACAGATGTGCCTCTCTCCTACTATACTGGACTTCTTGGTAACTTCAAATACTTTCTTTGTGTTTCATGTTTTCCAACTATGAGAGTCTAGGTGTTCGATAAGAATGTCATGTTAGATTTCATGATTTGAATGTCACATTGTAAAAAAAAAAAATCACAACCTTCTGAAATGTTGTAAATTAACAATAAACTCTTCTCGAAATTAGTAAAAAACATAGATTTTATTTATAGTTCAAATCACAATTTCATTATTCGGCTGCCAAAGTGCATGTGTCCGGCTAAAATAGCAACGTTGGATCTCACATAAGTAATGTAATTATGATTTATACATCCCCAAATGCGAAAAAAATGGTTAAATTTAAATTTACCTAAAACAACATAGTTTAATGTAGATAAAAATAATTGCTTTTTTTTCTTTTGACAAAAACTACGTGCTTAATATGGCGTCTGACGTGGTTATTTAATTGAACACATAATTAACTGCAGTTTCAAAAAATGTTTTTGTTTATTTAAACCTACCTTCAAAATTATTATTAGTTTTTTTTTTTTTGAAATTACACAACGTGTGTCAATCTGATATGACTGTACTTTTATTTAAATATTTGGACTTGGGTTGTAAGAAAATATGTAGTTTGAATTGTAATAATTAATAAAGGTCATGATAATTTTTGCTTATTATAAAAAATTGTGATAAACTTGCAATATTCAAACTAGTCTATAGACATATGAATTTTGATATGAAGTTAATTGAAATGGTAAAATCTTTACAATAAAGGGATGGCTGGAATGACTGCTTACATTGGATTTTACGAGATATCATCTCCCAAACAAGGAGAATCTGTCTTCATTTCTGCTGCATCTGGAGCTGTTGGTCAACTTGTTGGCCAATTTGCTAAGCTCTTTGGATGCTATGTTGTTGGAACTGCAGGAAGCAAACACAAGGTTCATTGATTACTTTATGGTGTTTATCGTATGATAATCAATCTTGCATAGTAATCACTTTCTTTATCTTCATTTTATTGATTGATTAGGTGGATCTGTTGAAAGACAAATTTGGATTTGATGATGCATTTAACTATAAAGAAGAAGCTGATTTGGATGCAGCTTTAAAGAGGCAAGTTTTTTTAACCTTCAACTCTTTGTTACTTGACAAAATGCTCAAGAGTTGTCTTCGTTTCGATTAGGTACTTCCCTCGTGGGATCGACATATACTTCGAAAACGTGGGAGGAAAGATGTTGGAAGCAGTGCTTCTCAACATGAAATCCAATGGTCGCATTGCTGCATGTGGAATGATCTCACAATACAACCTTGAGGAGTCGGAAGGTGTCCGTAACTTGTTTCAAATTGTTAGCAAACAAATCCGTTTTCAGGGATTTTTGGTTTTCTATTACTACCATCTCTATCCCAAGTTTCTTGATTTTGTTATGCCACTCATAAGAGAGGGAAAAATCTCTTATGTGGAAGACATTGCCCAAGGCCTTGAAAGTGCTCCGACTGCATTGATTGGGCTTTTCTCCGGTCGCAATATTGGGAAGCAAGTTGTGTGTGTTGCTCCGGAGTAGCTCTCATTAAGATTTTGGAGTACGTGTTTCAGTGGATTTGTTTGTCTCCATAGTGATCTAGCTTGAGTCTTATCTCCATAGTGATCTAACTTGAGTCTGAATCTTCTATTACATTCGGTATTACATCTTGTGTTATATAGTGAACATCTTGTGTGGTATTACATCTTGTGTTATATAGTGAACATTTGTGTTATATAGTGAAAGTACTGCGTGGATACTTATGTCTGAAATAAATGACCAGAAAATCCGATGTTGTTATTGTGTTGTCAACACCGGAAAAACACATCTGAAAAATAAACCAATAAAATAATACCAACAGAGATAAAATTTATTCACAAATATATAAATATTTGTGAACAGCCACCAAAACGAAAAATTCCTTTAATATAAAAATTTGATTACAAGGAGATACAAAAACACAATACGTTCTAAAACTAAGGCTTTGCTCAAATGAACGTATACACATAGTAAAAAGGATCACAAACACCTATCTTTACTAAAGAACTATGAGTATGAAAGACTCAATAATCAAACTAGAGAGACAGATATTATCTCAGTGTGATCTGACACCAGTGTGACACCAGAAGGCTGGAAAATTGTGGACTCGAAATTCTCTCTTGTATTTTCTCTCGATCTCTGTATTTCGGTGTATGAATATTTATAGAGGACGTCCATCTCCATGAATTGCTCATCTATAACTCCACTCCTTTGTGCTCCATGTGATAGTAGTGTATGAACCCACTATCTTGACTTCATGAAATCTCCATTATCTTCTTTTCTCTCAATTCCACGTTCTACGTTTTTTCTCTCTCTTGAAAAACATATTCTTTTTCTCTTCTCAAAATCCTATATAAAATAAAATAAAAAGAAAAAGAAACAAATCTCTAATATATAGGAATATGGTTAGATCATGTAATCCTTAAATTAAGGAATTTAAAAACAACTAAATCCTATTAAATCTCCATACTCTAACAAATCTCATATTTAACAAAATAAATGATTTTTGAAAAATAATGAAAAAGGAAAAATTATTATGTTGGATGAAAATCCAACATTAACACATAGTATTTAATACACATTACATATTAATTAATAATGTTATTGAATATACATGAGATGTGATGATTGATATAAAATAAGAAATATAACATCAAATGTAATAAAAGATGTTATTTCCATGTAGCATGTCCAAATTCTCTTTTCTAATTGCCATGTCCTCCAAAGTTGCTAGTTGTTTATGTAAATTTGATATATTTAACTACTAGAAATAATCATTGGGCTTTTGGTCTCCATATTTATATGACAATAATAACTTGGGCTTTTTCATTTAGTACCCAACAAATTTGATGAAGAAAGAAAGGCCAGTTACCACAATCTTGCCATATATATATATATATATATGCTCATTGAGTATCATTAGCCAATCAATCAAAAGCTTCAATTTTATGTCGTCACAGTAAAGCCTTTGGTTGGTTGGTGGAAAATGCTAAAATATTCTTAATATGACCATCGATGCATATAATGATCTCATTTTTGTTATAAAAAATAAAATTATTAAATTTATTAGATTTTTGATATATCAACTGTGAACACATATTAATATATTTACGGGTGGATAGGGTAACAGTATTGTTTAGTTGGTAATGTAGAACGTGATTCCTATATCTTGTAGTTCCAATCCCATACATATATGTTAAATTAAGTAGTTGGCAGATAACTTCTTGGCAAAAAGAAGAAGAAAAAAAAAGTTTGCCCAAACAAGACAAAATGGACAATATTATTTATTATATTAAAAATTCATATAAGCTCATTCATCATCTTATATTATTTTTAGAACATGTAAAATGCAAAAACTATCTTTTCTACACATATTTGTTTGAATCGAAGGACTTGAAGTTGAGGTAACTTCGAAATTTATAACAAATTCGACCTAATTTTTGAGTAATTTAATTTGAAGAATTTTTAATATACTTTAATTTAAATAATTTGAAATACATTTATTTCAAATCATATATATATATTAATCGAAACACAAATTTTCAATATTTTTATAATAGTATTTAGTGCAATATATTATCTCATTAATATGACAATGTATGTTACTATGTAATAAGAAAAATGTTCAAATATCGAATCGTGAACAATTTTTAATATATTATTAATAACATGTAATAATCTTATCCTTTCATTTTATAAAAAATAAATTAATAAATATTTTAAATTTTTAATATGAAGAGTGAACACTTATTAATTAATGTGACAGAGGATAAGTAAATATGATTGTACATAACAATATGTAATTGTAAAGCCACCGACATAAATGTCAACTAAATTAGGTTGTGAAGAAATCCAAATAATTAATAAAAAAATTTAAAATAAATTTGGACAAAGTGATGTGATGGTATGCCCTTGTTCTTAAGTTGTGACATGTGGGATGATCAGACAAATTTATGAAGCCATTATGGGATCATCTTCCTTTGTCAAATACTTGGCCCACTATTCCATTATTTCTTCCATTAATTAAGTACCACTTGTTCATTTATATCAATTCATTATCCTAATTTCCATATGTAAATAAAATAAATGGGTGATCTGTATGGATTTAATTTGGGCAGTATGCCCACGTTGTTCTTAGTCAAATTTGGATCATACGTTTTGGATGATATAATCCATTGTTAGCTTGAACTTGAGATGGGTAAAATAAAATGGGATTTGAATTTAATACCTATTTATTAAGTGGGTATTCTAAAAATCATACATTCGCTTAACTTAGCATCCAAATAAGTTGAGATATATTATTCTATAATTTACTCAAATTAAATTGAGAAAATGCTCATGTGAAAATATCCACGATTAATTTTATAATTTAAAATCAATAATTGTGTTGGATTTGTGATACATTAGCGATATAAATATTGTCTACATTGTGCAGATTAGCATGATTAATTAAATTGATTCATTAGACATTTACAAATAAGTTAAAGACCTACAGCTTGATTAAACTCAAGTTCGATACTTAGCTAAAAAATACAAATGTATTAAAAAAAATTAAAATAGTTAGACTTAACTTATAAGCTTTTACTCTATTAAAAATTGTTCAAATTGAATAATGTTAGTTCAATTAGATTTATTAGTTTCTCTACTAGTCTACTGACAATCACGCTGTGGATTTGAAATAGTTGCATTTTTTTTAATAAAATAGTAAAGTTGACTTGACTTTTAGGGTTTTATTTTGTATTTCTAGTGACTTGTATAATATATATATATATATATATATATATATTATTATATTATTTGTTTGTAAGGTAGTGTTAATATAATATAGTTTCAATGATTAATTGGGCAATATAGGGCGTCACAATCAGTGCATATGTGTGACCGAGTCAATATAGACAATCCAAGTCCAACTACTTACTCTTTATCACTGAGATACTAATTCAAGTAATGGGACCTAAAGAAACAAAAATCTAATCATGAAATATTGTTCCACTCTCAAATTAACTAAATAAATGTAGCACAATTGTCCCATACATAAATATATATTAATAGGAGACTATTATTTGCTCCATTATTTTCTAAAGACACCATAAGTTTTTCTGGACAAAATTATTAACATGAAGCTTATGTTTAAAATACATTTTTTTATTAATTATGATTTCATCTTCTTCCTCTTAACAGAGATTTGTTGTGTTGTCACCTTCCTCTCCCACTTAATTTAGAAATGTCTCTCCCAACCACATCATGTTATTAGCCAACTCGACACTAAAATCATATCCAGCTGTGTTCCATGCTTTGTCCCATATTGCTACTTTTCTTCACTTAATAATAATAATAATAATAATAATAATAATAATAATAATAATAATAATAATAATAATAATAATAATAAAACACACAATTTAAGTGCAAAGAATAAATCCTCTACTTTTGCTCTTCCATTAATTTCTTGCATATGCTCTAGACAGCAAATTCTTCAGTTACACATGAAGATAATTGAAATAAGAGATTCAAACCATAAAATAAGTGGTTAAAAGTGGGAATTTTAATTATAAATCATAGGATTGCACAAAAATGAAATCTTATGTATCTATTTTTAATGTAATATTTTCATGGAATTTGTTTGATTAAACAGATGGAGTTTCCACTGTTATCATGTGACAATTATTGTTGACATATCAATCATATAACTCATCGCCGCATTGTTCACATGTGTGAGGTCCTATAAAAAGTTGTAGAAAGGGATCAACTTTTATGTTTTATGATAAAATGTATAAAAATTATCTTTAATTATAAATTTTAATGAATATTATACGTTTTGTGGTATTTAGAGTAAATTTTTTGTAGATTTAAACTTACCACCTGTACAAATATGGTGAATTAAACCTACATTAATATTTGTTTAAAATGTTAAGAGTGATGTGAGCCTGTTAGGATTCAATCTTTATATGTAGAATAACTTAAAATAACAAATGATATAAATTGATATCCCCTTACTGGTTCAACTAGTTGGACTAGTCCAAAGGATGATCAAATCAACTTAATGGAAACAATCAACAATATTTTGTTATGTAAGGTGACAACATATTGGTTATACATATAATTCATACAATAAAAATATATTATTACAGGCTTTAAACTTTGAACAAACACATTGTACATGAATTGATCAATATATCATATTCCAACTTTTCTACATAATTTAAAATAAAAATAATTAAAAAAAAAGTTTCCAAAATTTTGACCGGTTAATGAACTTTTAAAAATTTCAATGCAATTCAAACTAATTTAATGTTTTGATTTTTGTCCAATTAAGTTTCATTCCAAAAACATTAATTTAATGATCTGATCAATTTTTATTGCTATACATGAACTTTGTTTTGTATAAGATTTTACATGTCGGTAGGACACCTCATTAATATGAATGATAGGCAGTTGCAGGATTTGTGAGTACACAGCAGATAATTCCCCGCGTTTTCTTTTCCTACATTATTAAAAGAAACAAGTTGAAGAAACGTCTTTTCCGGTGAATCTGTGGAGTAAAATACATGCAAAATTTGATCTCTCCATTTCAGCTTTTTCCTCCATTTCTCTATCTTCCCTCTATTTCTGCACTCCACTCCTTTTCCATTTCCATTTCATTTCGAGGGCTCTCTTCTCCAGCTCTCGGAATTTCATCCACTCACCCTTTTTTGAACAACATTCTCAATCGTTTTGTCCAATCCCCCTTTTTTATCTTCTCTCACTTCAGAAACGTTGAAATTCATCAACGAAACGGTCTTGATTGATCCCACCTCTTTCCCCCCCTGGTTTTTTATAGTTATATTCTACTCCGATTGAATTTTTTTTTTTTTTTTTTGGGTTTTGAATTCGTCCTGTTGAGGAAAATTGGGCAGAATTAAACCTCAGATAAACCCAAATGTTGAATCCGAGTACTGGTTTTTGATTGATCTGTTTCGGGAAGACACGGCGATTAATTAGGTTTATGGTGTTCGCTTGAAGGAAAGGGGGAAGAGGAACTGGTATTGGGGAGGTGATCGACGATGGATATTGCTACGCAGTTGAAGCGTGGGATATCGCGGCAGTTCTCGACGGGGTCGTTGAGGATGAGCGGGAAATTCAGTTTCCAGCGGCAGAATTCGCACGACCCAAGGCGGAACAATTTCCGTTTCAGCTTCGGGCGGCAGTCGTCGATGGACCCCATACGGAGGACGTCGGCGGCGGAGGACGGCGGTGATGATGGGCTGGCGGTGCCGGATAACCTTGATTCCACAATGCAGCTGCTTTTCATGGCGTGTAAAGGGGATGTGGAAGGGGTGAAGGACTTGCTGGATGAAGGAATTGATGTCAATAGTATTGATTTGGATGGGAGGACCGCCTTGCATATCGCGGCGTCTGAGGGCCACGTCGAGGTTGCCAAGCTTCTGTTGAGTCGGAAGGCCAATATTGATGCTCGTGATCGATGGGGCAGCACGGTAGATTTTTACTTTTTCTGTTTGTTTTCGAATTATTGGTTAAGTTCTGCCATTGTGTAGTTATGAGAAGCTAATTTAGTGATGATGTCTCACTGTTATTGGAGTGCTCATGTTGCTGTTTTAGCATAGAATTTCCTTGGATGAAGATTGGTTTTCTGATATGCGAAAAAAATGGTTTAGGAAGAGCTTTCTTGACAATAATATTTGCGCATTTCTTAGTTTGCTTGGCCTATGTGGCAAAGAGGACTCTTCAAATGTAGTTTACTTGTACTTATGGGATTTAAAAAGCATGCTTTGTATTAATTTTAATATATTTCTTGACCATGATAGGCTGCTGCTGATGCTAAATACTATGGCAATGTTGAAGTTTATGATATTTTGAAGGCTCGTGGGGCTAAAATTCCGGTAAGTGTGAATGTCACTTTGTGGAGAAGCTTCTTTTTCTTTGTGGACACTCATGGAAGTTTGTCATATTCCTAGAAAATCAGAAAAACGCCAATGGCAGTTGCAAATCCCCGTGAAGTTCCAGAGTATGAACTCAATCCATTTGACATTCAAATACGAAGAAGTGATGGCATCTCTAAGGTATGGTCTATTTTTCCCAGGATCTATCTCCAAAGAAATATGTATGCCATTTGTAATTAGTGTTTACATGATCGATGCTCTTCTATGATGGCTTAAATCTGAATGATCTTTCATATGAAGTTATTATGCCTTCTCTTGGTTCTAACTGTCAAAGTCCTAAAATGTTGTTGTAGAAGAAAATGACTGCACGAGATACACATATTTACTCATTGATTTTCTTGGATTTCTCACCTCATTTAGTAAGATGTTCCAGTATTTATGTGTTGTATTTTTGACAGGGATCTTATCAAGTTGCTAAATGGAATGGCACAAAAGTTTCTGTAAAGATACTCGACAAGGATGGCCATGCGGACCCTGAATCTATGTATGCTGCCATCATTTCAGCTTTTTTTTGTTTAGTGAAACTTCTAGTATGCTTGTTTCTTTCGTGTGTTTTCAAAAGATTCAATCAGAAAGTATGCTGGATAGAGTGAAGTCCGGGAGAAATATGGTGAAATGTGATATAGTTCTACTAATTGTGCCTGTTTTTCTCTGTTATATGTGTATCAAGCTGTTTTTTTCCTTCTCATGTTTACTTCATGAACTGGACTAATGTTATATGTTTTGCACTGCAGAAATGTATTCAGACATGAGTTAACCTTGTTAGAAAAGGTTCGGCATCCTAATGTGGTTCAGTTTATTGGTGCCGTTACCCAAAATATACCTATGATGATTGTTTTGGAGTATCATTCAAAAGTAACTCTCTCTCTCTCTCTCTCTCTCTCTCTCTCACACACACACACACACACACAAAACATGATTGCATGTTTTCCTGCATACATATTCCTATGGCTGATCTTCATGTAAGTATACTCTTTCATACCTATCTTACATGTATGCATAGCTAAGTTATGGTTGAAATGCTATCATTCATGACCCGTCTTTTGATTATGTAGAATATATGCCCTCATTTACTTTGTGTCTACCTTTTCAACCTTATTATGGTGTTTTTTACTTCACCATTGCCCATTATATTTAATCATTTTTGATGATGAAGTTGGACATTCGAATGAATATTTTTGGCTTGTTTAGTTTTATAATCTCTTTAGTGGAGTGAATGGATGTATATTTTGAGGGATATGTATAGCTTCACTGGTGTGGCAGCCTTTTCTTACTCTTACTATAAATTGTCAGGGTGACCTTGCCAGTTACCTTCAAAAAAAAGGACGTCTATCCCCATCTAAGGCATTAAGATTTGCTCTTGAAATTGCCAGGTAATCACCATTTCTATCAAACACATCAATAAAGCCACAATTCATTGTGTTGTTAATCTAGTCTGGTAATGTGTTGTTACATTATTGATCAATCTGTATTGGTTCTGTTGCTCTTTACAACTTGCTCTGTTTCTGAAATATCAGATGATATTTTTATGCAGGGGCATGAATTATCTTCACGAATGCAAGCCTGAACCAATCATACATTGTGATTTAAAGCCAAAGTAAGGCAACGAAATGCTTAAGTTTGTCAGATTGTCTGACTACTCTTTTCTTATTGGAATGCACTCTTTTTAATATTTGCAACTTTCGTAAGGTGCCAGAAATATTTTGCTGGATTTTGGAGGCCAGTTGAAGGTCGCAGGGTTCGGTGTTATTAGGTTGTCAATACTCTCACCTGGTAAAGCAAAACTGGTGCGGCCTGGGGCTATAGATCGTTCAAGTGAGTCGTCTCGCATAAAAATTGAATGCTTCATAATTTCAAGTTACTGGTCTGTATATGCATATGATCATCTGATTAACTAATTTATGCATTGTTTAGGTGGATATTGCTTGATCTGCAAAGTAGCATAAGATCTTACTATTTTTCTTTTTTTTTGTGTTGCATATAGATGTATATATGGCACCCGAAATTTATAGGGATGAAATATTCGACAGAAGTGTGGATGTGTACTCCTATGGCGCGATGCTATATGAGGTATATTTTATTTCAGTCTCTATGGTCTTCCTTTTATTAGTGTCTGCATGCATTGCAAGTCAAGGCTGCCCTTTACGTGGGGATTAAACATCTGGTCTTGATCTATCCATGAGATGAATCTTTTCTTGTTTTTCTTTCTATATTCATAGTTTTTATCTTTCATTATTAATACATGCATTTTTGAGGTGTATGATAATCGATATGATTAACTTCCAACTATTTGTCTTTACGTTCAGATGGTGGAGGGGTCACCACCACTCTCTTCCAAGTCTCCTGATGAGGCTGTTAAGATAATGTGCATCGAAGAAAAGAGACCCCCTTTCAAGTCAAAGTCCAAATCATTTCCTCCAGAACTCAAAGAGTGAGTTGTTCTCTCAACATGATGTTCGAAATCATTTGTCTTTTTGGTGGTTTTATCATAATGGCCAAGGATCAGATTTTGAATGTGTAGCTCTTAACATAGAATTGTGTTGATAACTGATGTATTTAACATAATATCCCAGGTTGATTGAGAAATGCTGGCATCCAGATTCCGTAAAGCGGCCAACATTTTCTGAGATCATCATTCGATTGAATAAAATAATAGCGAACTGTGCGAAACAAGGATGGTGGAAAGACACTTTCAAACTCCCTTGGTATATGAATCCTCTTCTTTCCTTTCGTTTCTTATGACAAATGATGTTCGTTTGGTCGTGTTGATGAATAAGCATCCTTGTGCAGGATATGAGAGGCGCGTGAACAATCTGTCAAATAGGGAAAATTCAAAAATTGTGAACATATAATCTTGAAATGTATCTCCTTGTACACGTTGAGACCAATAATGGAGATGATACAGATTGAGGTCCCAGGAGAAGGGCTGCTGGAGAAAGGACAAAATATGCTTGAAAGAAATGTGTGAATTACAACAACGTTGTTTTGTATTATAAAAGCGTTTTTGTCGTGCATCTATATCTATGCAATGCAATTTCAGTTTTGTCTCAATATTGCTCTCTAATTCCTCTACCTCATATCATATAATAATCCTCATTTGTCCAAACGTTCAATTGGTTCAATCGGCTTGTAAACGAGTATAAATTAAAGATAAAAGGTATATATTTTTATTTTATATTAATATATATTTTATTTTATTTTTTTGAACCGACTAATATTATTTGATATTTCATTCTATATTTGTATATTTTATTTTCACTTATAAAAATATACTATAAAAGGAATATTAAGAATTTATAGTTATGTAGTTGTTGAAATGTATGAATGTCATCATCAGAAATTTGGACAAGCTTACATGATACTCCCTCCGTTCCTTTTTAAGTATTCCATTTTATTCAATATGACGTTTTTTTTTAATTGTCACTATGTCATTATTGATATTTTTTTACCTTTTTTTTTTCCATCAATTACCCTAATAAATGAACATGGTGGAATACTACAATTCTTGTGATTATAAACTCATTAATTCATTATCTTGACTACATTTATAAACTTTTTTATTTTCAGGACTAAAATTAAGACTAGTCTTATGTATAAATGGTGTTCAAATGAATATATATAGATGGTTTAACTATATTATATTGTCAAGATTTTAAGCGTGAGCCATGAAGAATTCGAAGGTAAAAGAAGAGAAGTTTGTGGATCTTAATGAAGATATGAAGGTGAAATTTTGATATTTTGTGAAATTTTGGCGGAATCATTTTGATGGAGGATGACATTTGGATTTAGAAGATGAATAAGTTTTTTATGAAAAAATGAAGGATACGGTATTAGTAATTAGTTTGATAAAATCAAGAAAATCTTATAATTATGGAAGCTGTTATATAAAGAGGGTAATTAATGGAAAAATTAGTAAATCAAGGAAGTAGAAGTAAAAGAGAAGTAATTAATGAAAAAATTGGTTTGTATGAATGGATAAAATGAGACACTTAAAAAGGAACGGAGGAAGTATTAGAGATAGCGCTGGTAACATTTAGGTCAATCAGTTTTTATCTTTCAACTTTCTAGTGATTAACTCAGTTATTCTGCAATTTATTAACCTTCATGTTTCTCATTTAATTTATATTCCATTTTGCTCTCTCAAAAAATTTATATTTCACTTAGATGAGGACTAACCTAATTTTCCATCATCGCAAAAATAAAATACCTCATCCTATTTTAATTATCATATATATATATATATATATATATATATATATATATATTCTTTTCTTCTAAAACCTATTTTCGAATATTATTATTATTATAAAAAAAAAATTGTTTTTGAGTTAGAATCAGTCAATCACACACTTGGTGTGTATGCTACTAGTGTAGGCTATTGCACAGCGTATCGCAGCTTCGCCCCTCCATCGCCGCGCTTTTTCGTCATCTCTCCAAAACCTCCCCAAACCCCCAGCCAACCCCCTCCCCCAAGAAAACCCCCTCATAGCTACTCTCTCTCTCTCTGATCATCTTCTCGCTGCTTTCATTTGCAACTGTGAGTATTTCTATGAATCTATCTCTTCTCCACCTCTGCTCACACGCAGAATGAGCTTAAATACTAGTTTATCTGGATTCACCACGTTTTCTTTTCGATTTCTGTGTTTATTTTTCTGTAATTTCGAAGTGGTGGTAAGCTATTAAAATCGAGAATAATTTAATATTTAGTAACTTCAATACGCTCTTTCATGTGTAGTGTTCGCGAATTACTGTGGAACTCTTTTTAAAATAAGTAATGACTTCTTATTTGGTTAGCTCCGATATCAATTTTTTTGATTTGGTGGTCATTTAATCATTTAATAATTTATAGCTGAGTAATCTTTCACGATCTTCTTTGTAAAGAAAAAAACTTTGTCAACTTCTTATGAATGTGATACTTGATTAGTTGATTGTATTCTGATCATGTTCACAAGTGATTGCCAAATCAATCTGAATTGGTATGATTAGTTAATTTTTGGGTTTTTCTGTACTGGTTATCAGTTAATAAGCCTGAGGCAGCAACTTACTTTATAGTAGCTTCTGCATAAGGAAGCTGAACTTAAAATCTGTGATTATTCCTTCCCATAGAAATCACAACAATTAACTGCTACGCTACTTGGAATGAGGGATAATACATGGTCCCTTTCTGGGAGATACAACATTTACTGATTAGTGTACAAGCGTTTAATGGTATTCATTAAATAAATGTAGTTGAATGTGATTACCTTATATCCAATCCATGTTGATCTTTTAGATGGTTCCAAGTATCAAGTCTGACAGATGTTTCAACCATAAGACTTGACTATTTTGTACAGAGAACATCTTTCCTGTCCTTATGTGTTTGTTTCATAGGTGTGATGTGGATCATATGGATTCAGTATATCTGAATTCAAATTCTCCAGTGTTTTTTCTATGTTGTCCCAAGTCCCAACTCCCAAAGCTTAATCTGTGCATTTGGAAGTCTGACTTTGGTTTTATTTGTGAAGAGAGCAAGCGATGGCTACCAGGGCGATCTTGAGGAGGAGGAAAACTGTTTCTGATTACTTGAATGTCTCTATTCCTTCTATGCAAAGTTACCAAACTTTGGGTCAGAGGCATTATTTAGAGTGCTTTGGTTCTCGTGGTTACACCTCCTTTACAGACTACGCTTGTCAAAATTTAGATCAATTAAGAGAGAATGATGAAACTTCAGCTTTGAGCAAAAAATTGCTGGATTGCTCAAACTTAGGAATCTCTGGGCATGAAGCTTATCGAATTGCAGCGTTAAGATATTCGAATAGAAGGTCAGATTTCAATTGCCTGGTGGGTGTTAGGTTGATGTCACAGTATAGATATTATGCTTCCACAGCAACTGCAAAACAGGCTGATTTGGGAAGCGATGATGAGGAAGATGAGAAAATGGCTGCAAAAAGGAAAAAGGAGGCGTCCCCTGAAGAATGTGATCAAGCTGTTGTGGGCCTGAGCACTGCAAAGGCCAAAGCAAAAGCTAAAAAGCTGCAAGAGCCTCAGATCACTGTGATCATAAAGAAACTACAGGCCATATTTCTAGGTATTGGTCCAGCTCTGAAAGCTGTGTTTTCCATGAGCAGGTCATATTTCTTCATCAATGTATACTTTTTCACCACTTATTTATTGAACTGGCTGTAAAAGATGTACTTCCTGATTTATTCGTTTTTCACACTTGCAGGGAAGATTGGAAAAAGAAACTCATTCACTGGAGAAAAGAGTTCGTGTCAACATTGCAGCATTATTGGTTAGGTTGTAAGCTTCTGTGGGCTGATGTGAGGATCAGTTCGAGATTATTGCTGAAACTTGCTGGTGGAAGGAGTCTCTCCAGAAGAGAGAGGCAACAGCTTACAAGAACAACTGCTGATGTTTTTAGACTAGTTCCCTTTGCTGTTTTCATCATCGTCCCATTCATGGAATTTTTGTTGCCTGTATTCTTGAAGCTCTTCCCAAACATGCTTCCATCAACCTTCCAGGACAAGATGAAAGAAGAGGTATGCACTCATAAGTTGATTGGCGTGTGAGGAATGTGTACTAATTTACTTTGTTGTCGATGTGGTGTGCTCCATATTGTGGTGCCAACTTGCCTATGTTATTGGCTAACCAACTGAATTTTCTGTTTATTTTGCCTCTCGAAGTAACTTTTTATAGCCTTAAATTATAATAGTAGTCTGCTACAATCTATTTGAAATGTTTGTATTGTTCTTTGATGTTCAGAAGAACAATCTATTTGCTTCCTCTTTGTTATTGTTACAGAGGCTCATGCATGTTGCACACATGTTTATACGTGTAACCGTATGTATATCAGAGTCACAAGTGTCCTGTCATCCATACTTGCTCTTAAATTTCCATCCATATCTTGTTGTGCATTCACTGTAGGCGTTTTGGAAATCTAGGAATTGTCATCCTTGTGATTGTGGGCCTTTTTCATTCTCTCTCCTGCGCGCTCATGTATGTGTGTGTTGTGTGTGAAATAGATTCACAGCAGAGGATATCAGTGTACCTGGGACTTCATTGTTGTTGCTTTGCAACACTGTCATTGAAATTTTATGCTAGTTGAGGCAAAGTGTATACAGCATATGCCAGATGTCATACCTTTTTAAGCCCTTGCCTAGTCAACCTTGTATGAGCAGTTGATGTTTCTTGAAATTATTGTTTGCCAGTATGTCGGTCAGTTCTCTTATCTCCTGCCCTCCTTCTGCACCCATCTCATTGATCATTACAAGCTCAGTCAAACATATTTCACAAACTTAGTAAGATGTATTTTAGTAATCATTTAGCAGTCTTAGGCTCTTAATGATCTTAAGCCTGTGAATCATAATTAGGTTTGAGGTTGGGCGTTGTTGGCAGCTTGGTATCTTTCAAAATTTTGACTGACACTTTATGAAAGGAATTCAGATAAATCAAGTTTGTGTCCATTTCTTTGACGGTCTCCTATGTTTTGTCTTCACTGGTTGATGGAACATTCCACTTTAATGATATTTTCCTTCTTATTCTTATTCCGTTGTATATTATGCATATACGTAATAATATTGTATATATAAATGTGTACATATCTGTACTTTGACTTATTCATCTTCTTCATGGAAACTTTTGCCTTCAATACCTTTTGTTTAAAAAGGATTTAATGGCTAATGACACATTGAAAAGCTCCAAAAAAATGGTGTGTCTCAGTAGGAGAGAACCAATCCAACTTTTATATACATAGGTTTATCTGCAAAAAAGTTCTTATTACGTCTGATTCAAAGTGTTTCATTTCATCAAAACTTCTGAATATATATACTTTCAGTGCTATGTCATGCTGAGATTTAAATAGGGTTCCCCTAAATAAATACACGCAATTCCTCAGTTAAAAAAAAAGTTATCCCACTATGATTTTTACCTCATAGAAGTGTGTTCATTTTCATTTCAAAAGGTTTTGATTTATGGTGGCATTGATCTGTTGTTTCAGTTTTCAAGATTTTTACCTGTATAGATGTTTTGTATGGTATAAGCACTCATTGCTAGTTATGCCTCTTTCTTTATATGAAACTAAGATTCTGTGATCTTCTTTGTTATGATATTTTCCCTCTGCATGTGTCTAAGTTGGCTCATAGTTGGGGACCCCATTCGCATGAAAATGATTGAACAACACAGCACCAGGATACACTTACAGTGGCATGCTGAAAATATGTACTTTTGCCCTATATTTGGTTATTCTTTTTAAGCATTCTTCATCTGAAAAATTAAACTTGTAGGAAGCATTAAAAAGGAGGTTGACTGCCAAAATAGAATATGCAAAGTTTCTTCAAGATACAGTCAAAGAAATGGCAAAAGAGGTCCAAAATTCAAGGAGCGGAGAAATTAAGAAAACGGCTGAGGATCTTGATGAATTTCTGAACAGGGTCGGTGCAAAAACTATCAATTTGTCAAAAAAAAAAACCGTGCCTCCAGTATGCAAGTTTTAATGAATTTTTATGTATTCATACAGGTTAGAACTGGTGCTCGTGTCTCAAATGATGAGATTTTAGGCTTTGCTAAGTTATTCAATGATGAACTCACACTAGATAATATCAGCAGGTTCGCATTCTTATAATTGTACTAGTATCTCATTACTTTTGTAGTGAAATACATAATCATTATAATTGTAATGGTATTCACAATTTAAATTTTCCAAAGGCCGCGTCTAGTAAATATGTGCAAGTACATGGGAATAAGCTCAATGGGGACAGATGCCTATTTGCGGTATAATCTACGAAAGAGATTGCAAAGGTATGCATAACTATGTTACTCTGGAACTGTTTTATCTCTAGATGGATATGTTTCATGATACCTAAATATGCATCAAAAAATCTCCCACTTTTGTTCACCCCTAGCATATCCTAATGATCCTTTTTTTTTTCTTTCCATTTTTTAATCTGTCAGCAGATGAGATGAATTTATATGCTTTAGCTTAGTCTAACAGCAAGAAATATGGGTACTACTCCTGCAGCTAGTTTAATATATGCGCACCTAATAGTGCATGATGCTGAAGGGGGGGAAGGGTAGGTTTAAAGAGCCCTGTCTATTTTTGCTCTGCACATATGAGGACTCTTCACTTTTCATCTTTTTCTTCTTCAGTGCGTGACTCATATAAGTATGTTCTTCCTTTTTGTAGAAGCTCTACATGTTTAGTAGCGTGGACTTAAGGTATGAGCAGAAGCTACAAAGTCTGATATGGTTAAAAAAAGATTCTCTCCCCTAAGTTAACTATGCTAGAAAGTTGGACATGCTGCTCTAAAGGCACAAACAGGTTGTAACAGGTGTTGGTTGAGTTATATTAGAATTATTCTCCATCTTATTTTTCCTGAATGAGTAGATGAAAAAGTTTAATTCACTAATTTAGTTGGCTTGAGTAAAGAAAACATCATCACATCACTGAAAAACCTCAGCATATTAGTTGGATCATTAGTATGAGTAATTAGATAATGTTTTCTTTACTTTTAAACCTCTATTCGCTCAAAACATGATGCTTTGAGTAAAAAAAAAGTTATAAATCTCATTTTCCACCTCAGAGAATTTTTAATTATTCCTTTTTTTACTATTTTAAGTGTTGAAGCCTGCTTTTGTTTCATCCTTAAGTTCTGTTGGACTTTCCATTTCTCACGTGAAGAGATCATGTCAGGTGCACAAGGCATAGTTGATATTTTTCTTATGATAAATCAATGTTCTTAAATTTTATATACATAAGTTTCTTGCATTTTGTTGTACTAAATTTTAGTAAAAGATTTTTCCTAGTAGTTACTCTTTTGGTGCAAAAACCCAGCTGAAACAAAAAGCATAAGTACTAGTGATGGTCCTTCCACATGTTGTATTTAGTAGATTGCAGAAGCAGGATATTCTATTTAGTGCATACTTATTATGGTACCATTACTTGGGAAAGCGTATTGTGATGTCTTGTTCCTATGAAAGACAGCAGTGAAGTTGAAGAACATGTGTAATGCTTTTTTTCTATTTCGTAGTCATGACATTAGGAAACATACCAAATTTGCCATACCTTCCAGCTCCCATTTCACCACTATAATTATCTCTGTTTTTTTGGTACATTACGTAACCTATAAGAAAAGGTTTTCAGTCAATTCTGTAAAGCTTGAATACATGCTTACTTCGGATCCATTGGGCTATTTTCAGTTTAAAGAATGACGACAGATTGATTCAAGCAGAGGGAATAGAGTCCCTATCAGAGGCTGAGCTTCGTGAAGATTGTAGAGAAAGGGGCATGATTGGAGTACTTTCAGTGGAGGAAATGCGCCAACAGGTTTATATGACAACAAAAGCACATTACTTACAGAAGTTAGATTTAGGTTGTAGACTCTATGGGTGGACCTTTTGGTCATCTTTCCCCTCATCTTATTTGAGCTACTGATTTTTCTCTTGGCATTCTCCTAATTTCATTTGTTTACATGATTGATCTGTGAGTAGTACCGCAGTTCCTTGATTAGAACATGCATGTTTGATTATGTTGCATAATTTTGATACTCTTGTCCTGGATGAAATGTGAAGAAGACCCTGAAAACTTTAAAGATGCAAATCTTCAATAAATTGGTGAAGTTTATGTCATTAGAAATTTATATGCCGATGAGCTTGGAAAAGGATTATACTGTAGGGAGTTATAAGAGATATCAAAAAATTTCACTTAACATGGCTTTAGTCCGCTTTCTCCTTTGCCTGTATGGAAATCTTACAAACCGGCATGCTTTAGAAAGCTGTCTGAACTACATAAACTAACCCTTTTTTTTTTCCAGCTGCGAGATTGGCTAGATTTATCTCTGAATCACTCTGTTCCATCTTCACTTTTGATTCTTTCCAGGTTTTGAGCCCCATACCTTACCCTGTCCTATCTGAAATCTTTTTTTTTTTATTATCTTGTTCTTACACAGCACCCGATATTTTTCTGTTGCTGTTTTCAGAGCCTTCACTCTATCAGGAAAGTTGAGGCCGGAGGAAGCAGTACGCGCCACATTATCTTCACTCCCAGATGAAGTTGTGGAAACCGTAGGTATTACATCATTGCCATCTGAAGATTCTGTTTCAGAAAGGAGGAGGAAGCTGGACTTCCTTGAAATGCAGGACGAACTTATCAAGGTTGATGAAGTGTTTCCTACAGATAATCATATATTTCGCTCTAAAACTCTGTCTTTCTGATCTTTAATTCGTTTTTGTTTATATATGTAACTAACGATAGGAGGAGGAAGAGAAAGAGGAAGACGAACTAGCCAGAAAAAAGGGATCTGCTGGTGTTGAAGTTGATGTGGCTTTGAAAGAGATGACTGTTCCAACTGCAAGAGAAGCACAAGAACAAGCTAGAGCAAGAGCTCTTGATAAACAAGAACAGCTTTGTGAACTTAGTCGTGCATTAGCTGTTTTAGCTTCTGCATCGGTAATAATAAAAATTCTAGCTTTGAGTTTCTTAAAAGAGTTATACTTTTCCCTGCTCTATGCATTATCATTTTTGTTCCCTTTATTGTCGCAGTCAGTGAGCAGGGAACGTGAAGAATTCCTAAGGCTTGTCAATAAAGAGGTATCTATTGAGTCAAGATTTCTATAAATGAATCTTGTTGGTTGACTTGCTATGATTGTATGGATACTTCACTGAGTTGTATTCATTAATGAACTCTTAAACCATTAATATGCTCTCATTAATGTTTCACACCTTGAAAGCGGATAATGAGTTTTCTCAAGCACTTTACTCTCCGATAATTGCTAGGATAATACATTTGATTTTGAGTTGATATTTTCATAACTATGTTCCATTTGGATTAATGTATGTGTAGACATCTGATAAGACAAAATCTTTTAGGATTCATAAAATCGGAATTGGTGATATGCCTGTGATTCTTAATCCATTATATTCCTTAATAAAATTCATGTGTTGTCATTGAGATATTATTCCATTTCATAAATTTTTAAATCCATGTAGTTCTTGGAGACTTGATGTTTCACCTTTATGTATGCACATCCAACTGAATTTATTCATAAAACAGGCAATGACCTTATATTTGCACATACTAAGAATTTATTCATAGAAGAGGCAATGGATTTAATTGCTCATGGTGGTGATTTTTCTTGATCTTGTCAGATTGAGCTTTACAATAGGATGGTGAATAGAGATGGAACGGATGGTGAAGTGGAGGCAATGAAGGCATATAAAGCTGCTCATGATGAATGCAAGGATGGAGCTGAAGTTCCTGAGAGCAACATGGTTTCAGCTGCTCTCATAGATAAGGTAGAGTTTCTCCTTACCACTCTCCTCAGAAGTAATCAACCCACACCTACCCTGACCCAACTAAAGAAAAAATTATAGTAATAACAAGCACCTACACCACGGACACACCCATGTAAAAAGAAAATATGCAAAGTTGGGTGCAGAGAAACTACACAATTTTTGGTTATTCCATGCAGCTCTTGAGAGATCAGGTAATGTAACATGCCTATTTTATCCAGGTTGATGCTATGCTTCAAGACCTTGAGAAAGAAATTGATGATGTTGATGCAAAAATTGGTGACCACTGGCGAATTCTTGACAGGTAAGCCCATGAGCTTTTTATATCATGCTTTCTTTTCCTTTGATGTTTGGATGTTAAATGTTCCACTATTTAAAAAAAAAAAAAAACCACCATTTGTGATTCCTGCAGAGATTATGATGGTAAAGTGACTCCTGAAGAGGTTGCAGCTGCTGCTATGTATCTGAAGAACACTTTAGGCAAAGAGGGGGTGGAGGAATTGATCAGCAATCTTTCTAAAGATGCAGGTTAGTTTCTTTTCACTCATCGTTTAATGTGCCTAAATGAAACATGCCAAGGCACTATGAGTTGATTTGTCTCTTTCTTGAGATGAGTTGTTAATCTCCCTCTCTCTCTCTCTCTCTCTCTCTCTCTCTCTCTCTCCAGATGGGAAAATACTTGTTGAAGACATCGTGAGATTGGGCAGTCGTGTGGAAGGTGGCAACGCAGCTGAGTCTGAGGGAATGTAGATAATAGAAGCATCAGTTTGTTTTAGAAGGTGCTGAAACATCTATCTCCATTGAAGATCCTTTTCTGTGTTTGAGCAGGAAAAGAGATGTATAACCTTCAATAGTAATTCATCGCTATGTGCTTACCACTCGTGTTAGGACAAGTTTCAAGAGAGGAAAGCATGTATAATAGCATCAGTATTTTTTAAGCAATTGCATATAGAAATGATCCCATCTGCTGATATTATTACTTATATAATCATGAACTATTATGCAGCTTTTTTATATATCGTGTTATATGAGTTTTGAAACAAAATCATCGATGTTTTTGGCAGAAGTTCCACCCTTTTCTGCTGCCTCATTAGCCAATTCCTTCCACTTATAAGCATTTGCTTTAAGCTCAATCCCTGTATCTCCATAAACAACATCTTTGATGCACATTGCAATTTCTTCTCTACCAATGATCCCATTTTTGCCCGGTTTAACTCCAATCCCAACTCCCCACACATCCTCGATGAATTTGGAGTTCGTATTCTGGTCCACCCACTGAGCCATGGCTATGAGAGGCACCCCATGGCTCAAAGCTTCAAGTGTAGAATTCCACCCACAATGACTCATGAAACACGCAATGGCATGATGAGCCAAGACTTGCGGTTGATGGCACCAGTCGACGATTAGTCCCTTTTCTGAGGCCAAAGAAGTGAAATCCTGAGGAAGCTTGTCAACTTCAGATGATCTTACCACCCACAGGAAGTAGCAGTTGCTTGCTATTAGGCCCGATGCCAGTTCCTCCGTTTCTTCTTTCCCAAGAGATGCTATGGTTCCAAATGATACGTATACAACAGAGCCTGTTTCCTTCGAGTCTAGCCACTCTCTGTACTCGGCATCCTGTTTTGGCTCCAACATCATATGCTTCTTCTCGTCTTTCTCTTGTACCAAGAACGTAGGTCCAACAGTCTTGATCGCCCATCTTTTTGCCATCCAATCCAATATCTGATAAGAAATATCAAATAGACATCATCAATCCTCACTCAACTCTATAAAAACCTTTCCTGTAATCATAGAAGAAACTCTGTCTACTCATCATCTTAACTATTCTCATATTGGTCAACTCAAAATTACCAGTCTTGATATATGAATGAATTCTTTTTTTTTTTTTAATAAATTACCCCAAGTCCAACAACGCAATCAATAGCCAATTATTTGTGATAGAGGGATAGTCTTCTTGTTCAAATTAATTTTCAAGAATAGTCAGCACAAAAGTAAGCATCTTGATGACTTGATCAACAATACACTATTCACAACACATTGAATGATCAAACACGAGTCAAAAATGAAGATTATACCTGAGTCTCCAGCTTATTAAAGGAGTTGAAAAAGATCCAATCCACCTTGTCAAGATTCAAGAACTGATCAGCAAGAAACTCCACAACCCGCTCAGCTTGCTTCAAGTCCGGAATATGAGGAAAAGAAGGCACATCTTTGATCTCAAGTGCAGGCAGTGATGGCAATGATATCACAGACTGCTCTTCATCATATGGAAATCTCAATGACCCTTTTTTCAAATGGTAGAATATGGACGAAACAGCCAACGATTGAGTGAAAAACGAGGCTCCGAGTAATCCTCGCGTGTGAGCTATCTCCAGAACCCATGGCATTATAGAATCATAAACAACAAGCTTAGGAGAAGAGCCAATTATACTCAAATGTTGATCAATGAATTCTGCCAAGTTCTTCGAAAGCACGTCCTCCAAACGCTTGAAGTAGGCTGGGATAGTCTCAGGCTCCTTGACATGTTCAGAGCCATCAGAGATGTGGTGTATGGTGAGAGAGGTGCATGGATGGGAAAATCTTGCACTGTTTTTTACACTAGTACTGGTGACGATAAAGGTGACAACCAAGCCCTTTGAAGCTAAACACTTAGCAAATGCTAAGGCAGGGTTTATGTGGCCATGTGCTGGGAATGGGATCACAAATACATGACCCTTTCTAGCTTCTGATTCTTTCTCCATTGCTGCTATTTTCTTGCTTCTATGTTGGGGGGGGGGGGGGGGGGAATTGTGTTACATAAACAATGACAAATTTTGGGTGGTGGGGATTACAAAGCAACAACTGAGCTATTGAGGATGTTATAGCTAGCTTTGTTCCAAACTCTTATATAGAGTTTTACGCGAACCCGTCTTATTAGGGTTTGGGTCTATTGTGTATCCGAAAATATCGATCAAATTTTCTTACTAATATCAAGGTTCGTATATTGATGAATGTTAATAACTTATTAATAATATTAACATCAACATCTTTATTTTATTAATACATGTCTACATTTATTTAACTTAACATTCATTATTTACATAAAAAGTTGTTCGATCGCAGAACAAAATATGTATAGTTCTTTGAGGTGATGCTTTGCGAACCACAATTTGAATCATTTTTACAGGTTAACCTATGTTTCGTGATTTATGGATCGGTTCGTCTCATAAAATTAGATTAATGATAGACTGTGAAATATTATTTCAAAAATTATATCATGTAAAAAATAATTTATGAAATTGTATAAAATTAACGTTTGACTAGATTATAAAAAGGCTAATAATTAAATATGTGATTTAAAATATTAAATATTTATTAACTTAACTATAAAAAATTGCAATATCCTGAAATTACATGACTAAAATGGCAAATCGTAAAATGGGAAAGAAAATATAAAATAAATAAATAAATTGAGGTAGTTGTGCAGTGGGCCATCGCAGTTGATTGTCATACGTCATTTCTTGCTACTTTTTTCGATTCAATCAACAAAGATGGAATTAAAAAAAAATGAAATTTTGGGAGGGGGTGTTAATAAGGAAGAACAACAATTATTAATATAAAATTAAATTAAATAATTTTTTAAATCACAATATATTATTTTATTTTATTTTTATTATAATTTTGAAAATATGAAATAACCTTGATATTAATGATTGTGGGAACGAATATGTGGAAAAATGCATTATCATACCTTTTTTTTTCATGATACAAGAAAATATGTGGAAAAATGCATTCTCATACCTTTTTTTTTTCATGATACAAGGGATTACATATCATTTAACTCCTTATGATATTATGTAACCTTCATATTTTTTATAAGGATCATATCATGTAACTCATTATATATATTGTATCATGTAATCTACGTATTTTTTCATAAAATTACACGACGTGTTTCATATAAGAATTACACGATATGATTATATTTTTCATAAAATTACACAACGTGTTTCACGATATGATTATATTATAAACAAACATGACAGTCGAACTTTCCACACATCTTCTTCCACAATCATTACCGACAATGAATATTGTCTTAGAAATGTATGTTTATTTTCGTTTTTAAGTAAAAAAAGATATTGTAATATTAATTGTGGTTATTAAACAATAACAGTTCATAAGACAACCTATGCATAATGCACATGCTGAGTGTTGTTTTTCTGTAAATTTAATATGATTGAATATTGGGAGGTATATTAAAGTGCTGACAGCATCCTATTTTGACCATTGAAGTCATGACAATCACTATAAACACAAGCAGACTATTTTGACCAAAATATTGATAATAATAAATAAAATTCCTCCAGAGCGGACCTAGAAACAGACTATATATCCTCCAAATCAGTGAGTAAAGAATGCACATGGGAGTCGAATTCTTCTACTTATATATATAATTATAAAAATTTATATGAGATCATTTTATATAAAATTTTATGTAAAATAAAATTTTATATAATATCAGTATTAATTATATTGAATTGATTCATTTTTATTGATTTATATCAATCACATTTTATATATCTTATATAATATATGTTCACATAAGACATATAAAATGTAGTGAGTTTGAATAATTTTACATGAATATATGATTGATACAAGTAAACATTATTGATAAATATACCTGAACATATATTATGTATATGTGTATATATTTATGAAATATAGAGTTGAAGGAAGTTGGTCATTTTAAACTTCCTACTCCAACCTGGTCCACTGCAATCTTACTAGTAGCCGTGTCCTGAATCTTACTAATTATAATACAAAGTGCAAACCAATCAAATGACAAACCTTATAAGTGAAAACTGTAGGATATCAACCTAAAAAAACCTTAGAGCAAATGCCCCAATATACCCAACATGGTATAATTTAATACCAAAATGCTCAAATATATATAACTTACCCTCCAAATTACCCAAATCACTATAGTTTTACCCAAAATACCCAAAAGTGCAAATCAGTCAACGAAATCACATGCAATTTGTTAGTGAAGGTCTGCTTGTCAACGAATTCACATGCCCTTTGTCAATATATACAGTAATATCTGCCTATATATAATACACAATTTTGGGTAATTCATTTCACACCGAAATTGAAGGATTGGGTGGGTGAGGCATACACGAAATAGTGCAGGTATGTAATTTCTTGCATTTGAACATTATCATACACGAAATTGCTTACGTATGTAATTTTTTTCGAAAGTACACGAAATTGCAAAATTAGTAAATACGGTCAAGTATATGCCTACACGAATTAGCATGAAGTCTAGCCTACACGAATTAACATCAAGGATGGCCTACACGAATTAGCATAAGTCTAGCCTACACGAATTAGCATGAAGTGTGGCCTACACGAATTAGCATCAAGTATAGCCCTACACGAATTAGCCAAAATTATACCTTACACGAATTAGCCTTTAATTTAGGCCTACACGAATTAGCCTCAATTATAGCCCTACACGAATTAGCCTCAATTATAGCCTTACACGAATTAGCCGCAAGTAAGCTTACACAAAATTGCAACACCATCATTAATAGTGCTTTAGCCCTACACGGAGTATGGTTGAGTGTCTGCCTACACGAAATTACTAAATTATTCGTTGGGGATTCTTTCCCATTTTCGTGTAGCCTTGAACATATGATTATTTGTTGTAGTAATTTGAATAAATTAATATAGTTTTTTGTTCCTGAAAGCAAGTTTATTCATATTATCATTTGGTTTTGTGTTAATGTATTCAGTTGTGTTATGACATTAACTTGATTAATTAATACATAGTGTCTTCAATGGTTTTGTATATTGTATATTTGAATATTAATATAGTTGAATTTTTTTGGTTATTATGGTTGAAATTGTTAATGTTCGAACTCCGTATCTTATTATCTATAATCAATTTATCGAGAATGATGATCTGATATTTGTCTATTACTTATTTGTTTTTTTCAGATAGTACATCCGCATTTCAGTATTATGTCCGTACTCATTTGGTATGGGGGTTATTGGGAGGGTTTAGAATACAAAAATGGGGTTCAAGAGCAACTTCACCTGCGGAGATTGGCAACATATCAGGATTTATTATTCACAATTCACGGAGTTGTGTGTGTCGATCCGAATTGTTGGGCATATGTGTTCCATTCACTGGTTGACACAAATGGAAGAGTCAAAAAAGTGAAAATAAAAAATGATACTGATTTGGCAAATGTTATGTCTATGATTGATGATGTGCTTGTTGTGTTTGTTACCCTGAAAAAGATAGATGTTGGAGTATCTGGAAGTGCGGAAGCAACTACAAATACAAGTTGTGGTACTGGGTCGACAACAGTGTGTAATGTTGGAATAACTGCATATAATGAAGATATTTCTCGAGGTGATCTGATTTGGTATCCTGTTTCCTCTGGTTCGAATGTACCTATCGGAATGCAAAATGATGATGATTTTTTTAAGAAATTGGGTATTCCAGAACAAAATCAAACAATGAGAAGGGATGCGTCAACGTCGATGAACGAGCCGTGGGAGCCCTGGCCATCATCCACTGGACGTGTTGATGTCGGAGGCGATTGGGGACTCGACCACATTGATTTAAATATGTCTCCTGTACCGTATAAAGAAAATGAGGAAATAGAGGGAGAAGAACTACACGGATCGGCTTATGATGATCGATCGGGTATGTTTTCAGTATTTGTCAATTGTATATTAATACTTCAATTGGTTGATGCAATTTCGTTTAATCATGTATAACTTTTTTCAGATGCTCAATATGATGAAGATGAAACTGAAGAAGGTATGGATGTAAACGATGATTTTGAGTTGGATGATGAGGATTTAGAGGTTTTGGATAATGAGCAGCGTGACGCCTTTCAACAATTTAAAGAGTACATTTTTCGTAATACAGAAGTAACTACCGATGATATGGCTGAACAGGATGATGTTTTAGGAGATAGTCAGACTCGGTCGAACACCTCACAATGTTATCCAACAATGCCAAAATTTAGTCCAGAGTGGTTCATCCCCAAGATTCCGTCATTTGACCAGCCCCAATCGTACGAGTTTGACTACAACGACATGAATAGTAATGCGTTGCAAAAAGGGTCAACTTTTAATAGTAAGACTGATTTGCAGAAGGCCGTTGGATTATACCACTTAGATAATAAGGTAGAATACCGTGTTGATCATTCAGACAAGCGTAGATGGGGAGTAGTTTGTAGCCGCATATCAACATGTGCTTTCCTACTCAATGCGTACGAGAATTACGGGATTTGGGAAATCTCTTCAGTTGTGCTCCCACATACATGTGAGCTTGATTTGAATCGAAGTGCGCCTAGGCGAATTCCATCTATGGTGTTGGGTGAGTATTACGCTGACACAATCCGTAGAGAGAACTCCAATCTCTATCCGAGGGCCATCATTCAAGAAATGAATCAACGACATAGCCTACAAGTCAGTTATCGGGTTGCACTTAGCGCAAAACGTCATGCTTTGCGGATTGCTTACGGAGATCCCGCAATGTCATTTTCAATGTTGCCCTCTTACTTTGAGGAGTTGAAAAAAGCAAATCCAGGTACCTACACCGTTCTGGATAAACGCATTGACGACAAATTCAAATTCGCATTTTTTGCCCTGTCGGCATCTATTAATGGATTTCATGGATATTCCCGGCCGTGATTGTGGTGGACGGTTGTCACCTGAAAGGGCAATATAAAGGTATCGGGTTTGTCGCAGTCACGAAAGATGGCAATGACCAAATTTTTCCACTTGCCATAGGGATAGGCGATATTGAAAATGATGAGTCCTGGAGTTGGTTTTTGACCCATGTCCGTTAAGCATTTGGCTGTCCAGATGAATTACTGGTGGTTTCAGATCAACACATCAGTATTAGTAAGGCCATCCGACAAGTGTTTCCAGACGCCGCACACGGGTTATGTTGCTATCACTTGCAACAAAATTCGGCTAAGTACGGCTCGCACTTAGTTGGGATTTTCAAAAAAGCGGCATACTGTTATCATAACATGGATTTCGACAGGTATGTTTCTCTTTATGGAAATGTCATCCCAATTAAATTTTATCTCCATATTCGTTTTGTCATCAACTATTTTATCTTTTCACATGATTTTGCTGTAGGTACATGACGAAGCTTCAGGAAACCGGAGCAACAGGTGCATTGGATGCGTTAGAAAACGTGAAAGTTAAAAGATGGGCCCGTGTGAAATGCCCTGTCCGAAGATATAATTTCATGACCTCGAATGCAGCAGAGGCCTGAAATGCACGACTACTTTGGGCCAGAAAACTCCCAGTTTGTTCTTTTCTTGAATGTGCTAGGCGAATAATTGAAAAATAGTTTTACGAGAGGAGAACAGCGGCATATGACCGAGATAACACACTCACGAAATCAATCCATGATAGGATTGTAGAGGCCATTAAGCTTGGCGGGCGAATGCAGGTAGATAAACTCGGTCAAACTAAGTACAAGGTAACCGATTCGAGCAACAACTATCTCGTAGATCTCAGTGAACCTTCTTGCACGTGTCGGGTATTCCAGCTTGATCTGATACCATGTTACCATGCATGTTCGGCCATTAGGTTCATTATTTTTACTGCTTCTCGAAAAGTTATGTATCTGCATCTGATTACTAATATGCATGCTGACATTTTATCTTGTTAATGTTGTTACAGGTTTGCCAAAGAGTCAGTGACGCAGTACGTTGCGGATTACTACAACAACAATTCGTTGAAAGGGATGTGGGCTGGTGAAGTCCTCTCTGTACCAGACCCTAGTGAATGGACTACGTCGAACGAATACTGCCTCGCACCAGATAAATCGAGACAAGCAGGCCGACCTCAAGGAAAACGCATTCCGAGAATCGGTGTGTTGGCGAATAGTACACGTCGATCCCGAAGACGGTGCACCAGGTGTGGACACACCAGCTGCAACCAATCTCATTGCAGTCTGGGCCGAACAGGCCACGACCCCAATGTTTTCCAGGACGTCCAGGAACATGCAAATCCAGCTGCACCAGGGACTAGTGGACGTCGAAAGAAAAAATGTTCGATTTGCTCATCTGAAGATCATACGAAGAGAAGGTGTCCCTTCTTCCAAAATAATGAAAATGCAGGGGAAGAATAAGGAGTTCTGCCTGGATTGTATACAAGTAATGTATGGCTCATCTGTTGTTTGAGGTGAATGTATGAATCCATCCAGGTGAAAACATTGTAATGTTCCTGTTTCATTACGATTTGAATGGCTATTACTAAGATGATATGTAAAATCATAAACTGCTCTCGACAGGTGGAGTTTTTTCCTTAATGAAATGAAACACTTGAACAAGATAAATAAAACATACTACCAATAGTAATAGTATGGATCAGTCGTAACAAGAATTTCCGATGATATAGTGAATGATGAGTCATAATAGTAAAGATAACAATGACAATCAACTTCTGCATATTCAATAAACAATCCGAAGTTCAAATACAAGTGCGTCCATAAGTACAGATAAAACAAACTCAACCAAGAGCATCCCTAGGGATAGTGTTGGCGTCCGTGGAATAGTGGTAAATGGTCAAGCCAATCTGTCGTCGTATCTCGTATATACCCGTATCCATGCCCGGTGTAGGCCACATCGCACATAAACTGCTCTCGACGGACTTGAGGGCGAATATACCGCACGACACGCTATCCTCCTGTCTGTAACACATCGACTCCTTCGCAGATGCTAGCTCAAGCTCCAGTCCTCGCCAATGATAGTACTCTAGTCGGTCATAATACCCGGCCTGCAGCAACAAGGCAGTGAATACTCTACGCAGCGGTCGGGTCTGCTCGAAACGAAGTTTTGCCATATCGCCATCCCAATGGGCTCGCAAACTGTCGAAGATGATCAGTCGCATCGTGGGGATATGAATCTCAGCTCCAACCCAGTGTGTGCCATCGAGGTTCAAAACCGTAAGGATCTGCACCCGTGTACCAAAAAATAATGGAAAAGGCTAATTAATTACTAACATACAGGTGGAAAAATATTATAGTCGAAGAATGACGGAACAAGTGAGTTTGACTGACCGATTGAACTCCTTCCTACCAGGGCTCAATTTTGCCCCACGCAGGCCGTTCTCCAGCGACGTACGGAACAAGCCGATCGAGATCCTCGGCAGGGAACTCCTCTAACGTGGAGAATGGAAGAGGTCTGGCTGAAGACGTCTTCCCATGCTTCTTGTAAAATATCTCCTTACATAATTCCTGCACATTAATCAGGAGGTATAAGTATCAATTATATTACCGACAATGATTGAGCAAAACCACACAACACTTACAAAGAAGAAGACGTCTACGATCTGAACCCGTGGCTTCACCTGCCAGTCGACTCTAATACCCGCAAATTTGGGTTTGGTCTGGAGAATGCCGAGATAAGCATTAATAACCTGCAATGAAGTATCCAACACACAAGTTGTTAGTACAGTAACAATGAAAATTCCAATTACGGAGAACACGCAAGATAATCAACTTCGAACCTCCCAATGCACTTGTTCCGCAGGGTCTATCAGCTGCTTAAAAAAGGCTGGCCCCACCGGAAATCCAACCCCTATATTACGCCTGTAAAAACAATAAATTCATATATTAGTACTTTAAAAAATATAACTTCAAAATATTTAAAATTGAATGGTACTTACTGATCGGCTGTCTCTCCAAGCTCCAGCCACAACTCCATGTCTTCCATTCCGACCTCATTTCTTCGACGTTCATTGCGGGTAAATGGAGATCTGAGGAGCCTCGAAGGTACTCGCTGCCTCACAAGTCGAATGCCGGCACTAGTCGAAGGGATGGTCACCTCTGGAGAAGAGCTCGACTCTCTAGCAGCAGGGGATACTCCAGAATCCGCTACGCATGTCGTCGGCGTCGCTGCATGCCCCTGGGCAGCTGCTGGATGATCGGAGGTACCGGCCAAATCAAATGGAATAGCCGACGGAGGATCGGACCGTAAAGGTACAGGAGCAATCGGTGTGTCATCATCCTCCATCGGAATGTATCTATCATACTTCGTACTTGGAGCAGGCCATGGTTCCCAACCCTGTGTGGACGCGGCGGCATAGGGACGGCCATATGGAATATTGCCGAAGAAGGCTCTAAGCTGCTCCTGGATCAGACTGGGGATCTGTCTCTCAAGACGATCAGACTCATCGCGTATGAGATTCTCGATGCGATCGAACTGGGTGTCCATGTAATTCTGCATCGATCCAAAACGCTCGTCGTCGGCGGACTGCGCATGTGGCCCCGACTGTAGTGGTGCGTATGAGTCGGGGGAAGATGAAGACACTCTACGACCACGTCGGCGCCTAAGTGGAGTAGCATGAATGGGATCCTCGGCCGGTGGAGATCCATGTGACCACTGCTTGTATGTGCCTCCCATAGGCGAGTGGAACCCAGTATCCTGCTGAGCCATCGGCGAGGTAGGATCGCCTGGAATATCAGCCGGAGGACTACTCAGGGAGGTCACCATCGGACTAGGTGGTCGGGTAGCAGTACGAGATCGGGATCTGGACGGCACTCGCACTCTAGTCGCGTCCGGTCCTGACGAAACCGTCCCACGACGTGTGGAAGTGGCGGCGACTCCTTCTCGGGCGCCTCTTCGAGGGCGTCTACCAGGAAGCTGAACACCGATATCAAGGTCCATATCTAAATTATGGAAATACGGCTGACACTCCTCCTCGAAACTCCATACCAATGTCTCGAAGCAAGGCACCTATAAACATAACAAGCATGACAGAGCATTACAACATACATTTCATGACAGTGGTAATAGAAAATGGTAATGTTTGAGAATACCTGATCACGTAATGCGTAGGTGCAATCATCTTCTGATCGCATGGTCGACCACTTCAAGCATCGAGGCAAGCGATACGGCAGCTCTAAACGACGATCGGCGAAGGTGCTCGTCACAGGAATGGCCTCGTAAGCCCATACCTACAGCGCCGAATTTTGCCCTTTGTTAGAATCATTCAAAAAAAAAAAACCTAAACACTATATCGAATATTCAAAAAAAATAAAAGACATACTTAAAAGATTATAACTCACCATTAGGGCGACAGAGAACCCGTAAAAATGATAAGTATACGCCCGACTCCCTTGAGTAGGAGGAATAGAGTCCGGCAGCTTCTCCATATGCTTCAGTAAGGTCAGATATGAGAATTTACCCCATGGGAAGCTCTCACATCGCTCCTCATCCTCGATCAAAGTCCAAACCCAAGGATCGACTTCGGTCTTGCCTGCGTCCACTCCAAACACAATACAATATACTATCAAGATCTTCGTAATCTTGATAGTATCGTCGTCGCTATCATGAAACTGGCCTTCGACAAACCAATTACGGGGAGCCTTAATGGTGACCTTCCTACCATCTGAAAATAGCCTCTGGAAAATCCCACCTTCCGGAGGATGATGCACTCCCGATGGGTTGAAATCGAAGTCGCCAAATCGTAGCCCTGTGACGACAGCGAACTCCCTCCTCGAAAACCGACAAAGTCGATCTCTTATACGAAATCATTTCTCATGAGCGTGCGTATCTGTCCTGTGACGCACCTCATGAGAAAGGAGGACGTGTAGAAATTGCTTACACGTCTCCGGCACCGTCGCCCACCTAAAGAAATGGCCTAGTGAAGACGAGTTGATCCGATGCTTACACTCTGAACTCCGATGTTTCAGGTCGCCACGTAAGTCGTCTATAATGCTTAGCCGGGTATATCCGTTGATATATGTCATCCGACCTTGGCATCTCGGATGTACCCAAGGCCACTCCAACGACAGCTGTAACACACATAAAAAATCAATTTCAATATTCGAAACTAATCACAAAAAATTTCAATCTTAACTGTATATATTAAATAAAGCAGAAAAAACAATGTAAAAAAAAATAAAATTAGCCTACATTTGTAATTAACCTATAAAACAATTTGTCCAAAAAATATAACCAAGATCATAGGAAGCATAAATTCATATAGGCATAAGACAAAACATAATTACATCGAACAAGCAATATCATTAAATGACGTGTAAGGTTCAAATTTAGGCTATTTCGTGTAGGCCTTTAATTTAGGCTATTTCGTGTAAGCCTATCTGGATAGTTATTTCGTGTAAGGTTATTCTGCTTCCTATTTCGTGTAAGCCTATATGGATAGTTATTTCGTGTAAGGTTATTCTGCTTCCTATTTCGTGTAAGGTTATTTTGAGCGCTATTTCGTGTAAGGTTATACTGAGCGCTATTTCGTGTAGGCCTATTTCAAACGCTATTTCGTGTAAGCCTATTTCGAACGCTATTTCGTGTAAGTCTAATCCAAACCGAACACATACAACAGAATTCACAAGGCACATGTAAATCCTATATTTCGAAAGCAATAAATCAACATATTCAACGAAATAGGT
The DNA here is from genome assembly GCA_028654395.1 of Scutellaria barbata. Classification (NCBI taxonomy): domain Eukaryota; kingdom Viridiplantae; phylum Streptophyta; class Magnoliopsida; order Lamiales; family Lamiaceae; genus Scutellaria; species Scutellaria barbata. The sequence continues at coordinate 5,709,978 of CM053652.1, forward strand.
TTTCAATTCGACAAACAATTAAATCAATAGCTATCGAATTCGTGTAAGGCTTCTACAGTGGACTAACCTCTTCTGAAGACAGGTTCCTCGCCATTATTTCGTCTAAGCGTCGTCGGCCGAGAAGATTCCCGCTGCTGCTATTTCGTGTAAGGCTGAAGTGAAGTGCGAAAATGATGTTCCCTCAATTTCGTGTAGGCTGAAGAAGAAGAAGGGGGCGGCGATTTCAAATGCTTATTAGGGCTACACGATTTTCGCCCCTATTTAATGCCCAGTTGACTTTTCTAAATGAGAGGTGTCAGGGGGTGGGGGTGGGTTAGATAAAAATTGGGTATTTTGGGGAAATACTATTTCACATTGGGTAAATCAGATATAATTTAAATGGATTTGGATAGTAATAGTGTCCACTATTTGAAATTGAGTAATTTCAGTTGCTCTCCCAAAAGCTTAAACCCAATTAATTTATAAACATTTAATTAGAAATGTTAAAGAGGTTAAAAGTCATGCGCAAGTCATGTGTTATACATTTCATTGGAATAATTGTCGAAAAAAATATAGATTCTATTTTAAAAAACGTTTGAACTTTAGATTTTCATCGAATAAAAATTTAGATTACAAATTAAAAAATAATCATATTTTAAACTAACTTTTGCATTTAACTCATTAAGAATTAATTTGATTATCCAATCATATCACAAACCCCTAAAACAGCATATTGTCATTCAACCTTGTTTTACTTTTTTTTAATAACATTTACTATTTCTTGTAATTAGTATTACTTACTATTTGTTTGAAAATAATTATAAAAGTATTACTTTTAAAATATGAACGAATTAACTTGTTGGCTAATAGTTTTTAGTCACTTACAAAAGTGTTAGTTAATTGTTTAGTGATTTTCTCTAGAAGGTATTAATTTTCATACAAAAGCCATCATTTTACTTCTTGGAATGAATATTAAATTAAACTCAATTTTGAGTTGACTCAGGTTGACTCACACTATCTATGTAGATTGTGTTGAATCCTAGTTAACTAATCAATTAATCAATTAATTGTAATATAAGACTTCATCTCATGAATTATTTTTAAGTTCTGGAATATTATGCAATGTATTTTAAGTTATGAATTATTATTTCGAATAATATATTATGTAAAAAATTAATTTTCAATTTTTACAAAATTTTCGTCTACTAGAATTAATATATATATATATAGTTGGTCTGGTGTGCACCAGGTGTACATGCAATCCGGATCCGGATTCATGAGATTTTTTTAATTTGCCTTTTTTTGTGATTTATGAGTTAATGTTTATATTATAAATGTGTGTTCTTTATACTATATTAGTGTGACTTTTATGTACAAATATCTATATTTTTTTATATATTGTAACTTAGAAGGAAAAAAAAAAGAATTTCAGTACAATTTGTGTATATGTATACATTTATGTGATATTATTGTCACCTTTATATATATTCATGTCACTTTTATGTACAAATATCCTTACATATATGTAATATATAAAGGAAGATATGAGTAATATTATATAAATATATGTTGATAAAAAAAATGCTGAAATTCTTCTTTTTTTCGAAATTATAGTACATGAAAGTTATGATATTTGTACATAAGGTCACACATTTATAATATAAAGGTCAACACATAAAATTAAAAATAAAAAAAATAAAAATCAAAACTCATAAATTTGGATTTGATCAATCCGAATTGCATAGATCTTAAATACATGCATTTGGTGCATAGGAGAATTTGTGATATACGTAAGATCAATGACTACATATGTAATTAAAGTAATATTTTTTATTAACTTAGTTATATAAATAAAGATCATTCAAAACATTAGTTGAAAACTATATTACCTTAAATTACATTAATCTAAATTTAATTCTGCCAAAAGAAAAAGGTTAAGGTATTATTTAATTATAATAAATGTAACTGAATTATTTTTCTCCAAATAACTTAATTCTTATATATACATACATATACACACTAGCATAAAGGCCGTGTATTATACGGGTTTAAATAGAATTTAGTTAAATTAATAAACTTTAAATATTATTTATATTGAAAAAATGTATGATTTTGTGTTATAACTATCTCTAAATTGGTATTAATATATTTTAATTTTGATTAATATATTATTTAACTATGGAATAAACAATTTATATTATGTGTGAATAGATAATATTTTATATATACTAAAATATTTTTATAAAATTTATTTATTGATAATAAATTTTTAGTTAACCTCCTCCTCCTCATTATTATCAGTATTGTTATTGGTAAGTTGTTTATATTTTATTGTTGATTTTTAGAGAAAAATAACTTTAAAATAAAATATAATTAATTTAAAAAAATTATAATATAAATACTAAAAACATTATATATTTAAATTAAAATAATATACCATTACTTTTATATTACCAAAACTATATAATGATTAAAATATGAGTACTAGTAATTGGGTGGGCCCCACCTGAATAAGGACCGCCCAATCTTGGATTCTAGTACGCACCTTTTGCCTACCAACACCCTACGTGTCCGTCTCTAATTGGTGAAATATATTTGCTATGCAGACCGGCCTAAGGACAAATGTGGGACCCATCCCCCGTGTTGGAAATCCCACCCCGTTTCGTGGATCACTATCTCAATCTTCCAACTTTCTTCTATTTTTATTTCGAAAAATAAAATATAGTGGGCAGGAAAAAGTGGATGATATTAGACTACTGTAATACTAATTATATATGATCACTTCGGTTAACCTATCTATATTGGACATATTAAAAATATGATTAATATGTTAAAAATTTAAAATATTTATTAATTTTATTTTTCATATAATCATATTTTTAATATGTCCAATATAGGTAGGTTAACCGAAATGATCATATATAATTAGTATTACAGTAGTCTAATATCATCCACTTTTTCCTGCCCACAATCATATATATGATATATTTCTTATTATATTCCAAGATAATAATCATATTCCTATTATTTATGTGGATTAAAAAGAAACAATATTATCATGAAAAGAAATACAAAGTCTATATATGTAGGAAATAGAAAACCACAATCTGAACAATCTATTCGTTGTTTTTTTTTTTTTCAATTTTATATTTATATATGAAATTTAATTTATCTCATACAATTTTTTAATAATTTCTATTTCCCAGTCTTGATTAAAAAAAAAAGTTCCATTAAATCCAAAAGGCTTAATTACATAAAAATGCATGAACTTATGATTTAGTTTCAATTGCAATATAAACTTTTGACAGTAACATCATAAATCCTCAATTTAACACTTGTTAATTCAGACATCATTTGACTTTTCAAATTTCAATTGTTGACTTTGAACCCAAATTGTATAAGTTAATTGTTGACGTGTCAATTTAAATTCAGTCACCATCCACATATAAATATATAAAAAAAACCGTTATTGGTTTTTATCAATATTTTGATAAAATTTCTCATTTTTTTACCGGTTATGTGAAGTTGGGCAGTGTTAAAAGAAGAATTTTTTTTATCAATATATATTTTCTCTTCTTGCATATGTTTAGATTATAAATTAGTTTTTTTAATATTTACATGTAGATGATGACTAAATTTAAATTGACACGTCAATAAATTAACTTATACAATTTGACTCCATATCAGTAATTAAAATCTAAAAAATTTAATCATATCTAAATTAAAATAAATGTGAAATCAAGCATGTTACAATTAAAAATTCATACTGCAATTAAAGCTTTTCAAGTTGATGTATTTTTATCTAATTAACCCAATCCAAAAATACAATAAACTTATTAATAATGAATGTACTTGAACATTAAAAAGTGTAATAAATGCGCCACATTTTGATATTTATTTGACCCTATCGAATTGGACAATCTCCACATTGAGGGTGCATCATTATCACGATAGTGACTGTTCTTCTAAATATATATATATAAGAAATTGTAAATTGTAGAATTAATCAAATATATATATATATATATATATATATATATATATATATTTGATTGAGATGCGATGTTGAATATATATATATATATATATATATATAAATTTTTTTTTAAATTTATTTGGTGAAAAAAGTGACTTACGAACGATGACATAAAAGATGATAAAATTGTTTATTATTGAGTATTAAAAAAAAACTAAGGCTCGATTTAAATATAATGATTTGAAATCAAAAATTTGAAATGATATCAAAATTAATTTAAAATAAAAATCATGGATTTTAAATCTATATTCATTCAAATATCACTGATGGATTTGCTATCATAAATTCAAATCTCTCTTTAAATCCATCTATCCAGATGGACCATTAGCTACTTTAACTTGAGGACAAAATCAACAAAGTTAAAATTAAAAAAAAATTATGGGCGTTAAGTTAATTTAGGTTATGTTTAAATTGAGAGATTTGATACGAAAATCAAAATTATGTAGTAATAAATTCATTGGTGATATTTAAATGGATATGAATCTAAATCCCACCAATTTTAATTAAATTAATTTTTAAATAATATAAGTAGATTTTAAATCAATTTTGATCTGACTTATCTGAAACTCATTCATTTTAAATATTGTATTTCAAATCAATTAGCTCAAACACAAAATTATAATTTTATTGAGTAGGAGAATCCAAACCAAGTTCAATATATACCTATTGTGAAGCTAAGCATATGAATGTCAATACATACAGAAGAAATATAAAATTTGGATGAGATGGTCTAACGGATTACATTTTATAAAATGAAGTCTCTTTCAATTAATTTTAGCTTGTTATTATGTCAAATGATTACACTAAATCTTCTAAAAAAATTCATTGATAGATATATAGTATTATAAAAATAAAAAGAAAAAAAAAAGATTGCTACCATTGTTTGAATTTTATAGCATGAATTGTGTAGTGTTCAATTACAAATTTGATTTGTCTTATGATTAAATAAATAATAAAAGTCTTGTCATGACATTGATCTTGGGCAATAGAATAAGACAGGGCCAACTTTACCTTGGATCGCAAGAATTTACTTTGAATTCCAAATTTTTAGAAGGGTCTTTCTTTTAGAATCAACAAAATTAGTGTGAAGTAATGAAGAATATAGATTATTTCAGTAATCTATTACTAAATTTACCAATTTGTTACTTGTAACTATATAATAGAAATAATAATTCAGGCTAAATAGCTTGACGTTGATTAGACGATGCATAAAATTTTCTTAAATTATCTAATTTATTATATATTAAAAAATTATAGATAAATGAGCCAAAATTTTCAATGATTGTGAAAATATTATTATAACCCAATTTTTTTATTTTATAAACAACAATTCACACTATATTTACATTAACATAACCCCAAGAATTGATAACTGATTATCTATATTCATTGAATCATTATAACATTAGCTATCATGAGCAAGGAAGAAAAAATCGAAAAATTTCGCCGAAATTTCATCCAAAAGATGGAGCCGATATAATATATGGGTGTAATTTTTTTTCATCAAAAAATTGGCAAAATATAGAAAATTGTCAGTAAATGTCGTTGTCGATAAAAGGGGGCATTTTTCGAGCTGTGTCGCTGATATATTGTCGAAAAATCGGCAAAATATCAGCAAATTGTCAGTATCGATTGCTTTCGGTGGAAAATGTGAAATTCATCATTTTTTTTGTAATTTTTTTAAGTTGGTATCAATATTATTTGACTCAAGATGACATGTCATCTTATTCATTTGAACCTCATAGGAATTCAAGTTATTACTAGGTCATGTATTAATTGTCAATAATAATTTGACATGTAAACCAATATGAGACAACATTTATATAATAGTTTATCTCAACATATTTTTTTATTAGAAATTTAACTTCAATATATATTAATATTCATTATAATATTATATAAAGTGCTAGATACATTTTTCATTTTTTTTTTCAATTTTTTTATTTTTTTCTCGAAATTACCAATATTTCCACTGATATCAATATATCCGTAAAATTAAGGTATCGATATATCCACCAATACCGATATTTTTGTCCTTGATCATGATAACCTCTTTTTGTAAATGGAAAACTGTCGTAAAGTTTTGTAACCCACTCATACTTATGTCAGATTGATTTTTTGTATTTTCAATGGTATAAAGATACTAATTCTTATCTTCATATAATTAAAAATTATATTAATATATTTGAAAATTTCTATTATATCCTTATTTTAATATTCTTACCTAAATATGTTAATTTCAAATAATATTAAGTATTTACTAATAGTTAGATAAAAAAAACTTTTAATACATTTGTAAAAAAAAAAAAGTAAAGTTGACCCTCATTTTTTTAAAAAAGAAAAATGAAAGGTTAGTGTACCTTTATTACAATACTAAAATCATATATAAATTTCAAATTTCAATTTTTAAAATCGCAATATTATGTCTATTTAGGTCTAAACATAATATATATACATTGATTTCTTTCAGAAATAAGAAACATGGATAATTACTCATTAAATACATTAAATTACAAACAATCTTATCAAAAATATTAAAAAGATTATCCGTATAATGAAGAAGGTTGAATTTATACAGACAAGATTATGTCACCATATTTCAAAACCAAAAAGAAACACCATAAATGCCACACAGAATCCACATCATATATTTTCTGGAAAGCAAATTAAGACGAGAGTTTACCAACTTATTACCAGAGTTATAAACCACCCCACCACCCACCCCTCACCGCCCAGACAAATCTTTCTCTATCTGCAACTCTGCCTTTTGCATTTCAGTTCACAGAAATTTGCATTTATCACTTAATTTCTCAAGAACCCTTTTGCCTTTTCCCCTTGTTTTTAACAATCTCTGCTCAATATTGTGTTTTCATCTTCAGATGAGGAGATAAAGAATTCTTGACTCTGTTTTGGGTAAGCTTCAAGATGGGTTTTTTTGTTTGTTGTCTATTGATATTTCTTCTTATTTGTTAGCCCATTTCAACTTTTCCTGGGGTTTCATTATTTTTGGATGGATTGGATGTCCCATGCACCCTTGATTTTTCATAGGAATGTATGAAAAAGATTTGATCTTTCAGTTTTTTTTTTGTTTTCTTTTTTGATTGCAGGTTTAGATAGTAGGCTGCTATGTGTTTATTGTAGAGATCAATTGAATAAGTAATTATGGCAAATCTTGATTTTTTTTTTAAATTTGGAGATTGTAGAATTTGTGAGAATGTGTGGTTGAATCTCTAGTTATGGTTAATTCAGCAATCAAGATTGTTTATTTGCATCTACTGTTACTATTATGAGTTACTAATGAATTGCATGTTTTATATTTGGGTCCCTGATGTTGAATTTGGGTAAATCAAAATATATGCAAAATATATCGCAGAGAAATTATTAGAATCTTGGGGTGTATAATTTTTATATTTGAACTAGTTTAAGGAATCATATGTTGCATATGCCTTTTCTTAACATATAATTAATCAGATTTTTTAACATCTTTTTTAATTCAAAAATTTAAAACAATGGATTTTGAAACAAAGTGAATTCTCAACTTTGTTTAGAAAATCATGATTTATTTTTAATAGATTTTATGTACTTAATGCCGAAAATCACTTATGAAATGCCTGCTTAGATTATCCCCTTGTTCCAGATTATACATACTCTCATGTTTTAGCGTTTGAATTGGCACACATTTTTGTTGCGTAACTTGTATGTTGTAAAAGAGTACATGTTTATATTTTGCAGGAATCTAAGCGTATAATATATATGTCAATGTTTTCTGAATAAAAATGTGCTTATTGGTCAATTCTTTTCTTCTCATGGAAGTAAGTAGGGACCACACTTATGCTTCTTAATCCTTTTAGCCAATGGTAGTCTTCTTAGTCAGGTAATTGTCCCTAAAATAGGGTGCCATTTGAAGTGAAACTTCAAACGAAAAAATTCTTAGGCTTCTTGTCAAGTCACTTAATTTCTCGTTAAGATAAATCCTAATACAATTGGTTACTCCTGTTCTGGATTTGGTTCTTCTTTGCTTACTGTTCTGGATTTGGTTCTTCTTTGCTTTTCTTTGCATTCTTCAGTTGCTTATAAACTTCTACAATGCAGGATCTTGCTTACATTTCAGCAAAATTAATAAACAATAGCGTTTGATGGGCACCCCAGCTGTTGAAATATCCTGGACATCCTCAATCATTGAGTCATTTGATCAATCTTTCGATATACAGATAGAGGATGGGAATTCGTCGGTCACTTTGAATTTTCTTGACGACACAAAGTCTTCTTCACGTGACCATTGTGATATTCCAAAACCTCCACCGTTGCCCAAGAAAAAATCGAACAGAGGAATTTCGAAATATTGTTGTGTTCCGAAAGAAACAAAAGATTTATGGGAGAGACTCTTCAACGAGGGGTACGGAGCCGATGTTCACATTGTGACGGCCGATGGATCGATAATTGCTGCTCATCAAAGTGTTTTGGTACATGTTTTGAGTTTGTTGTCCTTATTGTACATGAAATTGCTCATAATAAAATATTTCTTGCATGAGAACATAATCCAGATTTCTTCTTCAATTTTTCTTGTTCTGCAGAGTGTTGCATCGCCAGTGCTCGCGAATTATCTGCAGCAGTTGAGAGTTAAGGACGGTGCAAGATCAATCAGGATTCCTGGTGTGCCGTATGGTGCTGTCTTTGCTTTCATCCGTTTCCTTTATTCATCTTGGTACGCTAAAACATTCAACTTTTATGTTCTCATTTTTTGGACTTCATAGAGCATTTATGTATGATTAATGGATTGATCTACCCTGTAGCATGAGACATCACCATTTTCAAAAACTGTAATTTAATCTCGAATTTTTTAATTTAGGTTGGCGAAAAAGAAAAAAAAAAATCATGACCTTTATTTATTGGTTAATTAATTCGAATCACAATTCTATTTTCTGGAGATCGTAGTCCGGAAAAGAGCCTTGTTAGATGCACATGAGATGCCATGTAATTTCAAAGAAAAAAATCACCACATTTTCAAAAAATTGCAATTGAATCATGAATTTTTTTTAAAGTTTAGAAAATAAAAATTATTCGCTACTGCAATTGGAGAATGCACCCAAATAGGGACTCAATGCTACAAAATAGATGAATTTATGCTACAAATTAGGGGGTGATTTTTTTCCCCTGTTTTTTTTTTTCCTTTTTGCATTTAGGCCTTTAAATTATTGGTGAGCCTCAGTATCAATAATAATTTCACCAGAACTTCTTCAGCTTTTCTGGTGTCAAACTAAGAGATCAACGAATTGGGTTTTTGATACATAGAAACGAGTGGACCATTTTACAAAGAAACTGCACAGTTTCGATTTCTTGTAATAAGAATAATGGATAACAAATCAGTGTGTTCGTTAGTACTTCACTAATACTTAGATAATTTTCAGTTCTCTAAATTTTGCATTTTTTTTTAAATAATACTATGCAGTTATGAAGAAGAGGAGATGCAGAAATTTGTCCTCCATTTAATGGTTTTGTCACATTGCTATATAGTTCCATCTCTTAAGCGACTCTGCGAATACATCCTAGAACATGGTTGGTTGACTAAAGAAAATGTCATAGATGTATTGCAGTTAGCCAGAAGTTGTGACACGCCACGACTTGCGTTGGTGTGTCTGCGTATGGTACTGAGCGATTTCAAATGCATCTCGACTACTGAAGCATGGAAAGTGATGAAACGTGCTAATCCTTGTCTAGAACAAGAGCTATTAGAGTCGGTTGTCGAAGCAGATTCAGTGAGTTTCCAATCTCTATATACTTATTTATGTTCTATTTTTATCACTAGAAAGCAAAGCTAAAAGCATATTATACAAGATTATTACCTCTGAAGTATTCCCATGTTCGTTTCTTGATCCTCATACGTAAATTGCCAATTATTTTTAATTTTCTGCATTCATTTATACCCTCATGAAAATGATTTTCTTCACCTCCAAACTGGAATGAGGAGAGTTGTGTAAGGTCGATAGCCAACAAGAAATACTATTACTATCCATATTGTGTTCTTTATTGATGTACTGATGAAATATTTTAGAAATGAAGTATCGATAAAATCACAAAATTTTCCTAAATTGCAATTTTAACCAAACATTTCAATATTTTGTAATAATAACACAACCTTGTATATATAGATGCAATTTTGACATCGGCAAATCTTCCAACATTTTTCTGTCCAAAGATATTCTTTTCAGTCAAATACAATCCCAGAAGTTAGTATTTTAATCTACTTTATCCTAGAGAAAACAAGAGAGATTGAAGAAGATTGAAGAGAGAAAGGTATATATCCAACTACACGAGGCAATGGAGGCTCTACTTCATATTTGCCGGGATGGATGCAGGACAATCGGGCCTCGCGACAAAGTGCTAAAAGGAAGCCAGGTTAAGTGTGGTTTCCCTGCATGCAAGGGTCTTGAGACACTAATTCGTCATTTCTCTGTTTGTAAAACTAAAGTCCCCGGTGGATGCGTCCATTGTAAGCGCATGTGGCAGCTTCTTGAACTCCATTCTCGCATGTGCAATGAGCCTGAATACTGCAAGGTCCCTCTTTGTAGGTAAGCATGGTACAGTTCTGTTTTGCAGATATATACTTTTTTCAGAAATTCGAAAAATATAGCGAGTTGTAAGTTTTTGTTTGGCCCTTTTGGATTTTAGGCATTTCAAGGTGAAAATGCAGCATCAGAGCAAAAAGGACGAGGCGAAGTGGAAAATGTTGGTGAGAAAAGTGGTAGCAACAAAGAATATGCAGAAACTATTTGCATATCGAAGGTCGGGTTTTTAGTGACCAATATGTAGATGTTAATACTTGTAAAAGCAGTGTTGAGGCCAATATTTTAGCAGGCCATATCCAGCCTGGGAAATCGGTATAAAGATTAGTCGATAGAAACGAAATGTACAGGGGAATTGAAACTTGGGTTGAATCTACACAACTACATTATAGTACTTTGTTCAAATAATGGTTGCAATGTGATCGTCTTCAGTTATCTAACAAAGGTGATTTGTGATCATTACTTAATTGTCTTCAGTTATCTAACAAAGGTGATTTGTGATCATTACTTAATTGTCTTATAAGATTTAGGATTCGTTTAATGTTTATGCAATTAGTGTATAAATATGTTTGTTCTATTCTATCACACAAAACAAAAACAAAAAAACAGGTTTACATTCAAACAGTAAATTGATCTATAATCAAAGTGAAAAAAAAAAAAAAAAAAGAATTATATGATAAAGTGTTAAAACTGGCAAAATGTAATTCTTCCTGTTAAATGAAGTAGCAATCATAGATCTGGTAAAAGCAATTGAGTACAGAATAGCATAAAAGGGTGCTCTTATGCAGAAATACAGCAAAGCTAGCCTGTTTGTAGATGAGATATAATTCATTTACATGTTACAACCTCCATACATTAACTCAGCAGGTTAGCAACGACAAGTGTTCGACAATGGTTCAGTGGAGTTAAGAGACGTGCCTATCCAAGAAAGCCTGAGCCAGGTTGCTGAAACCCGGATTGACTGCACCAGCTGCAGCAAATCTTTTGATAGCATCGACTACTTCTGGTTTCAGAATTTCACTCTCAGTCGTTGCATTACAGAGATAGTACAGTGATCCCAGAGCATAATTCACCTACATATACAAAGATTCAATCTTTTCAGACTCGTTGGGATTGCACAAACTTGAGTGAAATGCTTAAGGTGCCTTGGGGCTGGGGAATTAGCCAAATCCAGTTCAATTTTGCTAACATTGAATGATGTAAAATGATAATACTGTGAGCAGCATCAGATTGGTAATCAGGAATCTCCAACAAGACAGTATGATGATTGCATATTTGATAAATAGATTTATGCCCTTTACGAAGAAAAAAAATCAATATACCATGCGGTTGATTCTAAAGTCTAAAATGTCATTTTTCTTTTATTGCTTCATGGCATATGCCAAAACCATGAAAGGACTTGCCATGTTAGAGTTTTTACCGTGTTCCTAACAGGGCTTGATAGGCATTGGATGACAAGAGGAATGCCACCACACTGAATCACAACAGCAGCATTTGTTGGATCTGCAGATTGGATATTTACAAGCATAATAAATTGACAAATTTTAAAACAAAAAATAGGGGGATAAGAGAGATGCCTTGATATTCTATTCGACTAAATGGATAGCATCTAAACACGTACCAGCACACACATTGCAGATTCCTCCAACAGCAAATTCCACAAGCCTCTCGTTGGGCTCTGTTATGCAGTCCAGAAAAAGTTCCAAAATGTTTAGCTGTTGAAGAAATATAAGATTATTCATGCCATCCAAAACAATGAGTTATTTAATCAATTACTATGAGGATACCACAAACCTGACGGAAAAAGGTGTAATTGTAAGGATCGTACGCGAAGTTCCCCAAATTAGCAACTATTTTCTCCTTTGTTTCTGCAACATCATGAAGTCCTAGTATGTTCAATGACCAAAGGTAATGCAGTACAAAAGATAACATAAATGCATTATGCCATATACTATAAAGATAGATCTAAAAGATTTGACTCAGGCCAGGCAATATACGGACAAGAAGTTAGAGAACCGAGAATCGCCTCTAGAACTTGATCATGAAAGAAATTCCTTTGCAAGAAAACAAAATATGAACCCTAACAAAATATGATATGCTTGTGAGCATTTCATGGACACAGTAAATATGAATGGCACACAAAGCAGCCCCATCTTTTCATCAACATTCAGTTATGGACCTTGAAAAAAAAAAAATAGAATTTCTAAACATAACGATGAAGTAAGCTATTTTTAGGTCTATCCACTAAATTCATGATTTATCAAGAGTAAAGAACCTTCTCAGTATGAACTACCTAGTTCATCTTCTTGTTTAAGGAGGTCATTGACATTCAGCTCAGACAAACAATGTTCAGTAACGTCGAGTGAAACTTCAAGCACAATTGGTTTTACCTTCTCACTTAAATAAGTCAATGGGCATAAGAGTCCCATCCAAGAACAAGGGTAGATATTACTATGAAGATGTGTATATTAGTAAATTCATTATAACAGAGTTTGTAACTACCATCAATCATCAACTGATGATTATTACTGAGTATATCAGATTAAAAAGCGTGACTTTGAAGAATTATTTTCAGAAATATAGAAATTCTCTAATCTAATCTTGGTTCAACATTAACTTAATATTCAAATCTTTCCACTGAAAGAACAAAAGGGAGAAAACATCGTCTTGAAAACCATGAGTTCTCCCAAGCTATTATCAATCGAACAACCACACAATCATTTCATATCCCAATTCAAGTATAATTGATGTATTTGAATCTCAAGTTAAAATGTAAACCAATTTTTGTAAACCCTACCTTCATCGGATGCATTTTGAAACTGTGCAACCAGTTCCTATGACACAGAATCAAAAACAGCAATGATTAAATTTCTAAGCAAAAAAAGCAATCAGCGAGTCAGCTGACATGCATCACAACGAAGTCAAATTTCATTCAAACAATCGAATAACTATAATGTGCATAGTAGCACCTGGAGATATTGCAACCTAGGGCTTCCATAATTGCCAGTGCGCTCCTTTTGTCTCTGATTATTCGTGAACATGTGTGCTGTCACCAGAAAACTAACCTTGCCCAACTATCTAAAAGGGAATGTAAAATGGATAGCAATCCTATGCATTAGTATGAACACAAACAACAAATTCAAATGGCAACAATTGCATCAGAACCAATAATAAACAACTCAAAAAAAAAAGGTATTTTGGGGTTTTCAACAAGTATCTCCAACATCAGCAACAAGCAATATCCAAAAAAAATCATTGAACACATATTATATTATATACATAAACAACGAAACAAGACACAAAGGCATAGCGGTTAAATCAATTTCTTGTACATGATGGTTAGATTCAAGCATTTGAATAAGTGAATCATAGACATATATGAACCATCCAAGTATTTCCCAGAGAGAGAAGAGAGGTCGAACCTGAGAAACTCCTGGAAGAATGTCAAAACGATTTTTATTTTGAACTTTGAAGAAGCGAGATATGAGAACGATGTGCTGAGGAGTGAGAAACAGAGAGAAGCAAGAGGAAGGAGAATTTGGACTTCGTTGACTACGCAGTATTTGATTGGACGGCCTGCAAATACAAATTCATCTGTGACTACAAATTTAGGCTGCATTTACTTAGAGTGATAAAGCAGGATATGACTAAACTATCACAATTTCTCTCATGTTTACTGGGTTATATATAAAAGTGAGGCTCATCCCATTAGCCCGGGATAATGAGCAAATGTGGGATAAATTGGTGGATAGTAATCCCATCTCTCCACCGATGATAATTTTATCCCTCAAAAATTGAAACCCTGTAAAATTATTGGAATTTCAACAACCTTCATCTATGTACAAGTACAACAACAAATTCTATTTTCTCTACATCTTCAACAAAGAAGAAAATCGATTATGCAACCCTATTTGAAGATTAGCTCCATGAATCCCAAAAGAGACGTGTGGCGATGCATGAATATTCATTGCGAAACCCTCGCTGATCCACCGCGAATTCCTCGCCATCGCCGGTGGTGTGGCCGTGTGGGAGAAGAAGTAGACATTCAGCAAGGATTGCAGAACAGATTTGTTCGAAGGGGGGGTTTCTCCCCCACGCAGGAAGTTACATAATCTGATACCTCACAATAATTTGAGCTATCTTCCAATCACCTTGGTGTTTCTTCTTTTTGTAAAAAGTTGTAGATTTAATTTTTAAGAATTTTGGGACGCCGATGAAAGGAAAGAAATCTGCTGATGAATTGCTGTGAAGAAATCTGCGGGTTTGAAGTTTTATCTTTTTTTAATTTGGGGACAATTTTGTAATTTGCATTGTTATCATCTTGGATAACAATTTGTAAAAAATATCCCTATCCCATATCTATCTCAAAATTTATCCTACACAAGTTAATCTTTATGAATAGTCGAGTTTTGTCTTATATAATTTTCATATAATTTAGTTAGCGTCAATAAAAACTCAAGATAACTTGTCAACTGCCACAAATTTCATAGTCAAATAGAAAAAAAATTATATGACTGCACATGATGGCATTCTAGTTGTATGTATATTCCTCCAATACATGGGAGATCAAGTATGATATTTTGTAAAAGTCCTATAGTTTTTTTTTTTTTAATGTTTAGATGACAAAATTCAAATTAAAATAATGATCATAGTTCGGATGATTGGTTGTAGTTACACTAAAAAAAATTCATCCGACTATGAAATATATATGTCCCCGTCCTTTAAAATAAATATATTTGTTGACGTTGGAATTTGTAATTCAATTAAGTTCTAATTAGAAATTAAATAAAAAAATTCAAATAATCAAAAAAATAATAAGGTTCGAAATTCTGAAATACAAGATAAAAATTCTAGTTTATTGTGAGGTCTTCTTATTCCACAACAATGAAAGCATTTTTTCACTCTTTCATATACTAGGGGATTTCACTTGGAAAAGAAAATGATCAAAAATGGATGAATTTGATGGAATTGAATGGAGAAATGACGCTGAAATGTGAAAGAAAGTGCAAAAAACACTGGCCCAGCACCTACTCGAGCAATTTTGCTCGGCTGATCTTTGACGGTTTTAGTGAGCGGCAATTTAGCTCAACTGATCCTTGATGGTTTTAGTGAGGTTTTAGTGAGCTGGTAGGATCATATGCAATATAAGTAGAGAAAACAGCTCTCTAGTACTTAGTACAATAAAATGTTTAAACCCTTTACAAGTTGAAATTACATCTATTTATAGCTAGAAAGGAGCTCAAATAGTGAGGATCATGACCATCACTCCTTGATTTTCGCCTATTTTCACAATAGTGGGCGGTTTAATCACCCACGATCTCTTAGCAGTTGGTAACTCCTTGCTCGGTAAGTCCTGCCCGGGCCGGCAAAACCATTCGTAACCCGACACTTCCAGATGATCCTGGCAGGCAGACCAAGGAGACGTCCAGGTATGACATCCTGACCAGCTCAATGAACTATGTTCTAAAAGTTCTTTTCGAATCGTCCAAATTCGATGTTTTGACCAGTTCGGGTCAAGTGTCCAACAATATTTTTACTCATAAAATATAACTTAATCACTTGTTAAAGGAAAAACTATATTTTCACCCTAACTGTAAATTAATAATTTTTATTTTGGGATAGACTAAACACACCCCAAGAATTTCTAAGCACACCCCATCCATGTGTGATTTTACACATGGATGGGGTGTGCTTAGAAATTTTTGGGGTGTGTTTAGTCCCACCCTTTATTTTTTGTATGTGCTGCGAATTCGAAATTAATTTAATTTAAATCATTATTTGCGATACATGTATATAATACCATCAAATTAGTTAAAATTAATTCCAATTTGGTATAGGTGGTCTTGAATGAGTAGCCTCACAAAAATTAATTTGACATGCATATACATAATAATTTCGTCACATGACTACCAATGGTATTACGAACATTTGGTACAAAAACTTGGCCATGAAGATTAATTTGAAGATACAATTCAAAACAATTTAAAGAAAAGATAAATACAAAAAAATATATGAAATTATCTTATGGAAATAATTATGTGATAGAGTCCTGCTACTCACAAATCAACCCAATTTTCAAAACGTGATTTTTTTTTTCCTTTTTGAGTTCATCCATCCCATAAAATTAGATTTATAAAATAGAAAAGAAAAGAAGAAAAAATCAAAAAAATATGAAGTACACTAACATTGCAAACTTAGCGATAAAAATATTGTATGACTTTCGTCACTAATAATGATACTCTAACTCTCTCTAATACAAAAGAAATACTAAATTATGCGTGCCCTATCAATATGTAAATGAAATTTGATAGGGAATTATCAATAATTTATAATATGTTTTTTATCACATGTATGATTTATTTTCTTGTTGAAGTACTTAATCAACCTATTTTATTTTCTCTTAAAATATACGAAGTTCATTATATTTCAATAAAAAGTGGATGCTCCGATTAAATGTCGATTGCAATTCTCTTGTTTTGGTTATTTGCATAATTAATAATAATATATAATTTAATCAAGAAACTCATTGTACCACAACCTAGTTCAACGGAACCTAAACACATAATGTGAATGAACTAGGCCACAGAATTATTTGGACCGTCACCATATTTTAATTCCATTAATTTATTTTAGTGATAAGTAGTCCACGTCAGTAATAAACCCAATTTAAGGGATGCATGCAAATCTCGTGCAGTTTAGCCTAAAATTTGTGATCTCAAATTTTATTTTTGTTCTAAAATTATCAAAATTGAAAAGTTAATATTGGAGTTGGATAAGTTAGTGTCTTTCATCAAAATTGTTAAAATCACTTTTTTGACTAGTAACGTTGGATGATCCACAAAATCGAATTGTAGAATCGTAAGACTTTACTATCCTTATAAATAAAATAGAACAATACACACTTTATATATATATTTAAGTATATAAATATTAAATAATGATTGAATATAAATGTAAAAAAAATTAAGATTAAAACCTAACAGTACAAGTGTATAATTATTTTCAATTTAAAGATTTAAAAAAAAACTAATAGACTAAATTTTATCAGACAAACTAGAATGATAATTTTATATTATATATATGATTAAATTTTTTAAGTGGGTGATTGAAATTTAGAATGTAGAATTTTTTTAGCTTTTATTATAGTCCTACCAACACACTAAACAATTTATTTGGTTTTTTTGATTTCTTAACTCACAAATGTGATGCGCTTGATCTAGTTGTTTGAGTATTTTTAATTTGATGTTAGCTCTACCTTCATGTCTTGAGTTCAAACCTCAATTAAAAAAAAAAATATTGAAGATATTTTTTTTTCTGAAAAATACTTCCACATTGGAATCGTAATCGACCTATTTTATACATGATTCTACCAATTTTATAAGAATTTGATTTTTTATATATATTGAATCGATATATGGTTAAAAATCATAAATCATAGAATCGAACAATCTGATCCACGATTTTTGACAAAATTGATTATAAACTATATATTCTTAAAAATATAATAAATTATCTAAAATTTATAGTTTATTCAATAAATTCATTTGAATATTTGAGTCATTTTCACATGCCACAATTTATTCATTAAAAAAATGAGATCTACCAGTACTAGAGTTTTTGTCGGCATCATCATATGTATCATTCTCAACACGCATTTTATTTCTATTATTCTGATAGTAAATAAGTTAAGTTCAAAATTAAAAAACAATTGACTATAAATGTAGACTATTGAAAAATCCCAAAATATTTATATATTTTGTATCTTTCTTTATATTTATACTTAAAACTACAAGATAGTAGAATTAATTATATAAAACAGTTATGCTCCTTTGTTCATCTTGAACACATTAATATATGTTAATTGTTGATACGTCAGATATGTATTATATTTATTAATTTCACTTTTATGAGATGATTGACGTATTAAAAATTGTTCACGATAGACATTTTATCATTTTTTCTATATTAAGAATTATCTACGATGGACATAGAAAATATGGTAGTGATAGTCCAATTCTTGAGTCACTAATAATAGGTTATTGAGCCTACTCCAGAAAATATGAATTTAAAGATAGGCCATGATCTAACTCTCAGGCTCACATCAGATAATGAAGCTTCCTAAATTCATAAGCGCATAATACAAAACTAAATTGATATTAAAAGACTGGAATACAGTCTACTTACTAAATGATATATTTGTTGAAATCTTCATAATTCATTTTCACACTTTTATTCTTCTTCCTCATATCTACATCAAGATGGCTTCCTCAGTGTTTTGCTTGTCTTGTTTTGAGATTCATCCAATGTTTTTTTTGTTTCTTTTATCCTTATTTAGACATTCTAATTTGTAAAAAGACTTCAAAAAATCTTTAATAGAGTGTCATTCGTAGGGCTGGTTCGGTATGGTATACCGAAATTTTGTTACCATACTGTATACCATACCAACATTTTCGGTATGCCAAAAATCATACTGATATCGTAAGGAAATTTTCGGTATACCGATTTTGGTATACCGAATTTTTGGTATATTGATAGCTTATACCGTTTAATACCGAATTACCGAATTTTTCGGTATATCAAAATTTACCGTCATACCATATCGAAATTTATTGAAAATTATCGAAATATATATATATATATATATATATATTATTAATATTAATATATTTCAGTATATACTGAAATATCGAAAAATCTAAATCGTCATACCGATACCGTACCGAAAATTTCGATCTATCGAAATTTTCGACATTTTCGTTATTTTTCGATACGGTATGTACGGTATACCGAATTTTTTTTGTATTTTGCCCAACCCTAATCATTCGTAATTAGATTATAAAGTTTATTGGAAGATATAAATGAGTTAAATTAAACAATTGTCATACCATAAGACCTATCAGTTCTGTTATCCTATCCACAATTAATGTGTCCACGCTAAAGTGTTTGATATCCAATATATTTATTAATTTCATTTTTCATATAATCAGGGGATGTAATCATTACACATCATTGGTAGACATATTAGAATTGCCCACAATTGACATTTTATGATTTTCCTAAACCTATACTTCCCAAATAAATAATCAACAAATTATCTTATCAATTATTAAAAGAATTCATATTATGAATCTGAAATCAAGTTTACCTATCATTTTTCATTATTTCCCCACCTCATAGTGCCCTAAGCTTATGAAGTTGAAGTATACTTGAACATGAGATATCTTAAATCAATTGTATAAAATAATTGGTAATCAAGATTTCAATTGATCATGCATGTATATTTCTCATTTTATGCTACAACTATTTTTAGAGGCTTCGGGTTGGTTTGTATACGGAGGGGTGGCCAAGACGTTGAAAATATCATATCTAAGGATGATATTTTGACCGAATACATGGTAACTCTTTTTGAACGTCGAATTTTCATCTAAAATTGATTTGTTCCCTAATAAAAGGTTATACATTTTCTTGTTTTTAAGTCTTTTCTAGCAGAACAATATTATTATTATAGATGAAGTAGTGTCACGCCCCATTTTCGAAATAAAATAAAATACAAATTTTTAACATTTTGGGCGTCCAACAATTTAAAACAAACTAAAACCGAAGGATAAAAAATATCCATCCAAAATACATAATTTACATAAAATATTTAAGTTATCAGAAACAGCAGCAAAAATATCAATATACGGTCATCAGGCTTAATTTTACAACCCTTCAAAAATAACTTGTTTAATTTCAGCAAAATATTTGCATCTTTCTTCACATTCTGCTCCCAACATCCGAATCTATAAAAGAAAACATATAAAATGGGTGAACGTATAAAATACACTCAGTGGGATCACACTTGTAAAAATAGGGGTCACATTCAATCACATGAATCATATTCATTTTTGAATGTAAGCATTCATCATAAATCAATCATCATTCATATTCAAATATCACTTTTCACATGTTTTACGATGTTTAGCCGCCATGAAAGCATTTTACGGTTCTCAACCGCCATGAAAATATTTTTACGGGTCTTAGCCGTCTTGGAAACATATGCGGGTCTTAGCCGCCCTGGAAACATATGCAGGTCTTAGCCGTCCTGGTACGGTGATCAGCCGTCATATATGGGTCTTAGCCGTCTTGCATATACATGCACATGCACACATAATTTACTTCACACATACACATCAAATATACACATGAAAGCACATCTTATTTGCACATGCAATTATCAACTTCACATCATTTTTCATAACACATTTTTCATATGCAATCAATACATGTCACATTTCACATAATATCATATGTTGGAAAAGTTATAAATACCAACATCGCATTTTACCCCACCTTTAGAGCAGCTGATCAAAAGCTTTAGATTCCCAAAATATCTATGGCGCAAACTCCGGCGTATCGCCTACAAACATAAGAGTTCGACTTAGATTCTGATCGAATTATCATCGAATTAATAAAATAATATTTTTAAGGTAAATCCTATTTTGTAATTAAATATAACATATTTTGTAATTAAATATATAATTCATAATCTATAAAGTTTGATTCGAAATTAATAATTCGGATTAAAATAGATATGAATTTAGGGTTATTTATCCTTAAATTAGAAATAATAATTAAATCGTAAAATTAATTTAATTAACCTAATATTTCTAAGTTTATAATTTTTAGTCTCAAAAGCAATCTTGCGAAACATAGGTTTAACCTATAATTCCAAATAAATCTTTGGTTAAAGTTTATAATAAATAATGCAATAACCCTCAATTCCAAAATCAAGCTTAAACTATATTTTCTTAATTAATTGGATCAAATTTAGGGTTTTATTCCCTAATTAATTATATAAATAGATCCAATTAACATACATTAATTTATATAATCTTTCTTTGTCATTTAATTAAAACTCGTCTCATTTATCAAATTATATTTACTTATAAATAATATCTATAATTCCAATATATATTCGACAGTTTAAAACGTCATTTTCATGAATTCAATAATTTTGATAAGAGATTCAAAATATCATCAAATCCTAAGGAAAAAGATCTATATCATTTTATTCAACTCAAAGTCCAATATTTATCTACATAATTATGATACTTAAAGCATAATTTAATTAACGTACATTATCTTTATCCATCAATTAAAACTCGATTTTTCATAGGTAAAATTTCTATTAATTATATAATAACATCCATAATTCTAATATATAAGTTCATAATTAAATAAAAACATATCATTATCATAAATTCAATAATTTTAAAGAGAGATACACAATTTCAATAAATCTTAGGGAGATCTATGTAATCTTTATAAGTTCGAGGGTTCGTTTGCCATTTATCATAGTTCGAAAATCTTAAAACATGCTTTGTATACTTAGGGAGCAATCTAAAATTTCCTAAATTCTAAGGGTTTAGTTTCAATTTCAGCAAAGTAGAGATTTGCAATCTAGTCCCTAGAGTTTGTCTAATTTACAAAAAGGAACCCCAGCCCAAACTCCCCCTTCCCCAGCCCCCTGCTGCCCGTCACCTACCCCCAGCCACCACTGCTGCAGCCAGCTCGCCGCTGCCGGCGACTGGAAGTCATCGGCGACCCATACCACTGGAGCACACAACACCCTCCCACACACATACATACACCTTGCCTCAAGACACACCCGAACACACCCATTGGCGTCGCTACTCACGGCGGCACCTCCGACCGCCTGCCAGCGCTACTCCGACGTCGGCCACCCTCAACAACCCCCAACCAAACTCAACACACATAGAGCACCAAAGCTTAGACCTACACCCACGCACGCACAACATAAACACAGCCAGACAGAGCACGGCCCAGCCTAACACAGCCGCCGCTTCCAGCGGCGGTTCTCACCTTGACGCACCGACGCAACTCCGGCGTCAGCTCCGACACGACGCAGCGGCGAACGGCAGCTTCAGGTATGGCAGGGGCAGTTTCCAACACAGCAGAGAGAAAGAGAAAAAGAGATACATAGCAGCTCATTTGTTCAAGTTCCGAACTCGTCCTTGTGATGAGCTTGGCGAGAGCTATCTTTTTGTCCGATTACCTTGCCGAAAATGCTGATGATCGGCGGTGGAAATGGTGGTCAACGGTGGCTGCAAAGTAGATGGAAGAGATGAAAGAAATATGGCTTGGTTGTGCTTGTTTCGAATGTGGAGAAGAGAGGGAAATAAGAGATAGCTTTATCCCATACATTTCCACCTTTTTCCATGATTTAGGGCTTCTAGAAGAGTTGACTGATGCATTGCTTATCTTAACTATATGCTTATACACATTAACATGATATAGTATATATTATATAGTTATATCATATAGCTATATATACATTAAGGCAATACATATATATATGATTATTAAAAAAAAAAAAATTCTAGGTGCTACAAGTAGTACCAAATGGTATCAGTTCAACTGGATTGAGGTGAGAACATTCAGTTTAACAAATAGTTTTTGTCTTTTGAGTGCAATTCAATAATCTGAAATAGAAGAAAAGAAAGAAATAGAATGTAGATAACATGAGCTTAGTTTGTCAAATTCTTGATTCAGGCATTGCATTTCAAGAGGATTATCAGTAAAGTATTTAACAACAGATGAAGTAATCAATTACATTACACAGAACGACTTATACATAAATAGATGGAGACGACCCCACATCAAACATAAAAAAGTTGTACCTTCATATACTTTGTAACCTTTTTATGTGTCGTTGAATTACAATCACCTTCTATGTCATCCAACTATACTCTGAGTATTGAGTTTTCATTTTTGAGTTGTCAAATGAAGGATGTCCTAAAATTTTGTGTGTTATGAAGGAAACTAAATCTTGAAACTTGGTTTGATTTAATAATGCCGATTACTATTGTTTTCATCAAAATATATTTACCTATTTTAGTCACATGAAATTCCCCATAACTATTTTGTATTCCATGATTCAATTACATGTTATTTATATTAAATGATGTTATTAGTCATTAAAAGTGTTAATATTTAGAATAATAATAAACAAGATGAAATATTTTATGTTTTACATTTTTACTTTAATAAAAGTATTATCGTTAGAATATGTGGCATAATAATCATCAAAATTATTTACATTTTTTAAATTTATTTTACTTTAAAAATCAAAATAGGAAAAAAAATAAAAAAAATGATACTTTAAAGATGAGATCATTAAATCTTATTTTCACTCTTTCAAAGGCAATAGTTAATAAAAATTGTTTGATTTTAGCAAATATGAATTTGAATGACTAGTTGGCAAATATGAATTTAAGATATCGTATGAAATTTATTTGAGAAACATGGACTTACACATTTTAAATATAGATAAAAATGAAATTTAATAATTTGTTAAATACAATATTAAATAATATATTATATTTGATTGTTGCATAGATGATTATAAATAGCAACAGTGCTTATAATAGTTTTTTAAAAGTTCATTATATAATAAATATTAGATTTTAATATATTAGATGAATTTTAAATATTAACATCACAAATCATCGATCTTGAAATCATATCAATTTGATATATAAATATACATTTTGGGCTTCAAATGTTTATGTGGAGCTCAAAACTTGTGTATTTATTATAGTAAGTTGTGCACGTAAAAATCACCGCCGGCTGCCACCTCAATTGTTGGAAAAAATCATTATTGAAACTAAAAATACATGAAATTTAACCCAATAGACTTCTCTTCTCAAGCTAATTTCATATCATAAACCAATTAAAAAAATCAAATTTGAATTGAAGTCGATTTCACAAAAAAATGTTATTTGAAAATAAAGTATGAAGAAGACAAAAGAAAACATATTGAGCGAACAATCAAACATAAATAGAAGTGTAAATTAATTATGCAAAATACTTCTCAACAAAAAGGGATTATTAATCCCTTAAGTAATTCCAAACGATACATGCACATTAAAAATCAAGAAATCTAGTTCGCGCTTGATGTATTAAATGATTTATTTTTTTTATGAAATTGAGTTCGATTCAATCTTAAGCTCTTGAATTTGGGAAGATTGAGGTTGTAAATGGTATTTTTCTTTCGAGTAGGGTAATGTTTGACGGTAGCTTTTCATGTGGATAATTGACTAGGATAAGATCAAACTATAAGATCACTGATTGTTAATATTTAATTGAATAACCTAAAATAAGCTTTCTAAATTTAATTCATTAAATGCATTAATCACCAAGGGGGTATGATGAGCTAGACCCCAAATACACAAAACTCGATTCGAGAATTTAGAAGTATACTACCCTAGAGATGCACATCCTTTCATTTACTACTAATGAAAATTAAATCACAACAATTAGGATTCATGGTCTATTCTAGCAATCAATTATCAAACACTTAACTTAGATGATCAATCCAAATCAAACATTAATAACCGAAATCAATATAAACAGACAGTACAATCAATTTCAATCAGAACATTAAGAAGAATTTACAAAATTAATTAAAATATAAACAATAAATGAGTTCAAACATTTTTTCTAGTCAAAATATGAAATTTAACTTTGCATCCTTAAGAACGATATAACAAAATTATAAAAAAATACATATGAAAAACTACTCTAACAATTGTATCTTGTTCTCCAATATATTTTTCCTTTGACCTTTGAATGGGGTGAATTCTTGTCTGGTGGCTGGAGGCGTGTCCCTCTCCTTAAGGCCTTTTTTTTTTGTCATGGGCCATATTTTCTCCTATTTCAAGCCCACAATAAATGGCCACTTTCTTCCTTTCGTTTTTAATTCTTAAGCCCATGATGACTATCAGTCTCTCCATCTTTTCAAGCCCAACATTTCTCCAGCCCAATCAACTTCATTTCTAAACTTAAAAGTTGTTTCAAAAATTTCTAAATAATTAAGAAAGTAATAAATGAAATATTTGGAGATGAAGAACACATATAGGTACATAAATAGTGCATTAAGTTATATTAAAGAATATAAAATCCAAACTAATCAATAATAAAATGCACTTATTTTGTACTTATCAAATATCCATGTCACCAATTAAGCTCAAATGTCCATTAATGAGTCTGAATTATTATGATTTTAAAGTTTGTGATTTATGATGTTAACGTTCAAATATTATGTTTTAAAAAATATCCACCTAAAATTGGTGATTTTATGTAATTCATCGTTCCTATAACTATCTAATTTAAAAAATTATGATTTGATTCATTTGATAATTTTCTAGTGATTTTTTGCACTTGGTTGTTAGAACTACCTCATTGAAATCAACTATCATCAATTATTTGTCTTCATTATGAAGTTGGTCATCCAATATGGCATCCTATCTAACAGTTTCGATTACCAAGTTAACAAAAAATTATGGAAAAGTCATAGATGGGATGAAATTTTTCATGCAAGAAATTGTGAAAAGTTATAAACTAGTGATCAATTTGAAAAATATATGATACTTCTTGTATTTTTTTTTAATTAAACCCTATTATTATGAAGTGAATCACATAAATAATCATCATCGAGGTTTACAAAACTGACCAAAATGTTGAGATAATTACAACTAGATCATTTAATTATGAATAGAAATCTCATGTAATATTCGACCTATCAATATAAGTAGTTGAATTCCAACTCACTCATTTTTTTATCAATATCATATTATATTAATATTTTAAATTTTAGAGATATTGCTTGTTGGTTGTTAAAAGTCGTTAATTATAACGTTTAGGTTGTGTTTGATTTGAAGAGTGTGATGGGTTTAGGATCTCTTAGCCCACCTGAGTCATTGTTTTGTTTATAGTTCATATTAAAGTCCAGCCCGATTTCCACTTTAGGTTTAAAATGCCTACATTTCTTGGTTAGACAAACACATATGTTGGAATAATTGAACTTTTAAATTTATCATTATTTTTTATTTAAAATTATGAAAAACCTCTTAAAATTTCTTCAATTTACTATATTGTTACTATATACGATATCTCCAGCATAAAGTGTTGTCCTAGCTGCTCCTGAATTTCAAAGATCCACACTATAAATACCCTAATCACTTTCCACTTCACAAATTTGTAGCCTAGCGGCTCCCAAACTTTGGATCGAAGATCCACATTTAGGTGAGACTCTCACCATTTTCCTTCTAATTTTTTTTACTCTTTTTATTTAATATTTATTGCTTATTTCTTGTTGTTTTTTGAGTCTTATGTGATTTGTCCGATTTGTTATCGTTGTTACATTTTTCCGATTAAGATCAAAAATGTCATGTTAATTGCATTTAGATTTTCCTCCATTGTGAATATGATAGATTTTATCTTGAATTCAGTTGTTTTGGTATATAATAATTAATGATTTTGTTTATCAAAAGAGAAATGAATGATTATATGTTTTCTATCGAGTATGTTATCTTTCGATTTTAATGTCTAAAACATCATTTTAGTTATTGTGTGTGCATATAGTATGAACTCTCTTTTCGTATAATTTTAGTTTTTGTGTGTTTGCTTATAGTATGAACTACAAAGTGCATTGTCAACATTCTAAAAAATCGAACTACATAAATTTGTGGGACAAATATAATTTGATATAAAGCTATAAAAACAATTCCTCTGGACCCATATTATAAGGTACTATATCTAGACATGTTCAGCCGGTTCCGGTTCCGGTTTGCCGGTTCGGAACCGACGGTTTTTGAAACCGAGGGGAGCAAACCAGAACCGAACCGTGGGGGGTTCGGTTCCGGTTCCGGTTTGGAAACCGGCGGTTAACCGGAACCGGCGGTTCAAACCGCCGGTTTCCCGGTTTTTTCCTTTTTTTTTTTTTTTTTTGATTTTTTTTGTGGAGCAGGACACGGTTTTGTCGAGTAGGGCACGGTCGTGCTACACGGCACGGTCGTGCCCCATTGAACAGCCTTGATTTTCTTTGAAAAATCATTGGACAACCTTGATTTTCTTTGAAAAATGACACTTATAATGTATCTTAGAGATATAGATAAATCATAAGTATATCTTTTATTGTTACCTAGATATCTTCTTTGTGGATGTATCGACGCTATCTTATATTCTAGGTTGTTATTTAGTTTCCACCTTTGTCGATGTATCGACGTTATTTATTTTACTGGAATGGAACACAATCATTAGTTGTGGCAATTATCGCATCTCTACAATGTACAATTGAATATATTACAATTACAATGATCATGATGAATAAATGAAAGAAGAGGAAAAAATAAATTGAAAGAGCTTGAGTTTCATTTTAAGTTTGAATGTGAAATGAAAATTACACTTCCAAACTTTGAATGAAATTGTCTACGTATCCTTAATAAAATTAAGGAATCCAAAAAAAAAAAATGTACAAACCGCCGGTTACCGGTTTTTGGAGAAGGCGAACCGAAACCGAACCTTACTTCGACGGTTCACGGTTCCGGTTTGGAACCGTTGACCGCGGTTTCGGTTCCGAAACCGTTGACCGCCGGTTCGAACCGTCCCGGTTTCGGTTTTTCGAACCGTTTGGGCACGTCTAACTATATCATTCCTTTTTATCCATAAGGTACTATAGGAAATTATATTCGAGCTTGATTTTATAATATAAATTTATATTATTCTTATAAGGCACTATATCATTTCTTTTTATCCCATTCAAACATATAAAAACAATTCTTTTTTAAAAAGAAATAATATTGGAGCTTGATTTTATTATAGTTTAATCAAAGCTTAATACAATGAATTTGATCATGGTGAGTATTTTAAGTTTTCTTTATTATTATTATTATTATTATTATTATTATTATTTATTATTGAAGCTCTACTTCAAATTGACTTGTACAATGAATGTATTATTAGTGATCTGACGTTTTAATTTAATACAACTATGATGACAAGAAAAATATAGAGTGAATGAGAGAAAATAGTAACCCTAAAAAGAATTATGCATGTATATGCGCATGTAACTTTTTCAAAATGACACATTAATCTGTTGTCAATGAAAAGAAATGAAGAAACGAGAACATGACTTTTTTTTTTGATATTGTAAGTCGTGTCTTTCTTTATTTTTCTAAACTTGAAAGGTTTTCTATTTGTTTTGAAGTACTTTTTTTTATGGAAAATTATTTTATGTGAAATAACCAATTATATCTAGGAAGAAGAAATTGAGAAGAAAAATTTAAAATATATTTTCATAAATTTTAAAATATATCTATAAATAAAATCAATTCTTTCTAATTCATAATATCGAGTGTGGGTTGGTATGAATTATCGAGTGTGGGTTGGTATGACTTACGAAATTAAATTTGTAAAGCAATCTAACAAAAATCATACTTTTAATTGTTTTTATGAAAATGGTCGTTTCTCATCAGTATTATTATTTTTTAATAAATAGTTAGAGCTTAAAATATAATTATCCATGTATAATTCACATGAACAAAATTCCTATAAAGTTTATGTTAGGACAAACAAATGACCTTATGATTAAACAACGTGTGGATAATAAATTAAATTCATACATATATCATAAAAAATTAATATATAATTTAAGAAATGAGTTTCAAAGGTTTACACTTAAAATTGACGCATGGATATGATATAAGTTTATTTTTTAAAGGATTTGCATTGTTTTAATAAATGAACTTAGTATTGCTCAATGTGCATTGAATGAATTGTCTTTTTTTTTTTTTTTTTATAGTTAGATTTTTTTATCAGTATACTAAACACTTGTTTATAAAAGGAAAAAAATCTTAAAAATATAAAAATTTTAATTTATAAAAAACATTTTATTAAGTTTCTAATTTGTAATTTTAGAATAAATGGGAAAACATTAAGAGAGAAAATTAGTTTTTTTTTTTTTGGACTGTAGTTCTATTATTACTTTAGATATTGGTTTAGATTATTATAGATTACATATTTTATAGGAAAAAAAATTACTACAAAATAAAATAAAATTATGGAGATAATTTCAATTTTTGTTCTATATATAATGCCCTTTCCATTTTTCGATAATTAAATATCAATTTTTTTAATTTTGATCATTTATATTTTAATTTTTTTTTTCAAATTTTAATTCTATTTAGATGAAATATTTAAAATTGATCACGTGGTCATCCAAAATTTGGATGTGGCATCTAAATTCCTGCAGCCACGTCAGTAATTTTGAAAATTTTAATTATAAAACACTAAAACTAGAAAAAATTAAAATATAAAGAACCAAAATTTATTTTCTTAAATTATTTTAAAAACAATATTCATTTTTAAAATTTTTTTTTATCTCATACATAATTCCCAGATTGTTATCATAATTATTGCTTTTAATTGTTATTGTTTGTTCTTTAGATATTTTAAAATAACTTTTTGCTTTTTAAAATAAATAATATATATTATATTTTTGTACGTAGTAAATGATTTTCAGTGATTTTTTTAATAATTAAAGTCAAATAAGCAATATAATTTCCTCATATATATTTATACGCTTGACATTTCATTGTGTTTGTACTTAAGATTTGGATTTTGGGCCATAACTATGAAGTGAATGGTAAACATTTCACATAGTTAAACATCTAGGTAAAATAAATTTTTAAGGCCCAATTAGGTTACGTTATCCTTATTAAATATATACACAACACAATTATACTTTGAAGCCCTAATACTCCTTCCACACGCCGCCTTCGATTTCCGCCACCGCCTCCGCCTCCGCCTCTTTCACACCGCCCGGCTCCTTCCTTCACCGTCTTTTTGGTCGGTGCGTTTACTTCGATTTAGTCCTCGTTTGCTGCGTCTCTACTCACTCCCCCTCTCCACCTGGCTTCTCTCTCCATCTCCCGCTCTCTCTCACTGCTACTGCTCTTTCACTTGTTGGAGCTCAATTCTCTTTCTTCGTCTCTCCACCACACCGCCACCAAGACAATACCATGTTAGGCGGAGGCGGAGAAGACCGACGAATGTCCATGGACAATGTACAGGTAGCTCCTGTTAATTCTGGTTTAATTACATTAATTCGTTTCGTTGTTTATTCTTGTTGTTTAAGAACCCTAGAAGCTTGACTTTAATTTTGTGTAAAAGGGTTGGAGTTTGATCCTTGGGTAACTTGGGTGGTGCTGATGTGGATGTGAAGAATGCTAACTGGTTTTTAAGCTAAATAACAATTTTCTGGTATATGTTTTTGGTATATGTGTGATGGATTTTTGAAAAATCTTGTTGGGAATTTGATGTATTTTTATGGCTATGGTTTTTCCAAATTCAAGAAATTTTGAGCTTTTTTTCAATGCTGTAAGCTGATTAATTCACAAATTTATTTAGAAATTTGTTTTTATGTTTGTAAAAGTTGCTAATTTCTCTTGGTGGTATAAGTGGCTGCACCTCCTAAGGATTGATTAATTCTTTTAATTCCTTAGAAGGGGTTTTTATATCATATAGTTCAAATATCTGGTAAAAAAGTTTGTTGCTTCTAATGTCACTGCATTTGTATTCTTGTAAAGCTATTGCAATTTAGTTTGATTGAGCATGATGATACTGTATGATTGCGTAAATGTTAGTTGGCTTTCTCATTATTAATAGTGTTTAAGGCAAGTATTCCTTTTTTAATGCCAAGTGCCAAGCGATTCTAGATACTTCTCATTATTAATAGTCTGTTTAAGGCAAGTATTCTTTTTTTAATGCCAGGTGCCAGTAGATTCTAGAGGTTTGGTCATCTCAATACTTAACCCAGACGGACAGGATTCTCCATCTCCAAAGGACAACATGAATAACGGAACTCATGATCAGCATGCTAAGACAGTTGTAAACATTTCTAAGGTTTGCCAGCCAATAATTTATTTTGCATATCTTATAGCAAATTTTATTTTGATCATGCCTATGAATTTTTGTTTAGTTCCAGTTACTTTGTTGGTTTCATATTTAAAATGATCAGTCTCTTGTTATGGAACTTCTTTTAGTGTAATTGTTGGGAAAAATAATGACGAGAGTTGATTTAATTGTTGCAGAAACTCCAAGATGATCTGCGGGAACTTGGACAAAAAATTAAGCATCATGAGGATAATACCAACTTTTTAAAATCTCAAAAGAACAAAATGGAGGATTCCATTCTTGATATGCAAAGTATGCACCAGTCTTCCGGATGATTTCAATCTATAGTTCCAAAATCTCAAATAATTTTTCAAATTCTTTTTTTGTGGTTCATTTTCTACAACAGTAGATAACATGACATATTTCACACAATGTATATGTCAATTGTTTTCTGTTTTTCCAGAATTTCTTTTAGCTCTAATTTCACCTATGTGGCTGCTACATATGTCTCTGCTCACTAGTCAAATTATTATTACTTTTAAAGTTATTATTCTTATATGGTTTTCTGTCCTACTTATCCTACCAGTTATAATGGGGAAGCATCATACAACTAGTTTCTCCAGAATGGAAATTGGTGACACTACACAAATTGACACCGAGGAAGAAACCATCCAACATATTCTGAAGTATGAGAAATCCGCAGCTGCACTTTTGTTAAAGATGAAAAGCAACGCTCAGGTTTCTGATCATTTATTCTGTAAAGATGTTGTCGGTGTCACTGCCACACTTGGAAAAGTTGAGGATTCTAACCTAAGTAGGTTGGTGTAATTTGTTGGTCTTTTTTTTTTTTTTTCCTTTCAACAAATGTAATCCTTACATCATTCATATGTGGATAATGTGGCACCATAAAACTTAGCTTCAGCTTTTGTGATTGTATTAGGGTAGCTGATTTTCTGTCTAGTAGTTTGTGGATGAATGATGCATGATTGTTATTTGAGAAACTTGATTTTCTGACTAGTAGTTTGTGGATGAATGAGAAACTTGATTTTCTGACTATAGTTTGTGGATGAATGATGCATGATTGTTATTTGAGAAACTACAGGTCAAAACTGCATACATGAAACACATTTGTGGTTGACTTTTCTGTTTTTCGCTTGTGTAACTAGGCTTCTGTCGCAGTATTTGGGTCTAGAGACCATGTTAGCACTGGTCTGCAGATCCTATGAAGGTGTCTCAAACCTGGAATCATACACCAATGACGGGTTAATAGACAAAGGATGGGGCATTCATGCATTTGCAGCATCCATTGGGTGGCCTCTTCATGACAGATTCCGTGTTATTTGTCTTGAAGATCTAAGGTGTGTACTCATGCATTGAGGTCAGTCACTAGATTAGCTTTCTGTCTTTCTGTTTCAGACTGACCTAATCTCTTGTGTTTTATTGTGTGAATTTTTTGTTAGACCATATCCTGGTAAGCTGATAGCTGATGACCCTCAGCGGAGACTCGATCTTCTGAAGCCAAGATTAGTCAATGGACAGACTCCACCTGGGTTTCTTGGTTTTGCAGTTAACATGATCTTGATTGACAACAGTAACCTATATTCTGTCTCCAAAACTGGGCACAATCTAAGGGAGACACTGTTCTACAATCTCTTCTCGAATTTGCAAGTGTACAAATCAAGA
Organism: Scutellaria barbata; assembly: GCA_028654395.1. Lineage (NCBI taxonomy): Eukaryota > Viridiplantae > Streptophyta > Magnoliopsida > Lamiales > Lamiaceae > Scutellaria > Scutellaria barbata. The sequence goes on from CM053652.1 coordinate 5,742,978, forward strand.
GAAGACATGATCAATGGAAAGCCATTTATAACAAATGGAGCCATATCATTAGATGGTGGGGTGATGAAAGGTCCTGCTGTATTCTCCTTGGGTCATCATGAGTGAGTAGCTTGACCTTAGTCTCCAATCTTTCTCTCTTTCAAAAGTAGAATAAAATCTCAATTTACATATTACACCATTTGAAGAAATGGACAAGTCTTCGTTTTGAAACTTTGAACTCGTTAGTGTTTTATCCATTTATACTAAAATTGAAATGTCTCGTGATCACTTTACTTTCCTCTTTCTTTTGTATGTTTTTATTTAAACTTGCATTTCTGTCATGTTAGGGGAGATGTAGAGGTGAAGTTCCCCAGCGACTTCCAAAGGCATGGCCTTCCAGATAACTATTTTCAGATTGAAAATCGTTTGAAGGAGGCTCAATGGAAGAAGGACCGGATATTGGAAGATATCAAACTCGAGCAGGAACTCTTGGACCGTGTAAGGTTCAAATATGAAGCAAAGAAGCAGGACTTTATCCGATTCCTTGCTGAAAGCTCATCTTATGCAACTCAGGTAATACCTCGATTATGCTTTCCTTGTAGTCTCCTTTTTATGTTGAGTATTTACATTTATAATGTTGTGCTAACGATTAGCACATTTTCTTGAAAATTTCTTGAAAAATTGTGTTTGTTCATGAGCATCAGGTGAGCCGTGCATCAACCCCTCAATGATTTCATGGAGCCTGGTAGTCGTCGACCAACTGAAGATATAAAGCTTTGACGACTCTTGCGAGCCAAACTCATCTTCCATTGTTTGTTGTAATTGTATGCAAAATGAATTAGTGTTAGCATTAGGACATGTTTATGTAAATATTTTGGGATGTATGATTAGCGAAAAACTACAATTGTCTTTACTGACATTTTACAGGGAGATGGTTTTCATAGCTATGCTCATTACCTGTAAAATATTGTAACTTTTCTTGGTTATAATTATACAGCCTCTTTATTCAGTTTTGGATGTCTTAGAAGGTTTCTTGTTTGTTCATTTTGTTCATTCAATCTTGATGCTCTCGAAAAACCTAACACATCTCTCTCTACAAGCTCTATTCCCTCACTTCAATATAACTTTTGCGAATGCCAAAGGAACACCATACGAATCTCAATCCTTTTGATACATATCAAATAAGCAGAAAATTTTCAACTCCACTATGGCCTCAACTTGATAAGGAGCAGCAGCACTGCTAAAGGGCAATTGTCACCAAAATAATACATCTTTACTTCACTTATAGCATATCTTAAGTAATGAATTGAATTCAGATCAGTCCTAATATCTTGGAGTGATGAGGCTTCAAATAAAGAGTTATTGACTATCTTTGAGTCAGAAGTCAGAACCCAAAACTTGCACTAGTATTTTGGAACAAATGGTCTAAAAGAATAAGATTTAGCAAGAAAAGATAAATAAATATCACCAAAAACTCAATTGCCTTCTCTGTACTTTAGTTCTAACAATTCTTAATCTCTTCTATTCTCTTTCAAATTTCTATACAAACATTTGCTTCAATTCGATTCAGACGGTAAAATCAATCAATCACAATATTCAGGGTGATGTGAATTAAAAGAACATTCTTTACAAGCATTTTATCGAACATATAGAGGACAACAAAGTATTGCTTCATCTTAGCAACAACATTAACAATTTACCAAAATCATCAATAAAGGAGTTCAATGTCGTACTCACCATTTCATGAAACAAAAAACCAACATCTTCCGAATCACAAACATTACCAATATCGAAACTGGATTTGTAAATGATTTTTTGGAATTAGAAATAATTCCTCTGCAAAAACTAATGCAAACATGGGCTTGAATCCCTATATATATATATATATATATATATATTTTTTTTTTAAATTTTTTTTTAATTTTTGTGTGTTTGCTTATAATATGAATTACAAAGTGCATTGTCAATGTTTTAAAAAATGGGACAACATTAAGCAAGAAAATTAGCTTTTTTTGGACTGTAGTCCGATTATTACTATATATAGGTTTAGATTATTAAAGATTACATATTTATAGGGAACAAAAAATTTAGTAAAAATAAATAAATATTAAAGGAATAATTTCAATTTTGATCCTATATAATGCATTTTTCAATTTTTGACAACCAAGTATTTGTTTTTTAATTTTGGTCATTTATGTTTTAAGTTTACGTGGTCACCAAAAATTTTAACGTGGATGTCGGAAAAGCATATGGACATCTAAATTCCTACATGTCAGTAATTTTGAAAAATTTAACTATAAAATACTGAAATTAAAAAAAAATATAAAAAACTATAATTGGAAAGCTGATACTTTATTGTCAAAAAATGAAAAATGTTTTATACATATTACCAAATTTAAAATTAACCAAAAATCAAGTATATTAAATTTAAAGGGACTAAAATCATATATTTTATACAAATCACCAAGTAACTCTAAAGCAATAATTGTAAAAATTGTATATGTTATTATCTATGTCATTCTTATCTTATGTAGTGAGCATAACTTTCAGATTAGTCATACCTTACTATTTATTAGTGCTTTTCTATTTTGAAAAAAAAAACAATTAAGGTTATTATTGTTATTGAATTATTTTTAGATTTTTTCATTGATTTTATATTTCTTTTCAATCACAATTATTTGTATTGCGACTACAATTTTTTAAATTATCCATTCTTATTAACATATAGATTATATTTATTGATTTTTTACATTTTCACAATTAATAATATATATACATATTTGAAATTAACTTTAAATTATAATTTTTGGTTTTGCATTTTTAAATTTAATCTTGTGACCTTATAGTTATAAAAAAAAATAGAATCATATTTTTTTAGTCTAATTCTATTTTTTTAGTCTATATTTTTTATATCTTTTAGAATTAATTTCAACGTCAAAACTAATTTTCTAATTTATTTTCTTTAAATTTTTTTAAAAATATTCAAAGTTTTAATTTTAATCTCAATATAATTTTCAAGATTCTTATCATAATTATTACTTTTAATTGTTATTGTTTGTTTTTTAGATATTTCAAAATAATTTTTTGATTTTTAAAATAAATATTATATATAATATTTTTATACATAGTAAATGATTTTCAATGATATTTTTAATAATTAAAATCAAATAAACAATATAATTTCCTCATATATTTTTATACGCTTGTCATTTCCTTGTGTTGGTACCTAAGATTTGGGCTATAACTTGACATGAATGGTAAACATTTCACATACATAAAGGATCACGGTAGAGTGAGGAGATTACTTTAATCGTTAAAACATCAACATGGAATAGAAAATCTTATTTGTTTGTGGGGGTGGTGATCGTAAATATATTTATATAAAAAATATATATGCTCACAAAATATGTGACTTATTTTGGTATTTGCCCGATGGTCCCTTGAGTTTATGCAAATTATAAATCTGCCCCAAAATTGCGTCCTCTTTCTCACACCCGGATAAACCTTCACATTCTTTTTCAGCACTCAAACAATTACTCATTTTCTTTTGCTTATTTCCTTCTCAAATTATTTTCTTGCGACCTCTCAATTGCTTTTGAAAATCAATTGTAACAAAATACTTGCAAGAATTTAATACAAAAAAGAAAATGGGGAAAAATCAAGCCTACAAAGCGATGCAGAGATCCCGGCTCGGCTCGAGCTCAGCCGCGACGGAGGAAGCTGAGGACGGCATGGTTCGTACCCTTCCATACACTTCTTTCTTTTCTTATTCCTTTATCTATTATTTTGCATTTTTAAAATATTAATGTATAAGTAATCTTGAAATTATTTTTATTGTTTCTTTTGAACTGGTGGGTTTTGAAAAGAACTGATTTATGAAATTGATTGTTGCACGATTGAGATGCTGAGAAATAGATGAACAGTATTAGACCTTTTCGTTTTTCCCCTTTGAGTTGCTAGTAATGGAGTGTGACTGAAATTTGAGTCTTGTAATCATTTCTATAGGACCCTTTTAAGCTCTTTTTCTTCATTTTGCAATGGTCTTTATTGCCACTTGTGGAATTTTTGGTCATTATGTGAAATCAAGGCAACCTTAGAAGTGTGCAGATTAGAATTGGAAGTTCATAATTTCTGTTTGCAGTAAGAGTTTAAGGTTTTGCGGCCATACGGACGTGTAAGAGCCACAAGGCTGATTTTGGCTTTTGCTAAATTGTAACCTGTATGTGTCTCAGTTATTCAGTTGAAGGCATAGTGTTGTGTTTTATGGACTTAATTAAAACAAATGAAATTTGATAGATGTAGTGTTTATAAGCCTGTTGATGGAAAGATTTATTGCTTAATACATCGAGGTGCTTGATTGTTCAATGAATTCAAGAATAGTGTTCCTTTTTCCACCTGTGTGTGTGTGGTCTGGATATTTCTGATGATAACAATCTCAGGTGGATGGTTCATTTCATTCACCAGAGTGGCATGCTGCTCGTTTGGCGAGTCTCAAGACTTCGCATACAGTTACTTGGGAGGAGTACAAAAAGAAACAAAAGGTGATTTATCATTTATCAGCCTTTGCACTTTTCTGCTTTCTTATCATGTGTTCTCTTATTTCTTTTTTCTTCTTTTGTGTGTATGTGTGTCTCGTGGTACTTTATTTTATCTCTCTGAATTCTTGCAAAGGTAGATTTTGTTGTTCATTCCTTTCTCCAGGGATTGTATACGATGCTCCTACTGGATATTTTTAAGTTCGAATTGACAAATAGTAACATATTGAATCGTTATTTTATTATCTTAAGGCTGATTGTTAGAATTTATAATAACTGCTACTGAAACTGTAGCAATCATTTTCTATTTAGATTAAGTGTGGCTTTCTTGGATGGGGTGGTCACGTTGTTAGGGACTAATAAGTAAATGTTCCATTTGTATGTTATTGAACTAAGTACAAAGTGAATACTATAGAATGCCACTAAAAATGGTTAGGCTATATGTGCTTGTGGTTTCCAATTACTTGTCTACTAAAGACTTGAAGCTGGCAAATCTTATCCCAATACCAATGAATCAATCCAAGTTTTGTTGAGCTAGCTGGTCATTTCTGTGGTCTATCATTGCATGTTTCTTATTATTAATTGATTGTACCTTTTGTTTATTGAATTTATAGGATTTGGAACACCTTTATCTATCAATAGCAAACTGAATCAATAAGTGTTCCACACTTTCTGTGGTAATTCTTGACCTTAAAACTTTGTATGAGTGAAGCTCAAGTGAGGCAATATCTGGTCGACTCAAAATTGTATCAATGGTGAAAATATGAACATTTCTAAGATGCTGGAACCTTTGACTTCTCTTGTAGTCTTGTTTTCCTGATGTTTTATTAAATTTCATCAAACACATTTACAGAGCGTATGACTGTTAAATGTCTTATAAAATGGTTTGAACAATTTATGAGCTTAGCCAAACACTCTATAAGTTCTGTTTGAATTGCATTCTCCTTGATCTTTTGCTGATACTCATTATTATTATTGCAGTTTTTGATCCTACCAAGTTTGTTTATTTTGTTGTTTTGATTTGCCTATACACTGACACTGCAATTGCTAGGAAGAAGAAATGAGAAAGGGGGAATTGGAAGCAGATAAAGACAAGATGATGAGAAAATATAGAGCTCAGCTAGATGCTGAAAGGGCACAAAAACTTGCGCATGGGAATAATCATTCAATCAGCAAATCCAGCCGCAAAAAGGGTAATGAATCCGGTAAATGATGGCTTCTCCCAATTCTAACGACCTCGATTTATGATATCAATGATAAATGTTCTTGCAGACAAAAAGGAGAAAGATTCAAGAAAACATAGGAGCAAGAAGCGAAAGGTGTACTAACCATCTCCTTCTTTATGACATCTCATATAGTTTTTAAAATGTTAATTTGAAGTTGCAAAAGGGATTTATTTCCAAATCATATATATATATATATATATACGAGTTTTAGATCATGTGCGTTGCACGTGGAGATCAATTCAAATTATGGAAAAAAATAATACAAATACTTTATATTAACACTTTATATCAGAGTTCTAATTATATGATAATCCTAAATTACTATTATAACCTTAAATAATAATCCTTGATAGGGATATATTTCGCAATTCATATTTTGTAAGAAATATCCACACTTTTATATAGGTAATAGATATATATTTGTCAGCATAAGGTGGAAAACCAAGTTTTTACATTTTCTTCATTTACTTCTATATCATTGTTAACTCACTATAAATTTGGTACTTCACTTGTAGCATTCAAGTTCATCATCAGAAACATCGAGCAGTGAAGAAGATGTGAGAGAGACAGAGAGATCAAAGTCAAGATTGAAGAGAAGGAAGAAAGAAAAAAAGCATCGTTCGAGATCCAAGCAACCAAGTAATGGTGGCGAGGCTGATGGACCATTGCCACTTTCAAGATTCTTTGGGAGCCTGAAAAGTTGATATGTTAGTCTGACATGTACTACTGGTTCCTCTTCTCTGCAGTAACATATGATTTCAAACCATTTCATTATCAGTCCCTACTCGACTTTCTTCTGCTCCATTTTTTTGGCTATATGAACTCGATAATGTAATGTTGTTAATTTTTTGCGACATCCCAATTTCTGTAATATATTTTCACTATGACATACTACATTCATGTAAGTTCTTACATTAAACAGTAGTAGTTCGAGGTGTTTTTGCTGCTCTATTGCGTGCGTGGGTGTTTTTGTTGTCTTTGTTCTCTGGTGGCGTATATAGATTCTTGATCGTATGTAGTTATTGTTTAAACCAAATTGAAATAACAGAGTGGGAATTGCAGAAATTTCTGAGACTTAATGTAATCGTTCAAGATTTAGCATGTGCAACATGACAAAGATTATTGTATTGCCACATTTTGCTCTGAATTCACAAGTGAATAAAATAGGTAGAGATGGAGAAGCTAATTCTTATAAACATGCTATTGAGAAGGCTCTGAAACCACCTTTCCTTTTTCTCTAAGCTTGGCAATGGATTCTTTCATGGCTTCTTTCCTCTTCTTGCTGGCCAATATTTTTGCTGCCAATCCACTCACATTTGGATCCTTTTTCTCCACTGGTGGAGGCGGAGGTGGCCGCCTTGCTGCCGCCCATGCACTTCCCCCACCAGTGGTCAATCCCAACACCACACCTACCAAACCAAATGCTACATTCCTGCATTGCACAAGTTTTCTTTTTTTGGGTAAATCCTAACTTAAACAACCCCAAAGCATGATGTTCAATGCCTAACATGGATGATTAAATTCTTTATATGAACTTAAATACACCTAGACATTGGAAAACAATGATGTAGATATCACCAAAAATGTTTGATTAGCATCAATATGTCAAAAGAAACTTCATTGCTCATAAAACTACCATCACACGATGAGTTAACTTGGGAAAAACAAACAAATTATAAATAATTACAGAACCATATAAACTTGTATATATGCATAGACAAACCTTCTTTGAACAGGGGTTTCCTGATCAAGGCCAGCATTTTTGGAAGCAGAGAGTTTTAGGGATGTTGTGGTGCCCAAACATACTGCATTTCTTGCAAATATAGAGATTAAGGGTTTTGGTGTGGGAGGTGTTACAGGGGCTAAATGGGCCATCATTTTATTTTTTGGGAGGGGTATTAGATGAATTTGGCACTTCTTTAAGTGCAGAAAGAAAATTAGTATGTGGATAGTGTGTGCATTGACATCCTTTGATGAGAACTATGTGGTGAGACCTCATTGGTCCTTCTTTGATAAGGTCTATATCTTGTGGGTCCCAAATCCAATTGTGTGGAATTTGACCCCTCAAAACATGTGTTTTCTGTTATATCTTTGTAGTCATAAGAACTTGTATAAGATCAACCTATGGATAATTCTGTAAGACAAAAATTCATTCTACCTACAACTGGAATCCATTTTAACAAGTTAATGTCTGTTATTAGTGTTTGGTTTCACTCAACTTACATAGAAACGAACTTATAAGAATCATACTCTTTTATGGTTGTGCTTATCTTGGAAGAGAGATGCCGATTTGTCATTTTATGACGTGTTCAACACCAGCAAATTCTGATTTTAGTTTTAGTTAAAGAAAGGAAATATGGTCAATTTCTCTTAATGGCATTTGACCATTGCAATATAAATTAAACAATAAAATATATATAGCAATGCTTTGGATCTTTTTTAGCTATTATGTCACTAAAATTATAAAAATTATAAAAAGTTGTAACAAATTAAAGAAAAATTAATAATCTGAATGCAGTAACAGAGGCTTTAACACATGACAAAAATTAAGAATACCAGGAAATTCTGGCCTACTAATTTAAATTCCAGATGAAAACTAATTGATCAGATATGAACAGAAACAAAAAAAAAAACAAAAAATTACTTTTCCTTAATTGTCACAATATAGCGAACAAAAAATATATGTTTGAAAAAAGTATATCCAGTCATTTGTACAACTACAACAGCAATTTGAGTACAAAAATGAAGAAAATAAACTCTTCCAAAATTGTCAATCACTCCAGATAGAATAAGCAGTATATGCACCATATTGAAAATAGAAGTGGCTCAGAATTTCATCCTTCAAACCTCTTCACTCATCATCCTCATCGTCGTATTCATCAACCCCAGCAGCAGCATTCAGAGTATTCAAACGTTCAATTAATTTAGCCTTCCTTTCTTCATAAGTAAGCTTCTTCGGGTTAAACCTGAGGCAAAAAACAAAGAATATATTAATGGACAGAAGTATAAAGAAAAAGATCTCTTAACAGACATAAGTCCATCCATAATATATCAAATAAATCAAGAGAAAACATTGATTAAATCTATCAAACCCCCACCTCTTGTGTTCCTTGGGTGGCGGTTTCACGGATTTCTTAGGAGTTGGATCAGCGCGGATGGAAGCATGGACTTTCTTGTAAAGTTCCTCAAGGCCATCTGCCTCAAGCCCTTTCTTAGCATACTTACTGAAGTGTGTTTGATACTTTTCTGGTTCATCTTCCATCAAAGTCTAAATGCATTCAAAGGAGATAAAGAGATGTAAGATCCAAGTCATATTGCCCAATTTATTGTTGACATTAAATGTCATTTTAATAAAGCAACACTTCAAATACCGTCATGTATGATGCAATATGGCCTCCATAAATATACTTCCTGTGAACTTCTGCATCAAGCTGCTTAGAATCCTTTGAAAATCCAGCAAATCTCTTGTCACTGTGAGGAATATCTAATCCACCATCTAGAGCACCCTGTAATAGATCACCATCACATGAAAATGCCAGATTATAATAAGTATCTCACATAAGAGATAATATCAGTAGGAGAATCTACTTCAAGAGCAAGTATGCATCTTTTGAACAGAACCAAAAGAACTTCAAATGACTGCGAAAACAAATGACTACTTACCTTTAAAGCACCAAAAACACGATTTCCTGTAGTTGTTCTGAGTAGACCAACATCAAGCAGAGCACGGAAAGGCCTTCGGGTCTCTGCTGGTTCAACAGAGTAATCCTCTCCAGTAGCCTAAAGATATATATGTCTCAGCAAAATCATGCAGTGGAATTAAAATGAACTACAAATCTAAAATGACAATATGCATCTCCTATACCTCTGTATTGCCTTGATACTCATCATCCATCTCGAGCATTTTCAAGACACGGCGAGCCAAAAGCAGCCCCGTACAATAAGCTGGTAAACAATTGTAGTGAGGATTTTATCTATGCAAAAATACCAAATACCATAAGCAACCATGTGAGGGAAGGTGGGAATGTACCCGCAGCATAATTTGTGAGACCAACTTCAAGTCCGTAGTGAGGCAATTCATGGGCATATGCAGCAGCCAGAACCAGATCTCCGGTAATAGTAGCAGATACGATTTGTGCAACAATATCCTTATTGGTCTATATCAACATTAAGGTTAACAGATCAAAACTGAAATGATGGACTGACCACAAAAAGATAATGCTAATGCTTCTCACCATCTGGTATTTTTCAGCATTAATGATAATGCTTCTCAACTACATTACAACAAAAATGATACACCTCTTGGTCTCTTCCAGAAAGATAAATACCAGATATGGAAGTATCACTCTGACATCAATCTCAAAAGGTATTCACTGGATGTAATAGAACAAGTAAATGCTATTAGCATTGCAAAATGAGGATACAAATCTCACAACAAATCTATACTTGGGAGTGTTGTACTTGTTCTTGTCCTGATTGATTAGACGAATTCTGGCCCTGTAATCAGTCTTTCCCTCTGGATATAGATTAAGAAAAAAAATCAATTATAAAAGGACCAGAACCACATAAAAACATCACATCAAAGACCTGAGAATAGTGTACATCAAATCCAGAGCAAATGTATTATCCCGTACCTCTTCTTCTCTTAAACTTGACCTGAAACCGCTTGCAGTACGCCCTTGTCTTCTGTGCTTTGACGAAGACCTGAATTGAGGATATATGTCATAAATAAGCATTAATCTAAAGAAAACTGAAAAAAAATTAAAAAAGGATTGACATCAATTTAGATGCACATAATCTCAGAACAGAACAGAACTTCCCTTTTTACTACCCGAAAACCTCTACCCTTCGAACTTTGATTTCGGAGAAAAATATTAAATTCCAGTTTCATCAATCATACCTACTAAAGTAAATCAAAACAAACAATAAATGACAGCTAAAGTCCAAAAAAAAAGCTTCCCAGCTAATTTACTGAATTTTACTATAACCAACAAAAACAGTTAGAATTTAAACACAATTCACCTCAATTCCACCTCTAGCAAAATATCATAGTTCGAAATTGAGATCAAGCCAAATCATACAAACAAAAGGAAATACATGTATGTCTGTTTACGTATAAATGCAAATAAAAAGGGCATAAAAAGTAGAATGTACAAAAGTTGAAGGCGCTCACCATTGTTGAGGTGGGACTGAAGCTGCAACACACCAGTGAAAAGAGCGCGTTAAAATTTCAGTGAGAGAAATTTATAGGTAAACCCTAGAGACTGAATTGCGAGTAAAATACGGAAATACCCTTGACCAGAGAGTAACTAGTCAGTGCTGGTCCTACTGGGTCCAATTTCTATTTTTATTGATTATAGAATAACTAAATTTTGTAAGAAATTAATCTTTCACTTTAAATTTTTTTCTAGGAAAATAATTTTCACTCTGATTTTTTTTTAAGGAAAATAATTTTTCACTTTGATTGCGATGGTTTTAAAATTTTATCAATTATCTTTCTTTATTTATAATATTTAATTAATGTGATGGTAATATGTAATATTGCTTATAAACTAGAATTTTATTTAACCCTTTGAACTTTAATTAGAATCATGAGCTCAATCCTAAATTTTTATTTTGTATATTGGCCCATAAAGGTTGAGGAGGCTCAATTCATCTTAGATTAAAGACTCTTAAATCTCATTATATAAATAAAAAACATTTTTATATTAAGTTTAAAATTCTCAAACTCTCTTGAAAAACTCTCTTGGACAATAGATCAAGACACGTTTTTTTTTTTTCCTTTCTCTCTTTGTTCTCCTTTTCATATCATCTTTAAGTTACTATTCTTGATCCTTAAATATATTTATAAATTTGAGTTGGATTTTAAATTGAAATCAATTAATTTGACAAATGTAAATTGATAATTCATGAAATTATGTGAAAACCTTTCAATTTTGATCCTCTTGTCCCCAACCACTCACTTGTAGTCGGTTTATTATTTTATTGAAAATGGATGTTTTGTTGAATAAATAAAAAAATTAATATGACAATATAAAAACAAATGTCCTCCTAGATGTTGTTTTGCCACTTTTTTTTTCTTCTATAATATTACATCACTCATAAAATAAAAAAATAAAATAAAAAAGAAGGGAGGAGAGAGTGGAGGAAGACCAGAGTGCTGATAGAGTGAGGCAAGAAGTGAGAGAAGGTTAGAAGCAATGTTTTCATAATCGAATCGGTGGCCAGATCGGTTTGGCCACCGTTTGACTGTTCAACCGGTAAAATGATCTTTATTTATTTTTTTTCAATAGTATTTATGTTACATTAAAAAAGTTATGCACTTATATGATTTATATTAAAATAAATACAATAAAATCATAAAATGTCAAACTATATACCCCATAATCCATAATGAAGTCTCAAATTAAAAATTAAAATATTAAATACTAAAATTTAAGATAGATAAAATGACAAAGTAAAATATTTTGAATCTTGATGATCATATTACAAAGGATCGCTGATTTCTTTACTTCTTTTAGTTTTTTTTTTTAATTTTGGAAGCCAAAAAATGAAAGATCATTATTTCATAGTCCAAAATAAGAAGTGGATATAATTAAAAAAAAATTGATTTTCCGGTTTTTCGGTTCCCGGTTATAATCGATTCAACCGGTTCTTTTCTGTTTAACCAAAAAAAACGGTTAATTAGGTGTATTTGGATCGATTTCCGTGCCCGTTCCTGATTGAACCGGCCGATCTAGTCCCGTTATGAAAATACTGGTTAAAAGAGTGGAGAGAGGAAAGAGGAGAGAGGTTATTGAGAGCTACAGCTGCCATGCAACTTTCCTTTATTTTGTTTTCGACCCTATTTTATCCCAACTTCATGAAATTTCAATTTAATCTCAGAAATTTTATGTTAATTTTCAAAACAGTCCAAATTCTGATTTTAGTTCTTTTTAAAGCTTTAATATTGTTTAAATTAATTTTTAGAGGTTTTGAAGTAGTAATTAGATATTGAATTTAGTTGTATGTCATATTTTCTTATTGTTAAGTGACGAAAAAGGTGTGAGCACGAGATGTGTAGATTTGTATTTGCATTGTTTCCATTCAAGTTGTTCCAACTTAAGGTGGAGATTTCTAACTCGTGTTTTTGTGTGAATTTGATTGATGAATTGATGTAATATGTTATAAAAAAATGATTTTATAAATATATGTTATGATTTATGATACATACATGAGACTCAAAATTTAGTTATGATAGGTCCCCTTTACTCAAAAGTTGGCAATGACCATTAAAGATCCATAGGTCATAAGTAGGCCATTGAGTTTGCCCGTCATGTTAAGAATCAATCCCATAGATAGGAAATGTTTTTATGCATGTTTGTATTGCGTTTACATATTGTATTAAATCTCGACAAGCATACCTCACTACGCTTATTATTTTGCTCAACTCATATATATGATGAGTGGAGTAAATACATGATGGCTAGTGTCAAGAATCTAATTTTGTTTTCATGAATGAATTTTAATTCCCTAATTAGAGTGTGTGTTGGACTGGGATGTGTTCATCCAATTTAAGATGGACAAAATTACAATCATGTTTGTTAAGATAAAATCCTATTACTCTACTCTATTTTTTCTATTTTACTATAATTTTGAATAAAAATTTTGTTTTTTTAAAATAAAAACATTATCTACAAACATTATTTATATTTTCTAACAATTTTCAATATAATATGACATATTAACTATAATCATACCCTAAAAAATCTCAAAACAAACACATCATTATCAAAATCCATTTTTTTCAAAATTCACTTAAATCCTAAATTCAAACCTGTAAAATCCAACTCCATCCCAATCCAAATACACCCTTAATTCGTACTAGCTTGACTTTTCCTTTTCGTTGGGTTTCTTCCATTTGAAATTGTTATTTAGAGGATTAGATGATACATTTTCAAAGCACAAATCTTTTTCCACTGCACACTTATGGGTTTCCATCTATTAAAATTTGGTTTGCACTTTTATAAAAATTTGTGTTGATTTACTTCCGCTTCATATTTAAAAAAAAAAAAAAAAGAATTTTTTTTTATTTAAATTTTAAAAATTGGGATGTTACATTATAGTATTAGAGATGGTTTGTAGATTTATTAAAATAATTTTCATTTTATAAAGTCAATTTATTTTCAAAGTATGAAGTGAAAGTAAAATGTATTAGAATAAATTTTATAACAAGACCCAATTTCTCAATTTTAGACCCAAATTTTAAATTTTTTCAATAAGAGCTCAATTTAACAATATTTCTCAATTTAAGGCTTAAAATTTAGATTGAATTATCAATTCAAGACAAAATTTCATTTTTTTTTATAATTATAGATTTATTTATATTTCAACATGTATTCATATTTTGAATAAATTGAAACAAATTAGTGTGCTTAAGAATAATTTTCATCCGACTTATCTTAATTTATATGAAAAAAAATAATTAATTCAATTCATAAAATATAATTTTCAATTTTTTTTAAAATCATAATATATGGAACTTGCGAAATAAATAAGTAATTCTTCATTGTTTTCTTTTCTTTTCTCAAGATCATCACTCTTGTTGAAATAAAATACATACCTTGTGAAGTTGACATGGCAGAGTTGGACAACAGTAGTTAATAACTGACTCCTTTTAAAACATTTTACTTTTAACTTCATGCTTTGAAAATAAATTGACCTTGTAAAATGAAAATTATTTTAACTAGTTACAGAAACATTAACCCGCTCTCACACTATAATGTAACATCCCAATTTCAAGAATTTAAATAGAGGACTTCTTTTTTTTTTTTTTTTTTTAAATATGCAACGGTAGTAAATCAACATAATTTTACATAAAAGTCTAAACCAAATTTTAATGGAAACCCATGAGTGTACAGTGGTAAAAAAAATCATACTTCGAAAAAGACTGGTCTAATATTCTAAATAACAATTTCAAATGGAAAAAACCCAACAAAAAGAAATTTAATCATGCTAATACGAATTAAGGGAATTAAACATTCATTCATGCCTTCTCATAACATGATCATTACACTCATCCTAGATTCAAAAGATGAAATATCACTCTACAATTAAATTAGAACATAAAATTCTGTTGTCAGCCCAACTACATGATTTTTTTTCTGCCTTCACCCCTAAATTTTAGGGGTTATTTTACTTTACAATCTCAAAACAAATCTTGATCACAAATGTATCTAGTAATCAATAATAAAAGTACAACAATGGGACAAAGTGCAACAATACAAATGATAAAAATACTAAAAAACAACATATTTAAATCCTGTAGAATTGCGTCTATTATGCAGTGGAAAATTCAGTTCCATGGCCATCAAACTTCTGGGAAACTCTTGCCTCCTCCATATTCATGATTAAGCACCAAAATGCACATGACTCGCCTCATTCATCACGTATACCAAAAAAACTATATTTACAGTCGTACCTCTCAGTAGTAACTCATTCCTTCTCAGCTATCACTACAAAGACGTCCTTTAGTGACCATTTCCGTCTTTCATTTTTGGCCGGAGGATTGATCACAGCTTTCTCTGTGTCAGCCAAACGGTACCCTATCACAATCTCTCTTCTCTGTCTTGCTCTTAATAGTATCTCGTAGAAACTCAATTCTTCACCTTCCTCGAAGTAAAGGTCTGCTTGTCTTATGTGCAACTCATTCCCCTGTAAGAATAAAAGCTTGTTCATGATTATTGGTAGGACCCTTAACAACAAATAATCTGTAATATGAAACCTACCTCTTCAGCGAAAAGTTCTTCTAGTACATCATTTATCTGGCGATCTTCGGCCACCATGGCAAGTGCCATGCTGACAAGCTCATTTGACAAGACATAATCACTGATTTTTGACATGGATAGTAGATTTTTTGTCCTTGGATCAAGAATTTCACTGATTATGACTGATTTAACCGAAGCTTGCTGCATTTCCCCAATCCATGAGCCTTGTGAGAAGCTACCTCTGTGAGCATGGGAAGCCATATCTTCTTTGCACGGCAGACGCTTTGCCTGCAAATCCAAATTAAGGGATTTGTTTGGTTTCATTTTCCAACCGCGTTTCCATTTTAAAGTTTCTAAAAATAAAACCATGCATACATTACTAATTACTATCTCAACATTAGCCTACTAATACATTGCATTTTCCAATGCATCTCTGCAAAACACATTCAACCAAAAAACTTACGGAAAACAATCAACACAAATCAAATTCTGATTGACATCTATCAAATACAACTGCTGTAGAGTGGCAGCTTGATTCAATTATTTTAAGTCCATGAGGCCAACAAGTTTTAAATCAATGCAAAAGAAAGTCAAAACCAGGTGCATACATGCAGATATGGATAAAATGGTTGAGGGATAAAGGTAAACTGAGCTTTGTAATCAATATCATAAATATGAATCCTGCCTACCATGTAGACTTAAATAAGGTAAAAGATGAACAATGGTTTAAACAAGTATCAGAGCACAGAGCCACATATGTAAGCTTGCATGCAATATAATAAAGAAGAAGCATTTTCCAGCAAACAACAACATCCAAGACGGCGAGTAATCAATCGAACGACAACAGCAGCAACATTATTATTTTATTATTATTATTATTATTTTACTTATTATTATTTATGCAATCTAAGAGGACGAGTATGACCATGTGTGTGTAAATGAAGCATAGTTGAAGATTCCCAATAAGCCAATGAGCACTTCTCAACTGGAAGAAAAAAAATCTCAAGTACATGATACATTGAGCTATTCCAGATAGAGATATGACTGAACAGATCACCCGTCAGATTATTGTACCTGAATGTCACGTATCAGCAGCAGTGTGGCAAGAGATCTGGAGTCAGCCTGAATTGCTGAATCTTCCACTGATTCATCAGCCAAAATCAATATCTGCATAGCAGAAACAATATCATCTTCCAGAAACTTTAGGAAAAAATATAGCTTGCATGATTAATTGTTATAAACAAGCCGCATGGTTGATAAAGATAATATGCTCTTAGACTGATGGGGTGTAACAGTCATTCTCAGGTTCAACAGTTCAGGCTATCAGCATTTATAGTACTGACTTAAAGATAATCGATGCTTACTGAATCAAAGGATTCCAATGGAAGGCTTTCAAGGTTACGCCGTATGACAGCATTTCCCTCTCGATTGACAAGTATAATATTCGACAAACGGTCGATCTCAAGGCCACCCTTTGTAAGCTTTCTATCTCTTTCCTTCTCAGGAACTTCATTGAACATCCACAACTCTGACCCATGTGCTAGGGAAGCATCAAGTACCTAAAAGAACACACAACCAAGTATATATTGATGTTAAGACAGTAATGTGTCGCAAATCTGAAAGGAACAGAAACCATATCTATGAGTATCAAAATTGAATATTTTCATGGAAAGGTCGTGGGCACATGGTGGTGGGAGGGTAATTTTCTTAGAAAATTTCATCTCCGATGGAAAAGTTCTGGAAGCATGCTGTACCATGTGTACACCATTACCGTAATCATATCTTCCATATCTCTCCGCCAACCGCAAAGAAGTATCCTCTCAAAAGACTTTTGTATTAGTTCATCCTTGGGTAAATTTCCTCCCAGAACCTGCAGCATTCAGGTGAAGAAGAAAAGGAATTAGGAGCTTCAATTGATAGGTCTTACCACAATCATATCATCAATGTCTCTCCTCCATCCACAAAGTAGAATCTTCTGAGGCTTTTTTGTTGGTCGGGTAATGAGCATGAATTCGACATCTTTGACCTGAATAATGAAATTAATTTTGTGTCTGTAAGTTTGGTTCATGGTATGCCCCACGACTTGGATTCCATGGCAGGAACCCCCCTCTAACCATTTCTTTCAACAGTGGCCAGCTCACCTTACTGCTTTTTTTTTTTTTGACTAATTTTAGGTTAGCTTTCTTTTGTGATATAGCACATGAATTAATGAAGAATACAGAAAACTGCCTTGCTCAAGACCAAATATTATGGATTTCATACTAGAAGAATTCCTGGAAGTACAACACCAAGACAAACTATAAAGGATTGACATCCTAAGTTGTGGCCTCAAATTAGATTTAATGGCATTTTATCGTTATAGCTGTCATGCATAACAATAGCTCAGTCTACCTGAAGAACACATTTAAAACTATTGAAATTAGCCACTCAGCAAAAGTCCTCGCAGTTCATAAGATTCGGAAATGGTTACACATCTCATTTCACACACAACAGCCATGCCATAATATAATAGTGGATTCTAATATTCCATCGATGCGATAATAATAAAGACACGACATCAAATAAAAAATATATATTATTATAAAATGTATAATGAAGTCTATAGTTATTTTTGATTTGGTGTAAATTATATTAATATTATTATTCGTGCATCGCACAAGTTAGTTTGATTAAGAAAAGCCTCTGCACGAGAGCTTGGAGCATCTGGCCAAGGTTTCTGTCGGTTAGCTTTGATGTCTGTACAAGTCCCATCATTGTGCAAGTTTTAGTTCTTCATCAACATTCATTAATTCCCCCATCAACAATTTACAACACAAAAAGGTGAAAAATAAAAAGAAAATGCTAAAACTAAAGAAAAGAAAAGTAATGCTGCATTAATCATTGGAACATTTTTACCGATGTAAGAAATATACATAATATCCTCAAGGTTACAAATTATTTGGATCATCATAAGATGAAGTGATTGATGTTGAAGCTTATTCTAACTACATACATCATCTGTCAAACAGTGAATGCTGCTTTAAGAATTCCATAAAAACTATGTCATAACATCCTCGATTATGCTCATTTTTCTTGTATAATTATTCTTGGAGCCATTTCTTTATTGGAATGCATTGTTATCTTAACTAAGTAATGGTTTTCCCTTTCAATGCTAGAAAAAATGAACTGTGTAAGATGGATAGATGAAATTCTGATTTTTAGTGAAATCTTCTTTTTTCTTTTTAAGGGTAGAACAGTTAACAGGAACTGATGCAGAACATATTAAAATAATAGCAAAGAAAAGAGAAGCACCATCGGGAGATCTGATGGAGCATATGTATCATCATCCTCAGCAATGACTAGAACCTCATCCCCTTCTTGTAGAACATAAGAGTCATCAGGATTTAGAATAATTTTTCCACCACGTGATGCTACCTTCACCCCACAAGGAATGGCCTCTGGGAAACTGATCAAAACATCCTCAAATTGCATCCCGTCCAACCGTAGCCACCTCTTGATGTAGAACTCACAATTTTCAAACCCAAGAATATCTTCCCATATCTGTGAGGCCAGGTCCATAAAGGGGAAATATTGATGCAAATATTTGAATTAGTAAAGACAACTTGACCAGAACAGCTTGCACGGTAAACAAATCACATATAAACAATCCATATATGATGTTGAAATTAGCAATTGTTTCCCATTGAGAACATAAATAGGTAGTAAGACGAACTATTAGCTGACCTGAGCAAGGCCTGGCTGTCGAGCACACTGAATCATCAGCCTACCAATTACATCATGCGCCACAACAGTTTCAACAAGATTCCCACCAACAAGCTTAACAAGAACTTCATTATCTAGATCACTTAATTCAACTACTATGTGTCCTTGCAATCCTTCTTTAACTCCTGTTAGGCTTAAAACTGTCCGTAATGCACGAGCATCACTCTACATCCAACAGAAAGTTCAAATGGTTAGCTATTTTACATAGTCCTAATGTCAAGATATGTCAGTCTCCCTTGTACTAACCTGATCAGCATTTCCATCTTCAGCAAGGACAACTATTGCTCGCGCCTTAGAAACAGACACCTAGGAGTTCCTCCAGTTAGCTTGTTCAATGAATTACAAATTTTTTTAGTTGTAAGACTAGCCACAATACATGCATCTACATAGTTTTTGTGGAACTGGACCAGTGGTCGCACCGGTTTGGCTAACAGTCCACAGTTCAACCAGTCCAACCGGTTACATGAAAATGACCTGTATTTTTCCTTGTTACAGTTCTAATTAACATTATTATGTAATACGTATAATATTTTGTACATATTAATAAAAAATAAAATTATAAATGCAAAGAAACTTCCTTTCTTGATCCAAAAACATGTTTAAAAACTATTTCATATTTCATTTTCTTTTCAAAATAATAAAATTTCCAGTTTTTTCTGGTTCAACCACATTTCCTATTTTTGCTTTTTTCCTGACCAGACTAGTCATTAATCCCCAATTGAACTGCTCAGTTCGGTCTGGTCATACATGTATATATGACATATATATTTTACAAACATAGTCATAAACTGCATCTGTAAAGTAAGTCTGAAGCAGAGGAACCTTTAGATCATCATCACACATAAAAAAAAAGGAAGAAAATTCATGACATCATACTTTTTTTAGGTCAGCTAGTATTAAAGGGCTCCCGCTTCTGCATATGACAGATGTTCCTCTAAAGTCAAACTCCATTTTACCAATGTCAAGCTCCATCTCTTCTTTGTCTCGCTCAGCCATGACAACCACTATCCCTCCACCCAAACTCTGATTGGCTATGGAAAGTTGATTCAACAGCGATCCCTGGAAAATAAAATTAGATGTCGGTCAAAATGGCATTTTTATACGAGGCCAAAGCAAAAGTTGGAAGAGATTATGATGCTTTTAAATGAATGGACATTCCCAACGTTGAACAGTTAAGAGCATTAAGGATGAATGTTGGGACTAAATGTTACGTCCTGTCTCAAGGCAAACAACATAATGACCTACCAACTTATCACTCCACCCAAGTATAAGAGTGTGATTGCGCTCAACAACTTCACTTCTTCCCTTCCTTAAAGAGTCAAACTTCTCGGAAATCGCATCAGAAACAAGGCCAAGCATCATAGCAAATATAAGCATCCCACCAAAACTAATGGATACCGACGCTAGTCTAGGACTAATGCCTTCAGAATTAGCATGATTCCCCGAGTCTGCTACATATGTCCAGGATAACCAAAGGGAATCCGCTAAACTGTCATCTGTCACACCAAAAAGTGCTAACCCACCAAGACATATCAACAATAGGGTAGCAACTAATAATGCAAGAGGCTTAGCATAAGGGGTGACTGATAAAAAAGCGTCAACCCTGTATGCCACCTGCTTGTTCAAAGAGAACTCCTCCGTGTTATTTTCTAACAGCCTTCTTGAGTTTGAGACATAGTCAACATACTTGAAGAAAAAGAATGGGAGGGATAAAAACATTATTGATACAGCCAACGCTACAATTTTCAGACTCTTGCTAGGAAGATTATCAATGAAAATATCATGTGGTGATGAATTGTACACATCTACTGAGTCCAAAAGATTGCATAGTTTGAGTCTTCCATTGAGCTTGGAAATTTGATCCTGCAAAAAGTAGTAAAACATAATCAAAAATGTACACAAAATAACAAACATGAAGTTGGCATAAGGGAACTTCCTTCGACATTTGCACTCAACAAATTGTTGTTGACAAGAAACTAAGACTTGTGATGCAATCACTTAATATAGAAACTGAATCAGCTATTGATTCAAATCAAAGTAGTATATTGACTTGCCTATTGACAAATTCATGAACTGTTTCCTGATTCAAATATTTTCTAGTCAAATGCATATTTCAATATTAGAAACAAAACAAAATTACTGTGCATTACCAGTCAGGCTATTGCTTGTTTCAGCAAATGTACAAGATCAACATGCAACATGTAAAAGTATATGCTAGCTACAACTATACCTACGGAGCTGCAGCTGTATGGTTGACGTTAATGGCCAATTGGACATATTTAGTTACGAATTTTGCAAAAGCATAAAAGGGTTTATTGAAATTTGAAAAGTATGACAACATGGAAGACATAGATTTGTTTAAAAATATATAATCATTTTTTGCCTTTTCCATTGCATTGGTACTCTTAATAGCTTCAAAATATCTTTTGACTTCTGTCAGAACCATGATTCATGCTCAAGCTCAAGCTGATGCATTAACCTTTCCAAAAAAAAAAAAAAATTTCAAGAATTCTAACAACAGAAGATGCTGGTCAATATTGTTCAATTTGTATTCCTATGAAAGTCAGACATGAAACATGCTGTTATCTTCATCCATCTGTAAAAAGTTACAAGATTTTACTTGATGCAAAGATAATGTATATGTCTTAGATTGCTTGCATAATTACCTGTAACTCAGTAACCTCTTTGTGTAAACTAAAGTTCTTGTATAGCAGTGAAGACAACACCGTCATCAATATCTGTGATGCAAAATAAACCACAATCACAATCAAAAATATTACATTATTGTATTACACAATCACAAAGTCAGACTAGAACACTCAACTTGTGCTTTGTCAGTAGTACCTTACTTTTACACATTAAGAAAGTTAGAATCATTATTTGCTATTATCTCCAATTCACACAGAATTACGCATCCAAAGAGTATCTATGAAAATATGAGGGGAGAGAGAGAGAGAGAGAGAGAGAGCTGACTGAAACGATAAAAGCAAGCTGCCAACGAACGTTCAACCGTCCTCTCAAAAATCCAGAAAAGGTCTTCACCGACGACATCGTTTTGTCCTCCTTGACCTCGCATTTATCCGAAGAAACGGCATCGTATGACTTGATCCCCGCACCTCTACCTCCATCTGAATCATCAGACAGCCGCCTCGTTGACTTCTCATAGTTCCCAAACTCAAAACTCCGCGGCCTCAACCTGGAAAGGTGATTAGAATCATCTCCAGCTGTAAACTCTGCCGCGACAGAGTTGGATTGCTGCGGCGGTGGATGGTACGACGATAGTCTTTTCCTTCTGCGGGTTCTGCGGATATTTTGCGGGGAGTGGGCGGAGTAAGAAGGAAAAATCCAATCTCTAGTGGTGGCTGCAGCCGCCGTAGAGGATGTCGACGGCGACGAGGCGTCGGAATTAAAGGACATGCTTGGAATTTTACGGAATGGCCAGGGGTACTCCGAGGACTAAGATTAGTGTCGGGTCACCTTCCATGGATGAGGAGGACTATAGTCAATAGCAAATTAGCAATTGAAGTTCTCGCTCTTTTTTATTGAAACTGTGCAATTCAATTATTCAAGTCTTTCAGATTTTAGTTTTGGATGTAAATTTTTGTAATGAAAACTTTCAAGGTTGAAATATGTTAGTTACACTTGTAAATTCAAAAGAAAAAAAAATGGAGTTAAAAGTTGTAAAAAATGATTAGTAATAAAATATAACTACAGTAAAACCTCTATAAATTAATATTTTATAAATTAATAAATTCTTTAAAATAATAAAATCTTCTCGTCTCGAATTGGGTCTTTGTAAAAAATCATCAAATTCAATAAGATAATAAGATAATAATTTTTCGAAAAATCTCTTTATAAATATTAGGTCTTATTAAAACTCTAAATTAATAATTCATAAATATTACAATTATAAATATTATGGTAATTTGCTAAAATATGAATCTATTGTTATTTGATTTTTCTTAAAATTTAAATCTAATTGGATTTCATCCCTAACTTTTTTAATTGCAGCCAAGAGTTCCGGTGTCGAATTCTCTAGCTGCAACAAAATTTTTTGAAGAGTTGTGAAGTATTATAATACAATAAATTGATATTATACATGAATATATTTAATTAGTTACAAAGAATTGGTTGATGCATGAATATAATCAATGAAACATGTATATGAATTCATTTATTTTCAATACATATGTACTAAATTTGCTGAATTTAAAAAGTCTCTCTTTTAATTAATAAAATATTAATTTATCGATATATTAATATCTCTTTAAATTAATAAAATTTCATGGTCCCAAGGTTATTAATTTATAGAGGTTTTACTGTATATTTAAGTAATTCCAATGAATTGATACATGCATCCATTAATATAATAGTTAATTGTATATAATGAATTGATATTATACAAAGTTACAAAAAATTGGTTAATGTATGAATATAATCAATGAAACATGTATATGAATTCATTTATTTTCAATACATATGTACTAAATTTGCTGAATTTAAAAAGTCTCTCTTTTAATTAATAAAATATTAATTTATCGATATATTAATATCTCTCTAAATTAATATAATTTCATGATTCCAGATTATTAATTTATGTCCAATTATCAAGATAGATAGTTTACCAATTAATGCGAGTATTTGTAAAAATTGGTGGTATGTGAATTATGGAAATAAGTGAGAGATGACGGTATTTGTATGTGAAATGATATTATTATTTACGGATAATGTTTTTTAAAAATAACTAATTTAGTGAATGAACAAAATAAGTTGATGATAAGTATTTAAACATGTTGATGATGTTGATGTCTGACGGTATAAGAAGTGATTGCATCACGTCACTTTGTTGTGGAGATATGCACCATCTCTCATGATCCTTATATAGACGGTGTTGCTAAAATGGAAGATTTTGCGAGATCTTCCTATTATGGTCGAATTTGAATATATTGTGGGATTTAGAATTGGCACCATCTTATCCAATAATTTGATTGGTGAAAGTTTCAAGCAGCTGCTCCATGAGTATTCTAATTAGCCCATCACAATTGTTTCTATACACCAGGTGCACGGATCCTAAATCCGTGCAACCGGGTCAACCCGCCAAAAAGTGCATTTCACGCGCCCCCACGTGCGCCTCACGCGCCCCCACGCGCCCAAATCCTAATTCAAATTCTAGTTCTGCTGTATATTGACATAACCTTTTAGCTTAGCGAACTTAACCTTTTAGTTTAGCGAACTTAACCTTTTAGTTATATGCACATAACCTTTTGCAGTGCTGAGTAGTGAAAAAAGTATAAGTTATTCACTGAAAAGGTTATGAAATTTGTACATAAAGGTTATAGTATTACAGTATAAAGGTTATATCATTACAACATAAAGGTTTCAACTATATTGAATTTTTATAGTGAAAAAACTACAAGTTATTTATTGAAAAGGTTATGAAATCTGTACATAAAGGTTATACCATTACAACATAAAGGTTATATTATTACAACATAAAGGTTTTGGGTTATATTGCATGAATTTTTATAGTGAAAAAAGTATAAGTCATTCAGTGAAAATGTTATGAAATCTGTACATAAAGGTTACACTATTACAACATAAAGGTTATATTATTACAACATAAAGGTTATGATATAAATTAAAAAAAAAAAAAAAAGGGCGCGGATCCGGGTTAAACCGGACCCGACCCGACCCGGTTGTATGGATTATGACTCATGCACCTGGTGTACAGAAACACTACTCTTAGCCCATAATGTTTTATGGTTTGCAAAATCATTTTTCTCTTTTTTAAATTTTAGGACATCTCCAACCGTGTATGAAAAAATACTACAACTTTGATATTATTTTTATATAAAAACTGATATTATCTTCATTAATGTGTTAATTTTTCACATTAAAAAAGAATAATTCATAAAAATATTAGAGAATAGTTTTAACGTAAAGTTTAATTTGCGTTGAATCCAATACAAATCGACAGTTCAACTAGGTTGACAGTTGAAATAGTTTAGCGTTAAATTTTAAAGCACTATTTGAGTAAAAATCTTAACAATTCAACGCACTATCACATGCTATTATATACTTTATTGAGCTTTAAAATTTTATCTCATATGTATGTATATATGTAGTTGATCAGAGGATTAAGAAAAAAAATATAAGAGAATTGATTTGAGAGACATGAAGCACGAGTCAATGAAATAAATTGATCAACAGTAAAAAGATGACTATACTTTTAACATTGGGTTGGACTAAATTGTAAAAGTATTGGCCCAAAACAAACCAGTCCACACAACATCCATATTTCCTAAATGGGCTGGTCCGGATCCATCTTGATAATGGGCTTTTTTCTTTTTTAACTGAAGTTTTTTTTTTATTATAACGTGATGTTCCTTGTATACAATTAACATCCAAAAAATTAGGGCAAGAAGCGATACTGAACTGTGAGTGAAGGAACTGGAAGAAGGTATGTCTTTTCATTTAATGCTTCCCCCATTTCTGGTGAATTAGAGCTGTGTTTCTGCACCTTTCTCCATTTTTCTTATCTGTAGTTGTTTAAAAGGAATCCCTCTCATCTTCAGAGATGCTTGCTTGCTGCATTTCTTCCAGTGTTTGGAGGGGGCAATTCGTAACCAGTTGTGTAGTTAGTAGAGGATTGAGAGTGAAATTAAACAAAGGTTCTTTCGATTTTTTTTTTTTTTTGGTTGATTTTCGGATAAAACCCAAATCTCTTGATCATTTGCAAGATTTATGGTTGCTGGAATTACTAGGGTGGGGGGTTGTTTCTGCATAGCAGGGGATCCGCTCCCCTGTTTTTTTCATTAAGGCTTTGTTTTGTACTGATGATGTTTGTTAGCTGATCCGTTGTGTAATTTAGGATGGTCAAAAGATCATTGCCAACAAAATTATGCTTGGATTGGTAAATATTAGTGTAGTTTTTATGTCGAGGTTATCTTGATTTTTGTTGCTGTTGATTCTGTGAGTAGGGGATTTAAATGGAAAGATTAGTTAATTGCTTATAAATATCATGAAGCACTTTCTTGCTTATGCTCGTTAATTGCAATTTCGATTTTGTATTTCTTGTCATGCAGTAAATGTGTATTATATCTTATTAGCGCTCATCATTTGTGTACAGTATAACGTGTTTAATTTACACAAGGTGTGCACTCATGAATAATGCAATATAGAATATTGAAATATTAATAAATTGGGACGGTATAGATTAGGTGCATCACGATTTTATTATTTTGTTTGTTTAGTTTAGATCAAATTTTTGATCCATAAAATATATGTTCAATGAAGTGTACTGAACAATATCACACTTGGGTTGAGCACAACCTTTTTTTACGCTTTACGCTTCTGACTACATTCGTTGAAATTTCGAGTCTGCAAGAAATATTCTTGATAAGTTTACTTATTGATGTTTTGTTGTGAAGGGATACATCATACATTGGAAATAAATGTGTCTGTTGAAAGAGAACTTTTATCTTTTGTGAATACATTCACGTGTTTGATTGTAGGAGGCTATACTAGCTACTTTTCTGTTGTTATTATTGTGAAAGGAAACACTGGGAAGTAACTCTATGCATTCAAATCAGCAAACACAGAAAATTTATGCACACATGTGTGTGTGTCTATTACGCTATTCAGTCGTGGTTTGTTTTTCTGAATGCATTTTTCCACTTTTTAGGGTTTGCAGCACTGGTAACTTCATTAATTGATAACTGTGTTACCATCAAGCATATTTAACTTGACAGAAAGATACGGTAAGAAGATAACTGTATGTGCCTGGTTCATAATTTGGGACTAATATGGGTGGAACAGATGAAGTGAATTAATTTCTTGACTGGTTATTGATTTGCTAAATTTCATCCTGTTTTGAACTTAATAGCAATAGAGCATTACTAATTCTATGCGTATGCAGACCTGAAGGTGGTGGTGGCTCTGTTGGAGAAACACTGTATCTGAGTAAGAGTGAAACAGAAGTGAATATGCAAGTCGAAAGTGCTCTATCTGTGGTTGGTCCAAAACCAACAGAGTTATCAACTATCACACATGGCTTTGGCCCACCTGCACCAGGAACAAATGGCAAACAGCGGACATCAAGCTTGGAGGCACCGATCATGTTGCTGTCAGGGCATCAAAGTGCAATCTACTCAATGAAATTCAATCCTGCTGGTACTGTAATTGCATCTGGTTCTCATGACAGGGACATCTTCCTGTGGAATGTGCATGGTGATTGCAAAAATTTTATGGTGTTGAGAGGGCACAAGAATGCTGTGTTGGATGTTCAATGGAATACTGATGGTTCACAGATAATATCAACTAGCCCGGATAAAACTTTGAGGGCCTGGGATGTTGAGACGGGAAAACAGATTAAGAAGATGGTTGGGCACTTGTTTGTTGTGAATTCTTGTTGTCCTGCTCGGAGGGGACCACCTCTTATTGTCAGTGGGTCTGATGATGGGACTGCAAAACTTTGGGATATGCGACAACGGGGTTCCATTCAGAGTTTTCCAGACAAATACCAGATCACAGCAGTCAGTTTCTCCGATGCATCAGATAAGATTTACACTGGTGGCATTGACAATGATGTTAAGGTGTGGGATTTGCGGAGAACTGATCCTGTTATGAAGCTTCAAGGCCATCAAGATATGATTACGGGCATGCAATTGAGCCCAGATGGGTCTTACCTTCTAACAAACAGCATGGATTGCACTCTTCGAATATGGGACATGCGACCATATGCCCCACAGAATCGGTGTGTGAAGATTCTGGAAGGACATCAACACAACTTTGAGAAGAACTTACTGAGGTGTAGCTGGTCACCTGATGGTAGCAAAGTCACTGCTGGTAGTAGTGACTGTATGGTCCATATATGGGATACGACTACACGACGCATATTGTATAAGCTTCCTGGCCATTCAGGGTCGGTTAATGAATGTGTCTTTCATCCACACGAACCTATCATTGGGTCCTGCAGCAGTGACAAGCAGATATATCTTGGTGAAATTTGAATAGGTTGGTGATTTACTAGTCTCCTCTTCCTGTATGGTTGTGAACTGACGTTGGTGGTTAGCTGTTGAGACCTATTTGAGGACTAATGAATACATTGTAGGATTCTGTGTTGTTTTGGTTACTCCTGGATGATGATTTGGTGTTCATTGAAGATTCAATTTACACCACACCATGTCCATCTACTTTAACATGTATCAGTGGCTTAAGATCACCTCTGTGTTGGTTTTGAACTATCATGCCCAACTACTTTTTTCTGCATTAGTTTTTGAAATTTGTCTATTCTGGTTTTTGAAGCTAGACACCTCAATTACAGTGCATGTTTTGGGATTGTAAAGGTTGTAAGATACTGATTTATGTGAAGATGTTCGTATTCCTATTTACTGCAATGTAGAAAAATCTGAGAAAGATACGAGCACTTTATTTTCTTTATATCAAATTTGAACTTGAGTTTTCAGTGGAATTAATCTTTGTTTCTCGTTCATTCTGAAAATTTTGCATTTGGAATTACCTTCTTTTAGACATGATCATAGATTATACACGTTTTTTCGGTGGGTATTTGGACCCACAGATTTGTCCTCTTGTAACCATATATCAACACTATTATAATTGCTTTATTAAAAACTAGCAGTTCTCCCAAGCGTTTAACGTTTTGTCATAGAAGATTTGATAATTGTAATTTACATTAATTTTTTCCTAAAATAGGGAAAAAAAAAAAAAAAAAAAACCTAGAGGAAAGAAGCACATTTGAAACTATATAGGTTTCAAGTCTTGACTCATAAAAGCTTACCTATTGGCGAGACCCAAACCTTACTCTATATAGACTATAATACTATCACGTGGAAGGGACCGAATAAATTTTACGTTACAATTCTTTTACTGCCTTGTATAGTTTTAACGTTTATTTGGGCACTATGAGAATCCCATTTTTAAAATGTGTGAAATTGAAGATGAATACTTGGAAAGTGATTTTGGTTTTTAAGAAATGTATCGTGTGGGCAATAGGCATCATTAGTCATAACAGAAATGTAACAGTTAAACATGTGGATCTTAGATATGTAGTGTCTGGATAAACTTCATTTGTCGCTTAGCAGAAAAAACTTTAACCATCAAACAGATTTGATGATCAGTTTACAGAGTCATCCATTAATCCATCATTGAATTCAATCTTAATTTTTTATTTTTTATTTTTTTATGATGACATATTAATTTTATAGCAACTGAGCAAAAGGAAAAACAAAACAAAACAAACGAACAAGTAAAAAAACAGAACATGAAACAAATTAAAGAGGCTTGAGAACCATGAAAACAACCAACTATTCCATTGCTTACACTCCCAACTATTTTAAGAAGCTAAGTTTTCATCGTCATACTCATACTCTACTTAAAGAATGGTAATTCTTTGCCAAAAAAGAGCAGCTCCAGGAATAGAGAGAGAGAGGGAGAGAGCTACTGTAATTCGTTCCCAGGTTCACTAACTGGGCTTCGGCCTTGATAAGAGACCCTTTGCTGACGGGATTAAAGGGGCCTCTTCATCAATGATTACATCTACATGAGATCCACTCCTTCCATTCTTTCCCATGCCACTGTTTGGAGACGTCTCATCCACACCGTACATATTGGAAGACCTCAGATCCTATAAGAAGGGGACACGAGATATTTTCTTCAGCAAGATTTCGTTTTGTTTGGAGTGGAAAGAGAGAGAGAGATGGAAAGATTAGATAACTTTTACCTTTGCTGTTCGTTCGCTGATACTATCTCCAGAAGTTTGGGATGACCGAACATCGCTGGCTTTCAAGTAATTGTACATAACTACACCACATAAGGCTGTAGAAACAATGATAACTTTAATATGGTATTCAAACTACTTGCAAAGAAATACAGATTTGGCATGGAAAGAAAATGTACCAATGGCATAACCAATGATATTTAGCTTGGTGATTGCTGACTCGGGAAAAATGACAGTTGAGAGAGCAATAAGTATCCAGTCTTTCAGGACACCAGCAACTCGAATGGTCACTGCTCCAGTTCTACCAATTACTAGGAAGATTGAGAAATTCAAAGCCAATGCACAAAGTGCGTTCGAGAAGAATATCCAAAAATTGAACTGGATCTGTGATACTTCCATTCCAGGCATCTCCAGAAGGTACCAAGGAACAAAGAGAAACACAAAACTGCACGTCAAAAGGAAAGACCACGTAACAAGCATTAGCGGTGTGGAATTTAATATGCATATTAAAGCTCAATTTCATTTCCACCAGCTAAATGACAGTAACTAAGAAAAAATAGGAAAGTGAAGTCCCTAACAACACTCAAATATTTGAACATAGAAAATATAGGGGAAATAAAAGTTAAATAGAACATCAAGCCAAGTTCAGAATACAATGTTTATCAATTGCTAACGAAAAACAGAAATAACATATTTTAGTGGATAAGAAACAAAATAGAGAAGCTTCTACAGAAAATGGATAGAAGTATAGCACATAGCCATATTTCATGTACTCAATGTACCATATCTGTATGTCTTACTGAATCCTGGCCTCCTATTTTCTAATATGTCATCTGAATCCATCTTGCCCAATGTTATTTTTCATGCTAATGATATTACTAGTGGATGCAACATTGAAATGTAACTATGACCACAAGAGTATAATGCAAATTGAGATGAAGCCATTATAAAAACCATTAAGCTCATCCAATATCACAAGAGATGATTGCTTACAAAAGACAAAGTCAGATCTTGGAATGTTATGGTTTGCCAGATATGCTGCTGGCCCACATACTATGTATCCAAATTTACATGTTTAATTTCAAAACTACCTTATCTTAGAATTTTTTTTTATGAGGATTACTATTCTTCACCAAAATTTGTCCAATTTTGTTCTCACAATGGATAGCACAAGCTATATTTCTATACCAGATATAAAGGAAGTACCACTTGCAGCTTTGGAACTCAGTACCAATACAAAATGGAAACAGATGGTGATAGATGTTTGTGCTATTATGAGTTTAGTGCCAACAAACTACATTTCCAATCTTGACTTCCCATTAACATTGCTCTCAACTAATAACTGAACAACTGCACCACGTGTGTGAATGTCATAAAATAGAAGAAGAGTACCTGCATGGAGCAATGTAATATAAGCTTGTGATAGGATTAAGTGTTAAGCCCTTCTTTTGGAGTAGAACTTGAGTTAGAACCAATCTAAGAGCTTCGGCAAATATTCCAGTAACTTGGTAAACTGTGCCCACTACATTGAAATGAATTTCCCCATATGAAGATATTACGACGCCAAAACTGACCAAGAGCATGTTCAGAAATAAATCACATTTTAATTTGTCCGTTCCACACAGAACAGCCATGAGGAAAGTAGCAACTGGCACTGCCATCAGGTATAAAGATAAACAAAAATCAATCAGTGAACTTCATGTGGATAGCAATTATAAGATAAGGCCACATAATAGTATATCAACATACTTAGGGCTTTGAGCATCTGGATGAAGGCCACAGAGATGAATAAGTACGCCGTATTTCCAAACCTGTACAAGCATAAACCCTGATTAACAATTAAAATAGGACATGCCTCATAAAATGTAGTCTGACATGGAAGTCACTGAACTATTCCAGATAGAAGGATCGTTGGTGATAGCAATTCTCATAAAATGAAATGAAAAAAAATTGAAAACACATGTTGGATTCCGCACATGATATCACTTAGCTAAAATAATTTCCATGCCCACTCATGTATCTGTTCGATATATTTTATGGGAAGATTTGGTAAAATAATGTAGAGAGAGAGAGAGAGAGAGAGAGAGAGAGAGATTGCACTTAGTGGAAATGGGAATACAGTTGGGGGAAGAAACTGTATTACAATGTCTCAACATTTAAATTTGCTTGAATCATGAAGTAGAGTAAATTCGCCAGTACTGAATTGAGATAAGAATGAATTACAGGGTTTAGATGCAAATAAGATGTACGCATTAACATCACAAGTTCTGTCATAATTGATGGTTATTTTTGAAGGGCCTACAGCCCAGTCCATAGAAGGTGATGATTCAAAGTGGTCAGTTGAACACATTCTCGTATCCAATGGTTCACCAACACTAGGTGAAATGTCTCGTATGTAACCAAAATACATCCATACATATTTATATACGAGTTTTAATCACGTGCGTTGCACGTGGAGATCGATTCAAATTAAGGAAAAAAAAATACAAATATTGTATATATAACACTTTTATATTAGAGTTCTAATTATAATAGGATTCTATAAGATTTTGAATAGTTAGAATTCTAATATAAAATTATTTAAATATGAAAATCCTAAATTATTGTTATAACCTTAAATAATAATCTATAATGGGGATATATTCGCCAATCCATATTTTGTAAGAAATATCCACACTTTTATATAGGTAATGGATATATAGCAAGAAAGAGTTGTAAAATTATCAAAACATCATACTTACCAAAGACTTGCTGCAAAGAAGGCGCTAATGGGAATAACACACGTTGCATATCTGCAAATACAACAGACATGGTTAAATATAGACACCAAATGAAGAGAAAAAGAATGATGGATGCATCTCTTACATTTCAAAAGTCATCTTCACAGGTGATACAACCTGCAAAAAGGATAGAATTCAAGAATGTATGAAAAAAGGGAATTCGATAAGAGTTCAAAAGATGATCAAGAAACCACTGAAAATATCCAAGAAATTAAAAAAGACTCAAACATCTATTTCTCAAAGAAGAGTAGATATACAAAGTTGTGCTGTCATATAACCGCAACTTCCAACTTCCAACTTCCAACTATGGTACCTTATAAGAATATTAGTAGAAGCAATGGCAGAGGCAGGAATTCATATTTGGGGGACGAATGCACATAATATACATGTGTATATGTTATGTTTTTTTTTGTCAAAATGTGTCTTCAAACATTGGATTACATGACGAGCTTCTTTTATAAATATTATACATCCATTATCAAGAGAAAACGATACAGCAAGACATATTTTAATAAGCATGAGACCCCAAGTACCATGACTAACTGGAGATTTCATAGTGGAAATCCATATACTTGCATAGTGGAAATCCATATTCAAGATATCTTGGAACCATGGACTTGTTTCTATGTGGAAGGCACCAACACCAATGAATAACCATGGATAAGTTAAACTTACAATTTTCATAGTCAATCATTTCACTCGAGAAACTTTGAAGATGTGGAATACATTGTAACAAGTAAGCATGAGTAAGAAACATAATGCTTTCATATAAGTCATGTTGAGCTTTAGCATAACTCGACAAATTTCATTTCTTTCTCATTCCTTCCAGAATGAGGAATATTTTTTATTTTTCCAGTAGGCAAGTAGTAAATTGGAATTTTAGCTATAATAACTTTTTTCCATTTTTTCTTTTACCATTTTTCCAATGTGGGTTTAAAGTATGCCAAGGGTTAAACATGAAGGGCGACTATATATAGAACATGCAACTCTTACTAGTTCTTTTCTAGGTTCATTGGCTAAAGAATCGGTATGTCTGTTTTTCTAAAAGAAAATCAAATTCTGCAACATAAGGAAATATATATCTCTAATAAATGAAATTAGACAATCAACTCAGAGTAGATTTGTTATTTACATTAGATATCAGTTTGTCATCCACGTAAGACAACCCAATAAACAATAAATAAGAACAGCAAAGAATGAAATAATACAAAAGAAGTTCCAATAGGACTTGTACCTTGAAAACACGGATCAGAACGAAGGCCACCATACCCGAAAAGCCCATATGAATCATGGTAAGTGATATTGGCAATGGGAAATTGAAATACTTTGGCGAGAGAACCCACTACAACCAAGAAAGAGTAAGGAATAAACATGAGCTCATGTATATTGTAAAGCAAACATATAATTTATATTATGGAAACTAAAACAAGTAATCAATCATAAACTTTAAGGGTGGCACAATCAATCCAAATGACAGTAATAGCACAATATGCTAATTACGTGTTAAGCTTTCCTCATGCAACGGCAATAAAGAACCTAATATATTTTATAGAAGGCAGGTGTATTTTTGAAATTTTGCAAGGATGGTATTGTAATCTGTTGTGCTATGGTTTTTAAATGGGAATAAGCAAAGCATCAAATAGAAACTCTCAGCTATTGAACTATCTAATTTGACAAGTCCATCAATAAGCTACAGGCTACAACCACATTCAGCAGTAGCAGAAACCGCCATATTATGATACAGGCATACATGTTTGACAAGTATATAAAGAAAAAATATCAAAGATGCAAAACTTTTAGTGTAAGAGACCAATTTCGAAATAGGTGTGCAGATACATAACTACTCTGAGATTCCATTAATTACAAACAAATAGCCCACACATATCTTACAAGACATATCTAATCATCCATATGCTTATCACTTTGACCAAAGATCTATGAAGCATATGTGAGTCGGTCAATAATATCTGTATGCAAACACGGATCCCACACTAGCAAATAGGACAAAAAACAATAGCTTTTAATCCTTTTCTATTTTTTTTTTCTTCAATTTTTATCCATTCCACTTCTGCGGAATATGGAAATCTTCTTACTTCCCTTAGTCAAAAGATCAAGTTGCTTTTTATTCAAATAGTAAACGAACTTTCCACATCCCTTAGTCAAAAGATCAAGTCGCTTTTTATTTATATAGAAAATTAACTTTCCACATTAAACATATCAAAGGTGGGCAGAAAGTCTGACTAACATAAATTCGAGAAGATTGCGTGATATCATAAGGATATAAGCTGTCCATAATTTTATTGAGTATTATGATTGTTTATCCATATCCAAAAAGAAAGATTTCATCTGGTGCATGGCACTAACATGGTAATTGCAAGCACTACAAACTTCAATGACAACTTGCCCAAGTACACCGAAACATAAATGTAATGTTCAAGCAGCTATGCCCGTGACAAAGAACACCAATATCAAAGAATAAGGAAAGGCAAAAAAATAGTCTGTGTCCCCATGTATAGGTATCCAGAAGTACATACCTTGTTATATAGAATAACTCCCGAGGATAGCAATATATATAATAAGAGATACAGGTAGGTCAGTAGAAGTTGTTTGCTGATCATTGTGTCTATTCTGGTCCCTCTAAACAATCATGCCCCAATGTCAGCTCCTCAAATTCGTCACCGCTAAAAGATCCGATTAGTTATTTACAACAATTTAACAGAATCAGATGCTATTGTCTGCTACAGTTTTTATCGTTCATCCCCTTGATATAAAACAAGAATGCCAATTTCTCAGCGGAAAAGCTGTAACTGCAAATCCGACCATCATCAAAACCTGGAAAAGTAAGAGACTGAAGCAGAAAGCTAGTATTATTCACCCATTAGACAAGATTTATAATCAATCTTGACGAAAATATCAAGAATTATACTTAAGTGTGATAACATTACCAACATTATAATCTAAAAACCTACACGAACCAAAACCTAGACTGTAAACAAGCAGACATACACTTGCATTGCAATGAAGCTTCACGAGACAATACGACAAACACGTACAGTGAAAATCAAACAATGTCAGAAGAAGATCGAGTCCGAACCTGAAAACAGCAAAATAGAGCTATAACTTGAACTAGGAATTCGTAAATCGGTGAATGTCGGAGCAATTTCAATTGGGTCTAGGCGATTAATGAGCAAATGGCGGCACAAATTCAATTGGGGATTAGGGAAAACAGTGAACGGCGGTGCAAAATCTTGGCGGTCGAGAAAGCTAACAGTGTCGGCAATGGCGGAATTGAGGATCTGCAAATTGGTGGGATATCTTTGAGGAGAAGTAAAATGTGAAAATGGTGAATGAATCTCAGTGGTAATGAATCAGAGGAAAAGAACCATTTGTAGATCTCAAAGCTACTCTCTAATAATGCTCTGTTAAATTATATTTTTCATTTTCCAATCTTTCAGATTTCTACTACTGTTGTAACTTGTAACTACTAAACACCTATTTTATTTCTTATATTTATATATAAATTTATATATTACAAACTCGATTTCAAAATTAGTATCGTATTGAAGGTTTTTGCCATAGATGAAGGAACATAAAATGTAACATATAATTAATGAAGGAATTTAGAATTTAAAATTGAAAAAAGAATCGGATTAATTTCATAAAATATAGGCGTAATTGTAAAAAATAAATAAAAAAATCACTGTTTTTTATTCATTATTTCAAATTTAACCATATTTGTATTTTTCGACAATTGGAGTCCACGTGTCCCACTAACATGTCACGTAGGATGCTACGTAATTTCGTACAAAAATAAATTTAAAGATCAAATTACAAAATAACTTTTCAACTTTTCAAAAGTTACAATTTAATCCTAATTTTTTATATAATTAGTAAAAAATTCAAATTACAATTTTTTGATATCGATATTTATATAATTTAGAGACCTGACTTTTGACTATCTCTTTGGTCTCATAATATGAGTTATGAGACCAAATGCTGAAGATTTGTGATTCTCTTTTTTCTGTGTTTGATGCATGAAAAGTTTTCTTCATGTTTTTTGCTTTCATAATGTGACAAGAAGTGAGAAAATAAACGAAGTAGCATATATTATTGAAAAAGTAGATAAAAAATTAGATAACGAAATACATAATTGGTGTGCCAAATTCTTAAGTACTGTAATTATTGGCATTGGCCTTACCCATATGGCCATATATGAATACTAATGAGGAATTTATTTGAAAAATAACTTCCATAACTCTTTTGTATTCGTAACAAAAGACATATGTCCTCATAATTTATTTTTCAATATGTATATTATTATAATTGAAGATTTGTTATAGATGATGATAATTGTTATGATATAAAAAGGCCTACCGTGTATAAAAAGTTGATTTTTTAAAATAATAGGATTTTAATATAATTATTTGTAGTTAAAATATAAAAAAGTATGAACTCTAATATTAATACATATTAATATTATGTGTTAAATTGTCACAAATATTAATAAATAGTATAACTTTGTAGCTGTTGAGCTGTGGTTATGCATTTACATGTGTATCTAATTTTTTTGTAACTATTAATATAATACTAATACAAAAGGATTTTGATGCAACTATAAATATAATATTAATATGCTAAAAGATTGGGTTGTATCATCAAACTTAATTTAAAAGAAATGTGATCAATAATCTCATTACTTTTTTTAAAATTAATACTTTATTTTATTCAAAAGTAGACGAGCAATGCTATGCAAAAAAATTCTATTTGACTTTGGTTCTTTCACACATATATAAATTTATATATAAATTATGAAAAATAATTAGGATATCAAAACTTTTTGTTACAAAATATTTTATTTGAAAGAGGATTATTGAACTTTTTCAATTTTTCTTATACTTAATAATTATATATATATATAACAAAATCAACCAAAAGAAAATTTCCTGCCAAAAATCCCAAATTTTACTTTCTATTTTTGATATTTTTTTTTCATTTTTTATTATATTAATCTCACACTTTATAATTAATCGGCTAAAATTAATCTCATATAGTATTATATCATATGTAAACACCAAATGAATATTCTCACGTTATATTTTCATATATACATTGATTGCAATTTTAATAACAAACCAAACCGCAACAAATTAACATAACCTCAAATCAACTGAAAAAGACAACCATCACAAATTGTACAAAACATTTGATATAATTATGTAATTTTTCATTATTTTTTACTAAAAGATGCACAGTGACAATATACACAAAATTATTGTAATGCATGGATGGTGGAGATTTATTTAATTAAGGGACTGGGAAGAGCTAGGTTTTATCACTACCATTCATTTCTATTAAGGATCTGCTAAACTAACCATACACTCTAGAGACTCATTTGTAGAACTGTAAAAGTAATGTGGGTAAGTATTTGAGTTAAAAAAATGTAGTAAATTCATATATACAGTACATCTCCTTGGGCTGGCCTCACCATAAACAAGATGGGCTTGGGCCTAGGCCCACTCTGAGAAAATAAAATTGAACGTCTCTTATAAAAACCGCGATCATAACAATTAAAAAAAGTTAGATAACTCGCCTATAACATTATCAACCAATTACATAATAAAATATTTTATTAGCCCAAAAAACTCGAGTCTTGCAAATCCATAAATAAGGAAAATATCATAATTGCCTTTAATTTGTTCATGCTCGCTTGCCTTTAATTATTGAAAACATCGCTCGTAATTGTAATTTCCCAAAATGAAATCTTATTTTACAAATATCATCATCGAATCTTATGATTTTAAATATATGATTTTAAATATTTGAGATATTTTGGGAGTTATTTTAAAAAATCTAACCATGTTCTTTTCTATTTTAATATTGTAATTAACATGCATGTTGAGTTGTGTTACAATGTGTTATTCCATTTTATTAGTGTATGAGATCATTAATAATAGATAATATCATATACTATTATAAAATGAGACAAGAAAACCTATAAAAGAGATAAACTCTTAACTAGCCAAAAAAAAAAAAAGATTATTTTGAATTTTATTTATTTTTCTAGTTAATTTTGAATAAAGTAGTTCCGTTTTAGAATTTGTATTTTCTTTCTGATTTGTCTATTTCAATTATAAAAAAATAATATATGTATATCAAGGATGAAAATATCCCAAAATATCTTTGATATATCCTAATTTTTTTTATGTGATCGAATGTAAACAAACTGCAACGATATATCTTCGATATTTTCATTTTTTCACTAAAATATCGATATCAGATTTTTTCATTTTTTTATCAGAGTATGGTAAAATATTGATAAATATGATATTGATATCAAATATTTTCATTTTTTTTACAAGTATGATAAAATATTGATAAATATGAGTGAAATATCGAAAATAATAATAAATATAGATAAAATACAGATAAATAACCCGGTTAAAATATAGAAAAATAGTAGTAAATATCGATAGAATATCAAGAAATATTTATACGATATTTCACGATATTTTTGTAAAATTAAAATACCATATTTTTATCGAAATCCAAATTATCATCCTTGATGTATACAATGCAAAGGCTTTCTCAATTTAACTGAAATGAGATTTCTTTACTTTCTAAATTTTTGGGTTAGAGTCGTTAGAGATCTCTATTTCGCCTAATTCTTTCTATTTGATAGATACAATTATTTCTACACATCAAATACATGGATCTTAAATCCATACAATTAGGTTGATCCCATTTGAGAGTACATTTCACTCGTTTCAAGCGTGTTTCACACGCCTACACCCCACGCGCTCAAACCCTAACCCAAACCCTAGCTGTTGTTATATTGACATAACATTTTAATTTAGCGAACTTAATCTTTTAATTCTATCCTTATAACCTCTTACTTATATGCACATAACCTTCAGTGCAAGTAATGAAAAAATTATAAGTTATTCACTGAAAAAGTTATGAAATTTGTACATAAACGTTATACTATTACAACATAAAGATTCGGCTATATTAATTTTTATAGGTAAAAAAAATATAAGGTATTCATTGAAAAAGTTATGAAATCTGTACATAAAGGTTATACTATTACAACATAAATGTTATATTATTACAACATAAATGTTGTGACATAAATAAATAAAAACTAGACATGGATTCGGGTTAAACTGAGCATGGATTCAGGTTAAATCGGACCGAACCCGACCCTTCTGTCCATTTACATGTATCATAACTCATGCACTTGATAAAAAAAAAAAAAAAAAACACTACCCAAAACGAAATGCAAAATAAACCTAACACTAGCCTTCATTTTGAGTAGTGAGGTTTGTCAAAGAATGGTAATGAGAAACAACCTTTGTGAATTGTGAAGCCTTACCTACCGATCACTGCAACAAGTGTTCCGATCTTGTCGAGTGACGATTTGGTTGAAGACGATAACAGCAGCAGTGTTCCCATCAGTGCCGGGATTCCTAGGCTGCGCCACTACTCATCGGTGCCGGGATTTCTAGACGGCGTTGGTTCTCAATTGCTCGTCGCAGTAAAGTTATCGATTCTGCCCGTGGCAGGGAGTTTTCTGCACATTGTGGTCAACCCCGCCACGCCCGGCGCCTAATTTACACCCGAAACAGACCTCCTGCAACTAATTTTTTTATGCACTAATTTGATATTGGAGCTCATATTTTTCCATGCTTCTTTTGTATCTCGGAATTAGTTGAATTTTAGTTTAGTTTTATAACTTATCTCTTGCAGCTTCTCATCAGTGTTTTTAATCTTCTTTAAGTGATTGGGATGGTCAGATTTCATATCTATTGCAAATACGTGTGATACTAACCAAGGTTTCATTGTTGATGACTATTGCTTTTTTGAAGTTAAAATTTCCGTTCAAGTTGTTGTTGGGAATGCACCTAGATTAGAGTGATACATATGGCCATGCTTTCTTTCTTTTTTTAAACTCATTTTGTGAAGAAAATGTTTTTGGAATCTTAATGTTGTTTTATCAGGCTTTTGATCACTTCAACTGAGTACGGTATATTTGATTTTGTGCTTCCTTCCTTTGAAGAAGGCATTTGAGGTGTTATGTAATTTTTTTAGTATAAACTATATGGAGAAGAGGATTTGGTTCATCCGACATGTACACGCCATGGACATCCCGCCCTTCTCTGTTCTATAAATATAATACATATGCATTTATTTTAGACTCTTCAAATTGTGTGCTCATGAAGATAATAAAAGAACTATTTCAGCCAAATTTGTATTCTTGATTTTTCAGTTTATTTTTTTTCAAGTGGATTAAAATTGGTTACCCAAAAATTTTATATGTGACATGAGTCTCAATACCAACAAACAAAAATTACAAACTCCATTTTCACAAATATAAAAATATTATGGCTGCATTTTGCTAGTTTCAACTTAACTTTAATTTTTCTTATCTAATTAACCTCCAAGTATATGCATGCTTGTTATCTTTAAGTATAGTATCTTTGAAATTGATTTGTAATAATATACTAGGGGAAACAATATACATACATAGGTAAGTGAAGTACTTAATCGAGAAATGTGTACAATTAGCGAGTGTATATAATGACATCTGCATTTGCAATTTATTGTCCATTTGTAGCTAGGGATTTTTTTTTTAATTGAGTTTTATTTTTTGTTTTTCTTTTAAGTCCAACTAATGACTGGAAAATGATTTGGCAAATTAGGCAGTAAAATAATAAAAAAAAACTGACACCTAGGAAAAAAAATGGGTCATAAATTGAGTGAAATCATGAAATTGGGGTGTTTGTGTTACACTCATCGAAATTTTAGTCGGAAAACTGAAATTTCGTCCAAAAAAGAACTAAAATTGAACAAAATCTTCTATTACAAAACTCAAATTGATAATTAGATATTAACATAACTAAAATCAAACAGGACCAAAAATAAATTTATCCCAACCCTAAAATATGCACCTGATATTATTAGAAAAAAGAAATGCAAAAGGAGAGGAGATTTTCCATTTAAAACCTCACCTCACCGTCCACACCTGAAATTAACTTCAGGTAGTATTGCCATGGGGAGTTGACGTTCATTACTTTGAGTTAAGCCTTTCAAACTCCAGAGAGACTAATGCATAAAGAAGAGAAAGTTTTTTTTTTTTTAAACATCGATAAAACAGAAAAGAACAAACACATTTCACTATAAAAAATTGTAGTTTTATAGACATATTTTTCTATCGGTATCGTGATTTAGTCGGTAAATTAATTACCGACAGAAATAGTGACAAAAAGAATTCACCATTAATATTCATTAATATAGGTCGAACTCTACATTGTTCATCAATGTTCATTTTATACAGTGTTTGTTTAGGTATGGTCGAAGAGGGTGATTCATGACTATTAATTATTTTATTTTATCTCGTTTATATATAATTGATGGAATTTTAAATGAATATTGCAAGATACAACATTGTTTACAGTGGTCCGTCCCAATTTTTGAGTACTTCAAACAATTAATTCGATTACAAATTATTTCTATAATCGTCTTATTTAAATATTTTTTTAAGGTGTTAGATTAGATTGAAGTTGAAAATGTTAATAATGTAATCAATATTTTTTCTATTATAATATTCAAATAGATAATATAACTTGATTATTTTAATATAATCCAAACAAAGAACAAACAGTGCAACGTACGGGTGAAATATTAGTATAATATATATATACACACTAAAATTTTAGTTGTTAAATTTCACACTAGCTATACGTGTCTTTAAAAAATATTATTTTTCATAAAAAAGACACTTCATATTCTTTTATTCACAATCGAATTTCTCATCTCAAAGAAAAAAAAGATCTTCCATAATAGGGAATGAAATTTTTGTTATGTAATATATTTCTATCTGGTTGTAGTCTTTCGTTGAACTGTATTGTTTGTTATTATTATTTTTTTTAATAAAACACCCATCACGGGTGAGGGATTAAGACACCATCCCCAGTTTGTATATAAAAAAAGAACGAGGGTATACAAATCCAAACAAACTATACTAGGGTCATGAACATAAGGCCAAAATAGGAAATGAGAAAAGACAACAATAAAAGCAAAAGCCAATCAGAATCCCCGGTTTGGAAACCCAAACTATCTGAATCTGAAGTTTGGATACCCAAGCTGGTCCATAAGCACCAAGGAAAGCAAAACACGTGGGGCAGTATGCGAATGGAGGACCTGAAGGTTGTGGGATCGTCTGCCCGCGAGAGCAAGGAAGTCAGCAGGACGATTGCCCTCACGGAAGATGTGAGAGATCTGAGTCTGCATCTGTGATAGGAGGTGTCGAATCTGGATAAAAGAGTGTTGAACCTGCCAAGGACCAAGACGGCCGGAACGGAGAAGAGAAACGACAACCTTGGCATCCAACTCAATATAAAGAGGGGTCTCGAACTGAAGAGCCAGCCTAAGACCATAAAGAAGAGCTTGAATCTCGGCATCGAAGCTAGAAGATGCCTGAAAGGGAGTTTGAAATGCGAGAAGAAAATCACCATGATGATCTCGAAAGATGCCACCTCCACCTGCAGTGCCGGATACACGATCAAAGGACCCGTCTTTATTCAGCTTGATCCAAGGTTCTGGAGGAAGCAACCATCGAACTAGCTGGGGAGCAATTAGACGGGAAACGGGCATCGGTGTCGGCATGAAGTCAACCGTCGGATGTGAGCCTCTCCAGTGAATAGGAAGGAGCTTCCGGGCCGTCACAAGTAAGAAAAGATGATGATTAACTTGCCAAATAATATAAGGGGCGAAAAGGAACACCACGATGCTTATGACCATTCCTCTCCGTCCAAGTAAACCATAAAATCAAGCAAGAAATAATAAAGCAGATATGTGATGTGTGTGCTTGTGGAACTGTATGTCTCCAGAAGCTCAATACTTGTGAGATATTAGTGGTGTCAGGTAGTGTGCAGTGAAACCAAGAGGCAAAAAAGACCCAAACAGATCGCACGGCATCACATAAAAGAAAAAGATGAGGGATAGACTCAGAGAGGGATGAGGAGAGAGGGCAACAATGACATCTCGAAGCAAGATGAACACCGCGGGATTGAAGCTTAGAATCAAGAGGTAACCTATTACGAAGGAGACGCCAGAGAAAGATCGAAATGGTGGGTTTAAGGAGGTTAGATCAGATAACTCCATAAAGGGCCCGAAATGGTCGTCTTGCTCGGACTAGAATTTGTCTTGTTTTATACCTTTACTGGCAAGACATGTTATATAAAATCTAATAATTTTTAATATTAATGATATAATATAATGATATATTATTTAAATATAAAATATATATTAATTTTAATATCTATATTAATAAAGTTATTGATATTTTAATTTTAAAATTATGTTATTTTACCTAATTGTATTTAATAAAATTAAAATTTTTGAATGCAAATAATTTTGAAACTCAATATTTTAAATTTAATATAATTCTATATGCAAAGTAAATAATAAATTATAACTTTTTAAAATAGACATGAATTTCATGTAACATGCATTAAAAATGAAACCTAAATGAAATTATGAATATAATTAATTTATAAATATAACAAAAAAATACTAATAATTAAATGAATAAAATATTCAATAAGTATTTGACCATAATTTTTTGTTCCAATAATTTTTAAGGATTTATTTTTTCATAGATTTACCTTTTGGGATATATGTGATCTTACTATTTAATATTGCATGGTAATAAAATTTTATAAATTTAAACTATTTAACATTATTGTTAGATTTTTGATATAGATTTTAGATTTAAATTTACATATAGATTTTTAAAACAAATTTAAGAGTTTTGGAGCAATTTGTAGATTAATTATATCTTTACTTTTTATTTTCACTATATTTTTTAAAATTACCTACTATTGTTAGTATTTTAATTTTATTTGTTGATTTTTATAAATAAAAATTGACTAATAATATTTTATTATTAGTAAAAAAAACCTATCTGTTAATGTTGTTGTTCTTGTTATAGTTAAACATCAATAATTAATATTTTATATACATATATGTATATGAATATTAAAATTACAAATTTTTTATTTTACATTGTTAGATTTAACCTTATGATTTATCACCTTATTATTATTATTTTTTCCAGATTCGTTATTGAGATTTTATTAGATTTTTTACATTTTTTTCTTTTTTCTT
Source organism: Scutellaria barbata (assembly GCA_028654395.1). Taxonomy (NCBI): domain Eukaryota; kingdom Viridiplantae; phylum Streptophyta; class Magnoliopsida; order Lamiales; family Lamiaceae; genus Scutellaria; species Scutellaria barbata. The sequence goes on from CM053652.1 coordinate 5,787,912, forward strand.
TATATATATTTATGTTCTTTTAAAAATTAATTTGAGATTTGAAAGCTATTTTCTAGATTTGTTTTCTTATCTTTTAAAAATAATTTCAAAGTTTTTTATTTTCTATTTAATTTTTTAAGTATTTTTAGATTTATTATACTTAATTTTCTTTTATATATTGATGTTTAAATAATTTAAAATAACTTTTCTGATTAAAAAAAAATAACTTTCTTATGTTATTAAAATTTATATTTTTTTACATAATTTCAACTGTAATTGTGAATAATTAATTCTTAAAGTAAAACATAAATTAAAATGATTATATGTATATCAAAATTATGAAAATCTTAGTGTCATTTATAATTAAAAAAACCTTTTATGATTCAATAATTTAATATTAGAACTTTTGAAATAGATTATATATAATGATTGTTGTTGAAAATAATTAAAAATTATTATAATTTTTTTCTGCGTAAAAGACTTAGTAAAGAAGGTTAATTTTTTAAATACCCATTGTATCAAGGCTCATTTAAATTTTGCCCAATTAACCTCATAATATATATATATATATATATATATATATATATATATAAAGAGATTTTAAATCTTATATATATTTAAGGCTTATTATATAAAATATGCGTGAAGTTTATTGTGTAAGATATATAATAAAAATATTTTATTCTAATTTTTTCTATTACAAGATAATTTAAGCGGGAAAATGACTGATTATTAATATTTATCAACCTCTTCATTTTATATATTCGATAGATTTCCTGGAGAAGAATTTCTTTTTCTTTGAAGTTGGAAAACTTGTTTAATAAGGAGAAGATCAAGCATTCATGTGGAAGTGAATGCTAACGCTTGAGGGAGAATTATAACACCATCAAATTTGGGAATACTAATTTGCCAATTCCAAAATTGTTAATTGATAACAGATCCTAAATTGATAATAGATAGATAGATATATTTTTGAGAACATGACTAAAAAAATCTCAACATTGTGTTTGGATTTAAAGATTTGAGAAGAGATTAATGTAGTAAATCATTGATCAGTGTTTGAATATATGTAAATTTGAAATTAAACATTTTCATCATAAATTAATTTTTAGTAATATATCCACTTGGATAGGTGGATTTGAGAAAATATTTAAAATTTATGATAGCAAATTTATCGAGTGTTTGGATAAATGTGGATTTGAAATCCATACTTTTATTTTGAACTAATTTTGAAGTTATTTCGATGGAAACTTGAGTGGATTTGAACTCCATTTATTTGAAATCTAAAATTTCAAATCACTCTATTTAAATGGAGCCTAAATGGATTATGAAATCTACCCTAACTTACGACTATATATGAAGGCAAAATTTTAGATGAGACGGGTCAGATTAGGCCAAACATAAGAAATTTATGTATATTAGGTAAACAAATTCTTTATATTAAGCAATACTTTGTATTTATAGTATGCAATACTTTTATTTGTATCAAATAATGCTTATCTGTATATCTGATAATAATTTTGTATTATAAGATATATGACTTGAATTTATCATGTCAAGTCACTCAAAATGCGTTGATACTAGGCCGTCCAGGTGTTTTTCTCTCTCGTGCAACATGTAATATTTTTGTATTATGCAATATTGCATGATATACAAAAGTAATACATAATATATAGAAAAATATTATATAATACCACAAAAAATATTATATAATTTATTATGTCCAATCCGATCTTCCCCGTCTCATGTAATGAGATCCGTGAAATGATCTCATACAAGACCTACTCATATTTGAAACAAGTTTCACATGACAATATTTTGGACATCAATATCCTAACTTATGTTTGTTTTTATATTTAAATTTAAATCACTAAATCCGATCACAATCATTACTACTTATATTACAATTATTTAATCATTAACAAATACATTTTTTTTCATAATAATATATCAAATCAACTCATTTTTTCTAATATTAATTTGATATTTACAATATAATTTCATCCAACAAAATCCTCAAATAACTTACATTTTCACATTTATTACAAAATTCAGAATTTTAACAATAGAATATCTCCAATCATAGTATATCACTTACTTGTCTCTTCCTCAGGGCAAAGGCTACTCTTGTTTACCTATCCATCGTAAATACATTAATATGTGCTCACATTTGATGTGTCAAGAATCCAAAATATCTATTAATTTTATTTTTTATATAACAAAAAAATGAGATTATTACACATAACATATTAAGAGTTGCTCACGGTGGACATTTGAACATTTTCCAGGTAAAGGCTCACCATTTTTAAATTAGAAACACAACTGTTTCTATACACCAGGTGCACGGATCCTAAATCCGTGCAACCGGGTCAACCCCGCCCAAAAATGCTTTTTACGCGCTCCCACGCGCCCAAACCCTAACTCAAATTCTAGTTTTGCTATATATTGGCATAACATTTTAGTTTAGCGAACTTAACCTTTTAGTTTAACGAACTCAACCTTTTAGTTATACGCACATAACCTTTTGAGTAGTGAAAAAAGTATAAGTTATTCACTGAAAAGGTTATGAAATTTGTACATAAAGGTTATAGTATTACAGTATAAAGGTTATATTATTACAATATAAAAGTTTCGGCTATATTGAATTTTTATAGTGAAAAAACTATAAGTTATTTATTGAAAAAGTTATGAAATCTGTACATAAAGATTATATTATTACAATATAAAGGTTTAGGTTATATTGCATGAATTTTTATAGTGAAAAAAGTATAAGTCATTCAGTGAAAAGGTTATGAAATTTGTACATAAAGGTTACACTATTATAACATAAATGTTATATTATTACAACATAAAGGTTATGACATAAATTATAAAAAAAAAAAAAAAGAACGCAGATCCGAGTTAAACCGGACCAATCCGACCCGCGTGCCCAATTGCATGGATCATGACCCATGTGCACACAAACACTACTCAATTATAAAAACCAAATGGTGGGACCCGAATCCAAAACAAAGATGCTAATATCATTGGCCAGCTTTTATTTTCTTTAGATGTTGACATTTGACGACGTCGTATCCAGTCAGGGTTATTAGCAATCAAGGGTAAATATATATTGAACAACCTTCTGTTATCACTTATCTGTATCTAGACACAGATACACGTAGTAAACACACAGTGGGCGTGGAAATGGCGTCGCTGCTCAACAAGCCATTGACTTCTCTATGCACAGTCAATAAGTCCGACATCCGCTCACCGGAATTTTTCGCCGGCCAACGGTGTCGTATCGGAACCTTGAATCCTGCCAACAGTGTTAGAATTGCCGGATGTGGAGTTGTTAGTAGAAGAACTGGAGGTAATGCTAGTGGAATTGTGTGTAAAGCGGTTTCCGTTGAGCCAGAGACGGAGATTGAAGGACTCAACATCGCTGAAGATGTTACTCAGGTCAGAGATTGTAGTTCACTTTCCACTTTTATTCTGATTAAACTATTGTTAATGGTTGTAATTATTCTATGCGTATTATATGCGTGTGGAATTGGCTTCTAATAAAGTATTTTGAGATTGTTATTAGAATGGTAATAGTGAGTTAGAATCATTTACCAGAGCATTTGATTTTAATGGATGGGTTTGTAATGTTGAAAGTGAAAGTATTCCTGGTTCAGATATTCTCAGGTTTAATCTCATGATAGAAAAAGCCAGCTTAGCTCAAAGTTTTTTCAATTTAAATTTCTTAAATTGATATTATTATGATTTTTAAGTGGATATGCATAACTTCTGATAGTGGCACAATAAAACTAGAATACGTGAACATAAGTTCATAAGTGTAATAGCCATATGAGGTAACAATGAAATGAGTTGGATGGAAGCCTATCTTTTACTTCCAATAATTCTTCAGACATTGAATTTTCAGGTTGTGTTTGGATTAAGGAATTTCATTTGAGGGAAAGATTTCAAAAAGGACCATATAGGAATTGATTTTAAAACTATCAAAACTACTCCAACTTTGAAATGAGGGCGATTGATTTCAATTCAATCGACTTCTATGAATTTGTTATTATGAATTTCAAATCCGTCCTACAAATTCTTCAATCCAAACTCAGACAATCAAAGTGTGTATAGCTTTTTTTATGTTAAGAGACAAGATCTTTCACCATTTTCCTTCATTCTTTTTAGTATTTCTGATAAGATTGTTGTGATTTTCTTGGAAATATAAAGTAGTTCAGTACTTACCTGATGCATTCTTTCTTGTACTGCATGTACATTGTTGTCTTCTGAATATTCATTTGAAGGCCAATTTGAATGGTGAGGATTTTTAGATTAATCAGAGACTTGGATAATTGTGACAAGACTTGTAGAAAAGGTTATGTCTCATGTACAATTTTTTGAGGAAAAGTTGTCTTGGATTTACTGTGGCCATTTGATTTATGTGCAGCCATATGATTTTGTGGAAATTTTTCCAGATTTATAGATTAAAATAGCAGATTTGAAACAATCTGATGCTTGTAGGAAAGAGGAGTGGAATTATTTTGTTGCCTCTTAAATGTATGTAGTTGAAATGATTTGAACCTCACGGTTAATGGTTGTTGATACAAGCTTCAAGTTATTGGGTGCATGGATGTGACATGTCATCTTGAGATGCTTAAATGGTTTGAGATATCAAGCATCTTATGCTCCATTTTTCACTGCAGTCTGGGTGCATAATTCTTTTATCACTGCAATTTGCAAGCATTCATATATCTGTTGTTTCAGTTTTCTCAGTCTCTCTTTCTCTGTAACAGCTCATTGGGAAGACTCCTATGGTTTACTTGAATAGCATCGTAAAAGGTTGTGTTGCAAATATAGCCGCAAAGCTTGAAATTATGGAGCCATGTTGCAGTGTGAAAGATAGGTGAGAGCTGTTCTTGTTATCATTTGCAAATTTTATCTCTGTGGCATTACAAAATCAGTTTATGATTTAGCTAAAGTATATTATTTTGCTCTTCTGATTTTTTAGGTGCCAATATTGTAGCCAACATACATTCTTAAATTTATATGTTTAGGGGTTGCTATGTTTGGCTCATTTACTAGAGTATCTTGCTTTCAGGATAGGATACAGTATGATTACTGATGCTGAGCAGAAAGGGCTTATTACTCCGGGGAAGGTAAGCTGATGACTTATAACTTCACATCCTGGTCAAGAGATTAAAAAACATATTATATCCTTGAGCCTTTTCATCTTTTCTAATCTGATTTGGCCATTATGGACTTAATACAGAATTAAGTTCATATAATCATTGTTATGACTGGTGTGCTGCTTCTCTTTCATAAAATGTGATGTTTAATGCCTATGACAAATAGTAGCTTCAGATTTTCTTAAATTGTTTATAATTTTTATTCTTCCTTCTCTTGATATCTTCATCCTTGTTGTGGAAATCTGGCTATTTGTTAGAGTGTATTGGTTGAACCTACAAGTGGGAATACGGGAATTGGTCTTGCATTTATTGCTGCTTCAAAAGGCTACAAGCTCATTTTAACAATGCCTGCATCCATGAGTCTTGAGAGAAGGGTGCTCTTGAAAGCATTTGGAGCTGAACTAGTTTTAACAGATGCAGCTAAAGGCATGAAAGGGGCTGTTCAAAAAGCTGAAGAAATATTAAACAACACCCCAAATGCATACTTGCTTCAACAATTCGATAATCCTGCAAATCCCAAGGTTCTTCTTTTCCCGAACTTGATGTGTTTTTGGTAGATTGTAAATTTTTGAAAGTTCTCTTTTCTTAGATCAATTTGTGCTACATTTTTCAGTCATCACCTCTATAATTTTTTGGTTCAAGATCTACCAAAATATTGTTAGGTAGCTGATGAATTCATGCTTCTACTATGTGATCTTTGGCTTGAACTTTCAAACTTTCATTGTGCCTAATTGTTACTGGAGATAAAATTAATGGAGTCATAGATGAGAATTTCTAATTACAATGACACTTTCTGCAGATTCACTACGAAACCACAGGCCCTGAGATTTGGGAAGACACGAAAGGCAAGGTGGATATACTTGTTGCTGGAATTGGCACTGGTGGAACAATTTCTGGAGTTGGTCGTTATCTCAAACAATATAATCCTAACGTCAAGGTAATATATATTTTCTGATGAATTATATCAATGCATAACTTGGAAGCCACGCATTATCAATTCATTTGTCTTGTTTATATCATGTGTTGTAAAAATCCCTCTGTTTTCTTCTCTTGGATTAGGTTATTGGCGTGGAACCCACTGAAAGCAACATACTATCAGGTGGAAAACCTGGTAAGATGGCAGCCTATCAGGTCTTTCCTATGTTACTTTCCAGATTTTGTGTAGTTCTAGTATTTGCAATTTGAAACTGCAGGCCCTCACAAAATTCAAGGGATTGGAGCAGGTTTCATACCGAAGAATTTAGATCAAGATGTGATGGATGAAGTCATAGAGGTTTGGTCTTTATTCTCTGAGCATACTTTTTTAGTTATTCATTATGTTTTCCTTGATCTATTGAGTACTTGCTCTTCAAATATATCTATTTATCAAAAACAGAAAAGTGTCATTTTGCTTATAAATTTGTACAAAAGCAAAAAGTAACTTTGACTCGAGTCCTCATAACTCATATGTCTTCAGTTGACCCTATTAGTAGAATCACCTCTTGACATGGATTTCATATGCTTTCTACAGTATGGCTAAGCTGGAAGTTGAATATTTTGGATGTTTACTAAATCTGTTTTGTTTCCATCTCATTAATTTTTCTTTTTTCTTTTTCTTTTTCTTTTTTACTTCTGGGCCATTTAGTTATTCAATATAGTAGTTTCCATCCTTTTATTTCCAGCACAATATGGCTGAGCTGGAATGTAAATATCTTGGATGTTTACATCATTGGAACAAAACTAGATCGCTCTTCCTGAATTCATAGTCGGTAGATTTTTTTGCTTGCAGATTTATAGATCTTATATCCTTTATAATACAGAGTAGTCATTTGTCTGTTTTTTGGGTTTAAATAAACCATAATTCAGGTTTTGTTCCTGACTCTTTAATTTTGCAATTTTTTCTTACTGTTTGGCCGTTAAGTTTCCATGCTTTTAGTACTAGCACAATATGGCTGAGCTGGAAGCTGTATATCTTTGACGTTTACTTCATCTGAACAGAACTAGAACACTTTTCCAGCATATAGTTCGTATATATTTTTCCTGCTAACCAGTAGATCGTAGACTCTTTTACTGGGAAACCCTTATACCCTTGTGCAGGAATTCTATATTTACGATGTAGTAGTTTTTTTTTTTTTTCACTCACTTCTGGGCCATATTGTTGTTCAATGTAGTTGAGGCCATTTCCATGCTTTTAATATTCGAATCTATATCGACGTGCAAATTGAACCATTTTCTGTTTACTGAGTGTCTCATTTTCTTCTTAGATATCAAGTGATGAAGCAGTAGAAATGGCAAAGCAATTAGCTCTTCAAGAGGGTCTGCTGGTTAGTGCATCTTTAATCTTCATAGTAGACTATAAATACATGTGGCATCAAACTTATTTGATGTTTGCTTAATCTTAATGCCTTCTAATATAACTCATTTGTCTTTATATTTATTATATCATTCATTTATTTTATTATTTATTTTCAATTGAGCGTTCTTGTACATGTGTTCTTAACTTTCACAAGAACATGTTCAACTTTTTCTTTGTGAACAATTAATGAACATGTTCTTGAGCCATTCGTCAACATATGTGAATATGTTGGATTAATAAATGAATGAACACAAACAACCCTTTTAAAACAAACGAACGAACATGAACGCTCTCATTCTTCAAGCTCAGTTCGTTTACAGATTGAAAGGTTTTCATATTCAAGCAAGCTCATTCATATATCTTTGGAAAAGCTTGTTTCTTATGTCTGTCCACCCTGGAAAGTTTTCCCTTTAATGGTTTACTGGTTGTTATATTGAAGATATTCAATTGTGGTGTTGGGCCAGGTTGTTTTCATTAAACTAAAATTTCAGAAAAAATCACGTCCTTTTCTTCTCATATGTATATGTGCAAATTATCGTTTATGAATTGCTAAGTACGTGTATCTGCTGGATATTTTTTGCCAGGTCGGTATTTCTTCCGGAGCTGCAGCAGCAGCTGCTATTAAGGTTGGAAAGAGACCTGAAAATGCAGGGAAGCTTATAGCGGTATGTTTATTATTTTGTTTCTCTGTGTTATAGATGCCTGTTGACTTTATCTGATCTGAAGTTCGATGCCGAAGTGATTTCTGTACAAGATCTGTTGTTTTTTGCTACCTTTTTTCTAGTGAGATATGTAAGGTTTATTGTTGAGGCATGTCAGTTTTGTTTATCATATCTTGATTTGGGAATTGCAATTGAATGAATAAAAAATGGCATATACTGGTTATCCTTTGTCATTACTAATTAGTTCTTACCAGAAAATGACATATGGAATGCATTCTACGAGTTCCTTGAGATATAATAAATAAAATTACGTCACCTAGAAACTTAATGCTTACAATTACACAATAAGTTTGTGGAGAAAGAATCTACGGTTTCACTCTGTCAAATAGTTTATCTTGCTAAACAATTCTGGGTCCATGTCTGGAGTAAAAATAAAATATGGAACATTTTCCCACACAGCCTTGGATTGTGTGGTTTTTTGTGTTAGTTATTGCTTAGAGTGTAATTACGTGGAGCTTTTTTCGGGTTGGGAGAATCTTATAGTTCTGATCTTATTGCTTGATTATGTTCTCATTTGAATCATGTGTTGTTGTAGGTCGTGTTTCCTAGCTTTGGCGAAAGATACTTATCGACAATTCTTTTCCAATCTATAAGGGAAGAAGCTGAGAAGATGCAACCTGAATAGTGAAGATAACTTATTCCCAATATCTACATTTCTCTGATGAATAATGATTGGTAATGGCACGTAACTTTCAATTTCGCTGGGCGTTTCCTTTCCAGTCACGGCGCACCACAAGTGGTTCAGTTTTTTCTCACACAATCTTGTAGCTCAAGTGCTGAACCTTAGCGCTACATTTCTTTAAGAGTTTTGAGTTCTTGACATCTTGAAAAGGGAGTAATACATTGATCCTTCTTATGTGTTGGATATATATATTACTATTATTATTATACTTAATATTATTTTCTACTCAAACTTAATTATTGTCTGTATTCTTATTTTAAGCAACTTAATATGTGCTCAATTGAACTGAAGCTCATTCACATTTGAAATTTAATCGAGTTTAAATATAATAAAATTGATCAAATTCTGATAATTTTATACAAAATGTATTTGGCTCGACAAGATGAATGTTGCAGCAAGTCAAGTAATCTATATTTATATTTTGGCTTAAATTCATAATATACAAGGTGAGGTTTGAGGAATTGGTTATGGATGAATGACTCCATTCATTACATCTAAATCACTGCAAAGACAAGTACCGACGTACAGTTTTACGAATATTTTTGTTAATAATTCATGTAAAGAAAAAAATTGAAGATGTTAATAATTTTTGCATTATTTTTATAAAAAAACAGTACTAATTCTCCGCACTAAAAAAAGAATATTCTATAATATTCATAAAAACAATAAAAAATAGTTTTTACGTAAGATTTAATTTGCGTTGAATTTAAAGTAAAATTGACAATTGAGATAGTTTAGCGTGAAAAATCTTAAAATCTTAATATACAAATGAATGAACATTCAATAGAAAACAAACTAGTAAATTAATAAATTTAAATATAGATGAGTTATATTATTAGATATTAAACTAGCACTAAATTCTTATTGAAGAATCTATCAACCCAGCTACCAAATTGTGTTGCTCCACACTTATCAATCCCCACCTTCAAAGAGTATATCCAAGTTTTACGTACTACATTATATAATTCAATTGTGATCAAGGTCCTAACCAAAGGTTTGTGGAACTGGATTGACTAGTTGGACCGCATAATTCTAATTCGGCAAAATAATTGAAATAGTTTTATTACAATTTTCTTTTATTGATTTAGTAGAGAAAGTTTATATTGGATTTATTATCTTTTTAACATTTTTTATTTTTTTGCAAAACACATTATGTAATGTTAAGTAAAAAATGTTATCATAAGAAAAAATAAAGAACAAAATTTATTATTATGTTCCCGATCAAATATCCCATCCATTTTTTACTCCTATGTGTATGTACATTTGTACACACCTTAAATTATTGATTCTCATTTGAACATGTGGATTTAACCAAAACTAGTGGTGAACTATTCCATAAAACAAGAAAATCAAAAACAATAAATTAGAGACTTTCCTAAAACAAGAAAATCAAAAAATAGATTACCTTTTGTAAACAAATTTGTTTGCGAGACTTGTGCAAGAGGAAAATCGAAAAATATATTAGTTTCTGTAAACGAATTTGTTTGTATGACTTGTATAAAAGGAAAACTTATAAGGGTTCTCGTATTAAAATTAGAAGGTTTAAGGAAACTGTTGAGGTTTAAGGAAATACGCGGACCGACTTAAAAATATCAAGTTCACAACATCACGTACTGAAATACGGAGCTTGATGAAATACAAATACTAACACTATTTCCAATAGTGCAATGCACTAGTATTAATAAAATAAAAACAGTATTCATTGTCAATAGTATTTAACAAAATTCATTATTGAGTATTTTTTGAATAAATACTGAATCAATCCTCAACAAATTCCTAAAAATAAAAAATATAAAATAACGTATTTCAAATCAATTAAAAATTAATTTACAATAAGAGAAGCAGAATTTGAGACCCATCTTCAAATTCATCACCTAAAAAAACCCCATAAATTAGTCAATAAACTCAGTTCTGTATTTTGCTTTTACCTAGATAACCACAAACAAAAAAACAGGATAAATAATTACAACATCAAACATTTAAATATAATAAAAATCATACACCATATAACCATATATTTCAATTTACTTCTCTAAAATTTATCTTATAGAACATAAAAAATAAAATCAAGCATTATGTGGGCCGGAGCCCATATATTTTATGGGCTGACCCAGTGTAAGCCCATCTAGATCAATAATTTAAGCACAAATTAAAAGAGATTTCGGCTTTTCCACAGTGAGAAAAAGCACAAGCTAGGGTTTCAAAACCAGGTTCAGTGCCCTCTCTCTTTAATCTGATCCATTGAAATGGAACCATTGCACGCTGTCTTCTATTCTATTCATTTACGTTAGATTTGATTTAATGATTTCATGCTCTGTTTTTCTTTGATCATTTTACTTTGATAAATTGAGAAATATTTATGAAAAGAGTAGCCAATTTGCAGAGCAAGAGCGTCGATTTTAATATCAATGACGAATTACTTGCATGAAGGTTGGCGATATCTATAAGCGATTCTCCGTGCCTTTCAAATTTGTATGATTTTGATTACGGCCTCGAACAAGTCGCTACATTTTTTTTTCTTTTTAATCCATTCCTCGTTTTCTCTCTCTTCGTGTGTGTTTGTGTGTACAAGTATTGAAGAAGGATTTCTTTTTACCTCAAATCAAAAAGAGTTTTCTGATGTGAAGAGAATGCATATTTTTGGTTTCATATTTATGCCTTTTGAATCTGTCTTTAGAAATAAATTTTATAGGTGAATCTTTACTATAAGGTAGAGTCGTCAATTCCTGTGAGAGGATAGATGTGTGGAGGAAGTGAAACTCTAAATGAAAATAATGGCATTAATTTTACACCAAGTTAAAATGTTCTTGGGATAAATATTTTCACACCAATTTTTACAGAACAAATGTGAATTAATTTCAGACGAGTGTGTTTATTTTAATGTTAGTTATAGTAAAAAAATACCAAATTAAATTAATTTTGAAGGAATTTAGACCTAATAATTTTCATATGAAAAAGTAGTATCTTTTAAGTAGGAAAAAACCTTTTATGTGGTAATTCTCTCTCTCTCTCTCTCTCTCTATATATATATATATATATATATGCTATAATTTAGTATATGAATGATATTTCCATAGTTTCTGCACTTATTTATTTTAACCCTTTTGATTTCCATACTTGAAAGATGCTAATTCCACTAATTACTTTCCTATGGTTCACACCTGCCCCCTAATGTGGGGTTCTTCCATGCTCTGCCTTGAAAATTAAGATAGTGCTTGTAAAAAATTATGCTTAGAAAAGTTATTTAAGTCTGTGATATTGGAGTGTCTTTTTAAAATTTAGATACAAGGCAAAATTTGGATTACACTATATTTTGTGTGGTTGAAAACTTGTAAATATACAATATTGCCATAAGTAGCTAGAAGAAGCAACCCCCAACTAGCTTTTGAATTTTAAATTTTAGTAGATTAACTTCAAGTAGAATCATTCTTTGAGAACACCATAAAATAATTATTTGATGCCAAAAGATGTGAAAAGCTTTTGCAAACACTCAAAAGAAATGGGTTGCTTGAGGAGACTTGGCTAAACATGTTACTCTACATGTTATGTGGTTTTCACTTATCTATCTTGTCATCTATTTTGCACCCTTGATTGTTAAACCTAATATTAAACCTGTGACTGTTCTCAACCTGCAGATTTACTTGGAACAAGGTTATAAGTGTTTACGCTGAGATGTCTGGGATTTCAGGATACCGTGCTCTTGCACCAAAGACAAAGAATCTGGTTGTTGCAGGGGGCTTGTCCGCATTTGTCTTTGGGGTGTATTTCTACACAATGCGGGCCGTTGGTGGTTCGGATGAACTTCAGGTGGCTATTGACAAATTTGAAGAGCAGAAACATAGTAATGAACCTGAATCAACCTTGGCACCTAAGTCTTAGTTATATTCCACATGAATACAACAGTGTAATTAGCTGGGAGTTGGTATAAAGAAGACATTTACTTGTATTTGCCCCATGATATTCAAATAAAGTAGCAAAAAGTGGTTCTTTTTGTACTGGGCTTGTTTGCTTTGCCTTGTCGTAATATCTATATTGGTATAAATACGATTCTGAATGGTTTATTGAAATAACTATTTGGCTAAAAACCACATACATGTCATGTTCTTTGTATCATTTGGGATGCTGTTGAGCATTGATCAAAATTCTATATAACATAAGAATACAGATGTTTAAGAAATGTTAATCTCATCATAGCTTCACGATCACCAAGGGATGATTTATGTTATGTCTCCATCTATTGAAGATACAAAGAAGATAAAAGGGTACAAAAATTGGCCAAAATTCAATAATTGCATTGTAATATATGTTCTAATCTCTGAGAGATAGATGTGCCTTCAATTTGCCAGCAAGATAAGGGATGGTGTTGATGCCATCGTGAACAGAATGATCAACACACGACTCTAATTCCTTCAAGGCGTTGTTGCTGTTCGACTGGAGCTTGGCTGTCTCGTATCTGTCTTGACAAACGGCCAGAGCCCGGCTCAATTTTTCCTGTATGAATCAATTAGACCAATGAAGAGCTCACTTTGTTGCAGACACTTGAGAATAACTACCACCACAGAATAACCCATCATATTAACATTCACTAGGCCACTACAAGAATAAGAACACAACAACAGCAACAAACAAGATGAACCATGTGGTTAACAGTATAGTCGATCGTTATGATGTTGAAGGCTACATGTTGCAAATATCATACAATATTATTCTACATCTTTTTCAGCTCAAGTTAAAGAAGTGCATGGAAGATATAGTAATGTCTTTTAGGCTACATACCAGTAGGCTGTAACAAAAAGCTCTCTTTCTAACCTAAAACTCATTGATATTGAAAATTATTCACTCTGAACCTTAAGTGATAATCAATCAATTTACAAAGCAAATCTTTATCGAGTCTTACTTTGTTGCAAAGGAAGTTTATTGATTCATTTAAGTTCTTATTTCCATGATAAATTTGATAACTGTTCAGCAGCATAATTTTGTCAAGGATGAAGGGAGCACCGCAAAGTGTATAATCAGTCTTGCTAGGTTGAAGAAGTCGAAGATTCTATTTCTAATTACACCAATACTATGAACAAATCATTAGATTTTCAAATTGGTTCAAAATTCGGCTACATTTCAATTCCGAAACACAGAACCACACTCAAATCAAATTCATAAAAAGAAGAAACATTAACCTGGAACTTAGCCATCTCGTTTTCAACAAGATTCTGAGCCTGAAGCACAGGCACGCTGCAATGCTCCACACAGTTGCCTATCTCGTCCTGCTTTCTACTCCGATCGAAACACTCGTATGCACACTTGAAATACGCTTGCTACAAGATAAAAAAAAATAAAAATCAACAACATAAATAATCAGAAAAGCACACACAAGCAGAAGGATTGGAAACCTGGAGGGTAAAATTGATGTGGTCTTGAACGGCGGCGAGATGCGACTGGGCGGCGGTGTTGACCTCATTCAGTTTCTGTCTCAACCTCTCATTCACCAATCTCTCCTCCGCTGCTGCGATGTGATCCATATTTGAATTTATCTGCTCTAATTTGGGGATTCGTATTGGGGTTTAAGCTCTGAAAGACTCAGCCTTCTCTCTCTGTTTGCTTGGGGAAGGGTTTGGAGGGTAAAATAGGTGATTTACTTTTCTGTACGTATGTTCCATCTTGGGCTCAAATTACCTTATTGGGCCATAATTGTATGTTAAGATTGTTCTTTGTTGGGCCAGACTACTGGGGGCAATCTGGTCAATTCGAATCCTAGGGTTTGAAAGTCGCCCTAATTCATTTCCTATAAATAGCCTCCCTTAATCTTCTTTTCAACTCATTGCACGCTCTCTTCTCAATCTGTTCTTCCTTTTCTCTTCAATTAGTTATTGTTGGATTCGAATTAATGATTTTTCTATCTCCTTTTTTCTTCAATCGTTTTATTTTGATAATCTGAGTGATATTAATGAAAAGAGTAGCCAATTTGCAGAGCAAGATCGTCGGTTTTAATATCAGTGACGAATTACTTGCATTGAAGGTTGGCGATAACTATAAGCGATTCTCCGTGCCTTTCAAATTTGTGTGCTTTTGATTACGGCCTCGAACAAGTCGCTACATTTTTCTACTTTTTTGATCCATTCTTTGGATTTTTCTCTCTGATTTTGTGTGTATTTACACATATTTGCAAAAACCTGCGTCTAAAGTATCAATGAATGCTTCTTTTGCTGTTCTCAATTCAAAAAGAGTTTTCAGATCTTATTGATTCATGATTTCTCTATCTTTGACAGACTTCTCAGATAGGAAGGGAAATCGTTTAGTTTTTATTAGAGCATTTACAATGCAAAAAAAAAAAAAAGTGGGTTATAGTTCATTCTCTATCCTCCACCTACCCCTTCACATCACCATTCCATTAACTATAACTCACATTTTTTAATTCCTTTAATCATATCTAAAAAATGAGTTATAGTTAACTTTCTCTCCTTCACCTAACATTTAATTTTCACCTAACATTTAATTTGAGATTTTTTATCATCTAAAATAATTTTATATTTATGATAATATAAATCAAATAAATATCAAAATTTTAAAATATAGTTGTGTAAAATTATTATTATAAATGAAAATGTAATATGAATAAATGAAAATGTTTTTGATATATTTATAGAAAAAAATGGAGTCGTTTATTAACAGCCATAAACAACTCTATTTTGATAACGGTCATAAATGACTATTTTGGCAACGGTCATAAACGACTCTATTTTAATTTAAAAATATTTATCAGCTAAATTAATTTTATAAAATTAAGAAAAAAAAATATTGCACATGGGTTCTGCTACTAATTAATTATAAAATAATTTAGAAAAAAAATTAAGTATAAAATACAAAAAACAATTAATAATAATTAAGAACAAGAAATTAAAACAATTAATAATAATTGAAAAAAAAAAAAAAATAAAGGCTCAAAATATGGGTTCAACATGTTGAACCTAAGTGTCAAATCAGAGTTCATAATTCACTTTTTTTTCTTCTACAATGCATCTTGAGTTATAATTCACTAATTATAACCCAATTAAATTGTGCATTGTAAATGCTCTTAGATGATTGAGAGAAAAGAAATGATAAATGATTATGAATTTTGAAAAAAAATATTTAACTAATAATGTATGTGTTATGTAAGTAGTGGACTTAATAATCTATGCTCAAAAAGGATTTAAAGTTATTGCTTTAGATTAGAAATGTTCAAAATGATATTTAAATGTAGTATACTATAATTTTCAATTAGAAATGTCATATGAAACATAATTCGCAGTTTATCATTATTAAGAATGCAACAATGGCATTACAGATTTTAAATCTACACAATTTAAAATACATTCAAATTCCACTTAAATTATTTTATAAAGAAAGTGCTGAGTATTTCAAGTTAGTTTTAGTTTAATTAAATTGAGAGATGGTTGAAAATATCAAATGAGGAAAATTTGAAGAAATGGTTAAATAATTACGCAAGATGCGGTGGAGAGTTGCCAAAAAGAAATAAAGTAACAGCCAATTAGATGTCTTACGTTTTGTGGCCCAAATAAGTGGAGCCCGTTTTTAAGGGCCACTATTTTTAGAGTGCAACCCAATCTTGTTGTAGGATTAATACATTGGGCCCGATCTCAAATTATTCTAGATTTTATCCCCTAAAATATTTTCAAGATTTTATTGTTATTGTATTTATATTGAAAAAATGGTGATCTGTAGTGTTTAAATGATGCTATAACCTAAAGAATTTTAAAATTTCATTATTATTGTATATTTTATTGTTATAATATTGATATGTATGGTTTAATGTTTGATGAGAAATTTGTCTTTTTATATTACCCACATTTTAATATATATTGCTTTGAATAAGCGATCAATTTCAATCTGTATGCCAATCTAAGAAGAGCTTTTTTTTTTTAAGTGATATTTGGTAAGTATATGGTCTAAATATTATATATGTAATTGTTATTTTATATTTTAATTATATATACTATAATGTTAACATTAATTCTAGTAAAATCACATTAATTACCCAAAGCCAACCTAGGCCAAAAGCCACGCCGGCCGTTACAAGTCGTCGGGCTAAAAGCAAGCAACCTGCAGCTATGAGTGAAATGTGGCCATTGACCATGCTTATTATCTCGCCTTCTAAAACCCCGAGTACGGCATTAGCAATTGAAGAGCTTAGGCCCCCCATCGTAACTACCTGACTCTCCTCCTTGGTTCGCAATTACTACCACAAGAAAGCCGACACCTACTCTCGAACCATCACACGGATCCCGACCCAACTACCCATGATATGATAAGAACAGAATGGAAGGGCAAAAAAAACGATTCTATGCGCAGACGTGAAAGCTCTATTCTTACCAATAATAGAAGCATTCTATGTAAAATATACACATATCTCTCAATATATTTATCTATATTTAGTTATCTTGTATTCTTGGTCAATATCGTTGATTAGCATATTTCTTTGCTTATTCTAGCTTAATTCTAGCCTACCTTATATAGGCCTACGTTGTATATATATGGGGTCGATTCCCTTCATACGAGAAATAGAAAATTACACAACAATAATTCTTCTTCTCTGTTGCATTTGTTCTTCTTCTCTGTGTCGATTTTATCATGGTACCAGAGCAGACAAGATCCTAAAATTCGAAAGCTTCCGCACAAATTTTTTCTTGTTCTTCTTTTGGGGTTTTCATCAATGGCGAAAACTGGCGACGGTAGTAAATCTGGAACCGGAACCATTGACGCTATGTCCCCTTATTACATTTGTTCATCTGACAACCCGGGTCAGATTTTTGTTACTGAAGTTCTACGTGATGGAAACTACGGAGATTGGTCGGAGGAGATGAGCAATTGTCTCTTCGCAAAAAATAAGTTTGGCTTCATCGATGGATCAATACCTATTCCAGATGAGGGTTCATCAGAATTTTCCTTGTGGAAACGTTGTAATGCCATGGTCAAAGGGTGGTTGCAGGTGGCCATGGACAGAGAAATTCGTAACAGTGTGAAGCATGCAAAAACCGCACGTGAAATCTGGAACGATCTCGAGGAAAGGTTCGGGAAGGAGAGTGCACCAAAGGCATATGAACTGAAGAGAAATCTCACTCTTACACGTCAAGACAAGATGTCTGTCTCGGCATATTACACTAAGATAAAAGGAATCTGGGATGAGATTGAATCTGTCTCTACGATCCCACAATGTACATGTGGAAAGTGCACATGTGGTGTATCCAAACAATTCGTGGAGATGCGTGAGAAAGAGCGAATCTATGAATTTCTCATGGGTTTGGATGATGTTTTCAACACCATCAAAACCCAAATTCTGAGTACAAAGCCCATGCCAAGTCTGGGAATGGTGTATCATTTGGTGGCAGAGGACGAACAACAACGATTGATCTCGGCTTCTCGCAAACCCATTGTGGATGGAGCTGCTTTTCAGGTACAGCGACAGGGCAATAGAGACCGTCGGGATGGTAATCGAGACAACAATAATAGTCCTCTACGTTGTTCGCACTGTGGGCGTCTTTGGCATACAGTTGAAAACTGTTATGAGATAATTGGATATCCCGATTCAAAGAAGGGAAGTAAGAGTGGAAAATCAAAGGAGGGTAGCAAGAATGATGAGAAACGTCCTATGTACAAGGCTGCACATGTGGATGCGGGATCTAAACAAGACTCGAACCCGCTACCAGGCTTTACTATGGAGCAGATAATGCAACTAAAGGAGCTTCTCAACAGTAAAACAGATACTGCAAACACCGAACCTACTCCATTTGTGAACATGGCTGGTAAGATCAACTTTAATAAGCCATGGGTGATAGATTCCGGAGCCACGGAACACATCACTCATGACAAAAATATCATTAAGTCTTGGACTAATGCAGACATCGGGATCCCTGTTAAAATTCCTAATGGGGACAAAATACCGGTTCAATGCATCGGGGATGTTGACTTACCGAATGGTTTGAGTATTGAGCGTGTTTTACATGTGCCCGATTTCCAGTGCAATTTACTCTCAGTTAGTCGGCTTACTAAGGATTTCAACTGTGTTCTGACTTTCTTTCCCGACTTTTGTACCATGCAGGACTTAGCTTCGAGGAACCTGATTGGGATGGGTAGGCAATGCGATGGTCTATATATTCTGGAGCCGGTTGCAAATGATCGCAGAGCTTTATCGGTATCAATGGATCCCGAAATATGGCATCGAAGATTGGGTCACGCCTCTAGAGTAAAACTTCAGAATATTTGTTCTTCTAATAAAGTCATGGGTGATTTTTGTGATTCCTGTATGAGAGCAAAACAAACTAGAATTCCGTTTTCCTTAAGTTCTATTCAGTCAAACAATTGTTTTGATTTAATTCATTGTGATATCTGGGGTGGCTATAAAACTGCATCTTTTACAGGGGCACATTATTTTCTCTCTATTGTTGATGATTACAGCCGAGGGGTTTGGGTTTATTTGATGAGATATAAATCTGAGGTGAGTCAATATCTTCAATTGTTTTGTAATATGGTGAGAACACAATTTGGGAAGGTAGTGAAGCGAGTCAGGGCTGATAGTGGAGGTGAATTTCAGTCGCGTGATATGTTGAATTATTATACTGAGCATGGGATTGTACTCGAAACTTCATGCGTTCATACACCTCAACAAAATGGGGTTGTAGAACGTAAACATAGACACATTCTAGAAGTTGCTCGAGCTTTACGTTTTCAAGCTACATTACCTGTTGACTTTTGGGGTGAATGTGTATTGACTGCCGTTTATATAATAAATAGGCTGCCTTCAAAACTCCTTCAAAATCGTACCCCGTATGAAATTTTGTTAGGAAGGAAACCCATTTATGAACATCTGCGAGTCTTTGGTTGTCTTGTTTATGCCAAAGACACTAGGAAAGGGGGAGATAAGTTTGATGAAAGGGGGAGGAAATGTATTTTTGTGGGTTATCCACATGGACAAAAGGGTTACAAAGTTTTTGATATGATTAGTGGGAAGATCTATACTTCACGTGATGTGAAGTTCTTTGAACATATGTTTCCTTATGGTTCTCATTTGGATAAAATTCGAGATCAAAGAAATAAGGAGTGGGACACTTCAGTTGATTATCCTGAGCCTCTCGTTGACACACATGAAAATATGAGTGAGAATAATGTGGATGGTACTGATGTTGGTTTGAACAATCAAACAAAGGAGATTCCAGCCGATGCAATGAGGCATCATAGTTCAGAAAATATTGGACAAGTTTATACACAGAATACTCGACGAAGTGAAAGGGTTAGACGACACCCGAGACATCTTCAAGAGTATGAAGTCGAGTTGCCACAGTCTATAGACCATACGCAACCCACGTCCAATTCGGGAACCTCGACGGTACATCCTTTAATCAATTATGTTTCCTATAATAATTTCTCTTATGCTCACAAATGTTACTTGGCGGCCATCACTTCGCATGATGAGCCAAAGTATTTCTCTCAAGCAGTTAAGAATCCTCAGTGGCGGGATGCAATGAAAAGAGAAATTGAAGCATTAGAGGCGAATGAGACATGGGACTTGGTGCAATTACCTCCTGGTACTCGTGCGATTGATTCAAAATGGGTGTACAAAATCAAATACAAGCCAAATGGGGAAGTCGAACGTTACAAGGCACGACTCGTCGCTAAAGGCTTTACACAAATTGAGGGCATAGATTTTCACGAGACCTTTGCCCCGGTTGCCAAGCTTGTTACTGTACGAAGCATTTTGGCCGTGGCAGCCAAACGCAGTTGGGCAATACATCAATTGGATGTTAACAACGCGTTTCTTCATGGAGACCTTGTTGAGAATGTATACATGAAGATTCCTCAAGGATTTGCCAAAGATGGAGACACACGTGTATGCAAATTACGAAAATCTCTTTATGGCTTGCGACAAGCTTCAAGAAATTGGTATCATAAATTCACACAGGCCATCATTGATGTCGGTTTCAGACAGTCCCGAGCAGATCATTCCCTTTTTATTTTCAAGCGTGGCAGAATTTACGTTGCAGCTTTGATATATGTGGATGATGTCATACTTGCAGGTAATGATGTTGAGAAGATACAAGAGATAAAAATGTATCTTGATCAGAAGTTCAGCATAAAAGACTTGGGTTCTTTGAAGTATTTTTTGGGAATTGAAGTGGCCCGATCTACCGAAGGAATTATATTAAGCCAGCGCAAATACACTCTTGACATCCTGAAAGATTGTGGTTTGCAAGGTTGTCGTCCCAGTACCTTTCCCATGGAACAAAGTGTTCGTTATAGCCTTGATGATGATAGTCCCATGGTGGATGCGTTACAATATCGTCGTTTGATTGGACGTCTCCTTTATCTAACAGTGACTAGACCCGACATTCAATATGCGACTAGCATCCTAAGTCAATTCATCTCTTCACCTCATCAATCTCACATGGATGCCGTAACACGGATTTTACGTTATCTAAAAACCACACCTGGCCAAGGAATCTTGCTTCCGGCAGATGGAGATTTATTGCTCGAAGCATATTGTGATTCGGATTGGGGTGGATGTCCTATGACTCGTCGTTCTAGCACAGGTTACTTTATCTCTCTTGGTGGTGCACCTGTATCTTGGCGCACCAAGAAACAAACAGTGGTTTCTCGTTCGTCGGCCGAAGCTGAGTATCGTGCAATGGCAACTACAGTTTGTGAAGTTTTATGGCTCCGTTGGTTGATGATTGATCTTGGGGCACCTCAAACAGGTCCAACGTCACTTTTTTGTGACAATCAAGCAGCTAGACACATTGCCAACAATCCAGTCTTTCATGAACGAACAAAACACGTGGAAATGGATTGTTATTTTGTCCGTGAACGGGTCGAAGCAGGGGACATTGAGCCTAAGAAGATTTCCACCGCCGATCAAATTGCAGACGTTTTTACAAAGGCTCTTGGAGCAGACAGATTTCGCTATCTCATTGGCAAGTTGGGCGTTCGAGACCTTCATCTTCCAACTTGAGGGGGAGTGTAAAATATACACATATCTCTCAATATATTTATCTATATTTAGTTATCTTGTATTCTTGGTCAATATCGTTGATTAGCATATTTCTTTGCTTATTCTAGCTTAATTCTAGCCTACCTTATATAGGCCTACGTTGTATATATATGGGGTCGATTCCCTTCATACGAGAAATAGAAAATTACACAACAATAATTCTTCTTCTCTGTTGCATTTGTTCTTCTTCTCTGTGTCGATTTTATCATTCTAGCCTATTTTTTTTATAGAGGAACAATTCCCTCGTCTGAGAACGGCCATTTATTCTTGTACTATTCCTCCCCCACTAAAAAGAGCGATTGATAATCTCGAGAACCTACGGGGCTGCCTCCGATCCTTGCTAAGTAGAAGACGTGGTACTGGATTGGCGGTACTGGTGGTTTCCTTTGCTTCCGAAGCCTCAGTAGCCTTTCTTTGCAGTCTCAGTAGCCTTAGCTCGAGCTCTTGTCTACTTTGTGATGGGAAAAATGTATTAAATTAGAAATGATGTGGTTCCGCTGCGCGCGGCTTCCCTTTCATTACTTCTCTTCTTTCATGATGAAGAAACGTTGGCCCGGGGAACTTAGGCCAAGCTAGGGCTCACAGAACAAGCAACGGATGAAGCGTTAGCTCCCGATCGTGAGACCTATGTAGAGTCAGAGTCATCAGGAAGACTCGGGATGCTCTTCCCCCCTCAATCTGAACCTCCTGAAGAGGCTGTAAAATGTTCTTTTTTTTTAAAGCCGATTTCACCCTCTTTGCTTGGGGAAAGGCTCTCAGTTCTCCCAACTAAGAGTAGACGACAAGAATGTGATGGTTTCGCGCTTCCGATATGGTTTAGTAATTTCTCACTTCTTCTCGTATGATGTAACTTGACGCTTTGAGGCATCCCTCAAGACTCTTCCTTCCTTTAATGGCTGATGATGGGGAAGAGTCTTCTCCCACCCGAAGCTAGCCAGGAAGAAAGAGAGAAGGGAAGACATTAGCGACTGAGGGAAAGGACTCAAAGAGAGAGAAGGGAAAGCAAGTTTCGAAGGGGAAAGACAAAGTCGTCTGAAGAATCTCAGCTCCGATCATGGTGGGTGACTGCGGGAGGAAGAATAAAGAAAGTCAAGTAGCACATCACGGAACAAGAAAGAGAGGAACACGCCGCGTTTTACTGGGAAGGATCGAACCATGGGAACGAATCTACAGGGCCTCCTTCCTTCTCGTCAGAGTGTCTCTGTCCGATTCCCCCTTGTGCTGTACCTGCATTTGAACATCACGAATGGACTACTTCAACAGAAAGTGAATCCTATTAGGGCCAACTCGACTGCCTAACCACTAGGGAATCGAACTTCTTGCTAATCGTCGCCTAAGCTCTTTCTCTTTGAAAAGGAGCTTTTCTGAAGTGGAGCGGGCTAGGTCGACATTGGATTTAGCCTCCTTGACCCATTGAATAGTTCCATTTCGAACGAGAACCTAGCCGCGCGGGTGATTCTGAATGGTTTCAACGATGGCAGCTGCGGAATCTGCTATTGGTAGTCAAGGAGAAGAAGTAAAGGAAAGTTTCAAAGTGGAATTTCCTCTCCGGTTTGTCGTTCAGCTTTTGGCTCTTACTCTAAAAGTAAGTAAGCCACACATTCCATCATCCAACTGATGAACTTGTTCGGGAAGCAAGACTAGTTGCGCTAGCAAGGCATAATGCTGTCTTCGTCTAGCAAAGGCTATGTCTTGCCACATGTACAACTCCCGAGAAGTGGATTTTCCAAAGGGCTGAGACGCTTCAGGCGAGGCATCCCAATCCGTATCAGAAAGAAGGGCTTTAGCCCGACAATGAGATTAAAAGGACTGACTAAACCTCCAAACGAATCCATTTCGACCAAATCCATTCACCCCAGTTGACGCGTGGAAATGAAGGCCGCAACTTCTCATAAGCAAGGCGAGAGTGAACCGATCTCTGGCAAAATGCAATTCGCCGAGTTCAATCCAAGGTGCATATCTTCGCTAGGTGTTTATGGAATTATTATAGCAGGTCGGCTTTCATGCGCTATAGAAAAACTCTATCTCTTACCTTTCTTAGAAGAAGAGGATTGTATTGTTACGTTACTTGTAAGATTGGCCATTGGGTGCCATATACTTGGAATTCTTCCATTATTTTATTAAGTTTAAAACTTCTTATGTAAAATTAATTGGCAGATCTAATTACGTATGTTTGAAGGTTTGATCCATATTCATATTTTACAATTAACATATAAATTTATAAACAATTAACATATAAATTTATAAAAATAATTTATTTTCGTAAGTAATGAAAATTCATCTCACGATAATTATTTGTCACGATAACTATTTGTGAGGGTGTTTCTATAAATTTTTGTGAAACTTTAAATTATAATTTTTTGTTGAGCAAATCCAATAAATTTCATTACAAGCTCAACTCTCTAAGATTTATACATTACTTAATGATGCTTAATACCTAATCTAAAGATATGCTAGTAAATGGTTTGTTCAAACCTATCCCTTATTAATATTTAGAGGGTTGATCTAAAATGTTCTTTAAAGTCTAAACTACTAATTTCATAGCTTCTATGCAAGTATATATTTGAAACTTGATAAATTAATATTCGATTAATTAATAAATTCTTTAAGAAAATATTTTTGGTCGTTCCCAACTTGAGGATAGAGTGCTAAATTAATAATTCGCTAAAATTATAAAATAATACATTTTTGATAATTTCTATAAACCCCATATAAAATATAAATTAATAATTCCTTATATACTACATATTTATAAAGGTTTTTTAAAAATGACTCAATTGCCTTTTATTGTTTTTGAAATCAATTTCATCTTGAATCTCGTCTCTAATTTTCCTTATTATTGTAAGAACTTTTGGTGTTGATTTCTCATAACTCAACAAGAAACTATTCAATGTGATTGTCGCTTTAATAGCCTCATTTCGTGAAGGGGCTCCATGGTTGTGCTTGCATAATGCTCTTCGAATCTCGTCGGTCATTATTGTTTTTTTTACACCTTTAAGATGGAAAACCGTGTTGTGTATATGATTTGTTTGTGTTAGCATGTTTTGATTTTGTATTTATATAGAAAATATTTTTTAATGTTCATAAAGTGATATATTGAACATAAGAAACATAATAAGGTGGGAGATTGAAGGTTCTTTCAAATTGGGCCCTTCATTTGATATAAGTTGTTGAGAAATATAAGGAATCCACGTATTTTAGAAAGTTCAAAATCCTACCTATAAATTTATAAAATCATTTCACTTGAAGATTTAATATATTGATAGCCGCAAAAAAAGAGAGAAACAAGAAATTAAAAAGAAACATTCTACGTAGCACAAGTTCTTGAGATATTATAGAATTCTACGTAGCACAAATTCTACGTAGAATGTTTCTTTCTAATTTCTTGTTTCTTTTTTTTTTTTACGGATATCAATATATTAAATCTTCAAGTGAAATGATTTTATAAATCTATAGGTAGGATTTTGAACTTCCTAAAATACGTGGATTCCTTATATTTCTCAACAACTTATATCAAATGAAGGGCCCAATTTGAAAGAACCTTCAATCTCCCACCTTCTTATATTTCTTATGTTCAATGTATCACTTTATGGACATTATAAAGTATTTTCTATATAAATACTTAATTCTAAGCTACGTAGAATGTGTAGATTTGATAAATTCTAAGCTATCAATTAATTATTTTATAGATTTTATTGAGAAAGCTTATAACGCAATTAAAAGGCTTGAGATATTATAAGCTTTGAGAATCTCAGGTAAGTACATCTTTCACCTGTAGTATGAGTGGTTTTGTTTTATTTGTTTAATGTTGATGCAAAATTACATGAATGCTTATTTACATTTTCTGTGGGCATGCTTTAATGAGTTGCTAAATTATGTGTCTTGTAAGTTTTATTTATACTTCTTTATGAATATAAAGTGATTAATTGTTAAGTGATGTAATTTCGTGTGTTTGATCAAGTACAAGATACTAATTATTCTTATTATGTAAAGTGAGAAAATCATTTTGAGATAGTGTGTGTGTATATATATATATATAGTTTTATATATTTTCAGAGACTGGTATCGGGCTCTCAAATCGCCCACTAGAAGAAGTTAAGAGTTTCTAGACCACCCCATCAGTATTTAGTTGCTCCATTTGAATTTCAGTGGCTAGCTACCCTAGATTCCATTCTATGGAGTTGCTTGCATTGGTACCATGTTCGGGCTCATGATATAGTATACATACATATAATATTTTATTAGTTGATGTCTTGTATTTTTCAAAAGTTACAAAGAAAAAAGTTTTGTGAGATTAGATGATGTACTTGCTAAATTTTTGCTTATATTATTTACCTCATACTGTAGATAAAGGTAAATGTAAGATATGATGCAAGGGGTAGCAACATTGAAGCGTGATTGGTGGTGACGGCCTCGAAATTGATTTTAAGATTATTTTATTTTTCTTAACTATTTATGCTAAGAAGGCTTATGTTTCTGATTTCGTTTGGCTAAGATTTTATTCAAATGATTTAATTCCTTTTGAGATGTTTTAAACCATTTTAAAACTCTAACATGTTTCTTAATGAAGTTTATTTCCGTTGCTCTTCTTTCTAACAAATAAAAAGGAATCCTAACAAAGATTTTTATAAGTTTAGAAAGTTATGTTGATTAGTAAAGTAACTACTTTAAAAAAAAGGATGTTACACAAATCTAACATACTTATTAATTTTAAATCTTAATATTTAAAGGGATGATATCTTGTGGATAACGTAGGGAGGTAGGGTAATTTTAATTTTAATTTTAAATCTTAATCCAACAAATCCAACATATTAAGACACATGCATATTTTGTTAAAAATGAAGGATTGTGATAAAATTGTTAAAAACTAAACAAATGCATATTTGATCATTTTGAAGGATGAGTATCATAAAATGCAAATAAAAATTGACCAAAAAGTAGTAAAATATAAATAAGAAATTTTTTGTATTTCATTTCACAAATGAAGAGCATAGAAGATCACATATTTCCAAAATCCCAGTTGCAAAATGGCAACACAAATGCAGAAAAATGTTATTCTATGGAGGCAAACACACACCAAACAGAATTGCCTTTCAACACTCACCAATATATCGATAGACCAAAACCATTATCAGACCGTACAACATAATTATGAAGATCCAACGACACGAACCCTTATCTAGAGTTGCACCTAACACACGAATAACAAATTAGAACAACGAACAGAGCTCGTGATAAACCTAGAGTTGCACCTGTACGAATGTCAGCGTAGTCTTTAGCCGTATAGACTCCGATCCGTTGAGCAGTAATGATCGAATAGGTTGTTGTCACTGCCATCGTACATCAAGTGGGCTGGCATGGTGATCTTCTTCCTCATCATATCAGCAAAAGATCGTACGGTTTCATCAGGGTAGCTTCTCAACAATCTTGGTGTATGCAGCTTCGTGACGCTTCTCGTCAGATGCAATCAATCCGCAGATTTGCGCGAGCTTCATGTCTCCATGCTCCCTTGCGTGCCTGGCAGTGTTTCCATGGGAGATGTAAGTAGCCCTTTCTTGGAAGGATGTGTAGATGAATCCCCGATATGGATTATTTTCTGTTCCTGGATCCTGAAAAAGATTCGACTTCACTTCACAATGTTGTGGATAATCAATGGAATTCAAACGGGGATTACAAATTTAGGATATTATATTCAAGTCATTCATCAATGGAGGATATAACTTTCTAACTTTTCAATCCCATGAGATTTGAGTTTTTGCTCAAGTGATTTGGCCTGAAATTAATGATTTCGGGTTTTTTGTTTTAAAATCATCAAAATTGAAAAGTTAGTGTCCTTCGTGGTGAATAACTTGAAGATAAGTGTCCTAAATTTGCAATTTCTATTCAAACGCTATGAATTTAAAATTTGATGCATTTAATATGCAAAATGGAACTTTTCGAAGTTTATACAAAAAAATATGTCAAATCACGTGTAGTTTAGATGAGAAACGTATTTACGATGATATAAAGAAACCATCCAAGACTCACCATTCCTGATCCAATCAGATACTGAATAGTCTTCTCAATGTCTCATATCGACTCGTCCACATAGGTAGAGATACTTATTTGGAAGATCACCATGTCTGTTTTCCTCAGCAGTCCATGCTCGATTCCAAATCGCCCAAGAAGTCGGGCTCGCCCCTGTTTCATCTCGCACGCCCTCTAACGTATTCAACATCGTTTGGTAAGTTGGAAGGGCTTCTTCGGTGATCATATCGCCAACGACACAAACAAAGTAATCATCGGGAATCTCTCTGGCTCTTTTCCTCAATTCCTCGACCTGATCATGGAACTCATCAGAACTGGGATCAGGTAGGAAATCCTGAGGTTGCCAGCTATTCTCGACAGGCTTAAGGTAGATCAGGATATTATTCACCGCCCAATCTTCTAGAGCTTTGAAGATCTCGATTTTTTGTGGTAGCATAGAGTGTTTCTTTTGAACATGAACCTTGAGCTGAGGAATAAAATGCTTCTTCAGTGTCTCAACATGACTGCAAAACAGTTGTGATGCACATAGAGACCATTGTTATTTACCAAAATTAATGGATTGTTTTGTCTCAGAGTTATCAAAGGGCATAAAATAAACACTAAATATCAAGAATTACTAATGGTTCAGAAGAATGCAAGACTTTTCTATGGTGTTGTTTAAAACACTCATTTGATGTTAATTATTAATGAAGGATACAAGATGTGGTAAGAGAGCTGATTTTAGTTTGAGAACTCAAACAAGAAGTTTAAGATGCTTAGACTCTTATGGTGTTTGGATTGAACTTGGCCCATCTGAATTGGATGGTTCAGTCCCGTCCATGTTGGACAAAGATTATTAAAATTCATTCTATTCTATTTTTTTCACCTTTTCTACAATTCAGTGTGAAAATGACATCTTAACTATAACCTACTCTACAAAATTCCAAATAAATACAAAATTTTCAAAATCGATACTCACAAAATCTTTCTAAAACTTAAATTCAAATTTACAAAATTCACCTTAAGTCTAGAATAAATATAGCCCTAGGTTGTGTTAGGATTGAATGATTCGAAATCAATGTAATTCAAATTCATCCAATTGTTGAAAAATTGGTTCAAAATGAAAAAGGATGGATTGAGAATCCATTGCTATTATGATTTTTAAGTCTTTCACCAAACCCTTCAATCCAAACATAACCTTAATGAAACTACAAATACTAACCAAATTAAAATTAGTGAAGATCTAAATATATAATACAAAAATACATAAGAAACTCATTTTACACTTCTCTTTTCATATGTAATGAAAGTCGAAAACTCATTTTTAGAAAAAGAGACAACAAAGAAGTAAACTAATCATGTTACAAAGAATTACTGCATATATCAATAAATGCCCATGTCACAACCAAGATCACAATCATTTAACACAAACCCATCACAATAAACTAAAAAAGGAAATTACAGAAAAATAAAGGAATCCCAGATGAGATAAGCAGCCAAAACAAAATTAGAGCAAAAGATCCAAGCTTTGCAGATGATAAATATAAGTAGGAAAATACATTAAAAAAGAAAAAGAGGGTTACTTTGAAGCAGAGTGGTGAGAGGAAGCCATGCAAAACTTGGGAGATCGAATGATGGAATAGGGTGGTAGATCTAAAGAAGGGCATTTTGGGTATTGAAGGGTGATCTTAGCATTCAAGTTCATTCCGGGACTCCTTTTTTCAACACTTTGCTTTAAATTTTGAGGGGGTGTAGGTGTATCCCTGAACTTTGTATTCAACAATTGTTTGATTTTTGAAGACTACACAACTTCGATATTTTTAAGAAGCTTCAACTCTGGTTAACAGAACTTTGATACTTTGAACTAAAAAAAATAAAATCATATTCTGAAAAATAGAAAAGACATAACAAACAAACATAGAATAAAATTTAAGAATTTCTTGATTTGCAAAACTTAGTCAGTAATGACAACTATAAAACAAAGTAATTCCCACTTGATATTTTTAGTTTTTTAACTAATGTATAGATGGTGATCATTTGAAGAAATGATTTTATCGTTGATAATTTAAATTTCCAACCCCCAACATGATATATTTATTCATTATATTTTCTATTTTTAAATAATTATTGATAAGGTATGTTTAAATTTTTTTTTTTTTTTTTTGAGTTTGTACAATTTATATAAAAAAAATTAGGGTCCCTTTTGCTGTAAAACTATAATTTGCTATATGTTAAAATGTCATTTGTGATACCTTAATGAAAAATCATTTGTTATCTATTAGTCAAACTAATTAAAACATCCCATTATTTGTTAGTTCGTTAAATTATCTTTTAAAAATATTATTTGTTATAGGCTAAAGAATCAAATTGTTATCTACTAATTTAATATTATTTCTTATCTGTTTATTAACCATCATTTGTTATTTGTTCTTCTATGTTGTATTTGGATAAAATAATTTGAAACCCAAAATTTGAAATGAATTGATTTCAATCCACTTAAATTAATGTATTTTACTAAAAAATTAATGTAAAATGAAAACGATCGATTTACTATTATATATTTCAAATTACTTCTCAAATCAATTTATTCAAATATCAATTATATGTAGCATACATATAATAATAATTTCTTTTTTATATAAACGGCCATTTGAAAATTAATTATATTTATAGTAGCTAATTAAGTGTAAACGTATATCATTATCCTTAGAGCACTTCCAATTCAAAAAAAAAAAAAATTGATTATAGTTAACTATAACCCAATTAGCATTGTAGGAGAAAGAGGGAATGAGTTATGAACTGTGATGAACGGTTGGTTCATCAGGATGAATAAAAAACAAAAAAAACAACGTGCAGAATATGCGATTCGGGATTGGCGCATGAGAATAGCAGAACCCCATGTGCACATCATTCCTTTTGTTTTCCTTTTTTTTTTAATTATTATTAATTATTTTTATTTTTTTCTTAATTATTATCAATTACTTAGTATTTCATAATTAATTTTTTATCTTAATTATTTTATAATTAATTAGTAGCACCCCATGTGCAATATTTTTTTTATTTTATATTTTATAAAATTAATTTAGATCATAGACATATTCAAATTAAAATAGAGTCATTTATAACCGTTGCCAAAATAGAGCCGTTTATGACTGTTAATAAACGACTCTATTTTTTTCTATAAATATACCAAGTTAAGTTTCATTTATACATATTACAAAATTATTTTTTTAATCTATAATTATCCAAGTTTTTTATTGGTGCTATATTTTTTCATTATCTTTTTGAATCCACTTCTCCCAATGATCGAAAATAATCGAGATTCAGATACGAGCAACTCATCAACTCCACGAGGTAAACATTTAGAATTTGATCTAAATATTGATGAAATACGTCCAATCGGACAGAAGGTTGCTAAGAGAAAAGTTAGAGATCAGGGTAAAATAGCAATCCAAAATAATGATGAGGGTGTTCAAAAAGTTATTGAGCAATTTAAGGAATATTCGGTTCATAAGAAAAATATGGTCGAAGCAGTAAGAGAACAAAACATGCGAGTTAAAGAACAAAATATTCTTAAAGAACATGAACTCGAGTTGATGGAGTTTCAAATTATATTAAGGAACACATCTACTAATTGATTGTGCATCAACAAATATGTGCTAGGATTAAATTAAAGTGACAATAAATCTTATGTCAATTGATTGTAGCTTGTAATTGTAATTTTCACTCATTGTAATTATAATTTTCAATTAATTGTCTTTAAATTCTTGTTCAATCTTATGTAATACTTTATTAAATTTTTGTTGATTTGATGTACTAATTCTTTAAATTTATAATAATTGTTTACAACTATATATTGTCTCAAATGCAAAATAAATTGATTTTTTGATAATTCGTCTAAATATGACAAAAAAAAAATTATAAGAATTTTTTTACACTATATTAAAAAAATCTAAATTTATAAAAATTGATATTTATTTTATTTATATTATAAAATTATTTTAAATGATAAAAATTCTCAAATTAAATATTAGATGAAGAAAATAGAATTAACTATAACTCTTTTTTTTCTCCAACCTTACATCCACTTACAGAAAAAGATCATTTTGAGTGGCTAGCTAAAGGCCAGCGATTTTTGACTTCTCATTGATCTCGATATTTAATTTAAATGTCAAATAACGGTATTCACTTTTCATTGTTCAATTTTCTATTTTTATTAATTTCATTTTATAAGCTTTCGATTTTCATTTAATCCTTCTCATTTATTTTCTGATATCTAACTTACTAATTATAGTTAAAACATTTTGGCTTCTGAACAGACATTCTTTTTTTTTTTTTTTTCCTTCAAATTTTTAAATTATTGATGAATTGAGTATATTTATTTAATTTCATCTAAATAATTATTCTTAAAAAATTATACATTCATTACACGAGTCTTCTTAATTCTTATCATTTTTTATAGAGTTAATTACTTAACAAATCATCATCTTTCATCTTTTTTCAATTATAATATAATATTTCAAATTTATTACAATTTTGTGCATGATCAAGTCGGGCTTCAATAATTGTTGATGTGGGGGCCCAAAATTCAAAAAAGTATTATCACTGTTATGTGGCTCCAATCTGTCCAGAAAATGAAGGATAAATTTTATAACAAATCCAATTTATAAATTAATTTTTAATTTTAGATTCAGATTTTAAAGTTTTTTAATAAGAAATTCAATTTAACATTTTTTTATCAATTCAAGGTTTGAAATTTAGATTGAATTCTTCATTTAAGATAAAATTTTATTTTTTTTATATTTATAATTCATTTATATTTAATAAGTATTTATAGTTTAGATAAATTAAGACAAGTTCGTGTAATTTTGGAACTATCTTCATCGGACTTGTATTAATTTATATATATATATATATTAAAAAAATTAAGATTCTTTTATTTTCTTAATTTTATGATATAAAGGTATAGAAAATCGATTTTAATATTTAATATAAAATATATTTTATAAATTAAATTAATTATATTTCTTTTTTTTCATATAAATTAAGATAAGTCGGATGAAAATTATTCTTAAAGCACACTAACTTGGCTTTATTTATCCAAAAATATAAATACATATTGAAATATAAATAAATCTATAAATATAAATAAATAAAAATTGAATTTTATCTTGAATTGAGAAATCAATCTAAATTTCAGGCCTTGAATTAAGAAAAAATGTTAAATTGAATTCCTTATTGAGAAACTTTAAAGTTTAAATCTAGAATTAACAAGTAGTTTATAAATTAGATCTTGTTATGAAATTTGAAATACAACTACACGTCAGAATAAAGCAATGTTAATTTCTTACTGATAAAAAATTCCTTTACCGCAAAATGACATTATTTCTCACTTAACTTTTTCAGAAGAAGATATAATCAATTAGAAAACCAAATTCTAGAAAACGCGAACTTCTCAAATATATAAATAAAAAATTGGGCTCCACATCTATCATTACAACCTGACCAACTATATATTGAATTGTAATGAACTTGGTGATTCGTAATGTTAAGATCGAATAATTGAAAAAAGACTAAAAGTGGTGAAGATTTTTCATATAATTAACCATGCATTTTTATATATAATATACAACTCTATTCCTATCCCTATTCCTCTCTATAGATCAGATGTAAAATATATTATGATCATATATATACATAATCAAATACAAGCTTCTCTAACCATTCAGGAAAGCCTACTTCAACCAAAACAAAAAGAACAAAACGTAAACTCTAATAAGAGACGGATTAAAGAGCCCAAGCTACAAATATACATGCATCCTAGTTAATTTTATATAGTTTGCATGCTTGATTACATATGTAAATTCTTTCATATATATATATATATTTGTATGTGTGTGTGTGCACATTAATAAAAAAGGTACATATTACATATAACTAAATTATAAGTTTTCGCATGAGTATCCATTAAATGTTGTGTTACATATTTGCTAGACAAATTTACATGCAACACACACGATTATATCTAATCACTCCAAATACAAAAAAAACACAAACAAACTAGTACTTGAATTATTCATCACACTTAAATCATATAAAGTTAAGAAAGATTGATTTATGCAACCAAGATCTCCATCTTGCAGCTTTCTTACGAGACGACTTCTCAGTATGAGGCTTCTTGTAAAGCATCACTTTACGAAAACCAACTAACCCTATGGTCTCACATGGACTCAAGGCTTCTGTTTCTCCGGTTACAACATTAGGGCAACAAAGCATGAAGTTGTTTGCATCTTGTCCAAGAATTGGGAGCCTTCTTTGACGTGCATACAATTTCAATGTCGAGTCGATCACAGAAGCAATAACCTCATTCTCGTTAACGAGCAATCGGATGGGCCCCACGCTCCCCGCCACATTCACACTGATCAGGATCCGATTGTCATTCTTCTTCTTCGTCTTCTTCTTGTAAAGAAACATCCTTATTTTCTTTAAATTGAGCTTTCACATGCATGTAGAGCCTCTCTACATGATTATTTTGTCGCCAAATTTTTGCAATGGTATTTATTTACAGCAGTTAGGAGTAGAACCCTAGATATATATGACATTGGAGGCTTAACCTAATTCTATATTATTAAATATTGTTGATCTAGAAATTTAGCTATTATGATCTAGCTAGCTAATTAAGTTTTTAAGATTCTAACATGTGTAAACTTTTCATCCTTTGATACAAACAAATGAAAATCTCAGTGTTATAATGGAAGTTGGAATATGATCTGTAATAAAGGAAAATATGATTTAATTAAGACGTTTCACACGTGATATATAAGAGTATCATGTTTAATTTATTGCCAGGTTAGCCAGATAGAAACATCAGAGTGAGCAGGTAATATCTATACATTCTTTTATCATTATACTTCATTATTAGGAATAATAAATATTTGGCCTAAATTTTTTCTATATATTCTTTTATCGTTATACTTCATTATTAGGAATAATAAATATTTGGCCTAACATTTTTCTAGCCACTATAGTAACCTAAACTCTTTTTTTAGCTAGTTAGAGAAATTGTATTTGTTTTATCCACGATTTAACCTTCATTATTTTTTAGTCAAATTTGTATATTTTTACCATTCTTGGCCGGATCATCAAACTGCAGATTATACCACTATATCTTATACCATCATAATCAGGTAGTTAATTTTTTTTCATCAATTCATAACACCCAAATTATAGAAGGTCCGATTATCATATCTTGTACGAACAAAATCAAACCGCCAGCTTTTTTTATCGCATAACTACGTCTCAATCCGTACCATCAAAATTTTGACTATACAACTTTATCTCATACGAAGGAATGTATAATTGTCCAAAATGATTAAACAAGAACAAAATTAGGAGTGAAAAAAAAAAAAAAATTTCTTCCAAAACTCGACTAGAATAGAGGGATTTTCACATTTTAATCAATTTTGAGCAATTCAGATCATTTGTGACCATAATCTATATCCCATCATGTACCACATTCCAAACCCATATTATATTGATGTAAATTTAAAAGTTATTCGAAACTAAGTAATTTTGATATGGTATATAAATAAGACATAAATTTTGGTACAAATGATCTGATCTAAATTTTGAGACCATAAATATACTGCAATAAACTTAATAATTCAGAATGGAAATTCATCTTTTGCCTGTAATTTCTCAACGACCCAACTATATATCAATCCTCAAATAATTGATTAAACATGTGCGGTCAATATATTTCTTCAAAGTCAACAAATATCTATTTAGTCACACCATTACCAATCTTCCAACGTGACATTTAGAAGAAAAACTACTCCATTATAATAAAACATGACTTGAAATTAAAGTAAATTTACGAGGTTAAGAAGAAATAAAATTGAAGTACATGCATGCGTAAAAAATATAAAAGAGTAAATCTCACTAATTCTCTTCAGAATATCGCATGTCATACATTGTTGGGGTTCAAAACACTACAATTTCTAAGTACCATTCAAATGAAAACACATTTTATATTCGTGCGTACGTAACTTTCTTTGTGGGTTAATTTCATTTTTTAATCTATATTATGGATTTTTTTTATTTTTACAACCTTCAATATTTTTTGATGAGAAAGGCTCCATGTGATTTTCGCATGTTAATTGATGATTATTTTCGTCATTTGTGCTTCTACAATATAAGTAAATTCGATTTTTCAACTATTTTCAATTGTAAATAAATTTTAGTTTTGTTTGAACTGTACCATCAACACTATTCTTCACTTACTCTAACAATTTTGGGGGAAAGAACTAGGATTAAATTCGATTTTGGTGAAGGAATTAATTAATAGCCTAGAAAATGATGAAAATAACCCTCAGTTGGCATGCAAAAACCACATTGGCCCTTTTCTCGTCAGAAAATGTTGCTAGATATTGAAAAAGTGAACAAAATGTATAGTATAAGTTGTGATCGAAAAAAAAATGTTTAGAATGCAAAATTAAAAAACGTCCATAGTATAGGTTGTAAAATGAAATTTACCCCTTTAACCCTTTACATATATTGACCAAAAAACAAACTTTACCTATATTGAAGATTAGTTAGTGAATTGATAAAATTATTTTTAAAAAAAGCTGTATTATGAAATTATGTTCCGAAGTGATGAGAAAAATTAAAAGGAAGACTCGCGCAAAGGATGAACCCAATAATTTAATTAGATGAGTGTTGTTCATGATAGAAATACTAAGTTTAAAACAATTTATTAATTTTGGTAGTAATTAGGGGAAGAATACAATTTTAGTTCCTAAAGTGAAACTAAACTCGAAATAAGATAAAGAAATGTGATTAAACTAGGGGGAGAATAGGTACATTCAAATATTAAGAAATCCTTTTGGAATTTAAATTGAAGGTAACCTTGAAACAAAGTGGTAAAATAGTTAAAACACCACTTAAATTGAAATATAATTCTAACTGCAGAAAGACAAATTTTAAATCGGATGAAGTGTTTAATCTGGCTATACCGAATAACAGATCGGTTTAGGGTTGACTTTGATGAATTGCTACAACTATTTAATTATTATATATTTTGAGCTAAATATTAATGTGATTCACTTCGAGTATAATCTGTTGAACACATTAATTTCATTGTATATTATAAGTCCATATCTAGATTAACTGAAACATTATATGTGAACTTCATCAATTTGAGAAGCGATTTGGTCTAACCACCAAAATTATTACAAGAAAAATTAGGTCCAAAAAAATGGCCTAAACTGACTAGTATCTTTTCTCTTAACCATTCAAGATCTTCTGCGCTCTATCATTCCCACGTCACCACCAATCTTAATATCCATACCTAATTACTTAAAAAATCTTGATTTTTGTTTAATTGTAAATTTAGCCATACATTTGGGATTTAACAGCCCAATAAATGATTTTCGATATTCTGTGCAATTCAAATCACGGGTCAGTAATTTAGGGCCTGTGTCGGGACTCGGGACCTATACACTTGGGAGATTTAAAAAGAAAAATTCATGCAATAAAAACGACGTCGTTTCAATCAATTGAGGAGTATCGTCGTGTATCATGTATCTCGTACCAACAAAATCAAATCTTTTTATTTTTAACTCAAACCGTAACACTGTCACATGGCAAGGTTATGGCCAAAAATGGATAAAAATAACAAAATAAAAAAAAATCTTATGAAAGTTGCTAAGAATAGGAGTTTCCAAGGATAATGAAATGACATAATAATTTCAAAAATCTAGATCAATAAATCTTAAAGCCAACCATTCCTAATTCATTATTGTACACCACTAGTATACTGTATCCAAGACACCAATCATTCATACATCAAATAGTATATGAAATCAAAAACAAACTTAGCACAAAAACATGAACAAAAAATCAGAAATCACACGAATCTGTTAAATGGCTTTCTCCCAACTAAAGCAGGCATAGAAACCGTTGAATCGACGCTGAAGTCTCCAATAGAACGAGAATCTTCGCGCTTCTCCAATCCCATTTGAGAAGCAGAATCCTTGATAGACCCTTTGTTCCACTTGAAAGAACCAATGTTGGGAGTCAGTGGAAACGAAAACCTCCTCTTCGACTCGCTGCCAGGTGTCCCTGGAAACCTATCCCTCGGGTTGCTATTTGCTCTGGATTTGGCCTTGGCTGAGACAGTTGGTGTCATGTAATTTGGAACTGAAAATGGAGGGCAACTTACCAGACTATCATCGTCTTTCAAAGGAGTATCGTAGGCTCTCGGTTTCAAGAACTTGTGGTTATTTGAGCCGCTTGGTGGTGTCCTACTTGGGGTCTGAAAGGGTCTGGCTCTAACAGGAACTGCTGACCTGGATGATCGTGGAGTGGTGGAATCTTGATTTTCGAACGTGAAGTTGCTGTTCCTGTAGTTAGCTGAATGCAGTCGAGGGCTCGCCTTGTACTCTGAGATAGGCCTTGGAGGAGTCGACGAGATGGGCCTCGTTGCAGCTTGGCCCTGAGAGCTACCCGCCTGAGGGAGTTGACGCTCTAGCCAGTTCCACCACCAGGGAAATCCGTTGGATCGCACGTCCACAGAGTTTTGAGCAGATTTTTGATTAGCTTTCCATAACTGTTAGTCACAGATTAATAACAGGAGAAAACAAAAAAAAGTTATACAATGAGAAGGTAGTGAGCACATTAGCGACTTCAGCAAGAATGGATTATTATTCATTAAACAGATGTAACTTTTGATCAAAGAGATGTATCATTTACCTGGTGAGAATATGAATAGGCCATGGCTCTCTCTCGTTTAATGACAGCTTCGACTTTTTTCCGTAGCCTATCTTCTACTTCCTCTTTCGTTAGCAAGCTATCGTCCCAATTTTCATTTTGGCCAGCCTCAGACTACACCAACAGCATACATTGTGAGAATAATTTCAAAGCGGTTTTACTTTTCATGATCAATATAGATTTAATAGGTGTTAACACATTTGAAATGCACAAAGGTGTAAAATTTCTGGAAATCTTGAGCAAATAGGGGCGTTTAAGAACATACCATCTGGTGGAGGGTCCATTTGCTCAGGGTACTCTCAATGTCTTTATCGTTCCTATTCTGGAGAGCCTGGTTTTCTAGCATTTGGATCCTCCGTGATTGAATTTGTGTTTGAACCCTAACCAGCAGCTGCATTTGCTTCATGGCGTTCATTGTTTGTCGTTTTACATTCTGCCCCCTCACCACCGCTTGAAGCCTCACTAATCCCCTCAATGCTCGGAAACTTCGCCTTGCCTGTCGTATAAGTTGCATAAAATGAGTGAATTCACTTTTCGCCTACGATCAATCATTATATACTGCCTTACTGAGTTAGAAGATTACCAGGTAACCCCTATATACTGCCTGTATCTTAGTGGCAGAGAGGTTCTGGTTCCTTAAAGTCGGTTCTGGCCTCTTCACATAGCTAATTTCCTTCCGGCTTTGCGTTGCCTTAGGAGCAGCAGCCTTGGAAGAAGCTGCCCCACCTGAATAAGTCCTAGGAGGAGCCGCCTTGGACGAAGCAGATGCCCCAGCTGAAAAGGTCTTAGGAGGAGCAGCCTTAGGAGAAGCCGGTTCAGCTGAAGAAACGGCCCTCGGAGAAGCAACCCTAGGAGAAGGACCTTTCGGAGAAGTGGCCCTTGGAGACGCAGCCTTAGGCGAAGAGACTCTATGAGATGAAGCCTTAGGTGAAACGATTCTTGGTGAGCTTGGCCTTACTGGTAAAGTAAGTGGAGTTTTCGGCTGTTCAGAAGGTGTGGGAGGCCTAATAAGAAGCTGATCAGCTTCTCCTAATATTTTCTCGATGCTGCTCGGCTCCCTGAACAGGGGAATAAATGATTTCGATTCTCCATTCCTTAGTATTCCTTTACCCTTCTTTTTTTCCTTGCTGCCCTTCTTGTCTGGTCCCTGAGATTGAATTTATCGAAAATCAAACATTCAAATTAGCCCTTTATGATAAAGAGAAAATACAGGTAATAATCAACCAAAAGCAGACAACAATGGCACGATGCAGCTTGATGATTCGCATAAGCTGTTAATGCGTATGAATTACTTGAAAGAGTTGCTTACATCGGTTGGCTTGTCCCTTGAGCTGTGTGTAAAAACCCTTTTGATTGCTGAAAACCAGCTTCCCTTCTTCCCCATGTTTTCAGCATTACTGTTTCTCCCTAAATAAGCTGTGTCACACTCAACACTTTAGTCCTTGCAATTCAAATCATTCACTCTACTTTCACCGAACTGCTAAACTAAAAACGAAGCACAACTTGTCACGTGCTTCTATCATGAGAGATCACAAGTTTTGAACTTGATCTATATAATTAGGTACGAAATGAGAACGAGCAACAAATAAATCTTTCATGAACATTAAGCTTCACCATAGAAAATTGCTCCCCAAGAACAAGATAAAGAACTTTGGTAATACAATGAAAAGGGAACACTAGAGGGCTCATATTTGTCTGAATCACAGAGAATCATCGGTCGAATAACATCCAAGTTAAGCATCTAACATTCATTTACAAATAATAATCACACACATGTATAAAATCAACGAAAGACACCACACGAGGTGGAATTTTAGCATAGACTACCCCCAAGATTATCATCCATGAAAGAGGCAAAAATTACATTTACTAACAGAAAGATCTTGTATGTAAAAACAGCTTGGAAAAATTGGTTGATCTCTTGGCTGTGTTAGGACATAGTGACAGAGAGAAAATTACAAAACCCACAAAAATCAAAGAAACATAATTTCTCAAATTAGGGGAAAAACAAACATGAACCTAAAAAATCTCACAAAAGTAGCAGTTAGATATGTCCAAAAAGATCAAGAAACCAACAACCCCAACCACCCACAGAGACAAAGAAAAGGGAGTTCATGGAAGTATTTCAAGAGGACAAAAAAGATCCACACAATTTTCTGCAGAATTATCCACCAATTAATTTATCAAGAAAAGATGATTTGAAGGATAAGGCAAAGAGAACAAAGAAACCCCAGACAACAAAATTTCAGAAACCACAAAAAAAAGTAGAAAACTTCTTCACATAGAAAAGAGCATAAAAAACATTACTTTTCCATTATCTGCAGGCAGAATTGGCCACTAATCCCAAGAGATTATGTTTCAGAACATGCAATTAAAAAAAAAAAAGAGATTCTTTAGCACCTTAAATTGTAGCTCCAATCTTCAGAAGCCTTCAAGAATTTCTCTCCTCTCTCTAAAAGTGCAGGGAGATATAAATATCTAATACAAGTTTCTCTCTCTAGCCCTCTAGCCAGCCTCTTTCTTGGTGTGCCACAACATACTTGTTAATTTCCACCATACTATGCTACCTTTCCCAGCCTTGTATCTTTGAAAATTGGCAAATTCTGCACTACTTTTTTTACCAGTGTGTAATTGTGTGTATGTGTGAGAGAGTTGAACTTTGAATCAGGTTCTTGCTTGCAAAAGGTTGAAACTTTATTTTCTTTAGTTTTGCTGCCTACCTTTTAGCTCTCTGGGTTTTGATAATTCTTTCTTTTTCTAAAGGCATCATCATGATTAATGATGATGAAAGATTAACATCATTTCCTTTTTATTCGCAACGCAACAAATTATTCTCCATATTGTCCTTTAAACACTTGTTTAAGAGTTTATGACAATAATGTCCTTCAAGAATTGCATGAGGTTTATGGAGTACACATCTTAGGATAATGTGTGCACATTCCTTCGTTAAATTTATTATTATTATTATTATTATTATTATTATTATTATTATTATTATTATTATTATTATTATTATTATTATTATTACTACTACTACTACATATTAATTTTAAATTTAGAACTTTTTTTAGGTAAAATTTCTTGAGAATGATTTGCCTTTTTTTTTTTTTTCTTTTGGCAAATAATAAAATAACAAATTTAAGGTAATATGATAAAGTTTATTTGATTATCAATTGAGTGGTGTCTGAATCAGTTTTTTAAGCTGAAATCTAATATTTGTTGTTTTTCACTATCTAACATAACATTTTTCACAAAATTTATGAGTTATGGATGGTATGTAGTTAGATCTAATGAAATTAGATTTGTGGTATTATCTTTTAAGAGTTCGACTCTATTGTTTACACATACTTTTAACATGGAATAAGTTTTTTTTCTTTAAAAAATAATTAATTTCACTACGTTCACACAGTGATCTTTCTTTTCTAGTCAGTAACATATGAAATCATATTTTTAGCCAGTTTACATTTAAAAGACCACATTATCCCGAAAAAATTGTAAAAAAAATATATGTTTATTAATAGGTAAAAACATCATTCTTACCCCAAAATGGGTAAAAATAAAAAATCAACCCTTCAAGTTTTCTTCTATTCATTCCTATGGACTTCAATGACAATAATTAACAACAATAATAGCGATAATAATTTATACCCACTTTAACTTATAAAAACCTAAGATATCTTTAATGAATACTTGTTTATCATGATACTTGTGCTAATGGGAGATATTTGAATCATTTAGGACAATTTAATTTTTTTTATTTATCAAAATAAATATAAATCTTTCTTTTTTTTTTTAATTCCTTTATTATCTTTAACTTACCAAACTTAAACCACTCGTTTAGTGATAGATTTAAATGCATTTTTTAAGCTCAACTACAATAAGTATGGTTTGAAAATTACCACTAGTGCGAGTAAAAAAAAAAAGAAAAAGAAAATTCCAAAAGGACAGGTGGTTGGGCACTCGAAATAGAGAATTAGGGCCACTTTGTTGTAATACCAACTACCTTTACTTAGATGGGAAGACTATTTGAGACAGCAATATCATATCCTATTTTCCCCCACCCACTTATTGTTAACCAAATGTTTGGCCCATCATTTCTTTTATTTATTTTAATCATTATTATATTTAGTGTGACATTGATTTGCAGTGTAATTTAATCATCTTTCAACTTAGGAAAAATTGAGGAATTTTGAAACAATCAAAGAAGAAATAGCGTCACTCCAACGGTCATGCTACAGTGCGCTTTTGGCACGTTGTGGTCAACTCACCTTATTTAATGTCACTCTTTTGGTTTCACAACCCCTATTTTTAGTTGTGTTTGATGTGCACATGTTGCACATATAGTTTAGATTAATATAGATTTATGTATTTTTAATTTTTTTTTTGTTTTAGGTTAAAATTTTTATGTACAAATTTGGTAATTTTTATATACAAATTATGTGATTTTTATGTATAAATTTTACGATTTTTATATTCAATAACTTAGAAAAAAATGAAGAGTTTCAACAAAATTTATAAACAGATACTTTTATGTTTATTCATATGACTCTTATGTATATTCATGTGACTTTTATATATATATATATAAAACCTCTATAAATTATTTATATATATTTATATACCTTTATACATATATATATATATAAAACCTCTATATATATATATACATATATTTATATACCTTTATACAGTAAAACCTCTATAAATTAATAAACTCTCTAAAATAATAAAATCTTTCAGTCCCGACTTGGACCTTTGTAAAAAATCATCAAATTCGATAAGATAATAAGA
This sequence comes from Scutellaria barbata, assembly GCA_028654395.1. Lineage (NCBI taxonomy): Eukaryota > Viridiplantae > Streptophyta > Magnoliopsida > Lamiales > Lamiaceae > Scutellaria > Scutellaria barbata. The sequence continues at coordinate 5,831,401 of CM053652.1, forward strand.
TAATAATTTTTCGAAAAATCCCTTTATAAATATTAGGTCCCATTAAAACTCTAAATTAATAATTCATAAATATTACAATTATAAATGTTATGATAATTTACTAAAATATGAATCTATTGTTACTTGATTTTTCTTAAAATTTAAATCTAATTGGATTTCATCCCTAACTTTTTTAATTGCAGCCAAGAGTTTTCTAGCTGCAACAAAAAATTGTGAAGAGTTGTTACATGCGTCCATGAATATAATAGTTAATTGTATACATTGAATTGATATTATACATGAATATATTTAATTAGTTACAAAGAATTGGTTAATGCATGAATATAATCAATGAAACATGTATATGAATTCATTTATTTTCAATTCATATGTACTAAATTTGCTAAATTTAAAAAGTTTTTCTTTTAATTAATAAAATATTAATTTATCGATATATTAATATCTCTCTAAATTAATAAAATTTCATGGTCCTAAGGTTATTAATTTATAGAGGTTTTACTTTATATTATATAAATGTATGAATACATAAATGTCACATGAATATATATAAAGAGCATATATAAATGTATTTATATACAAATTTTGCTGAAATTCTTTTTTTTCTAAGTTACAATGAATAAAGGTCACAACATTTATACATAAAGATCACCAAATTTGTATATAGAGGTCAAGACATAAAATAAAATAAAAAAATTCACGGATCCAAGTCGGATCGACCTGGATTGCACGGATCTTAGATTTATGCATCAAGTGCACAAGAGAATTTATCTTAATTAGGTTGATTACTAATTCACGATTTAATTGGTTGGACCGGTTTTATTGATGGTTAGATCGGTTCGATCAAAAGAATATTGGTTTATAAAATGTACTAATTATATTAAATTTGCGACTTCTATATACAAATGAGGAAAAAAAAATCACCATTTTGTAACTTTGTAATTTTATTACAAGTTCTTGAATTTAAAAAAAAAAAATCAATTTTTTTATCAATTGTTGGAAATTGAATCATAATTTTATTTTTCGATGATCGGAATTCATGTGTCTGGAAAAAGTGTCATCTTATATACAACATCAGATGTCATAAAAATAATTTTGATTGTCAACACAACATTCTCAAAACGTGCAATTAAATCGTGACTAATTTTGAATTTAAAAAAAAAAAATTCTATTCACTATTATAGTTGGAATCACAATTCTATATTTTGGTGATCTAAGTGCATATGTTTGACTACAAAATCACATCAAAACTCATGTAAGCCACATAATTGTGAACTTTTTATCCTCAAATGCAACAAAATGGTGTAGATTTAAATTTAACTGAAACGATATCATTTTGATATTGATTAAAAATATTTACTTTTCTTTAAGTTACATGGCATATGTAACGTTAACATGACTATCTAGCTTACAAGAAAATATAATAGTAGTTTGAACAACAACAATGAATAAAACTTGTGTTTCTCTTTTTTCCCCCTAATTTTAAAAAATGTAGGGATTAAATTACAATTTTTGAAAAAATATTGATTTATTTATTTTTGTAATTGACCTTCAATTTTTTTTTCGAAATTGCATGGAATTTGATGTAGCATTTGACGTGTCACTTTTGCTTTACACATGAATTCCGAGCCCCGAAAAATAAAATTGTGGTTCGATTTATAACAATTGATAAAAAAAATTTATTTCGTTGTTAAATTCATAAATTTTGATAAAATTGCAAAAAAAAAAAAAGAAAAAAATTACAAGAGGTAACAATTGTTTTTTCAATTGGGCCAAGAAATAATTAAATCATTAAATAAAATAGAGATATTAAACAAAACCTTGAATAATTTCATAATTTCAGCCACGTGGATTAGAAATTGAGAGAGAAAACATTATAAAACATGTTATATGTATGAATACAGTAAAACCTTTATAAATTAATATTTTATAAATTAATAAATTCTCTAAAATAATAAAATCTTCCAATCCCGACTTAGGCCTTTGTAAAAAATCATCAAATTTTATAAGATAATAAGATAATAATTTTTCGGAAAATCCTTTTATAAATATTAGGTTCCATTAAAACTCTAAATTAATAATTTATAAATATTACAATTATAAATGTTATGGTAATTTGCTAAAATATAAATCTATTGTTACTTAATTTTTCTTAAAATTTAAATCTAATTGGATTTCATCGCTAACTTTTTTAATTGCAGCCAAGAGTTCTCTAGCTGCAACCAAAAATTGTGAAGAGTTATTATATGCGTCCATGAATATAATAGTTAGTTGCATACAATGAATTGATATTATACATGAATATATTTAATTAGTTGCAAAGAATTGGTTGACGCATGAATACAATCAATGAAACATGTATATGAATTTATTTATTTTCAATACTTATGTACTAAATTTAAAAAATCTCTCTTTTACTTAATAAAATATTAATTTATTGATATATTAATATCTCTTAAAATTAATAAAATTTCATGATCCCAATGTTATTAATTTATAAATGTTTTACTGTACTTGAATCCTACTTCGATTAGAAAAGGAGAGAGAAAACATTATAAAACATGTTATATGTATTAGTACTTGAATCCTACGTTGAAATGAATTTAAAAAAAATGAAAATTGCACTATAATAAGCAAGATACATGCTAAAAGAAAATCTCCAATAATGACATATATACTTCTCCCACACATCGTTTAAGATCAAATGAAATAGAAACGAAAAAATAAAAAATATGTTTAGGAATGAACACACGCGCCCATTGAATGGACGAAGGCACGATATTTTCTTCATAAATTAATATTGTTAATGCAGATTATTGAATATAACAGGTTGCACTTGGACCATTAATAACTTCTTTTTGTGGGTTTTAACAATAATAGGGCCCAATAATTCGCCTTTACATATATATTCCCCAAGTATGATACCATTGTTATTGAAACTGACTTTTATATATGTGGCTATTAATATTAATAGACATAATCTTTCGTAAGAAAATAAATAGTAGACATTTTAAATTATGTCAATAATGGTTAAAGGAGTTGTCTTTCTCGTATAAATTAGTCCTCGTTAGGGCTCAACAAGTGTCTCTTATTTTTTCATAAAGTACTCCTTTTGTTCGACACACAAACACACACATATATAGAATTAATGAAACAATTTTCATATGTTGATCTTGAGCTAGCATGTATTAATATGTCTGCTACCACACATTAATATATGTTTTTAGTGGGTAGATTGCATGATGAATAAATAAATAAAAATAATATATAATAAAAATTTATGTGCAATTGTTGTACAAATTCTAAATTCGTGCAACAAATTCAATCTGACCCACGCACGACAATGTGTTTGCACGTTTTTTGGTGGGTGTCCTCAAACCCATCCAAATTCATTTTCAAGTGCTATACATTTATATTATTTTAAGCATATCTTTAGGATTTTTAGATATACCTTAACATATTTTTAGACATCTATTAATATCTTTAATATCTTTTAATTATACTAATCATACATTTTACTTATGTTAGTCATACCGTTTAGTTATATTAGTCATACATTTTATATATTACATAATTAATATCACTTAAAGCTACGAGTAATATCACATAAATATATATATGTACAAATTGTGTTGAAATTAGAGTTTTTTATGTTGAAATTAGGGTTTTTTCTTCGAAATTAAAGTTTTTTTTTTTACCAAAATTAGAATTTTTTTCATTAAAATATTACAAAAATGTATATTTAACATAACATAAAAATATACTTAACATAACATAAATATATGATTAAAAAAAGATAAAAGTCAAGGCAAAAAAAAAAAAGTGGATCCGGGTCATGTTCAACCCGACACAACCCAACTCTCCTGATGTATCCATACATCAGTTGCATGCAAGTGCAACTATATATATATTTAAAGTATACTTTATTTAATTCGTTTACTAAGATACTCATATGCAATTTAATATTTTGTCTTGAAAATATATATAAAAAAAAAACAATAAACACTAAAGATACTACTACATTAGATGATACAGCAACTCGAACTTATAGGAAATTGACTACTTTAATTAGTTTTTTCAATAACTTTCATGAAAAGTACATCAAAGTATATTATATAACAAAAAAAAAAAAAAAAAAAAGAGGGAAATTGGGAACGACCCTAGGGCTTAGTTACCAAATTTTCGCTTTTGCCTTCTCTTATGTTTTATTTTTACGCTGGATCGTTTTCTACAGCAGTAAAAGATATACTAAAAACTAAGTAAATAAATGAAAGTGAAGGTAAAATTAATTAAAATTTCTTTCTCAACTTAACTTTCAAGTTTAATTTCATAAATCATAGGTGTCCGAATTGGTCCTAAAGCCAGCAGAAGATTCCTCTGACAGCCCTAAAAACACACAGTGTTGGGGCTCTTTCAGTTGTTTAATTTCTTTCACCAGAAGATACAAATTAAATAATATATATATACATATAATAATAATAATAATAATAATAATAATAATAATAATAGTTTATAATTTATATATTGGGGATATCTGAACGTACTTTATGTATGCTGCTACTGCTGGTCCATGCCTACAAGTCTTTATTGTTAGCGTTACACTAATTAATAAGGTCTTCAAGTGGGTTCCTAAAATTATTTAAAATATTATATAAGATATTTCAGAAAATTTTGATGAAGTGTTTGGAAATTAAGATCATAAGTTACAGAAGTTCAAGTTTTATAAATTTATTTTTAGGTTTTAATTGGGATTCCTTTAATTTTTGTTAGAATTATAACTATTTCAACTTTGAAATCAATTCAACAAATGTGTTCGATTAATTAAGTAGGAGAACTAATGAAATTTGAATGGCATATTTCATAGCAAGATTGCAAAATAACAGTGAGATATTGAACAAAATTAATGGCCCACTTAGATAATTTTCAAATTCATTATAATCATCGCTTAATTATATGTGCAACTAATTTCGTGAGTTTCTTATTTACCTTTCATAGCACATTGACACCTGAAATGGTTGATATTTTTTGGCTAATCTTAGATTTTAACATGGATCTTCTATATAATTTAGAATTAAAAAATTTAGAATAATACTATATATATATATATAATACTTATTGTTAAAATAAATTTAAACTGTAGAGTTATGATGTTTATACGAATAAGCTAATAATTATTAGGTGTGGAAATATGTCAAATCTATATATGTGTTACGTAAAGAAGTTTATGTCTGTTGGGTTTGAGTTTGATCTATCACTTATCATTGCCTCTTTTTTAGGGCTCTATCCAACCTTTTTGTAATTCAAGTATGGTCGAAAAGAAAAAGAAAAAAAAAAATTAAGTCAAAACTAATTCACTACATAAATATTGAGTCAAATGTGATTATTATAGATTGAAGGTGTGACGAGATACAATTGATAATAAATCAAGAAAATATACATTTTAAAATTGCATTAAAATTAAAATGATAGTTATATACTATATTTATGTATTTATCGTTTCAAATATATATACTATTAAATTATATAAATTCAATTAAAATTTCGTAATTATATATATAAGTAGAGTTAAATAGGTCGGACTCAATTGAAAGAGGTTTTTAATGACATAAACCTAGCCATGTTTGAATAAATAAGGTTTCTAAACAAGTTAAATGAGTTAGATCTAATTATTTCTGAAGTAGACTAGGCCATGAACCTCTGTCAACAGTCTTGTCTATTACTACATATTCATGCATTCATTTTCCTTTAAAACAAAAAATAAATATATTGAAAGAAAAAGAAGAAAATGGTTGGACTTAATTGGTCTCTGCCCATGAAGTGGTTGTCCAGCCAAATTTTCATTAACCTATTTCTATCCAAAACTTTGAAAATTAAAGGTTTAAGGAATTTATGGTAATTATTTCAAACTACTACATATCCTTTATTATTTATAGAATAAAAATTATATTATATGCTATGCATTGGTAAAATTATAAATAAAGTTGGATCACAACACATAATAGAAGAAAAAATTAGGCATGTAAATTGGTGGGGTATAAGTAGAACTAGCACTTAAGCCGTTCACAAACATGTTTAGACCTCTTCTAAATTAATACACTAATATAATAAAATATAAAGTTATATCACAATATGAAACACAAAGTAAAATTAGGGATGAAAATTTTGTGGGATTTAACTTTATTGTTGATCATGACATATTAAAGGCTTTAAACAAAGTTGAATCAATTGCAAGCATGTTCAAACTTGCTCGCGTAGGTTTTAAGCATTTTCAGCCTACTAACAATTTCTATTGGATCAACTAGATTTAATAATTAAATTGATAAAATAGACTAAAATTTTAGTGAGATCGTTCCATTAATCTAATTACGAGACCAATCAATCCTAATACACAACTTTACAAAACATAGATTGACTATTAAATTGGTTTACGTTGTGGATGGTAGGCTGCTTCGTCTCATTAAATTATATCTATGAAATTTGTTGTCTCATATTTCATGTACGATGTAAAGTGTATATATCAATGCTTAGAATGTATCTACTTTAGCACTACTATATATTCATAATATTCCTTCAAATTGGTGTATATATAAACTTTTTTTTTATAAAAATAACATTTAAAAAAAAAAAAAAAGGACATCACATTCTATTGCAACCTTTGAACTACAATGCATGCTACGGCCTACGATACTTATTTATGTATAAGTGTATATTCAATTTCATCAAAAAAATAAAAAGGAAAAAAATAAAGAAAGAGATTACTTATAAATAATACAATATAAAAATGTAAAAGTATAACGAGTTTTTTTAGATCATGTGTGTTGCACGTGAATATCAATTCAAATTAATACAAATATCTTATATATAGAACACTTTTATATTAGAATTTTAATTATAATAGAATTCTATAAGATTTTGAATTAGTTAGAATTCTAATATTAAATTACTATTATAACCTTAAATAATAATCTTTAATAGAGATATATTCATTAATTCATATTTTGTAAGAAATATCCACACTTTTATATATGTAATAGATAATAGATATATTAGAAAGTGGGACACAAATTAAGACCAATTTTGTCGGAAAAAAATAATCCGAGTGCTATTTGCTCCCAAAATTTAGCAATCCATGGGAAGTATGATTGTGTTCATATATTATTGATGCCTACTTTCTACAATGTGTTCATTGCTATTCATTATGTCACTGCATGTGAAGTCGTGAACCCTAAAATTAATTATAAGTTTTAGCCTTTTATGTAGGTAAGAGTAATTTTTTAATGTTACTATATAGATTATTTTCACAATTATGTTTTGTCACCAGCGACATACATAATCATGAAATTATAGATAACTAGTTATAGATGGAATTACAAGATTATCGTTATTCATGTGTCCTTAATTATCAATCACGATTACTTGCACACAATATTGATTTGAGAATTGAGAATTGTGATTGAAGTTTGATTTTGGGACCAACATTTGTGATGAGGGTATTTTCTAAATAAAAAATCAATACATATACTAATTTATTCATTGTATGTATCTATTCGTAGACTAATTATTGTTGATCCACATCGACTATATTGACCAGTATTTTGGTCTATTTTAAGACTTGGCTCTTTATGATATTTCCTTTCCACTCAATACGGATTCATGTTTGATCCTTTAGTATATATGCTTTCGTTTCCGTTGCTCTATTGTGTTAATTATATGTTGGATGATCCATTACAACAAATATGGGGCTTCATCATATGAATTAGGATTTGTTAGATAATCTCATATAAGTTTTTGTCAATTTTACAGAATTATATATTATATATTATTTAGCAAAAAAAATTATGTAACAAGGGAAAATTAAGGGATTGAGCAAAATTTGAATCCCTAATTATATTTGTGAGTGTAAACAACAATATATGTTAAATTAATATTGAACTATAATTTTTTCCCATCAAGGTTTTTTTTTGCAAACATTTTCTTGATTTCTTTTGAATGAGTACATGCAATATCATTGCACATTTGTAGACAAATATCACCTTGCGTTTGTTTAAATCACTTGACAAAATTAAGCATATTTCACTCATTGTTACATTTTCTTGAATAATCATCATAGGGCCAAATAATTAAAAAGGGCAAACACCAAACCAACACCAATTTAAATTGAGAAAAAAGGGCCAAAAAAGATTTTATCATTCCTTCTTAGCCAAAACCATTCTACTCAAGGGGCTAGGACCAAGCTTTTTCCTTCTCATCCCACTTCTTTTCCTAATAATTTCCATTTCATTCCTTCTTCTAACTTGCATCGATGCTTCCTCTTCGATCACGAATCTCCTCATCAAAACATCATCCGTTAAAGATTTTCCTCGAAATATTTTCCTTCCTTCAATGCTAATTCTTGCACTTGGAATTCGTAGTTGTGGTCGTGCTGTCAAAGATTTCGATCTTGAATAGTTATAGCTTCGTCTTGGAGGGACGACATCGACATGAAAAACCTCGGAATAGGAAGATATTGGTGCACATAAACAAACACGAGTAAAGGACGTTGCCACCCTCGTGGAACTGCATTTTCTTAGCTTTCTTGTGTTATTTGTTGTATGATCGATTTCTCTTGTTTTAGAGATTGATTTCCTAAGTGTGACATTTTTATTTGGAATTTCAACTGGTTTTTTTATGGCTTTCCACAATGTAGTCATCTCTATTGCTCTTTGATACCAAGGCTTCCTACAATTTGAACAACACGTTAACAAGTTCATCAGCGCATATATACATAAACTTATTAAAAAAAATAATTTAAATAGATGAAAATATATTAGAGAACATATGACCATTTTTACACTTTACAGCCTAAACCTTTTTTTACTCTTATTGTCTTCAAAAGTCCACGTGATTTTTCACTTTGCAATTTAGGGTAATTTTTTGATCACATTTCAGGTCAAAATCAAATTTATTGTACTGTTTTTTTTTTTTTAAATCAAAATACGCTAACTAAAGTTACGTTAAAATATATTCATCTCAAACCAAATAAAAGTCTCCATATCAATTTTCTGGTTTAAGCAATGATTGAATGAAATTTTCAATTTGAGCCAAAAATATTATCAGAAAATGATCTTAAGTTACAAAGTACAAAATGTGTGGACTTTGCAGAGCAATCACGAAAAAAAGAGAAATTAGGTTGCATGTTGCCTTTTTTAATTAAACCTCCTTTTGTTTTGTTTTCTCATATATGAATATAACTATTTGACAATTCAATTTTCAGTTATCAATATATATGTATATATATATATATAACAATATTACCGCAATAAATAATAACAATATGAAACAATATCATCAAACAAAATAAACACCCAGGGTTTTCTAAAATTGTTTGGTGTATTCTTGAATATTGAGACCTAGGAAAAAAGATTAGTAAGAAGATAGAAATCAATTCTCGTAATAAGTATTTTAAAATTAGTCAAACACTTCTATTAAGATAAATAAATTGTTAACTTGTATATTTTGATGGAGTGGTCATGACTCATGAATAAGGACTGGTTGAATTAAATTAAATGTTTGACTCATCAAAAGTCATCACACGTTTTCGATTTTCATCATCGAAGAAAATGGATTTTAGACAGGTAATCAAGGAATGATTAAACACGTTCTCACCTCTACATTAATAAACACTTTCGTTTTTGTTACGACAAAAGAATTCAAGAAAGCGATGCATCTAAGATTTAAAATAAAATAATTGTTTAAATATATTCCACAATTTATATGATAACTAGTTAAATTTGGAATTGAGTTAGAATTAATGAACTTGTCTTGCCACAAATTGTTATTTATAGACCTGAGAATTTTCTTGATTAATTTTTTTTTTTTAAATTCCTATGAAATTTGGTTGAGTAAAATTCAAGTTGAATACGTAAGGTTATAAAACTAACCTACATTATTTATTCCGAAAAGAAAACCTTAAATTATTACCCTAATTAAGTTTATAAGGTGACAGATTTCCTATAAAGATTATTCTAAGAGTAGTTGAGCCCAACCCAAAAGTAGTAATCAAACCACCATTAACAATATCCCATGTGGATCAGCCCATTTTCGGCCCAAATAACTATGAAGTCTGTTATCAAAAATTACTTTTAAATATAATATCTGAAACATATAAGATTTGGTGATATAGAATATATAATCATTAATAAAATAATAAGATTTTAATTTAGGTAAAAATTTGGGAGGCATCGTCTCACTGATCACATTATTTGAGATGGAGTGTCATCCAAATCATTACACACTATTATTAAGCCAAAATAAAATCATTTACATCTGAATCTTTTAAATGAGATCCATGATGGACTCAATTAATTGACATATATTTGTCACCTAATAACTATAGTCTATACATTTATAAATATAATCAATTAGTAAATTTAAGAGTATCAAATTCAATAAACATGCATTTAATTAATTAAAAGTTGATTAATTCCATTTTATCTATTAACTAACTTAATTAACGTGAATTAATTTATTAAAACTTAAATCTATCGTTATCTCATCAACTTAATTAAACATATATATTGGAAGAGTTACACTATATATTATAATCACAAGAGATTATTGGACTTTTCTAGTATGAGCATAAATATACTGGCTATATTAAATATGTGTATGAGCAAGAGTTCAAAATAAGTGTTGTATGTATGAACTTATTTAAACAATCTCAATGGATTAGTGATCATGAATCCTTCAAATATTACTTCAATCCAAACCCAATTGGAATGGGGAAAAAAAATATAGAGGTCAAATTAATCTATTGACTATTTTTTGAATTTTGAATGATGCATAAGATCTCAATCTAGGAATGATCAAAATTGTTTGAAAAAAAACACTTAGGATGAAAGTAGCTATAAGTTTCAAATCTCCCATTATATGGATCTATCCAGAAAATCGATGAATAACTTTTTTATTATATATTTTAAATTCATTGCTCAAATTCTTCAACCAGACAAGAACTAATAATGGCATGATATCCTTTAGAATATGTATGGATCAAGATAAGTTATTATTGATCATGTCTAAGTACTTCCTCTTATGTTCATAATTTAAATATTATAAAAATGTAATGGCTTCAATTAAGCTCTTTTAATTCAATTATGCTACTTCCATAATTCAAACCATCATGATCATCATGCACAAGCACTAATTCTCATAAGCCACAAACTACTTTTTCCACAAGTAATGTATATAAACATAGTAGTTGAATATGATAAGTAAATTAATTATTGCAAACTAAAAAACCCATCATCAAACCTTTGATAATATAAATTAATACTCCACTTATTTACAAGATTTCTTCATGAGAGAGAGAGAGAGAGAGGTGACCTTGGATATGAGTTCTTTGGATCTTGCATGAACAATGGAGATAGGAGTTGAGTGTGAGAGAGATTAGTGAAGATGGTCATTGGAGGGAGAGAAAGATTAATGAATATTGAGAGATCAAACTTTTGTGACTGAAACAAATGTCTGAAAATGGCTTATTATTATATATTGTTTTTAATTTTCTTTTTTATTTTAACTTGCTCTCCTTTTCTTTATTACTTTTGCTTTGGCAGAAATGATTCCAACTTACTGATAGAGAAAAAGAAAGAGATTCAAACTCAAAGGTAAAGTAAATCTTTTGCTTTTTTGTCATATTACTGATTTGGCCTTCAAAATATCCATATCTTGATTTCTGCCTATAACACGAGTCATGTAAAATTAATAAGTGTAGTTTTGGAGTTTTTCTTAGATTAAAAAATATAAAAATTGGACAAATATACTATTAACTAATAAAGAAATTTATAATTCAAAGTTGGAAATATAATCAAATTAATTCCATAAAAAATTTCATATTAAATTCCTATATTTTAGTTATAAGAAATATTAATAAGGATAATTTGTGAATAAAATTATTTAAAAATCACAGAAATAAAATTTAAACTTTAAAACAATACTTATTTTGTAAAAAAGAGAGAGAGATTTGAATGAGAGATGTTGCTTTATATAACATCATCATATATATATTGACTGGATAGAAAGCATATCATTTGAAAAATGGTCTATCAAATATGCTTTTAAAAAATCCTATAAAATAGTTTCAACTTACACGATAGCATATCATATTGAATAAGTGGGGCTGATATTGCAAAAAGAAATCAATCAAGGAATTTTTGTCGTGCAAATGATTCATTTAAGAGTATTGAATATCATCGACTAGTTAAAGAAAACACACTTAAAATAAAGTAAAATTACAACAAAGTTATTTTAAAAAATAATAAAAATAATAAGCAAATTTTTATAGACAAATCGATGCAACTTAATTTCGATAATTGGGAAAAAGGGGGGAATATAAACAATAAGTTACATCTTATTTACCTAAAAATAAACACAACTAATATAGTTCATAAATGTTAAAAACGAACATTAACATCTATTTCTATTTTAGAAAATGCAGTATTTGTAAGAATTACAAACTTCAACAAGTATTATATTGTAGTACCGGATGAGAATATTTATTAATTTAATAATTGAACGTTGCATATATATAAGAGCTTATAATATTGTTTTGAACTTAGTCAAATACCTTTTAATAGGGGGAAATAAATAAATAAATTTATTAAGAGGAAAATGAAATAAATTGTAATGATAGTTGGATGGAATTGTATGATGATTAAGAGCATGTAAATGGTCCACTACTATAGTACTATTTATTATATATGTTTAGATAGTGAAAAAAGGCTGCTACTTCTCTCGTGCACCCTGACCTAAATCAACTTTTGCATGCTTTCATTTCGGTCCACACTTATTATACTGCCATGCACATTATATATTATATTATCTAAATTTGCTAAAATTCTATTACTTTTTATTTATATTAATATTACACAGACTATATAACTTTAACATAATTTTTAATATATATACGGAAAAACTCATGGCGCTCGCTTATTAAATTCATTTAATTTTCCATCCAAATAAATCGAAGTTTGTCTAGATTCATCTTATAGTGCTAGATGTATCATATATAAGAAATAAGAAACATAATTAAAATTTCAAACTAATATACAATTAGGAAAGATGAAAAAAATTAATGCATTCACAATTTTATCTTAAATGCCAAAATATAAGCAGTTAAAATTCTATTTATAATCATTAAAGATAGGAAAAAAATTCATATATAACTTAAATAAGAAAATTATGTATATAAAAGACATTACAAACACACTTTAGGCATAAGGATATACAAAATAAAAAAATAAAATACAAATTACTCATTCAAAATACTTATTTATTCAAATAAAAAATTATTTATATTTAATAAATGGATAGTTGATAGGTACAAGTATCTGTGGATAGTGATAATCAGAAACGAGATTGGTATGTGTAATTGTAAATGAAAATGAGATGAGTATGAATAGTATAATATTACACAAATTTTTCTATACATCAGGAGCATAATTTAAGATCCATGCAATCCAGATCGATCAAGATTTTATGTGCCCAAATTACACAACAAATACACTCATAATATTAATAGGGTTAGGATTTGAGATTTCTTAAATGATAGGGTATCTTAGCCGATGACAAATTTGAGATTTCTTAAATGATAGGGTATCTTAGCCATTGTCATCCCGTTTTAAGCCATGTAACTACAAAAATATTTTTTTTTTAAAAAGAACTAACATACCTAAATTCAACCCAAAATTTGAAGCGGCAAAATTAATGGAAATGACAAAAAAAAACTTTAGTGTAATTGTTGCATGAATCATACATCTGTATAATTGACCCAACCCGATCCACGCACCGTCCATGTGTGCTAACTCCCATATATCTGGATGGGTAAGCTCAAATCCACCGCTCCCAAATGTTATATCTTTATATTATGTTAAACATATATTTATGTTTCTTTATGTTATGTTAAGTATATTTTTATGATATATCAATCATACATTTTTATTATATTAGTTGTACATTTATATATTATATAAAAGTATGACTAATACCACATAAATATATATATGTACAAATTTAGATTTTTTGTGTCGAAATTAGGATTTTTTCCCCAGAAATTTATGTTTTAATTTGAACATATGTTTAACATAACATAAATGTATAAATGTATGACTAAAGCAACATAAAGGTTAAGAAAAAATGCATGGGTCAAAGTCGGATTCAATCCAACCCGCGATGTATGGATCTAAGATCCGTAAATCAATTATATACAATTGTTATCATATTTATTCATACAAAATACATGATAGAACAAAATACATAACAAATTCTTCTTTCTCACCAAAACAAATGTACTATAACATAAAATACGAGATGAAACAATTGATCAAAAATCAAAACCAAAATCAGCATAGAACAGTATTTGGTTACTACATTGTGCAAGGATTTCTACTTCATCGCTGCTATTCAATTAAAGAAAATTGGCAATCAGCACTTAGTTCAGATTACATCTTGACCTGCATTTTACACGTCTAAACAGTCAAGTAGCTAGAGATACAACTCCATGCCGAAAACACTACATTGCACTATTAAAACTACGTTTCCTAAACCAGCCAAGAAACGAGCGTCTTATGCCAACTGTTATTCATCTCAAAACTAGAGAGATGTCAATGTAGAGAACTAACAACTAGTCCCTATAATAAATACCAGAAACCAACCAAACAAAAAAAACGACTGTCGTAGATTCCCTCATAAACCATGCCAAACATACCTTTGTTTGATCATCTGGACACCAATCAAGGAAGTGTCCCCTCATAAATATACAACATTGTCGAGAAATTTGGAGCTTTGATAATTGAAGTCGTTAGCTGTCAGGTTCACCTGGTCGCTGGCGACTCCAATTACCAGAACCTGCTTTACGCTCCCCTCGTTTTCTTTTGTTTGTAGGAAAATGAATCTCTGAGGTAAGGCATGATTTCAGGACGGGCTGCTTTGGATTTGAAATGGATTTTGCCAACATGTCGGGTTCTAGTCCTAGTAGGACCGCCTTGTTGCTCTCTTCTTCTCCACTGTGTTCAGCTTCTTGAGCCTCATTGTGTATGAGGATGTTATCCACAATCTATAATGACAACAAGTTGTTATCATACTTGGCATTAAAAGATCAACAGGGTCGAGCAACAAGCTAAACACGATAAAATGAAATATACATATATAGCATCGACATTTGACTCATAATTGTTCTAACATTTGAAACCAAACCTTTATCACACTATGTGAATCAACTATCATTTTGCAACAAACGAGATATATATGTATGGGTTAATTTCAATTTTGGTCCTGCATGTAAGACATTTTCCATTTTTTGACAATCAAGTATCTATTTTCCAATTTTGGTCATTTATGTTTTAATTTTTTCCAATTTAAGTCGTTTTTTGTCAAATTTTGCAAAATCGTTGACGTGGCCGCCGGAATCAAGCTACCACGTCAGAAGATTTTCCAGTGAGAATTTCCGATAGCCACATCAGCAGTTTTGAAAATTTCGATCAAAATGAAGAGAAATTGGAAAAAATTAAAAACATAGAGGATCAAAATTGGAAAACGGATTCTTAGTTGTCAAAAAATGGAAAATGTCTTTCTTATAGGATCAAAATTGAAATTATCCCTATATGTACATACACAGATATTAAACAACAGATATTAGAAACTATGATGATCGATTACCTTTTCAGATGAATCTCCGACATGGGCCTGAAGCTGGGTGACATCAATAGAAGATAGTAGCCCCACCGTACTTTCAATAATATCGGGAATGGGAATAGCCTCTCCAAAGCTGGAAACTGCACTATCAGGCATAATAAAATCACCAATATCCCCGATGAAGTCTCCAACCGAGACTGTATCTCCATTACAAGCAGAGAATGTAGGGCTACGCACAGAGCTCGTTTGTACATCTGCAACGAGTTGGCTTAAGTTCTCAGAGGAAGAAAACTTGCTAGCATTATTTATCATTATCGAGTCAAGTTGAGCCTTCATCTTATGAACCCGAGTGTGCACTAGCTCTATTTTCCGAAGGACTTGCTCTAGGAAATTATCATCATCATCAGGAAACGCACAATCATCATTAAATCCAAACTCATCGTGGCCAGTTGTATGCTGGTCTGTGTATAGACACCAACAGTAACAAACTAAGAAACAAAACTCACGACAAAATAAAAACATAAAAAAACAAAAAAAAATGGCAAATAGAAGTACTCATGTTCATATAGCATGAAAGTTGTACATTATATAGGTTACACACGTTAAAATGGAAGATCATTGATTTATTTGACTTTAACATACCTGAACTACCGAGGTTCTCCCATGTAGGAAATCCATCAACATCAGATCTTTTATTTTCTACAATATGTGACATCAATTGGAAAGTAAGAAAAAGACAAAAATGACAAGATGTGAATAATATAGCATAAGAAAGAATCCAACCACGGTCAGAGAAAAGTATATGTGTCGACATATATGATGCAATATCAGTTGTATCTTCCACTCTCTTTCTTTTCCTCCTCTTTAATGCCCGCTTTCTATGACTTAGATGTGTAAATGGCAGTGACTTTGAGCCAGATCGTTCCACTGTCGTTTGATCTAACGCCATATGTTTCCTGTGATCGTGTACAGCAAGCTCCTTGACATATCTTGATGCTTGTGACTCTAATTCCTTTATTCTTAATTCTGTCCATTTACATCGCCACATCAAAGGATGTATGAAGTTTCTCCAATGAGCAGTCAATTTTTTCTTCCTGAAATAAATTGATAAGTCAGTCAAAAAAATTGAATAAAAAATTCAAGCGAGCAGTAAAAGTCAAATATCTAAAGTCTAAATCCAAATAATACTTCTGACCATAAAACTTAGTCTATGTAGCCTCTGAAAGCACTACAAGTCCATTACTTAGCTGTAGTATTCTAAAGCAACAAGTTGGTAAATTCAAAATCTAGCTTTAGAACTCCATGAATTTGAACCTATTCTCATCGATGTTTAAAATGCATGTACACAAATGAAAGACAGATAGTGCACACAGAACAGAAGCATGAGACGTTTAGGGAGAACAACTATTATCAACATACTCAAGTAGTGACTTAATAGAAAGTTTGTTCAATGCCAAATGTAAATTGGATTGAAGAACCGTAAATAGTTACAGAGTTAACCGAACTCTAAAAGAAATTACAAGTCCATATCTTAGTCCATGAGATAGGTACTTCATCATAGCTATAGAAAATAGCTGAACTGAATGTGAACTCTAACCATATGTAAAATCACAAGAACGTTTGGTCTTTGTATGTTTGTAGAGACTTCTATGACACGTTTACTTGATTAGTGATATTAATTACGACAAAAACAGGTAGGACAAACGTGGTAAATATTTCCAACTGAATCCTTAAGTTCCTAAAGATATTCCGTATAAATCTGTTAGAAGCAGATTTATTTCTCGGGTTCACTAACATAAGAAGAAAGTAAATGCATTTTATGATTTAATCTTTAAGAAACAACTCATTTTCAATCATATAAGAGCACATTTCTAAAATGCCAAAAAACCAGGGACCATACAAGAAAATATAAGTGATCAAAACCAAACCTTACTGGAAAGACGCTACCGAATCCATCAAATGGTGGAGCCAAATCACTGTCACCAAAGAACTGTGATTCAACTTCAACATCACTCAATCCAGAACTGTTTTCGTTTCCAGAAATTGTGTCGGCAAATGAACTCGAATTTTCAGTGGCATCAGGGTCCTCTTTTGCCTCCACCCTGAGTTCTTTGCTTCGTGATAATTCAAGTATGTCAATAGAAACATCCTCTGCACCATTGGAAGATTCAAATCCTTTATTCGACATATTTTAGTCGTTCTTGTACTTCACTTCAGAATTTCCGTTGAACTCTTCAAAGATTCTGTCAACATTCTAAACAAGTCACCATGGATTGTTTGACCGGGAGCCATGTGACTTACCCACACAATTCAGCTTGTTCGTTTGGTTCATGCTCCAGAAATCCAGCTAGGTAGCTAGAAACACAGACACATCCACATGTTAGTTACATACCATTTTATTTCCCTATAGTTCCATTGTATCTGAGCTTCCAAGGGAGAATTAGGCTCAAAGACATTGCAATTACTTTAAACAAAAAAACGAATTACATGATACTAATTAAAAATATCACTCCCTGCTAGAAATATGTTGACCACAATCATGCTTATGGGTTTTTTTTGTTGTTAGTGATATATGCACTCCCACATCTTTATAATACTATACATTAAAATGTAATGAAAATATGTATGCTGAGACTTAAGAATTCAAGCATAAATCAAATTCTGATTGAGACCCTCTTCAGACTAAATCATCTGCATTCAAACTAACTTCATCAAATTAAAAAAACATAAAATATAAGCTTTTCCAATTATCTAGCGTAATCTCAGCACCATATCCACACAACAACACTAACTTCTTCTTTCCCTCTTTCTATTGTTCTAAAACATGTCAGTGCTTCAAAAAATATGTCTTATAAACGCTGTTCAAGAAAAACCAATGCAAAACTAAAAAAAACAACACCAAATTTGGATGCAAAAGAAACGCAACAACAACAGTATAATTGAACCAAGAAAACACATTCTTGGTAATCACAAGCAGATAAAGAAGTTAAGTAATGTGAGAGGCCCAGATAAAAAGAAGAGAAATTGATGTGAAAAAGAGGGAAAATACCAGAGCAGAATGAAGAGGTTGGCGGCGGGAGCACAAGAGCGGCGTATGTTTTTGAGTGGAGCAACTGAACGTTATGTTTTCACTGTGTGTGTTTGTGTGTGTGTCTATATATATTTTTTATTATTTTTTATTTTATTTATTCATTCAAGTGTCAGTGTGTTATGACCTAAACTTAGTAGCAACTTCTTCTTTTACAATTCCGCCTTTTGTTCTTGCTTAAAGACGTTTTTACGCTTCTGCCCCCAAAAACATTTACTCAATTATTAGTAATATCTATATATATATTTTTTTTATTATTATTATTTTAATACTTTCTCAAAACAACTCCATGAAGAATATTTTCTCAAAATTGAATAAAATCCAACCATGAGTATTATATAAATGTACGATCATTAAGGACACATGATATGACCAATGTGATCATAAATTAATTATATAATTTATTTTATTTTTTATTTTGAAAATATGCACAGAATTTAAAAAGGACTAACTATATAAATGGTAGGGGATTGAATTCGAATAATTAAAATATAAAGCTATATTAACGAAATTTTTACTTGAAGTACTCATTAACCTATGAATGAAAATGAATGTTGAGGATCATTATAAGCTTGGATATACATTAGCCAAACTTTCCTATCTATTTTACAATCATAAATCTTATAAATATTGATTGTCGAACAATGAAAGATTTTAAGCTAAATCAATGAAAGTTTGATTTAGACTTACTAATATATATATATATATATATATATATATGAGTTAGAATAATGTTGAGGATCTTTAAATTTTGAATTTATAAATATAAATTAGTCAAATTTTCCAATAAAAGTTTTCACTATAAATATAATATCTTATATTTATTATTGAATAGTGAAACATGTTATTATATATTAATCAAATTAATCAAACTTTAAAAAGATTATATATTAGATGAGTTATATATATATATATATATATATATATATATATATTTATGTAATCATAAAATTTCTCAATACAATCACTGTCAAAATAAAGTCTTATTTTTACCCTTACATCTCATTAGTTATTTTGTGCAGCTCAATTCTCACTTTTCTTCTTTACAATTATCATAACGTGTTGTTAATTTTAAATAATTGAAAATTTCTGAAATATGCATGGGCTTAAGGATACAACTATCCAGATAATTATATGATTCCTGGAGTATATTAATAAAGATATATGGAAGTATATAATGGTATGACTATGATTCACATGCATCTTCCATCCAATTCGTAAATTTAAAATTGAAGAGTCATATTTATCACAAAAAATTAAATATTAATTGAAATATAACGTGTTTTGCCTTATAAAGTTTCAAATCTACTTCAAATAATTTTTTGAATAATAGGATTAAAATGTGATTGAAATTGATGGTTGTATAGAGAAAAAAAAAAAAAGAAAGAATAAAAAGAGAGAATAGGTGGCTGATAAAATACCCTAATAAAGTTTAAGGTAAAAAATAGAAACACTTACATGATAGCTATATTGAGAAAATTTTTTGGTTTATTGAATCAATATATAGATTAATCTATTGTGAGTATATATGATGTAGGAAATATCCAGGAATGAACCATACAGAAAACTCAGCCCACTTGTCTATGGATCCATTTGGCCCAGTTAGGCTTAAAAGGGCTTCTTTATTATTAAAAATCGTTAAGGTTTTATATTATCAAATTTATTTGAAATGGTATGGATTGAAAACCTATTATTTTCAAATTGAAATAATTTTTGAATAATTTCAATGAATTCTGAATACATTTTAATTCAGATTAATTTGAAATACATTATTATCAACTTTTATATTTCAAATCTTTCAACACAATGTAATTTTTTAATACTATTACATTAATATTTAAAGTCAAACTACTACTAATATTATGACATATTGGCCTATTTTCTATTATAATTAGACTCCGTACAATTAAATTATTTCTTAGTAATCCACAATCAATATTTTACAAGGATTAAAATCCCAAAAAAATGGCATATTGACATAGTATTTGAAAAAAGAAAGTCTTCCAACATCAAATTTTTATTAAAATATCATTTATCATCACGAGAATATTCGCACAGTCATGGATGACATAGAAGAAAAAAAATTGGATTGTTAATTTTTTTGCAAATGGAAGGAGCCAAAGTTGTATTTATCTGAAATTTCTTATTAAGAATGGTTTGATGTGAGAATCATTTTTCAAAAACTCTTTATCCTACTTAATTATGTGTAATTATTTATTATGCATATACCATTAAGAATGATTTATTATAGATAATTAGCATTTTTTAAATAATTATTTGAACTAATTAACATCATGAATTGACCTAAAAATAATATGTATAGCTTTTAGAAATCAAACACGTTTCATACATCTATGAAAAAATTACTTTATTTTTAAGTTCAATCACATTCGATACATAAAGTAGCTTCTTACCTATCAATTATCCACAATGTAACATCTATTAGTACTTTAATTGAATGGAGTTGAGAGTTATTTGAAGGATTCAAAGCTAGAGAGAGTGCCAATTATTGATATCTATTTACTTTATTTTATTGTTATTATTTTACTTTGAAATGATTGGCATTGGAGATCCAATTGATAACTATGGTGCTTTAAGAAATCAATTTTGAAAACAAATGATGATTAGGAAGATTAAGATATCAAACGCTAATTTGGAACTAGAGAAGTTTACATCTTCATCAAATATTATTTGATTATTAATCAAATAATCAAAAATATGGTTAGTACATTTTGATAATAAACTTGTAATTAAGTATTGTTACGAAATATATATATATATATATATATATATATATATATATATTATTAAATAATTTGACAAACTCCTATATCTTACATTCTCAAAATAAGTTAATAACCTCTTATATTTTACACCCTCTTCAGACTTCAATGTTTGTTTTTATTGTATTTTTATATTTTTAAGGAAGCCCTCCAAATCATGTTAGTTTAACATGAGCATCTTGGACTTATATACATAAAGATAGTTTGTTTCCCCCTTCTTTTCCCTGATCAATTATTATCAATTTTAATATTGAAAAAGTTGGTTCATTTGATTATTTAGAAAAATGGTAGGGTTGGAAACTAATAATGATTTGAGATAAATAACAAAATGATGCATATGGGTTAACATTATGGTATTCTAGTAGTGGTTCAAAAATGACTATGTGGTTGTGATCATACCTTAATGTGGATTTCATAAAGATATTCTCTACATTTATATATATACAGCAGATTCATGGACAGCTAAAAGCTTGTTTTAACAACCTTTTATGGGTCATTGTATAATTAAAGTGTTTTAAGTGGGCTACTAAACCAAAAATAATACACTAATTAAGTGCTACACAATCATTAGTATGTGTGTGTGTGTTTTTTTTTTTTTTAAATTCTAATTATAATGTAAGAAAACAGTAGTACTAATAATAATAGTAAATTATTTCGTCAGAAATATTATTATTATTATGATTATGAATCTAATATGTTGTTTCAATCTCGCAAAACATAACAAAGACTATGATTTGAAGTAATATTAATTTGACTAATATTGCATTTGTTTTTGGCCTAATACAAAAAATCCACCAACTTTCTAAAAAATTACAATTTAATCATCATCCTCTAAAATTAGCAACAAAAAAAAAGACTTCAACAACTATTTCTATTTGAATCACAATTGAATTTTTTGATAATCTAAGTATGGGTCATTCTATAGTACACCAGTAGTATTAATACACTAGTGACCTTAATCATTAGATCTTTCATCATTGCATCTTGACCCTTCATTTTCAATTTACCCTTTTTACCTTATTTCAAAAGTTACTGCAGTAAATTATAAAAATTCCCTCAAATAGTCTAATTTCACAAGATAATGAGTCTATATCCACCTTTTCCAATAATTGTATTTATCCGTCAATAGCAACCATAAAAACACAATTAAATCTTCTTATATTATGGAGCATGTGATGACGAATCATTTGAAACCCATATTCGATATGTTTTATTTTGTGTAGATGTAATTCTCTTATTAGCAAAATTGTCATAATCATCTATACTATACTAATAGCAAGACAGTTGGAAATATTTACAATAATGTCATTTTCCCGCCCAAAAATGTCATGTCATTAAAAATATTAAAAAAAAAAATCTTTCTTGATAAGCTATTTGTATGTTGTTCAATATTCTAAATCTTGCAAAGTAAGTTATATTATAAATCTTCTTGAGCAAGCTATATTATAAATCTTCCTGAGTAAGCTATATTATAAATCTTCCTGAGTAAGCTATGTGTACATTATATAAGATTGGTAAGGAAAAACAAAAAATCAGAATTTTTTTTTATAGAATAAAGTTCTTGGTACAGGCTACCACATCCATCATAGTCGATCTAAGCCACTATCGACGGAATCCGATCGACCCCGACGTTCAAACTGGAGAGCTCCCATCTCCATCATTTTCGATGCCGACACCTAACTTAATTAGCATGAATACATCTCAAATATATGTATTTTAAGGGAGATGATGAAGATGGAAGCTTGTGGGCGATGCGAAAATGATTAGAGATGATGGTGGATGATATGTTGTTTAAAATACTACTATAAATGTATGGATCTGATGTATGATTTGGAAATAATGATTTATTTTAGTTGCTTATGTTGTTATTTAATAGTGTATATATATTAATGTTTAATAGTTGTATTCAATATTGATATGTTGTGTATTTATAAATTTAATTTAATTATATTAAAATTATTTTCTTATATAACAATACGCACAACGCGCGGGTACACTGCTAGTAATACATAAAGTCATTGTAGCCATGGTTTTGTATGCACAATTAAATTTAAGAAAAAATATGCATTTCTATTTAAATAATAATATTAAATATTAAAATAAATTATAACATTTCTGTTTAATTTAATTTCATATTTAATATTAGTATTTAAATTAATCGTGTTGTTTAATTTAATTAAATACTACATTACAAATATTAATTTTAGCTGAAACAAATATTAATTATCTTGATCACACCACTAGTTTAAAGTAAATACTAATTATAAAATATTTAATTTATAGCATCATATAATTTAGATGAAATTTCATATGTAAAATCATTTTTTGATTTGATGTGATGTCTTAATATACGCTTAACATTAAGAAAATATATACATTTCGATTTAAATACTAACATTAAATATTCAAATAAATTTTAATGTTTCAGTTTAATTTAATTTTATATTTAATATTAATATTTAAATTAATCATATTTCTTAATTTAATTAAATACTACATTACAAATATTAATTTAATTAAATACTATATTACAAATATTAATTTTAGCCAAAACAAACATTAATTATTTTGATTATGCCACTACTTTAAATTAAATACTAAATTATAAAATATTTAATTTACAGCCAAAACAAATATTAAATGTTATTTAATCATATATTATTTGCATCTTATTACAGTGTTGTGTGATAATTATTTTTAATTCAATTGATTGCATGTTATGTCATAGATATTGGTTGGTTGGTGTTGTGTGATTACTTGATAATATCAATTATTAATTGATTTGTCATGTTAGGTCACTGTATTGACAGCATGGGGTCATCGATATTGGTTAGTTGAATGTTATTTCATTGCATGTCGTGTCATCAAGATTGGTTGGTTGCATTCTATTTAATTGGATATTTATTGCATCCTATTAATTAGTAATATCACAATCTTTTGATTATAAAGATTACGATTTGGATATATCTTCATCCATTGTATAAGATTTAGTGTGGTAGGCATGTTAAATTAATTTTGATCGATTTCACGTATCTCTTCATTTATATGTAGTCGATTTCGATGAATTTTGATATAAATAAATCATTTCGATTTAGATGGACTTTCGTATGTTAAGCAATTTTTAAATTTGATTTGATTTCTTAATACATGATTAACATTAACAAAAAAAACACGTTTCCATTTAAATGCTAATATTAAATATTGAAATAATTTTTTGTGTTACAGTGTAATTTAATTTCACATTTAATATTACTATTTAAATTAAAAGGAGAGTGTGATTAATTAATTAAATATTAGATTACAAGTATTAATTTAATTTTATATTTAATATTAATATTAAAATTAATCGTATTGATTAATTAATTAAGTACTAAATTATAATTATTAACTATCTTGATAACACTACTGATTTAAATTAAATATTAATTTAAAAATATTTAATTAACACAAATATAAAATTAATTGTGTATTTAATTTAATACTAACAATTGTTGGTGTCATTTGATTTAATCAAAATCAAATACATATAGTAAGAAAGAGCATATGTACATTTGAGTCTATGTGCATTTGGGTCTAATAAAGAGACTCAATACAACCCACAAGACCACAATTAACAACTCAGCCACAATTAACAACTCAGCGCAAAAGTCAAAAGTTACCTTGATTTAACTATTTACCATAGTAAAAAAAGTTGGTGTATTAATATTACTGGTGTATAGCAGAATTACCCTCTAAGTATATATAGCTGGTTAAATAGTCATATCAGATGTCATATCATAAACATATAATTGAAAATTGAGTATAAAATTTTCATTTGCACGACATTATTTTATATGATTTTAAACAACAACATTTTCGATTCAATTCAATTAATCTAAACGATGTTGTTTGATAAAGATAAATTTTATTTTTCAAATTTGCATGACGTATCATATGGTGTCTGATGTGACTATTTTATTTGATACGTAGATTTGAACTATCGAAAAATAAAAAATATAATTGTGATTCAAATTGTAAAAGTAGATTAAAAAGAATTTATAAATCCAAAATGTCATAATCAAATAACAATATTTGATTGTGGTTATTTATTTTGTAATTAGGCTTTTTTATATTCAATTTATTGATTTATTTTTAAATTAAACCTGATTAAGTATGATCACTCAATTACACGAGAATATGAAAAATAAAGAATTAACGATTTATGAATTCAAGTAGTAGTCGAAACATCGCTTAAATCACAACCAAATTGATAAAATTTATAATCATATGAGGAGAAATATGTTCAAACATCATCTTAAATAAATTTTCTTTTAATTTACATCTCATCCAAATATGTATAACTTTAATATATTCCTTATTTTTATTTCATTCAACTGAGAAATTTATGATATGATTATGAGAATTCTTCATCTATTTCTAATAAAAAAACAATCGGACATAGTACATGACCCATGATGATTAATGGGTGGGACTTGTATTCCAATACCTCTTTAATCGTGACCTTAACCTTATCATTATGGCGGCAAGACTTTATTGATACGTTACTACTTTCAAACTCAAAATTTTGTTATTTTAAAGATGGGGAAATGACTAAATATATCCATTTTGATATTAGTGAATTTCCTTTTATTTATAAATATAAAATGTAATATCAAAATATTCATTTTTTGAATTCAAGTTAATTATTCATTTGATTGAAATGAGCCTCCAATTTACTTTATTTCAATCAATTTCCATTTATCCATCCACTTCATTTGATCTAAACTTTCCAAATTAATTTTTTTTTATCTCAAAGAGAATGGTCGATTTTCATGTTTTGCCCACTCATCCACTTCAATTTCGTGAATAAAGAAGATCATGGGTCGTCGGAATTTCAAAAAAGGCGCGACTGGAGTCATCGGAATTTCGTGAAGGGCGGCGGAATATAGGGCTTAAGTGGCAGATCTACAGCGGTGGAGAGGAGACTGAAATTTCACAGACGATTTTCATGTAAGAAAGATGGTCGAAAAGGTTAGTTTTCAAAGTATATTCGTGCTAATACATTTTGAATTTCTTGCTTGTTGTTAGTTGAATTTTATACATGAAATTTGAATTTGAAAGAGTTTATGTTCGAATTAATTTTCAGTTTTTTTGTATAAAATTTCGTATAATTTGTATTAATTACCGTATAATTTAAAGTTAATATTTCATGTAGGGTGATGTATTTAATAAGTTAATAAATTATAGGGTGATTTATAATTCTATCTCAATAGGTTGATGTATAGAGGTGATGTATTAAATTGAGTGAGTTAATTAATTGTGCTAATTACACGAAAATGTATAGTTTGTAGTTAATAAAGTTAATATTTGGTGTAGGGTGATGTATTTTAAACTAAGTGAGTTTAAACAACAAATTATAGGTTAATATAATTTCGAATTATATCTCATTTCGTGTACGGTTATAATAATTACTGTGAGCCTAAAACCTAAAATTTCGTGTAAGTTTATATTAACATTATTTTCGTGTAAGGCTTCATTACATGATATTTTCGTGTACGGATAAATTTTTAGTATTTTCGTGTATGATCAATTTTTAATATTTTTATGTATGATAATTTTTAATATTTTCGTGTAAATTCAAAATTAATATTTTCGTCTCAAATTTAATGAACTAAGCAATAAAAATTATCAACATCAAAATTACATTGTTCACATAACATAAAGCAATAAACAAATATGATATTCGTGAAGACTACACGAAAATAAAAAAATATCTAACATTGGGTGACAAATATAACATAGCATTAAATAAATATCAAAATTATACAATTTAATTAAACAAGAAAATTAATAATTATCTACTCTTTAATACAATGTTACACGAAAATATTTACTATTAAAACATATCTTTAAATTATGATGGACAATAATTCTTCAAAACTTCCAAGTTGTAATCCACAAGCGAAAATATTTATCCGAAATCCGAGATTTTGTGTCTTTTTTAAAATGATATGAAACTTTTCGTTCGATTTAATCTGTTTATATAGATAGGTAAAAAAAAAATTGTACTAATAGTATTCCCCATACTGTACTAATAATATTCTCGTGGCCAAAGTTTGCAAATAGTATTCCCGTGTAGGACAAATCAAATTATACTGTAAAAGTAAAAGTAAGAATCATGCAAATTGGGGTCCATTTTAATCACTTGGATAGTTGATTTGGACTCAAAAATGAATATTTTGGGACTACATCTTATATTTATTCCCGTATAGGACAAATCAAATCAAACTGTAAAGTAGAAATCGTACAAATTGGGGATCCATTTCAATCAATTAGACAGTTGATTTAGACTAAAAAATGAATATTTTGGGATTATATCTTATATTTATGGGTATAAGAGAACCAACCATTATATTTATGGGTAAAATGATATTCACTTATATCAAAATGAGTACATTTGGCCATTTCCTCTTTTAAAAATCATTTTGTATATGATTTTTGTAAATGAGCTAAAAATTAAAACTAGATGGTATTATTATTTTTTTGTAAATGAGCTAAAAGTTAAAACTAGATGGTATATAATAATAATAGTCCTACTACCTTACTCATAGTAGATATATTAATATGTGTTTATTATTAATGTGTCAGATATTCAACATACATATAAATTTCACTTTTTATATAATTAAAAAATTATTAAAAGATGAGATTATTACACATTATTAGTGGGACATATTAAGAGTTGATCACAATAAATAGAATATCATTTTTCATAATAATAAAATAATGTGTAGTTTATAATTTTACCGTAATGATAAAAATCAAAAGTCAAAGCATAATGTTTAAGTTCTAAAATTTAAAAGTTATCATACAACACAACCACATAACTTCAGATCTTCTTTATAATTAACATCATTAAAATTAGATTGATATTGAGAATTGATGTTATGTTTCCAAGAAAATTTCATAGATTAAATAGTTAAAAAATGACAATGAAATGCAACACGATTGTACGCATTTATCAAGGCTTTACAGTAATGAATAATGATAAGTATACTACACCATATATTAATGTTTTATACGTCAAATTTGAAGACAACAAACTTTGGAATATAAAATATATTATTGAAAATTTATACTCTAGTTTATGAATACTAAATATTTAAATACATAATACTGAAAACAAAACAAAAAGTAAAATTACTGACTAACAAGTCAATCAATTAATCATCGAACAAACTCGTTTAACCCACAATTTAAACAAATTAGAAACATTCTATCTTTATTAAAAGAGGCTACCGATGGGGTCACAATTAATTCAACATTCTACTACTTGAAATTTTTAAATTTGCATTTGGGTTGGGATTTTTAAATTAAAATCAATAGGGCAATATGAGTAAAATTGACAAATGTATTTTGCCTTTATAAATTTGTTTATTTATTTCCCCTGAAATAATCCTATTATTAAATCATGCTTTCACTATTCCACTTTCTTTTCCGTATTCCTATCATCATTCATCCCACGCCAAACTCCAAACACGCCCCAACTTTTCATGACAAGTCCCTTCCCTTTTTATATTTAATTTTAGAAAATTCAAAATGAAAATAACTTATAATTTTCCACAAAAACCCATCAATTTTGTCGTTATGACACTGCCCCTCCCAAATCCAGACCCATTATCGTCATTTACAAGATAATATATTTATTTTGTTTTAATTTAATAAAATAATATAATAATGCACGCCTAGCTTTTTCAGTATACTTTCCGCACCTGTTTCTTCCTCCGCCTCTCTAATTCTATACACATGCAAAGCCTGTCTCTATATATCATGCACACAGAGATACACACACTGAGTGTGTCACTGTGTGCTACTTCTCCGTGCATTCTAGTTACGCTTTACATTTTCTGCAATTTGAGTGATTTTGAGGAAAATGCTAGAATTTTTGTTGCCGTCATGGTTGGAGGTGCAAATCTCGGTAATGGCGGCGCTGCTCGTGGTGGTGATCCTTTGGTTCTTCAATCTAGACGGCGGCGCAAATGACCGGACGCTCGTGGATGCAAATAATGACAAAGAAGAGGTTTTTTCGTAACTTAATCCCTGACTTAATTTGTTTCTCTTTAATTTTCTCATTTTTTATTTATTCTCTTCTTTGCTAAAAAAAAATGTTTTTTTGACGAAATATTCTGAGCATATATTGGTCCGGAGGCGTTTTTTCTGTAATTATTACTATTATTATTTTTCTGTATATTTATTCACTGAATCAACGTTATAATGAGTACTAAATATGCGTTATTAATTAAAAACCAAGTTGGTTCTTTTTTTTTTCCAAATTTTGCCATAGTATCAGTTAAAATTAACTTGATTAAGCATTTTGCTCTTCTGAGAATTAAACCTTATGAATTTTTTTGAAGAGAATAATCACAATAAAAGCTCTTTAAATTAATAACCTAAAACCTATTGAGAAATTAATAATTTATTGAGTGAGCATATAAATTATTTTATGTTTAGCTGAATTACAAAAATCGAAAATTCTAAGTATGATCATCTTTAATCAAGAAAACGATAATTAGAAAAAAGTGGTAGGGGGATCTCCTAATAAGGGAGATCAGAATTAGTATAATAATAATAATAATATTTTCATTTTTTTAGAATATTTATAACTTAACAACAGTCAAAGAAAGTTAATTGTATCAAACTCCCGTGTGAGACTTGTACTGATGCTGGACCTTGGATGCAAAGTTCTTGATGCATGAAAGCTTCTATTTCTTATTCTTATACATGCATGCTAATTCTAGCTGTCATCTGTCTTGTATTACATATAGTTATCCTCCATCTGTTACCTGGAGTCGTTTTCAATTTTCTTGACATGCTGTAGACAGGTCAGTTTAAAGGAAGTCGCCAAACCAATTCTGCATATTTAGTTAAGGTAATTTTTTTTTTCCTAACAACAATCATTCTTTCATTTCACTAGTTACTCCGCGAATTGAACTTCTTTTTGGGAAAACTGCAAGTTTTATGTACCAATAATTTTCTTTGAACTTTATTCCCTTACGATAAGTAAGTCCTGGTCTCAGGTGGAGCTCTTATCAGCAAAGAATCTTATTGGAGTAAATCTGAATGGCACCTCAGATCCTTATGCGATTATCTCTTGTTGTTCAGAAAAGCGCTTCAGGTGATTGCATCTCTTTTGGCTCCTATGTTTAAGAGGCATGCCATGCCTATCTGAATGACAGTGGTGTTAGCTGTGGTGTCAGTTTGCCTCTGATTCATCTTTGTTTTTGTTTTTACTTCTCTTTCATGTACAAGTAAATATTTAAAACTCACCAACCCCATAATTATCCTTGATGTACGAACTTAATGAGATAACACAGTGCAATATTTCGACATTTTTGAGTGTTTGGCAACCAAAAATTTCTTTTGTTATATTTCTATTTCTATCATGTTTCATGTCAGTGGAATGAGGTTGCTTGTGTGGAAAAGGGCGTTTTTGTGTCATGTTTGAAATTCATGATTTGATTTCATTTGGAATAAAAATGTCATTTTCTTTGTTTTTGAACAAAATAAATGGAACTAGAAATTTTGGGATTGGACTTGCAAAGTTTATGCCACTGGCCCATTGCTATAAAACCTTGTTGGATAATAGTCAACTGAAATAAAATCACAATTTTATGTCACTGAGGGCAAAGAGAATTGAATCTTCCAACATCTATTAGAATTCAAATTCAAATAACAGTGCCATTTTCAATTGATTGTGAAGAGATGTATCTCATTAATTATCTATGTGAAACTTGCATCAACTCGTTAATTTCTTCAGAAATTGTTGAGATGCAGTTTCTTCTTCTTTTGCTGCCTTTTGTTTTTTAGCAGTGTAACCTCAAGTTGAGGCCATGAGCTTTGTATACATTTACTAGCTTTCCTCAAAAATTTTACAGTCCTTACATGGATTCTGTTTCCATTCATATTATTTGTTCATATATTCAACATATTTAATATTTCATTCTTCTCGTAGTTCTATGGTATCTGGCTCAAGAAATCCCATTTGGAGGGAATGGTTCAATTTTTCTGTAGACGATCTTCCTGTCGAGGTAGTTTTCACAGCTCTTTGTGTGATTGAAACTTAAGCAGGTGTTTCGATGCTCATAATTCACATATAAAAAAGCTTAATTAAAAAATATATATCCATAACATTTTGTTTTATGGATGAGTTGAGTACAATTACTATGTCCATATTTGATTTGTCTTTGTCAAATAAATGTTAGTTTGTTACTGATTTCATAGTTGTCTTATTTTCGACCTCAAATTATATCAGTATGCCGCATCTCATATTCTTTTAACGTAATACTTCCTTAGCATGTAGTAATATTCCTGTTAAATACCGCATTGCTTTGGCTAAGACTCAGGTTGGACCAATATATGGTTTGATGATATGAGTTGATGCATTCAAACCTGTGAGTAGACGAATATTTGCTTTCAACTTGTGTTGAAGACCTTGTTGAGGAAAACAAAAGAAAAATCCATTAATGAGGCTACAGAAACAAGCTCAAAAGTTTTGAAAAAGATCTGGAAGTCAAGCAAGGCAGAATATATATGGAGTCTGCCAAATTATTTCATAATTGAGAAACTGAATTTGTGGTTCCCTTTTGTTATTCTTTTTGAACTAACTCCTTTACCGAATTGTATGGCAGATTACTGTGACAATTTATGGTTGGGATATAATTCGGAGAAGCACAGTTCTTGGTTCAGTCACTATTTCTGTTGAACATGAAGGTCAAACTGGTGCGATGTGGTATAAATTGGATAGTGCATCCGGACAGGTCATAATCTTCTTTTGATGTATCTTCTTTGAGATTTACAACATTCTTTTTCTTTCTTTGTCCGTGTCTTGTCTTCTTACCCTTCTTTGAAGGTGCTAAAACTCATTTATGTTTGGATATTTCAGGTCTGTCTTCATATTAAAACACTCCGACTGAAAATGGATTCTTCCAGGTAGGACTTCCTTCATGTCTGCCAATTATATTTCCTCCAATTTCTTTTCTTGTGCTCTTCCATTCCTTGTCAGGGTTAGCAGTTTTTTAGTTTAAATTATGTAAAGTAGAATTTGCTCATTGCATCATTTTATAAAATACACGGAACTCTATTTGTATTTATTTGTTTATAATGATTCTTCAATAAACAATGATCAAAATATTTAGGGAGTTTGATCAGAAAAGGCCATTATCCAAACAAACAGCTATAAGTTGGAGAGAAAGAGAGCAAGGCATTGCTGAGATAAAGAGAGTCGGAGTAATGGTACGGATGTCAACTTCTGAGCTGTTACCACTTGACAGACTAAACATATCAAGGTTGTTACTCTAGCTTCTCTTCAATACTCTACTACTATAGATAATTTTTAGTTTGAGTACCAACCTTTTAAAATATTCAAGTTAAGCACTTGAATTCAAGATCGATATGTTCAGAGATTGACTCATATGGGCTCCAAAATCTTTTTCCTGTTCTTGTATTACAGCAGGACAATGTACATCTTTTAAAGGCAACTTTCCTTTTTAACTGAGTTGCTTTGTTTATATTACAACACTTTGATTTGCTACCACTGAACTGATAGAGTCAATTTATTTGTTTCCTGGAATGAGTGCTAATTTAAATATGATCTTTTGCAAAATCTTTTGTATACTGATCTTGTTTAGTGCACTCCTGTTTAGGGGTTGCAATTGCAATTGCTCAGATACTACGACTCCAAGAAGAGCTTTGGACAAGAAAGAACCTATGATTCTTTTTCGGAAACATGGCCCATTGCAAACAATATTTAATCTTCTCCCAGATGAAGTATGCTAATATACTTATAAATCAGACATGTTTATATTCTAGTGCTTTATGCTTTGTATTTTTCCTGTTATACCTTGTTCTGGATACTTGGTGGTAAGTTTCTTATGCATAAATGATGTGCTTCAGTTTGTCGTACATAGCTATTCATGCGCACTTGAGAGATCATTCTTGTATCACGGTCGAATTTATATATCAACATCGCACATCTGCTTCCACTCAAATGTTTTCTTGAAGCAAATGAAGGTCAGTTTCTCGTTATCTTTGGTTGTGACTGATTTGGCTTCTTCCTGAAGTTCAGTTTTCTTGATGAGGCATTGATTTCTTGATGAAGATCATTTATATTAGATAATATATATATATATATATTTTGTTTCATGTACAGAATCTTCTTTCTAAACTTGCATTCAACAGTGTACATATCTCATCACCGTCTGCAATATTTTCATGCAGATTTCTGGTGCTTGTTCTTTTGAAGTGCATATTAAAGTCTAGATATATAGAAAATACTTCCGGAAGTTAAACAGAGAAGATGATGACACAAATGGGAACTTTTTGCTAAATTATGATTTGGTTTTTCATGAATCTATATATAACATGGTGACGGAAGACAATATAATTCTCTTATGTGTTTGTCACATAGAATATAGGTCTCGTTGAGCTTAAATATTTCCATTTCCTTTCTTGACTAAGATTAAGTTATTTAGCCTGTCATTCTAGTTTTGCTCTTTTTCTTATACTTGCATTATCATTTTCTCAGGTAATCATACCTTTTGGAGACATAGATGAGGTAAAAAGCTTCTTCCAGTTTCCTTGCTACATTTCTACATGCTGGGAGGCTTTAACTGGAAGTATGACATCATTGAAATTGTTTAATTGATCTTGTATCATCACAGATTAGAAAGAGCCAACATGCATTGATCAATCCTGCTATCACAATAATTCTTCGACCAGGGGCTGGGGGCCATGGTGTGCCCCCTCTGGGAAATGCTGATGGTTAGTAATTGTTCTTTGTTCTTCAAAAAGACCTCTTTATATGTTTATTTTGTCTCTTATGTTCGTCAAGATAAATGGCTACGCTGTGGATAGGCAGCTGCTTTATGGGAAAAGGGGAAATAAATTATTGTCTCTCTTCAATTTGTGATCCAATTATATGTGGTTTCCATATTATATGCAATTGGGTCACAAATGTTATTTAATTGTGTTGAAGAGGCACTATATTGACACACGTCTATAAAACTGTTTAGATTATGTGTACTCTAACCTATGTTAGAGGTTCACTTTTGATTTTGTTGTCCATGCAGATATTTGGAATTGCAATTGTGCTTGCTGTCTGTATATGGTTAATATTTTCATGTTTCTATTTCAGGTCGAGTCAGATACAAATTTGCATCTTTTTGGAATAGGAATAACACATTGAAAGCTATGCAACATGCAGCTAAGAACTTCCATTCCATATTAGAAGATGAGAAGGTATAATCCTGTTTAGAGACTTTGACATATAGAACTGTTGGACTTGGGTAATTGATATTTTTAAACAAGCCACTGGGCTTTATGCCTTAGGTGGAGGGTCTTTCTTTTCACATATCTTTAATTAGTCTAAATATATTTAACTAAGACCACAACCATTCAAAATCTTGATACTGAAACATTTGGGTCAGTTCTGGTTGGCTTGTTTTTATCTCCTATGCTAATAATATATATATTGTAGGACTAGAACATAGATATCAAGGCTTCCTTGATAAACAATCGAATAAGTGGTTTTCTTTTATTGACTAGAAAACTCATCCATAATGATGCCTTCGCACTTTTTTACTTGAGAAATATAGTCTCAAGTGGTAATTTGATATTTAAATAAATTACACAACCCGAATGATATGGAAGCTCAATTCTTATCAATATAACATTATTGTCCATAAGGAACCACTGACTGCTGTAGAATCTGTTTTGCATGCCTGAAATCTGTTCATTTGAGATATCAGATGGACCCTTAATTAGTATGAAATAAAATAATCATGAAATAGAGTAGATGATACTGGTTGTATATGAAGTTATATTTTCTAGTGATTAGAGTTTCTTTCAGTTGGATCATAATGCTTTAGTTCTTATCTGCTAAATTGTCTGAGTAGTTCCTGAAACTATTTATTGATTTCAATCAGAGGGAACGGTCAGTGATGCTTGATTTTATAAAAGAGGAGCAACCAACGCTGCTTGATTTCGTAAAGGAAGAGAAGCAGTCGGCATTGAGTGCAGAAAGTTGTTCTCTTAGAGGCAGTGATAGCGAATCTAAGACTTCCAAGGAAAACGTAGCCAAGCTTGAGATATTTAAACCATTCATCAAAGAGGAAGTGCTTACTAGAATATTCAATGTATGTCTTTCCTATCCCTTTATCTTTCGGTAAAATTTGCAAAATATTTAACATATTTTTCTTGTTTGACAAATGATTTTACAGGATGTATTTCCATGTACGGTGGACCAATTTTTCCATTTTATTTTAGGTGATGATTCAACTTTCACAAGTGAGTACCA
Source organism: Scutellaria barbata (assembly GCA_028654395.1). Lineage (NCBI taxonomy): Eukaryota > Viridiplantae > Streptophyta > Magnoliopsida > Lamiales > Lamiaceae > Scutellaria > Scutellaria barbata. Next base: position 5,867,267 of record CM053652.1, read on the forward strand.
CATTGCCCGAAAGGACTTTAATCTCAAAGTAAGAACAATTACTCATAAGAAGTTTTTTTTTTTTTCAGTAGCAAATTTGGTGCTTTTGTCCTACTTAATTTGAACTCAATGTGCTTCATTGCTTTGCAAGGAGCCTTCAGATCAAAGTAATTTGTTTTGGCCTCAATTTAAGTATTGATTTGTCCCAGATATCATATGAAATCTCTATCCAAATGTTTGAGTAAAGCTGTGTTGAGGGAAAATTTCTGCGAAGTTGGAAACTTATGATTTTCAAAACTTAAATAACTGACTCGTATCAATGATCTGATCAAGAATCATTTGAATAAACTTCAGGTGGATCAGTGGCATGCCTCTGATGAATACAATGGTCAAGTCCGAGAAGTTAAATATAGGACTTTATGTCACTTTCCTTTGTGCCCTCCAGATATACCTGTAACAGAGTTGCAACATGCTGTTCTGTCAGCAGATAAGAAAACACTGGTGATGCTAACTTCTTATTGAAATCATATTTTTTCAAATTTATTTTTCTGGTAGAATTAAATTGATAATATGATTCTTCTGTTAGGTGTTTGAGACAGTACAACAGACAGAAGGAGTCCCCTTTGCATCATATTTTGAGGTATGCAGAATATTTAAGGCTCTATGTTGTGGATTTTAAGAATGGTTGGAACTTAAATCTGGCTCTTTTTTCCTGCTAAACTAAATGCAATTGCATCATGTGCTATTTGTTACGTTTGATCCTTGTGTGATTCATGATTTTTTTTTTCTTCTTATTATTACTCTCTCCATTCTAAAATTATTGTTGTTTTAAAAAATAGATTATGTTTTAATTTAATGTGTTTTTTTTTTCCAAGAAAAGTTAATGATTTTTTCCAATTTTGTCCCTATCTTTATTCCAGACTGTTATTTCGTAGAATGCATTATTATACTTATTAAAGTCTGATAATTATGTCAAAAACTCACATAATTATACCTGTAATTTTTCCCAAGTCCTCAAAATGAATGCAAGCTCAAAATTAGTATTTTGTAATAAAGATGATAGAAAACTACTTTCTTTTGAAAAATTCAATTGAAAGAAAGATTGGTCAAGTCAGAAAATAGTCCACGGAGTTGAGTATAACATGACACAGCTAGCCTGTATAGTTCAAGTACAGGGTATTGTATGTTTTAAATGTTGTTTTTGACGAACAAAGTATATATAAAACCTAAAATATGTATTTGGTCATGGCTATTTGGAAACTGCAACTGATTACACAAAATACATCTTCTTTCTTCTGCCATGTTTCAATTTTGTTTACATGTGAATCAGGCACATTCCAGGTGGTCAGTAGAGACAAACTCCGAGTCCTCATGCACTGTGGATATTAGATTTGGTAAGTTTCACCTTTTTCTTATTTTCTTAAAACAATAAGTTTCTTTTCATGCTTTGTCTGTTATTTAAACTAGTATCATCATGCACTTCTATTGTCATGATTAATTGGTTAATTGTTTTAATGGAATCATCAAGAAATTGAAATGCTTGGATTAGGTTGCAAATTCACTACATAATATAACTGATTAGCCTTTTTCTCAGTTTTGTTTAGATCTTTAGGACATAAAGTCTTCCCTGAAATGACATGAGGCATTGCTAGGACAAAGTGAAGGACAAATGATTACATACTGTAAAAATGATATATGCTCAGATTTATTTCATTTATATCATGCCACTTGCATGCTCACTCTAAGCTTTAGAACCATTTATGATTTATGCAAATTCATTTGGTTTAAACGAAATCATGAATATATATGTATGTATATTAAAAGTTTTGCAACCCTCTCAGGTGCATATTTCAAGAAATGGTGTCTGTTGCAATCCAAGATCAAGACAACTGCTGTAGATGATGTATGTATTGCTTTTCATCGACCCATCCTTTTTCCGTGTTATTAAGACTATATATCATCGTAGTATTAAACAAGTATGGGAATTGAACAAATCATGCAGAACAAAAAAGTGTACAAGATAAAGTTAGACGCTGCTCGTGCATACATCAATTCAAGGACCTCCAATAGTGATGAGATCGTAAACACTTCCCCTTCTTCGATTCTCAACCAAGAAGGCAAGTAATTGTGGTTATACAAAAGTGAAATCCATCCTGCTTTCAATCATGTTCATAGTTCTTTCTCGACTAGCTTAAGTCAATTAAATTAGTGTGCTACTAATCTTAAATAATGTTACTGCAAAGTTTAGTATATATCCAAATTGTTCTGTAGTGTATGTGCTGATACCACAAAGAAAAACAATTAATGTGAGAAGTTCGGATTTCAAATCAGCAGAAAGTATATTACTACAATTTTCTCTCTCTTAGATAATCATTGTTGTCATGTAAAGAGCTTTGGATGATAAGCAAACGATTTTAGTATAAAGAATCTGATATATTACTTTCTAATTCATTGAAATTGTTTTAGCTGCGAGAATTTGTTTTGAAGGCCATATTTCTCGTTTTTAAACAATGGGATAAGTTACACTCCTTCCGTCCCATATATATGTAGTGGACTGTATATTTGGGACATCAAAAAAATAAAAAATAAAAAGGAACATACATATATGCCTTTTTATCATGCTTATTCATTTTGAACCTCACCTATGGTCTAAACAAATCATGCTCTTTGTTATTTACAAAATGATATAAAGTCATAGTGTAATTTTACACTATCATAATTCTTTCTTATTCCACTCAAAAGACAATTTTTTTTAATGAGCTGGATAGACTGGAATTGAGAGAATAAAGATTAGAAAACTTATGTAATTCTGATTCAAACTCTAATAATCACAATTTATATTTTTATAAAGATAAAAATATCAATTGAACTACAAGAACCATGATAAAAAATAGTTGAATCTATATGAATTTCTAATATTAAACTTTTCTGCCAACAATGTGGCCTTTTGATCCATTTTAAAACTTTTCGAACATTAAAATTAAAAGGACAAGGATGATTGACATACTATTTCCCATGGTGGTAATCAGAACAGACAAGAACCATTAAAATGATCAAGCCAAAATATTTCGATAATGATGATTTTGTCCTTTGTTTAGTGCCACTTTGGTTACAACTTCATTTCTTGTTCGATTATTTCTATACAGAAAACCAAGATTGCCGAACCCTAATGATTCTTTTTCTTCAGCATTTGATCACAATATATGAAGTGAAAACTAGAACCCTCAATCCACAAGTTGAAATACAAAGCAGAGAAAAAGTTGATCATCAAAATTCTTCAAGTATAATTATTCAGATCAAGACATGGCCAAGAAATTCATCAACCTTTGCATTTTCATAGTTCTTCTTGTATCCATCACCACTCATGTGCAAGCTGCAGTACACCCATTTTATATTCCTTGCTGCCATGGAAACAATGTGGATTGTTGCCCTCAAAGTGTCAAAATCCCCCATTCTTCAACTCCGAAGCCACGACGACGAAATCCTTCTGTCCATCATGCTTTGATTCCTGTTGACGCCCTGGATCGGAACTAATACATTAGTAACCGATGATATACATGTTCAAGTGAAACAATATTATAATTTATGTATTTCTTGTCTTTAGGTCCCATCTCGTGTTTTATTTCAATAATGCGTTGCTGTGATGTGCGCTAATGATCGCACAACGTAGAATTTCAAACATCATGTGTAATTTCTCTACAAGTCATGTGTGGGATTTGTATGTTTGCATTGTCTTGGTATTTTCTTGTGCAAGCTTGCATAGCGAAATAATATTTGTATGAAATCATGATGCTTAATTATGTGGAGTTGAAATTTTGGTTTGATATAATGGTTGTTAATTGTGATATTTTTCTTCTTATAACTTAGGTTTTGTCCATTTTCACTTTCATCCCTATAAATTATATTACATACTTGTATAAAAATATAGAAATGTCATCATAAATAAAATATCAATTTTTCATTACGGTTAAAGAGTCCATGCAAGTGGTTCTTTGAAGAAAAAGAAGAATAATATATATATATATATATATATATATTAATTGAAAAACTAACACTACATAAAACGATATAGAGATAATTGTAGAAAGTTGAATTTGTAATTTCAAATAAAAGAACTGAGGCAATCAACAATTGACATATTTCAGTTCATAATATATATTAGCTATTAAGATTCATAGAACTTTATATGGTTCTAGGAATGAATTAATTTTGTTGATCTGTTGTGTTGAGAGGGAATAAATTGAACTTGAGTTAGAGAGCACATCATGTGTAGATCTAACAATATTGAAAGAAAGAAACATAGAAGTAGAATATTTTATACATAGGCTCAATAATATAAAATTTATAATTAGAATTTTAGTACTGATCATTGATTATTTAAGCCATAATAACATGGTTTTCAACAACTTCATTCATTTCCACGTATTGCTTTATCTATATATTTTTTTATTATCTATTTTTATCCATACATATTCTTTATATATATATATATATATATATATATTATTGGTGGTTTAGTTAGTTATATAGTTAAAATCATTTTTTATCCTATAACTATTGGAGTCTTCCGATTGTAGTCTTATAAGTATCACAATTTTTAATTTAATCTCCCAATTTGAGAATTTGACCGATTAATTCAATTTTGACCCAAAAATTCTCTATAAGTGACATGACGACAATATCAATCAATAAGTATTTGACATGTGTCGCCAAGTCATTTATAGGTCATCGAAAAGCCCCAATTAAGAAAAATTAGATTAAAGATGAAATATGATAAATGAAAATTAGTGAACGCGTCATGTGTTCACGTTTTTGTCGGAAAATAGTTCAAAAGTAACAATTTGATAAAATTTAATAGTTTAGATTACAATCTTGAAAAATGAAAAAAAAAATCAATAATTTAGGTTGTTTTTTTCATTTAATCCTTTTTTTTTCACTATATTTATTAAAAATACATACAACATATAACATTATGTTATTTCATTGAAAATAATTATGTTTTAAGTTGTGTTAGGCTATAAAACTATTGATAGTTGTTCAATATAAATTGATGTTTAACTAGTAGACAAACACTTATTATTGATTAGTTACAAACGAATGTATAATAATATGAAAAACAAATGAAATATTATGTAATACGGCGATATCTCACTAATATTATCTCATATATCATATAATATTATCTCATATATCATATATGCTTCTTTAAATCTGAGGTTCGATCTTAAATCTCAAATATTTTTAACATCCTTAAATTTTAAATTTTTTTATCAGTAAATAATAGTTTTAAATATTAAAAACCTCATGATTTACGATCTCCATTACCTCTTAATTTAAGATTCGCAGTCTCCTTAATTAATAAATCTTTGATGTCTTCATAGATCTAAAAATCTTCTAAAAATGTCTCAACTTCAGTTTTTTTCTTGGGAATATATTATTAACGGAAAATGCTCAAATGCCCATTATGGACAATTCTTAATATATCCACCGATAGTATGTAATGATCTAATTCTCTCATTATGTGAAAAGGAATGTGTAATGATTTCATTCACTCGTTATATGAAAAGTGATGTGTAATAATCTCATTCTCTTATTATATAAAAAATAAAATTAATAGATATTTTGAATTTTTAATATAGAATTTACGGGATATGCCCATGGATAGGTAAGCAGGATTGTATGTCTAATACTTCTAGTTTTTTTCTCTCTTTAGAAAATGGACCCAACGTATATGGGCTTTTCTAATAACTAAAAAATTGGTAGGCCCACTTGAGATTCATGGCTACATGACTGGGTGAGCATCATCGTTCACTTACCAAATCGAAAACCAAAAATCAAGATTGAAACTTTTGTAGGGATAAAAAAGAAAGAGTTGGTATCAAGTGAGACCTTCTCACATATGAATCTCAAAGATTTATATGTCTTTTGCAGGTAAGTATAAGTATATGTTTTTAAGATATAAATATGAGTTATATAAGTATATACTTAATTTTTATATTTATAAGTATGTTTTTTTCCTACTACAAATATGATCGTCGCATGTCGCAGCATGCGAGTTTTTATGAAAATTAAATTGAAATCGAAATCGAAATCAAAAGATGTGAAAACCAAATAACTATTAACAGCTGATCCGAAATATTCTGGTTCGATGCTAAATTCAATTTGATTGAATTTGGGCCAAAAAATAAATAAATAATTCAACAAAGTAGACAAAAACAAAAAAATGGTCCTATCAAAACAATAATAATATCAATAAAGATCAAGCTATAAAATTTAAATAACATCAATCTTCTACGAATCAAATTAAGTCACATAATACCTCAATGAAACATTAGAAGGAATTATAAAATATCTTCTTTGAAAATTAGTATAAGACATTATGGTTTCCTCTTTTATATTTCGATATTTCAATTATGAAAATGGAATCAAAAAATTGAATTTTTTTTTTTAAACTAAAATTGAAACTAAACCGAAATATTAATTTTGGTTTGATTCAATGTTTCGATTTTCACCCCTTGTGATGAGAATAAAAGTGTTACAGTCCAAATTACAAATTTTCAAATTAAACATGGATTTGAAGTATTAAAATCAAATATATTACATGATATATAAATAAATATTACCTAATATATATAAAAATATTACTCATCAAATTATAATATATATATATAGAGAAAATGGCCTGAATTGCCCTAATTCACTATATTAATGGTCCATATACCCCCTTCTTATATTTTTGCCCTATATACCCTATTCGTTATATTAATGTACCCATCTACCCCTTTTTTTTTGAAAAAATGGACATGCTGGGACCCGATCACTGAGTGTGTCAGTTGATTCAGTTGACTTCTTTATTTTGTGTATTTTTTTACTAATGAAATGAATAAATAAATTATTTATCAAATTATTTATTCATTTAATTATTTTAAATTTGCATCACTAATTATTTATCTCTTAATATATTATATATAATTACAAGAATGGCAATTTTATGCAAATTGTTATGTTATTTAATTATTTTATTATAATTGCCGTGTATTTTTTTTTATGCTAATTACATCTTATATTATTTAATACATTATATTCAAATCAAAAATAATAATAAGACTTATAAAATATTGGCACTAGGCAATTTTGTAACATGTTTAGGGGGTGCACGACAATTTTTTCAATAATTGCCGTGCCCCCCTATATTTTTTCAAAAAAAATTGTAAAATTTTCTTTAGTGTTATAATTAGTGAAAAAATTATTCAAAAGCTAATTTTGAAATTTGCATTGTAATTATTCATAATTTTAAATGATTAGTATTAATTTTCCAATTTTTTCAAAATTGTCGTTCCCCCCTATATTTATATATATTTTATACAAATTAAATAATTATTTATGTCTTATTATATTAGATTATATTACAAGTGGGAATGGCAATTTTATGCAAATTGTTATGTTATTTAATTATTATATTATACTTACTAATTGTAAATTGCCGTGTAGTTTTTTATTTTTTTTATTTTACTTATTTTGCTAATTATATCTTATATTATTTAATACATTATATTCAAAATAATAATAATAATAAGACTTATAAAATACTGACAATAATATGTATTTAGTGGGAACGGCAATTTTTTTTAATATTTAGGGGGTGCACGGCAATTTTTTCAATAATTGTCGTGCCCCCCTATATTTTTTCAAAAAAATTTGTAAAATTTTCTTTAGTGTTATAATTAGTGAAAAAATTATTCAAAAGATAATTTTGAAATTTGCATTGTAATTATTCATAATTTTAAATGATTAGTATTAATTTTTCAATTTTTTTCAAAATTGCCATTCCCCCCTATATTTATATATATTTTATACAAATTAAATAATTATTTAAATAATTATTTATGTCTTATTATATTAGATTATATTACAAGTGGGAACGGTAATTTTATGCAAATTGTTATGTTATTTAATTATTATATTATAATTGCAAATTGTAAATTGCCGTGTAGTTTTTTATTTATTTTTTTACTTATTTTGTTAATTACATCTTATATTATTTAATGCATTATATTCAAACAAAAAATAATAATAAAACTTATAAAATATTGGCAATAATATGTATTTAGTGGGAACAACAATTTCTTTTAATATTTAGGGGGTGTACGGCAATTTTTTCAAAAATTGCCGTGCCCCCTTTATTTTTTCAAAAAATTTTGTAAATATTGGTAATAATTAGTAATATGTAAGCACGGCAATATTGGTAAAAAAATTTGTAAAAATTTGTAATTCTAAAATATAAGCACGGCAATGATTAGTAATAATTTGCATTCTAAAATATTGGCACTAATTTTAAATGATTAGTAATTATCTTATTTAATTATTATATTATATATAAGCACGGTAATTATATAATAAGTTAGTTGTGTATATAAGCACGGCAATTATTATGTGGGAACGGCAATTAGTTATATACTAATTATTATAATATACATACTAACGGAAATTATAATATAATATAATATAATTATAATAAGTGGGAACGGTAATTTTAATATACATATAATATAATTATAATAAGTGGGAACAACAATTATAATATAATATAATATGTATACACAACTATAATTGCCGTGCTTATATTATATAATATAATATATAGATATATATTATATACACAACTATAATTGTCGTGCTTGTATTATATACATATAATATAATATAATATACACAACTATAATATTATATACACTATAATTGCCGTGCTTATATTAATAATTGCCGTACTTGTATTATATAATATAATATATATTATATACACAACTATAATTGTCGTGCTTATATTATATACATATAATATATTAATTATATATATTAATATATTAATATGCATTATGTAAATTAATATATATTATATAACTAATTGCCGTGTACAACTAATTGTCGTGTACACGGCAATTAGTTATATAATATATATTAATTTACATAATGAATATTAATATATTAATATATTATATAATGCATATTAATATATTACATAATGCATATTATATATATATATATAATCTAATATAATAAGACATAAATAATTATTTAATTTGTATAAAATATATAATAAGAAAGTGGGAACGGCAATTTTGAAAAAATTGAAAAATTAATACTAATCATTTAAAATTATGAATAATTACAATGCAACTTTCAAAATTAGTTTTTTCATAATTTTTTCACTAATTATAACACTAACGAAAATTTTACAAATTTTTTTGAAAAAATAAAGGGGGGCACGGCAATTATTGAAAAAATTGCCGTGCACCCCCTAAATATTAAAAAAAATTGTCGTTCCCACTAAATATATATTATTGCCAATATTTTATAAGTCTTATTATTATTTTTGATTTGAATATAATGTATTAAATAATATAAGATGTAATTAGCAAAATAAGTAAAATAAAAAAAATTAAAAGTCTTATTATATATTTTATACTAATTAAATAATTATTTATGTGTTATTATATTAGATTAGATTGTAATAATATATTGATTTAAATAATTATTATAATTAAATGTATTATATTTGGTAATATATAATATGTGGGAATTACATGTAATTGCCGTTTCCCACATATAATATTATATTAATACTATATTACATATAATATTGTAATACTATTGCCGTTTCAAAATTTTGAATTACATGTAATATATTGGAAACGGCAATTGCCGTTCCCACTTTAATTATTATATTCCAATGCAAATTACAATACACTATAATATTTTATGCAAATTGTAATATTATAATTGCCGTTTCCACTATAATATTGTAATATAATAATTAAATAAGATAACAATTTGCATAAAATTGTCGTTCCCACTTGTAATATAATCTAATATAATAAGACATAAATAATTATTTAATTTGTATAAAATATATATAAATATAGGGGGAAACGGCAATTTTGAAAAAATTGGAAAATTAATACTAATCATTTACAATTATGAATAATTACAATGCAACTTTCAAAATTAGCTTTTTCATAATTTTTTCACTAACACTAAAGAAAATTTTACAATTTTTTTTTAAAAAAATATAGGGGGGCACGGCAATTATTGAAAAAATTGTCGTGCACCCCCTAAACATGTTACAAAATTGCCGTTCCCACCCAATATATATTAGTGCCAATATTTTATAAGTTTTATTATTATTTTTGATTTGAATATAATGTATTAAATAATATAAGATGTAATTAGCATAAAATAAAAAAAAATACACGGCAATTATAATAAAATAATTAAATAACATAACAATTTGCATAAAATTGCCATTCTTGTAATTATATATAATATAATAAGAGATAAATAATTAGTGATGCAAATTTAAAATAATTAAATGAATAAATAAATTGATAAATAATTTATTTATTCATTTCATTAATAAAAAAAATACACAAAATAAAGAAGTCAACTGAATCAACTGACACACTTAGTGATCAGGTCCCAACATGTCCATTTTTTCAAAAAAAATGGGTAGATGGGTACATTAATATAACGAATAGGGTATATAGAGCAAAAATATAAGGAGGGGGTATATGGGCCATTAATATAGTGAATTAGGGCAATTCAGGCCATTTTCTCTATAAATATATATATATATATATTATAATTTGATTAGTAATATTTTTATATATATTAGGTAATATTTATTTATATATCATGTAATATATATGAATAGTTGAGAATAGTATACATATGAGTGCATGGTATATATTAATGATGACAAAAGCCTAATGGTGAACAATTGGCTCCACAGCCACAAATGAGGCATAAATCGTTGGATACACAATTCCTGCATCCATGGCATTCAAGTAGTTTTCGTGAAGCTGACCCTTCTCCAAATACTTCTATACCTTCAAAAAAAATAAAAAAAATATCAATAATTTAACAAATTAATAGATGGTATGGGTTAAATTAGTTAATTTTCGTTCGGTGGGGTGACAAATTAGTTTTGTGAATATAAAATAATCAATTTTAGTCTCGTAATTTTAAAAAAATATCAAATTTTAGTTCTTTTTCATGGAATTTTGCACACTTTTCATGTTTTGAGACATATACGCTCCAATTTTATTTTATTTTTTGGCTCCGAACAAAGTGAATGATGTGGCAAGTTTTCTTATGATTTGGAATTGAGTTTTAATTCTATGCTAGCACTGTGTATGCATATGAAATTGAAAAAAAAGGAAAAAAAAATGAATTTTGGCTAAAGAAATAGGACATATTGTATGATATACGTGTGTATAAAAAACAGACATGCATGTAAAATTCAAATAAACTAAATATTTTGATTTTCTTTGAAATATATACATGGTATTGGTGGGTATTGATTAGAAAGAAGATAACCTGAAGTCATAGTAGTGACCAAAAGAAGAGTGAAGATCACAAGCTTATGAGAAATCTTCTCCATTTTTTGTGATTTTTATTTAATTGCATTTATTATGTACATGTTAATTCCAAAAGCTCAATTTATAGATGTCATTTAAGTGAAGTGGCCGTCCATAAGATCAAATTAACTAATTATATATATACACACTTATGTTTGCATGTATTTGTAACATATACAATTAAATTAAATAAAACATTAATGGATACACTTGGTGTCTGCAATAATGAATATTCCCGTTACAGTATAAAACAAGCATATGATTTATTTTAACACTATCCGTACCATTTTAATTTCATTTTCTTTTGTTAGAATCTACAGGATTGCAGCCGGCCATGATTAATTTATTAGATTTTAAATAGTGGAAGATTCAATATTTTTATCTCACTATTTTTTGGTTAATTTTTTTAATTAATAATCTTGATATATTTGAAATTTACTACAACTTGAACAGCTGTAAAATCCATTTCATTTTTCAATTCTTAAATTTCCAAATACAAACTAAATGCAATGAAGGTCAGAAAGTCAATAGTTGGCAGCATTTTTTTCAGTTTCAGTTTGGATTATTTATTGCATGTGATATTTCAACTCAATTAATTAGTGGGGCCAGATTTTCTCCGGAACCGAAAATTAAAGACTGGGTCAGCTTTTTAAATATTTTATTTTATTTATATGAATTTTATAAATTTGTGTGTTTGCTTGACAAGTGTAACGGTGTCTTAGGTTAGTTAGTTTGATTAATTGAGTTTGAATTTGCACTGTTTGACTTAGATTGAATTTAATATTTATGTGTTTTATTTGAATATTAAATGTTGGTTTTGAAATGAATTTATCAAACAAATTTTTGTTTGGATAAAGTATTTTTGTGGATTTAATATTAACTTGACCAAAAATACTTCTAACATTTTTTCCTAATAAAAATTGATTCTAAATTTCAAAACTAATTTTAAAATCCAAAATTAAAATAGTACAATTTTTGGTGGGTTTAATATTAATTTGACCAAAATACTTCTAATATTTTTTCAAATAAAAATTAATTCTAAATTTCAAAATTAATTTAAAAATTAATTCTAAAATGTAAAATTAAAGTAGTACAAAAAATTGTGGATTAATACTTAGTGACTGGAGTAAATACTTGTAAAACACAAAATTGGGTTGTCCTTAATAATTAAATAGTAAGGATAAATATGGTATTTTGTACTGTAATAAATAATTGATTATGGTGGATTAAATAAATTCATCATAACCCCTATTTAAACCTTTTTAACTCGATCTAATCTAAACTCAAACCTCAAAATCAACAAACTAAATACAAGTTTGAATAGGTTAAATAGTTCTAACTCACCCAAACACCACAACAAAACGCACCCTCAGGTGTCATATCATTAAATTGTGTGTGAAAATGTACAATGTAAATAGAGGGGTCAATATTAACTTTCTCTAATACATAGTTATATAATATAATTTGTATTTAATACATATAATATACTTCCACTAACAGAAAACCACTATCTCAAGCAATGATCAACCCCTCTGGGCTCTAATTGCTAAAAATTAAAATTTATAAGAATAAATAAATAAATATATATATATATATCTTTTCTTGGTAAATAATTCAGAATTCCGCTTTAAAAATAAATATATTCGCTAATAATTTGTCATTTTCTTGTTATAACACTCTTAATCAATCATATATGCATGCGCCTGCAATCAAACCAATTCTATAAATCGAAATTTGTCTTATTTTTAAAATTATTTTACTTGGAAGGAAATAACAAAATAACAAAAAAAAAGTGAGATTTATTTAATTTCCTCTAAAGATTGTGATTCATTTCTACCACTCCCATCAATTTACATTTTAGTTGCATCTCTTAATTCATACACCATCATAATCTCCATATCATTAACTTCTAATTAACTAAACCAAATTTTGATGCAATAGACCACTCCTGCAAGATCATCACTACTTCATAGTAAATATGCAAATTAACTCTGTATCAACTCTGGGTTACCACTGAGGCTTCATCGGATACGAATCGTCTAGAATTGGGAGGGCTCGTCTTAATGGGAGCCCATATATCCGCACCATTGCTGCTCTCGACTCCATTAGTGAATGAGATAGGCACAAGGCATAACCCTTTTGCTTTCAGGCTAGGTTGCTCGTCGCCCTTCAGTCAAAACATTAAGAAACATCACACATTTTAGGCCCTTAAATAAACACAGATCAAAAATCATATTTTTGGACTGCAATATTTTGTGTGGTCGATGCATACCTGTAATTGTGTTGGAGTACTATACAAGTATGGAGCACTCAATACCTAAAAAGCTCAAGCAAGTAAAATTAGTAGAGATCAGATCAAACTTTCAATAGATTAATGATGTTTAAAGTCATTGCAAGATTAGCAATGCTTTATGATCTAATATCCAAATAACAGTGAGGCATGAATGATTCATACCGTGACCTGTTCGTGAAGGAATTTTATGTACTCCATTGCCTCCAGAAGAACCGAAGCTGTATCTGTCTGGTGAAAGTCAAAAGATTTAGCAAGAAAAATGATTCAAGAAAGCATTATATACAGTGAATTAAATGGTTTAGTAAGAACTGAGCTAATGTTTGGATTCATTTATGAAAGCATTGTATACACTTATTTGAGAACATGATGTGTGTTTGTTCATTATACAAAAAATGGTCAATGGTATATAAACTTCTGGGCTTTACTAGTATGTATCAAAATGTAATTTTTTAGCATGTACCTTTCCATATGGTGAGACGAGCAGTTGAAGAGCAGAGATTCGTTCGCTAACCTTCTCTTTCTTTTCCTGTTCCGAATAAAAACTAAGGCATAATTAACATGGAACTATATAACTGAAAAGGGTCAGATATTTCTGCACTACTTATGCTCATATGAATCCACTAAATAATCAATCTTGCAATTCAAGAATAGAATCAAGCATTCACCTTTGAAGACAGAGGCATGTCAGTCTTGAGCCGTTTAGGCATCATGTCCATGAAGCTGCTTTGCTCGAGAGAGACTGGACCTCGTTTATGTTGCATCATCTTCTCCAATATTGCGATTGGCGCAGAAAATAACTTTGAAATTAATCGAACTGGTACCCAAATAGCTGCTTTATTCTCTAGCTAAAAGACATGTCCTCTAATAGAATGATAAGAGCAGGTTATTACCAACCATGAAACACACTTCAAAGAATTTAAGAGCAGCCTTTTGCACGGTAATGAAACAAAAGACTAACATAACTTAGTAGTTATTATTCAAATAAAGAAATTGATGCACATATAAAATAGCAATTCCAAAGCAAGTGTAGCATTTTAAACTCCATAATCACAAGCAACAGCCAAAAGGGCTCGACCGATAAAGAACACTAATTTAACCACACAGGCTCATGAACAGACAAGATTATAATAGAAAATTAGTTGTGTGACATATTCAAAGAATAAATCATAGTATATAAGGCAGGTATTTTGTTGTTTTCAATTCATTGTTCACATTTTTCCTTATTAAAGGGCATCCATTAATGATCCAACAAACTCAATCTCCACACCATCAATGATCCATTCTACACCAGAAATTAGATTCTCTTGGTTGCCCAACAGCACGCCTATCGAGTAAACAAATACGATAGATAACAACCATACAACCACCAAAAACGGAAACACATAATCACGAAAGTATCGTTCTTCATTCCAACTATATATAAACATTATCACCTAGCTCTAGTCAAATTTGATTTTCCGTGATATGCTATTATACTGTGAATGTGACTGAAAACAACATTAATTGAAAATATTAATTCATTTGGGCCCCCAAACTACAGATATTAAATATCGTGAAGCATGAATGTACCCTATTCATTGTTGCTTTAAATATGAAGAATACAATGTTGTAATCTAGGCATTTGAAGATAGTAATTAATACAGCATAGGCATGCAACTTAAGCATATAAAAACACTAAATCAAACATTCAAACTCAAGAATTCAAGAAAACCATCAATTTATGGGTTGATCACAATCTTTAGCTACCAATGATTACAAAAAAAAAAAAAAAAAAGGGCTAAAAGGCTCACCCTTGAAATCTTAATGGAATTTGATATTGAAACTTCAACATCCACCAAAAATGGCTATAAAGATCTCAACTTTCACAGCAGATTCAAAACCCCACTTCAAAATTTACATGGAAGTAACATTCCAAACACTCTTTATCTCTCTATGGGTTAAAGGGACTTGGGATTTGTGCTAATACACAAGTAAAACAAAGGAATCATTTCATCCTTACTTGTATACACACATATTCACGTTTTCACACAGTCACACAGAGACAAAACACCAAAAGCAAAAGCTTTTTTTCCTAAAGGGTTTGTTGAGCCATAAAATCAGCTGAAAATAGTGGAGATTCTGAGTTGGAATGAGGAAAATTGTGTCTTAGAAAACAGGGAGAGAGAGAGAGGGGATTGTGAGTTTGAAAGTGTGTTTATATAAGTGTAGTTGATGATCATTTATGAGCTAAGTGAAGTGGCAAAAATGGAGGAAAAAAGAAAAAAGGAAAAGGAATATAAATGTGGAAATATTTTGACAGCTAATATACAGCCATGGGATAGAAAGAGAAAGGAAGAGTAGTTTAATTAAGGTGCAGATGATATCACTTTACTTTTGACTATGCTCGAAAACGACTGCTAATTAAGCACAACTCAAATCTTTGCAGTTTTTGTTACGATTTTTATACAAATTTAATATCGATTATTTATGGAAAAGATCATTCATATATTGAGAATTGGGATGGTAAGTTATTTTTACACGTAATTTGATGGATTCTATCATTCTTCATTTATATGGTATAGACAATGAAAAATAGACGGGTGTGTAACTTATTTTATCTTATGTATATATTAATGTGCTATAAATTCAATATAATCATTAATTTCAAATCATAATATTTAGAATGATTAGATTATTATACATTGATCGTACACATATTAAAACATATTCACAGGTGGATAGAAAATAATTGTTTGAAAAATAGAATGATCTAATTATATTTGTATAGATAGAGTGGTATGATTTCAGTGCAATGTAACTACAAATCAAAACTAATGAATTTAATATAGGCCTTCTTTCTAACCTAATACTATATGTATATTAATATGTCCAATATTGATTTATCACATTATCTAAGATATTAATTAATATTAAATTTTATAATTGAAGAGAATGTGAGAGAATGTGATTCTTATACGTCACTGGTTAGCAAATGTCATTGGCTAGTAGAGGCAAATATAAGTGATAATTTCAATCCAATTTCATTCTGATTTAATAGTACATCATAAATATTAGTTTTTTTTTTTTGTTTGTGGCTAAAAGTATGATTTTTATTTGTCAATGAATTGTCAGTTTTTTTAATAACAATAAGTTGATTGAATATTGAGATATTATTTATCGCAAATTAATAAAAATATAAGTAATATATACATATATACGAGATTAGTTTTATTGTTAAAATGTTTGTCCTATAATAAATTGTCAAATTTTGTAAGTGTTGACGTCAGAATTTGTAAATTAATTAATTTCTAGTCGAACATTCAAATTGATTGAATTCGAATTAAATTGGTGAAAATCGGATGAAAATGGATTGAAAATGTGTATAAAAAGTGTTTTGCTCAAAGTCTACTCAGACAATTTAAGTCGACTGATTCTGGACGGTCTATAGTGGTCGGGCAGAATCTTGTGTTATTTATGTAAGAGAAATCAGCTCTCTTGTGCTTGAATACAAAAGTGTTAGACCTCTTTACATGTTAGAAATTCTCCTATTTATAATCTAGGAAGAACTCGAGTAATAGGGATCATGCCCACTATCTCTTTGATTTATGCCTACTTTTAAGGAAGTGAGCGGTTTAGTTGCCCCACGTTCTCCTAGCCATCAAGATATCCTGCTGGGCATATCTTGTCCAGGTCGAACGTGTCCCTTTGGACCCGCCACGAAAATGATCCTGGTCGGGCCACCAAAAAACCGTTCAGGTGAAGCATCCTGACCGGGTTATATGGGTGGGCTCAATGCGTTGTTTGGATCAAACTCTTGAAGACCACCTCTATAAACCGATCAGGTTAGATGTTCAATTTCAGCTCGGATCGGAAGGTCCAACAGTAAGTATTATTTTTTTAATACGAAATTTGAGTTTGGAAGCAAGACTTCTAATATGCATTTATTTTAACAAATATTTTTGGAGTGTAGACATATATTTATACAAATGTACATGGTTTTCTTTATTGATAATACAAACTTCTATGGTTGTTATGTATATGAAAATTAGTATATATATAGTATATACCTTTGTTATATATGAAATAATGATCATTTCCAAATAAATATTTAAATAGAAAATAAAAAATTTCCTATTTTTGCCATTCTTTCCCTTTATGATGATTATTCCCAAAAAATAAATAATTGATTTTTTTTTCCTATTTACTATTTATGCTAATCATTCGCTTTCTAACGCTTTTCTTTAAAAAGCGCATTGTTTGTGCTTGGCGCGAAATCGCGATGACGCCATCGTGGCCGTCCACGTGTCAATCATATTCTTCTTTGACCCATATATGGTTGAGATAAAAAAAGGCCAGAAACCCGATCTGTGCGGGGCCCATTTAGGTACTGGACCGTGCACAAAAGTCCAATAGAGAGGGTGATAATGGGCCCACGCGCTTTGGACTTTCTTACGCTTTCAGTTCCACTACAAATATATTCATTTTCTTCAACTTAAAATCAATAAATTAGAGATAAATAACAAGATATAATAATTGATAATGGATCCAAATAGCATATAGATAAGAAATTTATGGATAATAAAACTCTTTTCCACCCATACTTTGATCCTAAGTACTAAACAATCTTTTTATTTAAATCAACTCGAGTTTTATAACTAACAATATATTATATTGTGCACGATATAAAATGAAATCATTTTGTATATGATTTTCATGTCGTGTAAAATTATTATTATATGATTTAAAACAATATCATAATACACATATTATATTATTAAGTATTGCATATTTGACTGGATGGATCAATTAAAAAGCGATCTGTAAAACTCTTTAGTAAAAATATTTCCTAAATGATGGTAGAGATTTTTTTTTTTTCACTCGATAAGAGTTTATGCTAATACGTGAAAACAACAATTGATTTTCAGGTCTTGTATGACTTATATTTCTTTTAAATATACATGTATAAATACATATATAATGATTAAAATGAATTAATTTTAAAATGACCTGATACTAAAATATTTTATTTAAAAAACAAATTTGAAATAATGATCGTAACAAGAAATGAATTTAGAATTTTATTTATAAGGAAGACAAATTTTTTTTTTTTTACACATCAAAACATAAGGCAGATTGGAGGGTAAACTTTATATAATAGACAAATTACAAAGACGGACAATTATAAATTAATGATATGAACAAAAAATGGTGTTTGAGCTCATAATCTTACCTTTGGTAGATGGGTATTTTATTAAATTTTGTTACAAAAATAAATATTAAATATAAGTGATAAATCTAATAGAACCAACTTCACACATTCCAAAATCCAAACTAGCTGAAAACTCTAAGGACTAGCTAGGTAGGTTTAGATCTCTTCCATGATCCATATGATTTGACTTAGACCATACCATATGGAGGATTTGTCCACGATCCATTTTTCAACTCTATTTTCAACCTTAGAAATTATTTTCACAAAAAATCATTTGAAAAAGTATTATTATATAAATTATTAAGATTAAGCTTACTCTCCACAAATCAAATTCATTTCTACAAATTTTGTGGATTTTGAGTTGTGGGTTAATTTATTGGTTCATCGATCTCATAAAATTAAATTCATAAGACATCTCACACAATAATCTTATTAATTTTCCCAAAAATTCATATGAAATAATCTCATAAATAAATAAGTAAGACGAAACCTTTGATAATATATCAAACTAATTTTCATAAATTTAAATGTAAATTTTGAGTTATTAATTATGTATTTATGTGATGACTTATTACACAAAATTAGATTCATGAGGTGTAGTAATATTCACGTGCAATTAAAGAAAAATTAGAGAGAAAATATGACTAATGATGTTTGAAAATTATTGGAAAGCAACGTCGCATTTGGAGTCTTGTCTTAGACCACCGGAAATTGTGGCAAAAACCATGGGTGCTTGAAAGAGATATACCAAATTTTTTATTTTTTTCCATCACATCTATTAAATCAACACTCAATCAATATATATTTAGTAAATGATAGTATTTGTGTAAATCAAATGTATGTGTTGTGATTCAAGTAATTTGATATGTGGATTGGGTTGGGTTGGGTTTAACTTGAATCTGTGCTTATTTTTTTTTTTTTATATTATAATTTTTATATTGTAATAATATAATTTTTATTTTGTAATAATATAACTTTTATGTACAGATTTCATAATTTTTTCAGTGCATAATTTATACTTTTTGCACTATAAAAATTCATGTTATATAGCCGAAACCTTTATGTTGTAATGATATAACCTTTATGCTGTAATAGTGTAACCTTTATGTATAGATTTTATAACATTTTCAATGAATAACTTATACTTTTTTCATTATAAAAATTCATGTAATATAGTTGAAATATTTATATTGTAATAATATAACCTTTGTATTGTAATAATATAATCTTTATATACATATTTCATAACTTTTTCAATAAATAACTTATATTTTTTTCACTATAAAAATTAAATATAGCCGAAATCTTTATGTTATAATGATATACTACCTCCGTTCCACAACACTTTGCACACCTTTAATGTAAATTACACTAAAGGTGTGCAAAGTGTTGTGGGACGGAGGGAGTAATATTTATGTTGTAATAGTATAACCTTTATATACATATTTTATAACGTTTTCAGTAAATAACTTATAATTTTTTCACTACATGCACTGGAAAGATTATATGCATATAAATAAAAAGTTGTAGTACAGAACTAAAATGTTAAGTTTACTAAACTAAAAGGTTATATCAATGTAACAATAGAATTATGATTTGATTTAGGATTTGAGCGTGTGCGGAACGCATGAAATATACTTTCGGATCGATTCGACCCAATTACACGAATTTAGGATTTGTGCACTTGACATATAGAAATAATTGTATTTAGTAAATGGTTTTATTTCTAAATTGAAATTTTCATTTACAAAAAGTACTACTGCACTAAAATTTTCTCCTTGGTCATATAGAAAAGGTCATGTTTCTCATTAAGATAATCTTGAGTGAGTACTTTTTTTGTGAGTCTTTATTTGGTGATTTGTTTATGTGATTAGATGTACATCCAAACAAAGGATCTTAATCCTAGAGTTAAATAAAAGAACCCTATATTAATACTGAGTTTAAGAAAAAGAATAAAAAAAATGAAGGGAATAATCAAAGTTTATTGAACTTAAATTGGCACATCTAATGAATAAATAAATGAATTACAGAAAAGAAAAGTACTATTCAGCTGAAGATTTTGTGCAGAGTTCAAGGGACATTGTTGACAGCCATCTAATTTCATTATTGACCATGAACAATGACTACTGAAAATTTGATTATTCCCTTTTATTTTTATTCTTTTATGTACTTTTAAAAATAAAAATGAGTTATGAATGTGAAATTTAACATTTATATACTTAAAAATCTCTATAAACATAGTTTAGATCCTTTTATCTTATAATATTTTAGTAACAAATATGAACATGAAGGATTGTGATCAAGTGAAAGATATGATTAAAATATGATAAGAATCGATAATATTGTTTCCTCAATAACAAAACCCACAACTACAAACACTTCTAAATGATACCCTCTCTTATCTCATCTAAGTATCATTTTAAAGATTTAATCGTGTTTTCAATTATTCGTTTTTTTTTTTTTTTAAATTTACAACTTTATTTAAAGATTATCTTCATCATATTCTTTACTAAACAGGTAATTTTTAACCAACAAATGAATTCTTAGGTAAAATTTTAGGAATTTGATAGGATCTCATTTTATTGGAATTAATTTGCTTTATTTTTTTAAAATTTGGATCTTAAATCTCTTGGTTAGATAGGGTATGCTAGTCAAAATTTTATATTCCTTAATTTTGACAAAATTCTAAAACCACGTTTAAATGAGATAGAAGGATGTACTAAACAAACAATTAACATTATCAACTTGGTTAATTTCAAAAAATTATTAATCATACTAATTCGAAAATAAATAAATAAATAACTACAAGCTTAATTATTTAATATTTTAGATACCATATAAAAAAGTGATGCTATATATCATTGTCATAGTAAACCATCTTCTGCATTTATTTAATATATATAAACACTATTTATCTGTCATGAAGAAAACATACCTATCATTCCATACCTAAACTTAAGAAAAAAAATAAAGAGATGATTAAGCATGGATTAAAATTTAAAACACAGAATTGTCTCTTTCAGCATTTCTCATTTGCGATTGTACATGCTAGTAAAATAATTATCAGAGCCACCTAATAATGATGGGAAATTTTGTCTAATTAGTTGTTGTCATTAGGTTCTATTAATTGGATCCATTTTTTTTTTCAATGAAAGGGACAAGAAATAAAGAATTTGAGTGAAATGAATCTGTTTTTTTTTTTTTTTTTTTAGAAATATTTTTGAACGACTCATAATGGATTTTTTTGTCATGACGTCTCCTAAATAATTTGTATAACAGAAAAATAGTAACTGAAAGTCTAATGTTTCTAGATGTTCAGCGTTGTTGAAAAATGGATGATTCCTTCCATTCGGTTAGTTGTTAAATAAACTAAAATAAAATTAAACTTGATATATGCATTGTAAATTAAATTTGAATATTTTTATTTAATAACCTTGTTATGAACTCAACTCAAAATCAATTCATGAGAAATAATAGCATATATTTATATGCATCTATTATAATAATTTTTTCATGCGTTACAACCAAAATAAGTCCCCCTTTTTTTTTTTTTTTGATGAAGGTAATATGTATATATGCATGTCATCTACAAGTCTATTAACTCTAGGAAAGTAGTATACTACAACATACACACATGAGAAGAAGGTACAATACATAAACACACATGCACCTCTTCTTTACAAGGATATATTCAGATATTTATTTATGATATTAATATAATCGATAAAAATCGATATTATGAGATAAATATTCTAATTGTATTAAGATTTGGAATACTAGTCTATTGGATAATCTTAATATCAATCCCTCAATCCAAATACAACCTAAGAGAATTAACTAAAAGCTACAAAAGTTTCACCATGAGAGTGTAGAAAAGTGAAATAGAAAGAAAAAGGTCTCTAACTATTAGTGCAAATATGCATAGAATAGGATAACACTTCTCCAGGTTAAAGGATCACAACGGTAAGCTGATTTTTTAACCAGAACTGGAAGCTGCCACTTCGACACTTACTGGTTCGAAATCCTTGGTTGAATTCTGTGAGAAATCAGGAGCTTTTGGAATGAGTCCGAGCAGCTTAAACATCATCTGATCAGCATCATAATCATTGTTCGGAGTTGTCAACAGTTTCTCTCCTGTGAAGATGGAGTTTGCACCGGCGAGAAAGCAAAGTGTCTGCTCAGGCATGGAGAAACGAACCCTCCCTGCTGAAAGCCTAACCATTGCCTTTGGCATTACAATACGTGCTGTTGCTATCATCCTTATCATTTCCCATATTTCAACAGGCTGAAATAACAATAGGAAGGTGAGATGGATAAACTTTTGCTTTCTTTTTCTTGCTTTCCCAATGCTTGTGTTTAAGGCATTGTAGAATTCATATCACAGAAAAACTGGAGAATGTTTAATTTGAAACATATACTGATCTTTCATATCAACCACTTGACATCATTTTCCTATTTAGTTAGTTGAATTTCAGACTAAATTTTATCTACAAACAAAATCCCTATAAAGCAGCCAATTTAGCTGAAACAAACTATCCTCATTTCAGTGATATGCAAATGTGACTCCAAATAACATACCTCAACCTAAAGGTGTCCATTCACTTAATTTTATAGACAAATAACTTGATAGAGATGGAAAATACATTTTATTTATTAGGTGCATGTGGTAAGATTTTGGTTTTCTCCATCTTTGTGTTGGATTCGGACTAGCACCTAGCCTTGATGAAAGGAGGGTTTAAAAAATTGAGCTTAGTCTCTCTCTATAATGTCCCCTTTTCTTAGATATCCTCTGTAAGTATCTGAAAAAGTATTTCATTCAAAGATGAGCGCAAAATTCAAAGCTGATAAAAATTACCTTTTGATCTTCCAGGGGTGTGCCCTGTACTGCAACGAGTGCATTAATTGGGACACTCTCAGGGTGTGAAGGAAGAGTTGCCAATGTATGTAACAAACCAACTCTGTCCTCCTCTGCTTCTCCAAGCCCAATAATACCACCTGAGACAGAAAATTTCAGGTTGAATGTGCTACAATAAGCAAGACACCAACACTTTGCAGGTGTTAGAACTATGATTAAAATGTATGCAAATTACCTGAACAGACATTGATACCCGCATCGCGGACAAATTCAAGCGTTTGCAGACGCTCATCATAGGATCTGGTAGTTATAATATTGGGGTAGTATTCTCTTGAAGTGTCCAGATTATGGTTGTAAGCTGTAAGTCCTGCCTTCTTGAGTTCTAAAGCTTGCTGCTTCTCCAGCATACCCAGAGTGCAGCAAACCTCCATCCCCATCTCCCTTGCCATGGAAAATATTATCGATGATTTTAGATATTTATTCAAATGGAGAATAAAAGTGTTCCCAGCAACCGGTACAGTGAATTAAGGAAGAGAATTTTATATCTTCTTGTTCACAAACTGGCCAAATTTTGTAAGCGTCTATGTTGGGGATCAAGTCTTCATAATGGAGAAACCCCACTAGGCAATTCTAACTCATGCTAGGAAATCATAATGCTTTGGAGAGTTAAATGACATTGGAGTAGCAGAAATCATCCAGCCTTAGTGCAGCATTATGAAGACACAACAAAAGAAGAAAATAAACATTTTGTTCCTGAAGAAGAGATTCATGCTGATATCATGCATGTACACTGGCTATTTTGCGACAATCACCTACATTGTGACTGCATATAAACCCGACTCTATGGATATCAGGCTATGGAACTTCTTTTCCTTTTTATTTAAAGAAAAAAAAAAGCAATAACAAGGTTTGAAACAGTACAATGTCATTACTCTCATAATTTGAATTTCATCCACCATATTACCTTATTTCTTTAACATACTCAAGGATGTTGTTGAAATTGGTCTTCCTTCCTATGGTGTCTCTCCATGCTGCACCCATACAAAACCGAGTGCTACCAGCCTCTTTTGCCTGATGATGTATAAGCACATTTAATCATAACACAAACAGATGGTATGCTGTATAAGTTGAGGTATTATACTCGGGAATGCAACTCAAGTAGGATGAGCGTATAACTTAGTCATACAATAATCTCAGAGTATCATCAGGTTACATATTAACAACCAGAAAGTATTAACCTGACCCCAACATGGCTTTATTGATCATCTCATTATCTTAAACATTCTGGAGGCAATAAACAGAAAGACCTGGAAATTGGTTATATGACTTCTCCTTATGGCTTCCTTCTGACCATTTAACCAGACTAGTGATAACCATATAGCAGCTAACAGTGAGTTGTCTTTACGTCTATCCATTTAGCAGTTGGTAAACATAAAATGAATAAAAATCACTTCCCCGAAAACATATGTGTAGGGACTAGCAAGTCTGCATCATTAAAACTTATTTTTGTTCATAGGCCTTTCCATTATTCTCATATTTTACTGAGAGAACAAATACCATCAAACAAGTCTACTAAATTTTAGTAAAGTAGTGTTTAAAAGACACCATGTTATCATGATATTCAATGAGTATAAGCTCTCCCAGCCTACCATAATGCAGTCCCACTTTTTTTCCTTCTATTGAAGAGAGCTGTACAAATTACTCTAACATTGGTTTAGGGGTGAATCACTTCAAAAGAAATATGACACTTCTCAATGGAACCATCAATTTCCTAACTCAAGCCAGATATTTCTTGAATTTAGTAACAGAAACTTCAGCACATGGGTCCTAGAAGTCCAACAACTGTTAAACTAACATGGCTTTCCCTCATATTTATTTGTCTTAAGGCACATATAGGGATGTATCCTCCATGGATTCTATGCTTAATTTTAAGCACATTAAGTGATGTCTCTCCATGAAATCCAGTCTTTCCTATGGCCACAATAAAATGAAAGCAATGAACAAAAGAAAAGGGAAGTAGGAGAACAAAAAGGTGAAATCTTCAGAGCTAGTTTCTCAATTAAACTACACTACTGGAACGGATGGGCGGACTGAGACTCGACTCAAAGTGGACCTGTTTGGTAAAATCAGCTGGCAGATACGACATCTTAATAGCATAAATACTAATACGACATTATTAAGGAAAGAAAATTCCTTGGACATGTTACGGACTTGACCTTTTTTGCTGCCTCTAGCACCACATCTTTGTTCATAAGCTTGTGTGCTTTGAGGCCAGTGCTGTATCTGGACGACTGAGGGCAATAAGAGCAATCTTCGCTGCATCCACCAGTTTTGATAGATAGAAGAGTACACTGCTGCACTTCCCTGAAATTGTGAGCGTGTCTATGAACTTGAGCCTGAAAAAGCACAATGCTCCAACACAATCAAAATTAGTACAAAAGAAGCCATTCAAGAGAAGAAACCAATTAACCAACACACAAAAGCACTAATAAACTAATTCTAGGGAAGAAAACAAACGCTCACAATTAATATGACAATCAGTTATCAAATAATGTTTGCCAAAGCGCAAAATCAATGACGAAGTTTTGCACAATTAAAACGAAAATATAATAACATACAGCATGGAATAGCAGATCAAGCACAGGAGAATCATAGATGGACTTAATTTCCTCTTTCTTCCAATCATTCCTGGCCCCTTCTCTTATGCACCTCTCCGCCTCCACCGCCGCCGCCGATGACGAGAAATTAGCCGCCGCCGCCGACTGAAACTGGACCATTGGCCGCCGAATCGATCTCATTATCCACATCATTACTGCCGATCACTGCCCTTCAAACAGAGTATAATTTAACAAGTGAAGCGAGTGGGATTTCAACAATAAAGTAGCGAAGAAGAAGAAGAGGAAAATGGGGGTGAAATTGAGTGGGGTTTCCTCGGCGAATCCGCTGGTGGAGTGAGAGTAGTGTTTGGGCAATGAAGATTTAATACAGTTGAAAAAATTTGCACTTTTGGTCACTCTCTATAAAGTTATTAACAAATTTTCCAGAAATAGATAAAAACTATTTTACTCCAATTGAAACACTTCATTTTATATTTTATCAATTCAATAGCCATATGTTATCATTTTTTTTTTAAGAAAACAATATGACTTATCATTAACTTTCAGATTTATGTTGTACTATTAACATATATAGTATGATCATCCAATTATGTTTGGATGGTACAAGTTTTATATAGATATTTTTTTTAAAAGGTAATTTTATATTTATAATTTGTCATATTTTATTTTGGATATAGTTTGTTTATGTAGGATTTGATTGATCTCCAAGTCTTGAAAACTAATAGAGGCAACGTGAATTATGTATGATAAGCTTTATATGATTAAATTCCATGGCGTGGAGTTCAAAAAATTTGGAGGAAAAATCTTTTTCGAGTTAATTTCAATGTCTTGGTAACAAGAAAGTGGAGAATACTATTTCCAAATTCAACAATTCGAAAATGTTTTAGATTCTCAAGTATTGATTTGAGTAAGAAAATTGAGCTATCTATTGTGGCTATGATATTGTTACCATTATTGTTATACATATATATATATTTACCTTTATTATTACACACTATTTTTAAGAGTGAATTCTGAAATTAATTTCTGTCAGATTATTATTAGTATTGTTCCTTATTTTCTATGTTTTTTCGTTTTTTTAGAAAAAAATTGTAGTAGAAAGATAACTGGTGCACAGTTATCTCCCAAGACAGTCGAAGCCCTTATAACCCAATTCACTCATTTTCTTGTGAATGGCGCTCCGGCGACGGAGATAGTGGACTGTGGACCGCCGCCGACGAGTGGCTCATCGTCGGTAAGTTTAGTTCTTTGTACCTCACACTCTATTAGGGTTTCTAACAAGCTGCAATTAATAGGAAAAAAATATCATTACCGTATGAAGGGCTAGATATAAACTACGGTTTTCTGATGCCATGTTAATATGACGAACCAGACATTCAGCTATTGAATGGAAAACTCAATACCGGAAAACAATGGCTGAATCAACTGTCTTATTCCCCATGAATTTTAGTATATCATGTTTACAATTCGTTAATTTGGCAGTTGTTCAGTTTTTAAGTAATGGAATTGGTTCCATGGTAAAAGCCTATATCACTATACTCTGGAAAAAAAGACAATAATCCAATTTCTATTTTCATTCTGAAACAGGGATATGAACAAGAGTGAATCCTATCACTTTCCTCAGTCATTCATGTTCGGCATCTTGCATGTTTCTTATATTGTTTTGTGAATATTGTTAATATTGTGATATTCTTTTCGGTTACTATATTTCTATGTGCCATTTTCCTTTTACTTGACTAGTGTCGTTCTGATGCTCAGTATCCATCACACCTTTGGTGCAAGATTGAGTCCTTAAAAATTAAGACAAAAAACTTGGCATGTTTTTATGGCTTGCTATCAAATTCCTCACCAACAAATTTATGCCTTCTGGAGAACATTTTATTGCTGTGGAATGAATGCTTCAGTAAATCCAAAGTTATGCCACAAGTTGACTACTCATGGGTATCCAGGAAGGACACTCTCTTTGTCTATCCTCTTTAAACAGGTAAATCTTATCAGTTTTGACTGGTACACTCTATTCTCCTAGCCTTTCTGCTCCATGCTGTCTTATTCTTTGTTTTCTATTAGGATTTCTGCAAAGGGTGTCGTGGTTTGAATTCTGGGTTTTGTAAGGTTCTGGAACCTATCTCTCTGAGAGGAATCGCTACATCTGCCCAAAATGCAACGCTTAGCCAAAGTACAATTTTTGATTCTGCCCCACGTAATAATGAATCTACCACCATCAGTCCATCAAATGGCAGAGTAATGCTCATTGATGGCACTTCAATCATATATAGAGCATACTACAAGCTTCTTGGTATGTAAAAACATCGATTTTGGTTCCTTTATTTATGTAGTCCTGTAAATGTTTTGATGTGTGACGTCACTGTATTAAAAAAATCTTAGGAAGAGAAGAACAATGAAATTTGATCATATTAACAGAATATTTGAATGAAAAGGTTAGTAGCAGAGATAAGACTTTAGTATAACTTGTATTTAATTTGGGATCATCAATCACACTCGTGCTTCTTGATACAAAAATCGCTGTATTAGTGGTGCATATATCCTCAATTCTTTTAGTAGTGGATCTAGCTGGTATAGGTGGGCTTCTATGCATTTTCGTGAAACTTATACATCTTACACCATCTTCCCTTGCTCCCAAAGTGAATGCCTCCATTAACTTCTGTGATGCTCACGAAATATGTCCTATTTTCCAGAACGGCAATAATTTACATGTCAATTAAACTACTGGTGTAGCATTACCGACCCCAAAACTTCTGTATCTAAGGGTAAATTGTAAAAACATCCAAACGTTTACCATCACTGACATTCAAAGCACTATATCCAATGGAAAAGAATTACAAACTGGAATTTTTTTACCTTATTGAATCTCATTTTAACTTAATGTTCACTCAAAATTGGACAATCAGTTGGATAGAGCAAATAATAGTTCTCATTTCTACTGCATTCCTCAGCACAAAGTGTCAATATTATTTTAAGGTTTTTCATACTTCGATTTTCATTTTCATTTTCAGTTGTTACTATGATAAAACTTTATCCAAGTTTATACATCTTGTATCTGATTTTGGTAAGTAAAAAAGAGTTGAATGTAACTATTCTTAAACATCCTTAAAGTCGATCATGGTGAAGGATCAATCTGTTCTGCTTTTGGGGATGCTTATTCATAACTGGCTTACATATAAGATGAAAAAAATAAAGAATAATTGTGTAGAAATGAGCTGAACCTTCATTTGAAGCTGAGGTCAAACTTTTCCTGTACAAATTTGTTATAATCACGTCAAAACCAAATATACCAGTACTATTTAATTCTCATTAACTCACAATCATTATAAATATATGTAACCAGATTGTTCCTTGTTTTTGGTTATTGACTTGGTAACTTCAAGAAATGCATCTTGATGACAGAGATATATTTCACAATTCAAACTGCGAGGAAGACTAAAAGAGTCACATAACAGGAATAAAGATAGAAGGAGAGACTGAAATTAATTGGCTTAGAAGAAACACACAAAAAGTTGTGCACTGGCTTAGCTAGGGTTTTTGGTTCTAGGTTTTATCTCATTATTGTAAACAAACAATCTTTAATTTGGGTAGTTGTCATTCTGGCTGCAACTTTCTGTTTCTTCATATGGTCATGCCCCCCCTCCCCCCCAGTGTACATGTGTACACCATTGTAGAATAATATTTCATTTTTCTTTTATAGCAAGATTGCATCATGGTCATCTCTCTCATGCTGATGGCAATGGAGATTGGGTCCTAACCATTTTCAGTGCATTGACTCTGGTAAGATATAATTTTGCATTTATGTTTTTATAGTACTTATATTATATTTTGTACCTCTCTCTTTTCTTCATTGAACAATTTATAGCGATTATGGCGCAATATATTAGAAATGCAAAATAGTATATATGCTATGAAAGAAGGAAAAATAGTTTTTCTCATGGTTTATACTGATCTCTTAACTGCATTTGCATATCTATATATGTGTGTAGAACTGTATTGTTCTCTCAGGAAGGCAAGTATAGTAAATCATTTTCATGCCATCATTTTCTTCTGGTGAATAATACAGTGTTCTGGGTGTCTGTTTTTTGCATATATTAGTATTACTTTTCGTCCTGGAAATGGAATACTGACAGTTATTGCATTGGTTCATTGAAAGACTTATCTAGTATCTTGGATTGGAAGCTTAGATCTGTATTTTCCACACCACATGTGACAGCTTTCAGTACTAAAGATGACAAATGAAGTTTAATAATGTGATTTGCCTAATCTGGCTAGTATACCTGAGATGATTTCCTTGAACAACCTATTGTGACATAGGTGAAGATTGGAGATGTTTACTTTTCTATATTGGCTGAATACCTTCTAAAATTTTATTCTCTAAATATCTATCAATTTTAAAGTTATTTTTCTGGCTTGTTGCAGATAATTGATGTCTTGGAATTTATCCCCTCACATGTAGCGGTATGCCTTCGCTCTTCCCCAGGGATAATCATTATCTACATACATCAATCATGTCAACTTTTACTATATCTCCTCCCTGTAGCAGTAGTTTCATTTGCCTTTTCAATTCACTCTGAATGATGTAATGAGAATTCCTGGCCTGATTTATATGATCGAATATCTACCCTAGAGCTGTAAAGGAAATATTTTCATGAGAATTGCAATATCTAAAAATAGAAGCTAGAATAAACTTTTGCCTCATGCTAGAGATCAGGATTTGCAAACACTTGAACAATTGTTGTTATAGTACTAAGTGATCTTTCTTCATCTTCTTCTTCAACAAAACCCATTCCTGTTAATTGATTATGCAGTATAAAATATGTTTTGCTCTGATCAACACCGGCCATCAAAATTCACTCAACCATGTCATGATATTATCACTATTTTCATGAGAAATATTTATTTCCTTCTTTATCTTATCTCAATTTTTGAGGTCCAATGATCAATTGATATATATATATATATATATATATATATATATATATATATATATTTTGGTTCCCTGTTACTTTTGTGCCTTTATGCCCGACTTATTGGCTATTGTTGTATCTGCTCTAACATAATTTTTTTTTCCACCTTGTTCTTACTGTTTGTTTATCCCCTTCCTTTGCAGGTGGTCTTTGACCATGATGGTAAGATTTACTTTTTGCCTATGTTTGTTCTCTCTATTATATCTTTATCTAGTTCCTTTTTTTTTTTTTTCCTTTCCTTTAATTTCATTTATCCTTAAGTAGAAATATCTCATGCTATGTAAGTTGCTAGCATATATGCATACTTGTTTTGAAAAATTCTAGTGAATATTACTTATATCCTTTGCTCTTGTCAGTTATCAAGAATGGTCCAAGTTTGTTTGACTTTAGGTGTGAGACATGATATCTATCAAGACTGGTGCCAATGTGTTCGGGTTTGCGAGTCAGGTTGAAACACGATATTTAACAAAATTCCACCAACCTGGACTTGACCTATTTGATAATTCACTTAAAAAATCTCAACCTGAACTTGAATGTTAATTCACGAGTTACCCAAATCTGTCCTCAGATGACCTGTATATTTTAGACCCATTATATCAACTTAAAAAACACATCTATCTATATGGGCTATATGGTTTAATTGAAAATTATAACTATACAAGTTCAACAATTTCAGCTCGACAATTTTGTAGAATTTAATCACATGATTATAATGTATTCAATCATTTGAAAATTTAGGTTTTAGGCATTTTTATTTTTATTAAATTTACTACAGATAAATGGGTTAGGTTAAGTGGATCGTATCAGGTTGACTTTATATAGACTCATTTATTTATTAGGTTATTGGGAGCAAAGTTGACTCTAAGCCGACCTCGTCAAGCCCTAACCCAAATCCATTTATAGAGTGTTAGGTTTCTGTCATATTTTCTTATTGATAAGAAATTACCACCCCTACTTTCAGAGTTCAGTGTTTTTCTTACATACCTCATCAACTAGGTTATTTACATTTCTAGGTTATTTTTCTTTTTCAATAACAATTTATAGGTTGGACCCTTTTAATTGAGGTCCTAACTAAGAGTGCAGACTCATATGCATTGGACTTGGATGCATAAGTACTTGTATATTGTTGGCTCTGTAGTTTCCAACCAAAGAAGTGTTGAAGTTTGAGATGTTCGTGAAGTGATAGAGATATCCGTTGCCACCTTGTAATTTTAAACAAAATAGAAGTTTGTTCTTGTAGCAATTAGTTTTTTGTAAAGAGACTATTATGATAGCAGTTAGCCAAAATGGGAACTACTTCCATAATTGTATTTGACCGAGTATTAGCACTCTTAGCATTGAAATGTCACTTGGTGATGTAGCTGCAAGCATCAATATTCATTTTGATTTGGATTGACCATTACTGATTTTGATGATGAATTGATGATGGTGTCATGCAGCACATATAACTGGACATATCTTTTCTTGTTCACCTAAAAGTGGGTAAAGTTGGAAATGATTTGGGCTTGAAACTCATGCTGCATTTTAGAGTGTGATTTGCTTGGACTTGAGTGTCAATTGTGTCCTTACATTGTGCTTGTGTTTACTCTTTCTATTTTCTGGGTTATTTTACTTTGAGCTCAACAAATTTCCTCAACTTTGAAACCCTGACTCAGTCACAATTTCGGTTAAGGCATGATGGAAAAAGTTAGATGGTATAGATTTGGGAGAGAAGTTTGTAAAAGTATGATATAAGATGCCTTATCCCTTCATTGTTGTGAAGATGCTACTTCAGCTAATGTAGAACATCCATCAAATTAGCAGTTCATCATCTTTTTTCGCTTGATTTTTTTTCATACTCTAGTTGAAATGGGTGTGGTCGGTGCTCTTGACTTGTGAAGAAAATTCAGGTCAGGACAATTGTGCTGCTGTTAAGTACATCTGATAGTTAACTCATCCTAAATAGACAATAGGGTTTCTAAAAGATCTAGAATGACGACTTTCGGATACAATTTCTGTATGAAATGCCCATAAATCTGTACTGCATCAAAGTTTAAAATAATCCTAAAAGGTTTTTGAGTTAACGGTAGATAGGTTGTGGCACTGAGCGTACTATTTTGATAAAACAAAGCTTTTCTTTACAGGGGGTCCATATGGTCATGCCTCTCTTTCATCCTCCAAACAAAGTTTTGTTGGTAAAGGTATGCTGTCTGATGTTTTGTTTATCTACTCTTACTTCATGTATAGCTTAAAGGGGAGGGCTCACACCTAATATTCCAATTCCATGAATAATGATCAACTCCTAATCTAGGTGCTATAGTAATAATATCTAAAAGCAAACGCATTTACCCCAAATTTTTGACTACAATGCTGTCAAAGTATGGATTTTTCTTTGGTGCTTTACATGATCCCAGACATTCTTATGATGAAGGATAAAATTTCTTGTGTATGCATATGCTCCAGGTTTCCAAGGGAGACCCTCAATAGATATGTGCTGTGTCAACACCTGCATCATTCTGGATATTCTTTTTTTCTTTAGAATTTCATTGGTTGACTCTGCTGTGTTGTTACTGAATAAAAAGTTGCAGGTTTAGACCTTAGTTTTTCTAAAGTGAGTCTGAATTGCATAATTTGTGTCTCTAAGCTGCATGCCTCATTAATGGTGATAAAATAACAATCTATAACTCTATGCTTTTCCTTCCATTAAAAAAAAAAAAAAATCTTTATTGAAGCTTCCTTCAAATAAAGGATGTGATGCTGCCATCTATTTATTCACACAACATTATTCTTCATTACATGGTAGCTACTGTATAGTATTTTTTTTGTTGGACGCTGCTTCCACAGTATAACATGCATATGATGCTGGACGTGACATGATGCTAAGTGACTTGAGCAATTACATTCTACAACTTTTCAGGAATGTTTACTGCTTTTTTGTCCCCTATTTAAAGCTCCTATTTTCTTTTAGGGATGTCCTCATATGGTTTTCCATATCCTGGCTCGCAATTTACCTTCCAAAATGCCCTTTATTTGTGGTGATTTTGTGAATGCAATTAATTTTAATTGGGCAGATAGTAAATTTATTGGTCGAATTTCTTGTAGGCTTGAACTTTCGACACACCTTATATCCCTCTTACAAAAGCAATAGGCCTCCAACCCCTGATACAATTGTTCAGGGTCTTCAATACTTAAAAGCATCCATCAAGGCAATGTCTATTAAAGTAATTGAGGTACATGCTCTTAAAATCTCAGTTGTCTGACTGTCTGAAAATAACTAAGGTAGCACTGATTTATTTTATTTACTCTTAAGCAGGTTCCAGGTGTTGAAGCTGATGATGTAATTGGGACCCTGGCTGTTAGAAGTGTCAATGCTGGGTTCAAGGTAGTCTCACACCTTTGGTTGTATAATGAATGAATTAAATATCTTAAGGGTTTCCATTGCAAGTTTTATTAGCGTGCAAAGAATAACTTGGGGAGTTTTTTTGGGTTTGTTTGTTGCAAGTAGTGGCAAATTTTCAAGTTTGCGTGTCTAGCTGGTAGCATTGGTATCTCTTTAAGGTAGTTTTATGAACTGATATTTTGGTGTTTGCAATGTGAAAATGGGTTCTTTAATCTTTCTGGATAAAAGCTTTCTTATGAACGAGTTGGCAAATGCTTGACCAATGCAAAAGGCTCTCTTACGTTGATTTATCCTGTAAATCAGTATGCTTTCTGCTGCTAAGTGATCAAGTTCTGTGAGGCTGAAGGACAATAAGTAATTTGTGTGGAAAATTATTTTGGATGTACCATGACCAAAAAGTGAAATTTACCGTTCAAATTGTTTAAAACATGAGTAAAAGCAGTAGTCAGGTCTCCATGAAAACCTACAAGTGTTTTGGTTAGGGGGTGAAAACATTGAAACAGGTCACATCTCTTCAACCACTAAATTCCATATTTAATCAAGGCTCACATTTGTTCAATTTCTGTCTGTCCTCTGCTCATTTCAATCTAATTAGCCTCTTACTACAATCTAATTATCTCTTTGGTTTAAAATTGGTTTCATGCTAGGTTTCTCTGTTTTCTTCTGAAGGGTGAACAGAATATGTTGTCTTTTTCTAGTTTTGTGTTTATGACATCTCATACACTATCGGAGAACTGTAACCATAAGATTTTTACGTTCAACTTCTTTTGGTGAACTAACAAATCTTTATTTTCATATCACCTGGTTCTATTTTTCATTGACTCATGACTCTTGTTTAAGATCATTGGTACAGGTACGAGTTGTCTCCCCAGATAAAGATTTTTTCCAGATTCTATCTCCTTCATTGCGTCTATTGCGAATTGCTTCTCGTGGCTTTGAGTTAGTATCACTCTTGACATTTAACAAGTTTTTCTAGATTTGCCAATTTCTTTGGCCTTATCCCAAATTATCAATATTATTTGGCTTGCATTTGAGCTCCTTCTCATCTGTATGGAACATGGTGGCAAATCAGAAAAATCGTTTACAGCATGTTTGGACATGGATTCGGAATCTTGGATCCAGATTCAGAATCCCAATTTTCGTTTCTGCTAGGATTGGGATTCCCAATATCATTGACATTTTCTGAAATCCTACTCCACTCGTATATATCTATCCATACCCTATCCCACTCACCCTATACACAACGACTATCTTTTCTCTCTCATTCTGCAATTATTACTCAATTTTAAATTTTATTTACATTTATGAAAAACACGACTAAATATAATAATTCAATATCATCCACTTTACAGACATGATTTCACATCTATAGTAAAAAGTACAAAATCTTAATTCTACTGCAAACAAAGATTCTTACTACTTACAATCTTTCCAATACCCAAAATTCAGAATTCAAATCCCAAAAATATCCTAGCCCAAACATCCCACTTGGTTTTTGTGACAGTTATGGAAATGTTGACAACCTTATTGAAAGAGGAAAATAATTTTATGTGCTGAAGAAAACAATTAGGGTAATCATTGCATCTAAGATTAATAATTTTAATCATGGGAGTCTTTAAGTTATACTTATAATTCTCCAAGATTCTTTATTTCTTATTGGTGATGAGCTTCGAGTTATACTTATAATTTAACTAAAAGTACATAGGCATCCTCTGTGATTTTATTATTCGTGCATAGCTCTTACCCTTTAAAAATCTTCTGATTTCTGTATTTGAAATTTAATCGCACATGAGCAAGAGAGCATGCAGTGCCTCAATATTCAAATGCAATTAGTTTTGTAACTAATGACTTATCACAGGGAAATTTGGTGAAATACCCCTTTGGAGGATAAGCCAAAGGTTTCTGCCTCCTGAGTCAATGTCTAATAGTATTGTCCTCCAAACTCATGCGAAAGGACCTTTCTATCCCTTAGATTAAATTTTTTATTGCCAAGTAAATATAAAAGGTGGTGAGAGATCGTCAGAGGTCGTCAATGGTTGGGGGTAGTCGGCAAGTGAGCAGAGTCAAGTACCACTGCTGCTTCTCATTATTGTTTCAATTAGATGGCTGAGATCACTGCTCGAATGATGACATAGGGGCTCATTTTCTTGTTGACTTGGTTCGAAATGAAGAGTGGACAGGGTTATCTTGTGGCTGTCTTGGTTGAAGACTACACAGGGTCTCATCTTCTAGCTGACTCGTACCCCCTTCCCTCATCCCTGGTTCATGAAGCTTGCAGATAAAGATTGAATGGGGTCAAGTGCCACTGCTGCTTCCCACTGTCCGTTATCGTTTCTGTAATCTACTTTCAATTTCCTTTTCCTCCTGCTGTTGCTGTGAGATAAAATGGCAAATTATTCTTACTTCCATCATCGTGGCTCCTATGCAAAAAACACTTTCGATTTCCATCTCTTAGAAATACAGCTCTCCACCATTGCGGACTTTGGGCAGCCACACAGTAGTTTTCCTCATTACTGACATTGTTGCCATTCCACAGGCTATTTGAGTTATTTCACATGGGTGTTGGGAGCAAAATTATAAGAAATTGAGTTGAGGGGCATAAACCCTTAACTATCCCCCAAAAGGATTGTTTCACCAAATTTCCAATTATTATATCATAGAGGCTGTTTTTAATTTAAATATTCTTGTACTGCAGAAGATCTTGTAATCTTAGTTTATATTATTTGCTTCAGTTTACTATTGCAGACTGGTTGCTCAGTGTCTTGAGAGTGAGATTAATTTTTGATGCATTGCTTATTCTTATAGGATGTCCTCTTTTGGGATGGAAGATTTTGCTAAGAAGTATGGAACCTTGAAGCCATCTCAGTTTGTTGATATAATTTCACTTGTGGGAGATAAATCTGATAATATACCAGGTTCTTTTGTATTTCTTTCACTAAAACTTAGAGCCAAGAGAAAGCATACATAGCATATGTCTGTATCTATGATGTACTTAAATATGGGTAGGGGCTTGTTCATAAGCCGTGGATACTAATTATTGACTAATATGTAGGTTATATGCTTAAGATATGAGGAGGTCTTTAATGAATAAATTTTGTTCCACCTGACTCTTGAGAGAGCAATAAAACCCCCCAGCCTCCCTTCTTGATTCTTATGGTATCAGAGCACACTTTGATTCTTGGTTGCATATTGCATTGAGATGAAATTATAGCCACCTGCTCATGATATGGACAGTTGCTCATTTTATCAGTTATCATTATTTGGAAGATAAGGGTAAATAGTTGCTTTCTTAATCCACATATTGGTATGACATGCTGCAGTTACACTTTCGTTTTCTAGTCGTACTCTGGTATTGCAACAATAACTTGCAAGAATTTGGCTGACTCATCGCTGACCTTAATCCAGGAGTTGAAGGAATTGGAAATGTTCATGCTGTTCAACTGATTACAAAATTTGGTATGTTTCCATGCAACTTTTCTAATTAATGCAACCATATCAAGTATAATTCTGAAGTGAGATGCCATTTGTCATTCTAAAATCCCTATAAAATCAATTCTATGACTGTTTTGAGCTTGGTTGAAACTTGAAAGGAGTACATTCATATAATTTTGAACATATTGTTATAAGAAAGGTATTGAACAGTTTTTCTATTCCTTCTAAAATGAACCCCCCCCCCCCCCCCCAAAAAAAAGGACTTCAAAATCATCAAGAAGTTGTTAAATGTGTAGGAATGAAATCTTACAAGTGAGAGTGAACATTTCTTTCTAATATTATTCAACAATTTTGCTGGGTATTTCATGTCAAGCATATCTTAATACCGTACTGCATAAGAGGTCTAAACAAATACATAAATGGGAGTTTTTAATGTGAAAAGAATCTCCATATGATATATTCTATATAAAATTAGCACCGAATTTAGGTGACAGCTTATAAAAGTTGAATGTACTTATAACTAATATCTTAGTTACATAATGCTTTAGTGTATGTCTTGAATGCGTGCCGTTTGCAAGGATACTGTGGTCGTCCAAAACAGAATCCTGAAGGTAAGAGTGACATTTAATCATGAAGTCAAGGAGTATTAAGCTACTGACCTTAAAAGAACTGTCACAGTAGTATTGTAGCCCTTCAGTTATATTTTCTAAAATATTTCTAGTTTTTCTTCCATTTGGTTGATTGTGTAGTTACTAAGTAGGGCTTTTCCTGTTCTCTTTTGTTAGGCACATTGGAAAACTTGTTGCAGTGTGTTGAGCAGGTTGAAGAGGAAAGAATCAAAAAGGTAGTTTGGCTATGTTCAAGGTTCCTTGTACTTTTTTTTGCATGCTTTGCTTTACACCTTGTATGACATGACCCAGAAACATGTTTTGCCCTATGATCCTATGGTGTATTTCCATATTAGGATCAACATTCAACAATGTTTTAAAAAATTTAATTTATTAGTACTGAGCTTTGGTTTGAATTTGATCTCTCTTTTCCTATCGATCATTATCTAGGCCCTACCACATTCTTTTTTCACTATAGCAGCTTTAAAGTTGTTGGACCCATGCTGTTTTAAAATCCTGTTCATACACCAGTTTGAAATGTATCCAAATCAGATCCTCCAGATCCTTTTAAATACCGGAAAAACAAAATAATAGAAGTGAATAATGGTAGGAGTTTTGCAACGTGATGTTTAATTTTTTTCATACTTGGGTTTAATTTCTGGTTATTAACAGTTAAATTCTGATTATATAGACTACAATACTGAATTTGTTGTATTAATTATTTAATTGTCAAAGTCGATGGTGAATTTGAAAAGGTAGACTTTGGAGAAAATTATGATATTGATAGTATATGAATGTCTGTGCATTAGTCCTGTGGACTAAATTGATATTATTATGCCGTCTTCATCAAGAAAACATTATTGAATTTCAAGGTGCAGTAATAACCAAGCTTCCCTTAAAGAGAATTGCATTGCTATAAACATTCCACTGCTAATAACAGAATTTCAAATTATGATGAAAATTAAAAAGTTTATGGCATCTTATTTATGATCTCTGCCCTATCTACTGTTTCTATTGGATAGCTAAATATCTCTTCTTCCAATATTTATATATTGATTTATTACTTCCAGGCATTGATTGCAAATGCTGAGCAGGCTATTCTAAGCAAGAATCTTGTAAGCTTGTCTGTGTTTGTTGATTTATCACATTTAGAGCTTTGATTTCAAAAGGCTAAGCTCCTTGCTTCATGCAATGTAGGCTATGTTACGTTCTGATCTTCCTTCCTACATGGTTCCTTTTACAACCAAAGACTTGAATTTTATCAAACCAGAG
Organism: Scutellaria barbata; assembly: GCA_028654395.1. Lineage (NCBI taxonomy): Eukaryota > Viridiplantae > Streptophyta > Magnoliopsida > Lamiales > Lamiaceae > Scutellaria > Scutellaria barbata. The sequence goes on from CM053652.1 coordinate 5,907,281, forward strand.
GTTAGTAAGACTTGAACTATGTTTTGGGATATTGTGTCTTGATAATGAATTAGAAACTGCATAGAAAATGAGAATGTGCTTAAGATGTCTTGTTGGGAAAAATGATGTAATATATCAACATAACTGACTTGTTCATACATGAAATTTATTAACCATAAGCTTGAATGGTGTAACACAGGACAATGGGGAGAAATTCACAAGCCTCCTGAATGCCATTAGTGCTTATGCTGAAGGATCTTCTGCCGATTCTATAATCAGACGGATTTTTAATCTGTGGAAGAAGCTTGAAAGCCAATGACTCAGAGATGGTCCCCATCCAAAGTGTAGATTCTTCTGAACAGCGAAAATGAACGAGGAGATGATGCCTTCACCTCCGATTATGTTAACCCCAACACAAAAGAAGTTTGATATTTGATAATTACTATCAGATTCAGATATTTTTTGTTGCCTATACAGTAAGAAGGTGGTTTTCTGCAGATGAAAAGTGCAGCAGCATCTGTTGCTCTCACGTTTAATATTTCTATTATGTTAAAACTCGCATAGCTTTTAAGTGGCATTGCTGGTTTTCTTTTTGCTATTCCTTCAATGCATCAACATTTCTTCTGTGATATAAAAGAAACTGATTTTATGCGTATTTGAGAGTTACCTGATATTTTGGGTTTCTTAATCTGAAATTAGAGCGCTCCATATGGATTAGTTCTTATTGCATCTAACTATTAGATTGTATGTATAGATTCGAACTCAAAAAGAATTGAGTGAAAATCTTCGAAATACACTATCAATATTTCTTTTGACATGTGAAATATAAATAAAAAGAAGAAAAAGCTAACAAAATGATGACAAATTCTAAGAATCTGATTAGAGAGTTTTACTCATATTTTCTCGTTAAATTTTAACTTTTGCCACTCATTGGCTATTAGTATTTGAAATAAATTAGTTTCCATCAAGTTCAATCATCCAAGTTACTTTTTGTCTAAGTAGTTCATACTTCGTACTGCTCTATATCTAATTCGCCATTGGAAAAAGAATATGAAAATCTTGATCGAAAGTCAATGAATATCTCTACCTTGTAGGGACAAAAACCTCAAAAAACGATTGAAGATGTTCTATGTACACCTTGATGTGTAAACACCCCATTAACAGACTATCCTTCAGCAGTTATTTGGCTAGAATCTTCTGATGATTTCTCGAGCTCAAGTGTCGCATTGAATCCAAAATCATTTCCGGGTATAAACATGGACTTTAGTTCTTCAGCAGTCTGTGTAGTGTTGATCTTGTTATCCTTAACTGTTAGATTTTCCTGTTAGGAACAATACTCCATGTAAGAAGAGGTTCGATATAAATCACCAAAAACATGTTGATAAGTGGTAAAAAGACTCGCCTTGTTCACATAGTCGCCCAGTGTTGTGCTGACAATTTCTTGAATAACGAAATTGGTAACTCGATCTTCACCAAGCATCTGCAGAAGGAACTCCTTTGGAATCTGCATTACTCAACAATTATAACGAGAAAACCTCTTAGCATCGACTTATTTAGTGTGTGAATGAGTATTGAAAAGAAACAGAATTCTTTACCTTAGTTGTCTTCCCTGCAGAACCCACCATGTACATGAAAACGGAAGTTAACCAAAAGAAAATTATTCCCTGGATTATTTATTTTTATCTAGAAAAAAGTGGATAAGTTTTCATCATATAGGATGAATAAACTACAAACAAAGAACTGGAATCACATAAAAAAACATGGGAATTAATTGTTTTTTTTGTAATATTAAAACTCTCCATGCCAATGTTGATTTCCTTTTACCACTCCATGGAGTGCAAGTTGATTTTGTGAATCACTTTCCATTCGATGAGATATCGTGTCCAAAAGAAACCTACTAGTGCTTTGCAGTTGATATGACAAGTGCAAAATGAGGTTTTCCATGAATATTTATCAAAAAAATCCTACCTTTGTGCCATTCAAAATAAATCAAGAATTTGTGAAAAGATAAAGATAGATGTGAGCATCTGAAAATCCCTAACGATAACTGCCTAAATGAATGAGTTTCATACTGGAAAGGACACCATAAGGTTATAGAAGATGATGTGTATCTATCTCATGTGATTAACAAAAACAAGTTGGTAGTGACAAGAAGAAAATCAGCAAGATATTCTAATGTTTTAACACGAGAAACGAAGAGCAAATATATTCATTAACAAACAAACAATATTGTTCGTTATTGGGAAAGAAAAATGTCAAATAGCTACCTCCTTTTTCTCTGCGGAAACCAGGAACTGGTGGAGCTGTACGCGCTAAGTTTCTCAGAACCTTTTCGAATACTATTCCTGTTTCTTTCCCTGACAAATCCACCCTCACCTAACCCAAACGATATGGTAATGAATCAGTTGGAAGTTTGATATCACATATTTTGACAACTCATTATCAATGCCTTAAGCTTCGTTATCTATATATCTTCTATTGTGGAAAATGTATTTTGTGCAAGAGAAGCTCACTTGCATCTTGTCATCATCTTTAGACTCCACTAGTATCTCGACATTATTAATGGTAATTACGTTCTCCTTTGGATCCGTAATTGATGCCTCTAGACCTGTATTCATGCATCAGATTTTGCTTTAAGAAAAAGGAAACAAAGAAGCAAAAAGTGCTAAATAAGTTGCGGATATTACCTGTCCTCGCGGAGCTACAGTAAATTAAAGACCTGAAAGTAAAGCAGTCAGTGCACTAAAAACTTCAATGGAAGCAAAACGAACTAAAAGTCGGGTTACTAAAACATGATGATTCAACAAGGGAAATTGAATCAGATACTTGCAAACAGAATAGTCAACATAGAGCAAAAAAACATATACAATTACAACTGCAAGGCTGTAACCAGATCACAAGCTACTTCAAACAAGCTAAACAATTTCATCACCCTAAAACCTGACACGATTTATTTTACCTTGACCGTGTAAACTTTGTTTCCGAACAATAGTTTATATGGGGCAACAGCCTGTCTGCTTTGACATTGCTCACCATGCTACCAACAGCGACAAGCTGCGCCATAATAAACCATAAGCAACTAAGCACACCAATCAGCAAGAACTAAGAATTCGTATACGCTGCATTGCTAAGAAAACCAAATATTTCACGACGAATCAAGCCCCTCTTATCATACCCAACACAAAGGACTGTTAATTTCCAACACACACACAGCAAAAGACAATAATGCTTCTCCATATTGAGTTCACATGCATAAAAATCAGTCCTTTAGCATATAAATAAACCCATAATTCATTTTCCACACAACCTAGACAAAATAGCGAAAATGCAGACCCTTTTCTACGCATTGCACATCAACCCTATTCCAAAACTCTATTACACAATTCTCCAGGAAACAATTACAGCAATAGTGTTTTCTGAGAGAAATATAATATAAATTTACAGAATACAAATTCTTTACTTTCTATAACGAGTCAGCGCCAAATAGCAAGTAAAGAAGGAAAAGGAAAAGGTTAAATGAATAATTACTTGAGGGTCTTGAAATAATCGACGAATTGAAGACGCCATCATCATCGTTGCCATATTCTCTCCGACTGTGATGAAAGCAAGCTGGAACAGATGAGGATATAATAATGGGTGTGGGAATGTCCGCACCCCACTATTTTCCAAACACACCCCATAGAACTAAAGACACCCATTGAATTCTAAGTACACCCCATATTTAAAAATATCAAAAAAAATTAGATATTGAATGACTAAAATATCCCTCACTGAAAACACTGTTTTCCATTCGATTCTCTCTAACCGAACACCATACAAGCCAAGCAACTGCATCAGCTGAACAGTCACGAATGGCGTTCGGTTCACCCGACCGAACACACCATCGAGCAGTTACCTCAACCGAACAAGCAGAGTAACGAACGGCTACTACCTACCAAACGAGACTCTTGGTCGACGGAAAACCAGGACCGAACAACCAGGATTAAGTGTGTAAAATTTGTCACACAAGGCAATTTTTTTTTTTTTTTTACGATTTTCCTTTGATTTAGACAAATAATCAAACCTAATGCTTTTACAAAACTAACTCATTACAAATGGAAAAAGAGATTTTCAGTTTGGCAGGTTGGGGAATGAAGAAGGATTTTCAGTTTGTCAGGAAGGATGGGGTAGATTTTCACGATGGAGAAGGATTTTTAAGATGGAATTAGAGTTCAGAAACCAAGAGATGAGAACTGGAGCTGAAAGGCAATGGAAGAAAAGTGAGGAATATTTGGTCTCTGAGACATATGACTGGATGAAGAAGACAATGGAGAAAGGGGAGAAATGAAGAAGATGGATGGAGAAAGGGAAAAATTGGGGAATTTCAAATTATTATTTTTTTAATCTCAAAGGGTATAATAGGAAATTATTGGGTGTCCTCAGAAATATTTATATTATAAATCAAATAAGGAAAGCACACCCCATCTATTTTAAATATTTCAATTATTTTGGGGTGTGTTTAGAATTCAATGAGATGTCTTTACTCATTCTCATCAAATAATTTGGGTATTTTAAATAAATGGGGTATGTTTAGAATTTATTTTAAATATTTCAATTATTTTGGTGGGGTGTGTTTAGAATTTAATGAGATGTCTTTAGTCATTCACATCAAATAATTTGGGTATTTTAAATAAATGGGGTATGTTTAGAATTTATTGAGTGCCTTTAGTTCTTCTCTTATTAAATACACTCTAATTTAAAATTGTTACAACCTATAAAATCTCCAAACACACCCCAATTCATCTCAATTTTACTCTTTTGAAGTAGAAAAAAAAAAAAAAAAAAATGAAACCTCCTCGGCCCCCATTCTCTTTCACTTCCATCTGCAGTACTTGCTCATTAGTTTCATTCTTCTTTTTTTTCTTTCTGCAAAATTCTTAAGGAGAAATCAATCCACAGTCACAAAATTAGACTATTCTAACGGAATACCTATGATTTAATTATCGAAATTTGATGGGGAAAGAAAAAAATGAAACGTGCAAGGCAGGTTCGACTACTATAGGTCGAATTCAATGAGTGGTGTTCGGTTTCTTCTGCTCGTACATCATTCTATAATATTAGTCTCTTCAGATCAAACACAACCATCTAGTGTGGTGTTGGACCTCCTTAATGAAGTATCAAAATTGAAGAAGAAGGAAGAGGAGTTGATAAGAAGGAAGCAATGCGATAATTAAGTTTAGGGATATTTTAGACTTTTAATATATAATTATTTTTTATTTTCTAAATATGGGGCGTGTTAAGAAATGTTTTGGGGCTGGGATAGTCCCCTTCTTACATTAATGGTTTGAGAATGTTAAGACAAAAACACTATCTTATACAAAGGAGAAATGAATAGCAAAGAAGCCAGGGGATAGCGAGATGTTTGCAGTAAATACACACCTCTCTTTCTCCCTTTCTAATCCTAAGGTAACTTTTTTCATTTTTAATTTCACGTTTTCTGCTTCATTTTTGTTAATCTTGCTCACAAGTTCAGCAATTTGCTCAATATATTTCAGCTTTGTCGCCAAGTGTTCTTATCTTCTCTGTTGGCAAAATTTTGTTGAATGTTTAAAACTTGGGGTGTTTGTTGAGAAAATAATTCAGAAACGGCAATGAAATTCTGAAGCCAAGTTCAGAATTATTGTTTTAGGTATCAAGGTGCAGTGTGGATTTTTCAAATAATTTTGTCCTAATTTTTGAATCCATTCGCCCAGAAGCTTTTCAAGTTTATTTGATGTGATTATGTGCTTATGCAATTTTCTCCATTCAGATGTTATGTTTCTCTTTATTTATGATGGCTAATACTGATATACATGTATTGTTTTTATTTTTTGTTCTTAGAAATTAAAGCACTATATTTCTCAAGAAGAATGATAAACTTGAACTAAATTCTTGTTGGCTTAGATTTTATATAGTGAGATGCCTTACCAGTTCCGATTTATTGTAAACTGTACAGATCATTGCAACTGAAAGGCAATTTGCAGATGTCTTTGTGCATTGCCAAGCTTTTAAAGGAAAATGCTACTCTCTTAAGACAGGATATACTGGAAATCAACTTGTGCAAAGGTACTTTTGGATGTCGAGTGTAAATCATTCGATGGTTAATCCTTTGTAAAAATTGTATACCTAGAGTAAGTTAGCTGGGACGACAATTTTTTTAATTTTTTATTTTTTAAATGTAGGAGCGCAAAGAAGGCCATTCAAGCTGTGTTGTCAGGTGCAAAAAGCTTGTGAATTAATGTAATTGTTTGACAACATTCTACATGGTCGAAATAATGGCTCCTTTGGACTGTTCCATCAGGTGTGAATGGTATTGAAGTCCCCTCTTCTTCTTCGTCAGTTGAAGATTTCACCATTGCAGCCAGCTCTCCTGATAATGACAACAAACTAAAGGTGAATTAACAATCCCATCCTAGTTCATTCTTGGAGAGAGCATTTCGAAATATCCTACTTCATTCTTCCAAATAGCTTTTCAAAATATCAATCTTTCAATCACTTTTCTGAAACTTGAACTTGTGACTGTGGAGGCATTTACTTTGTCAATCTTTTATAGGTAGAGTTTAATTACTTATGTGTGTGTGTGTGTGTTTGTTGGCGGGGCATTGGGGTTAGTGATAACCACAAACATAGCTTCTCTCATTGGGGTATTAAGTCTTGATGAACCAAAACGTAGCTCGTCTCTGTGATTGCACAAAAGTGATTTCTTGTACTAAGTTATAACTTCATGTTGAGATCCAATAATTATACATGACCTGATATGAGCATATATGAGAGTTACTAGCATATTTTCAACCTTTTTTTTATCAGATTATTGCATTCATTTGCTCATACTTATTTTCCAAGTCAAATACAAATAGGTAAGCATAATAATATATTACCTGAAAGACCAATCTTTTCTGCAAAATATATTTTCCTCATACATTCTGAAGAAATGATATAACTGTGCACAGGCCTGCCCAATTCCTTACATACGAAAGAGTTTAGAGTCGGATTCAAACATGTAGTCATGGTGTATTCATGAAAAAAAAGATACTAATAGCTTCTTCCTATTTTGTTCCCTTTCATGGTGTCTTTGCAGATCTCTGTAGAGGTATCTGGAGCCAAAACTGAAGAAATATTCGATAAAGTTTTCTCCAAAATGGTTGAAGATGCCCAGCCAATTCCAGGTTTTCGAAGAGTAAAAGGAGGTACTTCACATTTGAAACTATACATGTTGAAAGTTCAAGTGGATCTTTTTGTTCAATGTTGTTCTTTTATTGGTCCCCTTTGAGTTTCTAACATATGCATCTTTCTGCACCAACGAAACCCACAGGAAAAACCCCAAATGTAAGTCTTTAATCTTTCATCCTCAAACCTTTGTTCATTACCATTTCACTTGGAAACATTATAAATTTTGTGAATTTCATCTTCTTAACCTTTACTTTAATTGCAAAACAGTTCTTCATTAATGTAAATCATTGTATCCTGCAGATACCAAAAAACATTCTTCTGGAAGTTCTAGGACCATCAAAAGTGTACACACAAGTTATTAGGAAAGTGATCAATGTTGCCATCTCTCAATATGTTGCAAAGGTATTTTTTGCAATGCTTATATCACTCTGTTGTTAAGATATTTACTCACATTTCTTGAGCTCATGACTTAATTGCAGGAAGGTTTGGGTGTTGCTAAAGATTTACAAATAGAACAGAGCTTAGAAGATCTGGAAGCTGAATTCGAACCCGGTGCCATATTCAGATTTGATGCGCTTCTTCGATTCCGGGATGCTAAGTGAATAAATATTGCAATATTCACTGCCTTTTTTACCCGTTTAATTCCACTGACTAATTCAACAATTATTTTCAAGATATTGCTAGTTTTGTGAATCCTCCATCTCATCACGTATTTTATTGTACAATTGCATGTTATACATGAACAATATGAAATCTGGGTTGTAATTGTAACCTCAATGATAAAATAAAACGTGGGATTACTAATTTACTATATATTACAGATTGCTTTTATGTGTTCATGTTTTGGTGAAAATTAAAACATACATCGAAACTTAGATGAGAATTAATTCTCAAATGATTTATTTATTTATTTATTTATCATTATTTGAGAATTAATTAGGACAACAAACATGAGGTGATATTATACATGTTCTATATGTGTATACTCAAACTATTTTCTTAAATAAATATTTTTTATATCATTCTATCATTATATATTACTTTACTTTATAACTTACAGAAAACAATGATGATGTAATTCCATTAAAAGGCTTGAAATCCAAACGAGTTACGACAACTTAACTCTCTTATAATTTACCAAACATATATCAAATTCCTTCGACAATCAAAATTTCTATAAATCTATGATCTTTTTAGGTAGTTTTTTATAATTATAATAACCACAAATCTTATAAATTTAGTTGGCAATTTGATTATTATTCACCAAAAGCCAAAAAAAAATAAAAACCTGGTTTAATAAACGGACCCGAAATAGAAAAGTGGTTAGTCCGACCCGTTAAATTTTATGTCAGGTCAACTGCTTTAAACCCTGAAAGGAAGAGAAAAAAATTAGGAAAAAAAAAACGCTGAAAAAAAACCCAATTTCTGAACGGAGTTTTCCTCTGCGGCGGTCACCGGAAAATCGATGGTAATTCCCATTGTATCTCTTTTGTATATGTATTCTTGTTTACTTTCCGTTGTGAGAGAAGGGATTTGGGTTGTTTTGATTCGAATTTGTTTTTTTTTTTTTTTTATTTCCTTTTAGATTTTTGCTATCTTTGTTTCTGGCTTGTAATGATCTGTGAGTAATCTAGATTTTATGAAACCAAAAATGCATGTCTAATTGTTTGAGTGCTTGTACAGTGGCAGACGGAGGATCTATCGCTTTTGTGTTTGTTCTTTGGGGTTAGGGCTAATGAATTTCCAAAATATGAGAAACTAATCGAGATATTAACACTTGAATTTGATGTTTGTGGAAATAAAATCTTGATCGCATTTTAATTTGAGAATTTGGTTTGTAAATTGCCGCAAGTTTGATGGCGCTTTTGATGGCACCAAGTCTATTATAGGGCTGGAAAACTTGAGGGATGTGATTTGGACCTAAGATTGTCGATGGGAATACCATCATGAACCCGAGATCAACTATAGACCCAAATTGATAGCCACTTTGTAAAAAAATCTGCAGACTTCATTAGGCATCATCACTTGAAAGTGATGGAACTGATCTTCATCATCACTTGAAATTGAACAAAATAACTAGATGTTGGCTAATCGCTTGATGATTGACATAATGGAAGGGGTAAAACAAAGTAATAAGTTCTAGATTTACTCAAGTTTTTGGGTGTTTTGGTTCCATTTTGGTAGTTTTTTGGATGGGTAGCGAATTGAAAAATATGATTAGAATGAGATTATGTTAATGTTTTACTTGGAAGAAAGTCAGAAACTATGTATGTATTTTGGAAGATAGTTCAAATGTAGATATGTCGTTGGTGTTTCTTGTTGTGTTGAATGCAGACATATATTATGGTAAATGCTTTTATTTATGTATTTTTTGGGTGGTTATTGCTGGCACAGTAAGGTGTAAGAACATATAAATGTTAGTGACTTATTGGTGAATCTGAACAAGCAAAAATGTTATTCTCCTGATCTGGAAGAGAAACACTTGTTCATTCTGGGAAAATAAAATAAAAGATAGAAATATGCCTTGCATAGGGTTGGAGAGCGAGGTGGAGAGGACATACTTTACTTTGTTGTGGCCATAGTTGTCAAAGGCGATAGGTGCACCTAAGGCGCAAAGGCCTCCAAATAGCCTGAGGCGATAGGCGCAAAAAAGCCCAATTATTTTCTTTAAAAGGCCCACAATTTATGGCCCAAATTTAAGTTAAGTTAGGTCTTCCTTCCTCTTCAGGCCATCTTCCCCCAAATCCCTCTCACTTCTCAACACCGCAGGTCTTCCCTTCTCCCTCATTTCTCAGTGCCTTTTCTTGCTCACTGCCTTGCATAAACCTAATTTGACAACTATGGTATGTATTTTGGAAGATAGTTGAAATGTAGATATGTTGTTGGTGTTTCTTGTTGATGTATTTTATGGTAAATGCTTTTATTTATGTATTTATTGGTGTTTATTGCTAATTTGATTTTGTCTAGGTACGCTTACAACCTGATCCCTTCCTCAATGAACTTACTAACATGTTTGAGCGAACTACAGAAAAGGGCTCTGTCTGGGTTACTTTGAAGCACTGTGAGTCTTCATCCCTAATTTCATCTGTTGATTAGAAAAATGTTTATTCTACTTGGAAGTTGAGAATAATTTGATTCTATCACCAGCTTCTGACAAATCCAAGGTTAAAAGTAATAAGATGAAGACGGCTGGGGAGAAGATCGAATTCAAGTGTCTCATTCGAGCTACAGATGGAAAGAAGAATATTTCAACAATGGTACATATTCTAGCTTCTCCTCTGTTTTCTAAAATCTTCATTCTATACACAATTCATTCTCCTTAGTCTCAAATTATATGAATTGGTGAATAAACGATGGTTAGCTATTGATTAACAATGTTGTCTCGATCATGTTATAGTTCCTCTTGATTTACCATCTATTTGTTTCTGATAAATAAGTACTCAGCTATGACACAATCATTTGCATAATCAAATCAAATTCTAAAGACATTTAGTTCATTAAAAGATTAGAAGAAATGCTTAAAAGCCTAGGTATGGCAATAATTCATCCCTGAATCTTATCTAGTATTCCTTAGACAGATTTGGGTGGGGGTGACAGAGGGGATTGTCTGTGAATACATGTCACATGTTAAAAGGAGCAGGTTGTTTGTCATATGCTAATTATCTAGCCCCCACTCTGCGATGATCTATTCAGTGATGATTCTTTTCCTTCGTTTCTTGAGGTTAAATCTTGTTTTGCTGTCCTTCCTATTGTATATGTTGCTTGGAGATGGGATATTACTGTTTTTGCTTTGAGAAGAAGCATTGCTTCTAGTTGCTTAATTGCAGCAAAGATTGATTTCTTCAGTATTTTAGAATTAATTGATTTTATCCGATACAAAAATGTGCCATATTAATTTTACACTTCACATTAGTTTCTTCCAACAGCAGCAAAAATTTGGTTTCTTCAAGTTCTTCCCAAACAAGTGTCTAAATGTGTCGCAATAACCAGTTTATTGTGTTTTTCAATGTATTATGCCACTTTTCTTTTTTATGGCATGCTTTATAACTTAACTGATAACATTATACGATAGATGACAATTTAACCCATTTTTGTTCCAATTATATACTTGCTTCACCATTGATGATTGCCATTGTTTTTATTTATTTAAAGTAATTAGTTATATTTGTAGTCTTCAATTGTGGTTTGCCACTGCCTATATTGAAAGATGCCTGGTTTGATTGGAATCATAGGTGGGACCAAAAGATTATCAACGTTTTCAATCGAGTTATTCGACTATCCTGAAAGCCCGGATGACGGCATTGAAGAAGAGGGAGAGAAAGGACAAGAGAAAGACAGCAGATTCTGATAAAAAACAGGACACAAAGAAGCAACCTTCTGCTGCTAAACCCTCTAGCTAATCTGGGTTTCCTCGGTTCTTTCTCCTTTAATTGTTCTTTTTTTGTCATTTACAATGTATCACTTCTACATTTAATCTATAATACCCGAGAACTAACACTCTTAGTGAGATTTTGATGATTGAAGATTTTGCCGATTACAGTATACAGAATTGCATTTTTCTGATGTGCTTTTACATTCAGTTTTTTGGATTATGGTTTTCGATGTAGAAACTGATAATCGTTCCGTATTCTTGTATCTTCCATTACATTATTACTTGTATTTATGTATGTGTATATATATGTATACATACTAGGTACGTGTGTGTATGTATTGGACGGTTTTGCTGCTCTTAGACCATCTCCAATGTGGCGGCAAATGCATCTCTAATGCAATATAAGTAGCAAAATTTGCCACTTATTATTCCAAAACTCAAATTCACTTTTTCATTTTATTTTTTATTTTATTTTATGTTGCTTATTTCTTTTTCGATTTATTTCCATTTTATTGTAGTAAGTTTCATTTTATTGTATCAAATATTTTCTATATAATTATTAATTTATTTTAAATATTATGTCTAATATTATTTAATTTTAGATTTTTGAAAATATAAAAAATTGAAAAAACATATAACTTAGTTGTATTGTAATATTTTATTAATAGTGACATAAATTGTAACTAATAAAAATAAGAAGATATCATTAAAAATTAAAATTACAAAATACAATGAAATTCACTACAATTGAAAACATTATTACATGCCAAATTTAAACTAAATAAGAAATCACAACAAGCATGCTAAATTTACTACAACATATAAATATAATTAAAATACAATTAAGACAATAATATTTATATGAATTTTAGTAATCAGGTAGACCGCTTTCAAACGCTCAATATCATGGAAATATTTTACTAAATATGAATTTTGGTAATTCGATAATTTCTATTTTTTTTTCTAATAAGGTATTGCATTATGTTGTATTACTATATAATTTTCTTTAATTTAATATGTATTTGTGACGAATTTTATAATATAATTTTGGTACTTTACATCAATTTTCTTTTATTACAAGAATTTTTTATATCATTGAAATCAATATGTTTAATTTTTTTTATTAACTTAGAAAACAAACATCTGATAAAATAAAAAATTCAAAAGGTAAAAATTAAGAATATTTCCATTGAATTAAAATTTGAGTTCATTGGTTAGGGATGATTTTACTGTTTGGTGGCAAATTGGTTTTTTGGTAACAAATTGTAAATTTGCTGGTAAATTGGTTTTTTGGTGACAAATTTGCCCCAAGGTTGGAGAGTTTTAGGCTTGTACTTCTATCTATTATATATATATATATATATATATATATATATATATATATATATATATAGAAAAAAAAAGTTAATTATACTGATTTTAATTTTATCTTATCAAAGATATTATGAAATAATTTAAAAATTTTCAGCATAGTCACATACTTAATTAATCATAATGAAAATTCAAATAAGATAACATTAGTTAATTTTAATTAACTTACATTCTGGTTCTCATGAATATATTCCATCGATTTCCAGTTTAGCAAAAGTTCTTTATTTGAAAAGAAAATCCAAAATAAAATTACTTTCGTCAGGTTATAATATTCATTTTGCTTAATTAATCGTCTCATCACTTGAAGTAATAAATAAACAATATCACCTTAAGTCACTATTTCTCTTAAAACAGTCTCACAAATATTATTTCATGAAATGAAATCTTACCATTTACAATTCAAATCAATTTTCATAAGTACATATGATTTTTAAGTAATAAATTGATTCGTTTATAAAATTAGATTTGTGAGATGATATCACAAAATCAACATTACTATGGAAATGATTGTACATTAGTCATATCATTTTAACAAAGCTTAATGTGTTGTTTATTTGTTACCATTCCATACAAATCTCATGATTTTCACTGATTTAAAATCTGGGATTCATAGTTCCATCTAAAGTTTTCAGGTAACATGACTTCTTCATAATAGTTTGGCGTATGAAATCTTCTTTATTTTACTGTTTTAAACTAATAAATAATAATAATAATAATAACAATGTCAAAAATTACATGTAGAATTGACAATTTTAATTCTATACTATTAAATAAAAAAGAGTATAAATCATGAATCTTAAATCTTTGTGTACAATTGAAAAATAAAAAGGAAATCGAAGAAGCTTATGCATCTCTGGAAGTGGGCCAAAACATTAAACATTCTCCAGTGTTTTTTTTTAATTCACTTACAATCATTTCTTAATTTTTTTATTCTCTCTCTCTCTCTGGGCGGCAGTAATTAGTGCTGTCTGGTGCGGCCGACCGACAACACTAATTTTCTTTTCTTTTCTTTTTAATAAGTACACAGAATATCATTTTAATCTTAATAATGTTTATGGTGGAATCTAAAATCTACCCAAATTAAAGTAGAGTTTTAATCAAATTAAATAAAATAGAGAAGGGTAAATTTCAGATTTGTTGGATGAATAATCAATTTTAATAATGATAGTTTGGTATTATAAATTCCAAACCATTCTGTCACGTCCTTCTAATTCAAGGGCAACATAGGATTTATCATTTATAGATGCTCTTTTGGATGGATTATCTGAACTTTTAAATTATAGAATCACACACTCTGACCATGCTTTTATTCTTTTTGGTTATTTTTGTTAGTTTTCTTTTGTTTCTGATTTTTCTGTTTCTTTTCCTTTGTGGGGGTGCCTCCTTTGTTTTTATTTTAATATATTTATTAAACTTGTATACTAATGAACAATTGCCTTTATTTATTATTCTCAAGTTAAAATGATTTTTGAATCCAAAACAAAAAGTTCAAAATATGATTTAATATCTCGAGATTGAGCATTGAGAATAAAAAAAAGAGTTACATTAACAAAATAATTGTAATAATTAAAAAAAGAGTTTTTAATCCATATGAAAATAGTTTATATAGAATGCAGACAAATGGAAAAATGCATGCCAACATTCCTGAATAAATTAACCCTCTGTTTTTGATACTTTAGACCTTTTTTGACTCACTCTCTCTCCTCTCTCTCTCTCATCGAATCCTTCTTCTTTGTCATTTTCTTCTCCCACACATCCTACAAGGCACAACAGAAGTTCCTTCTCCCCGAATCTCTGAGAAACCCCGCTCTATTGTCTGCCAATCTATATAGTCTTGGAATTTGAAATACTTTCTTCTTTTTTTTGTTCTTTCACAACTTTTTTTTTCGAGAATTTTTGTTTTTTTGTGAGATCAGATGCTGTAAGTTGCAATTGAAGCGCTAAAAGATGAGAGGCTCGTCGCCTACTTCAGTGGAGCCTAGACATAGGCTCTCCTTCAACAAGTGGGCCTCATACTATTATTGTCTTCACTGCGCTTTAAGCATCCATTTGTTATTCCTATGTATGCAGAATGTTAGAGGGTTTTTGCGTTTTGGGCATCTTTTTTGTTATGATTATATTTGTTAGAATTTAGCACCTTCATGCTGTCTCTTGAATCCTTTTGACATGCTTGATGCCTAATTTGTTTTGATTCCGTGTGCCTAGCATGGAAGCTCTGGGTATTGCAACCAATTTTGAACATTTTTATGAGTGTGATGAACAATGGAGTCTGTTTAGCAACTTGAATATTATTATGGTTTGGACTGGTGAGATGATTTCTAGGGGGTATAATGGTAATTTGGGCACTTGAGTGCTTACTGAAATTCGTGTTTTCTTGAGATTTGAAGTGTTTTTGTTTGAAGTGGAAAAATGTAGATACTGTTTTAGGTGCAGATGAAGCTTAACTATTCAGTTTCGTGTTGGAAGTATCTTACTTGTTGGTATGGATAATTATTTGTTTAAAGATTCTTATACTATCTTGGTGCATTTCAAGTTATTTAATAAACAGATTAGGTATGGCTTGGCATGTATTACCTTTTTTTAAACTTCTAGATGAGTAGAAGTGATGTTCTAGGTTAATTATTTGGCTAACTTGATCAGATTCAGTTATGATAGTAAAGAATGTTACTTGGTGAATTGGTCGAATGATCTGCTGACTGTAAAACGTTTATTGGTGTAGTTGCTATCTGCCAAGCGTTCCAATAGTATGTGTCATCAATTGATATTTCAAGGATATCTATGTCTGCTACACATAATTCAGTTTTTCCCAAAAAGTTGGTGCTCACACTTAGATATAAGATATAACGTGAAAGAAGTTGAAGGATCAAGAAATTGTTGATAATACCTTGCAGTGGATTTAATTTGTGTGTTGTAGAAAGAGCCTTAATCCTTTCACATTTCCAGTTAAAGGCACAAATGGTTTCTGAGCCATAAACATATTCGTACTTGAAATATATCCATTGCCAAGGCTAAGGCAGCAGGCACATGCCCAAAAAAAAAAAAAAAAAAAAAAAAAAACAGAGAGAGAACCATGTGATCAACATGTCGACTTATCTCAAATTCCGGATTCAACAGATTGGCTTCCACTCGCATGGGTGTAAGATTGTTTAGGACCAAGTAGGGAACCAGTATGTTGCTAATCTATTGCATGTTCTTATATTCTTTGACAAATAGCACGTGAAGCATTGAAAGTTAACTTCTAGTGTTGGATGGAATTGCATTAATATTCTAATTACCAATACAGTATCAAATATACCCCTTGTGTTTCCGAGAGGGCTTATTATTTTGAAATTCACTTGTAAATATGTTTCTGTATTTTAGCTGATTCACTAATGCTTGGTTTGGCTGGTTCAGTGAGGATACAAGCAAAAGAAGGTTATTAAGAAGTAGAATGTTGAAAGATGGAGATAGGTCTCTTTATCGTTCAAGCCTGGACAGGATATTAAGCTGCAAGTTCCCTACTTTGAAGATTGTGCTGGTCATTATCATTATTGGAGCATTTTTCACGTTCTTACGTCCTCCATCAATACATGAGACAGACCATATGTCCCGCTCTCACTCAAGGTATCTTGTTTTGTTTTCTTCAGCATTTGTATATCATGTCAAATAGAGGTTTGGAATAAATCCATTTATCCTCTACTTCCATTCCTTGTAATAAAATCTTCGCGTATCCAGCAAAGAAATATGATTTCTTGTTTTCCTGAAATTGTGATACTTGATTGAAGGTCAAGCTTGGTAGATAAATGGATAAGGAATAAACTTGGTATAGATCAAAGCTACACATCACTTTTAGATGTCGACTGGGATGAAGTTTCTTCTGCAATTGAGAAATTACCCGACAAGGATGAGTACAAAGGAATAGGGTTGTTGAATTTCAATGAGCAAGAAGTAGATGATTGGAAACAGTTGTTACCAGATGCAGAGCACGTTATACTTGTAATAGATCATGCCTCTCACAACATTACTTGGGAAACACTATACCCTGAATGGTTAGACGAGGAAGAAGAGTTCGAAGTTCCCACTTGTCCTAATTTGCCCAAGATTCACTTCTCGGGTAAACCACGGCTGGACCTAATAGCAGTGAAGCTTCCATGTGATAGATCAAGAAATTGGTCGAGAGATGTTGCTCGTTTTCACTTGCAACTTGAAGCAGCAAGAGTTGCTGCAACAGCCAAGGGCTATCATCCTGTCCACGTTCTATTTATTACCGAGTGTTTTCCAGCCCCAAATTTGTTTACTTGCAAAGAGCAGATTGTAAGGGAAGGCAATGCATGGCTGTATAGACCCAATTTGAATAAATTGAGAGAAAAGCTCCACCTTCCACTTGGTTCCTGTGAACTTGCCGTTCCATTCAAGACGAAAGGTTACTTCTAATTTCACCATACCATGTATATCTTAACAACTGACTTCTAACACCAACTGTTCTATTCAGAAAACTGGAACTCAGGAAATGCAAAACGAGAAGCATATGCAACGATTCTGCACTCTGCTCACGTCTATGTCTGTGGAGCCATTGCGGCGGCACAAAGCATTCGAATGGCAGGTTCAACTCGGGATCTCGTGATCCTCGTCGATGAAACCATCAGTGACTACCACAGAGGCGGTCTCGCGGAGGCTGGGTGGAAAATCCACACAATTCAAAGAATCAGAAACCCTAAAGCTGAACGAGATGCCTACAACGAGTGGAACTACAGTAAATTCCGACTCTGGCAACTAACAGACTACGACAAAATCATATTCATCGATGCAGATTTGTTAGTACTCAGAAACATCGATTTCCTCTTCGAGATGCCAGAAATATCCGCCACAGGGAACAACGCGACCCTCTTCAACTCGGGAGTCATGGTGATCGAGCCATCAAACTGCACCTTTCAGCTATTGATGGACCACATCAACGAGATCGAGTCCTACAACGGTGGGGACCAAGGCTACCTCAACGAAATCTTCACATGGTGGCATCGAATCCCAAAGCACATGAACTTCTTGAAACACTTCTGGATAGGCGATGAGGAAGAGAAGAAAGAAATGAAGACACATCTCTTCGGTGCTGATCCCCCGATCCTCTACGTGCTTCACTATCTAGGGCTAAAACCATGGCTATGCTTCCGAGACTACGATTGCAACTGGAATGTGGATATATTGCAGGAATTTGCAAGCGACGTGGCTCACAGAACATGGTGGAAGGTCCATGATGCAATGCCGGAGAATTTGCAGAAGTACTGCTTGCTAAGGTCGAAACAGAAGGCTGCACTCGAGTGGGATCGAAGACAAGCTGAGAAAGGTAACTATAGTGATGGGCATTGGAAGATTAAGATAGAAGACAAGAGATTGAATACATGCTTTGAAGAGTTTTGCTTCTGGGAAAGCATGCTTTGGCATTGGGGTGAAAAGAACTGGACAGATAATGCTACTTCTACACAGCCACCACCAGCTTCCATTGAAACAGCCACACTTTCTTCTCTCTAATTTTTTTTAATTTTTTTTTCTTTTGACACTTATACTTTGTGGGGTGACAGAAAGTCCAACATTCTTTACTGTAGAAATGATACTATAAAAGGTTTGGGGTTGAAGAGTTGCATCCTATTTGAGTGTTGAGGCCAAAAATATAAAAGTAATAAGTGTTTCGATAAATTTGTTCTGTGTACAACTAATAAGAATATTACAATTTACAATTGTTCATGTGTATGTAATATATGTGAATATAATATTTGTATCCTACCATAAATACTTGATACATTCCATAATTTTTTTTAAAAATGAAAATTGGTTAATTCTAAAAGACTAAAATACCATAAATTCTTAAATTGTACATAAATCCTTTCTCCCATCTCCTTTTTATTCATGTTTCCATCATCCGTCTCAAATTCTAAATACTTACAAAATCAATACTCCCTGCTTCATAAAAAAAAAAAAAAAAAAAAAAAAACAATCACAAGTAGGAAAATATTGAATTCAATTACTCATAGATCATTTTCTGCAGGCATACGGGCTTTTTCCTTTATGTATGGTGGAAATGTTCTGTCGTTTGAAATCAAACTGCAAGTTAGAATACTTCACTTCTTTTATTGCCTTCTCAATCAGTTTCCTGATGCAAAATTTATGTCAATAATTACACAGTAAATTGTGATAGCTAGCATAAAACAAATTTCAAGATACAATAAATCTCTAGTCTAGAACATAGCAAGCAAGAAGAGTAGAGATGTTACTGGAGGTTGTCTATAGACCTTATAAGTATATAGCTGATTTTAATGCACTTTGGGCTAGAGTGCCACTTCAGTTTGAAAAATCGGAATCGAACCATGATTAACGGTTTAAAATGTCGTTGACTTGGTTTCAGTTTGAAACTGGAATCGTAAATTATGGTTTTATAATTCGTAAATTATGGTTTTATAATTCGATTTTGATTTGGGGTATTCTGAAATTGGGAACGGATGGTTTAACAATCGGCTTATCTCTTTTTTATTTAAAAATAATAATATATACTTATGTTATTTTACTCTTTAATTTTAAGTTGTATTGATTATTATTTTTAATTTATATTATAAATTGTAGTTTTTAAATGTAAGTTTTTTTTTATATTATAATTCATATCAAAGTATTAAGTCAATTTTTTTTTTCTTTCTAACATATGAATAATTGTATTATTTATATGCAAATTTAATTAAAAAAAAATAAAATAAATTTTTTAATAAAAAGAGTTTATTATCCATTTTACCCTACAAGTTACTTGGTCTCACAATTTCGACCATTAACTTTTCAAGGAAACAATTTTATTCTTTTTAACTTTAAAAATTAAAAAATTTAGGTCAATTTTAGTTTGAATGACCAAATTGAACTGCAATCATGTACTAATTCCGTCTATTTGGCCCAAATCACTTATCTGGATAATATTTTATACTTATATGACTCATGTTTGTACATGTGCATCATTTCGCATAAAGTTTGACACACCATCATTCCAACTAAAAGACTATTAAAACAACCAAAATCAAGTAGGAAAAAAAAAAGAACCTGAAACAATTAAAATTAAAACAGAGGAAAAAGAAAATCCCAAAACAATAATAAAACAAATAAAAGTGACCATTAATATAATACAAATTTTGAAATCTCTAATTCATAGAACATAGAAATATATAAATAAGTAAACCTATTAAAAAAATACCCATTATGAAAAATAAAATAAAAAACTTAAAATATATAGTAAATATTTAAACTAAACAAAAATCCTCAATTCATACAAAAAGAACCATAAATTTTAAACAACAAAATCTTTCTCAAACAAAATCCATAATTCATAAAGGAAAAACCCTCAAATAATGAAATCTTCGTCTCCTTTTTATTCTTATAAACAACAAATCATCTTCTATCGTCGTCTCCAAGGAGAATAAACACACATTGTTGCAATCTTGCAAGACAAAGGGCGGTGACGTTGGCGGCGGCTAATTTGTTTCATTTATTTATTTAATGAATAAGAATCATCATGTATTAATTTATTTCTCTATTTTTTTTTTATTTACTTTTTCTATGTGGACTGATGATATATCAGATTACTAACATTTCATACATAAGTATAAATGGTAGTCCAATTAACAATTTACACTGAATGGAGCGAAATTAGGGAATCACATGCAAATCACGTGCGGTTTGAGTCAAATCTGATCGATTTTTTAAAAGTTAAGAAAAGTTAATGATCGAAATTGTGTTAGACCCATTAATAAAGTTACTGAGTGAAATGAATTAATAAAACCACCCAAATTAGCGGTTTTGGTTCAAATTGTCGTTTTATAAACCCGAAACGATCTTTGTGATTTCGATTTTGGTTTCAATTTGACTCTTCATGATTTTCTAAACCCACGATTCGAATCATGTGAACACCTCTACTTTGGGCTAGACGTATTTTGATATAAAAGAGAATATTCAATTGAGCTTCTATATAAATAAGCCTTTAATATTGTGGATAAAAAGTGATAATATAACCCTAATTCCAGGCCATAAATAAAAGACTTCAAATATTATATTTATTTAAAATACTAAATAAAAAAAAGATCAAATATTTTATTAAAATGATGTCATTGTTGAAGTGATAAAACAAGATCCATGCAAAAACATGTTATCATATTGTTTGGCAACAAAATGAGTTAAAGGAAACGAAAGATGCGATGCCATATGCTAGGCACTTTCCCTTCAACATCAACTTGAACGGAAATTTGGATTTCCAGAAAGCAACAGTCATCAACAACGAACTCCTTTTTGGGTTCACGCATATCGGTATAAATTCCGACCATCCCCAACTCTTTGAAGAAGATGTATACCAGCTAGAAGCTGCAAGAGAGAGAGAGAGAGAGAGAGAGAGAGAGAGAGAGAGAGAGAGAGTGAAGTTTTTGATGGATATACAAAAGAATTGATTGCATGAATGAAAGTTACCGTTTAAGCGATGTGGCGTATGAAGCTTGTTTTTTATGCAAATGGTATAGTTTGCCATCACTTTTTGATGAGGAGCAATTTTTTTGGAATCAACACATTTGATGAAGATGGAGACAAAATCGGCCTCTTGCACTTGTATCCCCATTTGGATATACTTCAATCCTCCTACAAGTGTATTATTAAACATACATGCAAATAAATGAAATAGAAATACTAGTGGTGATTTGACAAGATCGTGTGTATACCATCGGTGACCTCCTGCGACGATTTGTTCAGAAATCCAAATACCTTTCAATTTGGAAAACTTTGAAATCTTCAAGTCACGCTTACATGGAACTGTGTTTTGCAGAACAGACACGCATTCAATGGCTTGTTGCCTTTTGTAGACGAATACCTCAGCTCCCAACACACAGTTGTCATCAACTAGAAATCCATTCGATGGATCTGTGAATGTTTTCTTACACATCAATTTGGAATATCCCCATTTAGAATTCGTTGCATTGAAGCACCGATTTTTCCTACAAGTTCATCAAAAAACAAGATAAAAAACTATTTTCTACAGAACAAGAATTAAAAAAATATATTCTACTAAACAAACTAAGGTCCCTCGGAAACAAAGATAGTTGTCTGAATGTTGATTAAACAAAAAGATGTTGAAAATCGCATTAACCTCCCAATCGAAATAACCAGGCGTAAGTATGGACACATAGCAAGCAATATGATCACCATTCTTGTCACACTCGTCTCCATCAGGATAGATTATCAGGGACCTGTTTCAAAAAAAACAATATGTCGATTGTCAAATGCATCGAATATAGTGTTCCAAAATATATATTTACCATAGGTAGTCATCAGCCACGAATACACTTGATTCAAATTTGCGAAACCCAAGCTTCGAAAGCATGGAAAAAGACTTGATTCTCATTAGCAAATGAGCAGGCGAAGTACCCCTTGCTTCCACGGTAAATGCTGCTGTAAATTTTTCAATAAAGGATCAAATGCTTTCATTGTAACACATTGGGGAAAATAATACTTAAATATAGGACAAAGAAAACCAAGCCCATAATTTCATTAACTTCATTATTTTTAGACAACAAGAAATTATTCATTATTAGAATTAGAATAATTTAAAGAGGGTATATCTGTAAACAAATGAGGTGGATTAAATCTTAGGCAACAAAAAATAAATATAATGACAGTGCTAACACATGATCACATTCATTTGTCATTTTACATGGGTTCTCATTAATATATACCTTTTGTTATGGTTATTACTAATCCATATACGGATTAGGTTTCTTTGAGAGTCTTAAGTTCAAAAATAACACTTTTTAGTATATATATACATAATGCAATGTCATTTCACACACAATATATACGGATTATATATAAGATATTAAGCAAAACATGACAAACTAGAAAATATTGAAGAAAGGATTTGAAGTTGAGAGAACGTTGATCACTAACCCTCATCAGCCGCCATTGTTGTTGGAAGGAATTTCCTTCGTTTGGATACTGCGCTAATAAAGTTGTTCGTATAAAGTTAATCGATTTTCTCCTTTTTAAACTGGATATATATATATATATATATATATATATTTTGTTTATATTTGTGGCAACTTCTGTTGAATAGTGTAATTTGTTTTCACTTTTAATGGGTCTAGGGCTTAACATACTATATATAGGCTAAACGAGACAGTTTAAATGAGCTTTAAATAAGCCTTTAATATCGTGAATGTTTTACTACTTCAGATTAGGGTAAAAGTAAATTCAAATTTAAAAATATTATTAATTTAAAAAACATGTTACGTTCAAATTTATAATTAAAATCTAAATTTATAATTTTTTTAAATCATGTATGTTGACCTCGAAATTTGTTTAATGGTTTAATTTCTAGTCGAACACTCAAATTAGTTAAATCCGGATTAAATTAGCTAATTTGAATGAAGAAATTGAATAAAAGTGCAGAAAATACTGTGTCATGTAATTTATCTTAGAGAAATGAGCTCTCTAGTGCTTGAAAAAAAAAAGTGTTCGAATCTTTTACAAGTTAAAAATACGACTATTTATAGTTTAGGAAGAGTACGAGTAGTGAGGAGCATGCCCACTACTTTCTTGATTATTGCCTATTTTCTAAGGAACGGGCAGTTAAATCTACCCGACTATCTCCTATTTACAGGGAATATCATGTTCGATAATCCATAGCATATCCTGGTTGGGTCGATAATACCCCTTGGATCTGCCATGAAATTGATTCTGGTCGAGTCGTCTTAATAGCCGTCCAGGTGTACTATTCTAGCCGGAGTCATTTGGGTGTGTTCGATGAGTTATTCGTATTGAACTCTTGTAGGCTGCCTCTGTGATCCGACCAAGTAACTTGTTTGATTCTTGCTCGGGTCGGGGTCCAATAATATATATTACATGCACCATATCCATTATGAACATATTATATGTCAGATATCCAACATATATATAAATTTTACTTTCTATATAATTAAGGAATAAAATTATTATACGCTATCATTGAACATATTAAAAATCACCTACAGTGGCCTATTTTAACATTTTTAACTTCATGCATCCTAAATCAATTGACAGTCACTTTTGTTGAAAAGAATGGTAATGTCTTTCACAACATGAACGGATCTACATATTGTAATTTAAAAAATGTGTATATATTTAAAATATGTAAATTTATATTAGGATCTATAAATTTCAGGAAATAAAAGCTTTTATTAATATATTATATATTTTAAATAATTGCGATTGATAAAAAAAAAAGTTATGTTTTAAAATTTCATAGTGCGTAAATTAAATGAATATAGAAATATCTTGTTTTATATAAATTTTAATATGCCGAAACAATTACTTTTCAACCCACTCCACTATTAAATCGAATCCGCCCATATTTAACAAAATAGTAACAATATTATATGTAGAAATCTTAATTAAAGCCCATATTTAACAAAATAGTAACAATATTATATGTAGAAATCTTAATTAAATAGCTTTAGACCATTCTAGCATCGGACTGATAAGTTTGTTCTTTCATATCTTACATTAATACTCGACTTATCTTTGAGGACTTGAACCAATAAAATCACATAAAAGAGTGACGACATGTGCCCCATGACAAACATACAATCTTTTGTATTAATTTTTTTGAAAATAAAATCTATAATAAATTGAATAATAAAGCTAATTAATATAATTATTTAATAATATCAAATTTAATGTTGATGATAAATATTTATAAATAATATTGAAATGTTGTATAAATTTTTTAAAATAATACATGCTAGAGTTCAAATATAAAAATCATTTATAATTAAAATTTATAAATAAAATTTGACGGACATGTGGACTTCGATCATCGAAAAATATAGATGTAATATAAATTGTAAGTGATTTTTTTGCAAAATTCGAAAAGTAGAAATTAATTTGTAATTTTTAAAAAGTAATTATGATTTTCTTTACAATTACGGCTTTTTCTTTTTGTTTTTTTTGGCAACTTAATTCTGTTGAATATTGTAATCTGTACAAGGATATCAATGTAATCTCTACACACTATGGGCTAACGAGAGTGTAAATATGATTCTATTAAGCCAATAATACTGTGAATGTTATCTTGCTTCAGATTAGTTTGAACAAATATTTCAAATTAAAAAATATATTAAATCAAAATATATATAACGTTCAGATTTATGATTAATATCGAAATGATTGATAATAATAAATTTTTAATTTTTATTTTTTTTAGTTTTTTATGTTTAAAGATCCATGTTTTGGTCCACGCATTTTTCGAGATTGTTAGTGTTTTCTAGGATTTTTATTGTTTTCTAGTTTTCTATTGTTTTAGAAAAAGACCCAAAAACCTCATAAAACGCTAGGGAATTTGTCAGATTCAGTGATAATATCTTTTATTTTTGGGTGAATCACATCTACAATCATCAAAATTTGTGAAAATTTGAGAGGATGACACGTATATCATTCTGGTTGTTCATATATATATATATATATATTTTATTTTTTAAAAATACACCCAAATGAATTTAATATTATTACAATCATTATATGTGGATCTCATTATTCACTAACCTTTTTTCTATTATTTATATAAATTAAAATCTATTATTTTATTTGAATTTTTTTTATTAGTGAATAATTGTAAATTGAATTTAGATTAAATTATATGTTGTGTGAAATATATAAGTTATAATAAAAAGTAAATTTTAAATTATGTTGATAATATAAAAGGGGTTCAATATATTGTCAATATTGAATATGATCATTAAGTAATATAATAATTTTCTATTAATATTTTGTATTCGTTTATTCAATTTATACTCGATAATAAAGAGATAACAATCTTTGTAAATTAACCCAACAAAGATTATATGAAAAATATAAATTTTCAATTTCTTTTTATATGTGTTTTTAGAAATGTAACATTATATATATTATATAATATGACCATAACATAATTAAAGTGATATACACACATATATCATTTAAAATATTCAAAAAAAAAATTAAAATGTTCAACATTTCAAATAAGATTTTACTTGTTAGAATTTTTTTTCCTAATAAAATGATTATTCCCGCATTAAAAATAATTTTTTTTAAAAACATCATAATTGAAATTGAAAAAACAATTAAATAAATTTGAGAAAAAAATATAAAAAATCATGTTGCAAAGCCATACACACTACATGATTTTTGCAGCAAAACACCTAATGTTTTACACTTATAATAATTAACAGTACACATGTTATAGTTAATAACAACTCAAAATGAATTGTTGTGGATGCCCAAATAAAATATGAAATTCATTATATAGAGAGTCTAAATTAAAATAAATTAAATTCCATGATACCTCAAGTATGGAAATTAGGCATACTCTGGAGAAGAGAAGACAAAAGCAGGAAATGATTTTCCTGATAAACTGTATGAATCCAAAAACATGTTATATTTGTCTCTTGACAAAATAAATGTGTGTGCATGCATGCCCATATCACTCTAATTTAGGTGCATTCGCCTCAATGACAAGTTGAACACTAATTTCAATCTCTATAAAGCACACGTCATTAACAATGAAACCATTTCTGGGATCAAACATATCTGCAATCGATATGAAGTTTAACCATCCCCAACCCGGTGAACTATATGTAAACCATTGACTACCTGCAAGAGAGAAAATGAGTTTACATGTGAAGTTTCAAAATTTAGTGGATAAAAAAAATAGGGTTAAATTCATTTTTAGTCCCGCCCCAAAGACACTAATCGTTTTTAATCCCGTTAAAATTCAATTTTCAATTTTAGTCCTGTAATTGAAAAATTTGTCCAATTTAAGTTCTTTTTTCACCTGATTTTCGATTTTCCGATCAGATTTCGATGAGTGTGCTACATTCGCCCTCAATCTGAATATTTCAGCCAACTTGTGCTGACATAACCCTTTTTTCACACGTGAAATTTCTTTTTTATATTATTTTATTTACACTTAATTGCCACATCATATTTTCACTAAAAATTAATTATAAAATATAAATCTCAATTAAATAAAAATAAAAAATAGAACAAAAAATATAAAATTCAATGAATTAAACAAAAAACATAAAAACGTGAAATCTTTAAATATAAAACATAAATCTCAATTAAATAAAAATAAAAAACAGAACAAAAAATATAAAATTCAATGAATTAAACAAAAAACATAAAAACTTGAAATCTCAATTTATCAAAAATATGATGTGGCAATTAAGTGTAATAAAATAATATCAAAAAGAAATTCCACTTGTGAAAAAATGACTATGTCAGCATAAATTGGCTGCAATATTCAGATTGGGGACGAGTGTGCTACACTCGCTGGAATCTGATAGAGAAATTGAAAATCAGGTCAAAAAGGGACTTCAATTGGATAGTTTTTTTCAATTACAGGACTAAAATTGAAAATCGAATTTTAACGGGACTAAAAACGGACAATGCCTCTGGGGCATGACTAAAAATGAATTTAATCCAAAAAAAAAAAAATTAAAAATTAGTATGTTACCCTTCATTGAGCGATGAGACGAAGAAAGTATGTCTATGATGGAAACGGTGTAGTTTGCCATCACTAGTTGATAAACATTAAAGCTCTTGGCATCAACACATGTGATAAAGATGGAGACACTCCGACCTGTTACTCCCTTTGGATACAGTAGCATCTCCCTATAATTAAGAAATACAAATAAATGAATATAAATAAATAGTCATATAACATGATGTGTTATGTAAGGATTGATACCAACATATATACACACATACCATTGGTGATTTCCAATTCTCATTTTTTGTCAGAAACCCAAGTATCATTCAATTTGGAAAACCTAGGAATCTTCCACTTATGCTTATATGGAATTGTGTCTTTAAGAAGAGATACACATTCAATGACTCGTTGTCTTTTGTAGACAAATACTTCAGCTCCCAACACACAGTTGTCATCAATAAGGTACCCGTTAGATGGATCTGTCAATGTTTTCTTAGATATCAATTTCGAATATCCCCATTTACATTTCATTGCATTGAAGCGCCGCATTTTTCCTATAAGAAGATGAATATTGCATATTGGTGGATTAAAAGATCAAGAACAATGGTAAACAATTATTTTCTTCTAAACAAACTTACGTACCTCGAAAACAAAGATAGTTGCCTAAATGTTGATCAAAAATCAAGATGTTGAAAATGGCATCAACCTCCCAATCCGAAGAAGCAGGGATAGCCATGGACACAAACACAGAAATATGGTCACCATTGTCGTCACACTCGTTTCCATCAGGATGTATTATTAGTCTCCTATTCCAAGTACAATGTGTCAATAGTTAAATGCATCAAATGAGATTCTTTATTTCAACACCAAAATATAAGTTTACCATTTGTAGCCACAAGCCTTGAATTCCCTTGATTCATATTTGCTAATCCCATGTTTGGAAGCATGGAAAAGGACTTGATTCTCATTAGTAAATGAGCAGGAGTAGTATCCCTTGTTTCCATGGTAAATGCTTCTGTAATTTTTTAATAAATGATCAAATTCTGTCATTGTAACTCATTGGAGAAAACAATATCCAAATACATGCAAAATTTATATAATAGATTGTGATAGCATAACCCCTAGTTCAACATACAATAAATGACAAAGCCTAGAACACAGAAAACAAGAAGAGCAAAGTTCGTTCTATTTTAAGAGAGATAAAAATTGTTGATCACAAACCCTTGTCGGCCTCCATTGTTATGGGAAGGAATTTCTTTCCTTTGGATACTTGGCTACTAAAGCTAATCGATTTTCTCCTTTTTCAACTGAATATATATTTTTGGCAACTTCTGTGGAATAGTGTAATCTGTTTTTACTTTTAATGGGTTTAGGGCTTACAAACCATAGGCTAAACGAGATTACTATAAATGAGCTTTAAATAAGCCTTTAATATCGTGAATGTAATACTATTTCAGACTTAGGGTAAAAAAAAACAAAACAACAAATCTTAAAATATTATTAAATCAAAAAATAATTAAAATCCAAATTTATAATTTCTTTAAATCTCGTGTAATACACACGCACTCCCCATATTATTTGAGAATCACTCATGTGGGAAAAATGGTTACGTTATTGACATAATGGTAAAGACGTAAAATGTAGAAATCTTAATTAAATAGTTTCAGGTCAATTCAACTACTTGGACTGATAAATTTACTCTCCCACATTAATAGTTGAACTATTCTTGAGGTCCTGAACCCATAAATCGCATAAATAATGACCACATGCACAATTTTTCTTAATTAATAATTTTTTATTTTTTTACAAATTAAATATATATTTGAATACTATTTTAAAGCTAATTTTAATTTTTTTTTAAAAATAACACATTCTAGAATCTAAATATAATTTTTTTTATAAATTTGAAATTTGTCTGATTTAAATTTTTTTAGAAAAAAATAAATATAGATAAGAAAATACAAAAATAAAGGTGAGTTGATTAAAAAGAATTATTCAAACTTATTTTTTAATGAAATTGAATAATTTTTGCGAATATGTGTTTTTAAATAAACAATGAAATTTATTTGAAAATTTTTGATTTTTCAAAATTTTATCATTTAATTGAAAAATATTTGAGAGTTATTCTAAGCATTAATAATACAATCAAACTAAAAAATATAATCCTCTTTTCTCCTTTTCAATTGAACATATATTTTTTCTTTTTATATTTTTTGCTACTTAATTCTGTTGAATATTGTAATCTCTTCAAGGATATCAATATAGGGCTAAACTTTTAATGGGTTTACGGCTGAACGAGACAGTCAATTACCTTTTAGTAATAGTGTGAATGTAATCTTACTTCATATTTGAACAAAAGATTTCAAATCTAAAAATATATTAAATAAATATAAAGATACATGAAGTTTAAATTTATGATTAAAATCTAAATGATCCATTATAATAAAAAAAGAAAAAAAAAAGTTTTCTATGCTTATAAAGATCCGTATTTTTGGTACATAACAATGGATAAATATCTTTTATTTTTGGATCAAATCACATCTACCATCATTAAAATTTGTTCAAATGAACAATGGAGAGAGATTTGTGAAAATTAAAACCAAACATATTTTTGGTCAAATCACGTCTACCATCATCAAAGCTTGTTCAAATCAACAATAGTTACAGAAATAACTAGGTGTTGCAGATCATTTTACGGATCTCATTTTGTGAGATGAGTTGAGTTGGATCGAAAATAATAAATTATATATATAATATTTTTGTGTGTATTAGGTGATATTTTTTTATATATTAGGTAATACTTTTGTATTATATTATATAGTATATGTACATGATACAAAAGTATTACATGATATACAGAAAAATATTATCTAACATACACAAAAGTAAGTATTACATGTTGCGTGAGAGAGAAGAGCACGTGGAAGCCTATGATCCACGTGTTTTTTTAAAATCCGACCAGATCTAATTCGGGTCATGTATCCTATAATATAAAAATATTACTTGATACACATAAAAATATTACCTAATACAAGTATTGCATATTTTTTTATAATCTGGTTTAACTCAAAACGCATTTTATAATACAAAGTATTACTTCATATACAGAAAAACATTATTTAATAAATATAAAAGTATTACATAAATTTTTATATTTGACCCGTCTCACGGAATGAGATTCGTGAGATGGTCTCACCCAAAATTTTGCCTACAAAGATTTATGAAAATTAAAACCAAACATTTTCTTTTAATAAGTGAGTGAGAGGAAGGGAGGAATAAAAACTAGATTATGCAAAACTTGTTCAAATTAATAATGGATACAGAGATTAGTGTTTTCTATGATTTAATTAAGCAATAAATTTTGTTCAAATAATAATTCAAATAGGTAGGTTTACGTTTTTATGCAATTTTATTAGTAAATTACAGGTTCGTATGTGATTCACGTATGAATTTGGCCAAATGAGACCAATCAAATTGAAATTGGGTAAAGTTCGTGAAACCCGAAAAATTAAAGTTTTAAATTAATAATTCAAAAATTTAAAATTTAAAATTGTCAAATCCCCAGAAAAATATAATAAACTCCACTGAAAAACGGTTGACTTGGGCCATAACCCCATACAATCTCAAATAAGAGGGAAACAAAAAAACAAAAAAAAGACAAAAAACAAAAAAACAAAAAAAATCAAAAGAGAAAGAACTCATCTTCTCTATCTCCTACTTAAACTCTAATTTCTCTCTCTCAATTGTTTCTCCATCTAATTAATTTCTCTTTCTCTCAATTGCTTCTCCATCTAATTTCAAGATAACATTTTATTATTATTTACTCTTATTTGCATTATACTTTATCATAATTGTTAATTTATGGTGCTTTAAATTGTATATGTGATTTATTGATTAATCGAAAAGGATAATTTATTTTCCAATACTTCTACTTTTTTTTATAGATATAGATAATGGAAAGATACTTCGGAAAAATACGATCTAATCTGGAGACATCATCATCTTCAGTCAATGCACCCGTTGTTCAACTTCAACCACCACCACATCAAAATAATGATAATGAAGTTGATATGAAAAATCTTCCGAGTGATTCGGGACTACGGCCTAACATAATGAGCTATCCACCTAATTTAATTGAACAGGTTCGTAGAGCTTACTTACACTCAAAGGTCCATGTCAACCACGTGAGCATAATTTTCCTCAAAAGATAGATGAAAATCGAAAACGTAAATTTGTTGCATCTTAGTTTGATGAATTTAATGATTGGTTGGAGTATAGTGTATCAAAAGATGCAACATTTTGTTTATATTGTTATCTTTTCTCGACGGGACGTAGTGAAAGAGGGCATAATGCTTTTGTGTCCGAAG
Source organism: Scutellaria barbata (assembly GCA_028654395.1). NCBI lineage: Eukaryota > Viridiplantae > Streptophyta > Magnoliopsida > Lamiales > Lamiaceae > Scutellaria > Scutellaria barbata. The sequence continues at coordinate 5,939,046 of CM053652.1, forward strand.
GATTTAATGTTTGGAGTAAGAAAGAAAGATTGAGAGATCATATTGGAGATCATAACAGTGATCATAACAAATGTAGGTTGGCTTGTCAAGATTTGATGAATCAAGGTCAACACATTGAAGTGTCTTTTTCTAAGATATCAGAAAAATCAAAGATTGATTGTCATTGTAGGTTGAATGCATCAATTGTTTGCTTGCGTTATCTCATTATGCAAGGATTAGCTTTTCGAGGAAATGATGAGTCCGGGGAATCATTGAATCAAGGTAGTTTTATCGAGCTTTTGAAAGTTATTGCTTCGTGTAATGAAGAAATCAACAATTTTGTGTTGTATAATGCTCCTGAAAATCTCAAGCTAACATCTCCAAAAATTTAAAAGGATATCATAAGTGCAGCTGCAATTGAGATTACTAATGCAATCATTAAGGACATTGGAAATGATTTTTTCTCAATTTTAGTTGATGAGTGTAGAGATGTATCAGTGAAAGAGCAAATGGGAGTGGTTATCCGTTATGTGGATAAAAATGGATGTATTATTGAACATTTTCTTGGTCTTGTGCATGTTAGTGACACGACTGCAGCTTCACTTGAGAAAGGTATCGAATCATTATTCTCTACTCATGGCTTGAGTATTTCTAGTTTGAGGGGTCAGGGATATGACGGCGCTAGCAATATGAGAGGTGAACTTCATGGTCTAAAAAGTTTGCTGCTAAAGAAAAATCCCGCTGCTTACTATGTCCATTGGTTTGCTCATCAACTCCAACTAACACTTGTCGCCGTTGCTAAAAAGCTTACAAGTATTGGTTCTTTTTTCAATACTATTATGTAATGTTGTTGGAGGTTCTTGTAAGCGTATGGATATGCTTCGAGAGAAGCAAATTGAAAAGGTCATTGAAGGGATTGCAAATGATGAAGTCAAAATTGGAAGAGGATTAAATCAAGAAATGACATTAAAGCGGCCGGGAGATACTCGTTGGAGTTCTCATTATGGTACTCTCATTAACTTGATGCATTTATTTTCATCTATTGTTGACGTTCTTGAGTATGTTGGAGAGAATGGTAATGATGATTCACAAAGGGCTGAAGCAATTGATTTGCTGAATATTGTGAATGACTTTGAGTTTATTTTTGTTTTACATCTCATGAGAAATTTTTTGGGAATCACACATGAACTTCACAAGTTCTTCAAAGAAAGGATCAAGATATTGTTAATGCAATGAATCTTGTGAAAGTATCCAAAGTTCGTTTGCAAGCATTGAGAGATAATGGTTGGGAAGCTTTGTTGATTGAAGTTTTAGAATTTTGTAGCAAATATGAGATAGTTTTATCAAATATGGATGACACATATGCACCTCGAGGAAGATCAAGACGTAAAATTGAAAAGTTCACTAATCTTCACCATTACAGAGTTGAGCTATTTTATTTTATGATTGACATGCAAACTCAAGAGCTTAATCACCGTTTTGATGAAGTGAACAGTGAGTTGCTTCTATGTATGACGTGTTTTGATCCTAGAGACTCATTTGCAGCATTTGACAAAAACAAGCTGCTTCACCTTGCAAAATTTTATCCATCCAAATTTTCTGCAATTGCTCTATGTGAACTTGAGAGTCAACTTGATAATTTTATTTTTGATGTGCGTTTGGATAAAAACTTCTTTGAAGTACATGAAGTATGAGAACTTGCTCAGAAGATGGTCTCTACAAGGAAACACATTATTTTTCCATTGGTTTACTTGTTGATTAAATTGTCATTGATATTACCAGTTGCCACTGCCACAGTAGAATGAGCTTTTTCGACAATGGAGATAATCAAGAGTTCTCTTCGCAATCGAATGAGTGATACACTATTGAATGATTGTCTTGTTGCATACATTGAAAAATATGTATTTAGAAATGTTAGCAATGAAACAATTATGCATCGATTTCAGAATTTGAAAAATAGAAAAAATATGTTGTAATACATTGATTTTATCGTATAATATATTTATGTTATTGATTTAGAATTTATGTATCTATATTTTTTATTAATTGACTTGGACCCCCCTAAACCAGAATTCTGGGTCCGTCACTGCACATATATATATATATATATATATATATATATATATATATATATATATATATATATATATATTTCACTCTAAGACAACTTGAACGGAAATTTCAATTTCAATTTCAAGAAAGCAACAATCATCAACAACTAAATCCTTTGTGGGATCATGCATATCCACAATCGATATGAAATCGATATAGTTTAACCTTCTTAAAGTTTAAGATTAAACATACATAAAAAATAAATTAAAGATATAGTAGATCACAAAAGAATAATTCTGACAAAAAAATAAATAATAATGATACCCATCATACCCATTGGGGACTTTCTACAGTGAATTCTTCAGAAGTCTAAATATCTTTTGGTTTGGAAAACTTATATGCACAGGTGTCTTCAAGAAGAATATTCGATGACTAACTCATTGTCTTACTTCAACTCCCAACACACAGTTGTCATGAACAAGGTATTCGTTTGATGGATCTGTCATACTTTTCTTAGATATCAGTTTAGAATATCCCCATTTTAAATTTCCTACAATAAATTTCAATATTCATTCAATATCATAGACGCAAATTTTTTATTTTTTAGTATATAATTATGTACCTCCAAAACAAACATAATTGTCTAAATCTTGATTAAAGAGAAAGATGTTGAAAATTCACGGTGTCTCTAATTTCCATAGTAAATGACACTGTCAATTTATATTAAAGGATCAAAATTTGTTTGTGTAACACAAAATTCCAAAATGAAGCAGAGAGTTCAATGATTTAATTGGATTCTGAATTAACAAGATTGTGTCATATATATATATATATATATATATATATATATATATATATATATATATATATATATATAATTACGTGAGATTGAATCCACAACCCCAAACTTTAAAAAATCAATCACAAGATTGTGTCGTAAATATATATAATTATGTGAAATTGAATCCACAACCCCAAACTTTAAAAAATCAATCAATTTTGTGGGTTATAGTTTGTGGATTGAAAAAAGACGTTAAACAAAACAAAATAAACAATAAAACTGAATATCCCAATTAATTAATAATGAAGGATTTTTAGTAAAAATCAGAACTAATTTTGATCACTAACCATTCTCAGAGGCTTGAAACAGAGTCATAGATAGATCTTGGCACAAGTTATTCTCTCCTATTTTGAAAGGGTTTGGAATTATAGCATTTAAAATAAGAATTGTGACTTATTTAGAAGGAAAATAATCCTCTTCTTCACAGACTTCTCTTCCTCAAATACAGACCAAGCGATATTCAAGTCCCCTTTTCTCACACAACTATTATACGTAGAAGAATAACATAATTTACGACACAACCCTCCATTTTATGAAATATCACATATTTTGAAACAGAAAATATGTAAGTTAAATATAAGAAAAATGCGTGCAGCCAAAATTTAAACTAGTTGACTTGGCCATGACCAATTGAACATGATTCTAATGAAATCGTCTCATAAATCTAGTTTTATGAAAAGAGTTAACCCACACTCCACAATTTACATATCATGAATTTGTGAAAATAAGTTTACATTACATGTGAGTTTGTAAAAACGATTCATATTTGTTTCTTCACAAAATGAGTTTCCAACAAAAAGACCAGGTTCAATTCCTCCATACCCTAATGGGATTTATTTATTTTTTCCAAACTTGTTCTAATCCCGTTTAAACTACTTCTACCACTCTATTAAGGTGTGACATATTTACCCGCCAAAGTGTCATCTCCATTAGTAGTAGTGGCTAATTATGGTTGAATATTATCTCCCACCAAATTTATTCAAATAAAGAAGAGAAAGTTAATAAAATAACCATACATTTAAGAAGATTAAATTGTTTGGTAGGAGCTAGCTACGCAAAGTAAAACAGAAAGTTAAGATAAAACAAATAAATATATATAACAGTTTATATCTCAAGTGCATAGGCTTCTTGATCCTCAGTAAAAGAAAGAATAAACAATTGAAACGAAAGTAAATAATAAGCAAAAAGGGAATAAAAAATCTAATTTTTTGTTTCCTATTTCCCTCCCTCCCTCACACGTTACATCTCTCCATCTTATATATTGTCAAGCTCGTTGATTAATTCATGAATTGAGATCAACAATTTCATTGATCAATCCCTCAAACAGCTTAATGCCCAGGTCCTCTAGGACTAGGTCCCGATGCTAGTCGTTGAAGCCAATAAGACATTGTGTCTTTTGCAGTTCCATATATTCTTGGAAATGTATCCAAGTGGTTCGATGCAGAAAAATCTTCCGATAATATTCTTGCCGCCTCCACTTGGCTCAGACACACGATATAAACTACGAAAACAATCAAAAGAACGTTCACTCTCTTAGAGTTCATCTTCACAAGCTAATAAGTGCCAACTAAACGTGAGAAACTTGTGTATTGATATTTGGATACAAGTAGAGAACAATTGAGTTGTTGTGAATTGAGAATGAAGAAAAACTATGCACGGTCTCTTCTATTTATAATGAAACTTTCTTTGAATTGAATTAAACTGCATGCCATATGTGGAATGGCACTAGCAATTTTCTGTGTTTTCGTGTTGACTAAGGATATATTTATTGGAAAATGTCATGAATATTGTCCTAATTGAATGTGTCAACTGGTGTGCATTACACAAGTGAAGGCTTAGGTCATATTTGGTCTTTGGGTTTGAAAAGGGCAATTTCGTAAAACACATGTGACACGAGTCTGTGTTTGAAGTTTTGACTTGACCTATTAGTGAATTCCCATAATTGGCCTCCGTCTATGACTTTACACGGTTTTACTTATTTTTATTTTATTTTGGGTCTAAGAGTATATTAATTACACACCATGTATTAAAATTTTCGTTTGAATTTGAATAGAGTTGTCAGTAGACTTAACTCGAAATTGTTGAATTCTTTCTAATATGGTTTGCTTGCAATTAAGTTTTTCGAAGTTCAAAAGGTTAAATATTATCCGATATTTTATTGGAAATACCAATGAAAAAAAAAAAATCTACCTGCAATTGCATGACTTTTTGGGATGGCTTCCATTTATATAGATTTTGGCTTTAATTTGCATGTAAAAATGAATATAAAAAGGTTCGTTTTAAATTGTTATTGGATAATATGTGGACTTTAAAAAATAATTAGATTATTTATTTAGGTTTATTAAATAATTTTAATTTTAATTAATGTTTATATTTATTTGATTTTGATAAATTTATTCGTTAATTTTCATATTTTCCAAATAGTTTCCAGATTAAATCATTTTCTCACATTTATTTAACAAAAAGTTTCTCCATTTTATTTATTAATCTGTAGATCTTGACTATAGTTTCTGAATTTTAATTAAATATTTTTAAAATTTATTTTCTATCCTTATTTTTTAAATATAATTTCAAAGACTTTTTTTTTTAACGATGTGTCCTTTGTTTTATTTATGGTGGGGTTTATGTCATATGTCATATACTTTTGTGGAAAATAGTTTCACTTTTGGGTCCAAAACAACCCAAATTGGTTGATCATGTGCCTTATATCAGCAAGTTGGACTAATATATTCGTTGTATTTGAAAGTTCAGACTTATAACGTCTTTCTTTTGCCAACCCTAGAAGTTAGTATTTAGTGATTTTTTCAATTTTTAATTATATATGTTACAAGCATATTAGTTTTTTATATTTATTTATTTCATCTAACATATATCATTATTATTATGTTAAATTAAATATACCGAAACAGAATTTCCTTTTATAAGATATAAAAGTAATTTCATTAATCTCTAAGAAAAAAACTTTATAATATTGAAAATATGCTTTCATATTTAACCATTTTTACATTAAAACATTTATTACAACAGTTGAAAGTTATCTATCTATGTGATTCATGAGTGTCCACGCTAGTTTCTATGATACTCTTATGCATAGTTTTTTTAATGTTAAATGTGATTGAATATGTTAAACCATCGATCAAATAAATTGAGAAACAAGAATTGATAACCTAAAAAATGTTATACAATATTATTTTATCTATATAGGAGTTTAAGTACCAGCCTTGTAGACTAAATGGTATCCTTCCTAAAAATGTAGATTGTGATGATAAAATTCAAACTTAAATTAGTCAAGTTTTCAAATTATTTGTTCTCTCCTTTCCACTTTCTCTAACTCATTAAAAAAAAAGAAATTCAATTGATAAAATAAATATATAAATATACACACAAAGACAAGTCTTTTTTTTTCTTTTTCTTTTTTTTTTTGGGTGAAATTGAGAATGATTTTTTTTTTAAATAAAAATTCTTAACAGCTTTATATTTTCTTTAAAAAAAAATCTCTCGTTTCTAAATTCTATTGTATAAATAATTTGTGGCATATTTTTAGTGAAAAATAATAAAATATTCTGAAATTGCATGCGGATAAGTCTACATTGATTTAAGTACCCATCAAATTTGTTCAAATTCATTTCAAATTATTCCAATTGTCAGCTCGAACTATATGCGGGTCAATTTTTTTGTGTTTTTATTTATTTGTTATGTCATTACTTAGATTAAATATTTATAGCTAAATGTGAGCATGAAATATTATTTTACGAGATGACTTTGAAAATATGGAGTACTTGGAATTCAACCTTTTAAGTGTTTTAATAGCAACCGGTTTAACAGATCACCAATTAACATTGTGAGTCAATATTCTTACATATTTTTAGTTTTCCTTTTACGTGCAGTCAATAGTCAATATTTCGCAGTATCTTCAATTTAATTTATATGTTGTTTAAAATAATTCATACAAATTACAAAATATTTAATAGCAAATTACGTGCTAGTTCTACTAGTTTGATTCATATATGATGAGCGATTGACGGAGATAATATGATTATCGTTGGATATTTTATTAAACTTGGTACCTTGTAATGACTTGAGTTGAATTCCCTATTGGTAAAATCTAGTTAAAATGCTCTCCCATTTCTAAATTCATTTGTACAAATAATTTTAATTAATAATTTTATTGTAGGAATTTTTAGATGGATGGAAATGTCACATCAAAAAACGTGTGTATATTAGATTAAAAGGGTTTTGAGAATATGTTTTAACCAAAAATTGTGAACGTTTGTAAATCGCTCGATAAAAATTATTAAATCGTATATGCATATATTGATGATAAAACATGATTGAATTGTTTTGATCGATCTAATTAATTATTAATTGTCGAAAAACCATGATACTACATAGAACTAGAATAGGAAAATTTCATCTTATGATCAAAAAGTCTAACTTTTAGACCTACTCAAATTTATGACTCATTTTTCTAGTTTCTTTATTTGGTGCAAAATTAACATTTATTAGGAAATATTATATCATCATTATAATCTACCATTGTTGGTAGGTGTACTAAATGGACGGAAGCCATGAAATTTGAAAAGTAGAACAGAATGAGGCATAGTTATTCATTGATTCTCAAATTTAGTCAAAATTCATTTGAGACCCGTTTAATTGCCTCTAAATATATGAGGAAAAAAAATAAGTTTGCATAAATTTTGAATTTAGCACGTTTTCTACAATTCAAAATAAAATAATTAATATTTGTATTTTAGATTTACGTTCATATTTAATAAATAGCCATACAAAAATCTCACATCATTATAAGTCGTAGTAAAAATCTAATACTAAAATTTTGACTTACATCAATAGATATCATTTCACCTGAATTTAAATTAAAACTCTATTCTTTCAATTGAAATTCACCTAAATCAACATTGTTTTGATTAAGATAAAAAAGTATTTTATATACCAAAGCTACCTGGCTTTTCGTGATGTTCTACTAACATGACACGTATTTAAACATAAATCTTAATTTCATATTATAAAATTTAGAAAAGTTTGATCTTAAATATCAACAGGGAATATGTTAAGATGTTACACGATTACGTCATTACTTAAATTTACATTATTTATTTTAGTAAGTGATTGACTTATGCCAAATGAAATATAACTTTCTGCTAATGCCAGATGACTTTATGTTTTCGAGTTGGAATTCATTTTAATTGGTTATAAATCGAATTCAATTTGAACAAGTTCCAGTTGAATCGAATATGAATCAAAATTAAGCTAGTTGGCTTTTGAAACCTAACTTGATGTCAAGCTTAAGAATTTATCCAATGTAAATATATGTTCAACTTTATTTAGTATATTTAATTAAATAAAATTGTAATAAATGATTTGGAGTCGAATATTGGATAACTTATTTTATTTTTAGCCCGCACATTATGCGATTATAATAGTATTATTAAATGAGATATGTGCAGACTCTGTCCAAACAGAAAGTTAAAAAATTAATTATGAATGTTATTAATATTATTAAATAATTATTCTAATCTTAATATTATTTAGCTCCATAATAATGGAGATGACGCTAATTCTCTGCTAATTCCAATACAACTGTTTAAATTCATAAGTTAATCCTATTATAAAAATCTTTCCCAAATTTTTTTTAAAAATTGGATCATTCTCTACTAATTTCAATGCAACTGTTTAAATTCATAAGTTAATCCTATTATAAAAACCTTTCACTAAAATCTTTTAAAAATTGGATTTAAGCAATGACTGGGATGAAATTTAGAGCAATACTAATTATCAATGTGAAAGCATTAAAATTGCATTAAGGAAAGTTTTGCCAAACACTATTTTCAGGTTTTTGTTATCTCCATGTAATGTAGATGACTCTCATTCTCTACTAAGTTTTGTCAAACACTATTTTCAGGTTTGTTATCCCATGTAATGTAGATAACTCTCATTCTCTACTAATTCCAATACAACTGCTTAAATTCTTAAGTTAATCTTATTACAAAAACCATTTGAAAATTGAATTCAAGTAATGGTAGGGATGAACTTAGAGCAATATAACTGATCATGTAAAAACCATTAAAATTGCTTTTGAAAATTGGATTCAAGCAATCATAGGGATGAAATTAGAGCAATACTAACTGATTAATGTGAAAGCATTAAAATTGCATTAAGGGAAGTTTTGCCAAACATTATTTTTAGGTTTGTTATCTCCATTTGTTACATTATTTTTAAGTTTGTTATCTCCATTTGTTATCTTCATGATAATGGAGATGACGCCCATTCTCTATTAATTCCAATTTAATCCTATTACAAAACCTTTCACAAAAATCTTTTGAAAATTGAATTCATGATAAGGATGAAACTTAAAGCAATACTAATTGATCAATGTAAAAAAATCAATATTAACTGATCAATGTAAAAACATTAAAATTGCATTAGGGAACTTTTGCCAAACATTATTTTCTATTTATTTAAGTAATAAGTCATTTTTTTAAATATTTAATTAATAAGTAATTTGGTTATTTGTTTTTTTAATATTTAATTAGTAAGTAAATTAAATATCAATAAATAACCAAATTATTGTGTCCAATAATTTTAAATATTGATAAAGTTCTAAAAAAAAGTTAAATATTGATTTGATTGATGTCGTTAATATTGACAAGTTCTAAAAAAAGTTAAATATTAATATATAGATATTTCAACAATATATATGATTATGTTGTTAATATCGATAAGTTATAAAAAAGTTAAATATTGAATCCTTAATATCGACAAGTTCTAAAAAATTTAAATATTAATATATAGATATTTCAATAATATATATGATTGATTTCGTTAATATCGACGAGTTCTAAAAAAATTAAATATTGATATCGACAAGTACTAAAAAATTTAAATATTATCGTTAATATCGATACATTCTAAAAAGGTTAAATATTAATATATAAATATTTCAATAATATATATGATTTATGTCGTTAATATCGATAAGTTATAAAAAGTTAAATATTGAGTCGTTAATATCGAAAAGTTCTAAAAAATTAAATATTAATATATAAATATTTCAGTAATATATATATGATTTATATTGTTAATATCGATAAGTTATAAAAAAGTTAAATATTGAGTCGTTAATATCGAAAAGTTCTAAAAAAGTTAAATATTAATATATAAATATTTCAGTAATATATATATATAATTGATTTCGTTAATATCGATAAAATTTAAAAAAGTTTATGATTGATATCGTTAATATTGGACTAAGTTCTAAAAAAAAATTAAATATTGATATGATTAATGTCCTTAATTCTAAAAAAAAAAGTTAAATATTGATATATAGATATTTCAACGGATATTATTGATGTCAATACTTCGAGAAGTTCTATACCAATTCGTACATATTGTAATTGATATGAATATTGATAAATGTTCAACAAACTATCAAGAAAATGTCTAGTTGGGGACTACTGAATATGAGTGATAAGAAATACATTTGGATAGTAGTTGATGTTTACTCAGTCTAGTCAGGGGACTAAGTGAAAAGAAAGGGGGACTACCAAGCATGAGTCAAAAGAAATACATTCGAGTAGCAGTTGATGATTACTCAGGTCTAGTTAGGGACTACCAAGCATGAGTGAAAAGATTTTCAGTGTAGTTGTGCTCTAGTAAACCTACAAAGTGAAGAAGCTGCAAACTGAAAAGAGTTTGAGCATAGTAAAATCAAAACAGATAGAGGAACCGCCGCCTGAAAAAGCTGCAAATTGAAAAGAACTTGAGCATAGAAAACATCTATCTGAACATAGTAAAGATTAGAATAGATAAAAGAACCGAATTTACAAATAAATTCATTGAAGTCTTATGTTCAGATAGTGAAATCAAGTATGAATATTCAGTAGGAGTTTCCTTTTTTTATTGTATACAATCCATCTATTAACCTAATTTTGAAATTTATGGTATCAAATTGTAGTAAAACAATTGTTAGTTTGGGTTTATAAGAGCATTAATTTTGAGTCTAATTTTGCAGATTGGAGATTGGAGGAATGTTTGGCAGAGTTGACGTGGAAAAAAAAGGAAGTATAGCCATACATGACCTAGCGCGTGCTACACAAACCAATTTCCCCATGGGACGATACACGCCACGATGCAACACTCGAGTTGGTGGTGAAACAAGCCAACCAATACCAATTTCCCCATGGGACGCGTGTCAACACTCGAGTTGGTGGTGAAACAAGCCAACCAATACCAATTTCCCCATGGGACGATACACGCGGCGATGCAACACTCGAGTTGGTGGTGAACCAAGCCAACAACGTGGATGATATCAACAAGATCGTGCTCTGATTCGACCACAAGATCCCGACATGTTGATAGAATGGAGTTGTAAGAAAGAATAGGACATTGAAGGAACCTGCAAGGACCTGGCAGAAGCACAACCACTACAACTGCCCGATAGTGACAGATTTTAGTGAGTGAAATATTCCGTCAAAAATTTGTTATGGAATAGTGACAGAAAAGATTTTGTGAGGGACTTATGACGGAATTCAAACTTAAAAAAATTATAAATTCGATTATTTTTCTTTTTGACGGAATTTTCCGTTCCGTCACAAAATACTACATGAATTCAATTTTAAAAAAAATTATAAATTTTGTGACGGAATAATTCGTCACTATATGAATTCAAATTTAAAAAAAATTATAAATTTGATTATTTTTCTTTTTGACGGAATAATCCGTCACTACATGAATTTAAATTTAAAAAAAATTATAAATTTGATTATTTTTCTTTGTGACGGAATTTTCCGTCACAATTAAATTCGTCACTATTTTATGACGGAATAATCCGTCACTACATGAATTCTTAAAAATATGTGATAATATTAATTATTTTTTAATTAAATTAAATTTAAAAAGTTTAATTATTTTATGATGTTATCTTATATAATTATTTGTATTAATATTATCTTATATGACCAAACTCATAATTTTATAAAATTAGTATTTTTATAAAATATATTAAAAATATGCACTAGTATATTTTATAATTGTCTTAAAATGAAATTAGATTAAACATTACTAAACATAGTAATTAGTCATAAACTTTCAATTACATATATATGTATTGTTAACCTTTAAAAAATATGTGATAATAGAAAATTGAAAAATATTATAAATACTTATAAAACAAATTCATGTAAAATATTATTATATAAAGCACCAATGGTTTAGTGGTTAAAGTACTTGGTTGTGGTACTGTGTTGGTGGTTCAATATTATGATTTGATGTGTTGGTGGTGTGATGACATGATGTGTCATGGTTGTGGTGATGTGTTGGTGGTTCAATACTATGATTTGATGTGTTGGTGGTGTGATGACATGATGTGTCATGGTTGTAGTGATGTGTTGGTGGTTCAATACTATGATGTGACATGGTGTGGTGACACGTGCATGACACTTCAATACTATGATTTTCATCTTAGTGACGGAAATTATGTTAAAAATTTAGCGACGGAATAAAATCCGTCATTAAAATTTAATGATAAAGCTCCTTTTGGCAGAAATTTTCCGTTACAAATACATGTTAGTGACAGAATTTTTGGTTTTAGTGACGGATTTTTCCGTCACTGTCGGGCAATTTTCTTGTAGTGAACTATTCAAGAGATTTTGGGCAAACTAATTTTGCCACGAGACGATACTCCACGCGGCGATGCAACAATCGAGGCGATGCAACAATCGAGCCACCTATCTTGAATGATATCAACAAGATCGTGCTCTGATTCGAGCACAACATCCCCGACATGCCCATGGTACGATACTGCGATGCAACAGTCGAGTCGGTGGTGAACCAAGCTAGCAATGTAATACCCACTTTCTCTTTCACAACACTAATCCTTGTATTAACTTTAAATCACTTATATTAAATGAAATAATGATATTACACCTTCTGCTTGATTATTTACACCTGGCAAGTAAGGGAAACAGAATATAGGGGTAGTTGACAAATTGGGGAAAATAAAAGAATAAGAAAAGAATATATATATAAAAAAAAAAGATAAAAAGGATAGCAGCAACATTGTCAGCTGAAACCGTAGACATGTATATCTCTATCTGTAGTACCCATAATTTCTTAAACAAAAGCAATAATAATAGTAAATCTTATAATTAACTTTAGTTTATCAAAATTAATGAATGAGCATAGTGAAGACACCTCATGCTTAATTTCATTACACTTGTCATATGTTAGAAATGTATGAGGAAATTTAATTGAAAGAGAATTTGGAAAAACAAATAAATAATGAAACTGGAACAGTAAGCTTCTTTCCCATCTCAGCTTTGCCATTTTTCTTCTCAGAACACCGCCACCACCGTTTGCTTTACTGTCATTGTCGTCTTGATCCCGGCAAGTTTTATTTTCCGATTACGATATAGTTCTCGTCGAGCTGGTCACGAATATGGGATCGGATTTCTACTCGGTCGCGTCTCCGCCGCGTACGACATGTTTTCGAAGTTGCTGTATGTTTATATATACATATATGTATATGTATAGCTGTGTGTATATATATATTATGCTTCTGTATATATATATGTACATATCTGTGTGTATATCTGATGGTGGGTATGGGTTGAGAAGGTGACCGGCGCCTGCAGCGCCGGCGTGGAGTTTAGGAGGAGCCGCCGCTAGCAGCGGCGGCGAAGCTGGATTTGTATATATATATATATAAGCGGATATATATACATGTGTGTATTGCTTGTTTGGTATGTATATATGTTGGCGTGTGTGTGTTGATTGGGGTATCGCCGGCGACGGGAGGTCGCCGGCAACAGAGGCGGCAGTGGCAGCAATGGCTGGCAGCAGTGACATAGGAGCAGGGGAGTTGATTTTGGGGCTGGATATATAATTGAAAATTGGATTAAGTGCAGGGACTCAATTGCAAAATATAGATTTAGGAGAGTTAGCAATTTAATCCTTGGACTTTTGGAAGTTAGCAATTAAGTCCTTGAATTCATGACATGTACGGATTTGACCCTAGAACTTTTTAGAATTTCAGAATAGTCTCCAAATTTTATAAAAGTTACAAAATGAACCCTGGAAAATTATAGAAATTACATAGCTTTCTTTGATATTTGATAATATGATGCATTTCTCTTTAGAATTATGAAATTTATGATAATTATATTTTTTTGGACATTAGAATATATATTGAAATTCTAGATGTTATCATATAATAAATATAGTTTGGTAAATGAAACCGAGCTTTAATTAAATGATAAAGAAAGGTTATGTTAATTAGTTTATATTATTTTAGACTCCTTATATGATCGATTAGGGTATAAAGCCATGGGTTTTTATCGAATTAACTAAGAAAATATAGTTTTGGACTCAATTTTGGATTTGGGGATTTTATATTAATTATTATAATTTAATCAAGTTTTATTTGGAATTATAAGTTAGATCATATAGTTAGCAATATTGCTTTTGAGACTAAAATCTAGACCCTCGAAATATTATAGCAATTAAGGTATTTACAATTTAATCATTATTTCAAGCCTAGAGTTTAAAACCCTAAATTCATATTCAATAAAACCTGTAATATTAAGATCAAATTGAACTTTCTATATTATGAATTATATAAATTATATTGAATTAGAATTTAATTTAAAGAGATTATTTTATTAAATCAATGATAGTTCGATTAAATTCTAAAGCGAGTACTTACGCTTTGTAGGAAAGTACGAAGGGAAGAAAGAATTAAGTTCGGATAAAAGTAGACGTTTTGCAAGCATCTTCCGTAAAAGGTGGGGGTAAAACTTTATTTATGGTTTTAAATCGTACAGTTTTAATGAAAATTATGTGACTAAGTGATTTAAATTCCGTCATTATGTGCTATTGTTTTCAATGGAAATGTCTTCATTACGTGAACAGTATTTCGAATAAAGTATATGAATTTGAGAGCTATTGATTTTCAAGTTACGCAAATGCAAAAGATTATAAAGGATGAAAGTCGGGATAATACCCGCTAAGAAAGATTTTCTGTACTTATGTGTTATGTGAATTATGTGGCCAACGTGAACGTGCTCAATGTGTATTATGTGTTTATGTGGAATCATTATGTGAAACTTACTTGCGCATGTGCCTTCACGCCAAGTAGGGTATTCCTTTTTGGAAAACCCAACAATGGGGAATTCTACGGAATCCCAACAGGAAGAGGTTTTAAAAACCCAAATCGGGTCGGCTTGGGGCCCTGATAGGTATTCTTCGGAAACCTATCCACAGTTGCCATTGGGACTCTTCGGGAGTCTACAACGTGTATTATATGTATAATATGCAAGCAATAGTATGTGTATTTATTTATTATAAATTTTCCAACCCCACTAAGTGTCCTTTTGGCACTTACCTCTTTTATGAAAAATGTTTTCAGTTTAAAGAATTAGGGCGTGGCGCTGGAGCGATGGATGCTGGTAGCCAATGATTAAAAGTTGAAGAAAGTTTTAACTCAAAAATGTATGTTTTATAATAATTAATTTTTCTGAAATTTTATTTATCTTTAATTTCTTAAATGAGTGAATTTTATTTGTAAGTAACGCCTCGATCCAGGTTTATCTTTAAAAAGGAAACGGGGCGTTACAAGCAACGTGGAGGATATCAACAAGATCGTGCTCTGGTTCGACCACAAATCCCCAACATGATTGATAGAATGGAGTTGGAAGAAAGAACAGGACACTAAATGAACCTGCAAGGACCTGGTAGAATCACAACTAGCCAAGAGATTTTAGGCAGAAACAACCAAGACAACATGTTATACCCAAAATAGACGTCTAATGAATAAGAATTTAAATAAAACAGCATATAAATTGTGACATAAAAATATAGGATCTCTAAAAATGGTTTTACAACTTAAAAATGATTTTGCAACTTTTGATTAAAATGATTCTCCTAATTCTTAAAGAGAATGTTTCAAGGGAAGAATGAAAAATGTGTTATTTTATTTTTAAGTATGTTCCAAAATATTTTGTTAGAGTGATTTATTTCGTTAATCAACATTTCCAAAACAAGAGTTTAATTAAATTAAGTTGGTATTATTTTAATTATTATTTGTATATTTTTGGTATTTATTTAATTATTATTTACATCTTCAATTAAGTTGGTCTTTATTTAATTATTATTTGCATAGTTGCTCCTTCAATAACTTTGAGAATAATTATGAAATTTTGATACGAAAAATTATGGAAAAAAATGTGTAAGAAAAATTATAATAAACTTTTAGAACAATTTTGAAATTCAAATATGGGTTAATAAAAAAATTATGGAAAAACTTTTACAATAAAAATAGATATGGGTTAAGAGAAAGATTATAGAAAAACATAGATACGATTAATAAAAAGATTATAGAAAAATATAGATACAGTTAATAGAAAGATGGTGGCTTGCATTTCTGTTTGTAGCACTTTTATTTTTTATCTTTAATGAAAATCTTGATTTATTTAAAAAAAAAATTATACAATTTTTTTAAGGTTAACAAAAATATTATAGAAAACTTTTAGAGTGGAAGAAAAAAAGGAGTTAATATAGTTGAAAAGAAAAGTTTATTTATAAGATAAAAAATCAAATTGAATAGAAATATTAAATATAAATATAAAAATAAGTTTTTAAAAACGAAATATATGGTGAAATGGGTTAAGTAAACCCATAAAATTATTTTTATTTTAATAAAAGAATATTGTAATTTAAAAATATTTGTAAGTTAATCAACAATTTTAAAATATTTATCAACTCGAATCTTCACTCATTAAACAAATATTTATAAGATAATTAATAATTTTAAAATATTTTTCAAGTCAAATCTTCTGTATCATCAAACAAATATTTGTACGATAATCAAGAATTTTAAAATATTTATCAAGTCAAATCTTATTTCTCCTCTCAAGCAGACGTCTTGGTTTTTTTGATGTAATTTATAACAAAGAATTATGGAAACTATTCTTGTAACTATAATCGTATTTATTTGGAGAAAATATTGTTTCATTAATCAGTGGAGAGAGAAATATTGTTTTAATTTCAAATTGAAAAATTGATAACACACCATTTTAATTTGTAATTATTGTCTACACTTTTCTGGTTGGACAGAATCTGCCCATGTAAAATTACCGTTATTAAATTAAGTGCGAAAAAGGGTTAAATGCAAAAATCAATGCATGATCATTTTCCAATTTGCTACCTAATTTTTTTTTATGCGATTGCAAAGTTCAATAATTTTTTCAAATTGCAACCTAGTAAAACATTTTTTTCCGATAATTTTTCAGAAGATATGCACAATACATGATTTTACAAGGATATATTTGTTACTTCTAGGTTTTAAATTGAAAAAAATAAAATTAGTTTGGGTTACAATAAAATTTGTTACTTCTAGGTTTTAAATTAAAAAAAAATTTAGTTTGGGTTACAATTTAAAAAACGATTATAGTTCAGTATATTTTTATCCTTCAAATTGAAAAATTATCGGAAAAACAGTTTACATTACACTTTGAGAAAAACTTTTGAACTTTAGATTACAATCAAATAAAAATAATAGTTTAGATTTCATATTTTAGATTCACTTATACATTTAATCTTAAAAAAAAATTAAAAAATAAATGATACATGGAGCCCAGAATAATAGCAATGGGCCGTATGCTTAGGACCCACATGGAGAACTTTTGGGGAAAATCGATTATTATACATGGTCCCCAAAATAATGACTTAATTGAATGCATCTCCACCCAAAAAAAAAAAAAACTACTAAATAATTAGACAATTACTACTATTTCCAAAAAGTAATAATAATCTTTTTTTTTTTTCCTCTTTTGGGCATGTGTTAATTCTACAAAATGAAAATCTAGATGTGCAAGTAAATAAATTCTAGTCATTCATAAGGCAATTAGAATAATGTTGTTTGTATCCATCCTCTAATATTTCTTCTAATTGGGTGAAAGATTGAATGATGAGGAGTAGATATTTGTACTAAAATACCATGACTATAAGTATGGAAGAGTCATCTCAATTCTTGAATCATATATCAATCCAAGATACACATTTTAATTTGAACCAAATAGCAAGTTGTAAGTTATTTAGTTGAACCCAATTAACTTCATTAGAAGTCTTTTGTTGAATCAATATCTCATAGAAAAAACTCATTCATGAGTAGATGAGAGACTATCAAGTTCTCTCCGTGAGGTTTCACTATTCATTGTTTTTCATACCTTTTTTTTTTTTGGTTTTAATTCTTTTTAAATCTTCGAATATAGGGATCTTCATCCCAAAGTTATCCGAACTAATAGACCTGATATTATCTCATATACATAAATGTATAAATGGAGCTGTGGGAATTAGGTTAAGAGTGAAAAAGAAAACTATATATATTAAATGTAAGCGGATCGGGTCAGACCCAATTGTATAGATATAGGTTAAGAGTGAAAAAGAAAACTATATATATTAAATGTAAGCGGATCAGGTCAGACCAAATTGTATAGATATAGATTCATGCAACTGATTCATAGGTCAGACCCAATTGTATAGATATAGATTCATGCAACTGATTTATAAGAATACTACACTTCGATTAAAACACTATCATACTTTTAAAAAATTTCTTTTTGACATTGACTTATATATACATTTTTTTATCACACATGTATCTTTAGAATAGAGCATCCAAAATAATTTCTCACTTCATATTCTACATTTTACTGTTTTAATAATTTTAAGTTTTGCCCCAAATAAAACTACCTCTATCAATTTCTTTTTTCATATTTTATATTTTAGTTTTGACTGTTTTTGATTATTTCTTGAGAATTGATTTAACATTTATTGAATGAACAATTTTTGTTGAGAATTATTGAGTTATTTCTATTTTTTGAGGATACTTGAAGATTGAATAAACATTTATTGAATCAACAAATTTTGGAACGATTATTAACGAATAATATTATTAAGAAAATAAAAACTAAAATATTAAATATCAAAATAAGAAATAAGAAATTAATTAATCTATCTATATTTTTTCTTCTTTGATATTCTATAATTTGGTTTTGTTTACGGTTTTTATTTTAGGATTGACTGAACATATTAAGGATTATTGAATTGAGTAATTTTTACTTTTATAGGATTTATTGAGGATTAGTACTACTTTTATTTTATTTTTTATTTGGATTTTCTTAAAATAAAGTTGAAAACGAAAATCTAAAATATGAAATGAGAAATTAATTAATCTCCTTTTTCATGATATTTTTCATAGATTCTAACAACATTCAAAAAAAAAAAAAAAGATGAGTTCGAAAAGTTGGAAAAAAGAAGAAGATGAATTTGCAAAGTTTGCCTTGATACTATTGAATGGGCGGATTTTGTTGAGTATTATTGAATTGAGTGGTTTTTAATTTTTGAGAATTTCGCGAGGGTTGATTAAACATTTATTGAATCAACGAATTTGTTGATGACTATTGACAATTAATATTATTTTTATTTTATGTTTTATTTTTATATTATATAAAAAAGTTTAAAACTAAAATAAAAAATATGAAATACGAAATTTAGTAAAAGTGTGATCAAGATTTTGTTTATATATATATATATATAAGTTAATCATATAATAATTTTATTTTTACTAATTAAAAGTGTATTACAATGATTTTAAATACCCCAAATAAATGTTTCCTATTTCATATTATATATGTAATGATTCTTGATTCTTTTTAAATGATAATATATAATATATGTACTTATAAAAACATAAAGAATATTTAAATAATAAAAAATAATATTAGAAAATATCATATTATTTTACACTTTTTAAATAGATAAAATACTGTAAACCAGAGAAATATTTTATACTTTTATTTAAATAAATTTTAAATTCGACATGTTTATTTTTTAATTTATTTTATACTTTTCCTACTTTATTTTAGTTCTACAAATTTTGAGAATTCTGGTCAATTTTCTATTTATCATAACTATGTATTATGATTTATGATTGTAAATTCTTTATCTTTTAAAATATCTCTGATGTTTTTCATTCAATACTTTTTTCAATGCCAAAAATTTCAGATTGAATTGTTATTTTCTTATTCTAAAAAGTTTCCAGTCTTTAATTGTAATTTTTGTCAATTTATAGAGAAATTTGATAGTTTGACTAATACTGTAGAAGGAAAAAAAGGAAAAAGAAAAAAAAGGGCACGTTTTGCTGAGTTTGATAAAAAAGTTGACATACTTTGACTTTTGAGTCTCCCACATTCGCAAAACTTAATAGAAAACTAGGAGGATGAATATGTTAATTTGTCAATCTTTTTTGAAACATTGTGATAAAATTAATAAAAACTTACAAGATTATAATATATTTAGCAATTATGCAATTCCATAATGGTAAAACTACAATTAGGAGCAAATCAGTGAAGAGAAATTCCCTGATCTTTCATGGCAGTGATCAAAAAACTTTACCAACTCAGTTAGAGGTTTACATCATGCAACATAGTGTGAATTCAAAAGAATGAATCAATGGCAGTATTGACAGCTGGACTTTACTCCTCACTATCTTCGAGGCCTGGAATGTACTCGAGACTTACGTCGAAGATGACCGGGCTATTTGGAGCCACTCGTGGCCTCCCCGGAGCTGATGTCAGGCCTTTCGGAAATGCTAACTGATCAAACAAGTTGCAGATATTTAGTTGAGAAACTGTAATATCAGAAACACATATCTGTAAACAAGAATATTGGAAAATAATGAATCTACAAGTTTAAGAATGTTTGTACTTCTAAAGCTGCTGTTATAATACCTGTAAAATAATATAATTGCTAAAAATGAGAGACTATTTATGTGTTCTTACTGGTCCGGGGATGTAGAGTCGGCGTTTCCCACCGAGTTTCATGCTGAGGATCCCTTCATCAAGACCCTTGATTACCTATTCATGGAAATTCACTTTGAAACTGTCAGTGAGTTTGAATCATGCACTCAAGAAAGTAAAATTGACAGATAGAAAATGACAGAATATTTGAGCCTAGATCTCAATCAAAATATCTTCATTGAAGTTGTCGAATATTGAAAACAGAGGACGATGATATTTTGTACATGACTTGCCTCACATGGTTTTTGATGGTGAAGAACTGAAGTCTTATTATAAAAGTTTCAGAGAAGTACATTCCTCAATACATTTTTAATGATTTCAATTGAACTATGAATGCATGTTTGCTAGTGGAAGATCCTCTCACCTGATCAGCGCCCACCCGGAAAATGTAAGGCAGGCCTTTCTCCAGTGAACTATGATCAAAGAAGAGGCATTAGCATAATAATTATTAATCATTTACATATATCTCATACTTCTCCAAGAGAGAAAAGAAGAGGCATAACGAGATGATTATTTTCTAATCAGTTCTACTTAAAGAAGCTTTAGTTGTTTCAGTTCCTAGAAAAGAGAATACCATCTCAATCACACAACATTTGAGTGGAAATAGATGCGCCATGTCGGCATGCATAATCATTACCTGTCAAATATTTGGCCAGAAGGAACCATGGCAACATAATTTGCGGCTACCTGTTGGAATGGACAAAATATGTGAGGGGACATTTCTTCGACGGATGAAAAGGAAACCAAGCAATCATTTTCTTCAAAATTTCATACCATTCTTCCATTGCATTATTGTATGATAAATTTTTACAAAGAGGAGAATAAGAATGATTATTCTTTACACTGGTACTCTAATCAATTCGAGTTACCAAACGTAAACTTAAATTATCTTTGGTTGGTGCATACCTGAAATCCAATAGGAGGACTAGGTCCTGCACCAACTTTGATATCCTTGTATTGCAACCCAGACTCAGTAGTTACCATAGGTACCTTCAAGAACAAAGAATATTTATAGTTACGCAACAACACATCATTATCCATAATGTTTAGCATTTGTTTACTGGAAGGAACCAAGTGGTTCGAGCCCATGAGCTGTCTTATTATCTCTGTTCTGATTTTTAATTTTTTGTTTAGCATGGTAAGAAGCTAAGCTTTATGCAGCACCTGTCAATAACCAGTCAGCTGAAATGTCTTGATCATGTAATGCTTTTCAAGCAACTTTCAAAATAGTGAATCAACCTATAGTATTTAGTATTTATGAAGCACTAGAAGTAGTTTTGGCAGTGACAAGTGAAGTAAATAATACATCTTTGTGAAAAGATTGTCTACTACCTTACCATTATCATTTAACCATAATGCATATAACATTCATGAACTAAAAAAACCAGGGACGAAAGTTCCAAAATGATAACCATAAGAATTTGACACAGAGCTTCTTGAATATTTGAGAATTTGTAATGAATGGACACCCTATCCCTCTAAAATTCCGAATAATATAAAATAAATTTAAAAATAATGCCAAACTGATAATAGAGAATCGACTATGAAGTAAAAAAAAAACTAAAGTAGTTTAGGGAACTATGTAATCTCACCATACATTTTCAAGCTCTTTCTCACACGCATCGTCACATAGTTTTGGTTTCTCCTCCGGGGGCAATCCAGCGGCTTCACATAAAGTAGAGCCACTTAGGAGGCTTAGAAGTCCAAAACCTAAGTTCATTAAGTTTCTGCGATTCATGACTGCACACTCATCCTGATGCTCAAAAGTGTTTAATGTGCGTAATCTAGGTTCCGAAGCTAAGGATTGTATTCCAATACCGCCATTGATTTTGTACACTCTTTGACGATTGGAAGAATTACTTGTTCCAAATATGCAACCTACACAAAAATGATGACAATTATTGGATGCAGTTACAACTCTCAGATGATACGATAATGTGCTAAGTGCTGTTAAGCCCCAAATAGTGTTAATCACCTTCAGAAACAAAGTGCCATGGAGAAAAGAGAAAAGATTAATAACCATCGTCCATCGAATATCCATATAGTCATGAATATGCTAGTCTATGAGAATATGCAAATTCATAACCAGCCCCTAACTTAAATTCTTCAAATTATGATCATATTATAGTTTGCAAGAGAATGAACAATTGTATCACATTTCATTAGCCACATTGCCACTAATAGTGTTCAATTGAAAATCTTTAAAAAGAAACAGAACCAAGAAAATAACTACAGAGATTTCCCTTGCTACCTAAACCCACAAGTTCATTTCATCCAATCTTCATCTACAGTACTCAACACAAACCATCCAAACCCCATTAAGCGTTGGGTCAAGATAAAAGGCACCTAATTAGTTCCCAACAAATAGAAATGCCGATAAATTATCAATCCAGATACAAAATAATATAAAAAATTCTCCATCTTATCTAATTTCGACAACATTTCCAAAACTATTAAACCCATTGATTTGTATTTAGTCTTTTTACCACTGAGCAACCAAGAAACCTTCTGTCATTCTAACCCTGATTCTGTGCCATCAAGCTTCAGAATGAACAATTAATGGTTGGATTTTCATTTGGGCAACTAAATTAAAGCACCATATTAATCTAGGAGCTATCCAGATAATTAAACAATTTTGTAATTATAAGAAACGAAAACATAATTGAGATTGAAGTGCGTGATCTAACCGATTGGAAGTAGCAAAGTTGCTGATGCCATTTTCTCTCGATGGTGAAGAATAGTCTGTTATCACTCACTCATCAGTCGTTTGCATTTCAATGGATAACGAACGATATAATAACTAACAGTTGGATTTTTCTTTTTTCTTATTTTGCTGAAACACCCTTACATTCTATGGAAATGCTATTTGGGACTATAGTGTAATTTGTAAAGAATACGATCCTCTTTCCCTTAATTTAAGAGACATAATTACTAGGTTTCATTATGCTTTCTCAGATATATAAAATAAAATAAAGTTTCACATAATTTCGATAATTTTCAAATTCTATTTCACAAATAATATCATACAGATTAGATACAGTTGAACTTGAAATTTAAAAACAACAATATAAAAAAGAAAAAAAGATTAATTTGGATGTTCTAATTACATTGGAAGATAAATACTCAATAGCTAATTATCCAAGCCAAGAAGATAAATCGAGGTCACTACCCCAAGCGCGTACGCTCCAAACACCGCCACGACAACCTTCTTCCCGGGGTTCACCACCGCTCCCAAACCCGCGATTCCGGCCACACCCAGCGGCAGCCTCTTCAAAACCTCCATCCCCGCACTCGAAACGATGGCGTCGGTGAAAACCTCCACCGCGAACTCCTTAAACTCGGCTTCATCCAGCGTGATTTCCTCTGCTCGGGCCGGCCGGCGAGAGAGAACCGTCTTCAGAGCCCGGTCCACAAGGGCCCGATCGGGGGGACGTGGGAGCCACTTGGAGACGAGGAGGAGGGAGCCGGTTAGGATGGCGTGGAGGCGTTCGGCGGCGGAGACGAGCTGGTAGGGTCTGACTCCGGCGAAGGCGTGCTGGCTTAGTGAGACGCAGTCGGCGAAGACGGCCGTGCATGCGGAGTCGAACTCCGGCGATGTTTGGAGAGTGTTTTGAACTCGCTTCGAAGGTGAGAGGCCCATGGAGGTATTGTGTGTGAATTTGAAGGTGAAAATTGTGCCCTAATTCAAGTTTTTCAATTTGTGAAAAAAATTTGATAGAAATTGTATTATTATATATATTAAGACACCATATAATCTAATTCTATAAAAAAAACCTATATATACAAGAAATTCTAAATATATAAAAATATATAAATATAAAAGGAAATAGTTATTAAATCTACAACACAATTAAATGATGGTTCATAATTAAATTGATAGTTGAGTGTAAATTAAACTGTAAAAACTTAATGATTTTATTAATGATTTTAAAACTAAATTGATATATATATATATATATATATATTTAAATTATAATGTTTAGTTGTATTGTATATTTTTCAAAATTTAAAATTATGTGCATTATCATCAAAACTGACCCCGATACTTGCTGCTTTTTATTTAGATTTTTTTAATTGAACTTTTTTCTTCTTTCTTTAGAATTGACACATAAATGTTTCAATTAAAGAAACAGTATAAAGAATATTATTGTTCACAATTTAATACTATCTCTGTTAGTTTCGTTTTGGGATCTAAAACTTATTTTAAATTAAGTGTGGTTTTGATATTTATGTAATTTTATTTTCAAATTATTTCTATTAATATTCATTAGCTAAAATTTAGAGATTTTAGATGATACTTATTATGAAATTAATTTGATTTTCTTATAAATTTTAAAATATAAATTCTTTAATTAGTAAATGGTAATTTGTCCAATTTTTGTATGTCTTAATTTATGAAAAAAACTTTAAAACGAGATTTATTTGATTTAAAGCTGTAAACAGATAAAGTCCTCTCTATCCCTTGCATGTTAATCAATATATGGTTGTAAAGATTTTCCTAATACAGAAAGAAGAATCATCAATAATTGCACAAGTGACAATATGAAAAGATTATTTGGTCAACTTGCTATTGTTTGACTTGTACACTTGTCATATTTATCTGTCGAACAACTATTTGGAATGAATAATCCACTGTATTTTTGTTGTGGTCTTAGTAAACAGTTCATCATCATCTTCAAACCATGTAAATATAATCATCTCACTCTTCTTCCTTTTATTTATCACATTTTTCTCGAACATGAAAACAAAGATGAGAGACAAGGCTAAGAAATTTAAAAGGTATGGTTAGCTAGTTATTATTTTATACACTATTATGAATTTCTAATATGGAAAGAGTACAAAAGTATTAAACTTCTAAACCCCACATTTTCAACATCTGTAGACTGTTTCATTTTGGATTTTTTTTTAAAGTGTGTGCAATAACCTTTTGGGCTCTCACTAAGAAGCTGCATAATGATGAAAACTTGTCCACACTTGTGAACTCAAGTCGAAGCTGCATACAGTGGATGTTGAACTTTTGTAGGATTATTAATATTAAAAAAGAGATTTATTTCTAAAAATAGGCAGCTTGCAACTTTTGACTCTTGCATGATTCTTAGTTATTATAATACTAAAACAGGGATTAAAAACACGTGTGAAGTGGCCTGCAGTGTTCTTTCTCCCAAGTTGCCATTTTTAACATTGAAATATTAAAACAATAAAGAAAACCAGCAAAGCTTATGCCTATATGTCCATGTAAAATATTTCACCTCCTTCTCTGATGCAACTAGAAAAATTAAAAGTTAGTTAATTGGTCAAAAAAGAGGAACCCAATGAGGAGAAATGTCGCCAAAGGTATCTCCTGGTTTCTTCTAATCTTTCCCCTGATTTTCGAGGCGATTAATGGTGCAACAGATATCATAAACGCTGATCAAAGCATTAAAGATGGAGATACTGTTGTTTCATCAGGTGGGAAATTCGAGCTCGGATTCTTCAGCCCTGGAAACTCCAAGAACAGATATTTAGGAATGTGGTTCAAGAATATAACAGAGACGATTGTTTGGGTGGCAAACAGGGAATCTCCACTCAAAGATAATTCGGGTGTGCTGAAAGTTATCCATCCTGGAATTCTGGTTCTTTTGAACAACACCAATGGGACTGTGTGGGCATCAAACACATCAACCACTGTGCGAACACCTGTTGCTCAGTTGCTCGACTCTGGAAATTTCGTAGTCAGAGACAAGAGAGATGAAAGGCTGGAGAGTTTTCTGTGGCAGAGCTTTGACCATCCAACTGATACTTACTTACCAGGTATGGATTTGGGGTGGAACTTTGTAAGTGGTAAAGAAAATTATCTTTCGTCCTGGAAATCCAATGATGATCCAGGGACAGGGGAGTTTAGCTTTCACTTGGATCCAACTGGATATCCACAGCTAGTGATCAAGAGAGGTTCGGTTATTCAGAATAGGATCGGGCCCTGGAATGGGATTCGCTTTCCTGGGCCACCAAACCCGAGGGAGGATCTGACTTACAGGCTGTCATTTGTGATGGATGATGAGAAGATGTATTACAGATCGGATTTGGTTGACAAAACGTTTGTTTCTAGGTACACGATTAGCCAGGGCGGTGTTACACGACGATGGACTTGGGTTGATCGGACGCATAGTTGGGTGATTTATTTAAGTGTTCCATCTGATAGATGTGATAATTACAAGCTGTGTGGTGCATATGGTAGTTGTAATGTTGGGAGTTCTCCGTCGTGTGAATGCCTTGATCATAGGTTCGTGCCTAAAGATCCAGAGGGTTGGGTTCGAGCAGATTGGTCTAATGGGTGCGTGAGAAGGACCAATTTGAGCTGTGGGGGAGATGTGTTCTTGAAGTATTCAGGAATTAAATTGCCGGATGCAAGAAACTCATGGAGTAATGCAACAATGAATCTTGAAGAATGTAGAGTGGAGTGTTTGAAGAATTGTTCTTGTATGGGGTACACAGAGTTGGATATAAAGAAAAGGAGTGGATGTTTGATTTGGTACAATGAGTTGATCGATATTAGGACTTTGTCTCCAGATGGACAGGTTATTTATATCAGAATGGCTTCTTCTGAGGCAGGCAAGATTTTCTGTCTAAACAAGAAATGTTCAATGTTTTGCATATTTCTTTTATGTACTAAGCTGATCGGATAAAGAACTCACATTTCTTTAATTTTGTAGATTCTGAAGGGAAGGAAAGAGTGTTAATGATAGCAAGTCTGGTTTCAGTGATGGGAATTGTTATCTTGGTTGTTAGCTTAAGTCTATATATTTGGAAAAGGAAGAAGCAGAATTGCAAGAAGAAGAGGGAAGAAGGTGAGAAAACTCTCTCTTTAGAGAGAGTGTAAGGGGGATTAAACTGTATCTTTGACATATTTGTTATGTTATATCAGGAAAATATAATGGAGACGATGAGAATCAATCGGATTTGCCATTATGGGACTTACCCATAATTCTGAAGGCCACTAATCACTTTTCGAGCAGTAACAAGCTTGGAGAAGGTGGATTTGGTCCCGTCTATAAGGTAAACTTTCTGCATTCAGTATACGTAACGATTTCATTATTGAGTACATAGCACATGGTGAAATAAAATGAGTCTCTGAACCTAACTTAAACTATAGTTGTCATTGACCTCACTGTGTGAAATATCCACATGCTTCATAATGTATGTTATATATGGTCCACATTGTTTGACATTTCATTATATTACCAAAAAAAGTCAATTTTCTAAGCATGAACTGATGAAAGGGTTGGTTTTCTTCTATTTTAGTGGATGCATGAAAGTTAAGCTACAGTTAATGAAGAAAGCCAAACTAGGAAAATGAAAGTGCATGTTATAAAGCTCTTGCATCAAAACATTTTCATGTGGTTATCTGAGTTAGAAATAAATAAGGTACAATTTTGTGTACAATCATTTTTCACCGATGATCCACTATGGATAAAAATAGATAATACTCACTTGCCTTATTTGGGAAATATACAATAATATTTCAAACATGGATCAATCTTGAGATGTCCTAAATATGCTACTTTCTATATTAGGGTACTTTGGAAGAGGGACAAAAAATTGCTGTCAAACGATTGTCTAAGGAATCGAGGCAAGGGATTAAAGAACTAAAGAATGAAGTGATCTTCATTGCTAAACTTCAGCATCGAAATCTTGTTAAGCTTCTAGGATGTTGCATCCAAGGAGAAGAAAGTATGCTCATCTATGAATATCTACCTAACAAAAGCCTTGATATAATCTTATTTGGTGAGTGTTCTAATACCTTAAATTCCCACTAAACAATCTATTCTGCTAATTTGGATCAAAAATATTTGGACAGATCAAACAAAAAGTACATTACTCGATTGGCAAAACCGCTTTCATATCATCAATGGGATTGCCAGAGGCCTCTTGTATCTTCATCAAGATTCGAGGTTGAGAATCATACATCGTGATCTCAAAGCCAGCAACATATTGCTGGATTCCGAAATGAACCCCAAGATATCGGATTTTGGATTGGCTAGAAGTTTTGGAGGGAACGAGACTGAAGCTCAGACACATCGTGTCGTTGGAACATAGTAAGAATCTTCCAAGTCATGTTGCTTATACTTGTTAAATAACTGGATCATATTATACTTATAATCTTCAAGATAATAATTCAATCTTCATTGCAGTGGGTACATGTCTCCAGAGTACGCAGTGGATGGTCTATTTTCAGTTAAATCAGACGTGTTTAGCTTCGGAGTTCTGGTGCTAGAAATTGTGAGTGGAAAGAGAAACAGAGGATTTTCCCATAGTGAACACAGTCTCAACCTTCTTGGCCATGTAAGTCTTGTAACCTATCAATACAAATATTAAGCCCATACCAAATCATGTGAGTCACATATAATAAAATATGAGATGACATATTATCTAATTTTGTTTCCAGGCGTGGAAACTGTATAAAGAAGGGAGATCGGTTGAAGTAGTCGACCCGTCTCTAGACAACACGTTTCACATTGCGGAAGTGGTGAGATCGATCCAAGTTGGGTTGTTATGCGTGCAACAAAATCCAGAAGATAGGCCAAACATGTCGACTGTGGTTTGGATGTTGGGAAATGAAGGAGAAATTCCAGAAGCAAAACAGCCTGGTTTTTTCTTACAAAGAGATTTTGCTGCTGAGAATTTGATCAGCACCAACGTTGAAAATTCAATGAATGAAGTTAGCATTACAATGCTCGAGCCTTGATAGATAGAGAATTTGAATGAATGTGTTTCAAATCCATTCAAATTTGAGTGCGCTCAGAATCCACCAAAATTGTTCAAAACGAGAATGAAAAGTACAACTTATTGAATATATTATCGCCTTTCAAATAGTTAACAAATATATAATTTGTTCTAAAATACTTGCTACTTGTTGCTTGCATGGGGTTACATGACAACGAATTCCAACGAGTCTTCATGTATTTAATTAAGAAAAAAAACAAAAGTTGAGTCAGACGTTTTGATTAGGTAAAACTAAAATATAAAATAATAACTTTGACATCTACAACAAAATAAAAGAGACAATAAACAATGTTGCCATGAGTTATTTGAGGCAAACTGTACAACCTTGGAGATATATTTTTTCCTCATATTGAGATTTTCCCATCTCAATCTGACTTATCCGTAAATTGTTGCAACTAGCCTTGATCAATATAACATTTCTTCTGTTTTTTTCTTGAGATTAAATTTTAAAATGAAGGCAGCTGCAAAGATTTGACTCCGGCTGTGTCCCAAGTCAACATTCAAAACAAGGGACAAGGAATATTCAGTTTTCCTGCAGCGCCAATCTTCAGACATTTTTACCATTGAAACTTAGAAAAAGACGCAGAAAATCATATAAACGACATTAGCATGTTAAAAACGAAGAATCCGATGAGGAAAACTACAATGAAAGGTATCTCCTGGATTCTTGTAATACTTTCCCTGATTTTCGAGACGATTCACGGTGCAACAAATATCATAAGCTCTGATCAAACCATTAAAGATGGAGACACCATGGTTTCATCAGGGGGGAAGTTCGAGCTCGGATTCTTCAGCCCTGGAAATTCCAGGAACAGATACTTAGGCCTCTGGTTCAAGAACATTACAGAGATGACAGTTGTCTGGGTGGCAAACAGAGAATCTCCACTCACAGACAATTCGGGTGTCCTAAAGCTGATCCCACCAGGCATCCTGGTTCTTCTCAACAGCACCAATGGGACCCTGTGGGCCTCCGACACGTCACCATCTTTGCGTTCCCCTATCGCCCAGCTGCTCGACTCAGGAAATTTCGTAGTCAGAGATGAAGGAGACGACAGGCCCGAAAACTACATCTGGCAGAGCTTTGACCATCCAACAGATACTTATTTGCCAGGCATGAATCTGGGCTGGAATTTGGTAACTGGTAAAGAGAATTATCTCACATCATGGAAGAACAGCGATGATCCAGCTCCAGGGGATTTCACCTATCACGTTGATGTTACTGGATATCCACAGATAGTAATGAAGAGAGGCTCGGTTATACAGACCCGGATCGGGCCCTGGAACGGGCTCCAGTTTCCAGGGCCACCGAACCCGGGAGAAGACCCGACTTACAATCTCACATTCGTGATGGATGATAAGAGGGTGTACTATAGGTCTGATTTGCTCGATCCATCGTTTGTTTCCAGGTACACCATGAACCACTCGGGTGTGGGCCAACGGTGGACCTGGGTTGACGCACGTGGCTGGGTGATTTATCTAAGTGTGCCGTCTGATATATGTGACAGTTACGGGCTCTGTGGCGCGTATGGTAGTTGTAATGTTGGCAGCTCGCCTTCGTGTGGGTGTCTGGATCATAGGTTCGTGCCGAAGAATCGAGAGGGCTGGGTTCGGGCAGATTGGTCTGATGGGTGTGTGAGAAGGACCAACTTGAGCTGTGGGGGAGATGTGTTCTTGGAGTATCATGGGATTAAATTGCCGGATGCAAGAAACTCGTGGCATAATGTTTCGATGAATCTTGAAGAATGCAGAGTGGAGTGTATGAAGAACTGTTCTTGTATGGGGTTTGCACAGTTGGATATTGGGAGAAAGAGTGGGTGTTTGATTTGGTTTGATGAGTTGGTTGATATAAGGACTTTGTCTGAAGAGGGACAGGTTTTATACATCAGAGTGGCTTCTTCTGAAGCAGGTAAGAATTTGTGACTTCTTCAATGTTCTGCTCAAGCTGAATCTAATCAAGAGTTTTAATTTTGCAGAGAATCATGGAAATAAGAGAGACATACTGATAGCGAGCCTGGTTTCAGTTATGGGAATTGTTGTCTTAGTTGTTTGCTTAAGTCTTTATATTTGGAAAAGGAAGAAGATGAATGTCATGGAGAAAAGGGAAGAAGGTGAGAAAATTTAGACAGTTTATGCCAAGAAAAAATAGGAATCTATTGCTAAACTGTCACGGTCTGTTCTTTCACCTACTGTGAGTATATATTAATTTGTTCACCGTTAATATGCCACAAATCCAACACAATCTTTAATTTCATTAATTGAAGATATATTATTTTCATATATCAGTAGTGGACATGTGATCGTGATTTCTAAATTGTATGTTTGATATTAGTTGTTGTGGTTTTTGCAGGACAAGGACAATATAGTAGAGGTGATGAAAATCATTCGGGTCTGCCATTATGGGACTTATCTGCAATTCTTAAAGCCACAGATCATTTTTCGAGTAGCAACAAGCTTGGGGAAGGTGGATTTGGTCCTGTCTATAAGGTATTATTTTTGCATTAAATATATACGTAATCATAAATGAAACATCATTTGTGAAACGAGTTAATCCGACACACACTTCACAATTTACATATAAATTTTGTGAAAATGAATTTTATATATAAATAATAAGATCTATCTCATAATATTATGCGTAAAAAAACTATTTCATAAAAAATTTTGTGCATCGTTAGAAACAAATTAATAATTAAATAGACAGTAAAATCGGGTATGTCATGTGTCTACACTATAAAAGTGAAACATCCAATCAATATACTTTGTAATATATTATATATGGGCCACATTGCTTGATATTTCATAACATTGCCAAAAAAAATTCTATGGATGAAAGGTTTTGAAGTATAAAATTAAAGTTCATAAAGAAGGTTGGTGAACAGCTAAGAAAAGATATGTCGGAGAAATAATAATTAATTAAGATCCAGATCCAATTATATTATAAATTAATAGGGATTATTTGTTATATGTTATTGTACAAAATATGAGCTTCGCTAATTTATCATGGAGTTGTTGTCCTTCTGTCAACATCAATTTGTTTTTATTATACATTTTGAACTGTGAGATGAGTTGAGCTGGTTAGAATGAGGCACCATTGGAGTTCAAGCTTTTTCACAAGCTGAGTTTCAGTATAACATAAATGATTTAAAGCTCAAGAAATTTTAAATTCATTATTATCATTTTGGTATTTTGAATCTTACTAGAATTAATGGGAAAAATTACAAAAATGGTCACGTAATTATTGGGTCTTGGTAAATTCAATTTCATACACATATGTTTTTGCATTTAAGTCTTATAATTAGAAAAAAAAAAAAAAAAAAGTCAATTTTAGTTTTGTTAGAATTTTATGAGAAAATTGCAAAATGATATTGTAACTAGTGGTTCCTAATGATTTCAATCTCATACAAATCAGATTATGATGTTAAGTTCTATGATACAATTTTAGTCCTAAATTGCTTGTTTCTTCTGGAATTTCGCACATGTTGCTAACGTGCGTCCAAAATTCAGCTTCTGATACTTTTTAAAATAATAATGTGGCGCTCTGTATGGCGAGTGGACCTTCAAGTAATGATACGTAACAAAATATATTCATCTCATATTTGATTGTATCAATTTGTTCAACCATTGTGTGACCAATGATACATTCTTGCAATCTACATTAAATTAAAACCTCCAAACATGGTTTTGATATCAGGGCATGTTGGAAGGGGGACAAGAAATTGCAGTGAAACGGTTGTCTAAGGAATCGAGGCAAGGGATTAATGAACTAAAGAATGAAGTGATTGTCATTGCTAAACTTCAGCATCGAAATCTTGTTAAACTTCTAGGATGTTGCATCCAAGGAGATGAAAGTATGCTCATCTATGAATATCTACCTAACAAAAGCCTGGATGTATTCTTATTTGGTGAGTGTTAACTTCTAATACTATATATATCCCACCAAAACAATCCATGTATAATGCTAATTGCTAACTAGGATTGAAAATATTTGGACAGATCAAACAAAAAGTACATTACTTGATTGGCAAACACGATTTAATATCATCAATGGGATTGCTAGAGGACTCTTGTATCTTCATCAAGACTCAAGGTTGAGAATCATACATCGTGATCTCAAAGCCAGCAATATATTGCTAGATTCCGAAATGAATCCCAAGATATCGGATTTTGGAATGGCGAGAAGTTTTGGAGGGAACGAGACCGAAGCTCAGACACATCGTGTCGTTGGAACATAGTAAGAATCTATCTTCCAAGTCTTTTTAACAATTAGCCCCCATCAAGTAGTTTAAGCTTTTAGATATAGCCTATAGAAGAATTATTTAATGTTTAGGGTAAATCATAATTTTTAAGTTAAACTGTCGTTGTTTTCGCGCTAACTTACGTATCCAAATTTGAATTACTAAATGACCGTTGAACTTTGCTAGTGAAATAATTTGTCCACCAGTGAAATATTCCACTCAAATGCTCCTAGAGTGGGAACTGCTTCTCGGTGGAATATAATATTCCATTGTTGGAAGCAATTACCTGGTAACTTGTTTCATTCATAAAATTCAACAATCATTTAGTAACAACATAAAGTTTGGGTACCTCAAGTGTAACAAGGATGATAATTCTGCTTGAAATTTGTAATTTACCCTAATATTAAACTTCTATAACCGAAATCATTTTGCCTCTGTCGCAGTGGATACATGTCACCAGAGTATGCAGTCGATGGCCTATTTTCGGTTAAATCAGACGTGTTTAGCTTCGGAGTTCTAGTGCTAGAAATTGTGAGCGGAGAGAGAAACCGAGGATTTTCTCATAGTGAACACGGTCTCAACCTTCTTGGCCACGTAAGTCCGCTAGCTTCCTAATACAAATACAAATCCATACCATACCATATCATTTCAATCACACTTTTCCGAATCATAATAAAATACGAAATAAAACACCTATACAAGTCCATATTATATCATTGCAGTCCAATCTTTCTAAACGACCACAAAATATGCGATGAAACATTATTCTATCTTCATCTGCAGGCATGGAAATTCTATACAGAAGGAAGGTCAGGCGAACTAGTGGACCCGTCTCTAGACAACAACTTTGACCCTGCAGAAGTGGTGAGATCGATCCAAGTAGGTTTGTTATGTGTGCAACAAAATCCAGAAGATAGGCCAAGCATGTCTACTGTGGTTTGGATGTTGGGCAATGAAGGAGAAATTCCTGAAGCAAAACAGCCTGGTTTCTTCTTACAAAGAGATATTATTTCTGCTCAAAATTCGACCACCATCAATGTTACAAATTCGATTAATGAAGTTACTATTACAATGCTGGATCCTCGATAGAGAACAAAACATGTTTTAGGAAAATAGTGGTAGAAAAACATCTAGTGTATATGTATATATAATATGTTCAGATTCAACTGATTTCAATAATCTTTCAAAATTATACACACACACAAACTACTGTTTTGGCTTTACTATTGTAAGATGACTATAAATACCTCTTCACGTCTGTAACTTATATTCTGTACAAGAAATTAGATGTAGAATTCATTTGAAGCTTTTTGATCAGTTAATGGCTTTAGTTGAAGCAATATAGTATACTATATATCTATAATATCGTTTTGTAATTTTCTATGTAGAGAAATGACTCTAAAATAATTAGGAATATTGTAATATCGTTAATTGTGAATAAATTTAAGTAAAAGAACTAACTATAGTTACGGTCTTAACGCAACAACATTTAGCACATGCATTTAGGCATATCTAGCAGTCCATCGTAAAATATTGCAAAATTCGCACTATATTTTGGTTTCTTATTTGTAATACATTTACTAATATTTATAACATGCAATATATAGATATCAATATCCATAACTTATCAATATAATTACTATTGATATTTATATCCGTCAATGATAAAAATTTCGTAAAATGTTGCTCAAATTTAGCTTCTTGAAATAAAAATCGAGGTTGTGAATTTTTCGTCAATATTTCGGCAAAATTTCGGTCAATTTTGATTTCGATTTTGATGAAACCATAGTAGAAAATGTTGAAAAATCAAAGATGTTTTGGCCATATTTAGGTAATTTTCGTTTCGATTTTGGTTTTGGTGAAATTTTAGTAAATCTATTTAGTTTGTATACAAATAATTATAATAGAAGTTTAAAATAAATGACATCAATTTTTACAGGAAAAAAAAAGTATTTTGTACCCAAATAATATTATAATTTGTACATTATAATTGTAAAATGCATGTATTGGATCAAAAATTTATTAAAGTTGTAATAGTTCGTTCGAATAATTGCCTCAAATAATTTTTACAAATAATTACACTATGTAGTATCCACAAATTTATTTAAAAACAAAAGAACACTTTTTATTTATCTATACTATACTAATAACAGGACAGTTGGGAATAATTACAAGAATACCATTTTCCCGCCCAAACTGTCCTGCAATAAATGTTATATAATTTTTTTTTATTAATTGTTTTGTTAATTAATTTCCAAGAATAATTATTACATATAATATAAAAGATATTTTTTATTGCATGAATGCTTACTTTTGAAAATTTCAAGACATTTTTTTATTGTATCAATGCTTACTTTTGAGAATTCCAAAATATTTTTATTGTATCAATGCTTATTTTGAGGATTTCAAGACATTTTTTATTATATTAATGTTTACTTTTAAGAATTCCAAAACATTTTTTATTATATCAATACTTACTTTTGAGAATTTCAAGACATTTTTATTGTATCAATGTTTACTTTTGAGGATTTCAAGATATTTTTTATTGTATCAATGCTTATTTTTGATAATTCCAAGATATTTTTATTATATTAATGCTTACTTTTGAGGATTTCAAGACATTTTTTATTGTATCAATGCTTACTTTTGAGAATTTCAAGACATTTTTTATTATATTAATGCTTATTTTTGAGAATTCCAAGACATTCTTTATTATATCAATGCTTACTTTTGAGGATTTCAAGACATTTTTATTGTATCAATGTTTACTTTTGAGGATTTCAAGACATTTTCTATTGTATCAATTCTTACTTTTGAGAATTCTAAGACATTTTTTATTGTATCAATTCTTACTTTTGAGAATTTCAAAACATTTTTATTGTATCAATGTTTACTTTTGAGAATTTCAAGATATTTTTTATTGTATCAATGCTTACTTTTGAGAATTTCAAAACATTTTTATTGTATTAATGCTTACTTTTGAGAATTTCAAGACATTTTTTTATTGTATCAATGCTTACTTTTGAGAATTTCAAGACATTTTTATTGTATCAATGCTTACTTTTGAAGATTTCAAAACATTTTTTATTATATTAATGCTTACTTTTGAGAATTCCAAGACATTTTTTATTATATCAATGCTTACTTTTGAGGATTCCAAGATATTTTTATTATATTAATGTTTACTTTTGAGGATTTCAAGACATTTTCTATTGTATCAATGCTTACTATTGAGAATTCTAAGACATTTTTTATTGTATCAATTCTTACTTTTGAGAATTCCAAGACATTTTTATTGTATTAATGCTTACTATTGAGAATTTCAAGACATTTTTTATTACATTAATGCTTACTTTTGAGGATTCCAAGACATTTTTTATTGCATCAATGTTTACTTTTGAGAATTCTAATATATTACATATTAATTATCCAATAAAAAATTGATTTGATAAAAAATATTTTAATAAATTAAATGTATGTTCTTGATTTTTGAATTTGGCTTCTTATTCAATCCACTTTTGTTGCTTCTTCTTCAAGTCACTTTTGTTGCTTCTTCTTCAAGATATTGATGTGTATATATAAGCAAAACTCATTTCTAAGACCTTAAAACTTGAGAAACCCAAATTAGAATATAATTTTAAATTATTTCTTTAATTTTTAGATAGTACAAAGTTGAATACAATCTTATTCGATAAGATTGGAAGAGGCACATAAGCGTTGTTAAACAAAGATGTTTTGTTGAGAAGACATAGAAAGGAAAAAAAAAGAGAAAAAAAAGAGAAAGAAAACTGTCGATCTCTTGAAAGGAGAAGGGAGAAAGAAAAAAGAGAAAAAATAAAGAAAGAAAATTGTCGATCTCTTGAAAGGAGAAGGGAGAAAGAAAAACAATAAGAAAAAAATACGCAAACTTAAAATATGGAGATGAGAAAACAGTGACCACACTCTAATTTATATCTTTATATTTCTTTCCCAACTGTCCTATTATTAGTATAATATAGAGTGTATATATATACATTAATGTTTAATAGTTGTATTCAATATTGATGAGTTGTGTATTTATAAATTTAATTTAATTATATTAAAATTATTTCGTTATATAATAATACGCGCAACGCGCGGGTACACTGCTAGTTTTAATTAAATAGCACTACCTAAGTTAATAACACCACTTAGCTTGACTTAAAACACTTGGCTTTTGTTAGGGGTAAGAAAGGAAAGTTTAATTGGGATAGAATTGAAAAAGAAAATAAGGAAATAAATTTGAAAGAAAAGCAAGTTAATTATCTTTTCTTCTTCCCTGCTCGACTGCCGTCGCCGCCATTCTTCAATCGTCGTCGGCGAAGTTTTTCCGGCAAGGTGAATTGGTTACGATGTAGTTTTCACCGAGACGGTCACAAGTACGGGCTCAGATTTTGACCCGGTCGCATAATATTTTGACAGTACATGAGTACCATAATATTCATGGACTTTATGTGTAGATACCATTAAGTGATTTTCAATTTGTTGATGGACCAAATTGAAAATATAGGTAGCTTACAATTTAAGCTAAGAGGTAGCTTAAAAATTAAGCTAAGAGTTAGCTTAATTTGTAAGCTAAATCATTTTCTATAAATAAGGGGTTATGGTCCCCAAACATTAGATTCAATCCTACGTTCTGTATTCTCTCTACGGAAAGTGAAATAAGGGTGATCTGATAGTTTGGTAAACCATACCAGTGAAAGTACGAATCGATTCAATAATCGATACATGGATTCAGGTACGCTTCCGCTTTATGGTTATCGTTCCTTCTCTATTTCAGTTTATCATCGTAGAATTTGGGATCGGGGCTTTCGTGTTGAAGCATGTTTATATGTGTTTAAAGCATGCTATTTCGTGATTCCTTTCTAACAATATATATATATATATATCTGTCTATATATATATATATATATATATTGGTGTGCTACTGGTTCTGGGAAAGGATGATGGGGAGAATCCAGCGCCGAGGGTTGTGCCGCGAAGGCTGAAGGAGTCGCCGCCGTGAGCGGCGGCAGGTGGGAATATGTATATATATGCGTGTGTTTATATATATATATATATGTATATCTGTGTGTGTTCAATTGGTGTGTGTGTATTTTGGATAGGGTGGTGAGTCGCCAGCAGCGTGGTGTGGCGTGCGGTGTTAGGCGGCAGTGGCGAGCGGTGAAGGGCGATGGTGACAGTAGCAGGGATTGGAATTGGGGGAAGTTTAATTTTGTAAATTAGATTAAATCCAGGGACTAAGTTGCAAACCTTAGAATTTTAGTAAATATCACTTAGGTCCCTGAACTTATGGACAATTACAAATTAGTCCCTGAACTTTATAAGATATGCATATGGACCTCATAACTTTTCTAAAATAGCAAATTGGCCCTAGAACTTCTCTGAAATAGCAGATAGACCCCAGAATTTCCTGAAAATTACAGAATGGACCTTAAACTTTACAGAAATTACAGAATCACCCCTAAACTTTGATAAAATGACAGAACGACCCCTAGAACTTGCAGAAATTATATTATGACTCAGAATTTGATAATTATTGTAGTTTATGCCCTACAACAGTATAAGATAGAAGTTTGACGACAACCTGAATTTAAACGTGACGATTAAACCCTTAAGCAAGAAAATCTTAATTTAGGGGTGTGATTCACAAACCCTAACTTTCAGTGAACCGTAAATTTAGAACCCTGGTCTATCGACCTTCTCAAGAGTTTATTCTTTTATAGATTTTATTGGTTTTAAGCAGTTAAATCAGAGGATAAGTTACGTTTTTATACTTTGTAGGGAATACAAGCAAAGGGTAAGAATAAGGTGAAATAAGACTGAAATCAAAAGACAAGAATAAGAGGAAATAAGACCGAAAGCTTTTGACCAGTACTGTCGAGTTTCTAAGGTGGGGGTAAAAATCTTATTTATGTTTTAAATTGTACAGTTTTTCGAAAAATTATGTAACTATGTGATTTGAATTCTTTTATTATGTGGTGTCGTTTTAAAGTGAAATGTGTTCACGATGTGAACAATATTTGAATAAATTATATGGTTTTAAAAGCTATTGACTTCAGGTGATACAAATGCAAATAATTTTAAATGATGATAAGACGGGGTAATTCCCGCACTAAAGGGGTTTCTTTAGAAACCAACATATGTCAAAGGATTTTCCCTAT
The DNA here is from genome assembly GCA_028654395.1 of Scutellaria barbata. Lineage (NCBI taxonomy): Eukaryota > Viridiplantae > Streptophyta > Magnoliopsida > Lamiales > Lamiaceae > Scutellaria > Scutellaria barbata. Next base: position 5,978,968 of record CM053652.1, read on the forward strand.
CTATTTGTTGTGTGAATTATGTGGCCAACGTGAACGTGACAAATGTGTATTATATGCTATGTGAGAAACATTATGTGACTAATTAATTGCACATGCAACTTCACGCCAAGTAGGGTGACCTTGCTGGAAACTCAACAATGGGGTATTCTTCGGATGCCCACCAATGGGGTCTTCTTCGAAAACCTACCATAAAGAGGTGTAATAACCCATCGGACCGGCTTGGGGTCCGGATAGATTTCCCGAGGAAAACTATTCATAGGATGTACTGGGACTACTTGAGAGTTCACAACGTGTAATATATTTATGAAAAACAAATGCTTTCAAGGCGGATAAGACCCACATAGGTTTTCACGGCGGTTAAGACCCGTGTTTTCACGACGGCTAAGTACCGTAAAATAAAGTGATATATTTGAACGTGATTTATGTGCTGTTTTTTGTTTAAATTATAAACGTTTTATTTTCAACCAACGTTAAGAAATTATGTGATGTTGTCCCGAGTTTCTCCACTGAGTGTATTTCAAACACTCACCCCTCTTTTTAACATGTTTTCAGTTTAAAAGTTTAGAGCGTGGTGCGCGAGCGGTGGATGCTGGTAGCCGATGCTTAAAGGTCGAAGAAAGTTTTTAATTCAAAATGTTATATTTTATAAGTTTCGAAATGTATATTTCATAATAATAATTTTCTTGAATTTATTTATCTTTATTTTCTTAAAAGAGTAAATTTTATACGTAAGTAACGCCTCAATCAAGGTTTACCTTTAAAAAAAAATGGGGCGTTACACCCTACCTCTACACTATTCCAAAGTTCAAACACTACATCAACTGTTTTCACGAGAATTGAAAAGAGTGGTGGATTTTCTCACCCAAACCGCAAAAATCCAAGTAATGTCTCAACATATATATATATATATATATATATATAAAAGTTAATGTGTTTAAATATTTTGAATTTATCATGTTATTATATCAACAACATTTATATAATAGTTAATTTCTATATTTTCTGTAAATGTGTCATTTTGTTTGAAATTTTGAGTTGTTCGTCCAAATTCCTAAATTTTAGCACTTTCCATCATTTTTCTAAATTTTACCAAAATTTTCGTAAAATCAAGGTACCAAATTATTAGATTACCATAACTATGCTTTATTTCAATTTTCATGATTGAATTCTGAACTAAGGATGACAATGGGCCGGGTTGGGCGAATAGTAGAATATCCAGGCTCGTTCCGCGTTCTTGATAGATAATCCATGTCCCGTACCGCTCCGCGACGGGTCATGAAAAATTGCCCTGTGCCCCGTCGCATCCTGTTTATATAAAAAAATTAAATGATAAAATTATGAAAAAATTACTGTATTCAAAAAATTTCATATATTGATACATATATTTAAAAATATAAAAATAAGTTAATTATAATCATTTTATTTTTATCTTATGAAAATAATTTTAATTTATTCATGTTGGTCCCAAGTGGTATAAGGTTAAGAGGGGGGTGAATTAAACTTATCAAATTTTCAACTTTTTACTCCAAAAATGTTAAGTTCTTGATGAACAGGTAGCTAGTAAGCTTGCTGCTCGATAGGTTGCTGCTCAGGCAGTGACCTCGGTACTTAGACAGAGATTATAATGCACAGTGGAAATACTTATGATTTTCGAAACAAGCTTGTTATGCAGTATGCTCAGGATGCAGATATATAAATATAAAGCTGTGAAGAACACAATCATTCTTATAGAGGTTCAAGGGTGGAGTAATCCCTCTACATCCTCTCTACTCCTTCACAAGGAGGAACTTTGTTAAAGCAAGTTTGATTTACAATAGATTCTGCTAATACAAACTATACTCTAAACAAAACTGTCAGCTCTATCCACACAGGTAGCTGCACAGTGACCAACTAGCGACCCACACAGGATCTCCACACAGGTTCCTCGACCCACACAAAATCCTTTCTCTTCTTCAGAGAGATTACAACTTAGCAGGATAAACTCCTACCTAAGTGACTCCTAACAGTCTTGAATAAGATATGAATTTGCAAACTATCAAATGCAGCAAGCTCCTTGAACTTCTAAAGATCACAAAGGTAGCTGGCTTGCTGCTGCTAAGACTGAATAACTTGAATATGAAAGCTTGAGCTTGTAGATGATTTGTTTCGCGTATATTCTCTTGATTTGCTTCTCGATTGTTAGGTTGGGGTTCTCATCTCTTGTGCATTCAGTCTTCTATTTATAGGCATCAGATAGTTTTCTGCCCGTTGGAAGGGCAGTCCTTTGCTTGATGAGGTGTCTTTCTCTGATTGGTTCTGCCGATCTTCTGACACCTGTTCTGAAATGCCTTCATTCTGTTCTGCCACTGCCTTGTCCTTTTTACTGCGCGACTTTATTCTGCAGTCTGCTTGTACTGTGTCCTTACTGCTTTTTCACACATGGCAGTCTCTAATTTGCTGGAACTGGAGTGACTCTACTGGCTAGTCAGGTTGCACTGATTTTAATGTATCTAGTAGTATCCTCTTCGAGTAAGTCAGCTTCCTTGACCATCTCCAGGTTCCTTGTAGCATCCTTGAAACTTGGTTACTGGTTGTTTGTAGCAGCATGCAGGTAGCAGGGACTTGGCTTTCCGGTTCCTTGGTAGAATCTTCATGTCTTTCCAACATCCTTGCCTTAGCTATTTTACGTATGGAAACCTATCCAGATAGTTAATGCTCTAGTCTATTGCATGTTTTGTCTCATCAAAATCTATTACAATTTATCCTATCAATTTATATAAGCACGTCTTTAATCATAACGAACATTTCTCAAATAAGATAAAATTAAAATGATTATAATTAACTTAAATTTATTTTTTCAAATATAAGTATTTTAAATATATACATATATATTAAAGTATATATATATAATACATAGTATTTTTTTCAAATGATTATATATATAATACATAGCCGAGCGAGGACGGGTTGTGGGATGTGGAGAGAGGGGTAGGGTATGAGGAGGATCCAGATCCGTCCCCCACATGGGACGGGTCCGTTCCACCCCAAATATCTCTGATCAGATTGGATACCCACGAATAAGGTCAAAATTGTCATCTCCACTCTGAACTTGATATAAAATTCCTACTTGCACCAATTACTCCTTATTTTATAATATTAATTACATATTAAAATATATTTCCTACACGGATATACATTTAATTAATTCACCTCGTTATGTTTTTATAATGAAATAGATCCAATTTAGTTTAATCCTTCAATTTAGTTTAATACCATGAGCCTCATATCCAATAACAAAGTCAGAAATTTTGTTCAAAAATTTTACTTACAATGTATAAAAATACAAATCATGATAATTAAGTTCAAACTCAAATCATATATATTTTCTAGTGATAAAGGTCCAAATTACCACAATTGATATAATAAATAACCTTTTCTACCACAATTGATATAACATATACTTTTTCTACCACAAAATACACATTTGACTCAATATGAGGCCCACTAATTGAATGAAATGGACAAAGTTGAGTTTGAGTCAGAATTATCGACCCCACCAGCCTTTATTTTGTCAATTAAGTGGATGAAATTGTTTGGCTTTTAGTGCCCTAATTTTTATTATTGCCGTGTACCCCTATTGTTTGGCTTTCAAAATTTGTTTGTTTTTGTTCCTCCCTCACAGTAAACGAGAATTGTTTAACCAGCCATTATAAACGGGAATTCTTCAAAATTTTGTGAATTTTGCCAGCCATTGTACGATGAGTGATGAGGTTAGTAAACAACAATTTTTTCCCAAGACTTTTTTTCCCAAATTTCTGCAATTTATTCATGAAATTAGAGCTGCAATGGTGTTTTATATTTCTACAATTTTGTGATGAATTAGGGTTGCAATGGTGTTTTATATAGTAAACGATAATTATGGAATATGTATATTCATCGTGTTAGGGTTAAACTATAGTTTAAAGGGTAAAATGCCAAAATCAGATGTCTAAAGGGGTAAACGAAAATTTTTAGGCGTTAAACGGCAATTAACCAAAATTGCCGTTTAACGCCTAAAATTATCGTTTACCCCTAAAACGGCAAAATTAGGTGCAGAATTATGGTTTTAGGGGTAAACGACAATTTTTAGGTGTTAAACGACAATTAACCAAAATTGTCGTTTAACGCTTAAAATTGTCATTTACCCCTGAAACGATAATTTTCTGCCTAATTTTGCTGTTTTAGGGGTAAACGACAATTTTAGGCGTTAAACGGCAATTTTGGTTAATTGCCGTTTAACACCTAAAAATTACCGTTTACCCTTTATTGGGACCATCAAGCGCATTACCGCTACACCAAAAGGATATCCAATGGACATAGGGTGCAACTTTAATGTCTTATACTTATGTAGCTTTGCGCTCACGGATTCGAATCTGGAAGAGCCGTGCCCCGCACCTATTTAAGCTCCGACCCAAGGCAGGTTGCTGGGAAATATCCCAACAATCCCCCCCCAGCACCTGCCAGTCTCTCCACTTCAGCAACCTCCGCTGCGCTATGTAGCTTTGCGCTCACGGATTCGAATTTATTGCGCTCACGGATTTGAATTTAGAAGAGCCGTGCCCCGTACCTATTTAAGCTCCGACCCAAGGCAGGTTGCTGGAAAATATCCCAACAATCCCCCCCCAACACCTGCCAGCCTCTCCACTTCAGCAACCCTTGGAACCCTCTCGACATCTTCCATGACTCGGCACCGACATGCCTTCTCGCCACTCCTCGATGTCATCGTGACTCGACGTCTCGTCTCGTGCCACTGCCACACAGGACATCACGCCACACAGGCCACGCCACCCAAGCCGCCACATAGGTCGTCCGCTCCGCCAGCATCCTCTCGGTTCGAGGTCCGTTCACCTTCCTCAGGTCCCGGCCGCCAAGCAACCTCCGCTGCGCGCTAGCATCCTCAGGGGATTCGAACCCGTGACCTGCTCTGATACCAAGTGTTGGGACCATCAAGCGCATTACCGCTACACCAAAAGGATATCCAATGGACATAGGACGTAACTTTAATGTCTTATACTTATGTAGCTTTGCGCTCACGGATTCGAATCTGGAAGAGCCGTACCCCGCACCTATTTAAGCTCCGACCCAAGGCAGGTTGCTGGGAAATATCCCAACACCCTTAAAACGGCGAAATTAAATTCTGCCTAATTTCGCTGTTTTAGGTGTAAACGACAATTTTAAGCGTTAAACGGCAATTATTATAAAATTGTCGTTTACTCCTCAAATTTTAGGCGTTAAATGGAAATTTTGGTTAATTGTCGTTTAACACCTAAAAATTGCCGTTTACCCCTAAAACAGTGAAATTCTGCCTAATTTTGTTGTTTTAGGGGTAAACAGCAATTTTAGACATTAAACGGCAATTATTGTAAAATTGTCGTTTACTCCTCAATTTTTTTTTAAAATTGCCGTTTACCCCTCAATTTGATTTTCAAACATATTTTTCCACATTTTAGGACTAAAGGGCAATTTCGGCATAATTGTCTTATAAATTGATTAAGTAAACAATTTCTACCAACAATATGCACAACTATAAAAATATAATTTACTGAATAATTGTGAGGGAAAAAATATTACCTACAATCTCTTCACTTCACGAAAATTTCTTTTTACAAACCCAAGAGAATTTCACTTATATGTGGAGATGAAAAATGAAAGCAATTCAAATTACCATGCATTATTGTGGTTAAAAAGACAAAAAAAAAAACATACACTATTCATAAGTCGTTTCAGTTAATGATGCACAAGTACAAATCATCAATCAAACATGGTCCACATCTACTATTCACATCACCACAAGTCAAAAAAGTGATAAAAACAATCCAAATTATAATTTTATAGTAGAAAATGTCCATCTTATATCAATTGTGGTAGAAAATGGTTGCCACTATATAAATTGTGGTATATTGGACTCCGGACCCTATTTTCTGATCTATATTATTCCTCCTCCTTCCACTCCTCCAAACTCATTAAAAGCTCATTAGAAGAATATCCTTTGATTCGTATGCATGTGTATTGGACAGTGTAAAGCTCAATTTTCAAGGAAATTTGTTTTTTGACGAAATCTGGCGATATTCCCATCCCATATAGTTTTAGTGAGTAAATCGAGCACTAGACATATCGAGTTATGGAATATGTCATTATCCAAATTTGTTTCAAATATTATTTAAAAATTATGTTTGTAACTTATAAAGTTATTATCTAATCACGTTTACATAAATTTTAATTAAGTTGAACTTCAATAGTTTGGTTTGATTATTAAAAATAGAAATATATTCAACAAGTTTGTTATGTTTACCAAATTCGAACTGAAATAAATTTTTCAAAACAATCTTTTGTCAAGAAATCAATTACGCAATAACTAAATGAGTCCATTCTCAACTTTACTACCGATATTTACACCAACTCCCATATATATATATATATACTACATCCATTTCATATTAAATGCAATTTTAGTTAAAAATACTTATTTCAAAATAAATATCGTTATAGTATTTCAAAAAACATTTACATGTATTCTATCAAACATGATCTTTTTTTTAAATTAAATGATATACAAAGTGATTATTAAAAAAATAATTATAATTATTATACTTAAATAAGAATAGATCAACTTTTTTATATCGAAAATAATAATAATAAAGCCACAATAAAATAACTAGAAAATTGGATTTTTCCACCCAAATTTGCAAATTTAGAAATTGGATTTTTTTAAGTGAAACTACTTTTGGCAAGCTACCAAAAGGCATGGGTTATCGGGGGACTATGGATGGTGAACAAGATCTTTTATTTTGATTTGGTATTTTATTGATATTTTAAATTAATTATTATATATTATTTATATAATATTATTAATTAAAATGTGACGTGTAATAAAGATAATGAAATATGAAAAGGAAAAATCAAAATGAAATAGAAAAGAAAATGATAAGATTAAGAAGGGATGAAAATATCCGGAAATATCTCCGATATATTTCCGATATTTCTATTTTTTCATGTAACCAATATAATAATGGCTTGCATATTTTTCCGATATTTACCGATATTTCTCCAATATTCCATCGATATTTTTGTAAAATTGAGATATCGATATTTTTATCGAAACTGATATTTTTTTCTTTGGATTAAGTTAAACAACTTTTGGCAAAGTTGCTTTTGGCAAGTTGATGGGTGGGGTAGGGTGTTGGCAAGTTGATGCCTCCACTTGTTTGCAAATCCAAAATTATTTTGGCAAAGTTTGGCAAGTTGATGCCTTCACTTGTTTGCAAATCCAAAATTATTTTGGCAGCAGCCAAAATGGATAGACACATCCAATTATGTTGGTCTCAATGGTATAAGGTTAAGAGAGGGAGGGTGAATTAGCCTTATCAAATTTTCAACTTTTGCTCCAAAGAATGTTAAGTCCCTGATGAACAGGTAGCTAGTAAGCTTACTGCTCGATAGGTTCCTGCTCAGGCAGTGACCTCAGGACTTAGACAGAGAATGTAATGCACAGCGGAAATACTTATGATTTTCGAAACACCCTTTTAATGCAGTATGCTCAGATGCAGATAGATGGATAGAAAGCTATAAATAACACAAGCAAGCTTATAGAGGTTCAAGGGTGGAGTAATCCCTCTACGTCCTCTCTACTCCTTCACAAGGAGGAACTTTGTTAAAGCAAGTTTGATTTACAATAGACTCAGCTAACACAAACTATACTCTAAACAAACTGTCAGCTCTATCCACACAGGTAGCTGCACAATGACCAACTATCGACCCACACAGGATCTCCACACAGGTTAATCGACCCACACAGGATCCTTTCTCTTCTTCAGAGAGATTACAACTTAGCAGTGTAAACTCCTGCCTAAGCGACTCCTATCAGACTTAGAATAAAGTGAAAGATTTAAACACAATCAAATGCAGCAAGCTCCTTGAACTTTTGAAGATCACAAAGGTAGCTGGCTTGCTGCTGCTCAGTCTGATTAACTTGAGTGTATAAGCTTGTGCTTGTAAGAGATTTGCTTCTCGTCTGTTTGCTTCTCAGTTCTCTCTTGGTTATATATGTTGGTTTTTCTTTGTATATCAGACTTCCATATATATAGGCATCAGCTAGTTTTCTGCCCGTTGGAAAGACAGTCCTTTGCATGATGAGGTGTCTCTTCCTGATTGGTTCTGCCGATCTTCTGACACCTGTTCTGAAATGCCTTCATTCTGTTCTGCAACTGCTTTGTCCTTTGTCTGCGCAACTTCATTCTGCAGATTGCTTGTACTGTGTCCTTGCTGCTTTTTCACACATGGTAGATTCTGATTTGTTAGAACTGGAGTGACTCTACTGGCTAGTCAGATTGCATTGACTCTGATGTATCTGGTAGTATCCTCTTCGAGTAAGTCAGCTTCCTTGACCATCTTCAGGTTCCTTGTAGCATCCTTTTTGAGCAAGTAGGTCAACTTCCTTGACTATCTCCAGGTTTCTTGTAGCGTCCTTTTCCAGCTTTGATTACTGGTTGCTTGATACAGTATGCAGGTAGCAGGGACTCGGCTTCCTGATTTCTTGGCAGAATCTGTTATGATGTATACTATAAGCCTAGCTTTTGTATGAACATCTATTTATGATATGAGAATCTTTTGTGATCAAATGTTTGCATTTTATATATTTGTTATATATGTTATTGCAATTGTCCAATTAATTTATATTGTAGATAACATGGTGTGTGGTGCCACACAGAAGATCATGTTATCAGTTCCTTATAGATTATAAATGGTAGCTCACAGCCGAAATAATTTTGGACAATTTATCGGAATGGTTGTAGTGTAATTTGGTATTAATCTGTCTTGATTATAAAATTACACTAGTACATTTTGTATGTATTGAGCACGACCAATTGAAGTTGTTTTATTTATACTGACTATGTAAATAAAACAAGACCTCTGTTATTATGGATGTGCGTCCTCTTAATCATTGTATGATAACGGGCATGTATACTCGATATATGTTTCTTTAATTTACCAATGGGTGAGATTTATTTATTAAATCAATAAGCTCGGTAAATTGGGATACAATGTTGTTTATATGGTGTGCTGTTGATTATATAATGAAACCGTGTCCTAATTAATTAGGATGATGATATCCCCTTGAGGAACTCATAAGGATTATCATGTAAACCCTGCAGGTGGATTTATTCCGGCATGATAATAAAGTTGAGTGGTACTACTCTTGGAATTAAATATTAATTAATTGAATTGTCAGTAATTCATTTAATTAATGGACATTCGATATCTTAAACGCGGGGAGATAAACGCGCACATAATAAATAGGAGTCATATCTAATATGGATAAGGGACGGTAGTTCAATAATATCTTTTTAGTGGATTAAGATATTATTTGATAGGCTTAAGAAGTATATTCAGATCGAATTAAGGACTTCTAAGCCTATCAGGAGACCGATTCCTAATCCTCCCTAAGGTCCCTGTTGTAGCCTATAAATAAGCCTCAAGTCAGCCGTTTTCGACATACAGAAATACAGATACACAGACATAAAAATCTGAGATACGTATTAGTAGAAGACGACTGAAAGTCTCGATAGCTCGTTGCCCACACAACGTTCGAGATAAAGGCGAGGAATACAACAGAAGATTGTGAGGTCTAGGCTTTATCGATTCCTCTATTTACAGTTCTGATCTTAGAACTAATTTCGGTGCAAAAGGTATGATTCGTTTTCCGCTGCGCGTTAATCATATTTGCATGGACCCCGATTCAGATAATCGTATAGGGTCGGCGATCCGGCGGTTCCTACAGAATCTTCAAGTCTTTCCAGCATCCTTGCCTTAGCATATTTACATATAAAACTTATCCAGATAGCTAAAGTTCTAGTCTATTATACGTTTTGTCTCATCAAAATCTATTACATTTTATCCTATCAATTTCCCCCTTTTTGATGATGACAAAACTCCTTAACAGTATCAAAGAACCATATTTTATTAACTTGGAACAAAGATGCAGAGAAATACAATCATTCATAAGCATGCATCAAGTTCACAAGATGTGAGCTTTCATCAACCAGAAAAATCGAATTTTCATTGATCAGAATTAAATATAAAGTATATACATACTTAGGCAGATAGCAGAATAAATGGAGTCTTAGTCAGAATAACAAAAAGAAACATAAACAAAGAGCAAAACATCAAGTTTTCAACCAACTAGCTTTCTTCTTTCTTTCGAACCTTGTGTCTTTCCACCAGTTGGCTATTGAATTTTGATAGCTAGGTTCCATCCTCTTCACCATCTCCTCAGATTCCTCAAACCTGAGCCAGAAGTCTTCACTGTATGGTATGGGCTCCTTTCCAAGTTTCTGCTTTAGTTTCACTTGGATTGGAAGTCCACCTTTCATTGTCAGCTCCAGGAACCTCTGCAAAGCCTCCTTGTTCGTTTTGAATCCTCTGAAAAGAGTAGATTCCTTACAGAGGGTGGTGAAGTACTTCATCAACTCCATTCTCTTGAAGGCTTCAATTTGGAAGAAGGATGGATTGACCTCAGTGGGGAGAGTGACCTCTGTTATCTCTGGGGCTAAGAACTTGTCACTCCTGGGATCGGGGCTTGCTTCCAGGAAGTGTCTGAGAGATGCACTTGCTGCCGCATCAGGACTCTATAAATTCTTTTCCATTTCGGCCATGTCAGACAGCTTGTGCGGAGGGAAGATCTTGTCAAGGGCAATCCTAGGATCTGATGAAAATACAGCATCCAGGTTACTTTTCAGCTCTGCTTCAGTCCTCCTCCTCTTTTCTTCTCTCATTTCAGCACCCTTCCTGAAGCCTGGATGAACTGACCCAGAAACAGTATCTGATTTTCTTTTAGCACTGCTGTCTGAAGGGCCCCTAGATCCATCTCCCTTGTGTCCGCCATCTCCAGAGTCATCTCTCCTCCTACTGCTTACTACCATCTGTCTGCAGGCAGCAGGATCCTGTCCAGCCTTTTGTCTGCCTTCTATCCTTCATTCCCCCTTTTTGTCATCATCAGCACGTCCAACCGCAAAACTGACCATGGAGTGAATTTCAGATAAGGTGCCTGAGTGATCCCGCAGGGTCTGTGATTGGTTGAACTGTTCCCTATCCATCCGGTCTACTGCAGTGACTAGAGCCTTCTGATTGGTTTCAAGGAAGATCATCTTCTCCTCTTGCCTGTTCAGCTTCTCTATCACGCTCTTGACGACTTCTACTGCAGCATCCTCTTTGGGGGGTCGGTAGGCAGCAATCATCTGAGTAAGCTTTGACAATGTAACGTTGAGGGAGTCCATGAAAGAATAGGTCCTCACAGAGTGGGAGCGGGTTTCCTTGCGGAGTTTCCTGCTTGCTTTCACCAAGGACTTCCCCATGTGTTCAATTGCTGTCAGCACCTCTTCATTTGATCTGGCAGGTTCCTGGCTTTCTCCTGCTGGTGCCTGTTCATCAGAGACAGATGTTAGTGCTTTGGATTTTTTGGCTCCGGTATCACCCTGTTCACTGGGTGACCCATCATTGCTGCTGGTAGGGCTACTGGATCCTCCATCTCTTGATCCAGTGTTCTTAGAAGGTGTTTCCTCTTCAGCATCCTCCTCATTTGCCCCCTGCTCCTTTTTCTGTTCAGCTACCTTTCCCTTGCTGAACACCATCTCAACCTCCGTATCCTTCTCTATCTCCTCCACAACCTCGTGTACATCAGCCTCCTTTTCTCCACTTTTGTCTCCCACTGCCTCCTGTACTTCCACCACCTTTTCACCCGCAGCTACTTCCCCCTCAGCGACCGTCTCTTCCTGGTCCACTGACTTGACAGGTGTTGTCTCCTCCACCTCCATTGGAACAGCTGCATCAGGTTGCTCCTTTTCCATGGGGGCAGGTTCCTCTACTGCTTCAACTTGAACAGATGTCTCCTGCTGCACATGTTCCCCTTCAGCCTCTACCTCCATTGGTGTGGGAATGGTTGTCTCCGTGGTGTCATCGGCGGCTGCTACTGTGGATGAAACTATAAGCTCAAGAGATGCCACAGCAGCGAGGGTTTCCAACTCCTTGGCCTTGAGAAAGTTAGTTGGCGTCGAGCTTCTCTCCTTCATCGGCGTTTGCACAAGTACTTCAGGAAGAATGATCAGGTCAGTAAGGTATGAGAATTCCTCACCACTTTTCTCCGTTTGTGAAGGTGACCGTCTGCTGATAGGTTCAACCATCAAAGTTGAGCAGGAGGATCCTTCACCCATCTGGGGTTCTCTTATTGGCCTTCTCATCCTGGTCTCTGTCAGGCTGATGTCAGCAGCCTGCTTCAGCATCCTCTCCAGGGCTTCCTCTTCTCCAAATCTTTCAACCTGTGCTGCAGCAAAAGCCACGTCATCGCCTGCTTTGACCAGGTCAGCAGCAGCATCCAGTATCACTTCCTCCCTGTAGAAGTTTGGCTGGACAACAGCTTCTTTTCCCTTCAGGCTCCTGGGCCAGGCAGCTGTGCGGCAGCTTCCTTCTTCTTTCTGGCCTCCAATTCAGCGGCTATCTCCGCATTTTCAAGAAACTCTGGCCATTTCATCTTCCTGAGATCCTTCAGAAATTTCTTTTGAAGGATCTCCTCCAAATCATCCATGGCGATCCAATTCAGCGCCCATTCCTCCTCAGTTTTCCAATCTGCCCACTGGATGAGTTCCTTCCTGGGCAGGTGCCTGTACTGCCACCAGGAGGTGAATCTTTCCATCATTTTACCGAACTCCACCTCCAGCTTCAGTATGCTGATGACGTACTCCGTCACATCCTCCTCATCCACTTCCTCCTCATCATCATCATGAACAGTAGCATTCCCTGCATGTTCTACCCTTAGTGGAGAATCAATCTCCACTTCCACTGCAGGCTTCTTAACAGCCCGAGTGGTGACGATCTCTGGTTCATCATCAGAGATGACCAGTCTCCTCTGCACATCCTTTTTGTGCTTAATCTTCTTTGACACAACAGGAGCTGGTGAGGGCTTTGTAGGCTCCTCCATCCTCGAGCTGCTTTCAGGCGAAGAAGAGGCATTGTCGCGGAATGCCTTCCTTATCCTTGGAGCGCCCTTGAGGTCCTCAGAGACCTCTCTGGTTATTGGGGATGACCGAGCAGTGGTCTTTTTGACAAAGACCCTACCCACACCGATGAATTTTCCTTTCTGGATGGGCTTCCCCTGGGATAGGTCCACCTTCAAGTGACCCAAGAGGGTGTTGATAATCAGCCCATAGGTAGGCTTACCTACCTTCTTCTCCACCTCCTCCACCAGCCTGGAAAGCAGGTAGCTGGCCCAGTCCACCTTCTCCTTCTTCACTATGGCCATCATCATCCTATACCGAAAGTTGGTACACTTATCAAAGGAACCAGAGCGGTTCTCTATGATATGGCAGCAGATATCATGCAGCATCTCAAACTCCAGAAGGAAGACCTTCTTGCTGCAACTCCGGGACATCCCCACCGTGTCCTCCTTACCGGTGAAAGTCGTTCAGAACTCCTCCAGTTGGTCTTCTTTGTAGGTGGAGAGGTCACTGGCGTTCATCCCTTCAGTAGGCAGAGCGAACACCTCTTCCAGAAGACCGGTGTCCACCACCACTGTCACTCCACCAACCTTCGAGGTGATCTCTGACCTATCTTCAGAGACCTTCGCCCTCCGGTAGAATTTCTCCACCTGCTCCTCTGCGTAAGGGGCTTTGTGATAGGAGCAGAGTCTGAGAAGTTCGGTCTCATAGAGGCATTGAAAGATATTCTTTATGACCTCCTTCGTGTTCCCTTCCTCCTCCACCATCTTGAGAAGGATCTTGCGGTCCACCAACCTTCCATCAATAACTTGGGATTGTTTTGGTGCCATTTCTGAGAGAGTGTGAGTAGTCTGAAACTGGAAAGCTTCGAGAGAGAGAGAGAACGAGAGATTAGGGTTTGCAAGAGAATGGAAATATTTAAGTGTGAGAGATGAGTGAGAAGAAAAACTTCCTTATGTTTGAATTTTGGAGAGAGATGATCTGACGGTTCTGATTGGTCTTGAATTTGAAAAGATCCTTAATCTAATGGTTGAGATTTTTGGGACGGTGTACGTGTGCTTAAGTACTTGATGTGATATTTTGTGGATATCGAGGGGTTTCCTGTAAAAACGGCTGCTGAACGCGGGATAACTGTTTCTCTTTACACGCGCTTCAATTACTAAACCCTGCAGGTAGCTCAGAGCAGTATCATCGTGTCCAGTAACTGTCCAGGGACCTTGTGTAGTAACCTTTAGGTTGCTGTTTTACTTTCGTCCTGCCTATGGTTCCCCCTGAACATTATGGTCATTTCAACAGAAAAACATAGAGTTATATAGAAAATTATCACAAATTGATTATTCCCAGCTCGTTTCTTAGAAACGAAAATCTTGATTCACAGAGTGGCTTTGTGAATATATCAGCTAGCTGTAGATCAGTATGCACTTTTTCCAAAGATATATCTTTCTTTTCAACGTGATCTCTGATGAAGTGGTGTCTGATATCAATGTGTTTGGTTCTTAAATGTAGAACTGGATTGTGGGTGATAGCTATTGCGCTTGAATTGTCACATAGGATAGGTGTTTCCTTTTCTTCAATTCCGTAATCCTTTAGTTGCTGTTGAATCCATAGAATTTGTGCACAGCAGCTTTCTGCAGCAACATACTCGGCCTCAGCTGTTGAGGTTTCTATAGAGGTTTGCTTTCTGCAGAACCATGATACCAGTTTGTTTCCTAGTAGCTGGCAGGTACCACTGGTGCTTTTCCTGTCAATTTTGCAACCTGCAAAATCAGAGTCAGTATAACCAATAAGCTTGAGTCCTCCTTCTCTCGGATACCATAGACCAGCTTCCTGGGTTCCTTTGAGGTATCTGATGATTCGTTTGGCTGCGGTCATATGTGATTCTTTTGGAGCTGCTTGATATCTTGCACACATTCCTACTGAAAACATAATATCTGGTCTGCTTGCTGTCAAGTAGAGCAGTGACCCAATGAGTCTCCTGTATTTTGTGATGTCTACTACTTTACCATCATTGTCTTTGTCCAGGCTTCCTGAGGTAATCATCGGTATGCTTACAGTGCTTGCATTTTCCAATCCGAATCTCTTTATCAATTCCTTGGTGTATTTAACTTGATTGATGAAGGTTTCATTACTTAGTTGTTTGACTTGAAGACCAAGGAAGAAGCTTAGTTCTCCCATCATGCTCATTTCGAATTTGGATTGCATGAGACTTGAAAATTTTTGACACAATTCTTTGTTTGTTGAGTCGAAGATAATATCATCGACATAGATCTGAACGAGCAGTATGCTATCTCTATCTTGGATTCTGAAGAGCGTCTTATCCACCTTGCCTTTCTTGAATCCATTATCAAGTAGATACTTTGAGAGAGTATCATACCAGGCTCTAGGTGCCTGCTTTAGTCCATAGAGAGCTTTCTTCAACCTGAAGACCATGGTTTCTGGATTTTCTTCAAACCCTGGAGGTTGCTCCACATAAACTTCTTCAGCGAACAATCCATTGAGAAAGGCACTTTTAACATCCATCTGGTAGACTGTTAGATTGTTGTGAGCGGCATAGGCTAGGAAGATCCTGATTGCCTCTAGTCTAGCTACTAGTGTAAAAGTTTCTTCAAAATCTATTCCTTCCTCCTGGTAGTAACCTTTTGCCACTAATCTCGCCTTGTTTCTGACTACTTGTCCTTCTTCATCGAGCTTGTTTTTAAATACCCACTTGGTGCCGATCACTCCTTGGTGAGTAGGTCTAGGAACTAGATACCACACTTGGTTTCTTTCAAATCCATTAAGCTCTTCCTGCATTGTTTGTATCCAGTTGGTGTCTGCTAGAGCATCCTCTATGCAGCTTGGTTCTGATTGTGAAATAAAGCAAGCAAACATTGCTTCATGGGGGTTGCTACTTCTTGTTCTTACTCCAGAGGTAGAATCTCCTATAATCTGATTCCTTGGATGATTTCTTAGCCATTTCCTTCTAGCTTCTTCAACCTGTTGTTCATTTTGAATTTCAGCAGATTGCTCTTGATCATCCTGTTCAGCTTGCTGATTTGGATCAGGTTGTATTTCTAAGCGTACTTCAAGTTGAATTCCTTTAGGATGGTGTATTTCTTCTTGAATAGCTGGTGCTTGCTGATTTGGAGTAGGTTCCTGTTCTTCATGTTGCTGTGTAGGTACAGGTTGCTGATTCTAAGTTGATTCAATATTTTGGAGATTTGGTAACTCAGCATCAATATATTCAACACGAGTGTTGGTGATGTGAGTTTTTTCAAGATCTTCATTAAGTTCATCTATATCAGCCTTAGAACAATGTGGTTCATCAAAATCCACATGTACTGTTTCTTCTACAACAAGTGTTCTCTTGTTGAAGATTCTGAAGGCTTTGCTTACCGAGGAGTATCCTAAGAATACTCCTTCATCTGACTTTGAGTCAAATGCTTTCAGGTAGTCTTTTCTATTGTTGAGTACATAGCACCTGCATCCAAAAATATGAAAATGTTCAATATTTGGAGTATAACCAAATCATAGCTCATAAGGAGTTTTATTCAAATCTTTGTTGATAATGCATCTGTTCTGGGTATAGCATGTTGTATTGATTGCTTCTGCCCAAAATCTCTTAGGTAGCTGTGCTTCAGCTAGCATGGTCCTTCCAGCTTCTTTCAAGGTTCTATTTTTCCTTTCTGCGACACCATTCTGTTGTGGTGTCCTAGCTGCTGAGTATTCATGCTTAATTCCATTGTTAGAGCAGTATTCTTCAATAAACTTGTTTGTAAACTCAGTGCCTCTGTCTGTTCGGATTTTGATAATGTTCAGACTCCTTTCGATCTGCAGTTTCTTTAGTAGCTCCGGTAACCTTCGCTGAGTGTCTGACTTCTTTGTCAAGAATAGTGTCCATGCGAATCTTGAATAGTCGTCCACCACTACAAGTGTGTACTTTCTTCCACTCATGCTTACTAGTTCTACTGGTCCGAATAGATCCATGTGTAGTAAATCTAGCACCCTTTCAGTTGACCTTTGTATCTTGTTTTTGAAGGAGCTTTTAGTTTGCTTTCCCTTTTGGCATGCTTCGCATAGACTCTCTTTCTTGTACACCATATCAGGTAGCCCTCTGACCAGTCCTTTTCTGGCTAACTTGTTGATCGTTTTGAAGTTCAGGTGGCTCATCCGTTTATGCCATAGCCAGCTAGCTTCTGATGATCTTTTTGCAATGAAGCAGGTAGCTGTGGTTACTGAGCTCCAGTCAGCTACATAGATGTTTCCTCTTCTAGTTCCAGATAGCTTTACTTCCTTGGATTGACTGTCCCTTATCAGGCATTTATTGTGATTGAACTCCACTGAGTAACCTTTGTCACAAAATTGGCTTATGCTTAGCAAGTTGTATTTTAGGCCTTTTACATACGACACTTCCTTTATGTGAGTGTTTCTTTTGATGAGAGTTCCAACTCCTCTAGTGCTTCCCTTGGAGTTGTCTCCGAAGATTACTTTGGGTCCTTTGCACTGTTGAAAGTCCTTAAGGATTTCTTTGTCTCCAGTCATGTGTCTCGAACACCCGCTATCAATGTACCACACTTCCTTGCTGGTTCCTACTGTAGGTACCTGTAAAATAGAGATTACTGGTTCTTAGGTACCCATACATGTACGGGTCCTTCTTTGTTAGTACCTTTTGGAATCCAAACTTGTCTCACAACAATTGTTTTGTTGTAGACTTGGTGGTTTCGTCTATAAGAGGTATCCTTCGGATACTGAATTGTGTGTGCAACCTGTGTATACCAGTCACTTTTGAAGTGAGGTCCTCCACCATACTTTCTTTGAGCATGAGCTCTTTTAGGTTTAGACATTCTGGTCTTAGTATTGGTGGGATAGAGGTTTCTGTTCAGCATCCTTGTAGGTTGCTGTTTTCTTTTGTTTCTACCAGCAGATTGATTCTGCTGTAGCCAGCTTTTGAAAACAGGCTTATTCCCTATGGATGTGTACATGGGTCTCTTGCCCTTGTCTATTGTGTTCTCCAAGCTTGCTGTTGAGTTATTGAATAACTCCTTATCTTTTGGGGTTCCTACTTGAATGAAAATAATAGTTTTAGGTGACCTTGCTGTTCCTTGAGAGGTTTCTGCACAGTATCCTAGGCTTGTCCTATCAAATGGACTTTTGCCCGACTTAATGTATTCCTCGGCTCCTTTGGCTGATCTGTCAAAGGCTCCTACAATCGATTGTAGGTCACTTTTCTCTCTCTCAAGTTCGGCGATTCTCAGATTGAGCTTAGACGCTTGTTCTTGGAGATCACTGCACTTTGAGCTACTGAGCTCATATGCAGATAGTTTTTCAGCTAACTGATTGTTTTCCCTCCTAAGCATCTCATTTTCGAGTTTTAGCTCCTCATGAATTGAGTTTATCTGCTCGAAGTCGCTCATGATTTGTTTAAGGGAGAGATTTTTGTTAGACTTTTCCTCTTCCACTAAAGGTTGGATAGTATACATTACCTCGTCATCCTCGCTGTCCTCAGCTTCTTGTGCCATCAGGCAGATAAATGCTTCGTTTTCCTAGGACGAGGAATCACTGTCATCATCAGAGGAGTCCGCATCTTGCTGAGCCTCCTTGGAAGGTTCCTTGCCCTTTTCCATCTCACTTAGGAAGGCTTTAATTCTTCTTCGTTCCTCTCTTCGTTTTTCCCTTTTCTGGGATGATTCTCCATTGGGATACCTGTTGACCTTAGGATGAGGACACTCTTTGGCATAGTATCCTGGTTTTCGACAGTTGTAGCAGAGATCGGACATATCCTGGTTCGATTGCTGAATAATGGGTTGTTGGGGAAGTGCCTGGTTCTTCTTAAAGTCACCTCTTCTGTTGTATCTGATAAATTTCTTGAAATTTCTTAGAAGAAGGGCCATTTCTTCATCAGTACCCTCAGCAGGTGGCTCTCCCTGCTTACTGCAGATAGCTCCAGTGTCTTTTACGTTTCTGGCTGTCAGGGCAGTTACCTTTGTGCTAGATTCTTCAGATTCCTTCTTCCTTCTGTTGATATCATATTCGAAGGCTTTTAAGTCAGAGAAGAGGTCAAAGGTACTCATTGACTTTAGATCCATTGACACCCTCATTGCAGTAGTCTTGCTATCCCATTCTGCAGGTAGTGCTCTTAGCACTTTCATATTTTTCTCCTTCTGAGTGTAGAATTTGTCCAGGGATTCAAGCTCATTTACAATGTTTGTAAACCTCAGATCCATATGCTCCAAGGTCTCTTCAGGGAGCATCTCGAACAGCTCGAATTTCTGGGTTGCTGTAGACACCTTGTTCTCCTTAGTCAGCTCTGTTCCTTTGCAGATTTGTTCAAGTTTGTTCCATATATCCATTGCTGTCTTGCATGTCTTGATCTTGCTAAAGGTTCCTTTGTCCAGAGTAACGAATAAGGCGTTC
Organism: Scutellaria barbata; assembly: GCA_028654395.1. Classification (NCBI taxonomy): domain Eukaryota; kingdom Viridiplantae; phylum Streptophyta; class Magnoliopsida; order Lamiales; family Lamiaceae; genus Scutellaria; species Scutellaria barbata. The sequence goes on from CM053652.1 coordinate 5,998,365, forward strand.
TTGGCTATATTATCCAGGTTAGCTCGTCTTCTATCATCAGCCGACCATTCTTCCCTCGCTTTGTCAATAACAGCTTGGTGGGGAATGGCTCCTGCATCGCCAGCATCAACAGCTCTCGCAAATATTGGATTAGGTTTGGTGATCCTTGGAGGTCCATCCGTGATAACCATCCACATTTCATCATGCATGACTGAGAGATGTGTCTGCATTCTAATCTTCCAATCGTCATACTCTTCAATAGAAAACATAGGAAGCTTGTGCGTGTCCATGATATGATGAAAGCGATGTATGCAGATTTTTGAAAAACAGGGATCAGGGATTTGACCAGACAAGTTGGGTTTCTAATCCAACCTGCTCTGATACCACTTGTTGGTCCTAGTGGTATAAGGTTAAGAGGGGGGGTGAATTAACCTTATCAAATTTTCAACTTTTGATCCAAAGAATGTTAAGTCCCTGATGAACAGGTAGCTAGTAAGCTTACTGCTCGATAGGTTCCTGCTCAGGCAGTGACCTCAGGATTTAGACAGAGAATGTAATGCACAGCGGAAATACTTATGATTTTCGAAACACCCTTTTAATGCAGTATGCTCAGATGCAGATAGATGGATAGAAAACTATAAATAACACAAGCAAGCTTATAGAGGTTCAAGGGTGGAGTAATCCCTCTACGTCCTCTCTACTCCTTCACAAGGAGGAACTTTGTTAAAGCAAGTTTGATTTACAATAGACTCAGCTAACACAAACTATACTCTAAACAAACTGTCAGCTCTATCCACACAGGTAGCTGCACAATGACCAACTATCGACCCACACAGGTTAACCGACCCACACAGGATCCTTTCTCTTCTTCAGAGAGATTACAACTTAGCAGTGTAAACTCCTGCCTAAACGACTCCTATCAGACTTAGAATAAAGTGAAAGATTTAAACACAATCAAATGCAGCAAGCTCCTTGAACTTTTGAAGATCACAAAGGTAGCTGGCTTGCTGCTGCTCAGTCTGATTAACTTGAGTGTATAAGCTTGTGCTTGTAAGAGATTTGCTTCTCGTCTGTTTGCTTCTCAGTTCTCTCTTGGTTGTATATGTTGGTTTTTCTTTGTATATCAGACTTCCATATATATAGACATCAGCTAGTTTTCTGCCCGTTGGAAAGACAGTCATTTGCATGATGAGGTGTCTCTTCCTGATTGGTTCTGCCGATCTTCTGACACCTGTTCTGAAATGCCTTCATTCTGTTCTGCAACTGCTTTGTCCTTTGTCTGCGCAACTTCATTCTGCAGACTGCTTGTACTGTGTCCTTACTGCTTTTTCACACATGGCAGATTCTGATTTGTTAGAACTGGAGTGACTCTACTGGCTAGTCATGTTGCATTGACTCTGATGTATCTGGTAGTATCCTCTTCAAGTAAGTCAACTTCCTTAACCATCTACAGGTTCCTTGTAGCATCCTTTTTGAGCAAGTAGGTCAGCTTCCTTGACTATTTCCAGGTTCCTTGTAGCGTCCTTTTCCAGCTTTGATTACTGGTTGCTTGATACAGTATGCAGGTAGCAGGGACTCGGCTTCCTGGTTTCTTGGCAGAATCTTCAAGTCTTTCCAGCATCCTTGCCTTAGCATATTTACATATAAAACTTATCCAGATAGCTAAAGATCTAGTCTATTACACGTTTTGTCTCATCAAAATCTATTACATTTTATCCTATCAAATTAAAAATACCTATATTGCCATTTAATTAAGCGTTAGTTGGACAGACTATTTCCAGCAGCGCGCTACATTTCACATTATCTCTACATATAGTGTGAAATGTAGTTTCAGTAGAGCACTATATTTTCCTCCTACATTACGGAAATGAATAGTGCACCACCACATGTAGTGGGCACTATTGCATCACACTACATTTTTATTTTTACTTTTTGATTTTTTTAATACAATTTTAATTTCACAATTTATTTTTAATAAAATTAGCATTTCATCATTTCATGAAACAATATTATTGTTTATAAAAAAAATACTATTTACTATATGTGTATAATATAAAAATATTTTTAGGCTAAATAAAGTAAACACAATACATTAAATCACAAAGTACATTAAATTAAAATACATAAATCACAAAATACATTAAGGCAATTAGGCTAAAATGCATAAATTAAAATAAACATAAAACATCTAAAGAACGTTAGGCTAAAAAAAGTTCGATACGAGAATTTAAACGTTCTAATTAATAGTATCCGAGAATTTAAACGTCCAAATTGATCATTTGTGAGAGGAGCATTCCAATTCTGAGATCTAGATTATCATTATTATTTTATTTTATGTTTTTTAATATGTATGATTGTAGTATTGTATTGTGAAATTTAATTTAATGTTGTTCTATAATTTGTCTTTTTATATTCACATTTTTTTACAAAATAACTAATAAAAATAATTATATTCAATAATCAATATAAAACTCCAAGTAATAATATTATGCAATTAGTAAGTTTAAATTTGTGTAAATTTTAAATCAATAAAAAATAAGAATAGTAAATGTAGTGCAGAATATAGCGTTCACCATTGGAGATGAATTTAATGTAATGTGAATTTTACTGTAGTGTTGTGTGAATTTTGTTGTAGTGTAGCGTTATCTGCTGAAGATGGTCATAAACAGATTTGACGTCACAGAACTATATCGGTTCTAGACATTAAATATCTTTTTTGTCGTATCTTTTAGCAAAATAGTGGTATTCTTAATATAGTATAAGTTTCTATCAAATTGCTATATTTTAATTAGATATAGATATAAAATTAATGAATTGAAATGCACAAAATAATATAATTCAAATGAGATATTATGTTTTTATTTGTCCTCCAACATATACGCAAAAAATATAACAATATAAGAATTCCAAAATTATTTTTTAAAGATAAAAAAATTAAGATAAATAGTAAAATAACAAAAAATACTATTAATTTAGATTCAACACCTAGCCTTGACTAGACATCCTACACACCAATCAATCACCCCACTAGAGCCTAGTGAGTTTTAGAATATTGATCAAAGACATTAATTATATAATAACTTGGATTGATTTTCAGATAGGATTTATGTCAATTCTCGTGTATATATATAATATGGATAACCGCGACAAAAAAAATTGAAATTTTGATTTCCCCACTCAAATAATGCTGTTTTCAAAATTTTAAAAGAAAAAAAAGAAGTGAAACACTTCATAATTAAGTGAAAAAGCTTTTGGCAAGGTGCCGGAAAAGTGGGGTGGGTGTGGGGAGGGGGAGAAGGAAATCAACAATTCGATCCAGATCTAAAATATCGATATTTACAAATATCGTAGCTTTAACTTTGTGAATATATTAATAACAATATTGGTAAAAAGATTTATAAAAAAGATGGAAAAATAGAAATTCTCAGGTTAGGGTTGGGGTAACATTGCTACGGAGTCTGATTTTGATTTGGAGATTTCCCAATAAGATTTTCATTTACCCGTATTAATGTTTTTTTTTTATATCTTTGCAATTTCTGGATAAAATTAGACAAGATTTGAGTAATTTTGAGTTAAATTTAAAAACTGATAATTATGAGACTATTTATGAAAAAAATTAAAATTTTCATTTGAAAAATGATTTTAGTCATGGATCAGATAAATAACAAAACTTGGAGAAACGCTATTACAACAATTAAAAAAAAAAAGATATGTATTATCATAGATATATAATATGTAATCTAAGATATAATTTAAGTTCTCAAGATAATTTACTCATGAGTTCAAACACTACACCAACTGTTTTCACGAGAATTGAAAAGAGTGGTGGATATTCTCACCCAAACCGCAAAAATCCAACTAATGTCTCAACATATATATATATATATATATATATATATATATATAAAAGTTAATGTGTTTAAATATTTTGAATTTATCATGTTATTATATCAACAACATTTATATAATAGTTAATTTCTATATTTGCTGTAAATGTGTCATTTTATTTGAAATTTTGAGTTGTTCCTCCAAATTCCTAAATTTTAGCACTTTCCATCATTTTTCTAATTTTACCAAAATTTTCGTAAAATTAAGGTATCAAAATTATTAGATTACCATAACTATGCTTGATTTCAATTTTCATGATTGAATTCTGAACTAATGCATATGTATTGGACAGTGTAAAGCTCAATTTTCAAGGAAATTTGTTTTTTGACGAAATCTGAAACCATATCTCGATATTTCCATCCCATATAGTTTTAGTGAGTAAATCGAGCACTAGACAAATCGAGTTATGGAATATGTCATTATCCAAATTTGTTTCAAATATTATTCTAAACTTTTAAAATTATGTTTGTAACTTATAAAGTTATTATCTGATCACGTTTACATAAATTTTAATTAAGTTGAACTTCAATAGTTTGGTTTGATTATTAAAAATAGAAATATATTCAACAAGTTTGTTATCTTTACCAAATTCGAACTGAAATAAATTTTTCAAAACAATCTTTTGTCAAGAAATCAATTACGTAATAACTAAATGAGTCCATTCTCATCTTTACTACCGATATTTACACCAACTCTCATCTATATATATATATATACTACATCCATTTCATATTAAATGCAATTTTAGTTAAAAATACTTATTTCAAAATAAATATCGTTATAGTATTTCAAAAAACATTTACATATATTCTATCAAGCATGATCTTTTTTTTTAAATTAAATGATATACAAAGTGATTATTAAAAAATTAATTATAATTATTATACTTAAATAAGAATAGATCAACTTTTTTATATCGAAAATAATAATAATAATAATAATAATAATAATAATAATAATAATAATAATAATAATAATAATAATAAATCCACAATAAAATAACTAGAAAATTGGATTTTTCCACCCAAATTTGCAAATTTAGAAATTGGACTTTTTTAAGTGAAACTACTTTTGGCAAGCTACCAAAAGGCATGGGTTATCGGGGGACTATGGATGGTGAACAAGATCTTTTATTTTGATTTGGTATTTTATTGATATTTTAAATTAATTATTATATATTATTTAATAATATAATATTATTAATTAAAATGTGACGTGTAATAAAGATAATGAAATATGGAAAGGAAAAATCAAAATGAAATAGAAAAGAAAATGATAAGATTAAGAAAGGATGAAAATATCCGGAAATATCTCCGATATATTTCCGATATTTCTATTTTTTCACGTAACCAATATAATAATGACGTGCATATTTTTTCGATATTTATCGATATTTCTCCGATATTCCATCGATATTTTCGTAAACTTGAGATATCGATATATTTATCGAAACTGATATTTTTTTCCTTGGATTAAGTTAAACAACTTTTGGCAAAGTTGCTTTTGGCAAGTTGATGGGTGGGGGTAGGGTGTTGGCAAGTTGATGCCTTCACTTGTTTGCAAATCCAAAATTATTTTGGCAAAGTTGCTTTTGGCAAGTTGATGCCTTCACTTGTTTGCAAATCCAAAATTATTTTGGCAAGTTGATGCCTTCACTTGTTTGCAAATCCAAAATTAAAAATTATTTTGGCAAAGTTACTTTTGGCAAGTTGATGCCTTCACTTAGTTTGCAAATCCAAAATTATTTTGGCAGCAGCCAAAATGGATAGACACATCCAATTAAAAATACCTATATTGCCATTTTAATTAAGCGTTAGTTGGACAGACTATTTCCAGCAGCGCGCTACATTTCACATTATCTCTACATGTAGTGTGAAATGTAGTTTCAGTAGAGCACTATATTTTTCTCCTACATTACGGAAATGAATAGTGCACCACCACATGTAGTAGGCACTATTGCATCACACTACATTTTTATTTTTACTTTTTGATTTTTTTAATACAATTTTAATTTCACAATTTATTTTTAATAAAATTAGCATTTCATCATTTCATGAAACAATATTATTGTTTATAAAAAAAATATTATTTACTATATGTGTATAATATAAAAATATTTTTTAGGCTAAATAAAGTAAACACAATACATTAAATCACAAAGTACATTAAATTAAAATACATAAATCACAAAATACATTAAGGCAATTAGGCTAAAATGCATAAATTAAAATAAACATAAAACATCTAAAGAACGTTAGGCTGAAAAAAGTTCGATACGAGAATTTAAACGTTCTAATTAATAATATCCGAGAATTTAAACGTCCAAATTGATCATTTGTGGGAGGAGCATTCCAATTCTGAGATCTAGATTATCATTATTATTTTATTGAAATTTCTTGTATTGTGTGTGTTGTTTTTCTTGTGTTAATTTTATGTTTTTTAATATGTATGATTGTAGTATTGTATTGTGAAATTTAATTTAATGTTGTTCTATAATTTGTCTTTTTATATTCACATTTTTTTACAAAATAACTAATAAAAATAATTATATTCAATAATCAATATAAAACTCCAAGTAATAATATTATGCAATTAGTAAGTTTAAATTTGTATAAATTTTAAATCAATAAAAAATAAGAATAGTAAATGTAGTGCAGAATATAGCGTTGACCATTGGAGATGAATTTAATGTAATGTGAATTTTACTGTAATGTAGTGTGAATTTTGTTGTAGTGTAGCATTATCTGCTGAAGATGGTCATAAACAGGTTTGACGTCACAGAACTATATCGGTTCTAGACATTAAATATCTTTTTTGTCGGTTCTAGACATTAAATATCTTTTTTGTCGTATCTTTTAGCAAAATAGTGGTATTCTTAATATAGTATAAGTTTCTATCAAATTGCTATATTTTAATTAGATATAGATATAAAATTAATGAATTGAAATGCACAAAATAATATAATTCAAATGAGCTATTATGTTTTTATTTGTCCTCCAACATATACGTAAAAAATAAAACAATATAAAAATTTCAAAAATATTTTATAAAGATAAAAAAATTAAGATAAATAGTAAAATAACAAAAAATACTATTAATTTAGATTCAACACCTAGTCTTGACTTGGATTGATTTTCAGATAGGATTTATGTCAATTCTCGTGTATATATATAATATAGATAACCACGACAAAAAAAATTGAAATTTTGATTTCCCCACTCAAATAATGCTGTTTTCAAAATTTTAAAAGAAAAAAAAGAAGTGAAACACTTCATAATTAAGTGAAAAAGCTTTTGGCAAGTTGCCGGAAAAGTGGGGTGGTTGTGGGGAGGGGGTGAAGGAAATCAACAATTCGATCCAGATCTAAAATATTGATATTTCGTAAATATTGTAGCTTTAACTTTGTGAATAGATCAATCCGTGACAGGCACCGCGACCCCTATCGAATATCATACATTTCCATTAAAATTGGATAAAAAAATTATGGAAGAGGTCTTAAACTTTATACAATTCTAAACATTGAATATCAACATATATCAAAAGTGGAGATACTCAAACGATTTAAACTATAGAAATTTCGACTTTCGTTCTGGTTTGTAAACAGATTGTTTTAGTTTGATTCCGATTTATCGAATCAGTTTAGCACCTCTATTCAAAGGTCCCAAAAACTTAATAAAGTATCACAATTAAAATAAGAAGGGAAAATTGGTAAAAATAACCTCTAAATTTGTCCTTATTAGAAAAATAACCTCTAAATATTGGCATTTTTAAAACTAACCTATAATTTTAAAAAAGTTGGTAAAAATGACCAATGACCGGTTGAAGCATGTAATCCTTCCGGTAACCTGCTTACGTGTCACATACACGTAAGCTGGTAACCGGAACGATTACTTGTTGGAGCCGGTTAAAGGATGTTTTTACCAACATTTTGTAAGTTACTGGTTAGTTTTAAAAATGCCAATATTTAGAGGTCATTTTCCTAATAAGGGCAAACATACGGGTCATTTTTACCAATTTTCCCAAATAAGAATTAACTAGCAATGCGAAAAAATTAAAATGAATCCCCTTTTTTTTTCTCCCAATATTCTAATTATAAATACCGCTGGTAGTTGCATAACAAATTAATCAGAAGTACTGAAATTTGCAAGGAAAAGAAAAATGGCAAATTCATATTCACTCACTTCCCTTTCATTTTTTCTTGCAATAACTTTCTCCATTGTTACCTCCAAATATTGCTCAGCCTCATCATCATCATCCATTGCTTCAAACCAACTTAAATTCTGGTCTGAAAATGTGCAAAACAAAATGCCAAACAGCATCCTCAAAAAACTGTCCCCTTTGAGCACAAATGACTGTGATTATTACAGCAACAAACTGTCTACAAATGGTGATCAATTCTCAGCCGATGCCCATTTCTGCTCACTTGCCAACCTTGCTTGCTCATCTGTTTTTGGCAATATCAAGACGACAGATGCATTTCGCTACAAAGTCTATAGTACAAATGCTGCTTCTCTAAAGGCCAAGGAAAACGCAGAACCATTCTTATTTTTCAGACAATCAATCCTCAAAAAAGGGAACCTTGTTCATCTCCCAAACCTGCAAGAATCCCTCCCAAGTCGAGCTTTTCTTCCAAATCAAATCGCCTCCAAGATCTCTCTATCCTATGAATCCATAACTAAATTATTCCCAGAAATGGCGAAAGAGACAATTCAAACCACTCTTTCTTACTGCAACGCTGCAGCCATAGCCGGGGAGACGAAGAACTGCCCTAAAACCGTAGAAGAAATTGTGGGATTCGCCAAATCTGCGTTGGGGTCCCAAAAGGTGGCATCCCTGAGCTCCAAATTTACCAAGGCCGGGTTGATCAACTCGAAGAGTGAGTTGTTGATCAAGAATATGAAGAAATATGATGCAGAGAAGATAGTGGCTTGTCATGAAGCTTTTCTTCCCTTTGCAGCCTATTTCTGCCACTCACTCCCATCTACTCGTTTGTACGAGGTGGAATTTGTGGATCCCAAGACGGGAGTGAGTGTGGATACGCTGTTGGGTATATGCCACTTGGATACATCTGCATGGTCAAAGAATCATGTGGCTTTTCAGATACTGAAATTTGGGCCAGGAGAAGGGGAGGCATGCCACTGGTTCTCCCAGCTTGATCTTGCTTGGATTGCCATATAATCACTTTTCTTCTTGCATCCTAACCACCATGATGATGATGGAGAATGCAATTTAAAAGTAAAAAGTGTATGCATGCACGTATGTTTATTTTGATTATTATCTTTAATATATATTGCTTGTTAATTAAAAATGTTGTATGTATAAGTGGCATAGGTAAGACACTGAAATGGAGGAAGCTAGTTTAAGCTACTCTAGTGTGGTTTTGGTGTTGTCTCCTACACTTGATGTAGGATATATGCATGTGTATTATTGGGGATATTTATATATGGAAGACATCTTTGGCCCTTTGCTACCATTGTTAAAAATTGAAATTCTCAATTTTGACCTATAATTATCTTAAAAGGCTGATATTTTTTAAGAAAATTCTTTGGTCAGAATTTGAAAAATTAGCTGGATTTGTTACATGATGGATGTGACCAATTGAAGATTTTTCGATATGGTATATTTCTAAAACTTTTCTGTGAAAAATAGAGTTTGCTTTCTTAGAAGTTAAAGTTAATTTTTTTGAGAATTTTTTTAATGTTTTATTAAGAAAAATATGTTTTAAAGTTAAAAAAAAGTGTGTGATTGAAGAAGTTAAATCAATAGATAAATGGGAAACATGTAAAATTAAAATTACTTTCATATATGGTTGTATTTTTTTATTTTTTTTGTTAAAAATAATAACTTGTACTTAGAAATATACAATTCATAATTTAGGATATAAAATAAAAACCTTGATAATTGAATTTGAACTGAAATTGATAAGCCATGACGGTTTTGGGCCTCGTGCATTGGATCGGGTCTACCCAATAAAATATATATCATTTTGCCACTCGAAAATGAGATTAACACACAATAATATGGCGTGCGCTCATCTGAAAAGCCCAATTTTCAATACACATGTAATAATATCCTGTCATGAGCCTTTCTGGCAGTGAAGACATGAGTACACATTCAGGCAGAGTTAGTGGTCGATGGTATGATACTGTTGTATTCATGTTTAGGTTCTTTTTTTTCATACAAATAAAAATTCGTGCCCACAGACGATATGTTATGAAGCATAGGACGAAGTTAGAATTTTCAGACTCAATTTGATAATATTATAAAATAAAATAATATAAATAAAATTTAAAATTAGTATTAATTTTGATAAACTTAAAATATTAATGTAACCACAGGAGGAAAATTATGGATATGCGGTGGATATGGGTCTTTTAATAAGTAAGCTTTCCTAATTTGTTCAATTAAGTTAGGTGGATAGCTCATTATGTTAGACTGACTCTTGAAGTTGAGTTGCAATCTTGAATGCATAAACTGATGATGATAATGTCTTTACAATTGATGATATTCTCTCATAAAATCGCTCCATTGTTTAAGAAATCAACCTAATTAGAATCATAAATTTAAAATAAGCTTAAACTAACATATATTCATAAGCAATAAGTGTATTCATAAACAATAATCAAATTATTATCGATTATAGTTAAAATGAATAATCAAATAATAATTAATAATATAAAGAAATTTAAAAAAACAATTATCAATCCTATTTTTCAAACCAACAAAAAATTATTCATTTACTATTCATATAATATACTATATAACAATTGAAAATTAAAACTCAAATCAAATCGAACATAAAAATAAAAATAAAAAACTATGAAGTTTAAATTATAAAGATTTACCTCAAATTTGTTGGTAATATTTCTCTATGATAATGAAAATTTTGATATATTAATAGAAGTTGAGTAGATATTAGAGGATGAATGAGATTATTTATTCAATTTGAGTAGGTAACAGAGATTGAATGAAATGTGATAATGTGTGTATATTAATTTGTGAAGATAGTGGAGGGTGAATGAAATTGTGAGACTGTGAATGAGATTTAATCTAATATATTTATTGAATTTGAGAAGATATTAAAAGATAAATGAGATAGATTTAAATATATTTTTTGTTGGTCCCAAGTGATATAAGGTTAAGAGGGGGGATAAATTAACCTTATCAAATTTTCAAATTTTTCCTCCAAAAATGTAAGTCCTTCGAGAAGCAGGTAGCTTAGAGAGCTTACTGCACTGGATAGGTTGTTGTTTAGGCAGTCACCTCAGGACTTAAGAGAGTTTTAAATGCATAGCGGAAATTATTTGTTTTTCGAAAAATGCTTTTATACAGGATGCTTTGATGGATAAGATAGACAGATATAAGATTAAAGTGATAAGCACACGGACAATCAGATGTATAGAGGTTCGAGGGTGGAGTAATCCCTCTATGTCCTCTCTACTCCTTCTCAATAAGGAATTTTATTAAAGTAAATTTGATTTACAAAAACTCTGCTAATACAAACTTCACTCTAAACAAAACTGTCAGCTCTATCCACACAGGTAGCTGCACAGTAACCAACTGTTCGACCCACACAGGATCTCCACACAGGTTCCTTGACCCACACATGATCTTTTCTTTTCTTTAGAGAGTACAAATACTTAGCAGGAATAACATCTGTCTAAGCAATTCCTAAAATAATCTACTTAAAAGATTAAGTTTCCAACATTTGAATGCAACAAGTTCTTTGAATCTCAGAGTATAGAAAGGTAGCTGGCTTGCTACTTGGTAGATTTGCGTGACTGAAACTTTGTAGACTTAAGATAATATTTGATCTTGAATGATAGCCTTGCGAGATGAATGTTTCAGTTGTTGTTCTAGGTGCACTCAACCTTCTATTTATAGTTTTCAATGACAATCTGCTCGTTGAAGAGACAGTTTTTTATGGTGAGGTGTCTTGATCTGATTGGTTCGTAGGTGATCTTCAGACACCTTTTCTGCAACGCCTCCTTTGTTCTGTTCTGCGCCTGCCCTCGTCCTTTTTTAAGCTTCCCTTGCTCTGTAGTGCATGGTACTTTGTCCTTGCTGTTTTCCAGATGACATTCCCTGATTAGCTCAACTCAAGTGTCTTTACCGGCTCTTCAGAATACACTGATTTTGATGTATTTGTGAGTTGACTTACTGCTCTTTCTTCTGATGAGATCAGCTTCCTCTGACTTGATATGCTTCAAGCTCGCTCCCAATATCCTTCCGTACTTAAACAAATTTCTCAGCTTGGGGACGCAGTGAGTTGTCTCTTATGCAGATAGCAGTATAACTTGGCACAGACCCCTTTCAATATCTTCTTCATCATCTCACAACATCCTTGTCTTAGCTAAATCTTTTACAACGTAAATCCTAAATAGATTGCTAAGACCTAACTATTATATGTTTTGTCTCATCAAAATCTAATACAAGATTATCCTATCAATTTCCCCCTTTTTGATGATGACAAAACATCTTAAGAGGATCAAAGACTAACTTTTCATTTATAAAGGAACATAATGTAGGAGATCAGAACCAATCATAGGCATGCATTAAGTTCATAAGTAGTGAGCTTTTAAGATACAGAAACAGAATGTATTTCATTGATAAAATATCAATAATAATACAGATCTTGGAAAGATATAAGGAAAATAAACAGAACACAAAGAAAAAATAAATAAAGGTATACAAGGAGCAATCTTCTATGTTTTCAACCAACTGGCTCTCTTTTTCTTTTCAAACTTTGAGCCATTCCACCAGTTGATTATAGATTCTCGATAGCCATCAGCTTCTTCATCTCCTCATCTTCTTCCAACCTCAGTCAGAAATCCTCACAAAAGGTATGAACTCCTTTCCAAGTCTTTGCTTCAACTTGACTTGAATTGGAAGTCTTCCCTTTTTAGCAAGATCAAGGAATCTCTCCATGGCTTCTTTGTTGGTGCGGTATTCTCTAAGCAGGGCAGAGTCCTTACAAAGGATTGTGAAATATATCATTAATTCCATTCTCTTGAAGGCCTCTATCTGATGAAATGAAGGATTGGTGTCTGTAGGGAGAGTGACCACCGGAATCCTTAGTATGATGAACCTTTTGCTCCTAGGATCCAGGCTTGCTTCCAGAAAGGTCTTAAGACTTGAGCTGGTAGGATTCTGCATATTTTACTCTAAGAAGGCAATGTCAGGCAACTTATGGGTTGGGTATATTTTAACAAGTACTTCCTGAGGTCCTTTTCCAAAAACAGTACCTAGATTGCTTGCCAATTCAGCCTCTGTCTTCCTTCTCTTCTCTGCTCTACCTTCAACTCCCTTTCTGAAGCTTGGATGAATACCCCGAGACAACTTCTGATTTTCTTTTGAGGTTGCTGTCTGGAAGGCCTTTTGATCCAGTTCCTTTACTGCCACCATCACCAGCATCATCCCTCATTCTACTTACTATCATCTGTCTGCAGGTAGAAGGATCATATTTGCTCCTCTACTGCCCCTCCAGCCTCCCTTCCCCCTTTTTATCATCATCGGATCTCCCAATTGCGAAGCTCATCATCGAGTGTATGTCTGACAAGGTGCCAGAATGCTCTCTCAGGATTTGCAATTGGTTGAATTGCTCTTCATCCATGCGGCCACTGTGGTGACAAGAGCTTTTTGATCAGTTTTCAAAAGAATCATCTTCTACTTCTGCCTGTTCAACTTCTCCATCACTGTCTTCACAATCTCCACAGTAGTATCCTCCTTGGGGGGTTGCTGGGCCTCAATCACCTGACAAAGTCTTGCTAAGGTCATATTGAGGGAGTCTAGAAAAGACTGAGTCTTGATGGTGCTGGAGCGAGTTTTCTTGCGGAGCTTTCTGCTCGTTTTCACCAGTGACTTCCCCATCTGTTTAATGGCAGACAAGACTTCATCGTTGGATTTGGCAGCTTTCTGTGTATCAGCAACATCAACAGTACTTGTTGAGAAGAAGATGTGGGGGTTAGAACTTTGGATTTTTCAGCTCCGGTATCATCCTATTCACTGAGTGATCCATCATCGCTGTTAGAGGTGCTACTGGATCCTCCATCTCCTAATCCAGCTTTCTCCTTCTCTAAAGCTTCCTCTCCAACCTCCCGTTCCTCCTCCTTCTCATCTTTCTTCGCCCCTTCATCCTTCTTGTTAGCTTCCTTTTCCCCCTCAGCCTCCTTCGCATCCTCCTTAACCTCCTCATTCTCCTTTGCCGCCTCCTGCACCTCGGCATCAGTTTCCTTCTCACCCTCCTTATCCTCCACAGAGAGGAACTACTTCTCGGTGGAATATTCCATTGTTCGAAGCTATTACCTGGTAACTTGTCTCATTCATAAAATTCAACAATCATTTAGTAACAACATAAAGTTTGGGTACCTCAAGTGTAACAAGGATGATAGTTCTGCTTGAAATTTGTAATTTACCATAATATTAAATTTCTATAACTGAAATCATTTTGTCTCTGTCGTAGTGGATACATGTCACCAGAGTATGCAGTCGATGGCCTATTTTCAATTAAATCAGACGTGTTTAGCTTCGGAGTTCTAGTGCTAGAAATTGTGAGCGGAGAGAGAAACTGAGGATTTTCTCATAGTGAACACGGTCTCAACCTTCTTGGCCACGTAAGTCCGCTAACTTCCTAATAAAAATACAAATCCATACCATACCATATCATTTCAATCAAACTTTTTCGAATCATAATAAAATACGAAAGAAAATACCAATACAAGTCCACATTATATCATTACAGTCCAATCTTTCTAAACGACCACAAAATATGCGATGTATCTTCATCTGCAGGCATGGAAATTCTATAAAGAAGGAAGGTCAGGCGAACTAGTGGACCCGTCTCTAGACAACAACTTTGACCCTGCAGAAGTGGTGAGATCGATCCAAGTAGGTTTGTTATGTGTGCAACAAAATCCAGAAGATAGGCCAAGCATGTCTACTGTGGTTCGGATGTTGGGAAATGAAGGAGAAATTCCTGAAGCAAAACAGCCTGGTTTCTTCTTACAAAGAGATATTATTTCTGCTCAAAATTCGACCACCATCAATGTTACAAATTCGATTAATGAAGTTACTATTACAATGCTGGATCCTCGATAGAGAACAAAACATGTTTTAGGAAAATAGTGGTAGAAAAACATCTAGTGTATATGTATATATAATATGTTCAAATTCAACTGATTTCAATAATCTTTCAAAATTATACACACACACACAAACTACTGTTTTGGCTTTACTATTGTAAGATGACCATAAATACCTCTTCACGTCTGTAACTTATATTCTGTACAAGAAATTAGATGTAGAATTCATTTGAAGCTTTTTGATCAGTTAATGGCTTTAGTTGAAGCAATATATTATACTATCTATAATATCGTTTTGTAATTTTCTATGTAGAGAAATGACTCTAAAATAATTAGGAATATTGTAATATCGTTAATTGTGAGTAAATTTAAGTAAAAGAATTAACTATAGTTACGGTCTTAACGCAACAACATTTAGCACATGCATTTAGGCATATCTAGCAGTCCACCGTAAAATATTGCAAAATTCGCACTATATTTTGGTTTCTTATTTGTAATATATTTACTAATATTTATAACATGCAATATATAGATATCAATATCCATAACTTATCAATATAATTACTATTGATATTTATATCCGTCAATGATAAAAATTTCGTAAAATGTTGCTTAAATTTAGCTTCCTGAAATAAAAATCGAGGTTGTGAATTTTTCGTCAATACTTCGGCAAAATTTCGGTCAATTTTGATTTCGATTGATGAAACCATAGTAGAAAATGTTGAAAAATCAAAGTTGGTTTGGCCATATTTAGGTAATTTTCGTTTCGATTTTGATTTTGGTGAAATTTTAATAAATCTATTTAGTTTGTATACAAATCATTATGATAGAAGTTTAAAATAAATGACATCAATTTTTACAGAAAAAAAAAAGTATTTTATACCCAAATAATATTATAATTTGCACATTATAATTGTAATGTGCATATATTGGATCAAAAATTTATTAAAGTTGTAATAGTTCCTTCGAATAATTGCCTCAAATAATTTTTACAAATAATTACCCTACCTCTACACTACTCCAAAGTTCAAACACTAACCAACTGATTTCACGAGAATTGAAAAGAGTGGTAGATATTCTCACCCTACCTAATTTTTTACAAATAATTACTCTACCTCTACACTACTCTCAAAATTTCAAACAAAATGGCACATTTACAACAAATATAGAAATGAACTATTATATAAATGTTGTCTAATATAATAACATGATAAATTTAAAATATTTATGTGTTTAAATATTTTGAATTTATCATGTTATTATATTAGACAACATTTATATAATAGTTCATTTCTATATTTGTTGTAAATGTGTCATTTTGTTTGAAATATATATATATATATATATATATATATATATATATATATATATATAAAAGTTAATGTGTTTAAATATTTTGAATTTATCATGTTATTATATTAGACAATATTTATATAATAGTTCATTTCTATATTTGTTGTTATCATGTTATTTTAGCACTTTCCATCATTTTTCTAAATTTTACCAAAATTTTCGTAAAATCAAGGTACCAAAATTTCTATTGAAACCAAAATTTTGTCCTTGATATCAATTGAGTTGGAATATCTATATATCAATATAAAATATATAAATATTAGTATCAATACGTATATACACATTGATATACAACTTATAAATGATATTAAATAATTTTAATTTTAATTTTTATTCAAATAACTTATAATATTATTTAACATTTTAATTGTATATAGTTCAAGTAACTCAAATATTAATTTCTATAGATAAATGGTGTAAATAAGTTTATACTGTTTAATAATAACCAAAATTTAGGGGAAAAAAAAAAACATAAATGAATGAAAAAAGAAAAGAAAATTAATTAGAAAATGAAAAGAAAAAACAAAAAACGCAAAATCTGACTTGCATCGAATGTAGCATGAAAAGCAGTTGATATAATAAAGCGCGTTCATCTAACGATGTTGAAGTGAAAAAAATTATAAAATCTAAAGAAATCATATTGCTGGAGATCAACATAATGAACGTGCTTAAAATGGGTCCCTGAGGAATTATTAGATTACCATAACTATGCTTGATTTCAATTTTGATGATTGAATTCGTTGGGTTGGTCATAGAATATTCAGGCTCGTTCTATGTTCTTGATAAATAATCTATGTTTCGTATTACTTCACGATGGGTCATGAAAAATTGTTCTGTGTCCCGTCCCACCCTGTTTATATAAAAAAACTAAATGATAAAATTATGAAAAAATTAATGTATTCCAAAAATTTCATATATTGATACATATATTTAAAAATATAAAAATAAGTTAATTATAATCATCTTATTTTTATTTTATGAAGTTCATTATAAAATAATTTTAATTTATTCATATAATCACGTCTTTAATCATAACGAATATTTCTCAAATAAGATAAAATTAAAATAATTATAATTAATTTAAATTTATTTTTTCAAATATATATGTAACACCCCAAAATAAAATTCAATTACATAAAATACAACGAGAATTTTCTACAATTGAAACGAGACTTAAATAATAATAGTAGTTATTGTTATATTAATAAAAAAAAGAGAAATGAAAATATATATATTTATGTATAAGTATATACATACGCACGCACACAACATATATATACTAGACCTTATTATTTATATATATATATATATATATGCATAAGTTATAGACATTGCATTAATAGTTATAATAATATAATAAAGAAGAAAGAAAAAAAAATGACACTCCATTTTCTCACCCTTTTTCTCTTCATTACCGCCCCCACCGCCTCTATCACCGACCACTTCTATGGCCATCGGTTGGTGTTTTCCGACAAGGTAAAATAGCTATCTTATAGTACTCGTCGAGCTCGTCACAAGAATGGGCTCGAATTTTGATCCGGTCGCCGCCTCCGCCGTGTATGACCGCAGAAAGAGGCGGTAGCCTCCCCCCTTCTCCGTCTCTGCCGTTGTTGTTTCACTGTCTTTGAGGGTTGTCGGCGCAAGGTTGCGCCGGCGTGTGGTGTATGAAGAGGCCGTCCCGTGAGCGATGACAGGCATGTGTATATATATATGTAAGTCTGCGTGTATGTATATATGCATATATGTGTGTATCGGAGAGTGGTGGCACCGTCGTAGGTAGCGGCGTTGGGCTGGTGTGTGTGTGGCGGGCGTCGGTGGCTAGAGTTGTTCGCGCTGTTGCGAGGAGCAGCGGTGCTGCCGGTCTGCTGCGTGTGTGTGCAGCACGGCGGCGGCGCCAGAATGGATGATATGTGAGGGTGTGTTGGGCGCCGCCATGAGTAGCGGCACCAGGTTAAGCAGTGGCAGGAGGTGGAGGGAGAGATAGCGGCTAGGTTAGGGTTTAGGAGTGAGGGGCTTATTTTTGTAAATTTGATAAAGTTCAAGGACTAAGTTTCAAATCCTATATTTTACTGAAATTACTGTTTAGTCCCCTAATTTTTATTAATTTACAGGTTGCCCCCTTAACTTTATGGAAATTGAGATTTGACCCCAACAGTTATGGATTTTGCACAACTTACCCCTAATTTTATGGAGTATGCAGTTTGACTCCGGAACTTTTGGAATATGACTTTTAAACCCCAAAGAATGCTGGAATTGCAGAACGAACCTTAGAATTACTAGAAATTATAGATTTATCCCTTAACTTCATAAATTATGCAACAAGACCCCTGGACTTTAAATTATGACATTTGGACCCCATAACTTTCAGAATTTTAGTTTCCACCCCTTAAGTTGCTGAAATTATTAGATTAACCTTCGAAGTTATGGATATTACTTTTTAAGCCCAAAATTGGGTAGAATGACAAATGAATCAAAATAGAATTACTATGTTATAATTTAACCCTTATGGATTCGTTTAGTATTAAACGAAAATATGCTATGGTCTATTAACCTACAATCTAGGGTACATGGAAGGGGAACGAGATGAAACGACATACTATCTAGAAGTTACTAGCATTATGATTTAATCCCAAAGCTACGATAAAATGATGAATTAGACCCAAATGTTATATTGCAGTTTAAAAACTAGAAAAGTTACAATAATAAAAGGATATATGACCTAATCATTTACCTCAAGTTCAGGGTATAACACCCTAAACTCGTGACTCGTTAAACCATAACCCAAAGTTCAAATCGAACTATCCACACATATATTTTAGATATTTCTCTACGAAAGAGAGCTTTAACATAAAGAATTTACTTTAATTCTTTAGTGGTTCGGTTAAGTCCTACAACGAGCACTTGTATCTTGTAGGAAACACGAAGGAAGAATCAAGTTAAGCTCGTATAAGGAATAAAAGCTTTACAAGCAACAATCTCGAAATGTGGGAAAAAAATTGCTATGACGGTATTTATAATTCTTTCGAAATATTTAAAATACGAAGTATTATACTGTATGAAATGAGCTATGTATACGTGTTTAAATGAATGACGTGTTATGTGCGAAGATGCTATAATATGATGAATGTTATGATATGATGGGTGGAGATAAAATGTTTTTCTGCTAATATGCTTACTCCTGATTATTTCAATTATGAAATCTTATTTTTGTATGAAATGAATAGATGTTTATTTTATACAAGACAACAGTGCGATTATTTTCGAAATGTGGACATTTTTACTATGAATGCAAAGATGAAAAATGATGTGAAGTTAATATTTGCATATGTGCAAATAAAATGTGTTTTCATGGCCGGTAAAAACCGTAATTAAGTATTTTACTAAGCTAATGTGCTTCCATGTATAAGTTTAATATATATACATGAAGTGAATATGTGTATGCAAGGCAGCTGAGAACAGCATAATGACGGTGAAAACCATATCCAGGACGGCTAAGAACCGTATAATGGCGATGAAAATCATATTTAGGACGGCTAAGAATCGTATAACGACGGTGAAAAATCGTATCCAGGACAGCTAAGAACCGTAATGAAAAGCGATATAATTGAATATCAAAGTGATATGTTTACATGTGATTGGATGATTTACTTGTAATTTTAAATGATTTAATACACGTATTTGAAGCTATCTATTTTTTCTGCTATTTTTATTCAAAGACAAACGTTTTACGAAAATCAGTTTTATGTGATTAAATTGTGGTTTGGCGAGTACATTTAAATCTTTAAAATTATGATATATTGAGGTGTTGGATGCCCTAATGAAATTCTTTATGTTAATAATGTTTTGAAATAGGGGCAAGTCTAATCCTTTTACCAAATGGTTTTATACATACGCACTTGTGCCACGTTTTATTTATTTTAAAATTATTTTATGTTATCTCGAGATTCCCCACTGAGTGTATTTCAAACACTATCTCTCTTTTTAAAATGTTTTCAGGTTATGTGAATTTAGGGTGTGGCGCGCGAGCGGTGGATGCTGGTAGCCGATGATCAAAAGTCGAAGAAGATTTTATTTCAAAATGTTGTATTTCATGAAATTCGAAAATGTATATTTTATAATGGTTTTTCTTGAATTTATTTATCTTTATTTTCTTAAAAGAGTGAATTTTATACGTAAATAACGCCTTAATCAAAATTTACATGAAAAAAAAAAAACAAACAGGGCGTTACAATATGTATCTTAAATATATACATATATATATGAAAGTATACTGTATATATATATAATACATTGTATTTTTTCAAATGATTACATATATAATACATAGCGGGGCGAGGACGGTTGTGGGATGCGGAGCGAGGGGTAGGGTATGAGGAGAACTCAGACCCGTGCACCCATCCCGCACACAGGGCGGGTCCGTTCCACCTCAAATATCTCTGGTCAGATTAGATACCCACGAATATGGTCAAAATTATCATCCCTACTCTAAACTTGATATAAAATTCCTACTTGCACCAATCACTCCTCTTATTTTATAATATTAATTGCATATTAAAATATATTTCCTACATGGATATACATGTAATTAATTCACCTCGTTATGTTTTTATAATGAAATAGATCCAATTAGTTTAATCCTTTGATTTGGTTTAATACCACGAGCCTCATATCCAATAACAAAGTCAGAAATTTTATTCAAAAAATCTACTTACAGTATATAAAAATACAAATTAATATAATCAAGTTCAAATTCAAATCATATATATTTTCTAATCTATATTATTCTCCTCCATTTCACTCCTCCAAACTCATTAAAAGAATATCCTTTGATTCGTATGGATATGTATTGGACAGTGTAAAGCTCAGTTTTTAAGGAAATTTGTTCTTTGACGAAATCTGGAACCATATCTCAATATTCCCATCCTATATAATTTTAGTGAGTAAATCGAGCGGTAGACAGATCGAGTCATGGAATATGTCATTATCCAAATTTGTTTCAAATATTATTCTAAATTTTAAAAATTATGTTTGTAAATTATAAGATTATTATTATCTAATCACATTTAAAGAAATTTTACTTAAGTTGAACATGAGTTGAACTTCAATAGTTTGGTTTGATTATTAAAACATAGAAATATATTCAACATGTTTGTTATCTTTACCAAATTCGAACTGAAATAAATTTTTCAAAACAATCTTTTGTCAAGAAATCAATTACATAATAACTAAATGAGTCGATTCTCAACTTTATTACCGATATTTACACCAATTCCCATATATATATATATATATATATATATATATATATATATATATATATATATATATACACACTACATCCATTTCATATTAAATGCAATTTTAGTTAAAAAATAATTATTTCAAAATAATTATCATTATAGTATTTCAAAATAATTATCATTATAGTATTTCAAAAAACATTTACATGTATTCTATCTAACATGTTCTTATTTAATTTTTTTTTAAACTAAATGATATAGATCAACTTTTTTTTATATAGAAAATAATAATAATAAAGCCACAAAAAAAAAACTAGAAAATTGGATTTTTCCACCCAAATTTCCAAATTTAGAATTTGGATTTTTTTAAGTGAAACTACTTTTGGCAAGCTACCAAAAGGCATGGGTTATCGGGGGACTATGGATGGTGAACAAGATCTTTTATTTTGATTTGGTATTTTATTGATATTTTAAATTAATTATTATATTATTAATTAAAATGTGAAGTGTAATAAAGATAATGAAATATAGAAAGGAAAAATCAAAATGAAATAGAAAAGAAAATGATAAGACCAAAAAGTTGCTTTTGGCAAGTTGATGGGTGTTGGCAAGTTGATGCCTTCACTTGTTTGCAAATCCAAAATTATTTTGGCAGCAGCCAAAATGGATAGACACATCCAATTAAAAATAAAAAACTCAGTGCCGTATTTACCTTTCTTGCCATTTTAATTAAGCATTAGTTGGCCTTAGACAGGTTAGACGGAACTATATCGGTTCTAGATATTAAATATCTTTTTGGGAAATTTGGTAAAAATGATTCGTATGTTTGTCCTTATTAGGAAAATGATCTTTAAATATCGACATTTTTAAAATTAATCCGTAACTTACAAAATGTTGGTAAAAACATCATTTGACCGGCTCCAACGGGTAACCGTTTCGGTTACCAGCTTACGTGTCAGCTTATGTATGTGACACATAAGCAGGTTACCGGAAGGATTACCTGCTTCAACCGGTCATTGGTCATTTTTACCAATTTTTTTAAAGTTACAGGTTAGTTTCAAAAATATCAATATTTACAGGTCATTTTCCTAATAAGGGCAAATTTAGAGATTATTTTTACCAATTTTTCCTATCTTTTTTGTTAAAATAGTGGTATTCTTAATATATTATAAGTTTTTATCAAATTACTATATTTTAATTAGATGTAGATATAAAATTAATGAAATGAAATGCACAAATAAATATAATTCAAATGAGATATTGTGTTTTTACTTATCCTCCAATATATATTTAAAAATAATATAATATAAAATTTTCAAAAATATTTTTTAAAGATAAAAAAATTAAGATAAATAGTAAAATAACAAAAAATAATATTAATTTAGATTCAACACCTAGTCTCTGACTACACATCCTAGACACCAATCAATCAGTACCCGACTAGAGCCTAGTGAGTTTTAGAATATTGATCAAAGACATTAATTATATAATGACTTGGATTGATTTTCAGATAGGATTTATGTCAATTCTCGTGTATTTATATAATATAGATAACCACGACAAAAAAATTGAAATTTTGATTTCCCCACTCAAATAATGCTGTTTTCAAAATTTTAAAAGAAAAAAGAAAAAGAAAAAGAAAGTGAAACACTTCACAATTAAGTGAAAAAGCTTTTGGCAAGTTGCCGGAAAAGTGGGGTGGGGGGAGAGAAGGAAATCAACAATTTGATCCGGATCTATCTAAAATATCGATATTTTGTAAATATCGTAGCTTTAATTTTGTGATACTTTATTAAGTTTTTGGAATCTTTGATTAGAGGTACTGAACTGGTTCGAAAAATCGGAATCGAACTGAAACCATCAATTTACAAATTGGAATGAAACTCTAAATCTCTATAGTTTAAACCGTTTGAACACCTCTACTTTTGATATATGTTGGTATTCAATATTTAGAATTGTATAAAGTTTGAGACCTCCCATAATTTTTTTCATCCAATTTTAATGGAAATGTATGATATTCGATAGATACGGATGAAATTGACTATATGTACCTAACATTTGAGTTTGTACTCAAACGAAATATGGTATTTATTTGGAGTATTGAAATTGAGAGCAACATAAATTTTTTATCATGAAATTGTTTCATATTTTATAATTCCCTACTACTACTACTACTACTACTAATAATAATAATGATAATAATAATAATAATAATAATAATAATAAGTGAAGCAACTTAGATTAGGTATGTTCATTCATCAAATTATTAATTAAACTCTGTATTCAAGAGTATTTATAAGTGATATTTTTTCTCATCTTTTTGATTAGGAAGGGATTAAAAACTTTCCCACGTGAGTTGTAGATGTATGTGAGAAGATGTCAGCATGGTATAAAAGTGCATTACCAAAAAATTACAAATTTTACCAACTCCTCAAATTCTATCTTCTCATTCTTAACTATTTATCTTTGTCCAACTCATGAGTAAATTATCTAGAGAACTTATATATCTATGATAATACATATCTTTTTTTTTTAATTGTTGTAATAGTGTTTCTCTCAAGTTTTGTTATTTATCTGATCCATGATTAAAATCATTTTTCAAATGAAACTTTTCATTTTTTTCATAAATAGTCCCATAATTATCAGTTTTTAAATTTAACTCAAAATTACTCAAATCTTGTCTAATTTTAGCCAGAAATTGCAAAGATATAAAAAAGACATTAATACGGATAAATGAAAATCTTATTGGGAAATCTCCAAATCAAAATCAGACTCCGTAGCAATGTTTACCCCAACCCTAATTCTGAGAATTTCTATTTTTCCATCTTTTTTATAAATCTTTTTACCAATATCGATATTAAGAATTAACTAGCAATACAAAAATTAAAATGAATCCCCTTTTTTTTCTCCCAATATTCTAATTATAAATACCACTGGTAGTTGCATAACAAATTAATCAGAAGTACTGAAATTTGCAAGGAAAAGAAAAATGGCAAATTCATATTCACTCACTTCCCTTTCATTTTTTCTTGCAATAACTTTCTCCATTGTTACCTCCAAATATTGCTCAGCCTCATCATCATCATCCATTGCTTCAAACCAACTTAAATTCTGGTCTGAAAATGTGCAAAACAAAATGCCAAACGGCATCCTCAAAAAACTGTCCCCTTTGAGCAGAATTGACTCTGATTATTACAGCAACATACTCTCTACAAATGGTGAATTCTCAGTCGATGCCCATTTCTGCTCACTTGCTAACCTTGCCTGCTCTTCTGTTTTTGACAATACCACGTTGAAAACTAAAAAATCATATGCAGTTGAGAACACATATGGTATTGCTGCTGCTTCTCAAAAGGCCATAAAAAACGAAGATCCATTCTCGTTTTTCAGACAATCAATCCTCAAAAAGGAGAGCCTTGTTCATCTCCCAAACTTGCAAGAATCCCTCCCAAATCGAGCTTTTCTTCCAAATCAAATCGCCTCCAAGATCTCTCTAACCTATGAATCCATAACTAAATTATTCCCAGAAATGGCGAAAGAGACAATTCAAACCACTCTTTCTTACTGCAGCGCTGCAGCCATAGCCGGGGAGACGAAGAACTGCCCTAAAACACTAGAAGAAATTGTGGGGTTCGCCAAATCTGCGTTGGGGTCGAAAAAGGTGGTATCCCTGAGCTCCAAATTCACCAAGGCCGGGTTGATCAACTCGAAGAATGAGTTGTTGATCAAGAATATGAAGAAATATGATGCAGAGAAGATAGTGGCTTGTCACGAAGCTTTTCTTCCCTTTGCAGCTTATTTCTGCCACTCACTTCCGTCTACTCGTTTGTACGAGGTGGAATTTGTGGATCCTAAGACGGGAGTGAGTGTTGATACGCTGTTGGGTATATGTCACATGGATACATCTGCATGGCCAAAGAATCATGTGGCTTTTCAGTTACTGAAATTTGGGCCAGGAGAAGGGGAGGCATGCCACTGGTTCTCCCAACTTGATCTTGCTTGGATTGCCATATAGTAACTTTTCTTCTTGCATCATCACCACCATGAGATGATGGAGAATGGAAATTAAAACTAACTATTCCGACATGGGTCCTCCTTTTCTTCTTGTATATTGTTGTCTTTAATGTATGCATGTCATGTGAATTAAGAATGTTGTTTATATGAGTTGCATATTTAAGATACTAAAATAGATGATCTAGATTAAGTTACCTTAGTGTGGTTTTGGTGCTGTCGCCTACACTTGATGTAGGATATATGCATGTGTATTATTGGGGCTATGTATGTATGGAAGACATCTTTGGCCCTTTGCTACCAGAATCAAGAATTGAAATTCTCGATTTTGGCCTAATTATCTTGAAGCCTGATATTTTTCTTTGAAGACAAGGGTGGGTATACCCTACCTGTCCCAATTCAAACCCTAATACATTTAATTAATATGATTAATATTTTTATATATAATACTTAATATCTTAAATAATATATTTCAATAAAAATATATTTTTTAATTATATAATTAAATATTTAATAAATAAAGAACTAATACATTATGAATATACAACTAATATCTAATAGGTAAAGAACTAAAACATATATTTCAGTTTTATACAAATAATATTTTAAAAATATGCAACTAATACCTTATGAGTGTAGAATTAATTAATATACACTACTAATATCATAAATATATAGCTAATATCAAACTAATAATATTTTTAAGGATTGGAGGTATATAAGTTTTTGACTTGTTCCAAATTTATCTGATCATAATTTGAGAAAATAGCTGGAACTTGTCACGTGACGGAGATGTGACCATCAGATTTGAAGGGTTTTTTTTTTTTTTAATATGTTTTGAGATAAGATTTGAAGATTTTCTAGTGCAGCATATTTCTAAAGCATTTGTGTAAAAATAGAGTTATTTTTTTTATAAGTTGAAGTTAACTTTTATGAGAAATTTTTATAATGTTTTATTAAGAAAAATTATAATGTTTTAAAGTTACTGGAAAGAAAGTGTGTGATTGAATAAATTAAATCAATAAATAAATGGAGAAACATATGTAAAATTAAAATCACTTTTATAAATGGTTATTTAGTTAAAAAAACAACTTGTACTTAGAAATATACAATTCCTTTTTTAGGGATGTACATACAAATTAAAATAAAATAAAAAACTCCATGAATCGTTGGGCCTCGACTTCTTTCCAGGGGCGTGAACCGTGGGCCTAAGTCTTCAATCTTAAAGAGTTTGATAATTGGATTTTGAACTAGAATTTGGTGGCCTTTATGGATCTACGCCTTGGGCTAGGATCAGGAATTATGTTGGTGGTCCATTGTCTTGGCATGGCCCATTTCGTGTGGTGGAAGCCCAATGCTCCCAGCCCACCTAAATGCCCAATTTTCGAAACACATGTGGTTGTTAACCTTGTAGCTCCCATAATTGTATAATGGGCTTGAATGTCCTTAATGTTTCAAAACCTTTGCTCTCACATAACTGAGTTGTACCTATAAATAGAGCACGTTTTAGAAAACATTTGCACCAAAATTTGTATAGTAAAATCGATTTTTCCATAGCATTTCTCTGCATATCAACAGTCCATTTTCTGCATATATATATATATATATAGTATATACATAGAAACGCAGTCTAATTCTTCCATCATTCTTGTTTGTTGGAACGTTTAGTTTTTTAATGTTAATAAATAGAAGACGTAAGTGGTTTTACCTTTGAAAACATCATATTGTTTTGTAAGTATTGACCGGAACTTGTGGTTTTTGAGGGAAAATGTCTCATTCACTTGACTTTTCGATATTGTTCATTTGTTGTTGTTACATTTAAGGTTCTTACTCGTAGCCAAAACTCAAAAATTCTAATGAAATTTGAAGTTCGAAAACAATTCTGATTCAACAAGAAATTACTGTTTTTTTTCCCCAATATTTTCAGCAAATTTATATTAATCTATAATCATTTATATTCTGCATTTTCTTGTAATCAGACATTATTTAATATATTATAGATCCCCCACTCACATATATTCAATTCACCTCTTTAAGTTTATATAATGAAATAGATCTTAATCAATTTAGTTTAATCCCACTGTCTTTATAAATTACATCGGTTTGTGTGTATATATATATATATACACATGTATTGGACTGTTTAAAACTCAGTTTTCAAGGCAATTTGTTCTTAGTGAAATCTGGACACCATATCATAATATGCCCATAAAAATTTAATGAGTAGATCGACCACTGGATAGATCGAGTTATATAATATGTCATAATCCAAATTTGTTTAAAATATTATTCAACTTTAAAAGTTGAGTTTGTAATTTTTTTTGAAGGACCAAACAAAAATCTATTGCAAAATGTAAAGTATAAGCGGCATTCACACTGCTTTTGAATGTAGAATAAGTTCACACCTTCAAACTTTGGAGCTAACAAAACAAGAACTTGACATTTTCTATACTATCCAACAAACAGAAATGAAAAACACCTTTATCTAGCATTGTGTCTTCCTCATCAGACTACTTCTAATTTAAAAATTGTGTTTGTACTGATTATAAGGTTTTTATCGAATCAAGTTTGAACAAACTAGTCAAAAATGAGTTGAGTTTCAATAATTTGATTTTTTACATTTATTTTATAATTTTTTACTTATTAACATCAAGTTTTAATAAAAAAAAAAATTAAAAGCATATTCAACATAAATGTTTGTTATATGTATCTAATTTATTTACTCAATTGATCTTATTTTTCTTTTTTCTTATTTCTTTCTTTTATATTTCATCCCAATAAAATATACAAGAAAGAGGATAATGAAGAATCATGTTCATTTAGTAATGAGTTAAAGATATTGACACTGTTTAAAGATAATTTGTTTAATTTTTTATATTTCTTTATTTTTGATATAATTTGCAGAACAACACTTATTTTAATTGGAAAGCAATAATAAATAAGTAATGTTTTGAAGTGTATTTAAGCTCCCAAGGTAGTATTTACTAAGACAAAGATAAATAGTGTTAAGAATAACAAAAAAAGATTAATAACTCATAAACACTCGGGAATCCATAGTTTAATAATCTGATGAATATTTAACATAACTAATCTAAGTTGCTTTAGTTTTTATTTTTTTATATAAATCAAATACTAAGAATGATAAATGTTGGAAATTGATTGTGAAAAGTTGGTGTTCACAAATATTTGATCAATTTTTTTATGGTCTTTCGTTTCTTAAAACAAAAATAAGTAGTAAATTTAAAATCTATGTTTTGAGAAGATAAATTTAGAATATTTATTTTCTCAATTTCAATTTTAGATGTATGAGAAATTAAAGTTTGAAGTTGACAACTTAATTTAAAAATGTGCGAAAATTTGAAAATATGTGAAGAAGTGTAAGTTTGAATTGGATTAATGCAACTCATATTAAAGGGATGCAACCAATTCAAACCATTGTCAAACACACTATTTTATACCAAAAGATTTTGGTGTCTAATTATGAAAAAATAGCACTACAAACCAAAAGATGTCTATTGTAGAAAGACACCGTACATTTTCAACTTTTATAAATACATCTCATATTCAACCATTTCATTTATTTCACAACGATTTGCATTCTTAGCATTCTAGAAATTGTAGTATTCTCTTCTTCTTGTCATATAAAGTTCCAAATATCATTGTTCGTTTGCAGGAAAATATTTGATTCGTTGTGTTGCGATTCTTAAGATAGTAAGTTGTATTTTGGGATGTTTGTGATGAACCATAAAATACTGAATATAGAACAATAGCGTCTTACGGAGAAAGAGTCTTACTCTTGCCTCAACTATTTTCTTCATTTATTATTTTAAATATTTTTAGATACACCACACACCTTTCAATAGATAATATATATGATATAAATATCGATGATGATTTTATGCTGCTCCCGATGAATAAATAGTGAAATTTTTAATTTCATTTTTCTAGTAAATTCTCATTTCAATTATGATATCACTCATTTTATGATTTCAGTATTTTGGTATCCACTATTTAATATTGTATAACTTTTGATACTTACCGTCAACTTCCATCCAAATTTGAATGAAAATTATATTCAATATTAATTAAACAGGATTCCTTATTCCCGTCAACTTCCATCCAAATTTAAATGAAAATTATATTCAATATTAATTAAACAGGATTCTCTATTCCATATTTATGTTTCATGCTATGTTTCAATTTTAATGTGGAACGACCAATTTACTAATAGACTTCATTTTTATAAATATTTTGGGATTACTCAAATTTGGTACATTCCCATTAGATTGAAGAGAGGGAGAGAAAAAAAAAAAAAAAAAGACTGGAGATGACAAACTTAATTGATACAATTTTAGATGGTGGATACCATTATTGAAAACCACGTAACTTAGGTGTGTCACATGCAATTTCAAATATGAAATTACTTGAGATCCCAAAAAAAAAAAAAAAAAAAAAGAGCACGAATTCTTATTTCCCATTTGCATACTTCCAATTATAAATACACCTCGTAGCTGCATATAACAAATTAATCAGAAGTACTTAAATTTGCAAGGAACAGAAAATCTCCCTCCACAGAATTAATGGCAAATTCATGTTCACCCACTTCCCTTTCATTTCTTCTTATCATAATTTTCTCCATTGTTACCTCCCAATATTGCTCAGCCTCGTCACCATCATCATCATCATCAATTGCATCAAACCAACTTAAATTCTGGTCTGAAAATGTGCAAAACAAAATGCCAAATAGCATCCTCAAAAAGCTGTCCCCTTTGAGCACAAACGACTGTGATTATTACAGCAAAAAGCTCTCCAGAAATGGTGATCATGAATTCTCAGCCGATGCCCATTTCTGCTCACTTGCTAACCTGGCTTGCACATCTGTTATTGGTAATGTCAAAACAGTGAAACAAACATACACTACAGTGAAATCATATGGCTTAGCTCCTGCTTCTCTAAAGGCCAAGGAAAACGCAGATCCATTCTCGTTTTTCAGACAATCAATCCTCAAGAAAGGGAACCTTGTTCATCTCCCAAATCTGCAAGAATCCCTCCCAAGTCGAGCTTTTCTTCCTACTCAAATCGCATCCAAGATCTCTCTCACCTACGAATCCATAGCTAGATTATTCCCAGAAACGGCGAAAGACACGATTCAAACCAGTCTTTCTTACTGCAACGCTGCAGCCATAGACGGGGAGACGAAGAGCTGCCCGAAAACCCTAGAAGAAATTGTGGGGTTCGCCAAATCTGCTATGGGATCGAAAAGGATGGTAGCCCTGAGTTCGAAGATCAGCAAGGCCAGGTTGATCAACTCGGACAGTGAGTTGTTGATCAAGAATCTGAAGAAATATGATGCAGAGAAGATAGTGGCTTGTCACGAAGCTTTTCTTCCCTTTGCAGCTTACTTCTGCCACACACTCCCGTCTACTCATTTGTACGAGGTGGAATTTGTGGATCCTAAGACGGGAGTGAGTGTTGATACGATGTTGGGTATATGTCATATGGATACATCTGCATGGCCAAAGAATCATGTGGCTTTTCAGTTGCTGAAATTTGGGCCAGGAGAAGGGGAGGCATGCCACTGGTTCTCCCAGCTTGATCTTGCTTGGATTGCTATTTAACCACTTTGTAGCTTCATGCATCATCACCACCATGATGATGATGGAAGAAATGGAAATTAAAAGTGTGTGCATGCAATATCAGTCTATTCTGATTTGGATCCTCGGTTGCATTCTTTGTATTTCATATTTTGTTTCTCATTATCTTTAATATACGTCAAGTGTTAATTAGTAATGTTATTTATATATACAAGTGATATATGAAGATTTGAAATATTAAATGAAACACATTAAAATAAAAGATTTAATTTACGTTACTCTAAAGTGGTTTTGGTGTTGTCTCCTACACGATGTACGATATATATATGCATGTGTATCTTCTAATGGTAAGTAGAAGATTTCGGAAAACTTATGCACCAAAATTTGCATAGTAAAATTGATTTTTGCCATAACATTTCTCTGCAAACCAACACTGCATTTTTTAGCATATTTATAAAATTGAAGTCTAGCTAGTAAATTGATCGTTCCAGTTTGCTGGAGTTTCTAATTTTAAGGTGTTACTAATTAAAAAACGTATGTTGTGTTATCAATAGAAACGTCATGTCATTTTCTGAGCAATAGCGGAGACATGTTGGTTTTTTTAGGGAAAAGATCTCATCAATTCAAATTTTTTTATTCATTTTTTGTTGTTGGTTTTAAAGTTCTTACTCGTAGTTAAAGCTCAAAGATCTGAGTAGTTCAAAGATGGTACTGATTCTAACAAAAAATTATTGTTTGCTTTGTATCATCGTTTTCGCCAACATTTATAATTGTAATTATTTATAATTTATCTTTTTGTATAATCTGACATTGTTTCATGCACTGTAAACCATCGGATAGTTAATTCACCTAGCCTCTTTATGTTTTTATAATGAAATGAACAGTAATCAATTTAGTTTAATCCCACTATCTCTTTATAAATTGCATACGGTTTGTATGTGTGTATATTATATATATATATATATATATATTTGACGAAATATGGAACCATTTCTCAATTAATATTCCCATATAATTAGTGGATCGAGCACTGGATAGATATGGAATATATCATAATTGTAAGAAAAAATTGTAAATTTCGAACAATATTTTTTAGTCCATTTATCGTATAGGTGATTTTAGGATAATTAATCCGAAATTCAAAAAAATTGGGTTTAAATTGCATGTGTAGTGCATGTACCTTTAAAAATCAAATTGAAGTCTCTAAATTGATTTAGGGCTTCATAATGACTTGAGGAGATAAATGTTTTGGCATGTAAAATATATATTTTTGTTTAATTTCAAGAGATATTAAAATTTGGGTGAACTTGAGGGTGGTTATAACGGATTCCATGTTGAGGTGGCAGTTCTGACAGAGCTTTTTTCAAAACTTAACCCAAATATATGTTTTCTACACCAAAAACACTTATTTCTTCAAGTTATAGTCAAGCCCAAATCAATTTATCAACTTAACCCAAATATATGTCTTCTACACCAAAACACTTATTTCTTCAAGTTATAGTCAAAGCCCAAATCAATTTATCAAAATCAATTCGATTCAAACTTAATTGAACAATAATTTATTCAAATTTTCAAAGAATCCCGATTTGGAGAAGCATGGTGTGCACACGAGATTTAGACCCAACATTTTGGAATTTAAGGTAAATTGTCCTAAAATTGTCCAAATTAAAAAGATATCGTCCCAATATCAAAAAACCCAAAAAAATAATATCCTTATTTAGTGAATGACAAAAAAATAATGTTTTAAATTTACATTTTACCCTAATCAAAAAATTGTATTGAATATTATTCAACTTTGAAAGGTGGTAATGCCAAGGTAAATTGATAGACTCGTAAATGGACGGATGCTGGAGACAGTGCTGACAACACACAATTTAAAACAAAGTAAAAATAAATACGCATCGGAAATTAAAAACACAAATGATGTAAAACTTTTATAAGTTTAAAAATAACTTTTAATTGCCTTTAGGTAAAATATTCACTATGATAAAGTGAAAAAAAAATCCGTAATCAACAAACTAGAAAAAATGATCAATTTTAGGAATTCTAACACCTCATCACGATTAAACAAATGTTGCTAAGCTAAACTAAGATTGAACACAACACTTTACAAACTGTTTTAAAGACAAAAACAATTAGTTTGAAGAAGAAACTGGTTTACAAAAGGAAAACAAAAATGTTATTTAAAGTGTGGTCGACACGCTCAGCAACACACGAAAATTGTTTGAGAGATTATGAGGTGTGCAACCTTGATGCTCAAGTCTTTTTCTTGGTTAACAAGTTTAACCTTCAACCAACTTTCCACAATTTAAACTTGCACTTTCTCTTTCAATTTCCTGCACTTTTTTAACACTCACATCCATCCAAAAATACTAGTAAAATTATTAGGGAGAAATTCAAAATAAAATAAATATGAGTTTAAAAATAACTCTTAAAAAAATTTAAACATTATGTTTATATTTGTATGGTTATTGATTGCATCAAATTTAAACAAACTTTAACTCAGTCGAACATGAGTGAGCTTCAATAGTTTGATTTCTAACACTTTTTTTAATCATTTTTTTACTTGTTAACATCAAGATTTGATAAATAATATATATATATATATATATATATGTATATATATATTCAACATGTTTGTTATCTTTATCCAATTTGAGCTGAAACAAGCTTTTTTAAAAACAATCTTTGATCATGACATCAATTATGCAATAACAAAAAAACATTGTTACCAAAATAAATTTTATTATTCAATTTCAATCTCTTTTGTCCATATTCTATTAAATTGTCCTTATTCACTTCTCTTAATTAAATGATCTATGGTGGTTATTGAGAACTTATCTATAATTATTGTATTTAACTAAGGGTAGATTAGGTTTTTTTTACTTGCTTTCTTAATTTATGTGCAAAGTTCTCAATGTTTTTTTTTTTTTGGTTTTGGAATAAGAAGTAATAATAAAACCAAAACCAAAAAAAAAAAAGGATTTTCCATTGAGATACCATTCCGAAATTAGGAAATCCGGTGGAAAATGATCCATATTGGTTATCGAAGTTAATAAGACAGAGATTACTCAATCGAATCAGGGGATGGATACATTGATTTACCCATTTAAAAATTATGGGATGGTATGGGAATAATATTTATATTCCCATAATCTCTGGACCCAAAACCACCCACCTTTAACATAAAACGGGGATTCTCCGTTTCATTTTCTTTAACTATATATATAATATTAAAATTAATAAATTTATCCCAAATGAGTAATTGTACGAAGTTGGTGATATATTCACGAGAATTTTATAAGTTATTTTCTTGAAAAATATTTAAAAAATTATAGATTTTAATTTGTAAAAAAATATATTTAGAGAACCCGAATCTTCTGTAGGGAATCCTCGTCCCCATACAAATTTTCAAAATGAAAATAATAACAATAATAGTATTTGACATAACATTTTGGTATGAAAATGATAAATTCTGTTCATCTACCCACCATGGCCACATTAATATGTGCCCATGATTGATGTGTCAAAAATACAGAATATCTATTAATTTTACTTTTCATATAACGAGAAAATGAAATGATTATACATCATCGATGGGTATTTTAAGAGTTGCTCATGATAGACAGTTATGAATACTAACTCCCAAACTAGCAATTGTCATCCCTATCCCCAATTTAGGAATTTAAAAACAAATTAATTGAGACAATATTGTCAAGCTGCCAAAATGGGGGTGGGGGTGTTCTATTGAGTATGGGCGAAAAAGAAAATTTAAGTCAAACAACTTGGGGAATCTGGAGATGGGATAGGATATGGGCAGGACTTTTGAAGGTGGGGATTGATAATTGATATTTTATGTTAATATTTTAAATTATAATAATTATTTTATTTTAAATTCATTTTTAATTTACAATACCCGAGTTAATTATCTTTTAATAATTTTAAGTTTGATATTCATATTGCATGTATAAAGAAATCGAAATGTACTATGGAATTAAGTTATGAGACTAAATTTAATAAATAGATAATTATGAAACTATTTAAGGAAAGTGAAATGTCGTGAGATTGAAAAATGATTTTAGTCATGCATTAGATTATTATCAAAATTAGAAATAAAACAGTATTATAATAATTATAAACACATGATATATTGTACTACCTTCGATTCAATATAATTGTCGTTCTGGACATCAAATTTTATTTTAAATTAAATATTATTTTAATTATTTCTGTCAAATTTATTTTTTAATTTTGAATTTATCTATTTAATCTCTTTAAAAAGTTTATTTGCACAATTTCTCTTATTGCTTCTGTTTTACAATCTCATATCAATGAAATACATAAAAAAAGAGAGAAATAAAGAATCGTGTTAGTTTAGAAATGATTGAAGAGTGTTTAAAAGCATAATTGTTCAATTTTTATGTTCTTCATTTATAACAAAAACTTTAATATAACATCATTTTTTTAATCGAAAGCTAAGTAATTTTTTGAACTGTATTACTCAAGATAGTATTTACTGATTGAGTAAGACAAAGATAAATACTCTTAAGAATGAGAAAGAAAGATTAAACTCATAAACAACAATATGGAATCCAGAGTTTAATAATCTGATGAATGAAAATAACTTTCCAAGTTGCTTTGGTTTTTGTCTTTTCATATAAATCAAAAACTGAGGATGATAAAATATGAAACACTATCACGATGAAGATTTTATGCTGCTCCCAAATCCCAATGAATATTTAGTAAATTTTCGATTTTTATATTTCAAGAAAACCCTTATTTCGATTGTAATATCACACATTTTATGAATTTCAGCATTGATATTCAATGTTTAAAATTATATCAATTTTGATACCTACCATTAATGATGGAACCAGGATTATAAATTTAGGGGATCAATAGTAATAAAAAAAATCACTCTAAACAAATTAATATACACATATTATTTATCATTAAGTGCTCAAAATATAAGGGTAAAAAAGAATTAATTCTAAAGTTGGGGGCAGTTCCGCTTCTGCCTATCATCAACTTTCCGTCCAAAGCTAGCGAATATATATTGTAGTCAATATTGGTATTCAAAGTTTTAAATTGTACTCAAATTTGTCACATTTTATTTTGATTTGGATGTAAAATTGACTGGGAGATATCAAACTTGATACAATTTAAATATTGGATATCTTTACAAGAGGTATCACAACTGAAAAATGAGTTTACTTGAGATACCAAAGTAGTAAATTACACGAATTTTTATTTTCCGAACTTCTAATTATAAATACCCCTCTTAGTTGCACAGAAAATCAATCAGAAGTACTGAAATTTGCAAGGAAAAGAAAATGGCAAATTCATATTCACTCACTTCCCTTTCATTTCTTCTTGCAATAACTTTCTCCATAGTTGCCTCCAAATATTGCTCAGCCTCATCATCATCATCCATTGCTTCAAACCAACTTAAATTCTGGTCTGAAAATGTGCAAAACAAAATGCCAATCAGCATCCTCAAAAAAGTGTCCCCTTTGAGCAGAACTGACTCTGATTATTACAGCAACAAACTCTCCAAAAATGCTGAATTCTCAGCCGATGCCCATTTCTGCTCACTTGCCAACCTGGCTTGCTCTTCTGTTTTTGAAAATGTCAAATCATCAAAATCGTACCCTACAGAGAAATCCTATAATGTGAATGCTGCTTCTCAAAAAGCCAAGAAAAACGAAGATCCATTCTCCTTTTTCAGACAATCAATCCTCAAAAAAGGGAACCTTGTTCATCTCCCAAACCTGGAAGAATCCCTCCCAAGTCGAGCTTTTCTTCCTACTCAAATCGCCTCCAAGATTTCTCTAACCTATGAATCCATAGCTAAAATATTCCCAGAAACGGCAAAAGCTACGATTCAAACCAGTCTTTCTTACTGCAATGCTGCAGCCATAGACGGGGAGACGAAGAGCTGCCCGAAAACCCTAGAAGAAATTGTGGGGTTCGCCAAATCTGCGTTGGAGTCGAAAAATGTGGTATCCCTGAGCTCCAAATTCACCAAGGCCGGGTTGATCAACTCGAAGAGTGAGTTGTTGATCAAGAATATGAAGGAATATGATGCAGAGAAGATAGTGGCTTGTCACGAGGCTTTTCTTCCCTTTGCAGCTTATTTCTGCCACTCACTCCCTTCTACTCGTCTGTACGAGGTGGAATTTGTGGATCCTAAGACGGGTGTGAGTGTGGATACGCTGTTGGGTATATGCCACATGGATACATCTGCATGGCCAAAGAATCATGTGGCTTTTCAGATACTGAAATTTGGGCCAGGAGAAGGGGAGGCGTGCCACTGGTTCTCCCAGCTTGATCTTGCTTGGATTGCCATATAATCACTTTTCTTCTTGCATCCTAACCACCATGATGATGATGATGGAGAATGCAAATTAAAAGTTAAAAGTGTATGCATGCACGTATGTTTATTTTGATTGTTATCTTTAATAAATGTTGCGTGTTAATTAAAAATGCTGTGTTTATTTTGATTATTATCTTTAATAAATGTTGCGTGTTAATTAAAAATACTGTATGTATAAGTGGCATAGGTGAGACACTGAAATGGAGGTAGCTAGTTTAAGTTACTCTAGTGTGGTTTTGGTGTTGTCTCCTACACTTGATGTAGGATATATGCATGTGTATTATTGGGGATATTTAGATATGGAAGACATCTTTGGCCCTTTACTACCATTGTTAAAAATTGAAATTCTCAATTTTTGTGACACCCGTAAAATAATAATAGAAGTAATAATAAATTAATAATTTAAAGGTTGTTAGATTTATGAAAGAAATTATATCAATCCTATATAATGTAGGATTTTAGTTAAATGATGAGTCTAATTGGAATTATAAGTTAAGTCTTACTAGACTTCTTTTAGTATGAGCCCAAGAAATTAGGAGGCCCATTACCTTATTATTAGGTTTAGAACCCATAAACCTAATCATATAAATAAGAGAAAACTTAGTACGCTAGGGTTAGGATTCTCAACTCTCTTAGGAAAGGTACGTGTTTTTCCTTTTCTCATAATTTTCTTTCCAAATTAAATCTAGAGTTATTAGTTTTATTCCTATGATAAATCTAAGTGATATCTTGAGTTAGAATACAACTAGGTTAAGGAAACACATCTTGTTCTTTAATTTCAAATTCTAGAACGGTTAGTCAATTATTTGAATTCGTAGTTAGACACCTCCGAATTTCATGAATTTTGGATATGTTGATCTTTGATATATATTGAATACTCAGTAAAAATTTCAGATCAATCGGAGTTGAAACCGATTTAAAATAAATTTTATATTCCTTCAGTCCAAAAATCGGTATGTTCACGTTTCTGATTTAGACGTTTTAAAATAAATACTTACAGACCTTATAATTTTATGAAATTTTAATATGTTATAGTATACTGTAACGTTGGTCTTCTGTAAAAATTTCATGTCAATCGGAGTTATATTTTATTTTATATAAAGTTTATATTATTGACTTTCGAAATTCAACAGCTTTAGTATCGCAGTTTTAAAAATTTAAAACTATTATTTATATACTTCCAAACTTTATAATATTTTACCAGGTTATATATTATCAGGATTTTGATCTACAGTAAAAATTTCAAATTAATCCGATAGCTATTTCATTCAAAAATTAATTTTCTTTTTCTGTCTTGGAAGGATTCACGATGTACACTTTCTAATTTACGAGATTAATACTCATAGTTAAACATCTTCAAATGCTTTGAATTTTGGATATGTTACAGATTCATATGTCTTTTATCTTCTGGAAAATTTTCAAAATAAAAGAGTTTATATTTCTTCGTATACTAATTTTCTTTTACAGCTCTGCAGAATTTTCTGTTTCTGGAAATTAAGTTTCAAAAATTATAAATCTGTGGTTATACTATTTGAATCTTTGTGAAATTTATAAATTTTATTTATTTAATAACCTGGATTCCATGTTTAAAATTTAGGATCATTTTATCTTATACTTTTTAAGAAATAAATCTTGCAATGCTTAACTAGAGTTTTCCTAAAATCTTCCAACTTAGGATTCATGTCTTAATTCTTCAAAAATTTTAAGAAGTTCTTATTTACCCTCCAAGGTGTCCTAAGACTACTTTAGAGATTTAATTTAATTAAAATAGTTATTGAGGTTTTCTTTAGACCTTTAGGTATTAAGTTAGTGTATGTTTTCGTTATGGATGAATAGGTGTCGAAGAAGGTGTAGCTCGCGAGGAATAGGATTGCATTCACTTTCATTCCGCTCAAGGTTTTTAACTTTTAAGGTGGGGATTCTTTGCATATATGTTTGTCTTTATTAAATGTGTTATGTGGAAGTGATTGATGAATTGATGCAATGTGTCATGAGAAAATTTTTATGAAAATGCTTGCTATGATCTATTGATCTGTGCATGAGACTTGCTGTGATCTATGATCTATGCATGAGAATTAGCCAGGGACGTAAGAGGTCCAAGGATCAAAAGTAGATCCTCGGGTATACCCGCCGTGCTCAGAATTGATTGGCCAATCCCAAGATGAGAAAATGTTTATTTGCTTGGCTGTTGTGTTATTTGTCTTGCTTTTGCGTGATGCCTTTAATCTTGACAAGCATGTCCCCACTGAGCTAGTGTTTGCTCACCCCTTTATGAAAAATCTAAAATTTCAGAGTAATGACATGGACGTGGAATGGAGTGGATGAGCGGTGGCTAGAGTTACTTTACCTGTTTTATTTTAAGCTAATTACTTCAAGAAAGATTAAATGTTTCCATCTTCAATCTGCTTTAGCATGACTCATTTCGTTTTGTTGAGATCTTCTGATGAAACCGTTGTAGGATTTGGATTAATTTTAAATACTCTTACGGTCTTTATTTTATTACTCAAACTTCTATTTTTAAAATATTTGTAAATTTAATTTTCCGCTGCAAGAATATTAATTTTTATAAACATTTTAAAAAAAAAGTTAAGAAAAATTGGGATGTTACAATTTTGACCTATAATTATCTTAAAAGGCTGATATTTTGTAAGAAATTTCTCTTGTCAGAATTTAAAAAATTAGCTGGATTTGTTACATGACGGATGTGACCATCAGATTTGAAGATTTTCCGATGTGGCATATTTCTAAAACTTTTTTGTGAAAAATAGAGTTTTCTTTTGTTATGATACTACTACTTTGCCTAGTCAGCAATGCAGCCTAGTCACAGCTTAGTCATCAATACACTTAACATACATGCACATGCATAGTAGTTAGTTAGGCTGTTAGGCTGTTAGCTCAAAGATCTTCCACACTCTTCCATTTGATTAGCTATATATATATATATATATATATATGTAATCTATAACAAAGGAGTTTCAGTAATCAATATAATGAAAGCGCTTCTTATGAATTCTCTCTTCTCTCTATACAGTTCTTAACATGGTATCAAGAGCCTTGATTTTTTTCTCCGACGAATCATTCTCCGGCGACGGTTCTATTCCGGTCCGGATCTATTAGTTAACTCCGGCGACGGTTGCATTCCGGTCCGGTGTAGCTCAGTTAATTTCGATGACGGTTACATTCCGGTCCGGTACAGCTCAGTTTCTTTTCATCTCTGTTTCTCACTTGATCGAAAGTACCTCTCCAGCAACGGTTATTCTCCGGTCTGGTGATGGCTACATCTTCCACTTCTAGCTCGTTAGCTAATTCCTCTAGCTCAAGTTCTTTTGTGATTCCACATTTCACCACGCTCTCTATTCTGCTAGATCGATCGAATTATGTGTACTGGAAAACACAAGTTTTATCCACAGCAAAAGCTTTTGGTTATGCAGATATACTACTTGGCATGTCTTCTTCCTCAGATCGGGATTCTGAGATATGGATGCGTAAGGATCAACTACTCTATAGCTGGATGCTTACCTCTATAAATGAATCCATGCTAGGTCATGTGAGTAGGTGTACCACATCTTGTGAAATCTGGACTACTCTTAAACTCATGTTTCAAAGTCAATCTAAAGCCAGATCTCTTCAATTGAGACTAATGCTTCAAACTTTAAAAAAATGAGATCTTACAATTGATGACTATTTTCTAAAGATGAAGAGTGTAGCTGATGATCTTATGGCAGCTGGCACTAAAATCACTGATGATGAATTGTGTCTTTATATCCTTGGAGGTCTTGGATCAGAATTTGAGGCTGTTATTGTTAATCTTACATCTGGAAATGCTACATTAAATCTATCAGAAGTCCAATATGCACTGCAGACACATGAACTTCACATACAACATAATACTTCATCAACTACTA
Organism: Scutellaria barbata; assembly: GCA_028654395.1. NCBI lineage: Eukaryota > Viridiplantae > Streptophyta > Magnoliopsida > Lamiales > Lamiaceae > Scutellaria > Scutellaria barbata. The sequence continues at coordinate 6,039,792 of CM053652.1, forward strand.
TTGCATTGAATACTGGTGTTCAGAGTCTGTCATCCAATTCACAACATACTGCTAATGTTGCTTACTCAAGATTTCCTAGTCAAAGAGGTGGCAGATTTAATCGAGGTAGAGGTTACAGAGGAGGAAGATCTTATTCTGGTGGACGATTTTTTGGCAATAATGGAAACAAACCACAGTGTCAAGTATGTGGAAGAATAGGTTATACAACTCTTAAGTGTTTCAAAAGGTTTGATGTTAGTTTTAACGGTAATAATACTAATACTGATTCAAGGTTCTCAACCACTGAGAACTCAGGTTATATTCTTCCATCTTCTGCTAATCCCTCTTCTCAAGCTATGTTTACTACTACTGATCACACTTCTCAGGGTGAACCACAATGGATTTTTGACAGTGGTGCCACGACTCATGTTACATCTGATTTTGATAGTCTCTCTCTAAAAAATGAGTACAAAGGATCAGACAAATTGATTGTAGGTAATGGTGCTTCTATGCCTATATCTCATGTTGGTTTAACATCATTACCTTCTACTGATCATAATACCTCACTTCACCTCAATCATATTCTTGTTGTTCCAAACATTACAAAGAATTTATTGAGCATTTCTAAGTTCACTAAAGATAACAGTATGTATATTGAATTTTATGACAATTGCTGCTTTGTCAAGGACAAAATCACACATCAGATTCTGTTGGAAGGAAATCTTGTTGATGGATTATATCAGTTGGACCTCAGACATCTTCCATCTGTTAAAAGAAAGCTACATCATCACTCTTTCAAGCCACAACAACAATCTAAGTCTACGTTTTCTTATGCAGCTTCAGTACAATGTAATAGCAATAAAGCCATTATTTGGCATAGAAGACTTGGTCATCCTTGCTCTAATATGTTTGCTCAGGTGTTAAAACATTTAAACATTCCAGTTAAATACTCTACACTCCCTTTTTGTGATGCTTGCAAGATTGGAAAGTTGCATCAGTCAAGTTTTTTATCTCAACTTGTGAAAACTTCTCAACCATTTGAACTTGTCCATTCTGATGTTTGGGGACCATCACACATCACTTCCACAAATGGATTTAGGTACTATGTTCACTTCATTGATGATTTTACAAGATACACATGGATTTTTCCCATGAAGTTAAAATCTGAAGCTGCATCTATATTTTTGAGTTTTCAATCATATGTTGAAAGGTACTTTTCTACTAAGATCAAGATGTTACAAACTGATTGAGGAGGAGAGTATAGGTCCTTAACACCAATTTTGAATAAATTGGGTATTGTTTTTAGACATCCATGTCCTCATATGCATCAACAGAATGGTGAGGCAGAAAGAAAACATTTGCATATTATTGAAATGGCTCTTTCAATGATGAGTCAGGCTGGTCTTCCTCTCAAATATTGGTGTGATGCTTTTACTACTGCAGTTTACACTATCAACAGGCTCCCTACTCATACTCTGCATAACATGTCTCCTTATCAGATATTGTTCAAATCACAACCAGATTATCACTATATGAAGGTGTTTGGATGTACTTGTTTTCCTTACTTGAGACCTTATAACTCTCATAAATTCTCACAAAGGTCTACCAAGTGTGTTTTCTTGGGATATAGTCCTTCTCATAAAGGGTACAAATGTCTCAGCTCTTCAGGAAGAATTTATATATCAGCTACTGTAGAGTTCAATGAGATGGAATATCCTTATGCATCAATATTCACTACATTAAATACTATTAGCAGTTCTAATGATGTGAATCAGTTTTACTTGTCATGTTGGTTTGATTCTGTGAATGCAGACAACATATCATGTGCGAATCACTCAAGACCTAGCTCATCAAACTTCAACCTCATTTCTAATTCAAGTCCAGGTGGTGATGTTAATGACAATGCAGATATAATGACTTCTTCAGCAGACACTACTGGCTCAGGTATCAATTTGATAGTAGACTTACCTGTTCTGTCAAGTAATCAGTATGCTCCCATTAAAAATGTCAATTTAGAGTCTAGTCATCAGATGGTAACAAGATCTAAAACTGGTTCACTCAAGCCTAAAGTGTTCACTGCTAGTTTACAACAACATGATGAACCTTTTACAGTTTCACAGGCAATGACTAATGATAATTGGAAGAAGGCTATGCAGGCTGAATATGATGTTTTAATGAGTAAGAATACTTGGACACTTGTTCCTTTTACCTCTGACATGAATGTTATAACTTGCAAATGGATTTTTAGAACAAAGTACAAATCAGATGGCAGTATAGATAAATACAAAGCTAGATTGGTGGCTAGAGGTTTTCAACAAACTCCAGGAGTTGATTTCTTTGAGACATTTAATCCAGTTATTAAAGCTTGCACTATCAGACTTGTGTTGAGTTTAGCAGTAACTTTTCAGTGGAGCATTCAACAAATTGATATCAATAATGCCTTCTTAAATGGAGATCTTGCAGAAACAGTTTTCATGAATCAACCTGAGGGATTTATTAGTCCTACCAAGTCTAATTATGTGTGCAAACTTCAAAAGTCTCTTTATGGTCTAAAACAGGCTCCTAGAGCATGGTTTACTAAACTGAAACAATATCTAGTATCTCTTGGATTCAAAGCATCAGTTTCAGATTCTTCTCTATTTTACATGAGAAAATCTGGAAAATTATTGATAGTTCTTGTCTATGTAGATGACATCTTGATTACAGGGGAAGATTCAAAATCTATTCAACAGGTGATTCATGATCTTGGCAAACAGTTTGCTCTCAAAACTCTTGGAGAACTAAACTACTTCTTGGGATTGGAAGCTCATAGAACAACCAATGAACTTACTCTGACTCAAACCAAATACTTGTTTGATCTACTTCAAAAGACAAACATGACAGATTGCAACTCAGTATCCACTCCACTTTGTCCTTCTCAGAAGTTACACTTGAATGATAGTCAAGCCTTGGACAATCCAACTATATACAGGAGTACTATAGGAGCTCTTCAGTACTTGACATTGACCAGGCCTGACATCTCATTTGATGTCAACAAATTAAGTCAGTTTCTACATGCACCAATTGTGAATCATTGGACAGCCTGCAAGCATTTACTAAGGTACTTGAAGGGTACTGCAAGTTTAGGCCTTGTGTTTACACCTATTACAAGAATGCTACTGGAAAGTTATGATGATGCTGATTGGGCTAGTTGCCTAGATGATAGAAGATCCATAGGAGGGCACTGTGTCTTTTTAGGAAAAAATCTTCTCGTCTGGAGTTCAAAGAAGCAAGTTGTAGTATCAAGGAGCAGTGCTGAATCTGAATACAGGTCCTTAGCTGATACTAGTGCTGACATTATTTGGCTTAACTCTCTTTTTCAGGAACTTGGAGTGCAACTTGAATCTCTCTCCATCATTTGGTGTGACAATAAAAGTGCAGCAGCCCTGGCTTCAAATCCAGTTTTTCACCAAAGAACCAAACACATAGAGGTTGACATCCACTTCATAAGAGAGAAGATCATGTCCAAAATTCTTGAAGTAAGATATGTTCCTTCAGAAGATCAATTAGCCGATCTACTTACAAAAGCATTAGCTGCAACACAATTTCAGAAACTCAGTACAAGATTTCCATTGAGACATAGATCGATCCAGCTTAAAGGGAGAGTGTTATGATACTACTACTTTGCCTAGTCAGCAATGCAGCCTAGTCACAGCTTAGTCATCAACACACTTAACATACATGCACATGCATAGTAGTTAGTTAGGCTGTTAGCTCAAAGATCTTCCACACTCTTCCATTTGATTAGCTATATATATATATATATATATATATATATATATATATATATATATGTAATCTATAACAAAGGAGTTTCAGTAATCAATATAATGAAAGCGCTTCTTATGAATTCTCTCTTCTCTCTATACAGTTCTTAACATCTTTCTTAGAAGTTAAAGTTAATTTTTATGAGAAATATTTTTAATGTTTTATTAAGAAAAATATGGTTTAAAGTTACTAGAAAAAAAAAAGTGTGTGATTGAATAAGTTAAATCAATAGATAAATGGGAAACATGTAAAATTAAAATTACTTTTATATATGGTTGTATTTTTATTTTTATTTTGTTAAAAAAACAACTTGTACTTAGAAATATACAATTCATAATTTAGGATATAAAATAAAAACTTTGATAATTGAATTTTGAACTGAAATTGAGTGGGCTTGACGGTTTTGGGCCTTGCGCATTGGATCGGGTCTACCCAATAAAATATATATCATTTTACCACTGGAAAATGAGATTGACCCACAATTAATTTGGCGTGCGCTCATTTGAAAAGCCCAATTTTGAATACACATGTAATATCCTGTCATGAGCCTTTCTGGTAGTGAAGCATGAGTACACATTCAGGCTGTGTTAATTGTCGATGGTATGATACTGTTGTATTCATGTTTATGTTTTCTTTTTTCATACAAATAAAAATTCGTGCCCACAGACGGTGTGTTATGAAGCATATTATGAAGCTAGAATTTTCAGGGCTTCAATGACATTATTATAAAATAAAATAATTTAAATAAATATTAAAAATAAAATTAAAAATTAATATTAATTTTAATAAACTCAAAATATTAACATAATTATAATAGGAAAATTATGCATACACGGTTGACACAAGCCTTTTAATAAGTAAGCTCTCTTAACTTGTTCAATTAAGTTAGGTGGATAACTCATTATATTAGACCGTAGTCCCAGGTTACTATGAATATTTTTTAAATCAATCTTTTCAAAATGATGTTGAGTTGATAACTCTTGAAGTTGAGTTGCAATTTTGGATGTATTAATTGATGATGATAATGTCTGTAAAATTAGTGATATTCTCTTATAAAATCGCTTTATTATCTAAGACATCAACCTAATTAGAATCATAAATTTAAAATAAGCTTAAACTAACATGTATTCATAAACAACAATCAAATTATTATCGATTATAGTTACAATGAATAATCAAATAATAATTAATAATATAAAGAAATTAAAATAAATAACTATTAGTCCTATTTTTCAAACCAACAAAAAATTACTCATTTATTATTTTATATAATATATTATATAACAATTGAAAATTAAAACTCAAACCAAACCGAACATTAAAAAAAAAACACTATAAAGTTTAAATTATAAAGATTTATCTTAAACTTGGTAGGTAATATAATAGGAAATTTTTTGATATATCAATAGGAGTTGAGTAGGTATTAGAGAATGAATGAAATTATTTATTCAATTTGAGTAGGTAACAGAGATTTAATGAGATGTGGTAATGTGTGTGTTAATTCGTGGCAATAGTGGAGGGTGAATGAGATTGTGAGATTGTAAATGAGATTTATTTTGATACAAGTGAATAAGATTGTGGAACTGTGAGTGAGATTTATTCTGATATATTTATTGAATTTGAGTAGATATTAAAGGATGGATGAGATAGATTTAGATATATTTTTGATATATTTATTAAATTTGAGTAGATAGTAGAGGATGAATGAAATTGATTAAACATATTTTTAATTGATATTTTTCTTTTTAATTAATATATATATAAATTTACCATTATACCCCTAAAAAATTAAAATATGAGGGGTGCCACTGACCCCTTGGCCCCAATATAGCTTGGTCTATGTGAGTAAAAGTCTAAGTGTGAGGAATGAACAAAAACAAAATGAAAAAAGGAAATAAATTCTTTGTTCCTATAATATGTTTAGTTTCAGGGTGTTTGAACCTCGCTGATTACTCTGTAAAACTTCATGGCTTAGAGAAAACGTTGCTTAGGCCTGATGAAAATGTCAAAGAACAAATCTATTTTCCAGATAGTACTTTTGTATTATTTGCATCAATCTTTGCTTCAAATTGTTATATTCCAAGCATTTTAAGCTAATGTGTCACCGATTTATTTGATATATTTTTGCTTTATTAAATAATAGTTTTTGACATAATGTTGGAATTTTCTTTTCTATTAACATTAATGATTGAAGTCCCCTTTAATTTTTTAATTACAATACATTTTCAAGGTAAAAAAAAGGATGGAAAGAGGAAGCCATAACATGCGACAGTGGAAGCATAAATATAGTCTATGTTGGAATTGCATTATGTATCGTTAATCAATTAATGGATTTGAAGAAGATAGGAGATCCGAAGGGGGACAATTCATATGAAAAAACTTTGATGTTCTTTTTATTCTTCAACGTACACAACCAATTTAATTTCATTATATTATTCATGAAGATACTACAATTAATATTGATTTTAATGGTTATTCTTATAGAAGTTCTGTTCAATACATGTCTTGTAAGGTTTATATGAAGGTGATAAAGAATGATAAAGAATGCATGTTCATTTGTATAGACAATGTTATATGGTCAATTTCCAAACATATATTAAAAATATTCAATGTTAAGAATAATATTGAATTGAATAATCAATTTTAAATTTATAGAAGAGTTAAACTTCAATTACATGCATGATAAATTGAGCATGCAACCAAATTGAAACAATGAAGTTGAAGTTATTTAACTATTAGTTTTTTTTTTTTGTTTTAAGTTACAAATGCAAGTATACGGCTAAGATGATAAATATGACGAACAATATGATCCCACATAAAACAACAACGAGCAAGATTAATCCCACATAAAACATTGATCTAACATGCGAAGTATCTCAATATTGTAATATTTTAATTACATAAATTGAAATTCAAGAATTGATTCTTATTCAAATATAATAATGAAAAAAATACATGAATAAATAAAAAATGATCCCGTACATCAGACGGGTCAACCACTAGTTGTATTGAGAAAGTATGCTCAAAACTTGAAGGAGAAATGAGTTCCTCAGATTTTTGGTTTTAAATTTCTATATTATACTCTCTCAAATTCTTACCCACATGCCCACCCATTTCGAGGTATTGTCAATTTGTTTTTTTGGATGGGGTTATACACATTCCACCATATTCTAAACACACCTTATATTAAAATAAATGAAAAGACTAAAATACCCTTATTTTTAAATAAATGAAATACTTCTTCTTTCTTCTACATCTTCTTCTTCATACTTCTCAAACCCTAACTCAAAAAAACTTTAACAAATCTTGATGTATGAAAAATATATTCAAAGTGATAGATGAAATATATATTTGGAACATACAGTTCAAGATTTTTAATGCATTTTTATGATTTTATATAGTGTAGTTAAATATTTCAAAAATAAAGATGTTAATATAAAAAAAAATTGTTGAAACATGTTGTTCGACCTATACAAGTCGAACATTACACTATGTGTTCGATCTCTATTGGTCAAACACTCTTAAAGATGTTTGACCATATGTAAAATACTACAGCGTGTTCTATGATAGGTAGAACAATATACTGTATGTTTGACCATTGATAGAACAATGCACTGTGTGTTCCACTACGAGTGGTTAAACACACTGCTATGTGTTCAACCAATCATGGTCAAACTGTGATCGAAAAACTCGATTGTTTTAACTTTAGATTTTTCTTACAATATTTTCATACAAATCTCATTGATTTGAGTTTCAAAATGTATAAAACAAAGATCTGTGATGTATGAACATGAAATCTAATATCTTCATCAACAATTTTGGAAAAAAGAAAAGCGAAAAAAAAAATTGCGTAGGAGAGGAGGGGGGGAGGTTTTTTTTTTTTAGATTTTTTATTTTATTTTACCGTATATGATATAATTGTAATGTGATGCGATGTGTTCAGAAGTTTTATATTTAGATGTAGTGGTATTTAATAATGAGATATGTTTAGTAAGTGATGGGGTGTGTATAGCCCAACCTTTTCTTTTCTTCTGATCCTAGAGTTTAGCGTTTGTCAAATATTATCAAATTCTTATTAAAAATACAATTTTTTGAGAATTTAAAGACATTCTCCGTATTTGAACTAATAAATTTTTTTCTATTAATTATTAAATGTGCTTTTAGTTTATTTGATTATTAATTATTAAGGAATTTAGTGACTTGAATGCCCTTAATGTCCATAATGGTATCCTTTCACATATTTGAGTTGTACCCATAAATATAGCACGTCTTAGAGAACATTTGCACCAAAGTTTGTATAGTAAATCAATTTTTTCCATAGCATTTCTTTGCAAATCAACAGTGCATTTTCCTGTATGTATATGGAAGTGCTGTCTATTTCTTCCATCATTTTATTTCGTTGGAATTTTTAATTTTATGATGCTCATAACTCGAAAATATAAGTTATTTTACCTTTAGAAACATTGTATTGTTAAATAAGTATTAATCGGGATGTATTGGATTTTTAGGGAAAATGTTTCTGTAACTCAATTTTTTCTTGTTTATTTGTTATTGTTGCGTTCAAGATTCTTACTCCTAGCCAAAACTCTAAATTTTTTGTGAAATTTTAAGTTGGAAATAATTCCGATTCAATAAGAAATTGTTGTTAGTTTGGTTGCCAATATTTTCAGCTATATTTATAATTAATATATAATCATTTATATTTTGTGTTTTCTTGTAAACTGACATTGCTTGATATATTATGAATGAGCAACATATATTTAATTCACCACTTTATGTTTTTATAATGAAATATATCTTAATCAATTTAGTTTAATCCCACTGTGTCTTTATAAATTGCAGTCGGTTTGTATATATATGTATTGGGCTACGTAAAAAACTCAGTCTTCAAGGCAATTTGTTCTTTGACGAAATCTGCAACCATATTTTAATATTCGTGTATAATTTTAGTGAGTAGATTGAGCACTAGATAGATCGAGTCAAGTAATACGTTATAATCCAAATTTGTTACAAATATTATTCAACTTATCAATTATATATATATATATATATATATATATTTATGTTTATAAGTATTTATCAAATAAGTTGAACTCTTGTGAGATTTTCTCATTAATATTATTCTATAAGACTAATCGATCCATACACAACCTACAAATCACTTGAATTTGTGAAAATTGATTTAGTTGATGGGTCATGAGGCTCGTCTCATAAAATATATCCGTAAAATCATCTCGTATAAGTTTTGTATTATCAAATCAAGTTCAAACTAACTTTAATTCTATCAAATATGAGTTTAGCTTCAATAATTTGATTTTGTACACTTATTTTATCTTTTTTTTACTTGTTAATCTTAATATTTGATAAACGTTTAATTAAGTATATTCAACATGTTTGTTATTTTTATCTAATTTGATCTGAAACAATCTTTCTAAAACAATCTTGTATCAAGATATCAATTACGCAATAATTTGGGTTGATTTTTTAGCTCTATTACCAAGATTACGCCAATTGATTTCATCTTATATATTAAACTCAAAAATTTTAAAAAAAAGTTATGTAATAGGTGAATGGATCTATAGTTTTAGATCATGCATTCAGGTCGAAAAATATTGTTAATAAAATATCAAGAAATATCAAGAAACATTTGTTAATATTTTATAAAAATTGTTCTTATTTACTTATCTCAAATTAGATGCTATACAACTGATTATTGACAATTTATTTATAATTATTGTATTTAATTAAGGATAGATTTTTTTTTTACCAACTTCCTTAATATATATATATACAAAATTTCAAAACAATGTTTGGAGAAAGTATTAATAATAAAGCCACAACTAAAAATAAAAAATTGGATTTTCCATCCCCATAATATTTCAAAATTTAGAAATTGAAAAGTAAATGAAGAGATCAAACAGCTTGATGAAAAAGTGATAGAAATATAATAAAAGGAGAGAGAAAGGAAAGCAAAACTAAGCTTCTTTATTTCTGCAAATCATAATATCCAGCTGAAGAAGATGAGCTATATATATATAGCTCAAAATCTAAGAAAACGAAATAACAGAGAAATAACAAACTTGCTCAACAAACCCCTGACTAGCTCACGTTCTTACAAGTGTAGATGCATTTTTATATGAAAAGACAAAAAGACCCCTGACTAGCTCAGCCTCCATAGTCGCTATTCCAACAGCCCCCCTCAAGTGGGAATGGGGGAGAAGACAACCATTCCCAACTTGAACACCAAAAAATGAAAACAAGCAGGACCAAGGATCTTGGTGAACAAATCAGCTAGCTGAGTGGAAGAAGAAACATGTAACAGAGTGATGAAGCCTTCCTTGAATTTATTGCGGACAATATGACAATCAATGTCAAGGTGTTTGGTACGTTCATGGAACACTGGATTGCGGTGATATGAATGGCGGCTTGATTATCGCAGTGAAGAGGGATCGGCAGTGGTAGGGGAAGAAGAAAATCCTTGCATAAAAATGATATCCATTCAAGCTCACTAACAGTAGCACTGAGTGAGCGATATTCAGCCTCAGCCGTGGATTTGGACACCGTATTTTGCTTCTTACTCTTCCAAGATATGAGAGATGACCCAAGAAAAACACAATACCCAGTGATGGAACGACGTGTATCCTTGCAGGCAGCCCAATCAGCATCACTGAAAGCTGATATGTCCAAGGATTGTGCAGATGAGTAGAAGAGACCAAGAGAAGTGGTACCCTTGAGGTACCTGAGAATATGTAGAGCAGCAAGCCAATGTGAGGAATGTGGATTATTCACAAATTGAGAAAGCTGCTGAACGGAGTATGTAATATCCGGTCTTGTAAGAGCAAGATATAGGAGTTTCCCGATTACTCTCCTATACTGATCAGAATCATTCAGAGGATTACCATCATCTGCTTGCAAATGTAAACCTGTAGGGAGTGGTGTAGAAGCAACTTTGCAATCTTCCATATTGGAATCATGCAAAAGATCCAATATATATTTCCTTTGGCAGAGATATGTGCCATCATCTCCTCTAGCAATTTCAACACCAAGAAAATATTTCGCATAGCCAAGATCTTTTACGGTAAAAGCATCATCCAAGTACTTCTTTAGATCAAGAATGTAACATCCCCGACCAAAACATACACGTCATTAGACATTCATTTCATGCATCATATGCATTTCATATTGGTTATAGGCTCTAATGTAATTAGCATTGAGAAACCCCTATTATAATTGATTGAGACTCGAGTAATTTTCGAGTACATAATATAAATTATTTGATTAAGGATGATATAAATTATGTTGAATTTTGCAAAGAAAATAAATCTAAATTATATATATATATAAACCTAAACCATATATGTTAATATATATATATATATATAAGAGTTGCAGTAGCATATATATATAAAAGTATGCAAAAGTAAGTATAATATTATTATATATATACATGTGAAGTATGCAAGTAGCCGTAGTATGCATATATATATATGTATATATATAAAGAATAGGTTAGCTAATATTATAATATATTAGCATATGTATATGAAGATAGGAAAAGAAAAGTCTTCACCTTCCACTTGGAGTCTTCTTAATTATCCATAGATATATATCTCTCTCTAATCTTAGTCTCTAAGATAAGAACAAGTAGATAGAAAGAACTAATAGAAGAAGAAGGGAAAAAAACGAAGAAAAAGAAAGGAAGAAAAGGGTATCAACAAGGGTGTGACAAGAAGAAGAAGAAGAAGAAGAAGAAGAAGAAGAAACAGAGTAAGAAAGATTTTGTTCTGTTTTGCTTCGAAATTTTCATATATTTCGAGTTCGATTCTGTTGAGTTGTTAAACACGAAACTTGTAGATGATTATGTCTTTTAGTTGGTTGTAAAATTTCAAAATATTTGGAGTTAAACTTGATTTGTTATGATTTTTCAAATAAAGTGTGAATCTAGAAGTTGGTTCTGTCGAAAATAATCTGTACAGCGGATTGTCGAATTTTCTGGTAATTTTAGAGACGGATTTGGGGAAAACTTAAAACATGAAAGTTATAGCTCTATTCCTTAGCTAAATCCAAAAAAAAACCGTGAATTATTTGGTTAAGTATTGAGGGAGATCTTGGCAAATTACAGAGATGGGTTTCATACGACTCTGTTTCGAAAAACTGTTATGTATGCTGTAATTGTAGCTTGATTTTAAGCACGTATAAGGCTGAATTAGGAAAAGTGTTAAACATAAAAGTTGTAGAGCTATGTGTGAAGGTTCCACAGAAATTTACCTTGTTCAAATTGGAATTTTATAGCTCAAGTTATAGGGTAAATACGGAACATGGTCGAGTATGTCGAAAGAATTAAGATTGCTAGAATCTTATATTATATGTATATATGCAATAAAGGAAACATACATGCATCGCATTTCATTGCATAATGGAAATAAATATATTAAGGGGACGATTAGGCTAAATTGCATTGAATCGTATAGGAGCGCGGGCTGTAGAACGAGAGGAGGAAGCAGAGTAACGAACAAATCGCTTATCCAAGCCGGGTGAGTGTAAACCATATATGTGACTTATACGTTATGTAATTTATATGAAATGTTTGTTATGTGAGTATAAACCGTATATGTGCTTCGTATATGTGATTGGTATATGTGATTTATATGTAATGTGAGGTGATGATATGCAAGGTTGTTATATGTGATCTATAAGAAATATGTATTGATATGAATTGTCATTGGATCAAAGGATATATTGGTAAATGTATATCGGATTATATGTTCAGAATGATTGATATGTTGCATTACATATGACATGAAATTAAAAGGCCTGTGACTGTCTTGCTATGGATCTGTATACACAGTGGAGACCTTCGGGTCAAATTCATATTGGAGACCTACGGGTCTATAGCACAGTGGAGACCTTCGGGTCATAATCATATTGGAGACCTACGGGTCTATAGTACAATGGCATATTGGAAATCCTGGGACAGATCCAAGCTTGAGCAGTTCACAGAATAATAAACTGGACATAGTGGCATTTGCACATATATGATTATATTGTTGATTAATGATTTATGATTGTTAATTATTTATTATTTAATTAAAGTAATGGTTTATATTCACTGAGTTGCGACTCATAAAAATCGCATATTTATTTTTAGGTTCGATAATCCTTTTGACGTGGATTGTATATATAGACATCACGCTATACCAGGTCGGCCGGCTGATGCCTAGAGCAACCTTCTCCTCTCCCTCATTTTGCATTTTGGAACGCATGTATCATGTTTGTATTTAATATGTATTACAATGGGATTCTGGTTATGTGATACAATCTTATACGATATTAGTCGTTAAATAATATTTTTATGCGTATATGGATAAATGAAACGTCAGTATAATTTGCCTACATGATAAATATTAAATTGAGAGATATACGTCATAGAGGTATAGGGTGTTACAAAGAATAAGGGAGTTACTTGATCCTGTGATCAAGATGTCATCAACGTATACCAATAAGGCTAGAAACTCTTCACTGATGGCTAGAATATAAAGACAATGATCATGCACTGATTGCTTGAATCCATATTTGAGAAGCTTGATGGATAACTCAGTGTTCCACTCTCTAGATGCCTGTTTTAACCCATACAAAATCCTTGTTAATCTGCAAACTTCACCAGATTTAGCAACCTTATACCCTTCAGGAGGTTTCATGTAAACCTCATCATGTAAAAAACCATGCAAAAAGGCATTATTGATGTCAACTTGATGTAAAGGCCAGTGTCTTTGAGTGGCAAAAACAATAAAAAATCTCACAGTCACCAACTTAACAACAGGTGAGAAACTTTCTTTGTAATCCAATCCATACACTTGATTAAAACCTTTGGCCACAAGTCTTGCCTTGTATCTTTCAATGCTGCCATCAGATTTCAGTTTCACCTTAAAAATCCACTTGCATCCTATAGCTTTCTTACCCTTAGGTAAAGAAGTTATCTCCCACGTATGGTTTTTCTCCAAAGCTGCTAATTCATCATCCATAGCCTTTATCCACTCAGGTTGAGTAGCAGCTTCAGCATATGTACTAGGCTCTTTGATATTAGATACATGGTTTAAGTAAGAAATATATGCAGGATCAAGAACAACATGCATATGTGGAATTGTATCTGTGGATGGAGGGTGAATATGGATATGGTTAAGGACATAATCCTTAAGCCAAAGAGGCTGGCTTCTTTGTCTAACTGATTTTTGGTTTGGTGAGTGAGAAGAATCAGGCTGGGAAGGATGTATTTGAACTGATGGGGTATTAATGTGAGTGTGCTGATCAGGTAGGTCACTATCTATACTGGAATTCTCATCAACCATAGGAAACACAGGTGAAGGATCAGAGTTAGAGTCATGGAGATATGGAAATTGTGTAGGGAAGAATTTGACATCCCTAGAGACTGTTGTGGTGGCTCTGTCAAGATCATATAGTAAATACCCTTTCTTACCCAAAATGAAACCAAGGAAGACAGATTTGATGGATCTAGGGGAGAATTTGGATTTGGAAGGCTGAACATTGGCAAAGTAGGCTAAGCATCCAAAGGGGTGAATGTTGCTATAGTCAGGTTTATGACCATGCAACACTTCAAATGGGGTTGCCACTCTATGACAGAACAAGAAAGTATATTTATAATATAAGTGGAATACAATATAGAGTATGGCCAGAAATCGATTGGAAGTTTAGATGAGAACATTAAGGATCTGGCAATGTTAAGAATGGACCTATGTTTTCTTTCTACAATGCCATTTTGCTGTGGTGTATAGGAACATGTGGTTTGATGAAGGATGCCAAGTGTTTTAAAGAAAGAAGAACAATCAGAATTAACAAACTCAAGACCATTATCACTTCTAATTGTTTTGACAGATTTCTGAAATTGAGTGTAGGTCATATGAATGAAGTTTTTAAGGATGTTTGGTACTTGGCTTTTGTGTTTAAGAAGATATGTCCATATAGCCCTGCTATAATCATCTACTATTGTCAGAAAATATGAAGTATTGGTGATCGAATTCTCCTTGCAAGGACCCCAAAGATCAATATGAATGAGCTCAAACATACTTGATGTAGCAATATGAGAATGCTGAAAAGGAAGTCTATGAAATTTTCCTTGCAAGCAAGAATCACAAGACTTTATTGCTTTAATAGAATCTGAATTACAGAATGGTTTAAGAAATTCTAAACGTTCTAGAACACCTACAGGAGCATGTCCTAAGGATTGATGCCAAGAAAACAAAGTGGAATTACAGATAGCTTCAGATTTGGAACAAGAATTGGTTGAAGGTCCTTCCAGTATATATAGCTTTCCTACCATCTTTCCCACAGCAATAGTCTTCTTAGTATGGTCCTGTAAAAGACATGTTTGGGAATTGAAATGGCAACTGATAGATGAATCATGAGCAAGTTGTGGTATGGATAGCAAGTTGTATTTGAATGTAGGTATATATAAAACATCATTGAGAACAATGCTTTGGTTGATATCAACACTTCCTGTATGTGTGACAGAAATGATGGTTCCATTGGGTAGATGAACAGATATAGGATGTGGCAAAGAGTGTATGGAATGCATGAGTAATTTATCACAACACATATGTCTACTTGCTCCTGTATCTAATATCCAAGAGCCGTTCCAAACACTATCAGCCACATTCAACAAAGGATAAAAAACAGGTGTAAATGTACCTGCTGTGTTGACAAATTGGACATAATCACTCTCAACTCCTTCAGTGCTATCTGAGTTGTGATCCTTTCCTCCAAAAAATTTCTTTAATTCCTGCTGAATCATCCTTGATATATCAGTTGAACTAATATAGTTAGATATTGGAACTTTCTTCTCCTCAGTTGTGTCTTGTGCACCATCTATAGCATCAGAATAATTTGCATATCCATTCACTTGACCTCCATTATTCCTTTGCTCTTTATACTTAACATACCAATCTGGAATGCCATG
This sequence comes from Scutellaria barbata, assembly GCA_028654395.1. NCBI lineage: Eukaryota > Viridiplantae > Streptophyta > Magnoliopsida > Lamiales > Lamiaceae > Scutellaria > Scutellaria barbata. The sequence goes on from CM053652.1 coordinate 6,055,549, forward strand.
CAACTTGAAACACTCAGACATTTCATGACCTGGTCCAGAACAATGTTGACAGATCAACTTAGCTTTCTCCTCTTTAGATCTTCTAATGTATCCTTTACCTCCACCATTTCTGCCAAACACACCAGATTGACCTCTTCCTCTCTGTCCTCTACCATTCATGCCAAAGTTATTCATACTATTACCATTGATTCCTCTTTCAAAAGAATTCTTATTCACCATTGCAGCACTCTCATATCCATCATTAAAGAAAATATCACTAGATTTTTGTTGTTCAACTCTCAGCAATAATGAATATGCTTTGTCAATATCAGGCAAAGGTTCCATAAGAAGGATCTGAGATTTTATAGGTTCATAAACTTCATTTAATCCCATCAAAAACTGCAGCAACTTTGTTTGTTTCTCATACTCAGCCATATTTCTACCCATAGGACATTCACAAATGGTAAGAGACCATATAATCATTCCTCTTCCATACCTCATAAGTATCATCTGTTTCTGACGGCTCAGCAATGGCTCCAGTGATGAAACCAAGCTTTGATTTAGCTCCTAGAGCTATAGTCATCGAAGTCTTCCATGAGAGATAATTTGTACCATTTAATTGATGCGAAACCAGCATCATTCTAGGATTATCAGAATTTGATATATGAAAAGCTTCATTATCAATGGATCTGATAGATCCAGATCCAGATCCAGATCCAGATCCAGTTCCTCGCGTGCCAACATTCAATGCCGGCCAAGCTGCCATCCTAAATGGCTCTTGATACCATGATGAAAAAGTGATAGAAATATAATAAAAGGAGAGAGAAAGGAAAGCAAAACTAAGCTTCTTTATTTCTGCAAATCATAATATCCAGCTGAAGAAGATGAGCTATATATATATAGCTCAAAATCTAAGAAAACGAAATAACAGAGAAATAACAAACTTGCTCAACAAACCCCTGACTAGCTCACGTTCTTATAAGTGTAGATGCATTTTTATATGAAAAGACAAAAAGACCCCTGACTAGCTCAGCCTCCATAGTCACTATTCCAACACAGCTTTTGGCAAGCTGCTAAAATGGTTGTGAAGGTGTGCTTTGGGATGGGAGAAAAGGAAAAATTTAAGTGAAAGCTTTTGGCAACTTGTTAGAAAAACTTTGTCGCACATGCTGCAAATTCGATCTTATCAGCTGTCGCCCATATTATATTTGATAATATAATACACATTATATATTAATTAATAATGTTATTTGATATATATTATATATGATGATTATTTTAAAATAAAAAATGTAACAAGTTTATTATAGATCAAAATCATTCATACTTGCTTAAATTTGATTCTTTCAATTAATCAAATGCCTAATATAAAACTCTAACAAATTTTATTTGGTGAACAAGTTTTCTATAAATAACACTCGAAGTGTTTCGGATTACATTTGATAGTACTTAGATGATAATTTGCGTATAAATACATCTTAAAAAGTCAAAAGCAAGACTACGAATGTACTTATATTATAAGTATTGACTGAATCCTTTGACTTTGATAAAACATGTACACTGAGATTGTAAGAATAAAGTTTATATTATAGAACTTTAAAATGAATGAAATCTCGATCAAAGTCATTCATATTTGCTTAAGTCTGGTCATTTCAATTAATGAAATGCCTAATATATAACTTTAACAAGCTTTATGTGGTGAACACATTTTTTATAAATATAACTCAAAGTATTTCGAATTAGATTTGATAATACTTAAATGATAATTTGAGTATAATTACAGTTTAAAAAGCCAAAAATTAGACTACTAATAGAGTTATACTATAAGTTTTGACCGAACTTTTTGACTTTGATAGAATAAATAGAAAATCACATATATTTTACAGTGATAGAATGCTGAAGGGTATTGATAGTTAATATTATATATAGGGTTGGTTTGGTACGGTATACCGAAAAAAAATATTCATACCGTATACCGTACCGAAAATTTCGATATGCCAAAAAACATACCGATATCGTACCGAAATTTTCGGTATATCGAATTTTCGATATATTGATAGTCTATACCGTTTGATACCGAATTACCGAATTTTTTGGTATATCGAAATTTACCGTTATACCATACCGAAAATTACAGAAAATACCAAAATTTACCGAAATATATCTATATATAATATATATATATATATATTAATATTAATATATTTCGATATATACCGAAATACCGAAAAATTCTAAATCCCCATACCGATACCGTATCGAAAATTTCGGTATACCGAAATTTTCAACATTTTCAATATTTTTCGATACGATATGCACGATATACCGAAATTTTCGATATTTTGTCCAACCCTAATTATATACTATAATTTTACAACATGAGTAACTGTCCCAAAAATCACAAACTTTTCCACAATTACGACTTTAACATGACTTTAGGTGATTAGTACTTTTGACACGACTTCAATGTACTGTGCATTTGTAATCATGTGTAATTTTAAATGTCTTTTAACTCTATATATAAGTTAGTGTTTCTAGGTCAATTACATATATGTTTATTATATGTAGTAGTATTAATTGAGAATTTTCGTCAAGAAAATTTAAAATTCAGAAAGTTTTGAAATACCAGAAATATGCTAATTAGTTAAAAATACATGAGACCTTGAAAGCAATGTTAAATTGGTAATAGTTAAAAGTCATGTTAAAATTACAATTTTAGAAAAGTTTGTGATTTTATGGTAATTGACTCTTTGCATTATGATAAAAATTTAATTTTAAATTTATTTTTAATATAAAATTATTTAGATATATAATACAATATATTAACTATCTTTTAATATTTTTTAGTTTGATATTATTAAAAAAGTTAATTATGCTTTATGTGAGTTCGCATGATTTTTATTTCATCTCAACTCAAAAAAGAAAAATTTATAACGATGATAAAATATGAAACACTATCAGGTTGAAGATTTTATGCCGCTCCCAATGAATTTATGGTAAATTTGTTTACCTTTCAAGAGAACCCTGATTTCAATTGTGATATCATATATACTATAGTTTTAATTTCAATATTGTTATCCAATATTTAAAACTGTAGTAATTTTAATACGTACCATTAATTTTCAGTTCAAATCTGATGGAAAATGTATTCAATACTAGTACTCAAAGTTTGAAACATGTACTAAGGTTTGGTACATTTCGATTAGGTTTGGATGGAAAGTTCATGTTTTAATATAAAAATGTTGAATATAAAAATAATAAATATCTTAAGAGTTATTTCAATCTAATTTAATTATTACTTGTTGATGCACTACTACAAAATTTAAATATTTCAAGAATGATGTAAAATGTTTACTTTAAGAAAAAATTTCAATGTCATTTGGTACCCGTAGCAGATGCATGGACATATAAATTTAATGTGTTGTAATTTTTTAAAGTAAAAATGTTAACAATGATCAAATAATATAGTTTTTCAAAGTACCCATGTCATTTAATATTTTAATATTTATCATATATTGTTTGACTACTTTAATGATTAATTGTATTTGTCACAAGTAGTTTGAAAAAAATTATGCAAATATATGCTCAATAAGATATTTAGAATGATCAGTATAAAAATTTTCACTCCAAAATTTAAAAAAAAAAAAAAAATTCTAATTTTAACATATCATTAAAATAAATTTTTATTTTTTTCAAATGCCTCAAAATTAGAATTTCTCAATACAAAAGTGGTTTGGAAAAAAAATATTCTAGATCGATTTTTCTTAAAATTTGTACTTATTTCAATTTTGATATAAAAATGTTGATCATGAAAAACCAAAATAATATTATAAGAATAAATTGAACTCTATTATTTTAGTCTATAATTTTTATTCTATACGGTAATTTTGTCAACACATCTATATATATATATATATATATATATATATATATATATATATATATCAATACTATTATTTTACTAATATAATTAATATTAACAGAAAAAAAAAATTTCAACATAAAATCGTGTGTGTAAAAGAGAAAAAATAAAATTGATTTTTATTATATAGTATAAGTCTCGTATGATTTACGGGAATATGATTTATAAATTGACTTTTTCAATTTTTTTTATGCATTGTTGATATCTATATTATATTATATATTGTATATAGATATATAGTTTGTTTTAAAACATATGAAATACAATATGTATATTAATATATATTCTTGAAACATTGGCATATATATAAACTGCACATGATAAGATATTTCTTTCATTGAAGAAGCTACAACATTATAGAAATCGAAAAATACCATCTACAACTATTTAATAAATTTATAATTATTCAAATAATATCTCCAAATTTATATAATATATAATCATGAAAATAAATCTAAATAATCAGACAATTGAAATAAAATCCAAATAAGACCCAATATATCCAAAAACCTAAAACTAATCTAATAAAACTGAACATCTTAATCTGAAAATTACTTAAACAAACTAAAAGAAAATACAAAATATAATTGATCTAGAAATTATGAAATAAATCGTAAAATTATTTAAAGAAAACTTATAATTATGTAAACAAATACACAAAATTGCAACATATATTTTGATAATATTCCGATTAATTCAAAGCAATAATTTGATATATTAATTAACTACTTTAAAATATTCATCTCTCGTAATGTTGATTTATACTTTGAATTAAAATTAACGATGAAAAAAAAATCATAAACAACACTCTGGAATCCAGAGTTCTATTATCTGGTGAATGAAAATAACTAATCCAAGTTGCTCTAGTTTTTGTCTTTTCATATAAATAAAAAACTGAGGATGATAAAATACATAATATAACATCGCGATGAAGATTTTATGCTGCTCCCAATGTATATTTGGTGAAATTTTTTATTTTGATATTTCAAGAAAATCCTGATTAATTTTAATTGTAATATATCACACATTTAGTGGTTTTTAGTATTGGTATCCAATGTTCAAACGTTAATCAATTTTGATTTCTACCATCAACTTTCCATTTAAATATGACTGAAAATGCATTAATCAAAATTGGTACCCAAAGTTTGAAATCATACTTAGATTTAGTACATTTCCGTTAGATTTGGATGAAAAGTTGACGGAATGTGCCAAACTTAATACAATTTAAAATATTGGATACAGTTGAAAACCGCAAAACATGAAGTATCACAATTGAAATATGAGTTTACTTGAGATATCAAAAAAAAAAAAAAGGTCTTACGAGAAACTTTATATAAAACAGAGCATATGATCAAGCAATTCATACAGTTAATATCGTCTCATATAAAATTTAGTCTCACTTTAGATCTTATGTAATACGGTTTCATATAAGTTTTTGCAGGAAAAAAAAAATACGAAGTTTTGTTTCGCAAACTTTCAACTATAAATACCCCTCGTAGTTGCATAACAAATTAATCAGGTACTGAAATTTGCAAGGAAAAGAAAAATGGCAAATTCATATACACTCATTTCCCTTTCATGTTTTCTTGCAATAACTTTCTCTATTATTGCCTCCAAATATTGCTCAGCCTCATCATCATCATCCATTGCTTCAAACCAACTTAAATTCTGGTCCGAAAATGTGCAAAACAAAATGCCAAACAGCGTCCTCAAAAAACTGTCCCCTTTGAGCACAAATGACTGATTATTACAGCAACAAACTGTCTACAAATGGTGATCAATTCTCAGCCGATGCCCATTTCTGCTCACTTGCCAACCTTGCTTGCTCATCTGTTTTTGGCAATGTCAAGAGTTCAAAATCGTACTCTAAATCATATAGTAATACAAATGCTGCTTCTCTAAAGGCCATCAAAAACGAAGATCCATTCTCGTTTTTCAGACAATCAATCCTCAAAAAAGGGAACCTTGTTCATCTCCCAAACCTGCAAGAATCCCTCCCAAGTCGAGCTTTTCTTCCTACTCAAATCGCCTCCAAGATTTCTCTAACCTATGAATCCATAGCTAAAATATTCCCAGAAACGGCAAAAGCTACGATTCAAACCAGTCTTTCTTACTGCAATGCTGCAGCCATAGACGGGGAGACGAAGAGCTGCCCGAAAACCCTAGAAGAAATTGTGGGGTTCGCCAAATCTGCTTTGGGATCGAAAAAGGTGGTAGCCCTGAGTTCGAAGATCAGCAAGGCCGGGTTGATCAACTCAGACAGTGAGTTGTTGATCAAGAATCTGAAGAAATATGATGCAGAGAAGATAGTGGCTTGTCACGAAGCTTTTCTTCCCTTTGCAGCTTACTTCTGCCACTCACTCCCGTCTACTTATTTGTACGAGATGGAATTTGTGGATCCTAAGACGGGAGTGAGTGTTGATACGATGTTGGGTATATGTCACATGGATACATCTGCATGGCCAAAGAATCATGTGGCTTTTCAGTTGCTGAAATTTGGGCCAGGAGAAGGGGAGGCGTGCCACTGGTTCTCCCAGCTTGATCTTGCTTGGATTGCTATTTAACCACTTTGCTTCTTGCATCATCACCACCATGATGATTATGGAAATGGAAGTTGAAAGTAAAAAGTGTGCAATGTATGTTTATTTCAGTTTGGATCTTCTATTATATTTTGATGTTTAGTTTTGTATGAAATAGAAGATCTGATTTGATCAGTCTGTTCTAAATTTCTAATGTGATTTTGGTGTTGTCTCATGCACCTTACCATGGTTCATTGTAACGATCGCACTGTGGTGACCACCGTTAAGGGTACATTACAATTTCGCGAAGATTTCACGATTATAATAGATAATTTAAAAGAAAAACTAAAATTTTTAGAATTTCATGAACATTATTTATATTATGTTTTTACTAAATTAAAGTAAAAAAAAACAATATTAAAACTATAATTAACATATAAAACATACAATTACATACATTATTAATACCACGTGGAATGCCGAGGTGGTTCAAAATCATCATTATCTTCCCTTTCAAGATGAATAGGAAAATGTGCATAATCATAATAAGTTAGATGAGACATAGGTTATTCACGTGGATACTCATGATATGCATTGGATAAATCTCGGTCAACATATCGTGTTGAACGTATGTGTGACAGTAGTTCTTGATCATGATGATAATATCTAAATTCTCGATATTCTATACTGTTAGAAGATTCATAATGATAATCATGGTACTCAACACTAGTAGGAAATGAATTCACGCTATGTCTCCCACTAGTATAACTAAAAGATCCATATCCGTGGCTAGGTTGCCGAGCTCCAACCGAACCATAGCTATATATTATATTTTGAGGACCATAATCAAATGTATACCCTCCTAACCCAAGACTTTGCATTTGATGATCCACATTTTCATATCTTTTAGAAGTTCCACAAGAATATAATTGATAGGTCTCACTCGAGAAGTCTTGCAAGTCTACCAAAAACCGACGTTGTTCTTCTACCCACCTATTTTCATAATTAAAATGTAGATTCGACTTTTATAACTCTATCCACCTCAAATAAACCATCTTCACTCAATTTATTACACATGTAATGAGATTAGACAAGATAATAAAACATGCCAAAATACCTTTAGTTCTGGAGTGTTCTTTGACTGAGGCAAGAATGGACTGGGGCAAGAATTTTCAAGAGTGGTAGATTGATAGTTGTTGGTAGTAGTTATTTGAGGCAATAATCTTGATAAAATGTTATGAAATAAACAATGTAGCTTTATTGTGCACATGGTAGTAGTCAAGCAGATGTTATTTTGTACACATGGTTTGCACTATTGTGTAGTGAATAATTTTGGTGCATTGAATAATTTTTAATACAACTTTATTCTTCTCAATAGTTTGTGCAGCTTTATCTCTTTTAAGTTGTGAATATTGTATTCACAAGATATTGCATACAAGATATTTCTTTTTGTCAATTTTGTTATTTTTTTTTGTCAATTTATTCCGTTATAACCTCGCATAACGTTGTTACTGGCATTATCACGCCGACATCATACCCAATAATGTAGCCAATCGTTTTTTACCGAATCAGTGACGAGGAGGTGACCTTTACCATTACGTTAAGGTTGTTATAATGTCGTTACGACGAACCATGCACCTTACTATATTTATGCTTGTATTCATGTATGGAAGACTTCTTTGCTATCTAATAATTAGTAGAATTTACAAACATAAATTTTCAATTTTGATCTCGAATCCATAAATATTGGATATTTTTTAAAGTTAATCTAATACTACAATTATCTTAAAGACTTACTCCCTCGATTTCAATATAAAAGTGTTGTTTTAGAGTTTAAATTTATTTTTTATTATTTCTATTAATATTTATTAACTGAAATTAAAGAATTTAATATGAAATCAATTTGATTTTCTTTTTAATTTTAAATTTTAAATTCCTTAATTAGTTATTGATGTAGTTGTCCAATTTATTTTTCTTAATTTATGAAGAAAAAGAAAAACTCCACACACTTATTTTGAACAAGTGAAGTAATATTTTGTTCTGAATTTATTTGACCATAATTTTAGAAATTAGCTGGATTTCTTGACTCCATCATAATTGAGGATTTTTATGAAAATCTTGGTGACATGGACTATCTTGCTAATATGATGCTGATGTGGCATATAATTATTTCTAAACATTTTTGAGTAGAAATAGAGTTTAATCATTTAAAATTTACAGTTGATTTATAGGAGAAATTTTTATAATGTATTTATGGTAAAAAAAAATTTGTAAAGTCATACAAACATGATTGAATAGGCTAAATCAGTAAATAAATGTAGAAACATAAATTGTAACAAGGTCAACGACAATGGTTCGAATTCGATTTTCTGAGAATGTCAACTTCTAGGGCTTGGAAACGCAATCAGTAAATTTTCCTTTTCTTATCTTGGTAAAATTTGAACTGGGTGGTTCGTGGTTTTGGAGCAAAATTCCCAAATTGATTTGTGCCCTAGTTGGTGGTTGATCCAATCTCTGCAGCGCATCTTTCAATTCAGGGACTGAACTCGAAATGGGAAGCTTCAGAATCGATTTTTCGAAATTGGGTCTTCGACGAAACCCTCAGTTTTCCACCTTTCTCCACAAACCCCACACTCTGAGAATCAGTTGCGGTTTAAGGAATGGGCCAAGAAAACCTATGTGGAGGAGCCGAGTACTTTCAACTGAGGCTATTCAAGTTGTTCAATCCTTGAAATTGGCGCAAAATTCCTCTTCTAAATTGGAGCAAGTTTTCAACAGCAAGCTCAGCAGGCTTTTGAAGGCTGATTTGTTGGATGCATTGGCTGAGTTGCAGAGGCAAAATGAGTTGGATTTAGCCCTCAAGGTATATTCTTCAATCCATTATTTTGTATGGTCTGTAATTTGGTGGCTACATGCTTTTTGCAGTGGAGATTTGCTGTTTCTTCAAATCATTTTGTTTTTGAGCATGTAAGTGTTTGAATATAAAGAATTTTATGTTCATGGCAGTTGAGAGCACAATCTTTTTTATTTATAAAGAATGTTTTTAGCCAATCAATCAAAATGATTGACTTTGTTACTTGTACTGAATGGAAGTAGAATTTTGTGAAGTTGGATTAATGTTTCAGCTTATTTTCTATGATTTATATAAGAAATCTGTGCTGCTCTGTAAATCGAGTGCTCTTAGAATGTTGCAAAAGCGATTCTGGAATTGTATCCCTTTCGAATTCTTTTTGTTCACAAACTATGGGCCTCTTTCCTTGTGAGGAAAGAATGATTTGGAGATCTCTATTTTTCTCATACAAGATTAGGATCATCTGGCTATCTGTGATAATCATAGTTGTGGGGTTTTTTACTTTTCACCTTTATTGATAAATCCGTTTAATATTCATGATTCAGATTCCGAGTTACGTTTCAGCAATTATTTATTACATAATCGAATTTCACGAGTTGCTCAGCAGAATCATCTGTTTCCTGTGTTGAGCTAAATTGCACAGCTTGATACTTGCTTTCTGATTTTTCTTCTTTCAACTCTCTTTTTTTCTTCCATAACATACAGAATTGCTTCATTTGCGAATATCAAGAAGCACTGAATTCCCGTATATATTGGTTCATCCTATTATTTGTATTATTATCTGCACCTTTATTTTGATTTAGTTGATTGCAATGTGCTTATATCCGAAATTCAAAGGGTTCAGGTGTTTAACTTTGTGAGGAAAGAGATTTGGTATGTCCCAGATCTATCTCTATTCAACAAGATGATAATGATGTTGGGGAAGAACAAAATGATTGAGATGATTGAACAACTCGTTATAGAAATGAGGAATGAAGGCCTGGAACCTGATGCTAGGACCTACACTGAACTGATCGGAGCATATTTCAGAGTTGAAATGGTGGAAAAGGCAATGGAATCATACAATCTAATGAAGGCTTCAGGTTTTGATCCAGATGAGTTAACCCTCACAATTTTAATAAGAAATCTTGAAAAGGCTGGCGAGGAGACTCTTGCAGAGACAATAAAGAGAGAATGCATCAATTATTTTGACTACCCCAAGAAGTTTCTTAAAGAAGTTGAAAGGACTTTTGTAAGTATTCATAACCTTCAGTCACAACTTCTTTGCGTTGATATTTCAGTTCCTAGATGCATATATTATATTGTGGCTGCACCACTATTATAGTGAAATAATGAAAATGATGTTATGGCTCACCGGTGATTCACATGAACGTAATTATTGAGCTTCTAGTACTTTCTAATGCATTTTCAGGTATGTGACAATATGGACTTTTGTGAAATATAATGATTGAATGCCTACTTGTTTTGGTAGAAGGTTAGCAATTGAACTGAAGCTCAACATTTCTCTTCCATTTCAACAGTATTTTATGATGCCATCTTTTAATATGTAGAGTGAGAGAATCATCACTTAGTTAAATCAATTTTCTTAAATTTGGCATCTTTATGAATTTGTGGTTCAGATAGCACACTACATTTGCAATGTTCATTTTCAAATTTTCATCAAACCTTAGTCGGCTTGACTATAAGTACACTTGAGTCTTGAGCAAACAAGACCTTAGTTCTTTTTTGCTTTTTAAATATCAAACCATTGAGGAAAAGTTGCTGTGTTTTTTTACCCTAGGACTAAAAATGTTTTCGATCTCCTTTGAGCTTTCTATTACAGTGTGCATATATTATTCTTGTTTTTTGGTGTTCTTGCAGTTGCTATTAGATTCTAACATAGGTCCAGGTCTATCTGCGTCCATAGACTAGGTATTGTGTCTCCCCTGTCATGACACTGCTACTTTTTTCGGTGATTTTCGGCCTCTTCTTCACAAGATGATACCAAAACTTCCTTCACTACATTTGAGAATTCGTTATCTTTTTCCATGTCTGATTCAAGTTACCTGCTTTCTTGCAGCCGAAGAAGAAGAACATTATTGTAATCTGAAGATTTGTATTGGGTGAAATCATTGTATATACTTTGGCAAGAGTTCAACTTAATACGATACAATGTTCACATTTATTCATCTGGACTTTTCATTTTCCCAGGGCTAAAGTATAAACATGTGGTTGCCAGAATGTAATTATTCCTTTGAAGAAATCATATTACCAATATAAAAAGGTAGAAGGCTAGAATAACACATGTACTTGTGTTTCTTGCAAAAGATCCCAAGTTCCTATAGATGTAGAATGTTAGAAATTATTTAAAAATTAAATTCTAATTGATGGCATTGCATCTGCGATCAGATTCTAACATAGATACAGCTCTGTTGGAATTATGTTTCGTTGTCACAAAACTACCACTTTTTGTCTGAATTTGACTTTCATCTCCCTCTTTATTTCAACCAGACATGCACAAAATTTTGAGTTCCTTCTGCAATGTCTCTTTTGATTATCAAATTTGATTTCGAATTTGGTTGGATAAGCTTCAAGACCAACATGTTTCTTTTCCTTTTGGTAATTCTATTGCTAAACTAAAAATAATAATTTACTATCTTTCAGACCTGAGTCGATAAAAGTTCTTCAATAAGCAAATATTTGTTCATTATGTAGACAAAGAACAAATTATTGAGCATCATCAGCGATGGATTCGAAAAGTTAGTACAGAATGGCAGATGGTTTTCACAAGTGTGGAGAAAAGTGAAAAGAAAAGTGAAATTATAATGAAAACAGGCATTACAAAATAATACAATAAGGAGGGTTAAGTTTGGAAACTAGGAAAAAAATAATGACAACAAACAAAAGTCAGTCAAAAATCACAAAAGATTGGAATAGATGAAGGGGTTAAAACTAAAAAACACATACAAGAAAACAATCAAGACAGTAAAAGATGGCATTTACTTATGATTATTAGCCAGCTAAATGACTGGGGGAATTGTTGAACATGGTGTGCCACATATATGCTCGAGAAAGCACCATCTCTAGCTCCACATCACCCCAGTTCTGTGTAGGAAGGTGCTGAAGAAACATCACCATTTCTTGAAAATCGAGCTTTTGTAGCTTATCTGACCACTGCAAACATACGAAAACGAATCCAGTTCATAACTCATTCTCACAGCTAATTGAGAAATAAATCGAATATCAGTGTCTCAGTATTTGCATAGTTGTGAAGAGGAAGCCATACTAGAACTCAAAACAATTGAATGTAACTAATTGTTCTTTGATTGTAATGTAAGTTGTTTCCCTTCCATATTTATTCAGAAGGGAATCCAAAACCATGGATAGATGGATATGTTCGATTTCTCAAGTCATATTTTTTCATGTATCACACAATGTGTGAAGCTTTCTTACCGTCAAAAGAAAGCTGGCAAATATGTAGACAAGAAAATCTGGTAATGCATCCCCTTCAGCAAGATATGTGTCCCACAAACGAGTAACAAGATGGAAAGGAATCTACAGAACATATATACTCATTAATTTATCCATTCCACAGTTAAAAGGCAAGGTTTAAGCCAAGATAAGGTAAGCATTGATAGAATATTTTCAAAATATGGTATCATAGGTTCATCAATTCAAGGAGATTAAAAATAATGGAGAAATGAATGCATCCAAACCTCACGTATCAGAAGGCAATTGAACCAGCGGAAAGCAAATTGAAGAAATTCTAGGCCCTGATCCTCTATGTGCTTTGCGATAGGTTCTAAGACATTCAGAAAAAAAAAAAAAAAACAGGTCAGTCAATCAAGGAAATATTGATCTTAACACAATTATTAATCGAGTCCAAATACTTCATCTATAAACACAAAGATAATCTCACCAGGATTATCAAAGAAAAAGAAATATAAGAAATGGGATAGGTCCTAAAGAAACTAAGTTCATATCACTTGAACATGACCCAAAGATGGAGACAGCATTTCCGTCTCAATTACTTTCCATTGAGAGAAGGTAGAAAGAATATATCTTTACAGATATATTCCTTATGTTCAAAATTTTGTCATGCCTATTTCATTTTTGGGATGACAACAGTGAATGATGCACTATTAACCTATTCAAGCTCTCATCTAATCTCCGTGCCAAGTCAAAACGAAGTAATATATATGGAAATGTGGAGGAGATTGAATGCATATGCATGTCCATACATGGATGACAAAAAATTTAAAAATCCATATTGGGGTAGAACACAGCAATTAATTACATAATTGTTAATGTCATACCATCAATCCTTCTAACCAATTCCTTCAGCTTAAATACAAGTCGCTGAATTCCAGGCTGAGCAAATGTGTAATGGTCTTGCATACCATCAAGCAACTTTGATAGACACCAATAACTGTCAGCTTCTACATTAGATATCTTCTCAGGAGAAAGATCAGCCATTGACCAAGTCTCAATACTGCCCTCCAAGTATTCTGATAAGAAAACAACTAAGAAAGGCGTCGCAAGATCATTTATTCCTTGGACATAACCACTTGCAGGATGCCGTATAGCCCTTGAATAAGAAAAGAACAGTATTACTACTACAAAACTGATAAGAAGGATGTGCTATAATTAAAAAAGTAGCACAGTGACTAATGGTAAGATAAAAGTTGTGCAACTTCCCAGTAAATAGCCAGTATGAAGCAATTAAAAGATTTTGACCACTCACCTTATGTGTGATAAACAGACAAGCATGAAGATAAAAAGTCATTTACAGTCTCGATTTGCCTTTAACAGATATGTAAAGATTGTAAGGATACTAATGACCTCCACTAAATGCCTGGAATGCTAGAATCATAAAGCGAATGTATACACCTCCAAAATAACAGTCAATTGGCAAAACTCTTGGTTTCAAATTGCCAATTGTTTGACATAATGATTTTTTAGAATTCAACCAAGGCATTCTATATCAAATTCATAAATAGTCAAATTAAAATTAATTGGTCAACAACATCGATTAGACATTTAATCATGAAATATAGATAACTAATACTTTACAAATGAAAGTACTAAGATGGCAATGGCATAAAACATAAAGCATGATTTTTGTTGAATACAATGGCTGCAAACTTTGTTGTTGGGATACGTCGAGACATATTTGGAATGTTTATCACATTCAGAAGCACATGTATGTGAAGATTCTTGTCCTAGGCCCATTGCTCCAGAATCATTTCTTAGGAATAGAAATGTGTAATGAATAGTGGTCACTCAATTAAAGTCTCACAGTTAGATGCCTAACACAAAAAAAAAAAAAAAACATGAAAAACTGTGCAAGCAAGAACATCTAACCATGTATAAAGTATTCGCTCCAGTGACTTCTGAATTTCCGCTTGTTGAAAGAAAGTCATATCAGGAACAGTTCTCGGACAATCAACAGCAATCTAACAATTGCATAAGAATCCACTATTAAGTAGGTAATGATGCAGAAGAGGACATGTGGAGAACAAGGAACAGTAAATCAAGGGTTACAAAACCTGACGGAGCATGTTAACTTCTTCATCTGTGCGCTCCGTATCAGGAATATCATAGTATTGAGAAACATGATCTAGATACTCCAGGCGCTTTCGTCTAAGAACTCCCTCCCTTCTATCTGAATTAGAGGGTGCATATCCCTGTTGTCAGTTCATATTTAAAGTTCAAAAGAACATTATTCAATAAACAAATGCAAAAACTTAGCATAATAAGCCCTACATTGTTCAAAATACAAATAGCTGAATCCAACAACAAATATTCCACAAAGTTTTGCAAGAGCTCCTAGAAAAAGAAAAAAGGCAAACAAATTACCGCTTCATTATAAGTTTATAAGCCTCATTGGTCCTTCTAAGGAGTATAGTAATTGTCTACCATCTAATTCATGATAACTCCAACTATTTACACTTATAAAGAAGACGGGCACAATAAGTGCATGCAATTAGACTAATTCATTAGTGTAATTCTTGCTACAGTAAACTGGAGCCAACTGCTCCTATTAGCTACTTTACATAAGATAATACTGAAAGAGAATACTAAGCCTTTGATTGTCAGACAAATTCCACACTCTACAGTATACTTTGCCTTTTAAGCTTCGCAATATGCTTGTCTGTCTGAAATCAATTATCATTCAAAAGCAATCATGCTAGAGTTAGATTTAATTCTAAGGCCCTGTCTGACGATAGGATGCAACATCAGACCATTACTCCAAGAACTTAATATTAATGCATTACAGAACTTTAAATTCTAAGTTTCATAATTACTTCAGCATATGTGTGCAATAGTCAACATGTACAGCATTGGAAAAACATCAGGAAGAGAAACAGTAAAAAATGTCAATTATGTTACTATTTCCTACACGTGAAATATACGCATCACTCTACTACATTTCTCATATGTTAATAACATTCATCCCTCTGCTCATTTCCCAATGTCCCATTTCCAATTGGCAAGGAATTTTAAATGATCAATAAAGAAGTGGAAGTTTCTATGCATTGAGAATTTCCTCAAATTACAAATTGAGAGTTGGTGGTGTCACATCAGTCCTGCAGATGAGTATATTTGCAAACAAAAGCTGTTAACTTAAGAATCAATACTCTTATAGTCGAGACATCCTTCTGTTGTTGAGTAAACAGGTATAACACTTATACAAGAACCAAAAGTCATTGATATCTTAAGATATCCACAGCACATGTTAAAAAAGATTTTAGGTGACAAGTTGAACAAGTGAAATCAGTTCCTATCTGTCACAATTACATTGATGTTTCTCCATGTCAACTATCTAGAATAAATAAATCTGCAGAATCAGCAACACCCATTTCCCAGCCAAATAGTAGATCTATGAAAAAAGAACTAGTTGGCATTAAGTTTGCTTTCAAGGCTGCAAAGGATGACCCAATTGAAAGTGTATTAGGGGAAGAAGATGTCCACTTATTTCAATTAAGCTACATTTAAGAAATCAAATGCATTGCTTCAACCTCACTTCCCCAGGTCAGATCGTGTTGGATTTGAATCTTTTCAGTTTCTACTATCCTTCACTCATTCTTTATTCAAAGCATGTGCTGAATTTTGTCAGAGAATTTTTGTAAATACAGTCTAATCAATGAAAGTAAACAGGGCCTACATACCCCACCCCCCACCCCCCACCCCAAAAAAAACTTCTTTTCCCAGGGAGAAAGACAGACAGTTTAGAAAGACACAAGTGAATTAACTCAATAACAGACTCATGTTCCAAATAAAATTCTGGCAGAAATTTCCCAAATGAAAATTATTTAAAATACTATTATTTCAAACAGATGTATTGAAGCAAGAAAAAGCAACTAGGAAATGGCCATACCAAGAGAAGCCTCCAAACAGTTGGACGCAAATATGGAGGCACACCACTCCATGCCAATTCACGCAGTTTTTCTGCATTACGTCATGGAAAGGTGACATTAAGAAACTGAGGGAGGAAAGCAATGAGAGAAAAAAAATTAACATAATGTGAAATATCAAAATGAGGTTAAAAGAATTCCACTTATGGACTTCTGCAGCAAATTAGTTCTAGTTGTTCAATTACCAGAATCATTTGTTAATCATTCAAAGAAATACCAAATTAAGAGAGCAATTACTTTTTCTCACCCGTTGAAAACGATAAAAGGATATGCAATTTATAGATACTTCTAAGTATCAATTAATAGCAACTCCAAATATTATTTTGCATGACATGCGAAAATGGCCTCAACATGGAGATGTCTAGAGTCTAGACACTCAAGAAATGTTTTAATATATAAGTATCACATCACAGACACATGGAAGTTAGGGCTCCATTTGGTTTCATATTTTCATGTGGCCTTGATCAATTGATATGATGTTGGTGATCTCAAATAGGGATTAAATTTATGAAACAAGATGTCAGATTGATTATGATCATTTTAATTGAATCTTTTTTTTTTTTTTCATTTGATAGTTCATTATACTTTTCATTCACAAGAGACAGGGAGAGAAAGGTAGGCAGGGGTTTAATTGTGAAGAAATATAAAAATGAAAGGAGTGGGTGTACTGGAAATGAGATTTTCAGAAATGAAATGGGATAACTGAATTTGTGTCCAGAATGTAGATGTAAGGAGAATGCAATCAAAATTCTAACAGTTCAAAATTGGGGTTTAGTTCAATAAAGTAAAACCAAATGGCTAGACCATAAGAGACTTTCCGAAGGGAAGATGCCTTTTTTCTTATGGAGCTGAAACAAAGCACTACCTCTTGCAATCATGGATGCCACTTAACAGATAATATCAAATTCTATAGCATCTGCCCTATAATATGTGCTGATCTAATAAATGTAGCTATAGATGGGTTCTCATCCAATCAAGATAAACATTTTTTTATTGCAAATAACAATCAAAATGTCCATCGATGGAGAAATTAGCACACGGAACATCCCAACTTTGGGAATTAATTACTTCATTTGTATTTAAGTAACTAGCCATGTGTTATTTGGAGCACCTAATATGTCTGCAAAAAAATGATCATCAGAAAATGAGGTTGCAACGATGACCTGAAGTACAAATAGCTTTTACTACTTCCCAACAAGATGGAGATGAGATGAATCTTGTGATGAAGCAGTAAAAGTCATATTCATTAGTAATTATTTTTTGTTGTTGGAATAGTAGCAACACATACCAATAAGCTTGAAATATTACCATCTCCATAGAGCATCTTTGAATAGAAAAATGAAGAAAAAGTACAAACCTAAAATTACTGAGGGTGCTGATAATTCTTTTGTGAACTTCATTAGCCTAGCAGAATCCGTAGCTCTAGCTCCCACCGCAGCCTTATGGATCTCTTTTGACGTGCTTTGACTACCCGTAGTCAAAGATTTTGTAAGGTTAATAGATGAACTAGCAGTTGTGTTGCTTCTGTTTTGGAGTTCATCCTAATTCACGAAGACTATCTATTAATAAGTTAAGGATTTTACTAATTATTGCACAATGGGCGATAGAAATTGATACCTCTGTTGATCTATCCACTTGCTCTCCGTGGTCTATATCACTCTCTGAAGCTCTCCTGTCAATGTTTGGAGAGTACAAAACTGATGGATCCACAGGGTCTGTTCTCCGTGTTATCAATATCTTACCAGGGAAACTGCGCCCCTTCAGCAATCTGTGATTAAGAATATATATTAGCTACTCACTATTTTAAATAGGAAAAAACTAAGAAAAACCTTGTGACACCGGATATTAACATCACAGCAAATGAAGCAGCTCATTTTGTACAGCAAAGCAATGTTAGTGAATAAATTTATTACCGCTGACAAGAAAGAGGTCAATAAATCAGCAAAACTGATATGGACTTTCAAAGCTCAACCATCAAAAGCTTCAGTTGATTCATTAACAAACACCCAACAGAAAATGCACAAATGGAAAATAAAAGAACATAAAAATTACCCCTTTATAATATGAGAAGAAAATGGGAAATATCACGACTCGAAATTTAGCATACTTCGGGATGGGTTACAGAGGCGAAAGAGGAAATTAGAAAAGGTATTTGATCTATCAAGGAGACAAATTAAGCCATCCAGATGGAAACGACTATAACCAAAAGGCCTGAGAAAATGTAAAGCATCCATTGGATCAAAGCGAACTTTTGAAGTGCAAATTCAGTTGCAGTATCAACTATCAACACATACACAAACTCCTTAAAAGTACAGCAAAAGAAGAACAGAGAAGTGTAAATGCGCATAATCGTCAACTAAAATATGGAAAACTACGAAATTAAAACTACATTCACTCATCACAAATTCAAATCAAGAACTTAAAATCGTACACCTCCTAAAAAAATTTCAGATGGGAACTCAAATCAGGCCAAACAAACAACAAATTCTTCACACAAAAATTGAGAAATAATACTCAAAATAAACAATAAATTGGACAATTCGATAAAAGGAATTTTCGAATAATAATTACTAGATCTAAAAACTCAAACTAACATGCACACAAACATACCCTTGAACATTTCTGAGAGTCTGATTGAATCTGGAATCAAGATTCGAGGGTGAAGGAGGAGCTTCTTTGTTTCCAGCCACGTCTCTAGTGTTGCTGCTGCTGCTGCTGTTCCTCATAGCTTTCTCTCTTCTCGATTTATGGTACAATCATGGCGAATTTAAGGATTTTGCAATAAAGGAAGAACAATCTCACGAGTTATCAGTGCAACTATACTGCGTTTGATCGGTATGGATTGGAGCTAGAATGATATTTTCTGAATTATTTTGTTTTAAAGTTAAACAATGGTTTTTAATTTAGATGTAATAATTTTTTAAGATATAAAACCGGTTTTATCTCAAATTTATTTAATTTGTTCCAACATATATCATTGAAGTATTAAATCTTATACTTCATCCATTTCAAAATAAGTATCGAAAATTTTGTCATAATAGATATAGAAAATAAAAATTGGACAGACGAATATATTTTTGACTAATCAAAAAATTTATAATTCAAGATTGTAAAGAAAATCAAATTAATTTTATAAAATATATTATATTAAATCCTTAAATTTTAGTTAAAAAATATTAATAAAGATAATTTTAAAATGATATTTAATTTGAAATAAAATTTAGATTCCAAAATCACACTTATTATGAAATGAATATAATTTAAAATTTTAAATGAGTATAAATATATTAGTTAGATAACAAAACGAGTTATTCTTTTTAGCATAATAACTAGAATTTCATGTACTTATGTATGTTGTATATATTTATTAATTATATTGTTAAAATGTTGATGATTCTGTCATGGATGAGGGTCCGAAGGAGCTGCACAGCTTGCACTTCCCCTGTCCCCATCTCGGGTTGGGGTTGATCGACACTCCTGAGTCGCGAAGCGGCATACCGGAAAGGAATAAAAGAAAGCAGGCATACCAAAACAGATCAACTTCATCAATTTGGATCAAGTTGGGTATAGGTCAGGTCAGAGTCAAGGGACATCAGCGGACATAAGGGCAGTGTGGTCAGATTGAACCAGAGCGCTGCCGGTAAAAAGAGGAAGCCCATCCACTAGATATTTTTATTGAATAATTGTCCTTCCCCTGTATTTTTTTTTGTTGGACCTCCGACCCGAGCACACATATTACCTGGTCAGTTTATTGAGGTAACCTTCAAGAGTTTGATCCAAACTATTAATTGAGCTTATTTATATGTCCCGATCAGGATGCTTCACCTGTACGGTTTCTAGGCGACCCGGCCAAGATCATTTCCGTGGCAGATTCGAAGGGACATGGCCGATCTAAGCAGGATATGCCAAGCAATATATTCCTGATGGTTAGGAGATCGTGGGTGACCAAACAGCTCACTCCCTTAAAAGTATGCGAAAATCAAGGAAGTAGTGAAATTACTCGTGCTTTCCCTAGGCTATAAATAATATGATTTTCAATTTGTAAAAGGTTCGAACATTTTTGTATTCAAGCACTAGAGAGTTATTTTCTCTAACATATATTAAATACGATCTTGACCGGCCACAGTAAACCGATCAGGATCAGCCGAGCTAAATTGCCCGAATAGGCTCCGGACTAGTGTTTTTTGCACCTTGTATACACTTTTTTCAACCCGTTTCATCCAATTTTCACTGATTTAATTCAGATTTGATCATTTTGAGTATTTGACTAGAAATTATACTATAAAACAAATTCCGACGTCAATATATATATATATATATATATATATATATATATATATATAAATTCAATATATTGTAAAAGTACTTTGCAAGAATGAAGTGTATGTGTTGTATAACTAACATGCTTTGAAGTTTGAAAGTCCCTATCTCTAACATTCTTGGGCATGGGCTCATTTGGACTAGGCTATGCTGGAATATTGGATCTAGATAAATTTTGCTAAGCCCAATATATAATAAGTGTCGTTTTAAAATAGGTATATAAGGAAAAAAAAATGTTATTAAAATTAGCAAATTGGACAGCAGTTTTGGACAAAGGCTATTCATTTTGGATCAACCCATTAAAGTAGTTTTTTTTTTTTTAAACAAACCATTAAAGTAAGTTTAGTTATCATAAAATCAGCACATTACGATTTGTGAGCATTTAATTTGGTATCCGAACTAATAAATAGATTGATCTAAAATTTTGAGTAATTAATTGTATTCCAATAGTTTAATTATAATGTTAACATGTTCGTGCCCTACCTATTAGTATTTCGGTCAAGTTCGAATAAATGAGGATTGTTTATATCCGTATATTTATCTTGAGAGAATTATTTTTATTTATTTATTTAGATATTGATCATGATCAAGAATAATTATTCATGTAGAATAGGCTGAAATTGCTCATCTAAAAACAAAAAATACATGTTCATAAACACTCAATGGAAAATAATTGAATAAAATAATTAAATATTAAATAAAAATTAGTTATATTAGCAAACATTAAAACCAAAAAATGAACATATTTTGAGTATGAAAATAACTAACAGATATTGAATGAATCATCAATGAACATTAAATCAACATGGTCGTGGACATGTCTATAATTATTAACAAACAAGTTTCGTTTATATTCATTAAAACTAATAAATAAATATAAACAATTAACTGAACTGGACCATGAGTAAGCTTACCAAAACTCTTTCCTTAAATAAAGGTAGGTTTTATCACTGAAGCCTTAAATATGAAGCAATACAGCCTTTTATCATGAGGAAATGAAGATGGTTGGTTCCACATGCATTATCCAAGAAACAGAAATCCCAACTCTAGATCACATTGAATTTGAATTTACGCATGAATACCTTGTTTAAATCATATAATTTCGACACTCATTCTTATGTTTTCAATACATGTCACGTATATAAAACGACATTATCAAAAATAATGTATCAAGACGATGTTTGCAAGAGAAATAGGGGAACTAGGCATTGTAGGTATATAAGTGAAAGAAAAGTAGGAATAGCCCCACTTGCAAGCAAACTTTGGCAGACATATTATACTGGAAGCCATGTGAATAAAGTCATCTAAAGAAACTAAATTATGGATCCCTCAATTCCCCTTCTCTTTACTATTATCTCACCTTTGCTTTTGCCCAATTCCAGCTCCAAAGTTCTTCACATGTCCCACTCTCTTTTTAACCTAATTCCAGCTTATCCATGATCCACAAGTATTATTCTAATCACTTTATTACTTGTTTTTAATTAATTAACCAGCATTATATAGCTCTATTTTCAAGAAACCTTTCTTGGGATTGTTTGGTTCAGATGGGCATAACGGGGGAAATTGTTAGAAACGTGTTCTTGAAAACCCGGTCGAGGCACGACCGCCACGACGATGGATTCAAGGTGATTAGTTACTCACTCTCTATTTTTACGAACAAACTTTTTGAATCGTACTAATCAAGATTATGTCAATTTTTCTTCCTAAAGAGAAAATGGAGCACCTCGGTACGATCATACTTATGCGGTGATGAATTTAACTCGGTTCTTGCAACGGATGACTCAGCCTCGATGGACTTAGCTTCTTTTACGAGCAATGAAGTTACAAACACCAATGCAAATTGCGAAGATATTAGTTCGGTTTGTGCATACGAGGATTCTACTTCTGTAAGAAGTTCTGAGGCCACTGTCAATCAATCTCTAGATACACACTCAAAAGACGAGAAAGTTCCAAAGGAAAAATTGAACTCAACGTACAAACTCTTCAAGCAAGAAGATGCTGCATTGATCATTCAATCAGCTTTTAGAGCCTTTCAAGTTAATACAATTCCATACATCAAATTCGTAGAAAAAATATTATTTAGACAAATAACTGACATTGCACTTCTTTAGGAGAGACGAGCACAAGATGAGCATGAACATACGGAGTCCATAGGCACATCCATAGAAGTCCAAACTGGGAATTCATCCGATATCTTCTCAATCACGAAGGAGAGCTTCTACGAGCATAAGAAACGACATAAAACACGAGCCCAAGTGCTGAAAATCCAGGTACAACTGATCAATACTAAAACCGAAAAAATGTCAAAAATTCCCCTGTTTGACATCTTAATTCATCATGATCAGGATGATTGGGATGACAGCACAGTGAGCAGTGTGATATCGAAAATGAGGATGCAAAACAGGCTAGAAGCAGCAACGAGGCGTGAGAGGGCGTTGGCATACGCGTTTTCTCAACAGGTAGTTAAAGAAACACATTGAATCTGTTGGAATAGATATGATCAAATGAATCAAAGCAAGAACTCATGATGCTTTACTGATCAGCTAAGGATCTGTTCAAAGAAGAAAGCAAGTTTTGCAAATGGTGATGAGACGAACACGGGGTGGAGCTGGCTGGAACGATGGATGGCAGCTCGACAACCGGAGATCAACTTGGTGGATAACAACACAACCATTTACCAGAAAACAATGATCAGAAAGAGAATGCTTGACATGTCAATGGAGGAGAGAGAAAGCTGTGGTTCTAATGAGGTTTCTTCACTATTTGAAGTTGGTATTTTGTCCATTCCAAAGCCACCCATGAAAGCAAACAAGGCTAAGAACAGTTTTTCCAGGCAAAATTCAGCATCAAGCCACTTGTGTCCAAGGGAGTCTAAGGTGAAATCCAAAATCTAGAAATTAAATAAAAATAAAATGAAAATTCAAGTCCAATTATTTAGTCATAATTCTTGATAATTTGAGCAGGATGTGATCAAGAAAGAGTGTCATATGGAGGAGGAAAAAGAGAAGAGGAAAAGACAAAAGCAGCCTGGAAATAAGAAAGATGTCAAGAATGCTACAACTCATCATGTACCATTGCAACATGAGACACAGCAATAATTTCTCTGAGCTTCATTCCCTTTTCTTCATTTTAATTTGTATAAATTCTAAAATAATGTGTGTAGCTAATTAGTTATACTTGTATATTTGTGCCTTCCAATAATAATTTTGGAGATTATCATGCATAATATTGATCTTATTTTCATGCCAATTACTCCCACTTCTGACGGTATTTTGGACTTGTACATATTTGTAATTTGAGCTTGATCCTATAACTTTGTTTATATTCATTTTTGGTCGACCATTAGTTATATGGTTTCTATAGTGATCCAAATTATTTTTTCCTCAATTTTAGTTCGATTTTAATAAGAAATAATGATATCATAATTACTGTCATGAACAATAATGCTGCTGATGTGGAGGAATTTGATCTATTTAGCATTAAAATGAAAAAACTTCTTCGATCTATGCAATGTAATTTGGACTTTCGATCAATTTAATATTATATCAATTTTTCTCTCATATAGTCAAAATCTTCAATTTGAAACGTCACGTCAGCATCATTGACATTCATATATGATCGGAAATCACTAGAATTGGAGAAAAATTAAAATATAAAAGACCACTATAAAACTAGCAAAGTTAACATACAAAAATACTCTTGCCACATATTTATACAACCAAAATCGAAAATTTTCCAATTAGATTATGAAAACCTGAACATCCAGTTAGAATCTGTCTATTTCATTTCATTTTTATCATTTCAAATTATTAATTGTCTCATTATGATTATGATTGTGTTCACTTCATGTTATATATAACTCCATAATATGAAGGAATCATAACCCTTCTCTCTATTTTTGTTATAAACATATATAGTAGAAGCTAATCTCATTTGAAGTGGAGGGCCATAGATTCACCATGTGAACTGGTTGCTTACACATAAATTTGAGCATCTTTCATTCAATCCATAGTTAAGGTAGGAGAATCAACACAATAAATATTACATCCTACACAGGATCAATGCCTCATCAGATTGAGCAACAAAACTATGGAATTTACTATTTTGTTGAATGAACAAAGCTTTCAATGAGTGTGTTTCTAAAGGTCACCAGCACGCATCAATCTATACGCAGCATAACTGATATTGCCAAGGACCAAGAAGATAGTACTTGAAAATGGAGGCATATTTTATCAATAAGTTATCCATTCAGGTTCTATTGCCCATCGAGAGTTCCAAGCGCCTCTGCTAGAAGCCTCTGTGCTTCTTCTCTTCTCCTGATGACCGATTATAAAACATGTTAGGTGATGATTGAAAGCATATTGTAGCTTCACTAGCACACAATACAAGAATATAGCAGAAATATTGCTACACATGGTCCAAAACATCCTAGAACATGTCCTCAAGATATAGGGCATCATACCTTCTAATGTCCTCCACAGCTTGTTTACGCCGCTGTATCTGCAGTTCTAGAATATGGATCAAAGTTGCTCTAGCCTGACAAAATAAAGATACAACATGAAAAGGCAGAAGTCAAAAGCCTAATTCTGGTTCTTTCATTAAGAACTTTGTGCAACTGATATACTTCTTCACCTGGTGTGGACGCAGAGAATTCAGGAGGTGATGTATATTCTTGAAAATAAGAGAAATGTCTTCTACCCTCCGAGCGTATTGAGATGGGCGCTCTACAAGAACGTCAGCAAGCTCCAACAACTGTAGTTGCAATTCTCTGTTTAGCGACCTCAGCTCTTTCTTGAAATCTAAAGAAAATAATATAACAAGTCGGAAGAAAATTCTTCACCAACTTAAAGAAGTAATAAAGCTAACATTTGCCTAAAGGTATCAAAGAGTTTTCACTACATTACATCTTTATGAGCATGAGAGCTGGGAAATTATAACTTTCATAAGAAACATGGAAAATTATACCCTTAAGCTTTGTTTCATACGTCAATACTAGTAAACCATACATACTTCATTTGACTACTGGCCAGAAATTTGAATGTACTGGCAAAGAATAAAATTATGCTTGTAGGACTTTAAGCTTTACCAGTTTACATTTAAAACAAATATTAAATGAACTATGTTCTCCCCCCCCCACTTCCTATACATGGGTCTATCATCAACTTCAGTGGCAACTGAAAACTGCACCAACATTCCAAGGTTAGGACAAAACACCAAGAATGTGTTTGTGCTGGGTTTCATGAGGACTTTACAGTTCTGGAACATGTAGTTCTGAGTATTGGAAGTTCAGATATAAATATTAAGAATCTGTGTTGTTGTGGGATTGGGAAAAGAGAGACATGAAACTCATGTCTGGAAAAGGCGGGTTGTTATATTATTGTATTGTATTTGACCAGTATAGGGATAATAGAATGATTAGTGTATTTATTGGAAGTTGCAAGAAAACAATTAGACGGTTAGGAGAACTTAAAGTCCACTTTATTGGACCCAAAAAAAAAAAAAGTTTGAGTATTGAGAGTCCATAAATTGGACTTTTAAACAAAGCACAAACATGCCCCAGGAGATTTACACTAGAACAATTTCAGAAAGACTTAATTCTATAAACAAATGGTAGCATTTCCAAAACCCATCCAGAACTCATGCTAAAGAAGTCAATATAACTATCCATTCTTAAATTCTTTGGTTTGTTCTCTTTTCTTCACTCCCAACCCTCCATTTTGTTATGGGGAATTCCATTACCCATCCAGTAATTTGCTTAATAGTCTTTATTAATTTACTATATACCCACAATGAAGATAAGAGGTAGTTCCCAAAATTGACACCAGACAAGCAAAGAGAAATAACCGATTTACAGGTTACAATGGAGGACTCAGTAAATATTTCATCAAGATCTGGGCCTCTGACTATACATTACTGGAACGATGAAAACATTGGACTGACATTATCATTTATAGTCTCACAAGAAACTAAAGCTATAAAACCATGCTAGAATTTCATGAGAAGCAGTACTCAAACTATAATACCACAATATAGGAAAACAAACAAGAGACATCTTCTTAAGGCAAATGATTGACGTCTAAATGTTTTCGACCTCAAGTTCAGTATTCATGCAGCACATCAAATGCAATTAAAATGAACATAAGTATACCGATATTTGGTCCTTTTGGGTACAACTGACGAACACCCTGCTCTTCTAAACCTGGAAGCACATCATCCGTCTACAAGATAGGATAAAACACAAGGTTAGAACATATAAAATCTTCTACCCTCCTTTTATTACTGTGAAAAGGTAATAGCATGCTGCAACTCTGGAATGCAATAATTCATCAGTATGATATGCGGTATTCACATTAGGTCCAAGTCACTTACAGATGCATACAAATCGTCAACTAAACATGTTTCATGTTGAAAAGATAAATGAGCAAATTCTTGAAATAAGGAGGTATTAACACAGAAATCCTGTTAACCATTAACTTCACAGGTACAACAAGGCAGTTTAAGAGAACAGATAAAGTGACACATCATTCAATAGTAAACTTTCTACAAAAATTTATTAGCCAATAAGCTATCTTGGTATAACACACTCTTTAGGTGAGTACTAACAGAAAATATGGGACTAAACATTACCACTTCAGAGATCCCAACCATTTAACATCCAAATGTAAAAAAATTCAAGTTTTAAATTCCATTTGAATCAAAAGTTGATGACTGGATTAATATTATGTTACGACCCGTTTGCCAAGGAGAGTCTCACGAAATCTTCCCTCTTTGCCTTCAATTACGTCTGAAAAAGACTTATAAACTTTATTATGACCGTCCCTCGTTGGTTGCCCTCGGATTCCATTATCAAGAAGTGTATCCACACCTTCTTGTACTAATTTCTCCTGACACTTTACTAATTCTCCTGGCGTATATCTACTTGTTGTTAATAGATCGGTAAGAGTATTGTTCCGATAGATAACTCTGCTATAGAGTTCATTAAATAATTGTATGTCTACAAGAGGTAGATTCAAGTTTAAGAATCATCTAATTAAGTAACAATTTGAACAATAATATGATGAAACGACAGATACTTTAATATACAGTTAAAAGCACCCAGTTTGAAACATGGAAAATAACAGTCAAAACACTATCAATTACTATATATTTAGATGTTAGGTTAATTACTATACTTTTAAGGGATTACTAATATTTCATTTTTATAGACAAGCAACACAATAAACAAACACATTTTTACTTTCCAATCCTAGTAGTCTAAATAAGAATAAACTAATCCAAAAACATTCTATTTTTCACACAAAAACCTGACGAAAAAATTATGAACCATGGAAATGTTAAAAACATGAAAATGAATCTCAATGGGCCATTAATCATTTGCAGACTCCCCAATTCTGTGATTTCAACTAGCAAGATCTTTCAAATAAACAGTTACTGTTCCAATTCCTTCCCACTTCCTTAGTCAAGCTTCCAATATTGCAACATGATGCTTATCACAGAGACTAAAGTCAGGATTTGAAGAGATTCTGTAACAAAAAGCATATGGCAAATCTTGTTCTTTGCAGAAACACGAGCTTCTCCATACCTAAATAGGAAAATTCTAGCCCAGATGAAATTCTGGAGCCACAAAATCTGCACAGTGGCAAGTGAACCATACTTGGCATGTAATTATGAATACTCACATCACAACAAATTAACAAAATTAAAATTAATTATTTTTTCATTTCCCCCTTTTCTCCTATTTCCAAAGAGCAGTCAAATCCCCAGGACAATGAAAAAATTCTCACAAGATATCATCACGGAAAAGTATCGAAACTACCAACAAGACAGAGAATTACACCAGTTAACAATTCTCATATGCATAACACAGAAAAATGTTTGAAAAAAAAAATGAAAAAAAAAAAAAAGAGTGATACCGTATAGTTGGCGCCGTAGAGGACATAGGGGCCCTGAATAGGAGGCGGCGGCGCGGGGGCGGAGTCGGGATCTTGAGCATAGTTTCTGTACAGCTTGTAATACGGCGGAGGCGGTGGATAAGTAGCCGTTGCCATTACTAGAATTGACACAAAATTAAACTTATCAATCTTTCTACTCAGGATAGATTATAGAATCTGCCGTTTTCCGGCACGGCGCCGGTGGTCGATCAGTTTCTGATGAAATTATGCCTGAAAATTGTTTGTGTTAATTACAGTTCACTACATTCATTTCCCCTTGGAATTTACAAGCCTACAGACAAATCAAATGACCCGATCCGACCTATAATGGCCTTTTCTTGGATCCGACCCGAATCAGGTCTGTGGGCCGTATATCGATTTTTTTCCTTCATATTTTTTCTCAAATAAGAAAGAATATAAAGGGAATGCAGAGAAGCAAAAAAACCATGGCACACCAGTGGAAATTTTGAATCTATGGATTATGAAATCACACATTTTGAACGAAAAATTTAATATCATAATTATAGTGGTGTGGCAAAAATAATTCATTTTCTTTTAAAAATTGCAAAATCATTTAATTTAGGAGTTTCTATAGTAATTTAATTTTGTTGGAATTCTACATGATCTTACAATAAATATCTTTATATATATATATATATATATATATATATATATATAAAGAAGTCTACGCAATTCTTGCCATTGTAAATAGAATATAGGTTCTTATGTTTAAAGTTTGAATATATAATGTAGATATATGATGCTGGTTTTTCACTTCATACACATGCATGAATTGTAATAAAAAAATATCATATATAATACTGTAGTTTTTTTTTTAGTGTACAATTATATTTGAATATTTATTTTTTGATAAAGTTTTCAATTTAATCCTATACATAATATAAAATGATTGCACAAAGTAAATTAAATTTTTTTCTTTTTTAATTTAATTTTTGTTTTTTTCCTTTTTTTTTTGTTGGGCTTGGTAAAATATTTATTGGGTGTATCAAAATAAAATAAACAGCTATATACATATTTTTTTGGCTTGGTAATAGATTTTTGTTTCAATCATATCTATATATATTTGGGTTAAACATTTATTTGATTTAATTAATTTTTGCTCTTATAAAAACATATACCAAATTATATTTGGGTTTACAAACATATTTTATTAATTATATTTTTACGCAAATGAAGTACTTAATCTCTTTGATAACTTTATTTTGAATTGGCTTGAAAACTTTTGAATTTGAAAAGTTCATAATCAATATATGTAGCACCACTAATGCAGCGCAAAAAATATTATAACTAAATAAAGTTTTTCTATACAATCTCATTTTCTGTAAAAAAAAAAAAACAAAAACAAAAGAGTTTTATTAGTTGATGACAAACACTTGCAGCTTGATCCTTCAAAAACAAACACTTCCTACTTGATGAAGGGATTGTTCTTGTTCGTGTAACGACAGTTTTGTCGAATCTCTCCCTGTTTCCCTGTCAGAACTTTGAGACTTCCCATTCTACTAATCGATAATGCAAATCCTTTTCTGAACTGCTCGAAGCTTCCAGCGTATTCGAGCACCAACTGCGTGGTGTTGTAGTTGAAGAGAAGCTCTTGGTCGACGCGGAGAACTGAATCATAAGACAGTATGTTGGAGTAGTATGTGTTGGTGAAGCGATATCCAGGTCCGTTTTTGTCGGTCAAGAACACTGTCGGGTCCTTCTTTAACGATTTGGGGCATTGTTTTCGAAGATTGTCCAATGAGGTTTTGCTTAGGGAGGGATCAGGTTTCCCTGTTTTGTTCATGAAGTTGTAGAGGCGATCTTCGATGCTTGTGCAGTGTGCTTTTCCCATGGTGTGTGCTCCTGATTGTACAAAACCAAGCATGCTTGAATAATGTTAGTATTCATGGAAAACTTTGTAATTTTGGACATCTATGTATGACACTATTCTTTCTTTGGTGCATCAAGTTTACAAATTGTAAGAATGGTGAAGGTTAAAAAAGTCTCAACCATGACTTTTTACGCTTTGCCACCTAAATATTTTTTCCTTCATTTGAACCCAAAGAATCATGGATTTTGCACTTTGCAGTTTAGGATCATTTTCTCATCTTTTTTCTGGCCAAAGATCAAAATTTTGATTTAATTTTGCTCAAATTGAACTTGAATCAAGTGCTAATTAGAAAATTGATTTAGGATTTTCATTTGGTGTTCATGTATTTTGGTTAAAAATAATGGGGACATCAAATTCGATTCTGAATAAAAAAATGATTGGAAAATGATCATAGATTGTAATTAAAGTGAATACCCTATGAATTTCTTTTTTCTTGACATGACAGCAAATTTCGAAAACCACATCAATGATTTTGAAAATTCCGATCAATATTAGATTGAAATTGAAAAAAAAAATTAAAATATAAAAGACCAAAATTGGAAAACAAATATTTATTTAATTTGTCAAAAATAAAAAAATGATTTAAATATGAGATCAAAATTAAAATTAAGGGCTCTTAAGAATATGTTACCTAGAAGAGTAGCATAATCTTGTTGATCTAAACCCTTGGATTTGAAAAAAGCCAAGCCTTGTTCCAAAGAAATGGAGTGAGATGGAAGAATATCCACCCATGCTTCATGTGATTCTAATCCATCTCTTCTTCCCAATAAAACTGGATACGATGGTGCTCCAGCCTGCATTCATCCATATATATCATCATATTATTTATGAGAGAGAAAGAGAGAGATCTAGAGAGAGAGTATTAATAATTACCAAATGAGCAGCATCTCGAACAGCAAGGTTAAGAATGTCAGCACAAGACACTGTTCGAGGGCAACGTTGTTCCACA
Organism: Scutellaria barbata; assembly: GCA_028654395.1. NCBI lineage: Eukaryota > Viridiplantae > Streptophyta > Magnoliopsida > Lamiales > Lamiaceae > Scutellaria > Scutellaria barbata. Next base: position 6,087,308 of record CM053652.1, read on the forward strand.
ACTGTCTTAATCTTGTCAATAAGTATGAATCCATCTAACCTTGAATTTTTTTCAGATTTTTTCTCTGTGTGATCCCCGTCTAGTAGAATCGATGCGTCACATCCCTGGATTAATCAATTGCATTACAATTAATCATCATCTTTAATCAGTTTTAATATTAATTATGATTTTTAGTTCATTGTTAAAAATATATAGGGTAAAAATATCTAATTTTGAGTAAAAAGAATAAATTTTAAGTTTTAGCTAACAACAAGAATTTATTATGATAAATGACTAGAAATAAAAGTATTTATTGAATGAGTAAGGAAGGTTTGAGTCAAATGTTAAATTATTTAATTCAAACATACTTTAGTGCTGCATGATTAAACTAATTCGATATTAAATTCATTCAAAAAAAAAAAAAAGAAAGAAAGAAAAGAAAAGATGTATATTTAGAAAGAAAAAAAATTGTTAAATGATTTTGTTTCAATTGTTCATGGCATTGTATAATATGACATTATGATCATTATATGTATAATATGTATTAAGAATATACACTATATTCACTTAAAAAAAAGTGACACCTCGCATACATGAATTTATTGTTTCATGGTTATAAGCATCAGGAAAGTAAAAAAATAAAAATAGAAAAATAGATCGACTATTTTATAGAAATCAACCAATTAATTTAATTAGTATGCTTGGATCTAGGATCACATAATTAATTAAGTGAATATTTTTCTTATTATTTTGCAGGAAAAAAAAAAGTTAGAAATGGACAGATGCATGTCCCTACTCCCTTGAAGGTAATATTTACACATCAATATCGGAGAGTGTGAAGGATCAATAAAAGTTACTTAAAACCCATATTTTAATGGACAAGATTCAATTATTTCAGGATTAATTATTTTGTAGTAAAACTAGGATCTAGTTTTCTTCTAGATATGAAAGAGTATTTTTCTAAAGTATATGAATTAATGCGTTTATACCTACGATGCCTTGGACTAAACCAAATATATATTCTAAATAATTTCTATACATACATGATAAAAAAAAAAAAAATTGAAGATTTAACTTACATTAACCATGCAATCAGCATAGAGCAACTTAAATAGCTTGGCAGTGATGGTCTTATCTTCATCCCACCATAACTCTACTTGATGCTTCACAAAGGCCTCCACATTGTCGCAAGTTTTAATAGGCTTCTTGTAAAAGTGTCGTCTCAACGGCTTCGCGTCTGGTGGCAACGTCACTGCCGCTTGAACCCGCCCTACGTACAAGCTCAATCGTAACATCAGTAGTACCACTGATATCACTGTCAAGTTAAACCTGTTTCTCTTCATATTTATTTCTCTCAAGAATGATATATTTTTATATTGATATATCTTTTGATATTGAGAGCTTATAGATTGAAAACTTTGTGCCTTATGCTAAGTGAATGGCCTTGAGTATATATAGTGAAACATAACATGGGAAACACCAAAATGGCAAGCTGTTAACATCATTAAAAAAAAATCAAATGTTTACTTCATTAATTAGTTTGTTCCCTTCTATGCATTAGTTTATTTCTTCTTTTGTGCTAATTTCACGTAGTTATGTATAATGTAATTTATTTAATTAGGATTTTAGAGAGGGATTTTCACATTAATCTATGTTTCTTATCATTTTAATTATAACTAGGGTAATAATCACTCTATATATCCCAAAACACACACAAAACAAAGACATATCTATAATAATGTGAACAAAATTACAGTAGTTATGCGTTAATAGTAAGCAAGCGAGTAGATTTCATGTCATTTTGAAACATTTCAAATCAGTAAATTAAATTATAAGACATCTTATACATTGTCAACTCTTGAAACCCTTGACCATGGAAAACCATGCAACTTGCTTTCTTCTTTTTATTTGGCTAAGCAAAACGTTTGAACATAGTATACATATATATATATATTAGAATCATATATTATTTCATTAATGGAATTTCATGTTGCTCAAACATTTATCTCCTTGCTTTGGGAAGCCTTTTCAGTGGTAGCCAATACTATAGTGCACTCAAATAACATATTGCTCTGTGATAAATTAATCATAGTCTACGAGACTATAATACTTTTTTCTTTCTAAAATTACTAGTTTAGGGTTGAAGGATTTTTGTTTTTTTAAACCAATGTATTTTACATTTTCATCAAAATTTATAGGTTGACTTTATCATTATATGATTATTTAATTTAAGTAGATCTTTCCTAAATTCAAAGCAAAAGCTAATTATCATCAAGTTGGGCAATTTGCAGAGTTTAATTACTCTATATAATAGATATATATGTTCGAACAAGGGATTTGCTTTAACAAGGTGTTTAATGTATCTTCAAGTATAATATACACTGTGCGTGAAAGAGTTGATCAAGTATATAATGTACAACTGGCCATAGCCGACCACGGAATAATTTGCACTACCCATTAACAACTAAAATATATTTCTCCCCACACACACATAGGTATAGTTAATTTTTTTGCAGAAAGAAAAAAATCACAATTCTTTTAACACAAAAATTTATATGTGAAGGTTTCACAAAAGTATCTATGAAAGCGAGCTATTGGAAATATTTAATTTATTGGGTTTCCACATGTCAAATTAAATGTGTATAACTTTCTTAAGGAGCCAAATTAAAGTGATTCACTAAAGTTTAAATTTGTGCTTATATGAGTATCAAAATATTAATGAACTTTTAAGTGCAGAGCATTTTTTTATTTCTCGAGGGATCAAATTGAATATAAAGAAAATTTGTTATTATAAGTTATGGTCCCAAAGAAGAGTGAAGCTAATAGTTTAGTAAACCATACCAGCTAAAGCACAAATTATTTCATGAATCATGGTACACTTCACTTTTATGATTGTTGTATCTTCTCTATTTCGGTTAATCATTGTAGAATTTAGGATTTGGTTTTTTCATGTTGAAACATGTTTATGTGTTATTAAAACATTCAATTTGCTAATTATTTTCTAACATGAGCTTCATTACTCCCTAACAAAATTTATTTTAGCAAATTTATTATTCATAAGACAATCTCACCAAAATTATATTTTTCAAGGAAGTAGTTCATAAACAATAAATAGAGTAAGAAGTAAAGGTAATTTAGGATCCATTTGAATATGTGGATTTGAGGAAGGATTTGCAATTTATGGTATGAAATCCATCGATGTGATGTTTGGATGAATGTGGATTTGAAATCTAATTTTCATTTTAAATTAATTTTGAAGTCATTTTGATGGATTTCAAATCCATTCATTTTAAATTCTAAATTTCAATTCAATTTATCCAAATGGAACCTTATATTGTTTGTAGAAAGTAAATATAAAAATTTATATAAGACAATCTTATTATCTATGTCAGATCTAAAGCTCCAAGAAACAAATAAAACCCACTTGTAAACCACAAGTTCTCAACCAATCAAGATCTGAGAATAGATCTTAATCTAAACCAACAAGATTCAACACTCAAAGATTTACGTGGTTCGGCATAAACAAGCCTACATCCACGGGAAAAAGGGGAGGGGAACTTTTTATTCAATTAGGAGAAAACTTTACAGAGAAGAATACAGAAAACTGAAAATAACGCTAACGCGATATCTTTTTCTCTCTCTATCAGATATATTTCTCTCTCTATATCTAAACTGGGTTTCTCTCTCTATATCATATCTTTTCACTCTCTACAGATACATATATATATAGAAATCTATAGCAACTGAAAAGAAACTGATTAACCAAAAATCGTTTTGATGTAACTGATTAGGATCCGCCAAAAACTGATCTTCAGAACCCTTCTTACAGCATCTTCAATACAACAACTTTCTTACAGCAGCTTGCTGCAGCAACTTTCTTACAGCAACCTGCAGTAACTTTCTTACAGCAGTTTTCTGCTGTTGCTGCATACAGCACCTACTTACAGCAACTTACTTACTGTAACTTTCTTACTGCAATCTGATGTTGCTGCTTACAGCAACCTTCTTGCAGCAATTTTCTTACTTGTTCAGCAAACACTAGAGAAGAATTTGGCTAATTACTAACAATCTACTTATCAAATTATATTTTCACTAATCACGAGTCATGTAACTTAAATAATATTCTATTTTCATAAAAATATAGATTATGATAATCCGAATTTAAATTCGAATCATGCAAAATTTTATAATATTTATTGTTCCATTCTCTTTCACTCCTCAGACTGATTAGAAAAAAAAAGCTATATTTTCACCGGTCAAATTGTTCGCTGGGTTACGGATTGACAATAATGTGAGGGAAGAAAATCTGGAATCAAGTTTGACCACAAATTTAATAGAAGAATTTGAATTTATGATCTTTGATCATTGATAAAATTAAAAAAAAACGAAATACTATTGTATATTTTGCATTTTGCACTGATGTTGCTCACTCTAAGACTTTTGGACCTTGGTTTATTATTACACAAAAAAAAAAAAAAATTCTATCTTAATACAGTTCGGTTCATCTACTTATCATGGGTACAATTTATGATTAATGTTTTAAAAATTCAAAATATCTATTAATTTCACTTTTTATATAACGAGGGGATTGAATCATTACACGTCATCAGTGAACATATTAAAAGTTGCCCACGATGAACATTTGAGCATTTTCCCTTAATAACATATTCCCACATTAATATTACCAATAATTTTATTTACAACTAGAATATTTCTCTCTACTTATAGGATACTTAATTTTTTTTTGTTTTATTCTTAATTTTTTTTTTCCCATAACCATCATATTATTAATATTTCCACTTTTCATTCTTATATAAATTATAAATTTCGATAATTTACCACTCAATACTTAGGTTGAATGCATAAATTTTTTATTAGTCTTCATACATTTTATTTGAAATTATTTTGAATTTAGATTTTTTTTCAAAAAATAAATAAATTATCTCTCTCTAGCCATGATTATCTTTTTTCTCTATATTTCAATGTTTTAAATTGTATTATATAAATTTGTAAAATTTTCACAAAAGTGTTGTGTTCCTAAATGTGGGAATGATTTTCTTGATGTTGATCAAGTTTGAAATGTTTTGAGATATTCTTAAAAAAAATTGTTAAGAGGAATTGAATGATTGATCCGATAATTTTCAATAATTCTTTAGAAATAAAATTTGAAATTTCGATAATAGTACTAAAAATTTGCGTATGTGTACGTTTAAGACAGAACGAAAAGAGACTATAAAAAGAAAAGAGAAAAACCTTAAGATCAAACTTGAGAATTTAAATACATGATGATTGTAGAGATGAATATTGTGGCCACCAGAGTTGCCCTAATTTTACAGGCTTTTTTAAAAGGGCATATAACTCTAGCCCATTTAGCATCATACATCATAAAAGTAAAACTTCTAATTGCGAGTAACGAGCATAATTGGGTGAAAATCAAAATATTAAATCGAAGTGAACTGAAACTAATACATTGGTTAGATTTCGATTTCATTTTTCAAAAAATTTGGATTTTGATTTTTAGTCTTAGGTTTTTATAGTTGAAAATCGAAAACTAAATTAAAATAATTTATATTAATTTTAAAATAATTTTTAATGAATTTGGGGAGTGGAAGAAGCTAACAAGGCTCATGCTAGATTAGATGTTGTGATTCTGTTGTTAAATTTAACCATACCGTTATTTATTGTAGTTTATTTATTAGTTATTGTAGGAATTGTAAAAGTCCAAAAAGCATGGGCTCTATTATTTAACAATCTATGGTTTTATTATATGTAATAATCAAATGAGTTTGAATTGAGTTTATTGAATTTTTTTATGATTTTGAGTTGTGGAATATAGTTGTTATTTAATTATATACATGGTTTGATTTTTCTTGACTTTACTTTTTGCATAAATTTTTGAATCCTTATTTATTTAAAAAAAATTGGGTCCAAATTCAGGAACCGAATTTAGGACCAAATCGAAATATTATTTTGTTGCAATTGTTGTTTGTTTTCAGTAAATTCGATTTAGATTTAGATTTAGATTTTCTAATTTACAAAAAAAATTGATTTTCAATTTTTATTTCAGCTCGATTTTGATTTTCTAATTTACAAAAAAAATTGATTTTAAATTTTTAATTCAACTCGATAATCGAACCAACTGATGAACATCCTAACTTTCCACAATAGATAGGGAATTAAGGAAGTTGAATGTATACATAAATCAATCCCTAAGAAAATTATGAGAGGTAATAATGCTAATGATTTAATACAAATTAACAAAATAATTATATCCTTTCAGAAAATAACATTTTTGAAGTTTTAAAAGTTTATAGAAATATTTTCTTGAAATATGGATTAACCATATACAAAACATGAGAAATTTATTTATTTATTTATTTATTTCAAGTTGTGTTTATTCCCCGATTTCTATATTGTTGATATAAATAATTAATGTAACATGCTATATTTTGAAGTGTAAAAGTAATATCGTTAATAATGGGAAATCTAACCATATGAATTCTAGCACTAAATATTTTAAGGAAATAAGTTTAAAGTATTTTTCCTCAAAAATTAAAAAACATTTTGTGCAAATGCAAACATGGTTATTGCCTCTTAGTCTTTACATGTGTAACTCTGTTTTTCAAAATTTCTCGAATCTGTCATATAGTACATAAAAACTTATACAACAATCAAAAAATGGATCTAAAATTGTTTTTGCTAAGATTATTGTAAATAAACTTAATTAAGGCCCAAATTAAAATGGGTCTAACAAATATTGAAAGAGCCCAAAATGAGAAGTTCATATTTGAAGCCCAAATTCTAAATTATTGTTGTTCTAGCAATATAATTCTATGGTAAATATGTAGATAATTTTATTAGAATCTTCTTAAAAAATATTGTTACAATATTCTTTATGGAATTCTCTAGACGAGTAATTGTAGCCATTATTAGAAATGTATTGACATTCATTACACTCACACTATAAACTTGATGAGTCTATGAAATAGTAAACAAACTTAAAATCTAAGTCATGGGCTCTTGTTGATTTTATTTTCAGTGTTTTGAGCTGTTTGGAGTAATGTCAACAGAAATAAGACAAATGTATTGGAAGTGGAGGTAATGTATCAATGTATTACAATCCTCAACAGTAGAATAAGAGCAGGAGAATACATTGAAAGTGGAGAAAATGAAGTGTATCACAATCTTCAACAGCATAATAACAACAGAAGAGGAAATGTATGACAATAAAAGAATGAAAGAGGAATAGAAGAGGAATAGCAGAAGAGGAAATGTATCACAATAATAGCAGAATAAAAGAATGAAAGCGGAATAGAAGAGGAATAGCAGAATAAAAGAATGAAAGAGGAATAGCAGAATTAACAGAAATGTGATGAAAGAGGACAAGTATAGGGTTGGTTCGGTACGGTATACCGAAAAAAAATTTCCATACCGTATACCGTACCGAAAATTTCGGTATGCCAAAAAACATACCGATACCATACCGAAATTTTCGGTATATTGATAGCCTATACCGTTTGATACCGAATTATCGAATTTTTCGGTATACCGAAATTTACCGTTATATCATACCGAAATTTACCGAAATATATCTATATATATAATAATAATAATATATATATTATTAATATTAATATATTTCGGTATATACCGAAATACCGAAAAGTTCTAAATCCTCATACCGATACCGTACCGAAAATTTCGGTATGATATCATACTGTACCGAAAATTACCGAAATTTTCGGCATTTTCGATATTTTTCAACATGGTATGCACGGTATATCGGTATTTTGGCCAACCCTATGTCACCTCTCAATAACAAAAAAAACAACATATATTTGTTGAAAGACAAAATGTATGTCTAACCTTATTTTAATGTATCATGTTCAGGATGGAAATGTATCATATTAAATATTCAGGATGGAAATGTATCATATTAAATATTTCTCAAATCAATGTACGTCAATCCTCAACACAATGGAAATGTATTATATTAAATATTTCTCAAATCAAAAATGGAATTGTATCATATTAAATATATCTCAAATTGATAGATTAATAAATTGGTGATTTGAGATGTTAGTGTTAAATGAAAAATAAGGCAGAAATATATCAAATTAAATATTTTTCTAATCGAAAGATTATTAATTTTTTCAAATCGAAAGATTATTAAATTGATGATTTATGATGTTATCGTTAAAAATGTATTAAATTAATATATGGTATTACAGTAAAATGTCACATTGCAAGTGAAAATTGAGTTTAAGTTCATGGTTTTTATGTAATTAAAATATAATATTTTGATGAGACAAAGTCCACAACCGAAACTTATTTTCATAAGACAATTTTTCTGAATTATGGTTGTGGGTTGACCAATCTCATCGATAATTAGAGTTGAAAACAAGTAAAAGACACCAAATTAGGGCTTGAAAGCCAGCTATTTCAAATCTAAGGATCAAAACATATTTTTCATAATATTTGTGTGAAGGATTTCAGTATATTGCTCTATTACAATGAATTTTAGAATTATTTAAATGATAATTGAGCCCTAGGTTAAGCTCTAGATTCACCAATTGAGGAAAGTTTTCAATTGTTATTATTATTACTATATAAGAAATAAGGGGGTTTTGATATAAAAATTTATCTTAATTAAGTGTTAAATTAGTGTAATTAAATATTGGTCATGTATGATTATACTTTATTTTTAGAAAGAAAATGATTGAATCCCAAATTGACAAATGTAATTCTTGATTTCTCATTTAGTATATATTAAAGAATCTGATATACATGTTATTAATAAGAAGGGGTAAATAAATAAATAAATAAAAACTAGCAAACATAAATCTGATGCATAAAAAGAAATTTAAGAACCTGAAATTAACTTAAGCCAAACACTTCAAAAAAGTCGCCTAGTTGCCTTTTCTTGATTTATTTGTCAATTTGCAGTATTTTTGACCTAGTCACTTTTTTCACCCTTAAATCACATCCTATAGTCGTCATATGAACCTTCACATGAATTGTTGTGTCATTGTTAGGGTTGAAATAATTTAGACTACTCAATATGGGTTACTATCTAATTTATTATTCGTTTAATTCGATCCAATCTATTTAGTAAATGAGTCAGATTAAGATTTTTTTTATAAAACTTATTTATGAATATAGGCTAGACCTAGACTTTAAGAAAAAGTTTAATAAGTCTAATAAATCGACCTATTTATAATATTTTTATAAAATATATGACATATTTGATAACTTTTATAGTTGTATATAAATGTAGTCTAATTCATATATATTTTTTATATTTTATATTATTTTTATGTTTTTCAATGTAGCGCTACAAGCTTCAATAGAAGTTATTTTTTAGAAAAAAAAAAAAAATTCATACTAGAAAATATATAGATTTTTAATAAACTTTTGATAGGCTCAAACTTATCCATAGAATAGATCAAATTCGAGCTAAAAAAAACTTTCATGCATAATAAGCCGGGCATAAACCTAATATTTATACTTTAGACCTAAACCAACCAACAAAAAACCTAGTATATTCTCACCTCTATTCATCATGTAGATTTATTGAACAATTTATATAAAACAAGTGCAATGAGGTTTTTCCTTGCAATTCTAGTAAATTAATATGGTACATACAAGCTTTAATGTAAATAAAATTGTTTCGGTTAGCCCTTAATGACTTGAGGAAATTGAAATAATTGAGGGCGATAAAGATATAACTCAAATAATTGTACTCAATTAGTAATTCGAATTATTGTAATGCAAAAGCATGCATTATCTAATTAATTATTCTGAATTCATGAACACGGCACATCTAAATTTTTGTGTAAGTTTAATAAGGGATAAATGCATTTAGAAACCAAACAAAACAAAAAAATACGAAAAATATATCATCTATTGATTGGGCTTCCATCAATTTAAATATAAACTCTTTTACTTGAATTTTGGTTTAAGTTATAATTAATTATTACTAATCAAATATGAAATTCAAAACTAATTTTGTAAGACACTCCGCATTCCATACAATTTGGGTCAGATCGATCAGAATTCGCCAGAATGTGCCCCAGATATCTTAGAAGGGGCGCCATACACTTAGTTTATTTTCTATATTTTTTGAAAAAATGTGTATATCTTTTAATTATAATTTCCATACATTTATGCCATAACATTCTTACATTTATATCATGACATTCATATCTTTACATTTTTTAGACAACGTGAATACATATCATACATTTTAGTTATGTTAGTCATACATTTTAGTTATGTAATTATACATTTTAGCTATTTTAGTTGTAATTTTATATATTACATAAAGGTATGACTATATGATATAAAAGTATAAATATTATCACATAAAAGTATGACTAATATCATATAAAAGTATAATTGTGCTGAATTTTTATATTTTTTTTAAGTTAAAATATTACATAAATGTAAGAATATGCATACATAAAGATCACATTAATATAATATAAAAGTCATATTAATACAATATAAATATAATACATGAATAAAAAAAAGGTAAAAAAATAATTGCAGGGATCGACCTGATTGCACCTGTTTACCAGGTACATAGGAGTGACTTATTTTTATAGCAGACAACGATATTCACAAAAATCTTCCTACTACTATGAAAAGTAATAGTGAAAGGGAAAAAAATGAGGTTATTTTGAGGATGATTTTTGCAAGATTTTTACATAGTATGCTTTATAGGATGGATCAACACATAAAATAAAAATTGATTTATGAAAATAAGTAACTTGTAAATAGTGTTCCGTCTTATAAAATTATATTAGTGTGACAATTATATGTAAATTTTCTTGAAGGTGTTTTTATATTATGTAATATTATCTTTGGACTAATTTAATTTTTATATTTTCAATTAATTAAATCATAGGTTTAAGTAATTAAAAATAAAATTAACTTGAAAATCCAGACTTATTCTAGAAATCCATTAGCAACATAAATTTAAGCACAGTGATAATGCTAACAATCTGAAAATTCCTTGAAAAGAAAAAAGGCTGAAAATTATAATATATAGTCAACCAAGCACCATAGAATATTTCGTTTACTTTCTTAGAATTTATTTAATTATTTGATAAATATTTGATTTTCAATTCACATGTTTTGATTCTCCTTTATCACACCCCATCCGGTGAATTAATAAATATCTTGCTTTTGACAATGGGTAAAAGTAAGTCATCCTCCTATTTCTTTATATACAAAATTTATATTACACAATCTTAAATAAAATGTTACATGAGATAAAGCTAATTTATATGATGATATATAAGATTAATATTGATCGTTTTGAATGGGTTGACTCATTTTTATTAATCTATATAAACTTCGTCCTATATAAGATGTCATGTGAGACCGTTTTACATAAGAACTACCCTTCTTTATATTAACAATAAGTGGATTTTTATTTTTAAATTAAGTGGTTTAAACATCTATACGTTTTAAATGACGATTCAAACCATTCAATCTAAATACAGTATAAAAATATCAAGTATTTGGTTGTTATTTATGAGGAACGTTTAACATAAATAAATTCTCTAAAATTGCATTTGCAAAAGCGTTTTAATCAAAAATTGGAACTAAATAATATTTTTAATAAATTTGTATTTAACTTCAAAATCGGTCACAAATACACACTTCATCATTTCGTTAAGGTTAAATAAGTGATTTGAAATATAAATATTAAAGAATGTATTTCAAATTAATTTAAGTTAGAATGTATTTAAAACTTGTATAAATTATTTAAAAATTAGTATAAAATAAAAGTGATGAAATTTGATTCTATTTTTTTCGATCATAAGTGGATTTACCAGTCATTCGTAAATTCCCTTATTATGAATAGAGACAACTTAAAACATGGATTATGTTTTCTTTTATAGGCTTCAAGAGGCCAATAATTGGCGTCTTTGAGGTCGTGCTTGGACGAAAGGGTTTAAAGAAAACTTTAAAATTTATAAATGATGTTTGAATAAATATAATAAATTAAAATTCATAATTTTTATTTTACACTAAAATATAAATAAATTTCGAATCTACTCTGTATTGCATGTTTTTTAGTGCAATTGTTCAAAACCATAAAAAATATGAAGCAGGTGTCGTGTTTCGCGTACATAAGAAAACGTTGTTTGTTGTCGACGTAAGCAGCTTCCTAAGCTTTTTTAAAAGAAAGCTTTATTAACAAGTTTTTTTAGACCAGAATTTTTTTAGACAAAAATTATAAGATGATAGATGATTGGAGGCTCTATCCTCCTTTTCTGACCTAGACCAATAACTAACAAGTTCATCAAATTGATAGTAATTTTTAATGTACGAGGTAATATTTTTTATGGGTAGTGTTTGTTTGCACCAAATGCATGAATTATGATGCATGTACTTGAACATGTGGATCGGGTTGGGTCCGATTTAATCTGGATCCGCGTTTAATTTATTTATTTATTTATTTATGCCATAACTTTTATATTGTAATAATATAACATTTATGTTGTACTAGTATAACCTTTATGTACAAATTGTATAACATTTTCAGTGCATAACTTAATACTTTTTTCACTATAAAAATTCATGTAATATATAGTCAAAACTTTTATGTTGTAATAATATAACCTTTATTTACAGATTTCATAACATTTTCAATAAATAACTTATATTTTTTTAACTATAAAAAATCAATATAGCCGAAACTTTTATGTTGTAATGATATAACCTTTATATTGTAATAGTATAACCTTTATGTACAAATTTCATAACCTTTTCAGTGAATAACTTATATTTTTTTCACTACTTAGCACTGCAAAAAGTTATGGGCATATAACTAAAAGGTTATAAGGATAGAATTAAAAGGTTAAGTTCGCTAAGCTAAAAGGTTATGTCAATATAACAGCAGAATTAGGGTTTAGATTATGGTTTGGGCTAGGGTTTGGGCGTGTGAGGCGTGCGTGGGACGTGTGAAATGCACTCTCGGATCGGGTCAACCCAATTACACGGATTTAGAATTCGTAAACTTGATGTATAAAAATAATTGTGTTTTCTATAATATTTTACTTCATATTTTTACACTGTTGAATTATTTCATCGTACATTTTTATTTCGTCTTACATAAAAATATTCATGTATCAGGTAATTATTAACACTATAATATTCTCCATAATATTCTATTTCGTTTTTTGTATAAGAAATATTTTCTGTATGCTTTAATATACAGGGCAGATTTCATATAATTTATCAAGTTATCTTTGTTGAATTAATTTACTTTTTTTTACTATGATTATGAAAAAAAAAAATGTATCTATGTATATAATATTTTCTCTAGCTTTGTAGACGCTGCAATTTACATATGAAAAATCTCTATATTATAATATTTTATTTTATATATTTATATAATATCTTTCCTTAACTAGATTAAAAGGAGCTATACTTAAGGAGTTGGGGTGATTTGATTCACTCACTAATATTATTCTTAGGGTGTGTTTACTGTACAACAGCTGCACATGCAATTTAGATTGACTTGAATTTGTGTTTTTTTCTTACTTCAGATCAAAATCTTTATATATAAATTTGGTGACATTTATGTTATATTCATATAATCCTTATATATATTCATGTGATATTTATGTACAAATATTCATATTTTTATATATTATATAAAGATATGAATATTTATATATAAATGTCACATAAATATATAAGGGTCACAATATCACATAAAAGATATTTATATATAAATTTTATTGAAATTTTTTTTTTATAATTTATAATATATAAAGATCATAACATTTATATATAAAATTCACCAAATTATAAATATTAAAATATAAAATTAAAAAAAAAGTAATCTCATGAATGTAGGTTGGATTAACTTGGATTGCATGGTGTACCGGAGAATTTATATAATTCCTAAAGCAGTTAAAAGAAAAAAGAAAAAAAGAAAACAGAAAGCAGTCAAATTTTGTGGAGAGAAGTTTCTACACGGCAAAAGTTGACTTTGGCTCACAACATTTATGATAATACATAAATATTCATACAAAAAACAATGTTTTTTCCTTTAGTGGCCTACAAAAAATTAATTTGAGTGAGTTTTGGGGGAGAAGAAATATGATGACAAAACAAAGGTAGGGGGACCACCTATCAAATAAAAATTGTAGTGCAACAGAAATAGAAAAATACTTATTCCAAATTTGTGCTATAATGAGATCCAATGAAGTGGTTATTTTGGATTTTTTGGAGTACAATATGGTAGTAGTAACTTGTGGTTTATTTTATTAGCATTTATCTTATCTGATCTCATTTAAACGTTGTTTTAGAAGTTTTTTATTTTTTTAAATTTTATATAATTTTCTTTCAAGATTATCTATACCGTTATTCTTAAAATTTTTGCTAATTTTCAATTTATTAAGTGAAAAAATACGAGCTTTGTAGCTCAAATAATATTCCCACCTTTAAATTTGTGCAAATTGAATTGACCATCGGGGAACCTATATCACCAAAGTATTCCAGTATTCATTATCTTCCTTTTCCTCAATCCCCAACTTAATAATAATAATAATAATAATAATAATAATAATAATAAAATAAAAAAGGTGAAAATTTTAAGAATTTGATGGTTTTTTTTTTTTAAAAAAAAATTTGATTTGATTTTCTTTCAAAATTTGGTCTCTCACTTACTAAAAATATATTAATCAAAATTTATATTCATTAATTTTAGACAAACCTATACAATGTCATTTAAATGAGATGGGATCAAGTATTATTTTTGCAATATTATATATATGCTTTGTGCTAAAATAAAAATTAATATTTAAAACAATAATTCCCTTATCATTAATTTGAATTATTTTTTAATGGAAAAGAAAAGAGAGGACCTAAATTGCTCAAACCTATATATTTAGGCACACCAAGTTGGAAGAACTGATTCAAATAGCAGCCCTGTGGAGTCTAGAGGATTAATGTTAGGATGAAATTTTAGGAACCACATAAGAAATTGTAGGAGAGAGATTTGAAAGTAAGTGTACCTTGAATTTATTGCCTAAGGAAAGACGTCACAATATATAAATATATTTTATTGTGATTTGTAAGAAGAATTCAAAAAGAAAATAGTATGCCCAAAACCAACCAAACGTTAGCTTTTATAAAAAATTAGTCATAAGAATTATTTAACCTAAGCTCTGACCTGAATTTCTTTTAGGTTGTGTTTGGATTAATTGAAGGATTTGAGAAAGAATTTGAAATTTATAACAACAAATTCATTGATAATGTTTGAAGAACTGATGTGTATCAAAAATTCATTACTTTTTTCTTTTTTAAATTAAACTTGCGAATGCACTCTAATTTAAATGTATTTAAAATATATTTATTTCAAATCAGTCGTTCCAAACATAATCGTAGAAAATATGTCAAAAATTAAGTTTGAGGTAGCAAGTGGAATATTTTAAATAGAATGGTTAGTAATCAGAAAACCTTATGAATTTAATAAATAAATAAAAAAGCAACATTCAGGTAGCAAAATTGATATCAAATTTTTTAAAAGAAATGAATAATTAAATAGGTAGGGTATTAAAAGTCTTCCCAACATGAGAGAGAGGTGAATAAAAGCAAACTGGGATCATTGGTCTTGCGTTGAAGTATTTGACTTGAGATATTTTCCATGCAAATTCAAAGACTGAAATTTGAAGAGTCTACCATTCTAGACGTCTTTTATCATTCCAACCAACACGCCTTTCTATTTATATAGTTGAAGATTGAACCAAAGAAAACCGATTGCAGCTTTTTCATCTTCATTAATCTCTTCTTATTAAATCTATTTTGAATTGAAATACGAGAAATCACCATAGCTTACTTTCATCACTTTAAGATACTCATCATATTTGCCTTCTTCAACCAAATTTAATACTAGGCTGCAATAAAAGCTTCACTGCAATAGCATCTCCTGTGAGTTCCTCTCTCTCTCTCTCTCTCTCTCTCTCTCTCTCTCTATCTCTCTCTAGGTTACGATTTTTGTTTCTGCATGACTCCATTCCTAGTAATGCATGTTTTTTGGGGGTTTTGGGTGCTATGATCTCTTTTTTTTTTTTTTTTTTTCTTTCTTTCTTTTTTTTTTCTTTTTTTTTTGTGTGGAATTTTGCATATTTACTTTGAAACTGGTAGTATTTTTGTAATGAATTTATTTATAATCAGAGGGGGGATTTTACATAGATTCTTAGAGTAGGATGTGGATTACATGCATGTACATGACATTAGGCACTTAAGTTGCGCATGAATTAAGTAAAGTACAATATATGGAAAGATTAAAGTTGTGATTTGATTTTTCAGATGCTTTTAAACATTTTGGTTTCCTTCAATCTTCATCTTGATGGGTGCTTTATGTTTGTGGTGGATACATGACTCAAAATACTGTATAATTCCCACTTTTTACACTATAAAGCCAAAATCCTCTCTCTCTCTCTCTCTCTCTCTCTCTCTCTCTCTCTCTCTCTCTCTCTAGTTTTCTGGTAAAGATTGCTGCTTTATGGCCTAATTCACTATCTTCTAAAAGATTGTTTACTATCTTCTGAGGGTGTTTCACTATCTTGCATTAAGTGTGTGGAGATAGTAAGCCAACCTTAGTTGTGGATTAGGTACTTCATTATATTTTGCATTGAATTACCAAATACCAATAACATCTCTTCCTATACAATCCATTACCTTATGAATATAGCAACTTCTCCAACAGGTTAAAGAAATGGGGAGACATCTACTTCTCATCAGCATGATCATGGCCTTAAATTTCACTCTACTTGCAGCCCTACCAATCTTCTCCACCACTTCTCAATCAGGTATATTTCTTCGGCTTTCAATTCGAAATCATATACCCTATCGTACCTTAAGAGACCACACGATCAAATACCATTATGATCTTTTCAGGACGATCTTTAGCTGAAACAAACACCACTTCAGAGTCGAGTAGATACTTGGACGATACAGTGAGAGTTGATCCATTGGACAATTTCAAGAAATACAGAGGAGGATACGATATAACTAACAAGCATTATTGGACTGTAAGCATCTGCTCTTGCTCTCACACACAGACAAAAGGTGTAACGATCATCACTTACCATGTGTATAATTTCTCGTGCAGTCGACTGCTTTCACAGGCATATACGGATATGCAATCGCAGTAACATGGCTCGTACTTGGTCTTGGATACGGAGGATTCCTTCTCGTGAAAAGAACTTGTAAAAGCAGGAGATCAAAGCTCAAGAAAAGAACACAGTGTCATAAGAATTGCTATCTCCAGCCACTTCTTTCGGCCCTTCTCTTTACACTCCTTGCAATGTAAGAAAAACTGCTCCACTTTACTCTGTGAAAAGCCAATAAAACCAAGTAAGAAATGAGTTATAAATATTTGTTTTTTCTTTCCATGATTTCAGAGTTGGGATTGGCCTGGTTCTTGGAGGGAATGCCAAGTTCCATTCAAGAGCGAAGACGGTGATAGACATAATCATCGACACAGCAGATGAGGCTGCAGATACAATATACACCACAACCGGAGCCATGAGAGACATCAGCAGAAGCTTGGGAGATGTTAACGAGAGTCCTGATGCTACTCGTTTCTTAACTACAACGTCCCAGAGTTTAGATGCTCAGGCTGCCAACATAGCAAGACAAGCTTCCAAGAACAGGCGCCTCATCGACAAGGGCCTCAAGATAGTGTACGTGCTATATCTGATTCCATGTATGAATCTTGTGTCTATCATAGCAGACTACTGACTCTCTTTTTCTGATATTGGCAGGTATATTATAACAACAGTGACAATTTCATTGACATTAGTCACTGTAATTGCTCTGCTAGGTAAGATTGAAGTATTAGCATGTCATCACTTAATTTACATTCAGAAACATTATGATTACACAATGCCATTTTCAGTTTCTTTTTCGCTTACAAGAATGTTTTTTTGTGTACAGTCTTGGGCATTCTAAAATTTCAAAGGACTCTCCAAGTGTAAGTGCTTTGAACCTATCCATAATTTCTCGATCAATTTCATGTGAGGTTTTTTCAGTTAAATTGGAGAGTTTCTGATGGTTTTACCTATCTCTTGCAGATTAATTGCACTTCTCTGGACTTTCACTGTCTTCTGCTGGTTGTTCTTCGGGATTTATTTCTTCCTACAAAAGTATGTTCTACCAATTGCTCTTCTCAATGAAACAAATGCTTAATTTCTCACGTGCGCACACATGCATTCACAAAACAGAGTGAATTAGTACCAACTTGATGAACTGACCGGTCTTATTTTCCAGCTTTTCGGAAGACACGTGCACAGCTCTTGAAAGCTTCCAGCAGGATCCCTATAACAACAGCTTGAGTTCCATTCTTCCCTGTGATGAATTACTTTCTGCAAAATCAGTTCTCAATGATGTCAGTGCAGGAATATACGACTTAGCAAACGAGGTAAGTCTCGAGCTGTTTTTTGATTCAAACATATACACAGCGTTTGAAACATGACAAATGTGAGACTACTATTAGAAGCTAATATTCTCCGAAAATAATATTGCAGGTGAACAACAACATATCTACATCATATGGAAACATAGTTCAGATATGCAATCCATTTTCACCACCACCGATGCATGAATACCAGCCATGGAATTGTCCTGCTACTTCAATCCAAATTGGTGACATCCCTCGAGTAAGGATAACACTCAATGATCACATATGTGTTTTCTGAATGTTGAATCTTGATTTTAAACTGAGCACAAATCTTTTGGTTTTCTGAAGGTACTAAGATTGCTGGCTTGTCCCGACTCTGTAAGTGAAACGTGTAATGGAGGAATCATGGTTCCTGCCAATGAATTCAACAGAGTGGAAGCTTACACTACTTCAGTACAGAAGCTACTAGACGTTTACCCCGGAATGGAGAGCCTAGTCGAGTGTCAGACAGTTCAGAATGCTTTCTCTGAAATCCTTCAGAAACATTGCAGCCCATTGAAGAGGTACGCACGAATGGTGTGGGCAGCGCTGGTGTTCCTGTCAGTGGTAATGGTGGGGCTAGTTATTGTGTGGACAGTCGGAACCTACCACAACCATAACCATCATTCTTTTGGCAGCTCTGTAAAGCCAAATTACATTACAACTGAAATGCTGGAATCCGGAACAGCTAAGACGACTAAAGATGACTCAAAACACGGTGTAGAAATGTAAATAGAGATGATAGAAACTTACAGGAGCCACAATCATCTTCAGAAACTCTGATTGAGATTGTACAGGTAGAACTTAGAAGAGGGACATGAGTCATATTAGAATAAGAGATCAGAAAGATCCTAGGATAGGTAATACAACCCACAGAAAATATATCATTCTAGTTATTTATTCTCCTAGAAGTAGGAATACAAGATTGCCAATGGGGACAAACCCCTTAAATGGCATGTAACGATTTTTTTATTTCAGGCCAATGAGAAATACTTCATTCATTTTATTATCAATAGCAGTACATTCCAAAAGCGGAAACAGAGAAAAAAAAAAAAAAAAACAGTCCTACTTGGAATTTCAAGAAACAAGAAAATAAACACTGACAAGGGGGGAATGCACACTGAACATTTTTGTCTGTGCAACACTTCTAAGTTCTATCAGAATCCAAGCCATCAGAAACATAATCTACTTCATGATCTTTTCTACATCCATGCCATCTTGGAAGGGCTTCAGTTTCGAAAGAACTTGTTTACGGACAAGGTTTCTAGCTGACGGCAGCCCAAGGTACGTAGCTGCACCAGGGGTTCGAGTCGTTCATGTTTTGAGTCGTTACATATGTACTTCGTATTTTAATTATTATTTTTGTATTGGGCTGTTTAGTATTAGGAAGTTGATGGGTTTTGTCCATGGGTCTAGGTCCATGAGTTGAATAAAAGGAGGTAGCCTCCGTGGGAGAGATTCATCAAACATTTTAAGATTTGAATCTACGACGTTGTGGTTGTGGTGTGATATTGATCATTTATATTCCGCCCGATTTAGTATTTCGTTAATTGGTGGGTTGTTCTCCCTTACTCTATCGGAATTCTAGAACACAAGGGAGTTCTTAGAGTGTGCAAAACAAACCTCTAACCTATCCAAATGTGCTGAGTGTGCTACAGGCAGCTCAGCTATGCTTAAAGCACATGAATTTCGACAAACGCATAAGTCAACTGTCTTTATGTAATCTATGAAATCAAACTCTAATATATTTCCCACATAATTGAGAATGATGATGCTGCTTTCCTGATGCATCCAATAGATTCATATTCAATTGTATTAGGCTGGCCTAAGTCGACTTGTAATTCCTCTCAAAGTGGTCCTTTCCAATGCAAACTTGAAGCATTTGAGCACCATCTCCATTATCCTCGAAAGCGAGTGCAGAAAAGAATCACCACATGCATTTTCTCTAATCAGATTTGCTAAAACCACATATGTTTTAGCAAGAAGCATGACTTGTTCGATGACATCAGTGCTCTAGCAATTCCTTCGACTTGTAAAATAAAGCAATTCACCTGCTAGGAGATATTAAAACATATCAAAATACGAATGACTTAATTCAATTAATTCACAGCTAAAAGAGATTTCTAAAGAGAGCTAACAATACATTATTAATATTTCCTTCCCACGCGTTATAATTAGTCATCGATTTTCTATAGCAATCAACAAGAAAGAAACTAATGTGAATGGAACTCAGCTTTGCCACCTGCATATATATATATAGATAGATGTATATAATAATAGTAGCAATAAAACTGGAATTAGAAGCTAATACATTCCTTATCTTGATGATCCATGGTGTATTGGAAATGCAAAATCCTTATACAAGAAAGCGAAATCAACAGACTATCGCAGGCCAGTCAAAACTAAGGAAGATCTCAACTCACAACATAAATTGGTCACATTATCAATCGGAAAATTCATCCGCAGGAGAGAATTCGACCACAAAATATTTCCATTCGAGAAACATGTGAAAGGATGTTTAAACGCTAAATCTCTTGCAACATTTTGCATTGATCACCAAAAATAGAAACTGTGATAGGCAACAGACTAAGTGTTGAACTCACTTAATAATGTCTGCACATAATCTGACATTTACAGATCTATCTTAGAGAATTATATTCATAAATGCACGAGAAAAAAAAAAAAAAGCCTGAGGACGTCGATTCAATGGAGAAATTGACGTATTTCATCTCCAGTACCAAATCAAACAGAGGAGATAACTAAAGAGTATTGATCCAGACATAGTTTCATATACAAACAAGCCCTTTATGCATGTTCAGAGATGAACAGGATTAAAGGACTTTGTTGGTATAGGAAATCATCCATGGATCTGGAAAAAATTGAATCAAAATTTTGATTGATTCTGCTCATATACGCTTCTCAACTACTCTCTTCCATTCAGATTCACAACAGTGGCTACTATCTATTAGAGAGGGGGGAATTCATAATTATGCCCTAAAATGAGCCGAAAAGACCATTATACCCTCGCATACCAAAAAAGGAAAAATAGAGTTAGAATTCAAGAAAGACTATTAGGGGGAAAAAGTTTTTCTTTGGGACAAGTCTAAAACTACTCTTTTTCATAGGGTAAGGAATTTTTCTATTTTTTTTTTATGAAAATAACTTTTTTATTCGTTTTTTAGCTATTTGGTTAAATACATTCCAATACTACCCTTTAACCTTATATAACCTTATACATACATGTAATTTAAAAATTAATTGTAAATATACTATATATATAAAAAAAAAAAGAATGTTAATATGAAATGTAATTAATTTTTGAATTTGTAAAATAATTTGTAACTCACTTATCCCCACCTAACCCCACCACTCGACCCCACCTTCTCAACTTGACCCCACATTGTGAACCCCACATTCTCAAAATCTTGAAGACTTCATCTTCTCCACCTTCTCAATACACGATTCCAACCAAGATACTCGTGCATTCATCTACACGATTCGAAGCACCGATTCCAACATCCTGCTCAACTTGATAATGGAAAGCGAAGTTCTCCCAACCGAAGCTACCCCGACAATGGAGATGATCGTAGCTGAAAATCCTTCGCCGACAACCACTCCGACGCAATCTCCATCGGACCCAGCAGCTATTGATGTGGGGCAATCGAGTACAATGGTTGGTTTAAATTTCTTTGTATTTTGCTAGTAATTTTGGTTGGAATATTATTTGACATTGTGTGAAATCTGTTGTGCAATGTGTTTTTGTTCAATTGATGCGCATTGTTGGCTAAATTCAAATGGGTTTTTGTTTTGATTGATGAATCTTGTTATTAATCGTGTATGTGTGTGCACGAGTAAAAATCTCTTTGAATAATGGCGCCATTTTTTCGAGCAAATAAGCCCTATTCAACGTGTACACGTATGTATCCAATATGTGTACACGTATTATGCTATTACGTGTACACGGGTTGAAATGAAATCATTTGAATATGACTATGTACACGTATGACTCATAATACGTGTACATGTATTATGATTCATACGTGTACACGGTTAGAAGTGCAATCATGTAGAATGAGTCATACGTGTATATGTAGAATGAGTCATACGTGTACACGTATGACTCATTCTACATGATTGTACTTCTAACCGTGTACACGTATGAATCATAATACGTGTACACGTATTATGAGTCAAAAATCGTGTACACGTAGTATGCTTTGTCATCATGTATTAACCTTATTAGTGTACACGTATACACGTATATGGCTAATACGTGTACACTTAGTAATATTCCATTCACGTGTACATTCATTTTTTTTGAAGTGTGCATGTATAAATATGAATTATTATGAATTGTGTACACGTATATTCAATATTAACTTCAATCATTTATGTGCACACTATAAGTTATGTGCTCGATTACTGGAAATATTTATTTATTTTGTGGTGAAAATGATGACCGCTATTTTGTTATATTGAATGTTTATATGCTTGTTAATATACATGTTTTGCTATGTATTAGTGTGATTGGTCTTGGAAGCGTCCTAGCCGACGTGGTGTAAAGGCTAATATAAACGGATATGTTCAGTCAGGCATTGTTAACGACATAGAGGTAGAATTTGGACGTATCGGGGTGGATGTTTTGAGGCAGTTCGAGAACTCTTGTTTTGGTCATTTTCTAAGATTTGATTGGGATAAATTTAGCTGCAAGATTGCTCTCCATTCACTTCTTACTTGTGAGATTGTTAAACAAGATGTAAGCGGAGATGAGCTGTGGTTTAGAATTGGAGACGTGAATCTTAGATTTTCTAAGTACGAGTATGTCTTGATCATGGGTTTGAAATTTGGAGACTCTACTTTTGATCCATACAAGTCTCATGAAATGGCCGATACAAGTTTTTATACAAGGAAGGTACAATTCGAGCCACGGATGACTATAGATGGTTTGCGGAGCCGATTTGTTAGAGGGGATTTCCGACGATCTGGCGACGATGCTTTGAAGGTTGCCAAAATTCTTTTTGTATATCTTTTTTTATTTGGAGTCGATAGTCGGCAAACCACTGTTGAGGAGTGGATTTGGGCGATGATAGAAGACCTTGCGGTGTGGGAGAAGTTTCCGTGGGGCAAATTTTCATTTCAGAAGTTGTTACACGGTGTTCAGATGGTGCCAGTTGAGGTCATTGCTCGTCCGAACGGCCGTCGAGTATACCACTGCTACGGGTGCTCCACTGCATTACTTGTGAGTAGTAAAACCTATTTAATTTCTTGCCGTATTTATAGTTTTATTAATACAAGTAAGTAACACGTATTACCGTTGATCTTGCAGATATGGGCATATGAGGCCATTTCTGCTCTTGGGGCCATATGTGGTCGTATTGAAGTGGCTGATACTCTACCACGTTGCATACGTTGGGTATTCAATAATGTGAAAATCGATCTGTTTCACTTATTTGAAACTCAGGTAATTGCTTCCCCACTTGTTAATATAGTATATAATGAAATGGTTTTACTTGAGTTAAATCCCAACCATATTTGTTTTTATCGTAGACGGAGTGCTTCCCACAGTTGTTGGCCACAGATGAAGAAAAACAACAACAATATTGGGTCGACATTGAGGATGATCTAACTAATGGAGTTCAATTTTGACCCCGTCCCAATCCTTTTCAAAGAGGAAGAGGCCGGAGATCAGCGGAAGCAGAAGCGCCTAGTGCAACGGATGTCGCAGGTGCTCCTTTAAGTGCACGGGCTGAAAAACGACGAAGGATTGATTAGGCTCAACATGAACAACCACGTCTCAGTCCGATCCGAGTTTCTCCCGTTGCTGCTCCAAGAGGCCGACCCGAAACTACGGCTCCGAGTAGTCCTCCTCCGACCTAACAAGAACATACCGCTGCCCATCGGGGGATTGATGATCGAGATGATATTTTTTGGACCCGCATTGAGGCACTCGTCCGGAAGAAAATGTCAATACTCGAGGCACGGATCGAGTCGAGGATCCCATCTCTTGTAGCACAGGAGGTCTCAAAATTGTGGAATATCGGACGAGGTGCCGAGGTAGTAGGTCAACCGTCTGAGGGCGAGCAGATTCCACCGAATGTAGAGACAGCTCCCCCAACGGAGCCAGACTATGCCCAATCATCAACACCTATGAATGTGATGAAAAATAATGAGCAACATTCTGTGGAGTTACGCACACCTACTGAGACGGCTGAACTTCCTCTCCAGGCTGATCTCCCAGCACCCGACGCTGGCCGTCCCCAACGAGTAAGAAGGCCAGCACCGAGGTTGTTGAGCTCATTCATGCCATTGGACGTGCGTCCATGTAATGCCACGACGAAGGAGTTCCAGGCTTTTTTGAGGTCACAAGAGAGGTTTGCATCTTCAAAATTATTTATGTCATGTCTTGATTATGAAAATCGTTTGGGTGAAATTATGAGTTATCATGGTCAAATTTTGTATTAGTATGATGACAACGTTTTCTTTCATATCAAATAGGCGCAACGTTGGACTCTTCGAAGGTCCGATGGGAGCGTCTTAGTTCAAAGATCTTACAAACAATAAGACGAAACTATATGAAGATGTGAGTAATTGTGATAGATGTTATGACGAAATCGCATGATATGTTATGAACTGTCTGTTGACATATATGAATTTATGTTTTTTTTTTCCTTGATACAGCATTTAAATGTCTACATGTCCATTCTTCATTCGAATCCGAGCTTTGCCTCAGACAAGTTGGACAGTACGGTGTATTCTCGTTTTTCCTTTACAGACACACACTTCTTCGTAAGTGAAGCTACATCTTGACACGACATGTCTTTTATGTTGCTAGAACATGTTTCATAGAGTTGATTTAATTGTGATCTAATTTTACAGTCGATAATGAGACAGATTTGGCAAAAAAAATACGGTCCTAATTGGGACACATTAACTCATGATCCGAATGTTTTGGAAGACTTCACCGACGATGAGCTGCGCCGCTTAATAGACTACGTCCACGGGATTAGGCCAAGGTGGGGACGACATACCCCTTGGACGAACATCGATCATTTATGTATATTAAAACGACTCTATTTATGCCAGACATTTTTTCCCTTTTCGTGACTATAGTTTGTGATGTGAAGTGAATGTATTTTGTTGCACTTTTTTAGGTTGTTACTGTTTTGCATTATCCGGATGCCATATCTGGCAAGTCGAGTATGAGCGGTCATTGGATCACATGTCGAATATCTTTGATGCATGGATGTGTTTACTTATACGACACGTTGATGCATAGAATGGACGATGCAATGTGGCATAGAATGAACTAATTGTTTTTTCAATACCTTTGTGTTGGTTCGATACAATGAGTAGATCATTCAGACACCCGTATGCGGCACGCATATTAGTTAAGAACCATTTCCAAGAGGCTTCGGACTCGACATCACCAAGTCCGATACCAAGTGGAAATATTTGATCATTTCCATCAAGGGTGACAGCCACAAACATAATCCCACGATATCTACCTTTCAAGTGCGTGCCATCAACAACAAATACTGGTCTACTATGATTACGAAATCCTTGAATTGATGATCCTAATGCAAAGAAAGCATACTTAAACTTACCAGATACGGTTAATAGCTCCGTCATGGAATTGGGATTCGTCAGTTTTAATTGGTTTAGATAAGAAGGTAATCGATTGAAAGATGTCTTCTCATCACCGTATACAAGAGACATGGCATGATGTTTAGCAGAAAGCGCCACTTTATAGGAAACATGTAGACCGTGATCTCTTTCCAAATCGGCCACAATGTTCTTTGGATTAATGGAGTAGTTCTCTTTCACTATTTTTGGGGTAAAAAGTGCACCAACAACTTTCGATTTTAACGAACGGTGGGCATTCTTAATTCGGTCATAATGTTCTTTGGGTACCAACAACACTTTTTCGGCCACAATGTTCTTTGGGTTCCGCTGTAATTGAAACATCACCATTTGAAAATATTTCATTGTTCGTGTGTCTATCAACACTATCATCGCTCGGATGATCTGTATCATTGTTCATCTCCTCTTCATTGTTACGATCATCTTCACCATTCAAATGAGGAGAATATTCTGGTACATAGGCCCAATCATTTTCCATTCCGTAATTTGGCACAGCACGAGGAAGTTGATTACTTGTTTGCCCAAAATCCAAACAACGACGTAGGGGAGCATCCGGCGTAGTTAAAATATGGTGTTGAGATGGAGATGGTGAAGAGCCATGTCGACAATAATTGATTGGTTTTGATCGAGTATGTGCACCTTCGAAGTTCATAAAATCAAGAGTCAAACCCACCCTACCCAATTCACCACTATAAGGTTGTTGAATTCCAGTAAGATTGCTTATCTTTTTAAGTGTAACAAAAATGATTGGCATATCAGAGCTACCTATTACTCGATCCACATCATGATTAGTTTGAATCTTCAATTTGCCTATTTTATAAGAAACAATGTCAATCAAAGCATGAATGACGTACTTGAATTCATCAAGATTGGCTTCAACAACACCATAAACTAATTGAAGAATCTCATCTCGAGTGATTCCTGTTGCGGGAATTGTTATGAACTCTTCATCCCCGCATTTGTATTCCAAACCTTCCCAATATCCACCAAAACGAACAATCATATTGCTTCAACTCGTCTGAAATCAAAAGTAAATACATTATTGACATTCAATCATGCATAATCATTGTTTAATTCATTAATAAATAAATGTTTAATTCAATCATTAATTCGTGTGTCTTTTACACATGTGTACACTATTGAGAATACATGTACACGCCTCCATAATACGTGTACAAGTCTCAAACATTGAATCGTGTATAATATCAATTTTGAATACGTGTACACGTATCATCTATAAACGTGTACACGTATCATCTTTTCACATGTACACGTTTTCACAATACATGTACACGTACACGTATGAATGTTCTTTCACATGTATGTACTCGTGTATATTTAAGATACACGTGTACACGTATGTAATATGTTACGACATCACGTTCTACCACTCGTGTACACGTATTATCGAAAAAATTCTCACTCGTGTATTCACTGTTATCGTCCACATATATTTTCCTCTTCTTTCCTAAACGATGATCATGCAGTGATCATACACAACAAAAAATGAACAAAAAAAAGTAGCATGAATGAACAAAATATAACTTCTTCAATAAAAGCAATATCAGATATAAGGATTACCATTCTGTGTAAGAAGTTGTGTGAGGATGGGTTCTTGGTTTTCTTGTAAATGAGAGTTGAGTTATGAAGATGAGCTTTCAACTTTCAGAAATGGGTTTTGCAATGTACACCAAATTTGCAGAAATCAGTTCTTACAAATAGTCAAGTTGAGAGTTTTTTAAAATGAGTTCCACCAAATAAGATTTGAGATTTTGATAAAATAATAGTGAGTGTTTCTTTTAACAGGAAATGAGCTATATTAAACGTATTTGTATTTAAATTTTGAATACAAAGATATAAAATACATTGTAAGTGAAGTTGAGGGCAACTTGGACTTTTTGCACATAAAATAGGTAAAAAAGTTATTTTGATAAAGAAGGGATACAAAAGTTCCTTGTACTATCAAAAGGGGTAATGAAAGGCATTTACACTTTCTTTAATTCCCAGATCCAGCCTCCTCCTTGGATTTTGAGAATGAATCTCATGAGATTATTTTATAAATTTAATTTTATAATACAAATCAATTATAATGTACAATTCATAATTCACAAATGAATTTTTGAAAATGAGAATGATTTGTGGGATTCATCTATAAATGTATATCGATGAAATCATCCGCATAGTTTTGTGTTATATTTTTAGTTCTTTACATACTGATTTTTTAAAATAATTTAGTTCTAAAATTCCAAAACTTTTAATTTTTATCCACAATCATAGGTTAAAGTGACATTTTGTTTATTTGACATCCAAATAAAAATTTTATATAAGAAATGAGTTTTAAAAATAATTACAAAATCTCATAGAAAAGCACAAATTGTATAACTCACTGGTACAATATAAAAAAAAAATGTATACATATTATATTAAGATGATTGTTTTTAAAATAATAAAATCAACATCATATACATAAAAATAAAATAAAAAAAATTGTCAACATATAAGTTTGGATGTGAAGTATAGAACAATGGGGTCACTTAACCTGTTATGTATAACTGATTACCAGACTAAAACTTACAAGTTTTTAAAATTATATGATTAAAGTAAAAAACTGAATAAGACTAAAATTTAAGACGGTAAAATTGGAGGATTAAATAACTATTTTTCCAAAGATTTATTCGGAACCCTTGTGTGAACTAATGATATTAATACAAATTTTTTTCTCAAGAAAAGGCCTCGTGCATTTCTCTCACTGCAAGTTGTCTTTATCAAAGTTTTTTTTTTTTTTTTCCCTTTGATAAGTAAGAATAAAAAAACATACAAAATAGCGACAATGGCCAAATAAGATAAAATAAAAAAAAATTATCTAAGTCAAGTCAAAAAAAAAAACATGTTTTTTTTAGCTAAAAAACGTGTTTCGGATAAAAATACATCTCATTTTCTTGCTCATTACTTGATATTTTTAGAAGGTAAATCTCATCTTATTAAAAATAAAAATATCAAGTTCAGTTATATTTAATGTTATATCATCTCTTGACTATTTTTTTTCTTTATCTTATTAAGCTTACTATTTTGATATAATATTAGTTTAGTTTCTATATAAATACGTAAAGTTTTAATTACTTGTTCTGTAATCAACTAAAAAGACATCTCCTTTTGACCGTCCAAATTCCCCTTTCATCTTTAGTTTAGAATCATTAGAGAATACTACTCACTTTAATTTTAATTATTTTATTCTCTTCGTCCAAATTATTTTATAATATTAGTTTAGTTTCTATACAAATACGTAAAGTTTTAATTCCTTGTTCTGTAATCAACTAAAAAGACATCTCCTTTTGACAGTCCGAATCCGCCTTCATCTTTAGTGTAGAAATTACGACTCACTTTAACTTTAAATATTTTATTCTCTTGTTCTGACTAGATTTTTAATAAGAAAACCATTTGAACCGTGTGTGATTGCAATAATAAGTTGAAATAGCAATTTTATTGTGCTGCGTCAATAGCTAAAAAATCTGATACCCTATAAGTCTATTCACGATCATAGGCCCAAGTATTAAAGACGTAAAAATAGATAATTGTTTTTCATTTCAATAAAGAAGAGATGAAAAAATATGCCTAGACCTCTTAGTTGAATGATTTGTAAATGGGAAAAGGTTAAAATAAAACATTAATATTTATTCTCAAGTTTATATATTTTATTAAAATATGTTTAGATATAAAAATACAATTAATGTTTATTCTTAAGTTCATAAATCTCATTGAAGTATTTTAAGGTAAAAAACACCACTAATGTTTACTTTTAAGCACATATAATCCATTTAAAATTTATTATCATATAATATATCGATACTGTTGCAAAATTAAATATTTATTTACACATTTTAATTTTAATTTTTTATTTGGACCTCATATCTTTTATATATTTTAGAACAAAAAATTATTCATGAAATGGGGCATTATTTTCAATAAAAAAATGTTAGGATTTAGGATTTACACATTTATTTTTTCTTATTATTATTATTATAATTATTATTTACACTTTTTTTTTTACTTTTGAAGACTAAATAAACAATTAGGTTGATTTAAAATAATTTTTTTAATTATAATATTTTCTTTCACATAACATTTCATATAATATAAAAGTTTAAGTTGTATTTAAATTAAAAAAAATATTTAATATCATAGTGAAATTATTATTTCAAATAAATCTAGTTGATTAATAGTTTTAGTCTTCAAAATGGAAAAAGTGTAAATAATAATTATTATTATTATTAATAATATTTATATTCACACACATATATAATAAGCTATTATATTAATGTTTTTATGAATAGTTTTTTGTTTTAAAATATGTAAAAAATTATGAGGTCCAAATAAGAAATAAAAGTTAAAATGTGTAAATAAATATTTTAATTTTACAACATTATTGATATATTGTATTATAAATAAATCTTAAGTGGGTTATATGTACTTAGAGATAAATATTAGTGGTGTTTTTGTTCCTTAAAATACTTCAGTGAATTTATGAACCTGAGGATAAATATTAATGATGTTTTTGTATATAAACATATTTTAGTGGAATATATGAACCTTAAAGTAAACATTAGTGGTTTATTTGAATTTTTTCCCTTTGTAAATTAATAGATATATCGGAGTAGTGAATGTCTATGAAAGAAGCAACATAATTCAAATTTCAGAACAAACTTTCACAATACTTTGATGAAACTCTATCCGTACCACACACTAAATTTTAAAATAACTATGTTATTGAAATAAAATTCCCCACATTATCACAAACTTAAAGTGGAGATTTGGTAGAGTAATAAGTGGATTTGAAGTCGGTCATGATCATAAAGTTGGCATTGTGAACACAAGACGAATCTCACTGACCATTGGAGCTAGCTAGTTGCTTTGGATTATTCTTTAAACTGGGTTTTATTTATTATATATAGACAGCTTGAGGGCAGAATAAAGAGAGATCAGCAGCTAGCTACGAGAAAGCATTTCACTCAATCAGAATCAAGAAGTCAGTTCATATAGTGCAAGTGAATCAAGATGATGGTGAACAACTTGTCGATGCTAAAAGGCATAGAGGGTTATGACAGCCTCTACTCCTTATCCGAGTTCACAGATGAATTGGATTTTGATCTGTCTTCAAGAAAATACAAACATGGAAGAGTTTTCTGGACAAGAGAGAGAAACGATGAGGAAACAGAATACGATGATCATCAACTCCACCATTACAACTCCCTCGATCTCGATCATGGTCGAGGAATCAAGGAGAGGATCAAAAGCGTGATGGGAGCAATGGCAACGGGTCCGAGCTGGTGGGGACAGTATGTGATACAGTTCTGGGCAGCCAAGCTGGACGGCCGGCACCGTTATCTTACGACATGGGACCAGCCGTTCAGCGTTGGGAATCTGCATAAAGGGCTTTGCTGGTATAGAAAATGGTGCATGGATCGTCACTGTGTGGTGGAAGAGGGTGGTGGTCAAGAAGAGCGTCTTGGGGCCATTGGACGAGTGTTTGTAAACAAACACCCGGAATCCACGCCGGACTTGAGGCTCTACTCCGTGCAGGAGTTTCCGTCAAGGGAAGTGGCTGCAGGCTGCGGTCTCAGAGCTTACTTCGCCATCCCTGTGTTTGATGGTGTTGATGGAGAATGCTATGGTGTGCTCGAGCTCACTTCGTTTGGTGCTCCAAATTTCGATCATATTTTTGCTCTTGATCGAGGACTTAAGGTTTGTCTTTTCGATCTAACTTGAGGTTTGACATTTAATATGAGTTTTGGAAAATATCTTCATGTTCTAACTATTGCTACCGATAATCATCATGATCGAACTCAAATTTTGAGATTTAATGTGAGTTTCGTGATCTAACTCCTGAGCATAATGGTCTAAATGAGTGAGAACATTTTTTCAGGATCAAAATGTAATTTAAGTTTAAGAGTAGTCAAATAATTTGATCTCAAAATTTGGTAAAAAAAAAAACATGAATTTCTACAAAGTAGGTATTTTTCACTTTTTGTTATGAATATTGAACTGAAATATTATTTGTTCTGAAGTTGTAATTACAAGTAAATTATAAATATTAATTGTAAATTTGGTCTCCTAGAGTACTTCTTATTTCAAATTTAGTACTCATCTTTACCTCATCATAAATAGTCATAAAACTATTTAAATTTAATCGCATTTGGTCCTCACCCGATATCAAGCCATCCAAATGGACATAAGTAAATATGAGACTTTTTGAGGGAATTTGGACGGCGCAATTGGAAAATTTTCAGATTTTGATGTTATTTATTCAATTTATATTCACTGATTTCCCGTTCATTCTTAATGTTTCTTCTCCAAATTCAACTAAAACCTCATTACTTGTGAGTCCTAGTAAAAACATCTTTATTTATATTAACATAAACAAAATATATATTTTTATTCACATTTTTCATAAATATTAATTAGTGTACTAACTTTATAATTTCATTCTATAAATATATTAACTTATTATATTGTTTTTAATAACTAGTATATATTAATAAAATGGTCAATTAAAATTCATCAATTCCAGGTCATGAATTTATACAATTAGAAATTATACATATTCAAAAGAATTTACCTTAAAGTAATAATAATGGTTTTTTTTTACTTATTAATATTTTTAATTTAATATGGGATATTTATTGCAAGTAGCGTATTAATTTGAAATTTTATATTAACTAAAAATTGCATACACTATAAAAGTGGAATTTTCAGAAATAAAATTTAAAAGTTGGAGTTTTCAAAAAATAATATTTGCAACTTTTTACGATGGTTGAATTTGAAGAAGCAAAATGAATGAAAGGAAAAATAATAAAATCAAAAAAGGTAGCATCCAAATCTGAAAATTATCTAATTTTGACGCCTAAATTTCCCTCAAAAGTCTCAAGTTAGTTAAATTCGGTCAATTAAAAGGTTTCCTAGTAAATGTGACGAAATTTAAA
Source organism: Scutellaria barbata (assembly GCA_028654395.1). Lineage (NCBI taxonomy): Eukaryota > Viridiplantae > Streptophyta > Magnoliopsida > Lamiales > Lamiaceae > Scutellaria > Scutellaria barbata. Next base: position 6,120,377 of record CM053652.1, read on the forward strand.
TAATTATATAGAACCAATATTTATGATGAGGTGGAAATATCGGATACTAAACCTGAAATAAAACATATATATATTTTTTCCCTAATAATCATCTATCTTTATATGCAGGTGGCAAAGTTGAGGTCCACTCACATTGACTTCGTTCCTATTAGTCGTAACAACAAATCAATGGTAAACATTTTAGTACTATTTATACATATAATATAATGGGTTAAAAAAAATTAAAAATTGAAATACAACTCTTTTCGCACTAATGTTGTAAGTGAAAAGTGTAATTTGAAGAAGAAAAAACAAAAGGGTTCATATTGCAAAATGCAAATAGAAACATACTTCAGGTTTTTTTTATTTTTTTCTTTAATCATAATATAAATGATATTAGCTCTTTTAGAATTCTCTTTAGCCTAAAAATAAAATATCAGCAGCCCATGGAGAATGAAATCTCAAAGATGCTAGAGTTGGCTATTAGAGCAGTACCTCAACTTCACCTGGCACAAGTTTGGGTCCCTTGCAAGCAATGTGCCAATTACACAAGCAATAACATCAGCTGCATGGAGAGGGCAACTTTTGTAAGCACTAAGGATGCAGAAAACATTGATTCTCATATGTTTGAATATCTCCAAGCTTGTGAGTTCCACAATTTACAGATAGGAAAAGGGATTACCAGAGCACTCATGTCTTCAGACAGCAAGTCATGCATATGCAAAAATCTATGCGACTTTGGCGTGTCTGAGAACCCCTTGGTGCACTATGCGCAGAAGGCTAGGTTGTCCCTTTACCTTGCTTTATGCCTGGAGAGTCTGCATGATTGCAACGACAATATCTATGTCTTCGAGTTCTTTTTTCAACCCAACTGCAGACAAGAGGCATCCGGTACTAGCTCTTTCCTGCACTTGCTTTTAAGGATTATGGAAACGGAGCTCAAAAGCTTTAAGTTTGCAATGGAAGGACAGTTTGGAGCGGAGTTACGAGTCAGCTTAAGCCAGCCTAATGCAGTTGAACGTGACCTTTTCTTGGAGCAGTACGGAGAAAGATATTCAGAGCATGACTTCACGAATTACCTGCAAGCAACGGACTTGTGTTGTCTACGACCTTCCAAGGAGTATTCACATGGATGGGTTTTTTGTAGCCCAGACCTCGTGCCCAATCTAGTTAAGGAGAAGATTGAGCTTTTCATGATTGAGATAGCATCCAAATTCTCTCGGGACTCTAACTGTTTAGTACAGTTTTGGGCACCCAAAATGAACAAGGATAGGTGTTATCTTGCAACTTCAGACCAGCCTTATGCTCTTGGTTGTCTGAGTAAAGGTTTGGCATTATTCAGGAAGCAGTGTAGCAATCATTGTTACTTTGTGGATAAGAGGTCGAAAGAAGAGGAAGTTGGACCCCCTGGACGAGTGTTCCGAAATGAGTACCCTGAGACCACCCCTGATCTTCATCTCTACACTACAAGCGAGTTTTCACTTAGAAATTATGCATCTCATTGCTGTCTCAGAACATATTCTGCTTTGCCTGTCTTCGACTTAGACCAGCGCAAGTGGGTTGGTGTGCTGGAGTTCATAGAATTTAGTGATGTTGCTCTTCAAGATATTGGAAAAGCACTAAAGGTATGTATATATATATACATATCCTCTTTTTCTCACACACGTATGAACTAGCTAGATTTCAATAATGTTCAATTCCCTGCAGGCAGTAGGTATGAGTTCAACCAATATTGACTTCAACCCAAGTTTCCAAGAAAGTCAATTACTATACAGTGTAAATGATCTCTAGATCCCTTTTCAGCAATTGAGATTATAACTACAGAAAAAGGACTTACATGGTTACACCCTTTCTCTGTGCAGGTTGCTGATCAAAGCTGGGAACTAGCATTGGCAGAAGTAAAGGACACTCTTCAACTGCTCACCAATGTTCCTCAATTGTATACGGCTGAGGTTTGGGTCCCATACGGAGAATGTGCTCTCATCAATAGTAATGTTAACTGTATGGAACTGGTAGATTCCACAGATAATATAGAATCCGATTTGTTAAGGCATCGGATTCTTCATGTACGGACAGGAAATGGGATCATTGGGATGGCATTGGCTTCTGAAAATAAGTCATCTTTTTGTCGAAATTCATGTGATGTAAGCATAGCTGAGCATCCACTCGCCCACTACGCTCAACAAGCAAGGTTAGATGTTTCTTTTGCAATATGTTTGCAGAGTTCACACACTGGGAACCATCTCTATGTTCTTCAGTTCTTTCTCAACCAAGGTCCCTCAAACTACGAATACTTCTGCTCCCTTTTGTCCTTTATACTATCAATACTTAAGCAAAAACTTAAAAGTTTCAAGCTTGCTTCTGGACAACAACTAGAAGAGGGCCTGGTGATTGATGTTGTTGAATTTTCTGAAGCAAATTTCTCTAAGGTAGACCAGACGGAAAAATTTCCATTTAAATTTAGAACTGTCCAGTATGGCCTAAAGGGGCAACAAGAAGTTCAATGTGTTTCTGATGCCATGGATTCTGTTACAAGTGCTGCAAAGGTAAAACGATGCTATAAAGCTGCAGCTAATAATTCCAAGAAGAATGCAGCAAAGCAAACTGACAAATGTACGAGGAAAACGGGTCTCCATCTTACACTTGAGCATCTCAAGCCACATTTTGGTAAGAAACTCAAAGATGTAGTAGAAGACCTTGGTGGTGAGTTTCTAAACCTTTTTACAACTCTAGTTAATTTCTTGGGAACTCAGTATCTCCAAAATCTTATATTGATTTAAAAAGAACATTACTATTGCGCAGTTGGAAGATCAACGATAAAGCGTGCATGCAGGGAGTATGACATTCGTAGGTGGCCCTGTAATGGAAAATACAAAAAGAATCACGCCTTCTATGAGACAGAAAGTGCATGTGAAACTGCTCAAGATTCAATCTTGAATGTGAGTACTACTCAACAGCTCATTGTTCAGCCAGAGGCTGACATCATTGTAAAAGCGAAACATGGAGACGACATTATCAAATTTCAGTTGTCTCTCTCATCGGGCATGGACAAGATTGTGGAAGAAGTAGCCACGAGACTAAATTTGTTGACCGGAAGTTTTAAACTGAAATATTTGGATGAAGACAACGATCAGATCTTATTAGCCCATGACACTGATTTGCAGCTTTGTCAAAAGAGTTTGACAGCAATGGGCAAGACTTTTCTCGAATTGTTTGTTCAATTAATCCATAAATAAGTTCCATGCAGATTAAGCTATTGCTCGTGTTAGCACCTAGGACCCAAGTATGAGCAGTTGTGGTACTGCCTTAATAGTCAATCCTAACATCTTTGAGAATTCTCTCTCAGGGGCTGCTGATACTTGATAGGCTAAAGGTTAATAGTTATGACATAACCTCAGCATTTATATAATTCCCTCGACACAGACTTAAATCAAAAGAGATTTGTAAAGATAGCTAACACTACATCATTACTATTATCTTACTACGCCTAAAACATTAACAATCATTTTTTTATAGCAGTGTCAATAAGAAAGAAGCTAATGTGAATGAACCTCACCTTTGCCACCCGCATATAGCCATTATCCACATAAAGTGTTAAGTATTTAAACATTTTATTCTATTCCATCTGCAAATTTTTTTAATCTATTTGCAATAAAACTGAGAACAAGAAACTAATACATCCTTATTGTGATGATCCTGATATATAGGAAACGCACAATACTTATACAAGACTATCGCAGGCCGGTCAATACTAAGAAAGATCTCATCTCACAACATAAATTGGTCACATTATCAGATCTCATCTGCAGGGAAGAATTCCACCACAAAAAATTAATTGAGAAACATGTGAACCTGAGACAGGATATTTAAATGCTAAATCTCTTTCAACTTTTTGAATTGATCACCAAAATAACAATTATAATAATAATAATAATAAAGAAAAACAAAACCTAACTTTAATCTGACATTTACAGATCTATCATAAATAATTATATTCATAAACGCAGGAGAACAACAAAAACCTGAAGGTCGTCGATCCAATGGAAGAAATTGAGGTCTTGCATTCCAGTACCAAATCAAACAGAAGAAACTGAAGAACTAAAGAGTATTGATCCAGACATAGTTTCCTATACAAACAAGCCCTTTATGCATGTTCAGAGATGAACAAGATTAAAGGACTTTGTTGGTATAGGAAATCATCCATGGATCTGGAAAATTTTGAATCAGAATTTTGATTGATTCTGCTCATATACGCTTCTCAACTACTCTCTTCCATTCAGATTCACAGCTCACAGGTCATGATGAGTGAGTCTATGAGAGGGAAGGAGGGGCAATTATGCCCTAAAATGGGACTGAAAAGACAGGTATACCCTTGATATATAAAAAAAAGGTTAAATGGAAGAAATATTTACGGAAATGAGAAAATTTAATGTAATTAAAACTATAATAATTGAAGTTTGGTATTATAATTACGATTTTTAGATTTTATTTTAATACACAAATTTATTAAATATTTTTTCAGATTATATTATATTTTTTATGCATTTAAATAATTGGATATTTTATTAAGTAAAGATTTTTGACTTCAAGTAAATTGAGTATAAAGTAACTTATCTATCATTTTTGGATTTTAAAATTATTTTATTGGAACATATAAATATTTCTATCTTCAGAAACAAAAAGTTCAAATTATCTAATTACAAAAATCAGGTTTTCTTTCAATTTCTGCAAATTCAGTCCAAAAGCCCAAATTTCAACCAAGATTTGGGCCCAATTAACACTTTCATGTCAAGAAAAATTATCAATCCACTACATTTTATTAGTTATGGATGATTGTTCTAAATTAACTACCTCAACAATTGATGTCTTAAATTTAAATTTTTTAAATTGTGTAAGATCAAATGTCATATCAGTCCAAGAAAGTTGGATCCGTTTGATCCATCAAATTACTAAATGTGAAATACAAATTCTTGCATAGTGAAAAGTTAGTGTATTATAGATAAAATTGGAGAAAAAGAAAAGGTTTAATGTTAGGAAATGGTGAATTTTGACATACAAATGATACAATAGGAAAAAAAAATCAAAAAATGTAAATAAATATATTTCAAATTGTTTTTAAATTTAACCTTTCAAAAATAATATCGGCAAAGATTTATTTCAAATATATATATATATGATAATAATGTAGACATGATTATTAGTAACCTTTTATTCTCTTGCTATAATCGTTAATAAACCTCAAAAAAAGATTACTTCTCAGTTCTCACGATTGGAGAGATCAACTCTCATTTTATATATTCAAGGGGGAAAAATCATTAATATAATCTTAATAACTAGATGTTTTCGAAAATAAATCTGTTAAGTGAAGAATATTAATTTTAGTGTAATTTCATAAATTGCCCAATATTAATCATTTTTCGTAGAATTTTATAAAATCTGCAAAAATAGAAAAATTGGCATTTTCAGCCACTTAGGTGGTGCAATACTAGTTTGCTGACGTGGAAAATTATTTTAAATTTTTATTCTTCTATAAAATTTCACACCGAAATCTGCAGAAAAATGATGTAACGTGATCTAATTCATTGAAAATTTTCTAATTTCTTCACCACGTATGAGTCGTGTCAATTTCCAACATCTAAAATTTCAATAAAGAAAAATGATTAAAATAGATCAATATTGAATTTATAATTGGAATAATACTTGTATTTTTAAAGTGATGTAATTATTTTTTAACATCTATGTATCGGAATTAAAAATGAACTTTTCAATATATAAATATATATATATATATATATATATATATTATTTGTTGGGAAAAGATGTCATCTCTAACTAAAATTAATATAAAAATAAAATATCATTTCATTGGTGATGATCAAGTATGTATTTTGTCAAAGAGGTTTTGCTTATAAGATTATTTTTCCCCATTAAAAGTATATTAATTGATTCATAAACTTTCCTCTTAGCAACTCAAATCCATGATCGGTTTAATGTTAGGTAGAGATAAAGTTAGTATATATAGAGCAATATAAGCAACATTAGATTCAGGGGACAACTGTGATTTTCTTGAGATTTCAGGGTACAAATTATTAACCCCACGATATATAATTAAGCCATCATTTTGTCCTAATAAATTGAAAAAGTGGACAACAGTAAGGTTTCAAATCAAATTATCAAAATTTGTGAAAAAGGAAGTGATAATTTGTCACCTTTCCTTTTCAAAAGTTAACACTATTTGAGGCACCCAACTTTTATGCTTCTCTTTAATTTGATAAAACATGACATGTGCTTCCTTAGGTTGAACGAAATTTTCTCTTTGTCACCATATTAATTTGAGGAGTGAGTTTAGTGTCTTGTCTCATGGATTTTGTGAGATTGATTGGATTAACTCGATTAATGTGGTCAACGTTCAATTAATGTGGGTCAATTTTCGATCAACAACAAATATTTTTATATGAGGGTCAATTTTCGATCAACAACAAATATTTTTATATGAGAATAAAATGTATATAAATTCTTCTGTATATCTGATACATAAATCTAAAATCCGCATAATTTGGGTTGATCCGATCCAGATTCACTAGTTTATTTTTATTTTATTTTATACTTTAACTTTTATGTATAAATTCGGTGATTTTTATATATAAATGGTGTGTCTTTATGCATTATAACTTAAAAAAAAAAATTCAACAAAATTTGTATATAGATACTTTTATGTGATATTCATGTGACCGACCGTTATGTATATTCATGTGACATTTATGTACAAATATTCATACATTCATGTAATATATAAAGATATATATAGGTATGAATATTAATACATAAACGTCATATAAATATACATAAGGGTCATATGAATATAACATAAAAGTATCATATACAAATTTTATTGAAATTCTTCCTTTTTTTTTTCTAAATTATTGAACATAAAAGTCACAGAATTTATATATAAATGTCACGAAATTTGTACATAAAGATTATCGAATTTGTACATAAAGGTTTTGGCCTGAAGTAAAAAAAATGATAATAATAAAACACGCGAATCCGGATCGACCCGAATTGCATGTGCAATTAATGCACACTAGACACACTCTAAAATGTATTGAATGATAAGAATAAAACCAAAAGTATTATCAAATATCTATAAACTATTATCTGATACAAACAAATATATTATATAGTATCACTTGTTATATTATAATTTTTGAATGGTATTACATGACACACAAAAATATTACCCGAAAAGGATAAAAGTGTTACTCTTATTAAATTACCTTTTCTCAAATAAATAATAAAAGTAAAAATATTTGAACTAAAGATATTATTTGATACATATAAAAGTATTATATAATATTATTTATCATGTAAATTATAATTTTTTAAAAGTGTCAGGTGATAAATATAAAAAAATTACATAATACAATAATATTACTTATTATACATAAAAATATTACTTAGACTGACCGGATCAATATATTATATCTCATAAAATGAGATTTGTGAGATATACTCCGACAATAATTTTCCTAGATTGAAAAGATATATTCTAATTAATTATACGTTTTTAGCCACTTTATGTATTCTGAATAAAAATACACGTCAATTTGATTTGGTAAAAATACAAGGAAACATCTTTGAACTAACCATTTTTTAAAAGCATTTTTATGTTTTAGATGAAAAGAAGGTTAATTTTTTTTTTCCCTTACATTATAGTGGGTAGGAATAACAAAATCTTATTTGAAAGTTATATCAACAAACATTTCTTTGACAGTCTATAAGTATGATAACGACAATAATTAAATATTTATGCAGACAATGTTGAATCAGAGGCTGGGAACAAAAAGGGAGCCATCTTGAAAGTGAATATCAATATAAATTTGATTTTATTAATATTTCTAGGGATTAAATTATTACAAACAAATTATATATTATAGTACCGGAAATGTGCTTAGCATCTTTTTACTTGATTTCATACTTGAATTGATTGTGTAATCAGTTAATTTGATTGATTATTCCATTTTATTATGTATACTGATATTATGAAATTAATTTTGTTGGAATTTTTAACTTTAACTAAAAAAATTAATAACCAATCAAAAAATATCTAAGAATTATACAACTAAATCATATAATAAAGTTAAAATTCCTAAAAAAAAAAAATCAAATATTTAATATAAAAAAAATTAATTTGACCTGATTTGACTGGCTTTAATATCTAAGCCCAACAAATTGGATTTATACCTAATTCTCACTTGAGCCAACTTAAGAATAACGGTCACTTCCATTTATTTGATTGAATTTATTCTGTTCTGCAAGATAACGGTCACTTCCATTTTTAATCATTTGCGAGTGTAATAAAAATCATTTTTACTCATAACTTACAATTCTTATTTTTGTTAGTTTAATTTAGATAGTTTATCCTTCGCTCTCACCTCAAACTTGTACCAATAGAGTTTAAGTAATACTATCTTATTCTATATTATTACATAATTATATCGTTCCATTTATATCAACAAATTAATCTAAACTTATATTGTACTATTTTATTTTATATAAACAAAAACTGACCATAATTTTTCATCATTTTCATACCATTTAAACTTAAATTAAACACGTAAAGTCAAATGAAAAACAAACTAATTGACCAAAATCACACGCACAAAAAAAAAAAAAAAAAAAAGAATAAAAGTTAAGAAGACGGCTAAAATAACATCTCTCATTATTCATTTAAATAATTCTAAATTTAATATATTTAACATCTTATATGGTAAAAACTATTCATTTGCTTTGTAAAAATTCAATCTTCTTACTTCATACTATAAACAAAAAACATTTCCTGTTGAAAGTAAATGCTAATTACGTCAATACTAACATGAACACACAAATAAGCTATCAAAACGGATGAATGATCAGTTACAATTTAATAAAATTACCAAAGATGGCTGGCCTGCTTAATTAATTTAATATTTCTGTATTAATTAGCTTAATTTAGAAGATAAACGTAATTATTGATGAATTAGCATAAATCAATTAATGTCGTACAATGATGCAAGATGATATAAAGAGTCAAGATAGAGATAATATCGGCTAAAATTAATTTTCGTCTTATCGCTACAGTATTTTCTAATTTTGATTATGTTTCATTTTAGTCATACAATTTAAGAATATAAATTAGGGTTTTTTAGTGACTTAGAAGTGACATGAAATATATCAAATTCTAATTGATTGACATGTGTCGCAACATTACTTCCACATCACCGAAAAACCCGAGTTTAAGAATCATTGATGCACATGACATTTCTAAATAAAAAATTCTAAATAAAAAAATTCTGATCAAAATAGTATTGAAATCGAACAGATTTTTAAATTATATGATTAATTTGAAAATTGTGATACACAATCAAAATCGAAAGACACCATATTTAATTATAAAAAAAAAACTCAATATGACATAGAAAATTCTATGAATGGATTTGTTGTAACTTTCAACTTCTAAAAAAATTTGCATTGTTATTGTTATATTTTTCATTTATATCATTAATTTATACAAGTTATTTTCATGAGGACATAAAATTTGTTCATTACTTATAAAATTTAAACTCTTAACTAATTTATGTTATAATATGAAAAAATTGAAACAAAACTTTAAAACCGTCCCAATCACAACTCTCCAATGATTGGCAAGCGAGACCATGAAACATTGTGTTGTCTTCTTCTCTCGTTTTCTAGAGCTCGAATAAATTCTATTTGCTACCCTCTGATTTTTGGTGTCTATAATTTTAATTAAATCCTTTCTAATCAAATTATTGTTTTGATTGAACTTTCATAATTAAAATTTTATATTAAAATATATTACTTTAAGCACTGAAAAATGTTCGATTTTGTATTGTTAAATTTAAACTATAGTTCCAAATAGTTGCTAGAATACATAGTTCAATTTTTTTTATTTTTTTTTAATAAGTCAATTAAACAAAAATGTTCAAGTTAAATGGATCGGTGTACAAGATCGATCGAGAATGTTGCTATGGTAGGAAAATTTTTAAATGGGCTGATAATCTCTTATAAGACCGTCTCATTGATCTAATGTAAGTAATTATGTTAAATGACAATTAAATATGTATTATATGTATTTATATACACCAAAATGACAATAATTTTTAAAAGTTAAGGAATTATATGTAAATACAGATAGACTTAATTGAACACTCAATGTAGAATATATAAGATTAACCATGTATATTTGGCCTGAGATTAAATAGCAATTTATATAAGAGTGAGACTTATGTATCTCTAGGACATCCCAATCCGACCCGTTTGATTCGGATTCATAAATATATAAAATATATTTTTTTTTTATTTTTTTATTTTTTTATTTTTGGTCCTAATTTTCTTCAGCTGTTCATCTTTTCTTCTTCTTCATCTGTGTTCGTCTCTCTTCTTCCTCGTCCTCCCTTCTATTCATTACGTAATTTCTCTCATTCTTCTCCTGAAAGATGATATTTGTTCTCCTCAATGTCATCTATTCCTTCTCATCATCAATCTACTCTTGTTCTCTTCTTCACAATGATTGTACTTTTTTCTTCACCACTATCTATCTTCTTCTTTTTGATTTCATATTCTTCTTCTTGATTTCATACGTTCATCTATTTCAATTCAATCGATTTCTAATTATTTTTCAGTCTCTGGAATGAGAGGTACAAAGAAGAATTGTCTGTTTATAAGACTATTCATCTTGCTTCCAACGTTGTTAATGGATTAATTTTCTAATTTCTGAAAAATAATTATTATTTCTAATTAATAAGATATTAGTTTGGGGTTTACATGAAAAGAATGAAATTTCTCTATTTATATTACTTTTTTGTTTCAATGATGTTAATTATTGAAAAATCAATTTATTTCAATATATGAAATAATTTACGGTGGATGAAAATGATATTAGGGAAGAAGATGATGAAAATCGCATTTGAAACTGTAAAATTTTAAACTTACACTCAGTACATTGATACCTTAAAAGTATAAAACTAGTACCTTAAGAATAACACCCCCAATATCTTAAATATATGAATGCAATACCTTATAATATACGTAAATAATACCACAAAGGTAAACATGTGATATCTTAAAGGTAAAAATGTAATACCTTAAACTTATGTATAAAATACTTTAAAAGTATTTATGTAATATTTTAAAGATAAATATGTAATACTTTAAACTATCAACATTAATACCTTAAAGATAAATATATAATACATTTAATGTGTGTATATGTAATACCTTATACTATGAACATTAATACCTTAAAAGGTAAATATGTAGTACCATAAAGTTGCATATGTAATACCTTATACTCTAAGCATTAATATTTTAAAGGTAAATATGTAACACCTTAAGAATATACAATCAATTAATACTTTATCAGCATACAACTAATACATTCATTAAATGAGCAACTAATATCTTCAGCTTTGCTACCCTACCCACGGTAGACACATTAATATGTGCTCACGGCTAATGTGTCAAAAATCTAATAAATCTATAAATTTCACTTTCCTTATAATGAGAGCATAAGATCATTATACGTCATTGGTGGATATATTAAGAGTTGTCCACAATGAATATTTAGCATTTTCCCTAATACCTTAAGAGTATACAACTAATATATTAAAAATATACAATTGATATTTTCACTGGATGAATTATATAAGAAATCAGGTGGTGTGACACACATCAACTATAATGTTGCCGCATGTGGAGGGCATGTGGGCACATGAAAGCGGCCCGTACCCCTAATCAAGTTGGGGTCACAGATTTTAGATCCATATCCCTGAGGTATAAAAGTTTTTGTGTAAATATACAATCAATTTACTAATTTAAGATGGATCTTATAAAATTTGGTGAAACAATTAAATGAATAAAATTGGACAACTTTAGAAATTATAGGACAAAAATCAATATTTTAACTTATAGAAAGACTATTTTCGAACATCATCTGCTTAACAAAATTAAAAATGATTCTTTATCTACGAAGACTTATAAGAACTTTTTACAAAGTCAATATATAAAAAAAAGTTCATTTCTAAAATATTATACTTAGTTTCCAAAACACTACCAAACGTAAACTAAATATCTCGACTTATCGAGCTATATAAAATTGAGGGCCATGGCAATGTCTGCTTGGAGAAGTAGTTGAATATGTGATGGAATAAAAAAAAAAAATTACATATATAGTTTGGAGAAACCAAGTCAAAATGAAGTTGTACACATGCTTTGTCTTCTCCATATAGTTTTTATCATCATCTACTTGGATCATTAGGCCTAGCAGGAGCAAAAATCTTATGTATATTACATAAATAACAATAGCAAGATGCATTAATTAATGAAGATTCGATGTTCGATGGGGCACATATATTACTTAATAATTATCTCCAATGAAATGATTAAACATTAGTGTTTCATTTGTTGAGAGGCAAACATCATTAAATTTATTAATTATTAATTAGCTTTGATGATAATCACATATCATATGATTGGAGGTTGTTAATTTTGTCTTCCCGTTTGTTCCTAGGCTATATTTTATATATATATATATATATATATATATATATATATATATATATATATATATATATATATATATAAAGCACTGGAGTACACTAATTTCATTCAAATCCAAAAAAGAATATAAGATAGTTCCTTATGCTACCCAATAAATCCAGAAGGAATTAAAATGCTAACACCATTGAGTCAATATTGACACCAAGAAAAAGAAAATTTCTTGCATTAATAATTTATTTTTTAGCATCATCACTTCATCAGTCATATTTTTACAATTGGCCTAAAATTAAAATAAATTTATTTTAACTTTTAATATGATCATTCAAATTTAAGTCCCACATGGAAGAAATTTAATCCACCAACTAAGTCAGAAAGCCCAAAATTAATTTGGGCTCAATTACTATCTCGAAGTTCGAATTAATCTAAATTTACAGCATTTCATAAATTATTGTCCTAAATTATCAGTTCGAATAATAGGGAATCCGCATGGCAGATTACCATTTATAGTACTTATCACACAACACCATGATATGTGTATATAGTCTTAAATTAATTTGTGTCCCTTGCATAGCTTATAATTACATCATGAATATACAATAATTAAATAATGATACACTATAACATAATCCTTGTAACATCTTTTGTAGTCTCTTTTTTATCCTATATCATATGCACCATAGCGATTTGTCTTGCAAAGGCATAAACACATGGATAGAAATTCCATTACTTCCAAACAATCCATCTTCCAACACAGCATCACCACCAACCCTAGAACCAATGGCTCAGACATGCAATTATCCACTACTCAGCCTCAGAGCACCACCAACTCCTCCGCCACCCGATCCTCAGACTCCGTCGAGACCGCGGCCGACGCCAAGTGGGCGGCCAAGCTCCTCCGCGACTGCGCCACCGCCATGTCCGACAAGGACTCCACCAAGATCCACCACCTCCTCTGGATGCTCAACGAGCTCGCCTCCCCCTACGGCGACTCCGACCAGAAGCTCGCCTCATACTTCCTCCAAGCCCTCTTCTGCAAGGCCACCGACTCCGGCCTCCGATGCTACAAAACCCTAATCTCCGTGGCGGAGAAGAGCCACTCCTTCGACTCCATGCGGAAGCTCATCCTCAAGTTCCAGGAGGTCAGCCCCTGGACCACGTTCGGCCACGTGGCGTCCAACGGGGCCATGCTGGAGGCTCTGGAGGGCGAGACCAAGCTTCATATAGTCGACATCAGCAACACTCTGTGCACCCAGTGGCCGACGCTTCTAGAAGCGTTGGCCACACGAAACGACGAGACCCCGCACCTGAAGCTCACAGTCGTCGTGACCTCGAGCCTGGCCAAGTCGGTGATGAAGGAGATAGCTCCGAGAATGGAGAAGTTCGCTAGGTTAATGGGGGTCCCCTTCGAGTTCACCGTCATGACCGGTCTGAACCGGCTGGGCCAGCTGAAAAAGGAGGACCTAGCCGTCCGAGAAGACGAGGCCGTGGCCATTAACTGCGTGGGAGCTCTGAGACGAGTCGATTTAGAAGAACGAAACCATGTCATGAAACTGATCCAGTCTCTGAGGCCCAAGGTGGTGACCCTAGTCGAAGAGGAGGCCGACTTCTCGAGCCACGATCAGGACTTCGTGAAGTGCTTCGAGGAGTGTCTCAGGTTCTACACGATCTACTTCGACATGTTGGAGGAGAGCTTCACGACAACGAGCAACGAGAAGCTGATGTTGGAGAGGGAATGTTCTAGAAGCATAGTTAGGGTTCTGTCGTGCGACGAGGAGCATGGAGGGGATAGCGAGAGGAGGGAGAAGGGGATCCAGTGGTCGGAAAGGCTCCGGGAAGCGGGGTTCTCGGCCGTCGGATACAGCGATGACGTCATAGATGACGTCAGGGCGCTGCTGAAGAGGTACAAGGGTGGGTGGTCACTGGTGGTGCCAGGTGAAGAAGATCAATCAGGGATTTATTTAGCATGGAAAGAGGAACCTGTGGTATGGGCTTCAGTATGGAAGCCTTGAAATATATATATACATATATATAGGTAATATTAATTAATTATAGCATGAGCTTTCTTGATTCAATTCAACTGATCTAACATTAGTTGAAACTTTTGTGGTTGGGAGTTTTTGCTTCTTTTTCTAATTTGCTTTTTCGCATTCTTCTTGTTTGAAAGCTGTTGCACTTGTTACAAGTTAACAAATCATCTTGGAAAGGAGAGATGGGTTTTCTCTTCCATAAACCAATTGGCTTTTTCTTGTATTTGCCATAGCTGGTATATATTATAATTTATAATTCATTTTATTATTATACATATCTCCAATGATTACCATAACTTATTCTTAGTGGAAATCGATCGGTAGATTCAGGCGCCAATCCTTTCCGGCACATTTAGGCGTTGATTTGACTTTTTTATAATTATTGAACAGACCAAATCCTTTCTCCCTTCCCTTCCCGCTCACAACTCACACCAAGCACCAAATGGAAAACACAGTTATGTTTTCATCTTCATGACTTAACAAAGACTAATTATTCAATCCAATATGTATCACATTCTTAAAATATAACATGCAATCAAATATGAAATTAAACACTAAATATAATTGAGGATCCAAACTAAGCTACCATTGTCCCTATGACTTTCAACTATTGGAGGCCGTAATCAACTAACTCGGTACCATATACATGAAATTGAACATTTTTTTTATATAGTTTTTCCTGAAAGTCAAAGATGTAAAAATGAGTTAGATCACGACATTCCGTTAAAATGGAAGGTTATGTTGAACTCCCAACAATCCACCAGAACACGACCCTTAGTGGGTTCACCTGCCTATCATGTTTTTGGTTGGTTGCAGCTACTTTTTTTAATTATTATTATTATTATTATTATTATTATTATTATTATTATTATTATTATTATTATTATTATTATTATTATTATTATTATTAAATTATAACTGATGAAATATGAGTAATAATAATAAAAATTCTTATCTAATGTAACTAATTATGCATACAATATTGAGGAGCCTCATTTATTAATAAGAGAGAAAAATAATTTTAAAGAAAGATCTATTTTTCAAAATGTTATTTTATATTGTATGTAATTCAGATTCTTGGATAGATATGTTCTAATCCATTTTAACAGTTCTACTACAATTGATATTTTTATTTGAAAAAAATTGAGTACTTTGTCATTCATGTTCATGTTAATATAAAAATATCAATTTTAGTCTTGTACCTCAAAAAAAAAAATTATTCAATATCATCCCTTTTTTTTTATTAGAATTCATAAAGTTCGATGAAATTTCTCATGTGACTTTCATAGTTACCTCAACATTTAAAACTTTGACATGCACATAGAGATAGAAATATTGAGCAAAGCACACACCCAAATGCACAGAGCTGGAGTTATGGGTATTTGCGATAAGAATTTTTATGACAACAAAATTTATCACAAAAAAACTCTTTATGAGAAGGCGTTTGTGATTATAACTTAGCAACAACATGTTATCGCATAATGATTTTGCAAAAATTATCAATATTTTTGTTATAGCGAGCAGAGAAGATGGATGGTGGTGGCGAATGGTGATATACGTCACGGTGGCAGTGCCACGACAATGAGAGGGGGGGGGGGGGGAGAGGCCCCATGAAAAGGATGGGTGGGTGGCAAGCAGAAGTACACCAAATGAATCCCAGGGTGGTGTTTTTGTCTAGTGAATTGTACACATAATATGTGATATGAATAGCATATTAATTAGGCTTTAATATATATATGATCTCCTCTTTTTCCATCACCCTATAATACCTCCCACCAACATTAACTAGTGGGGAAATGCTTTTCCAGATTTTGGATAAGACCATTGCTAGCTTATTATTTTCAATCTCCACACACTTTTCCTCTACTTTTATTTGCTTTTGTCACTTTATATTTAGATTATAAGAATGAATTGCCAATCTCGTTTTGAAAGGGACCCTCTCATGCATACATAATCATGTCTGCATGCATTAGATAGTACAAGGACCCCTACTAATTATATAAAACAACATCACTAAAGTTGGATTTTTCAACCCCTAGAGTACTACAAACTGATTGAGAAAATTCTGATGTAGAGCGTAATGTCAGCAATTTTGAAGATTGCGATCAAAATTTAACTGAAATTGGAAAAAATTAAAATATATAGAACCAAAATTAAAAACAAATACTTATTGGAAAAAATTAAAATATATAGAACCAAAATTAAAAACAAATACTTATTATTTATAAAAAAATAGAGAATATCTTATATATATATATATATATATATATATATATGACCAAAATTAAAATTATCCCTTAATTTGTTTTATAAAAATGGGTATATGTATATATACTTTGAAAATGACAAAATAAATAGAACTGTAATAAAAGTTGGCGTAAGAATTTGATTTGCTTGTACGAGTAAAGTTGGATCGTGAAGCTATAAAGTACGTATCCATGCATCTTTTTGATATATATGTTAGCTTGTTTAGCTAATTTATTATTTGCTCTACTTTTTTCTTTTAAAAAGAATGAAGTTTTGATTTTTTTTTTAAATATTTACTTATAAAATGCTCTCAGTATTTAAGTGTTTTTAATATGATGTCACGTCACTACTTTTTTTTTAGGACAATAATATAGGCATACATGATACAACGTATACTTTCACCTTTAATAGGTCCCTCATCTAAACAATGTGAAATTTTGAGATATTGCATGAGATTTGAGGTATTTTAAACTGATATTTTAATGATTTTGGTGAACTCTGAATAAACTCTAGTTTGGCTAGATTGGAAATGCATTCATTTCACTCTTATATTTGGAATACCACTAGTTTTATAGTTTAAGTGGTATCTCACATTTATAAAGATTCAGATTATGATGATTAGGATTCGAACTTGTGTCACATAAATTTTTTAATTTTTATTGGTCTTCTCCCTTCTACTCTCTCAAACTCATTAAAATAGGAGTGATACTTATGTACTCAAGGGGCATGAGTCCTAGATCTATACCCTCAATCCACTCCACTCGATCGAATCCATATTTTTTTTTCTTTTTTTACCCTAATTTTATTCATTCTTCACGTTGCGTTCTTCCTTCTTCTTCTTCACTCTTCTCTTTCTTTTTTTTATTCCTCTATCGCTCCACTCTTCTCCGCTTCTTCTCTATTTTTTTTCAATTTTGGTCATTCATTTGTTTTATGTGGTTTCTTTCGATAGGAATGTGAGTCATTTTAAAGGTCCCAGTCTCCTTGTTCTTGTAAACCTTGGGACAGCGGCGCTTCTTGCAGCCCTGGGCGAGGGCGGGGTGGGAGGAGCTAGCAATTATCTCTTGAGGGTTAATTTCGTTGAAGGGGATGACAACAGACATGATGAAGTTCAAGAGTTCGGTGGAAGAGAGAGCTTCTAGAACCACTTCTCTCTCTTTAATTTGCAGGCGCTGATTCTAATGTTGCTTTCTTTTTTATACCACATATTTGAGTACCCAATATTATTGACTATTGCTAGAATTTACAGAAATTTTTGGGGAAGAAGATGATAAAAATCATGTATTGGAAATTTTAAGATTTAAAACTCACTCTACAATACACTGATACCTTATGAATATTACAACTTGATAGGATGTTTGTGTAATAGATTTTGATGAAACAAAATATGTAATAAATAAGACTTAGCTTTCTGGATAAGGTTTCTTATGTAAAAGTTTAGCTAAGTCAAGGTCGCTGAAAGAGGAAGAAGAAGATACTGGAAGGAACCTGCCGAGTCACTGCTGCCTGCACAAAGTCAGGATACTGCATCTATAAGTAAATGATGTTGTCTAAGTATGAAAGGACACTGGGAGCAAGCTCAATCTCTTCAAGTCAGAGGAAGCTGTCTTATCAGAATGAAGAATATGGAGTCAACTCTCAAATACATCTTTTTCAGTGCATTGTGAGAAGCCGATAGAGACACTCGAGTTCAAACCAATCAAGAAGTGCCAACTGGAAAAGACAAGGACCAAGTACTTGTTCTGGATAGTGCAGAGCACGGCAGGCACCACAGAGCAGAGGTGAAGGGATGCAGCAGGAACAGTGTTAGAAGATCTTTTGCACGAACCAATGGCTGTATGACATCTCACTGCAGTGAAACTGTCTCTTCAACAGGCAGATTTTCACTGAAGGCTATAAATAGAAGATTGAGTGCACCTGGAACACAACTGAAACATCCAACGCGCGAAGCACATTCTCTAAGAGCTCAACATCTTTCAAGTCTCTCGTTTCAGTCACTCAATCTATAACAGCAGCAAGCCAACTACCTTGTGAAACTCAGAAGTTCAAAGAGCTTGCTGCACTCAAACGTTGAAGGATACTCTATCTTTTCTTAAATAGACTGTTTAGGAATTGTTTAGGCAGAGGATAATCCAGCTAAGTAGTTGTTCTCTCTAAAGAAGAGAAAGGATCTTGTGTGGGTCAAGAAACCTGTGTGGAGATCCTGTGTGGGTCGATTAGTTGGTCACTATGCAGCTACCTGTGTGGATAGAGCTGACAGTATTTGTGTAGAGTGAAGTTTGTATTAGCTATGTCTTTGTAAATCAAACTTACTAAAACAAAGTTCCTCCTTGAGAAGGAGTAGAGAAGACGTAGAGTGATTACTCCACCCTCGAACCTCTATAAGCTTGCTTGTTTGTGTTTTATTGTTTTATTCATATATCTGATCATACTGCCTATCTTAGCATCCTGCATTAAAAGACATCTTTCGAAAATCACTTTATTTCCGCTGTGTATTTTTAACTCTGTTTAAGTTTTGAAGTTATTGCTCAAGCAGCAACCTATTAGTGCAGTAAGCTATCTAGCTACCTGCTCATCAAAGGACTTAACATTTTTTAGAGAAAAGTTGAAAATTTGATAAGGTTAATTCACCTCCTCTAACCTTATATCACTTGAGACCAACACAACTATATCTTTCACTAAATGAATAATTAATACCTTAAAGAAAAATATGAAATATGTTAAAGATGCATATATAATACCTTATACTATAAACATTAATACCTTAGAAGTAAATATATAATACCTTATATTATAAACATTAATACCTTAAGAGTATACAATTTATACCATAAGAACATATAGCTAATACTTTCACTAATACCTAGAGTATACAACTAATATCTTAAGAGTATACATCGGATACCTTAAAAATATATAATTAATATCTCTTGATAGATGAATTATATATTTATATCGAATCAGGTGATGCATGACGCACACCAACTACAGTATGGTCTCGTGGGGCACATGAAAGCGGCACACGCGCCAGATCAGTTGGGGGCACAGATCTAATTCGTGCCCACTAGCATACAAGTTTTTCCCAAAAAAAAAAAACTTGTATTTGAAATAATTAATTTTTTTTTTCCAAAAATAACCAAAGCCATGCCACAAATATAAAAAACTTGTAAACACTCTACAATAAATCAAGATAGACTGGAAAAGAGGGAAGAAAGTATTCTCCCTCTTGCAAATTGCAACTAAGGTAGAAATGATAGGTGTGTATTGTTTGTAATAATAATGATATCATATCGAGACCCTTTTTACCTACTATTAGATGTTAGTCCAAAAATAGTCCTTTTAAATTGAAATATCAATTTTAATCTTATAATTTTAAAATATCTAATTTAATGTCTTTTTCACTGGAATTTATAAATTCATTGGAAATAAATGTTATTTTAACCACAAATTTGGTAATATACAATTACTTGAATGACGTTACGCTGTTTTATTACCTTGAAATTTTTTAACAAATTTCCACATCGAAGTAAATAAAATGATATCAGATCATCTAAATGGTTAGAAATCTCGAAATATTTAAATCACATGTAATGACAAGACAAAATTCGATGAATTTTATAGAATTTCGGTATTGATAAAACGAAAGTTAGGTCATTTTTAAAATTACAGGATTAAACTAAATCAACATTTTATATTTAACAAGACTATTTCTGCATATCATCTAGTTTAAACATAAAAAATGAAATTTTCCTCATCATATATATTATACACGTGTAGAATGATAAAATCTTAGATGCAAAATTAAAAGTACAATATTTAAAGAAAGGAACTCGAAACTAATTGAAAATGTGTGTAGCTCCTGCTTCTCTTGCATTAATTATGATAGTGTCAATTTAGTGATTAATAATTGCACTTTTTCTGATATGCCTCATTTAATTTGGAGTAGGAATACAACTATCTATATTGATATAATAGCCTTGGATTAATAGCCTCAACTTGATAGTTATACATATCAATTAATGTTGAGATCACAAATCACTTTCATATGAGAGAGAGACAGAGACAGAGACAGAGAGGCATAATTCTATGACAGCTTTATCTGGAATCCTTAATTTCCAACTATCCTTCAACTTTTTAGGACTAATTAAGTCGAAACATGTCTTGTTAAATTGACTTATAATACTATAATAATTTAATCACTTGATTTGTTACCATTAGTTGTTAAAAAGATGTTATCTTTATTGATTGGTCTTGTAAATCGCATGGGAAAACGTTCGTCTAGTTGTCAATTTGATGTTCAAACTAGTAATATTTGTGAAAAGTTATTCCACTATATTGCAAATTGAGAAATAATGATTGAATAATTATGGAATCATAGCTAAGATAGAGATAAAGTTGGATTGTAATATGATATTAAATTCATCTTTTTTAGTCGTAAAATAAACAAAAATTCACATATTAAATAAAATCTCAAATCCAAACTCATAAATCTCACAATAAGTGTGTGCCTGGTTAGTTTTGAAATTAAGATTAAAGGTATTTATAGCTTTGGTTAATGGTATGGTTGGAAATTATATGGGTATTGGAGGTTGTCCAACGTGATTGAACCCTAATATGATAGACTTTAGCATTATATTTTCAATTTTAAAAGGGTTTTGTTAATCTTTTGGGGTTTTGAATTGGTTTGGATTTATATTTCAATATCAAATTGAGTTTGGTTTTGCACCTTCTAGCATCTAATACCCAAACTCAAAAAAAAATATATCAACAATTGTAATTATTTTAGTAATACCGAACAAAATTTAGCTCAAGTTCAAGCAAATAGGATCGAGATTCATTGTTTGAAGCTCGAGTTGGTTGAACTCTATTAAGTACTTACATAAATCTAAATTATAGTGTAATTTAATTGAAAACATGTTATAAGTTTTGACTTGATTGCTTCCATAAATTAATTAAATATATTAAAAGTAAAAATAATAAAATATCTTAAATTCGATATAGCTTAATTAGGCTTGCAATTGTGTGTATTGTCGAAATCAAAACGTAAGTGAAATTCTCTCTCGCATGGTCAATAAAAAGGATGCCCACCTGAATGTCCACTAGAATCTCAACTTGCAAGCCCATTGGAAAGCCCACCTACATCTGAACTTGTATCTCCGTCAGGCCCAATATTCTTACTCTTATTATTGCCCAATAAGGCCCACCAGAAAACCGACACCCATGACCCATCCTTACTCGCATACCCAACTCATGTAAGCCCACTAAATTGTCCACCAACATACTGAACACGAGTATGAAGCCCACTCTCATCCCTGCTTGCATGCCTAGCATGTGTCGGCCCACCAACTTAGACTGATTTTTTTTATAATTTAGATTTGATGTTATATGCCGTATTTTATAATATTAATTAATATTATTATTTGATATATATATATATATATATATATATATATATATATATATATATATATATATATATATCATATAGTAATTATTTTAAAATATGAAATATAACATGAATTATACTAACTACTAGTAGATTTCATATAGGGATGACAATTTTGCCCCACCCCATGGGTACCCGATCTGACCCGAGGTATTTGGGATGGGATGGACCCGGCCTGTGGGCGAGGCGAGGCGAGGCGGGTTTGGGTCCTCCTCATGCCCTGTTCTCGCCCCGCGCCCCACGACCTGTTCTCGCTCCGCTATATTATATATATATATATATATAATATGTTATAAATATATATTTTAATATATATATATGTACATATATTTAGAAAATTAAATTTAAGTTAATTATAATCATTTTAATTTTATCTTATTTGAGAAGTATTCATTATGATTAAAGATGTGATTATACGAATAAATTAAAATTATTTCATTATTAATCATTTTAATTTTATCTTATTTGAGAAGTATTCGTTATGATTAAAGATGTGATTATACGAATAAATTAAAATTATTTCATAATGAATCTCATAAGATAAAATTAAAATGATTATAATTAACTTATTTTTATAATTTTAAATATATGTATCAATATATGAAATTTTTGAAATACATTAAAATTTTCATAATTTTGTCATTTAAAAAAAATTGAATGGGACGGAACGTGGGGCAATCATTCTTACCCCATTGCGGGTTCGGGACAGACACAGGTCTTTTGGGCAGGGCGCGGGGCAGGTTTGGATATTCTACTACCTGCCCCGCCCCGAACCCATTGCCATCCCTAATCTCATACATAAAATGTCATACTTCACACATTAGAGGTGGAACTCAATTTTTGATTTGTTTATAGGAACATTTTTAGATTTTTTTTTTTTTACATTAAAAATAAGAGATAGCATCCACTTTTACCATTAGGATAAATTTCATAATAAAACCCAATTTATAAATTAATTCTCAATTTTAGACCCAAATTTTAAAATTTTTCAATGAGGGGCTCAATTTATTATTTTTTCTCAATTTAAGGCTTGAAATTTACATTGAGTTTTCAATTCAAAACAAAATTTCATATTCTTTTTTTATTATATCTATAAATTTATTTATATTTCAATATATATTCATATTTTGGATTAATTGAGACAAGTTAATGCGCTTTAAGAATAATTTTTTGTCCGATTTATCTTAATTTATATGAAAAAAAAGAGAAAAAAAATATAATTAATTCAATTTATAAAATATAATTTATATGAAACTGATTATTATTAAAATATATTTTCTATACTTTTATTGATAAAATTAAGAAAAATAAAGGAATATTAATTTTTTGAATTGCATTTACTATATATATATATATAAATTAATGTAAGTCGGAAGATCGTTCCAAAATTGCACACAATTGTCTTAATTTATCTAAGTTATAAATATATATTAAAATATAAATTAAAATAAAATGAAAATGAAAATGAAATTTTATCTTAAATTGAGAACTCAATCTAATTTTCAAGCCTTAAATTGAGAAAAAATATAAAATTGAGCCATTTATTGAAAAACTTCAAAATTTGAATTCAAAATTGAGAACTAATTTATAAATTCAATCTTGTTATGAAATTTACCATTACCATTATCAGTTTACCCTTCTTCTTTGTGTGTTAAAATTAGGTCTATATATATATATATATATCATGTAATATTGATTTCTTGAGCTTTCATTTGATATGAATCAATTTATAGAACAAATGATGCATATATACTCCACTCAGAATAAGAGGAAAGCATCTTAGATTTAATTCCTGCAAACAAACATACAAATGAAATGAAAGACTAAATTTGTACGAATAAAAATACGGTAAATTAGTTTTAAAAAAATAGAACCAAAAAAAGCCTAACCTATAGTGTTTATTTAATGCCACTTGCAGGCAGTGGGTTTGAGAAGAAATCTGAAAATGTGGCATCTGAGTGATGATCAGCTTTTCCTGATTTCATTTGTACTTTCTCTAGTTGAAATGTTATAGTCTCTGAAAAATCAAATTATCAACAGCCTCTCCTCTCTACAGTGCGATTTCCTAGGGTTTAATGAAATGATCAAGATGCTGGAAGCCACTCCATTGCTTTTCACACCAAAATGCCACCCAATATCTCGTCTCAACCCTTCCACCATTTCACTAAGCAAACCCAGAAGAAATCCATTTTTCCCTTCAGTTTCTTTCTCACAACCCATCAAGAATTTCAAAATCACTGCTGCAGAACAGCGGCAGATACCTGAATTGGAGCCTCAGAATAACAACAGTTCAGGTACTTGATTTCTTAGTGTTGTTTCTGATGCGGGTTCTGCTTTTCTTGCGTTCTTGATGTGTTTATTGACAGTTAGTAATATGTATTGTGTTTTGTTTTGTGCAGATGATGAAAATAAGGTGTTGAGTGAAAAGGGTGGCGGTGAAAAGGTTGAGTTTGGATGGTTACCAGCTTTCCCCCATGTCTTGACTGCTTCCATGTCCAATTTTCTCTTTGGTTATCATATTGGGTAAGCTATGAGATCTTCTTAGCTTTTATTTTCTTTCTCTGATAGCATAAGACTGTGTGTAGTGTGAGGTGGTGATTGAGTAGTCTATACATTGGTTGGGCAGCTTGTTAATTATAGTAAAATGTAAATGAATAGGTCTGTAGATTCTTGATTTTGGCGTGATTTCTCTGTATCTATATTAGTATTTATATGATCTTAAAGTTCAGGAGTAGCATTATGTTTATATGCTTTTGTCATGGTGCAGTGTAATGAATGGTCCTATTGTGTCTATTGCCAAAGAGCTTGGTTTCGAAGGGAATTCGTTTCTCGAGGGGCTTGTGGTTAGCATATTCATAGGTGGTGCATTTGTTGGAAGCATAACTTGTGGTTCTCTTGTTGATAAACTTGGTTGTCGTCGCACTTTTCAACTTGCTACTATACCTCTCATATTGGGTGCAATTATAAGGTAAGTGATGGATTCTTTAATGAAAATTATTATTAGTTGAATGTGCAATTGGCGTAGGGACATGTTGTTGGTTATCAAATATAAGTAGCTATTAAACATTTGTTTCTAGAAATGTTTGACATCTATGAAACATGGCTAGTGGAGCATTTAAGACACTATCCTTAGTTTATGTTGGACAAGAAAGATCTCAAGATTTATGGCTTAAGGAAGTATGAGGGCTGAGGGCAAGTCTTTTTCTGAATAATCGATAAGGGTCTTTCATACTAAAACGAAAAGCATTTCAGAAAGCAAAGTTTCTTCATGGGGAGAATAACTTTAAGAAAGAAACTGAAAGAAGCTGTCCCCTTGGGCAACAATATACATGCAATTATGGATAAAGAACAGCACAAGAAACTTTTAAGGTGGTTGTATTTTGGAATTTTTTGGAAGAAGAAATTGAGACTGAATGTGTTTGAAAACTTGATGTATTAGGAGCAAAATGCATTTGAAAAAGGTGAACGTGTTTGGCAGTGTTTTGCTGGAATGAATATGAAAGTAATATATTTTGGAGGAAGCTATCCAAACATATGACTAAAATCTTGATTCCTCCCAGCTGAGTACAATTTCTCTGTAAATTCCTACAACTTAGTGAAAAATTATCTTCAAGAGTCCTCAAAAGCACAATGTCTTTTGAAACTCATAAAGGATTGACTCGTATAATTTTTATTCTCGTATAGGTTTTTTGTTTTGCAAAGAATTAAATACATTATCGGAAACAAATTTGTCAAGTTCCCAATAATGCAAGTCATTGGTCCTAGGCTTCTGGAAATATGCACCATGAAAGCAATTTAATGCCTGAAAGAGGTACTCTGGTTATCCAATTAATGAGGATGAATGCAAAACTTAGAATCATGTATGAATTATTATAAGACCAATACATCAAACCACCAGAATATTCTGTAGTTTGTACTCTCTGATCTCAGAATGCAAGTTATGTGTTTTCATGTATGGTCTCCAATTATTTCTCCTGTTTCTCTGGTATTTGATCTTTGAATGATTTATGGAAGTGCTCAAGCAAACTCCTTGGAAGAAATACTTTGTGGAAGATTTCTTGTTGGCCTCGGTATTGGGGTGAACACAGTTCTTGTTCCTATTTATATTTCAGAGGTAAATGTTAACAGCTAAGACTTTTCTACCTTGTTTACCCCATGCAAATTTCGATTGGCTGAAAGTTCATAGCTTCACCATGGAATGCCAATTAATTAATTAATTTACTAACTTTCACATTGCTTTATAGGTTGCCCCAACAAAGTTTAGGGGTTCATTGGGGACATTTTCTCAGATCGGCACATGCCTTGGAATTATAGCTTCACTGCTTCTAGCGATTCCTTCAGAGAACGATCCACACTGGTACACTTCCTCTTCTTCTTCTTCTTCCATGATATTATTCCATTTATCTGATATTGAGTTTCGTGATGTGATTATCAGGTGGAGAATAATATTGTATATGGCTAGTGTCCCTGGGATCATTCTTGCCCTCGGCATACAGTTTGCAGTCGACAGCCCTCGCTGGCTGTGTAAAGTATGACATAAAAGAAGTTCTTTTTATTTATTTTAATTTTTGGGTGTGGATTTGTACACTTCTATCTTCTCATGCTCATGAGCTTACATTTCTTATATGTAGGCAGGAAGAATTGATGATGCTAAAGAAGTTATAAGAAAGCTCTGGGGGCCGTTCGAAGTTGATAAAGCTATTGAAGAATTCCAGTCTATCATTAGAAACAATGGTGCTGATTCAGATAGCAGTTGGCTGGATCTATTAGAGGAGCCTCACTCTAGAGGTGGTGTCAAGGTGTATTTTTCATTTCTTTTATGAAAAATCTGTGTGCTTCACATGCTTGAATGCACATTGTGATTCATTTGTTCAAATGTTGCTTTTGGGACAAGGCTAAAGTTTCAGTTTTATTTGGCAAAGCAGTATTATTAGGTTGGTCTGTTTTTCAAAAGCTTTTAGACTTTGTTACCAGTTCATTAGCAAATGCTTCTTTATTTCAAAATCTTAAGCACTGCATATATGATATACCTCTTTCTTTAGAGATTTTTAGCCATTTTCCGAATTTTGGCCCCTTAGCTCTGTTGGAAACCTTTCCATTTCCATAACCATTTTCTATTGTCTTCATCCCTTAATAAGTTATCATTATAATAATTATATAAAAGCAGAACACGTGTATCATGCATGTGGACATGATAACTTGGTAGCTAATCAGTTGAGCTGACATGAACTACCTAATTCAGAAATCCTCTGTTTTTGCTGATCTTCATTCATATATGTACTTGTGCAATTGCATAGTCCAATTTATAGACTTGTATTGTAGGAATCATCAGATTTTTGCAATTTAAGAAACAAAAAAGAATTGTTGATCTTGACTGCAAATTCTTTTTTATTGTTGGTTGGCACTTGGCCCTTGTATATTAGCTTTAGCATCTTGCTTTTAGGTTAAATTAATGTGCATGTTTTCTGGTTGTGGCTGCAGTTGCATTCATTGGAGGTTCCCTTTTTATACTACAGCAGTTTGCTGGTATAAATGGAGTTATCTATTTTTCATCGTTGACTTTTCAAGATATTGGAATCACAAGTAGTGCTTTAGCAAGCTTATACGTTGGACTTACCAACTTTGCAGGTCTTGGAACCATATCGTGTATTACTTATTCATATATTATATATTCTCAGTTGTAAAAGCCTCATTTTCTGATGTGTCAATTTTCAGGTGCCCTCTGTGCATCGTATTTAATGGACAAGCAAGGGAGACAAGTGCTTCTCATTGGAAGTTATCTGGGAATGGTGAGTAATTCTACACAAGATGTGAAAATTAGTCTAAATTAACGTATGCAAACTACTTAAATTTATTATCTAGTTTACACAAAAATAATGCATGAGGACCAGATGACAATGTTGATGTCTTGTACTTGGATGATTGACACTATGATTATTTTCAAAATGTGGTATGGGTGTTTCAAAAAGTAATAGCTTTTTAAAGACAATTTTTTATCCTCTGAAACAGGTTGTTTGATGTGTTATTTATTTTTACATACTTACAGTTATCATATTCATTTTCTAGCATATGAATATTTAGTTGTCTGTTTTTTCTTTTTTTGCAGGCAGTTTCTATGTTCATCATAGTCAGTGCCATCAGCTTTCCTATTGATACAGATATCAGCAGCAACTTATCGATATTGGGCACTCTCATGTATGTCTTTAACACAATGCAATCCATAAAGTGTATTTTGCTGTATAACTATCTTTGCACTTATTTCTTTACCTACGTTATCATTCCATCTTTTAGTCTCATGTATCATTTCTTGTCTGGTTAAGTTCTTTTATACATATCAAAAGAGAAAGAAACAGAAGTAGTACGACTGATCACATTACATAGTATGACTTGCAATTTCTTGATATTCATGTTACATGTCTTAATAAGATGCATAAAATCAAGAAGTGATTACTTAGCATTTACATATGCAGATCCTCTAATTGTTAGTGGCAACACTTTTTTGATTGAATCCAAATAGTTTTTGATCAGTTTTCCTCAAATTGTTATGTTGCTTTATGTGATATGTCTCCAACTTCAATACTCTGATGACTTCATGATGCATTATGCTTGAATATAATTCGATGCATACTTTTGCAACCTAGAAATTGATGCTTCGAAAATGCATTTCATTGAGAATGCTTTTAATTTGCATTGGTGGTTGCTTTTAGGTACATATTTAGCTTTGCTGTAGGAGCTGGGCCAGTTACAGGGCTTGTTATTCCTGAGCTTAGCAGTAGCAGAACACGAGGCAAAATCTTGGGCTTCAGCTTCTGTGTTCATTGGGTATGTACACAAAATTCTTATTCAACCCAAATTAACAGAAGGAATTCAGTTACCTTGATTTTCTCCACACGGTCCGATAAATAAAGTGGGACTGATACCTAAACTTGCCACTGCATTTTCACTCTATTTTTCCCTCTGCCATCCTTCTAAAACTTTATGAAGAATATACTCTTTGTGGTGAATTCAGGTGTTCAATTTCTTGGTGGGTCTGTTTTTCCTTGAATTGGTAGAGAAATTTGGCATCACTCCAGTTTATGCAGGTTTTGGCGGTGTTTCCTTGCTAGCAGCTGCATTTGCATACTATTTTATAGTCGAAACTAAAGGGCGGTCTCTTGAGGAAATCGAGATGTCACTCAGAAAATAAGGCATAATGTTGTCAACTTTGTGTTGGAAGAAATGATCGAACGAGCTAAAGGGAGGCCATTCGTTTGAGCTGGTGTTCATTCTCATGAATTCTTGTATGGTGCGTTTCTATACTTAAAAACTTTCACGAAATTAGAATTAAAGACTTTTTTTGTTAGCAGTTCACATGTATAGAAGTTGTGTGTTCTCTCGTATATACTAGTGAATAATGCATCTGTTTTTCATCATGTAACGTTTACAAAACAGTATTTCTATTAGTTTTAAAGGTCATTGATACTATAAAGGTTGGAAATATGAAAACAGTGCAGCTGAATATTTTTAAGGGCCATTTGATATCATAAAGCTTGGTGACCACATATTATCCATTTCATATTCAGACCTTACCAGTCAATTTAGATTTTAAACCTGGTGCACAACAAATAGATGCTCCAATATAGTATTCAATTCAATTATACATCCACAAAATCAGCATTACACTGGTAAATTCAGAAAACCTAGAGTATGGAAATTGTGGCTAAAATGGTTTTGAAAATATAAGCAACTGAGAGGATTTCTCAACTAAGCCTGAAAATCCATATAACATATCGGAAACAGCATAACATAGCAAGGCATGATCAAGGGGGCATATATTCAACATGGTAAACAAAAAGAGCGAAGGCAATTAACCACCAAACCTTTAATTTTGTTTTACTACAGAACATTAAAAGAAAAGTCTTTCAACCAAAATTCCTCAAAAATCCAACCAAATTTTAAATAGAATCCAACAAAATATCTGTAAAGTTCTACACTCTCGGTACGACAGTCTCGGACTAGCTTACAGGTCTTGAACGCTTAAACCTGTAAACAAAGTAAAGAAGAAGTGTGATTTAACAGATTTCATCTAAATCTAACTTGCACAAAAACAGAAGCAACAATGAGAACCAATACAAACATTATTTCCAACAGCCAATAAAATATTGCAAATATTTGCCAAGCCAACTATCCATTTAGGTTACAGAATCAAAATGCCAGACAGCCAATGTGCATTGCAGATTGGTAAGTATCAACAGTGTCAAAAAACACACCCAATTCTTCTCAGCCATTAACTGCAGTATGGTTTTCTAAATGAACAAGCTATTCAATTTATAATTCTAGAAGTACTATACCAGCCTTAATTCTTTTGTAAGAACTAAACTAGAGAGACTAGCAAGTTGCAAGTCAAATAAGTTCAATCAAAGTCAACATACCTGGTGGAAGGGACTGCTTCAATTTGTCAGCCTTCTCAGGGTCAAAGACACAGAGGGTATAGAGGTACTTTGAGCACCTAACCTTGAACTTCACAACATCTTTGCTCCTCTTGATCTTCACCGATCGAGCATCCTTCCTTCTAGCTGTCAGAAGGAAGTCCTTTATCTCATGTATCTGCTTCGGCTGTAAATTACATACCAGAAGGAAGTTCTTTAGAAAAACAATTAAGACAAGCATGCATAATCTCTCAACACACTAATCAAATAACACATGATATGAGCAATAAAATGTATCCTTCTTGGCTTCCACTCACAATATCCCAGCAAAAACCCAACAAAGCACTCACGTACCACTCAATGAAATCAAAAGCTTAGTTTTACATCACATGAACGAGACCCACACTAGGTGTGGCAATCCCAAGATTCTAACATCCAAACACAATTCTCATCGAACTGAATCTCACTACCACATTACAATAAAATCATGTGTCAAATCATATAAATTATTATGCAATGTTCATATGTTCATGGGTGTATCATACATAAATCCAACACTTGTCATCTACTAGTGTACCTTATTCTAAATAGTATGTGCTCTTCCTAAATCCACCTATACCAAATATAGACAACAAATACAGCCTCAAGATCATAAGTCAGGCATATTTCTGAACAACCTCAAGAGAAGTTGTTTTTTCCTCCCTAACTGAAATTGCTATACAAAATACACAGAAATTACTGAAACTCATGGGTAACTGCAAGAAAACACATGTTATAACAGAATGCACGATTAACATCTAGCCCACCTAATTTCCAATAGAACCAACAAAAATTCTTATTTCGTTTTGCCGAAATGAAATCAGTAACAGTAAATCAACACGAAACAGCACATAAGAAATCTCCACAAAATTAGAAGCAAAACGGACTGATTGCATAACAATCCAGAAAAAAAAGATTCGAAAAACACAGATAGAGAAAGGACTCACCATTTTGGTAAAGGGAGACTGGCAGAGGTGATCGAGCAAGAAGAGTCCGCTATCTCCAAAGCCTCTGTTAAGACCATCGACAATTTGGAGCCTTTATACCTACGCCAAATCCAAATCTAAAACCCTAATGGGCCTGCAGTTTCCTCATGGCCCAAATTGGCATGATGTTGGGCCGTAAATTGGACTGGGCTCACAATATTGTGATTGGTTTATTATTAAACCAGTATTAAATGGAAATGGAATTTGCAGATGCCAAAAATGTCCCCATGCATGATGTTAGAAAATATTTTTTGGTATGTGATTATTTTAGAAATACACCTTTTGAATTATTCTCTCTGATATCATGTAAATTACTCTCTATAGACTCAATTTTGTTTCAACTATTTATCTTTTTACCATAATCTAATTTTCTCTAAGTTTACCATAATCTCAATCCCAAAAAAATCTCTTATTTAAACTTATCATATTCAATTTCTTTCATTCTTGTCTCACACACTCTAAATCAGGAATGATTGAAGAGAGAAAGATTTGCTTAATCAAAATTTTCTCTAATTTTAATATTCCTTAATTTAAAAAAAAAAACTCTAAAAAAACATCACGTATATGGGTCAGAAGAAGTGTATTCTTTAATTTAATATATTTCAAATAATTACTTGCTTTATGTAACTATTTTAATAAAAAGTTTGTATGAAAACTATTTTATGTATCTTAAAAAATCTTTTAAGTACCTTATTGACACAAAACTATGTGATAAATATAATATTGTCCCTATTTTATTTTTTCCTAATTCAACTCTATCATAAAATATCATTTAAGTTACCTTACTGCCACAAAAACACAAAAAAATAGAAATAAAAAAATGAAAATCTTAAGTACCTATTATCCAATTGAGGATTTGTCTAAAGGTGTGTCACCCTTTTCCTTTATTGAATATTAATCTTTAGTGAAATCCAATATCCAATTGTAGCGTAATGTTCACTTGATCTTATCAATGAGATAAGGAATCTGTTTTTATATAAATTTGGCTAATGCAATTTCATTTTGTAAGGCACCAAATGTTCCATCACACCAACTTACCAACTTAACTTATTATGGTTTCTTTTTCTTAATAATGATGGCCAGCTACACATTTGATTCAAGAATTTGCCAAATTAATAGAGATCAACCAAAATTATCACTAATCACTATTGAGTTTTATCTATTCTAAAAAGTTACAAATATAAAATACCCACTTAAAATTTGTCTTTGTTGTATAATTGCACTAATAAATTTGTCTTCACTTTAAGTGCCCTGATCTTAAAGTTTGTCGTTATTTTATGAAAGATTATATTCATGACATAATGAAGAATTTGGATAGTGCATTTATGATTTACAAAACTTTGAGGGGTAGGCTTTATGCATAAACCTAAAATCAATGAAATTTTACAATTAAATAATTGGATGGATGAGACCCTTTCATAAATCTAGTTATGTATTGTTAAACGAGTCAATCCACAATTTATATAAAAATTTGTGACAATAAGTTTTATTTGTGGGTAATTAAATATTCTCATATAAATTTTTTGTATAATTATATTTCATTATCTAACTCATTTTAGGCTTTAGCCTAAATAAATGTGAATCCAAAGTCTCATCTAAATTAGAAATTGGAAATAGATTATGTTAGGATTACTACTAGAATCGCAAGTTCTAATTAATTATTAGTAGGGGTTCTTAATTTTTGTGTACTTAGGTGATGTTAGAATTAAAAGCTACCATCTTATAATAGCTAGTAGAATTACCACTTTAGTTTATTTTCTTAAATTTTGTATCTCAAACTTTAATTCTTAAACTTATACTATCAAATGTCAATATTAGAGGTGTCAATGCGTGCTGACAGAGTGAATCGTATATTTACTCTCAACAAATTTAATTATTTATTTATCTGAATAAGCATTATTTTCTCAAGTTAAAAAGGAGAAAAAATGATAAGTGAAACAAGAAATAGACACATAGTTATTAAAATCTTTGCATGGTATGATGTATCTTTTAAACTATGCTACAATGCATATCTATTTAAATTCTTTTATGTTGTATATGCATGTATTAATGTAGTGTAACCTGTGTTAAGTAAAATTAAGTCCCAGGTTATGTATGTAATTTATATTGAGTTAAATTAAATCGTAGGCTACACTTTTGGTGGTGTCCTTCAATCAATTTCTTTAAATTAATTTCTTTAAATTTCAGTCTTGTGATCATACTCTTCCGAAATCCAAAAACTTTGATTTTTGTGTCGGCGGAATACTAAAAGCAACATTTATCAATTCCTGATCAACATTGTTTATGATTGAACTAGGACTGTATACTATCATTTTCAAACCCTCAGCTTTCGTTTTTGATTAATAAAAATATCCTTAAAAAGTATTTTCATAGTAGTTCGCTTTACATAAATCCAAGAAGGTATATAGTACTCTTGTTCTTATCTGGTTATTTTACATAGAATATAAAAGAATTGAGTCACATCAAATACACTGTTTATGAGATCATTTGAGATTTAACAAATTGTACTGGACTTGTTTGAATATCTATTAAATTTAATTTGAATGAATTTTAATTGGGCCATTACAAATAGAGCTCAATTACCCCACTGAATAGCATACAACTACAAGATGACAAGATAGTATAATGACCATTTAATATGTGTATAGTAGGAAAATTGATTTGTTTACTAAATTCTTCAATTTTTTAAATGAAGCTCGATATTATATAAGAAAACAAAAGGAAAAAAAGAAAAAAAAGGTAAAAACAAGCCACAGGCCTTCTAGATCCTAAGGCAGGCTTAATACCTGAATGAGAAAAAAAGAGTATCATGTTAAAACTAACAAAAAACAGAAGAATTCTTGTTCCGAAATTTATTTGTATATTGAAATAAAGCTACAGTTAAAATTTAATTTTTATGAAACATAAATTTATGCAAGTTGAACTTTTAGGGCAGCCACAATAATTGTTCTTAGAAGTGTTATTAGTTGATAAATGAATATTTTAATAATAAATAATATATTTTGTATTTTTTAGGATGATAATATTATCCTACAAAAATATTTTTAGGAAGAAAGAGAGTGTGAAAGACATGACATCAGAAGCACACGTGAGAAGCAAAATCCTACCATGCGAACGTGTATGTATTTTTACTGATCAGGTGGAGCCCAATACATCAACCTTTATTATGTCGCTTTTTTCTTTCTTAACTTTTTTATAGTATTTTTTTTAATATATTAATAATACTCTAAAAACAATTGATGCGATTATTCTCATAGATTCACCTCGGTTGAGTTGAGTACTATTGAATTATTTAATTTAATTTTCAGTCATTAATTCATATGCTGATAATGTTGTTAACGGAGTAATTAATGACTCTACAACCATTGTTCAATGTTCATTGTGATCAATTTCTCTGTTTACAATTGTATATATCATCATGCATTCTCTTGTATTAACTCAAAAATTAAGATAAACAGGACCCAAAACTAATAAATAAATCAATCAAAGGACCCAAAAAACCCTTCATTTGTTTCATTGAACTTTTTTTAAGGTATTTAGGTGTGGTATTGCATATGCATTTATTTGTTTTCATAATTTACCAAAAATTTTAAGAAAATGTACACCTCAAATACATTTTCCTATATATTTTTAAATGAATTTGCATACCCACAATTAATACCAACTTAAAGTGATTAAATTTGTTGTTCTAAATTAACCAGATTTAAATTTAAAATTGAGTTATAAAATTGAAAAAAAAATATTGAATGGTGTTGCACAATAATAGCGTGCTAAATCAACATTTAGGTGATAAAATTCATTATTTTCGACTAAATTAATCACATCTGTTACAACTACCCAGATGCTGAAGATCCTAATTGACTTTGTTTTTCAACTATTTCAATGATTAAATCATTTTTACTATCAATCGGTTGTTCATTCAACAATCCAATCAGTTTAATCAAACATTATATTATTTTATCATTATTGTTCAATGTCAATTTAATAATTCCCAATCATCCCAATTGACTTCTAGTTGGTTCTTAAAGTCTAATGTAAGAAACAGAAATATATCTATTTTCATCCTTAACTTTTAAGTCAATTTTATGAAATAATCTAGCTAGTGCCATTTCTATCACCTTCTTTTATTTTATTTTTAAATATAAACCAACGATTTAAAAAAAAAATTACTCAATAAAACACAACATTTTACAACTTCATCAATCCACTTTTAGCACTGTTCCTTTTTATTATTTTTGTGGTGGGCTAAATAATTAATTCCTATTTCTTGTTTTTACTTAATGAATACTGTATCAATATTTATTGCTAGTCATTGTGTATATATACGAACAAGGTTGTAAGTCACAATCACTAACATTTTAATTATGGCTAAAGCCAGAAAGGTCAATTTTGGTCTTGATACATACCATCCATTTGATAGTGACATATAATTAACTGATTAAGTATATATAGACATATAAGAGCAAACAATTTCTTATGGAGTTGTACCCATCTTTATTTTTAAATAAATAATTATGAGGTTAGTTTCTTTTTAATTAATACATAGGCAATTGTCATGAAAGTGAGATCAACCAAAAAAAAAAAAAGTTAAGCAAGCAAGTAATTTTTCATTACTAATTTTTCTATTAACTATGCCAAATTATTGTAAAATTTATCATAATAAATCGGCGGTTCTAAATCAAATATATATATAACTTAGGGGGAAGAGAAAGAGTAACCGAAAATCCATTTATAAGTTTAATTTAATATTTGGACAAAACTACAAATGAGGTGGACATGTTCAGCCGGTATCGGTTCCGGTTTGTCTGTTCGGAATGGACAATTTTTGAAACTGAAGGCATGAAACTGGAACCCAACCGTGGGGGGTTCGGTTCCAGTTTCCCGATTTTTTTTTTTGATCACTCAAGCATGGTCGTGCCCCACTGACCAGCCTTAATTTTTCATCTGGCACGGTCTGGTCGTGCTATGCAGCACGATCGTACTCTTCTAATCATCAACGGGTAAATGATCTCAACCCTCCACATGTCACGTTCGAAAATACAAAAAAAAAAAAAAAAACACAAATCGGCGGTTCGAATCGCCAGTTGCCGGTTTTTTCAGCAGCCGAACCGAAATCAAACCGTATTATACACGGTTACGGTTCCGAATCAGAATCGGATCAACAGTTCCCGTTCCCGAAACCGTTGACCGCCGATTCGAACCGGCTCGGTTCCGATTTTTCAAACCATTTGGGCACGTTTAAAATCTAAAATGAGGCTTTGATTTTATAGATATTAAACTTAATAAAGAAGTGTGGGAACTTTTAGGATCTACTAAATTTGTGGTTTTATTTTTTATTTTTATACTGTGCTTTCGTTTCTGAAAAATAAAATAGAAATTAAACGTTTCTCCAAAAAATGAAAATGGGATTCATTGTGGTTTGGTTTTTCGATTATTAATATTTTAATTTTTTTTAATAAATTTTTTCCCTCTCCCTCTCTAATATTTTTGCTTATATAATGTCCTCTTATTTTGATTGGCTATGCTTCACACGACCACGAGCCACATGTCTGTTGGTACTTTTCATAATAAATAAAATGCAATGTACCTTTTCATTTAAAACTAATAACTAGAAGTAGTAATTACTTCATCCAATATTTTTAAATGAACGATTAATATGACATTGATGATTCGTTTAAAAATTCCACCTTTTGCCTCTACATTTATTTTTTTTATCCGAATTGCCCTCTTGATAATTTTTTTTTTACCTTAATTCTAAACCTACGACTGATTAATTTACTGTAAATTTTGCATCATGTTAATGTAAAAATCATCACTAATCACCAATAATCTGCACTGATTTTGTACTAAAAATGAATATTACATAATATTACTTTTCATTAATTCTTTTTTACTTTTTATTTATTATATATTTATTAATATTCATTATTATTGTTAAATAATCAAATCTTGATTTTTATGATTTTGTAACCGTTTAAAAGAGTATATATATTTAAATCTTGTTTAATATAATATTTTAACTTATTTAATATTTTTTTACATTAATAATCATCCCAAAATAACATTTTAATTACATTGACATATTAATTATGATATTTTTTTTTTTTACATTTAATAAATTGACTCATGATCACTCAATCAAATTTAAATTCTAGAATTATACACACACTCAACTGCCGGCTGAGGAATGTGACAAAGAAAAATTCTCATTTGGCAAACAAATAAATTCATCAACAACTCACTTATAATAAAGAATCCAAATAAATGGTGGTTATGGATATTCTATTTTATAAATAACTTAATAAAAAAATGTGGCATATTTTATAGGCATATAAAATTTAACCGACAGCAGGCACATGCAGCCATTTTATGTATCTGTCACACTACGTATGGACAAGCCTATAATATAAGCGTAACATCAAATAAAAGATTATTGCAAATTAGCCCCTTGTGTTTGAAAATTTGCAAAATATTCAAGATTGGTTTTGCATTGCGCAAACGTAAGATGTGACTTGTTATTTGTTAACCAGTTGCAATTTTGTTAAAAAAACAAAAAATTTAAAATACAAAACTATTTCTCTTTCTTGTGAAATAAATGTATTCACAAGGAGCATAATATGTAACCAAAATTGGCAGCACCAAATAAATGCAGTTAATAGGCTTTTGACGTAGGACCTATAATTTTTTATTTTTGGTTTATTTTTCTAAAGCTTACAAAATCAACTTTATTAATTTTTTTTTTTCAAGTGGGGTTTCAAATTATGTACGTTGAGATAACATCTTGAATATGATTTAAGTGATTCGTCTAGCTTTGGAATTAGTATGATAGAACATTTAAACCTGATTTTAACTATTTAATGAAATATATTTTGCTTGATGAAAAAAAAAGTTAAATAAATATAGTCAATATTGCAAACATATAGAGTTCAATGAACTGGATTTTCTCAAAATCAATTTTCACATCTCTAATATAAAGAGTTTGGAACATGGAAATCATGGCACCATATTAGAGAAGTGTGGCGCATATATAACTTTCAATTTACTAGTGCAATTTGTGTTGTATGTTTATCGATCTAACATATTTGTTTTTAATTTATAAATATTGCAGGTACTATTTTTTTACAATACACATACTATCTTTTAGAACATAGTATTACTATTTTTTTAAAATCGAAGGACTTGATCAAGATGAGACACTATGTTTAATGGCTTTAATTGATTGGTTTGAAGAGAGGAATTTGTGGAGGAATTTCAATTTTAAGAAACTAAAGAAGTATGTAGATTCATAATTTAGGAAAATATATATCTAATGTAATTTAATTTGTAATGATGGAAAAGATACGTAATTTCTATAATATCAGCTAAACAATTAATTTTTTTTATTAATTAATCGTTAAAATGAGTTGTAAGTAGTGAATGATCTTTTATTATTTCAAATTTCATCAAATGGATTGAATTAAATAGACCACAAAGACTCTAAATACAATAGAACTTTAGAATTTCAAAGATAATCCAAACAACCTCATGACAAAATGGTAGGAGCACTACAAAGTAGAACCTAAGGGGTAAAACAAATAATGGAGGGCAAAAGTGCAAATCTAACACTAATTTTTTGTTAGGCAATCTTATAATACTGCAAAAGACATGAAAACAAAAGCACAAAACCAGTTTTCAATATGATATTCCCAATCTCTCCCTTTCTTTTTAATAGTGGGATTTTTAAATATAAATATATAACTAAAAACTTGGTATACGATTCAGATGTGGGGCCCTCTCTCTGAAACACATACACACACATTTATAGCTATAGATATATACATGAGTTGTGTATCAGAGAGTCCAATTGAAGAATGAGCTCAATGTCTGCATCAATCTTATGAGTGGGTTTTCTTTACTCAATTATATATAGACTCTGTTTACTCTTTTATTAGTATTTCACACAAACAATCATCTCACCATTTCTTGACCCCTCCTCCCATGTTCTGAAACCACTTTGGACACATGCATTGCCATTGCCAACCC
Source organism: Scutellaria barbata (assembly GCA_028654395.1). Taxonomy (NCBI): domain Eukaryota; kingdom Viridiplantae; phylum Streptophyta; class Magnoliopsida; order Lamiales; family Lamiaceae; genus Scutellaria; species Scutellaria barbata. Next base: position 6,160,089 of record CM053652.1, read on the forward strand.
CCCCCCCCCCCCCCACCCTCTCCCTCCCTCCCTCCCTCCCTCCCTCCTCTTATTATCCATCTTGCAAGCGTAATAATTGATTAACTTTTAATTAAAAAAAATTGCCTTTTTATTACCCATCTGGATTTTGCCGAACATTAAATACCTGCATGTACTTTTTCCTTGGTCTTGTTCAGCTGTACCCATCACTTCCTTATAAACATTTTAAATCATTTTTTCCAATCTGGGTTTCTGGAAAATGATGCTTTTCTGAGTAGACATTGCCTCTAATTCACTAATTATACATCAACCCAATTCGATTTAGAAAAAAAGATTCAATTGCCCCTTCATTTCAGGTCTGAATTTTTAGTTCCAAGCTTTCTCTCTCCATTCTTGACTGTTAGTTCCCAAAGATTCAATCTTTAAATCCCTCGTCTTGAAAATAGTGTTTTTCTTCTAAATCTTCACTATTTTTCCTTTTTTTTTTTTTGCTTTGACCTCTGATTTCTCAGTCCAAATTCTGCTCAATCAAGATTCAAAAAGCAGCCCTCATTTAGCGCACCTCTGATTTAGTTTGTTCCGAATTTCCCTCTTATTATTATTTTTCTATTTTTAAATTGATATGCATTTGTTGTTATGCATTCACTTCACACCCATTGCAAGATTTCTTTGTAAAGAATCTTGATTCCATCTGGGGTTTTTGAGAGAGTGATGCATAAGGGAAAACCAGGGAAAAATGGCGACTTTGATCCCTGGGGTTTTGCTAAAGCTACTGCAGCATATGAACACAGATGTGAAGGTCGCAGGGGAGCACCGTTCATCTTTATTGCAAGTGGTGAGTATAGTCCCTGCACTAGCAGGTGGTGAGCTCTTCCCCAACCAAGGGTTTTATCTCAAGGTATCTGATTCTTCACATGCCACTTATGTATCTTTGCCTGATGAGCATGATGATCTCATTCTTAGTGATAAGATTCAATTGGGTCAGTTTATCCATGTTGAGCGCCTAGAGGCTGCCTCCCCCGTCCCAATTTTGCGAGGGGTTAGGCCGATTCCGGGCCGCCACCCGTGTGTAGGAACCCCTGAGGATATAGTTGCAACTCATGCTTTAGGGTTCCTTAACAACAATGCTAATTCGTCTTCAGGTTTGAGATCAGGTGATAAGGGTAGGTCGGGGTCGAAGTTGTTGAGCAATGTAGCGGTGAAGGATGTTAAGTCCTCGCCTTTGAGATCGAATGGTGGCTCCAAAGATGATAGGGTAGAGAAGAAGGCGCCTGGATTGACTCGATCCAAGTCTCAGCTTTCGAAGCTGGCTTTGTCTTTGGATGTGAAGAGGGATTCTATGGGGAAGTTGAAGTCGTCAGGGTCTAGGTCGATTCCGTCGTCTCCGACTAGTTGCTATTCGTTGCCTACTTCTTTTGAGAAGTTTGCGAGTGGTGTGAGGCAGCAGGCGAAGATCAAGGGGCTGGAGAGGTTGGAAAAAGCGACTGCCGTTGGAGGGTCGAAAGAAAAGCCGAGCCCCGTTCGTGGGGCTAGCTCGATTGGGAAGAAGGTGTCAACTGGGAATTTTATGAAGAATATTGTTCAAGGACTTGAATTGGGCCCTAAAGCATTGAGAAAGAGCTGGGAAGGGAATATGGATGCCAAGAGTAAGGAAAGCCCCCGACTGAAAGTTAACAAGCAGGATATGAAGCAAGAAAGTCGAAGTAACTCTGTAAGTTCTCGTTGTTTTCTTATAATTTATTTATTTACGTTTTTTTGTCTTTATAATGTCTGGACTTCCAAATCCAATGCAGCTCCAAATGAAGAAAATTTATTAATATCAAAGACTAGATGCCACTATACTGTTGGTTGTATTAAGCTTAATGTCCGTGACCATTTTCACCGTCAATGTTTTTATTGCCATAAAGAAGTTAATTCGTTTGCAAGTTGTATATGCCATGCCAAGTGATGTATGATCTATCGAATATATTCATTCGATTCTCCTCATTATTCTCTTCACTGTGCAGGCACCAAGGAAATCAGTGGGTGAAAGGTTGCCATCTAAAGAAGATAACAAGAACATGTCTTCGAAACCTACCAGAGAAGAAAGTAAGGTGAATGCATCTGTCAAGAAAGCTAGCAATGGAGATATGCCTGATACTGTTAAGGCATCTGCACGAACTTTGGCTGGAAAGAAGTCATCTGGAGAGGTTGCCAATAATGGATTTCCAGGAGGTTTAGTCAAGGTTTCTGTTAGTAATCGGCGTCTGACAGATGCAAGTGTTTCATGGGCCTCACTGCCATCTTCTCTTGCAAAGCTAGGGAAGGTACCCTTTTTCCCATGCAATGTTATTTTACCAGTATTTTGTTCCAATTTCTTTTCCAAAGACACTGTTTTTGATGTCTCAAAGTTGTCTTTTGCGTGATATATGCATAACATGTAAATAGTTATTAAGTCATATATTATGTTGCATTTAAGCGAAATTATATGTGAATAAGGTGGTCTTCTTAAATTCATTTTCGGTATATAATAAAATTAGAGAAATGCAATATGCCATGAGGCTTTTTTAACGTAAATTCTTCTAATTTTGGAAACTCACTGACCTGAATAACCAGGAAGTCTTGAAGCACAGAGATTCTGCACAGACAGCTGCCATAGAAGCAATGAAAGAAGCTTCCATTGCTGAAACTCTACTTCGATGCTTGAGGTATTTCTCGTAAATAAATTCTGAAATAATTATCGATTTCCCTTAACTGAATTATAGAGTGAACTACATGTTATTATTAGATTCCATTTTATGGTTTAGAAATATCTTCTCAGTTGCAATTAGAAGTACAGAACATGAATTTGTTTTTTGGCATGTGCATTTAATGGGCTTTTATAGCTTACATTTGCAGTCTTGGAGTTTAATGTTAATTAGTGCACATCAAATGATAGTTGTCAAAAGCGGAAAGTGAAACTAAGGCGCAAAGACCTATTATTACCTGAATCACTAGGCGCAATTAAAGTGGACGACAAACAAAGCTTCATTGATGTAAAAACTCCAGTATATCTACTACAATGGACCAATAAAAAAAACAAAACAAAGAATTATGTGTACCAGTTCTTTCCTTGAAATAAAATGCAGCGGCAGAAACAAACAAAGGGAGACAATGAAGGATGTCTTTATTGACTTGTATTGTCATTTTTAAGACTAAATTATGGATTTTTCAGTGTTTTCGATGCTTATGTTAATTACTAGACTAACTCATCCTTATTTAACTTATAACAAAGGTTTTCTTTTCCATATTATGTATGTCTTAAAGTTCAGGTTTGGCCCTAGTATTGCCTAGGGCCTTAAACTTGCCTAGGGTTTGACAACTATGAATCGAATCCCCCTGCGGTTATGGAAACATGTCTCATAATTGACCTTAGCTCTTCATGCAGAAAAATGGTGGCCACGAAATGTCTGTGGAGTTGTTAGGAAACACTAGCTTTTTACTTGCAGTTTGAGTATATGTCAACCAATAGAAAATTGTTATTATAAATTCTATGTCTTGACACAACATAGTTTTGCTCGGTAATCTAAAGTTATTTCGCAGTATTTGTTGAAAAGACCTCTGACCTGAATTTGGAGAATAATATTGAATGGACATCAGGATATAATATAATCATATATTCTATCACTTTCTTGGTCATCCTCAGTCTTAGAAGTGAAGACCTTTCTATCGGAAAATCATTCTTATGCTAGCTGTTGTACTTAATGCACTTTTGCTCGATTATTTTTGACGCCACATGACTTACTTGAGTAGGTAACCAAAAATCCATAATGTGTTTTGGGAAGAGCTGATCTCAAGGAACGATTCATTATAGGCCAATATACTGCTCGATTTGTTTACTTATGACTTATAAGGATGAGATTGTAAATGGTTATTTCCTCTAGCTGTAATTCTTTCCGACCCAAGATAGCGGGGTGTTATGTTTTTTTATCGGAACCGGGTGCATTAGCAGATATCTGCTTTTGACCTGAACTTTTTTACATGTATATACAGTGTGGAATTATATAGCTAAGACTCTCCATACCTCCTTTGTAGTTGTAAGAATTCTTCGATTGAAAACCTAAGGTTATGTTTGTTCTGGACTTAAGGTGGCTTTTTGCAGTCAGGATTTGGGCTTTAGAAGCAATTTTTGTTTTGCATACTTCTCAAATTTGGATTTGCGCTAAAGACGATCACCATGTTGCTCTCATTTTGCATCTCTTTATTTGAGTTTCCTCTTTTATCAGTGTTTAGCAAATTTTTAATACCTAAATTGCCTACTGTTTTCTTCTTGTATTGGTGATCACATGTTTTCATAGTGAATATATGACGAATTTACATATAATATTTTTATGTTCTTTAAAGTCTCACCTCATTATATACATTGTACCTTTAGTAGCATTGTGATGGTTTTCAGACACCATATATTTCAACTACTTTCAGAGAAGGGCTGAAATAACTTTTAGTTCTTAGAATAATTAATTTGGATAGTTTGATGGTCTGATTTATTAGAAAATGAAAGTATTCATGTTAAAATTCGTATCTCCCAAATTCAGTACACACTAAACACCCATGTTTTTATTGCAAAATCTTCTTGAAAATTGTAGTTGTAATGTATTTAATAAAATGCAGATATTTAATCTTCTTTAAAATGCAGATATTAACTCTGTTTAACGAGTATACTTTCAGGTATTAATTTTCAACATTTGTGCAGTAGAACCTGGCCTCATGATGTATCATTTGATGTCTATGTTAATTTTATATAACTAAGTTTTATGACTTAATCCATTTTCTACTCTTAAATTTTTTTTTTTTTTTTTTCTGAGATGTACATGTACGACCTTGTTGTTTTATAAACAGTTTCTGAACCAATATGTTTGGGCTTATTTCTCGATCAATAAGTTAGAGATCCTAGATCTCTGCATCAGGAATTCTTAAGATTGCATATTTAAATTTTTAAAGAGTTATCTGATTGCTTCTGTTTTACTTGGCAGTACATATTCTGAATTGAGTTCATCGGCTAAAGAAGATAACCCGCAGCCTGCGGTCGAACAGTTCCTACATCTTCATGCAAGCTTGAGCAAAGCCCATCTTGTTGCAGATTCTTTATCAAAGACTCTTTCCCTTGATTCTTCAGATCATGAAGAAAATCCATCAGAAGAAGCATTGAGAATCACATCCGATGGACGTAAACAAGCTGCTTCTTGGGTCAATGCAGCGTTAGCTTCCAATTTGGCATCCTTTACCGTGTACAGCAAACCAGGCAATCCGAGCCCAGTTGCCCTACCAACTCCCTCAAAGACGAACGCGATTAACCAACCCGTTATAGTGCTGGAGAACTCTACTAAGCATACAGCTCCAAAGGCGCTATCAAAACCTCGGCAAACAGTAAACTCCAAGACTGCTTCTTCGCTTGGAACCCCTCGAAGGCCAAATGACGGGGCGGCTGTCGGTCAGAGCATCAGAAGTTCGCCCCTGATAGAGTGGGCTAAAGGAGATAGTCTTGATGAGGCTGTGGAGCTCTCGGAAATGCTGCGATTGCATTCTCAAGATTGGTTCTTAGGGTTTGTGGAGAGATTCTTGGATGCTGATGTAGACACTTCATCTTTGTCGGATAACGGTCAAATAGCTGGAATGTTGAGTCAGCTCAAGAGTGTGAATGACTGGTTGGATGAGATTGGATCAAATAAGGATGAAGAATCATCTCACATATCAATGGAGACGATTGATCGGATACGAAAGAAGATTTACGAATATCTTCTCACTCATGTGGAATCTGCAGCTGCAGCTCTTGGTGGTAGTAGTACACAGTTGTCTCCAACACCGGAACCGAAAGCAAGAAGGTGATGTCGAAGTAATAAAGGTTCAGTTGCATTCTTGTTGCGAAATACTTGTGTTTAACATACTACTGCCAAGCAGTTACAGGAGTTCATACATGTTTTGATTGATGTATATAATTTTTAGTCATGAGGTATAGATTGAGTAGGCATATTGATGTGAAGCTGCCATTGATATGAAATTTCAGGATTTGTTTATTTCAACTTTTTGTTCATACTTTTTCTCTTTCTCAAGCATTGTTTCTAAACAGTCTTTTTTACCATGGATTGGAATTTGTTTGTGGGACATGCAAGAATCTGCCTTCATAATTCCCAATATGGGCTTTGAGTGATGTGTCTGATGGATTTAGGGTTTAGGAAGCAGCTATCAAAATTGGTAGCAATTAAAGAGTTATTATCAATTTGTTACTCGAATTATCACACTTTATTTCGGTGGGTGCAACTCAAAAAGTTTTTCGACCTATGGCCATTTCTTTGAAAATTATCAGTTGCTTCTAAACTCAATTTGACACATTCTAATAAAAAACAGTCACAGAAAAACCTCGAAAAAGCAATCTATCTTTAACATCAATCAAAATGCATGAGTCATTTCTTAAAATATCATCTTTTGAAGTTAATTATAATCCCAAGTTAACGATTCTCATTCAATTTAAACTTAAATCGAACAAAAGTCGTTCAAAATCCTAAAATGATTTTTGTTTGATATATGATCAAACCGAATGAGAATCATAAAATCAACTTAGGACATAAGTTGAATTCAAATAAGAGTCAATTTGGTAAATAACTTAGTGTCTTTTTAACTGATATTTAGAGGTGAATTATATTTTCAAGTTTTTCAATAAATTTTTGCTAGAAAACATTTTAAAAATTGAATTCGGGGTAGCAATCGATTTTTTTTGAAAAGAATGTCTAGCAATTGGAATATTTTTTTTTGAGTTTAGACATCCAATGAAAAAGAGTGATATCAAATTGATATTAACCCTTAATTAAATGCCAACAAAGATGTGTAGCATCCAACCAGAAAAGGAAGTATACTTCACAAAAATAGACATTTGAAGAATCATGCCACATTAAGTTTATATCATCTAATAAAAAGAAAGAAAAATTTCAAAGAAAAAGAAACTCTATGAAATAGTGCATCATTCTAACCCAATGACACTAAGAGTCTAAGATTTGTCTAACAACAACAGCACCTTCAGAAACTTTCGTTTCGTCTTCAGCAGTCTTTGGAGGAGGGCACATGACATTCTTGACGATGGAGAAGTGAAAGTCGAACTCTGCTTTTAACTGAGAGCAAGTAGCTTGTATCCACTTCTCTGCTACACTAGTAGGCACACTGTCCTGGCTATCCCTCTCATGTTCTTCTATTGCGGGGCGAATTTCATCGTACAAGGAATTGAGCTCCGAGCTGGCTTTATTTTTAATTTCCTGCAACATTATATTAACAAGCATGTTTGAGTAGAAATAAGATTGTCACTACAATGAAACACTTCATTCAGTTAGCTCCATAGATGTCAAACTTTGTTGTTCCACTAAGGTCCATCTCTACTTGAAACAAACTCTTTACATGATGAACATAGTCATGATCATAATTTAGGATTAGATCTACAAGAATCCATATCTACTGAAGAAAATAGGAGAAATCACAAAACTGTTTTGAGGTTTAATATATTTATGAAAAGAACCCTATTATGCTTTTAAATTACAAATGCTTAGGTACTTCAGTCACACCCTTGGAAGTTTGTATGTTACAAATATCCCTCCCAACACGTGCAATTTCTGGGGAAATAAAATTAACGGTAGTTGTGAGTATTGAAAGACAATGCTGAGTTCTTTTAATTTGAGTTAGCATCAGAATATACAGAGAAAAAATAGCACGTACCTCATATTTTCTAATTTCCTCCTGTGCTTTCTTAGAAGCAAATAATTCAGCAACAGGTTTCGAACTGTCATGTTTCCTGCCAGAAGTTTTAGTTTTTTGCTTAACAGTATGCTGCAGTCTTTTCTTTGAGGAAGGACCTGGTCCAATGTTATAATTCCGACATGCACTATTGCTTCGAATACGAGATATCATAGCATTTGTTTGAGAAAAGACTTGGCTTTTGTCTTCTAAACTAAATCCCATGTTCTTGTCAGCTGCCACTGAATTCTCTGTCACGTCATGCACTCCAACTGAATGATTAAATTCCATACTAAATGCAGCCTCTGACTTAATTTCAGACGCCAATTTTTTTCCCATTGCAGCTGAGTAATTTGCTAACGGTTCATGCTTGACTGGGACTGTTGTAAAAGCAGGCCTTGGAAAAGGCTCATCCTCAGCAGAGTCATAGAGAGGAATGTCTTCAACTGTGTATCTGCGTATAAGAGTCATATGAAACTGTAGAATATTAAAACTTACAGAAGAAAAACAATATCAGATACCATGCCACCACCCACAAGGCCACAACAACCCCCCACCCACCCAACAAAGAAAAGAGAAGAAAAGGAATAGAAAACTCCTTTTTCCTTCAGACATTCCCAACCATTTTTCCTTCAGCCAGCTGATAATAATGTGTTTTATCTCTCCCGCATTCCTTCCTATTGTGAAGAAATATCCATGATTTAGCTAATTTCTTTTGATTTCTATCCTCGTTTATAATCAGAACTTCATAGATTAAAATCAAGGATTAATGCATCCTCTCTGGTGAAACTTACATTATGACACATCATCAGGAAGTTAATGAATACAGCGCCGATAAACCACCTTTGTTTATTTCTATTCTCCCTATTCTATCTTAAATGTATAGTTGAAGCTTAATGATTTCTACGAAATCCAGACAATGGTTGATTTATTCAATATAATTTGTTTAATCTAAAGACTTGATAAACATTTGAGATTTTCCATATTTCTTATAAACCAATGCAAGTGTGTTATTACTATTGGTGAATAGCTTAGAGAAATGATTTAGGAAAATCATTTAGAACTTTTGAAATGCTTTCTACTATCATGGCTTTTGCTTTATACCGTTATACAGGTCATCTATCCTACCCTTTGCATTTGTAATTACAGTAACAAAAACAATTTTAATGAAGAATTCTATATGCAAATGTTATTTACCATTTGGTGGACACTGATAGAAAGATGAGAATTTGTTGTGCTTTTTTTTTTTTTTAAGAAAATTATTCCAACATCCCAACCATGATAGTCCACTTCTCAACATCACCATCCTAGGATTCTCCAAAAAATAAAAATGAGAGTTTTCCTTCAAGTACTTGATCCTGGTGTTGACAAAAAACTACAAGAACCCCCAAACCTTCAGTCATAGATTGGTCCTTGTACCCCAATTGAGTAATATTCATCAAACACCACTTCAAAAAATTTACCCCTAGTAAAAACATTAATCTTCAAAAGGAGCACAAGGCTAATAAAGTAGGACTCTCACAAATTTTAGTTAGACTGATAAACAACAATTCAGAATCAAGAACGGGTAGTAATGTATCTTTAATTGATTATTATAATACCATTGATTTGATTATGAAGTTATTTCCTCCTTTTTCTTATTTATCAAGTGTATTTCACATATCTAAAAATGTCAATTTTAATTTGAACTCAAGAAATAGTATAACTGTTAAAACCTCTAGGCATTTTACCAGTGGGCATAGGCCCAAGACTGAACCATGTTATATCTTTGTATACTGCTTTTTTTCTCTTCAATTCTATCTTAAATTCCAAAATTCAACAGGGTCTGGGGAATGTGCATTCTGTGCATACCATTTTTGGTTACATTAGCATATGATGTTGGTGGCTTATATTATAGTGTATGATGTGTCATTCTTTGCCTGATTTTTTTCATTTAACATGCATGTTCAACCACAGAACTATAATGCATCCAGGATATCTTAAAGCTTTTACTTTATTTCAGGTTGATCATTTCACTCAAAAAACACCACATCAAAGATCAAAGGGAAGATTGATTTAACTAGAAGATCGCAACAATATATCCCTAAATTCATCAATGACATATCATCAATTTGATTTGAGAATGATATTGATAGACCACTGCGGGTCTACACTCGATGAGCCAAGATGGGCGCTGGCCTCATCGAGTTGCTGGACTGAATTGTTTCTTTGTTTACTTATTTAATTCCTTATTGGTTTACTGATTTATTTCCTTAATTACTATTGCTCTTAGTTTAATTATGATTCTGAATATCTATTAGATCGGGCCTTGTTCATGGGCTTTGTGAGGAGTGTATTTATTTGGAGTTTCATACCCTTGTTGATTGGCCTTACTTTGAGGAACTATCTATCTATTGCGAGTTTATATTGTTCGGTTGCCTACACTCTTATCAGATATCCTCTTTTTTCCTTATATATCATGTCTACTTCACCTATACAAGCGGGTCTTTACTGTATATGGAATCAAAGAGTAATATAACTGTTGCAACGCTTTGAACATTTTTATCTGTGGGATGTAGGCCATCTGGCTGAACCACATTTGACTTTATTATTATTTTTTTTTCTAACTGTATTATGTAATTCTAAATTCAACAGCAATGTATGCAAGAAAAATACCTGTCATCTCCATCTTCCCAGACATGGTTATACTCCTGAGCACATAATAGGACAAGAAAATATGTTATAGGATAAATCAAACCATATCATTCAAGTTTGACAGCAAAATAAAGAATAAATTAAGATAAGCAAATATAGTAGCAGTAGAAGTAGCTGTACTAGCAGCTGAAAGAATAGACTTGGTCAGGTGCATTCCATAGGAAGGAAAAGGTAATTTAAAAAATCACTAGCAATAAAATCAGTCTAATTTATCTTCGAAAAGTCAATACAACTGCATATATATAATGGTTGGTCCTACTAAGGTAGAGTATATTTACAGTTAATGAAGGAAATCCATTCTGCAAAAGAGCAAATGATATATAAAGGTACAAAGAGAGGCATGACTTTCTTTAGAATTCTTTTTTAATGCTTATGACTGCCTATTCTGGTAAATACAGTACTTCTGGTATGGAAAAAAGTAAGAGAAAAAGAAAAGAAAAAAAAGGAAAAGAAAAGGAAAAAAAAAAAAAAGACAAAATGAACCAACACATTTTTTGGGTAAAGCTAATATGTAGGCCCTTTAATGTTTTAATCACACCAGCATGACTCATATGTAGGAAAGAACACTAACATTTAGTTTAAATGTTTCATAATTAAAGAAGATAAACACCTGGAAACCCTGAGACTTGGCACCAAGGAATAATGAACAGTTAGCTGCCCCACACAGACATCGAACAGCAGCACCGCCATACCACTCAAAGTTATAGTCATAGGCCAATTCAGTTCCAATAGCAATATCATTCTTTGCAAATATTCCAACTCTTGTCTCTCCCAACACAGTCCACTTTCTTGTCTCACAATTTGGTTGACTGCACATTTAGTAAAAGATGAGTGCTGTTCAACATATCTCCAAGACATAAGATTAATTAGGTACTATCGATCTGGATCATAACTGAAATTCAGTGATCTTTGTTTCCAATAACTTACCATGAGTGGTTTATAAATCTTGCAAGGCTTCCTCTTTTTGTAGCATCAATAAAATAATTTGCATTCAGGGAGATTATGTATGCATCTTTAAGACCTGCAATACCGAATAGATGGTGATCGAACAATTTCCAACAAAGAGATGCTGACATGTTTATATCAGACTGATACTTGACCTTGAGCTTCATAAGTATGGGATCTTTGCTTTGCTTCTTCAGATGATATTAATTCTCCGCAATACTCAATAATGAACTCTCCAGCCTGATCATACAGAAGCCAAACAATTTTTTTGTGAAATGAAATTGAGAGCTTCAATGTTTTCAGTAAACCTACATCTAACACTTATCATGGCTCTATCGCCAAATGCTATTGTGTTATAAATGGGATAATTACATAACATTGTATGATAAATCATATTCACATATATCAGGATTTGTATATATAGTACCCTGCAGAGGTAGTAAGCATCCATATGTATTACCTTTATATTCCGATCAGCTAGAAGACCCCAACCACGCCCTTCAGTTTTGAATAACCTTGTCTCTGCATATTCACATTTCTGAAATTTCTGTACCAAAGACGTTGGAAAGTAAAAGTAAGATCCTTGAAATCATCCCATCCTAAGTAACAACATCAGTATAATTCAACAACACATGTCAAATGTGCATATTAGCACATGGTGTTTCTTGATCATGGACAACTATCAGACTCAAGGAGAAACTTCACATTTTCTTTTAAAGCATAAAACAACTGAAAATTACAGGCAACAAGAAGAAACCTAAGCAAACATTTTAACCAAAATAATCATGAGCAGGTGGTATATATGGTGAATTGTCCTAATGACCTCCAATGACAACACAAGTTGAGCTCTGAAAATTGTTGGTCACTGGAAGATGAACAATTTTTTCATCTATAGTTGAAATTAGAGGTTTTTCCTATACCAGGTAAACCAATAATTGAAATCAGTAAATAAATTGGTAAGGGCAGAAGATGCATGTTACTTAGGAACATCACATCCATGAATAGATAAGGATTGATGCTTCAGTCTTCAAGTAAAACCAATAAAGTCCAAGTCTTAAACTTTACCCTTCTATTTCCATGACACAATTCACATAGAGGAATATGCTGATTCAATTTGGTAAAGCAGAACTTCGATGTAAGATAAAGAGTGGGGAGGACATAATTGTGTTGCACAGAGTCCACAAGGTGCGAAATCCATATAGGTCGCTTGCCATATGGCTAACCCAAAATTGTCTGATATGATACATAATCTTTTAATAATATACAGCACTCCGAGCATGAATAAAAGCATAAATGGAGAATGAAAAAGTTTATTCTGTTCGGCTTTTTCTCTAGCCCAGGTCTGCATTACCTCTTGAACTTGAAGATACAAGTATGGAGGTGCAATAATCCCAAGGATCATAGTTCATTGTTGATATAAGTTACAAACTATTACATACCCGCACCCCCATGACCCATCAATTGCAATGCAGCTCATCTCTCTCAATACATAGTACTTTCTGCTTCACCTCCCAATCTTAAACATACATGTCTGAAACTAATAGCCGTAAGGCTAAAACTACAAATATGAAGGAAAATCCTTAGACCTACAAAGAGCAACAGAACAACTCCTGTCAACAGCAAAGAAACTCCTCCCTCTCCCACTAACATCCTCCTCCACCTTGTCCAATAAAAATCAACAGAACTGCACTTCTCTAAGGAATCTCCAAAAAAAGGATGCAGAAAATGGAGAAAGACTGAAAAAAGACAAAGAATAGCTACAGGCTTTTCTAAAAAGATAAATATTGGTTTAGATGTTGAAGAACAGATCAAGAAGAACTTCAAGAAGATAAAAATGGGATCCAACCCGAAATCCTCATAGACATCATAAAAAGCTTAATTAAAAATGAGTTGATTTTATAATTTAATCCTTGAGGATGTTCTCACCTGATTCCTGCAGTGGGGACCACAAGGGCAGTATCCTACTGTGCACTCTGTGCTGGTTAACACATTCAGACAGTTTTCACCACAAGCACTTTCAGGATTAACGGCATCATACTTGCATTCACAAACAGCAATATCCTCTTCTTTCAGTTTTTTGTGTCTGGGATGAAGACAATTAAGCTAATCAGTAAAATTATCAAGCAAATCCCATAAAGGAATCACAAGAATTACTATAACAGGTAACTAATACATAAATTGTGTAATTAAATTAAACAAAAACCGAGCCTTAGAATGCAAACAATGACCTTATCACGTATTAGAAATACAAGGAACTGGATTTCATGAATGAGAGAAAGGAAAAATATTCAGTAGCTTAAGAAAGAACACAGATATTCGACAAAATATTGCACTTAAATATTGGTGAACGATGAACAAAAACAACCAAAAGCATGGTATGCATTAGAAAAATAATTTTTAATCAAAGAGCAATGAAGCTTCACATAATGCTGCTGTGGGTTTCAAAACAAAATGTCAAAAACACAAGGACAAGCAGTTGACTTATAATGGGGCGAAACTTTACAGGAATTCATTAACCCCTAACTTATATTTGGGAGAAAAGGAATTCAGTTCTAATCATCACTAAGGATGAAGCCAGGTGGTGAGCTAGGGTTGTCCATAAAATTCAACAAATTATTTTTGTTACAACAATTAAAGATATATCTCCATTACCTCACTTGTGGGAAATACAATGAGTAATACTTGATTTGATTAAACAATCTTTATCTCTGAAACTAGCACCAGCCATTTGATTTAAGAATCATAATAGTTCAATTTCTTTGTCAGTTAAACATGAGATTACCAAAATCAGAAAAGGATGCTTGACAAACCAAGAAAGTGAAACAAATCTTAGCTGTTACATATTCAAAATTACAATGTCACTCTTCAATTGATTAACCAAATCTTTTTGAAACTAGCAACAGATATTTGGTTCAACCTAACAGTAAATCTACTTCCATGAAAACAATTAAAAAGACTAAAATAAGAAAAATAAAGTACTGAAGTAACAGAAAGGGGCAGGAACTTTGAAGTGTAAAAAAATTCATTTTAAGAAGCAGGGAACTAAGAGGCAACATTCTCTCAGACAATCTAAGAACAAATAATATATAATTGTAAAGGAGAAAAGATAAATGGTGCACAGTTACACAATAAGATGCCATTGATATTATCTAATACAAGATGTTGCTAGTTGAAATATCTAAAAGGGATCAAAATAATGTAAAACATCAGTTTTACACAAGCATTACATAATAATGGTGAGTTGCCTTCACTCACCAGCAACCAAGCATATCCATACATTCTCCTGTTCAAGTGAGAAATAGATTAGCATTATAGTACAGGAACTGGACTAAAATGTATAAGATACATGGATATACTTGGTCGCTAAGTTCCCACATGAGTGAAGAAGAGAAATAATCATAAGTATGTCATGCCGACATAAGTATGACATTTTGCATGTCTGCTTCTTGCTTTTGATAAGGTTTACATTTTCCATCTCAGATTAAGTTGCACCACGAAAAATGGATTCTAGGGTAATATCAGAATGAATCCTGTGCCTAAAATATAAAGAACTTCTCAGGCAATTCTTAAACTATAACTAAATGGTGAAAAGATTGAAAAAAGAAAAAGAAAAAAGAACTAATACCATCAAGATAGTATTCATTTCAACAGAAAAAAAAAAAAAAAAAAGGACCTTTTCAAATCTTGAAAGTACCTTTAAGCAACAGCATTCGAGTCTGAAGCTCGTTTCAATAGCTTAACAAAAGGAATCTATAAGTGGGTACTCTCAAGACAAAAAGTTTATACACCAAGCTTTATGGTTTTATAGGAAGTATATGACCACAAATAAGATTGTAACAGGATTCACTTGGGTGATGCTTGATGGCTTTTCCCAAGATGTTCTCTTTCCCAATACATTTTCCAAACTGCACTCAAACACATTCACATTTTCCAATGCACTTGCATCACATTTTTCAACAAATTTCATTCTTGATTTCTTCTCCCAAAAACTTCTCACCAAACTCCCAAAAGCTATCCAAACATTTCCTTTAGAGAGCCAAAAATAACATCTAGTTGTTCATACCTCAATTCCTAAAGGTATTACATTCCAGATCTTCTAAACATGTCACATTTTATTAAACACAGATAGTCAGATATACAGTGTCTGCATTATATGACAAAAGCAAAACTGAATATTTTATGTCAGCCAAAGTCTGAAAGACACTTAGATTTCAGGAAAGTTTAATTCATGAAATACACTGATTACTCAATTATCACCAAATATCAGAGAAACATCATTCAGCATACATACTAGGAAATACAGTGAACACAAAACCACAGAAGATCTAAAGCAAGGAAAAGAATAGAAACTTACTTGCTACCCAAATAATCATTTTGCTTGATATGCACAAAATGTGGAACTCCCTCATCTTGCAGGGCCTTCAAAACATAATAGCCTATCAGTTAGGGTGCAGAATAATATGAAAGATGAGTAGAAAATGTTAAGATAGATGCACTTTCTTTCACGCTTCAACATAATTAGTAGCAGGACTTCATGCCTTGAAAAAAAATTATAAGGTAGAGGATTAGATGGTTTTGTAACAGAATTGAAACCTGTAGATGGTTCAAGCTGGCTTGATGGTTTGGTAAATTAAAAGGATTTAAACAATTTACACATGTATTTACTAGTACAATGCAGCAATATGTAAAACAACTTACACATACAATGACTAGTACAATGCAGCAATATAAACTTGGAAAAAATATATATCAAAAGAGAAGCAAACAGAGAGGTATTTGTAAGATACAAAACACAGATTAAAAAAGGATGGAGGAATAAACAAAACCCCCCCACGTCCCCAACACACAATACATTGTACATTTAGACATAAGTCATATGCTCACATAATGTACTAAATTGAGATGACTACAAACTAGAAAAACATTCAATAATTGTGGAGTTGCATTAGCAAAAGATTTATTTAAAATCTCTACTAAATTGGCAATTCCAAAATAAGCCATGTCCATCAGCAAGATTTAAAATAAATTTGAATGCAATATATGAACATTAACCGAACATCATTTACACAAATAGAAACACCCCACAATTGACAACATACATGAACGCAAAGAACTTTAACCGAACATCATTTACACAAATAGATCACTCCACCATTCAAAACATATATGGAAGTGAAAGGGAAATTTCTATTCAAAACCTCAATTAGGAGGAAGAACTGAAAATATTGAAAACTATTCAAAAATTAATTCCTTCTGAGTGACAAACTAATATATCTCTTATACAAACACAAGAGTATAACTTGAAGAACCTTTTGGTGGAGGATCTGGCTCCGGCTTGAGCTCTTGCGAGATGTAGATGCATTGATTTGATTTACATGATGCTTTAGGGTTTTCTTTCTCACAAGATGCCGTGGAGTTTTCTCTCTCATCTCTCTCTCTCTCTCTCAGTTGAAACGTAGAAATAATTAAGGTGTGCGGGTAAATTGAGATTATTTTTTTACAGATTTCACACTCATTATTCGGTTTTATATTAATGAGTGAAAAATAAATGAAAAGGCCACTGTCTGCTAAATTCAGAGCCAAATCAGTCCGTGCCTCTTTATTTATTTGTCATGTTTAAATAAATAAATGTAATTTATTTAACTTTCTAAAAAACAATGAGAAAATCTCTGAGAGTGTTTCAATAGTAATAATTTACTTTTCAAACCTATTCGGCTATTCCTGTTTTTGGAAATTAAATTTATTAACCATTTTTGTTCCTCAATAAGCGTACATATTTACCAGATAGCACAATATCTATTAAGAACCACACATCTGCATTCTTCAATGTGATAATTGGTTAAACTATATTGATACATTTCCACCAATTTTAATGTCATTGGTATGTAGATGAGATTTTACTGAAACTTTCCAAACTATTCCCAAATCTCAAATTTGTTGCTACAAATCCAACTAATAAAATGGATTTTGGTTCACATAAAGCACACAACACCCCATCCCAAGCTAGTTGTGGTAGATAAATATTATTGAGACTTTGTTTATTCTTACCTGAGTGTTTGACTTTGACAAGGCCATGAGCAAACTCAGGTACTCCTGGTTTGCCCAAAAATGAATACGCATAAAGTAAAAATCATTTTGCATATGCTCTTTCTCTAGTTGAAAGGGAACACACAATTTGTATTAGGAACTTAAGACAAGGAACACAAGTAATGTAACTAGAACTCAAACAAGGAACACAAGTAACCGACAATAATGGTACACAACAGAAGATAAAATGAACAAGGAAAGAAATGAGTCGAGAAAATAAAAGAAAAAAGTAGATAGGTTTGAGTCAATTAGATTTCACGTCAAAACAACAGATCATCGTATTGTCAGGTAAGAAATGAATTTGATCCATTTAGAGGGAAAAATGACACAAGATCATATTAATATATCCAACTAAGTGCCATTATACATGTCCTCAATCATTTTTAGCTACAAGATTACAATCCTTCTATCTCAAGAAGGCGTGCTAATTAGAGATTATATATAACATGACACATAAGTTAGACTTACACTTCTTTATTTGTTTATGTGTTTTCCAGTGGAGTAGCAACAGGAACAACTCATTTATAATCCATCTCTTATCTTTTTGTTTGCTAATTAACTGATTAAAAAACCGGTAACCAAAACTCAATCGTGAACTCAAAAGATTGATTTTCTTTTCCATCAAACAATATAGGAAGGAATGTTTCTTGGATTTATTGGTCAGAGCTAATGTGTATTAATATCAAATACCCAACATTTTATTTAATGTTTAGTCTATTTTTTCATATAAAATCTTAACATGTTAAAGCATGATAGCTGTGTTCCAGCCCGAATGGAAGACAAACACTTATTTACTGTATCATTTTAAACTCCAAACTCTGTTTGCTTTTTCTTAGTGGATATAAACAAATTCAATACATAAACCCCAAGATACCTAGTTCAATTTAACAGATAAGTTCCACCCCACCCCCCCAAAAAAAGGAAGAAGAAGAAGAAGAAAAACACTCTGTATAAAGAATTAAAGGACAACAAACTTTGCTTACCATACTCCAGTCACTTTCCATAATAGGTTTGTTCCACCTTGCCTAGAATCTGTCAAATTGGGAAAAAGATGAATGTATAAGCATCAATCTCAATCTAGTCAAGCATCTCACTGTTGTCCAGAAAGAAAGAAACATGTAACGATCACAGTGGGCACAAGTGAAACATATCAAAATAATATCTCCATGTATACTTGAACAGTTGTAGACCGAAAGTTCAAGATGTGGCAATTATAAAGAATTTTCTGCAAAAATTTCACAGATAGATATATTACATGGCCAAAAACTATATGTGAATGAGTAAATACCACCACAACAATCGAAAGAGATATCATCAAGCCACAAATTGTTAATATAAAATTAATATGTACTTATATGTAAGCAATTGAACGTCGATACAAGAATGCAAAAGAAAATTAAGCTATAATCTGTCAATAATGAACTAACCATGTGATGCACATGTATACTCAGTGCAAAAGCTCAAGTACACATAACCAGGTCTGGGACAATATATGATGTAGATAACCTTCTCTTATCATTGGATAAAAATTCCACAACAACAGGATTTTCGAGGATATTCATGAATTCCTAGAGGATATTTGCAGTAGGGTGAAATTAGGGTTTGCATATCGGCGTCGAGCCATAGCTTTTTTAAAGGAATTTATATTTCAGATCATAAAGGATTGGGGTTTGGTCTAAGTTGGTTTTGATGTGGTCGGTCTTTATTTGCTAGATTTTCTGATTCATGTACTTCTTTTTGAGGGACTTCTCATCCCTCCTGTTTCTTTATATAAATAAAAGTTTCTGTTTCTCTAAAAAAGGAAAAAAAAAAAAAAAAAAAGTGAGTTTGATTTCTCCCTTTTCTGGAATAACAAGAATTTGTCAAGTTCCATGTTGAATGACTAACTTACATCATTCAAAATTTCTACTTTAATGAGGGTTTGCAACTCCTCAGCAGACTTTATCAGAAATGTGATAAGTGTTAATGGAAGACATTAAACCTCATCTCAATGTTATGGTGATTGTTCCTCTTAAAATGGATTGAAATTTTCCACGATCTCTGTTTTCATCCTCTCTTCACCAAATCCTAACTTCCAAAACTAAGACAAACAAGCTTAATGAAGAAGTAACATACATTCCCAGGAAGAAGTATTGTTGGGTTACATTTATTACCTTCTTCACGTTTTACTTATGTTTTCTTATCATTTCCTTTTCCTAGTAAACAAGCCCAAAATATAACTAAAAGACCACCCTACACAAAGTAGATTGTAGTATATTCATAATTTTTAATAATTCTAACTTACTGTGATTCTAATTAGCAAATTATTGAACTGCATAATTGTAGTTAGATATTACGTAATGTAACATCAACCTGTCTTGCAGCTCCTCGTTTCTTCAAATATTTACAAATCTGTTAGGGTATTTATACATGTGGCCTATGAGTTAAGAAAAATTTCAAGTAAATGTTATTTTATTTTTAATCCCAAAACTTAGATAAAGGTGACTTTCACTCCTGTTTGCAGAAATAGTAATACATTAAGTATTTTTCAAAATGACATTTATTGTTAGTGTATGACAATCGTGATTTTTTTGAATAAAATTAACATTGAGGATTCTTTCACTTTGTCGATGCAGTCTTTTCATAAAATTTTTTTCCCTCTTTATTATCTTTTTTGGAAAAATAAATTAATACCAACTACATTATGTGATAAAAGAAATATTATACAATTGATTTTATTAGCGCAACCTAACTAAAATAATAATGATGATGATGATTTTATAAACACTAACTAAATAGCATGTGTTATGTATATATTGTTTCGCATTTTGATAAAATATAATATAATTTTGTAATATGACATAAAATATTTTTCTTACTGTATATGTTTTGTAACAATAAAAAAAAACATTAATTAAATAATATTAACGAAACACATTGAATTATTTGAATAGTATTTTTGAAAATTAACTAGTTAGAGATTCTCTTATAGTTTGTACAAACAGAGATAAGTTACTCGTAGTTAACAATTTAGATACATTATTATGCATGTTAATAGATATAATATAGTAAGCTTAGGCCCCATAAAAACCGGGGAGTTGATATTCCAGAAATTATTTAGACTTAAAATTTCAAAATTTATATTTATATTCAGTCCATTAAAAGAGCTAAAGGTACTTCAAAATAATTTTGGACATGCTTGTACCTTATTTTCACCAATTGACATCTATCAATCATTTAACAAATTCACTTTTATATAAATAATCGTGAGATCAAATTCAAGAGAAGACAATGCAATGAGACATTTTTATACTCATCAATCTCAAAGAACTCTCAGAAAAAAAAAAAAATTACATATATTTGAATTTCAGTGAACTCATCATGAGAGGTGAGTATGGCATAATAGCATTTACACTGCAGCAGTCTTTCATGTCAGCAAATACCATTGATGATATTCCTTCACTTTTCTGCAACCCTTCTGCAAACAAAAACTCAAGATTACTGATTGATCATCATACCCAGAATACTGCAACCGATGCATAAATGTTTCAGGAAAGGAACATCGATGCATCTTTCGAAGAGATCAAAAAATGTCCAGAGAGTATAAAGTATAAGCATTAGCTTCTCAATGTTTAGATTCATTTAGTTGAGCATGCTAATGTGATTGAATTACAAAATCATATTATGGAGACTCACATTCTTCGAATCTCAAATCCTCGGGTTTTTGTGCTTGGGTTCATCATCAGAGTTAGAGCTATCGCAACGCTTGAGGAAGAAGTCGAGTTTCCTCTGCTTCAAAGGGCTGCTTCCTGATTGACCAAGAGATGTGCTTTTCAATGGGCTGCTAGTGGAAGCTTTGAAAGGGCTTCTTCCTGCTTGATTTATTGAAATTTCTAAAGAATCTTCTCGACCATCAAGCATCTAGCCACACAATTGCAAACCATCAAAATACGTTCACATAAGACATAAGTAAAAGTGGCTCCATTAGAATATCACGAATAGCAACCAAAAGAAATCATTAGTCCTGAGAAAAATATAAGATTTAAAGAAAATAAAGACAAAAGAAATGCACGTAACTAAATTATGTCAAGCTAAGTGTGAATTATTGATATTTTTAATAAACAGATATAAAATACAATGGCATTCCAAACCCCTCAAAATTCAACAAAAAAGGGTTGTAGAGCTACTCATGAATAACATGAATAGAAAATAAAATATGTTGGAAGGACAATGTACCTGTCCAAGATTTTCCAATTTGCTCTGAATGACATCCCTGAAAGAAGACAACCGAATTACATGCTGTTACTGTTCAATTAATATTCCGACAAAAATGGCATCCATAAGGATGGGAAGAACAAAAAGAAGTACCATATTATATCGTCAACTGTGTCATTTGCTAGCAAATAGTATACATTGACTGACGAAACCTGAAAAAAAGCACTTCTCACCACTTCAGCATCAGTTTATCTCAAGGAAAATCAAATAATTCGAAATCAAACATCAGAAATGTGAAAAAGGGGAAGGGTAACAATGCATAAAACTTATCAGAGAAATATGAGGAAAACTAAAAACTAAGGACAACCTATGACCATAGCAAAGTTTCAAGCGTCATCTGAACTTCTAGGGGACTAGACGACTCATGTTATTCATAAAACTGAATTACAAATATCTGAAACAGCTGTGTAACGCCATAAACCAAAATGCACCCTGTTATAAAGTTCAAATTATGCAAACAGCTCACAAATATTTTTAACCACCAAAATTCCTGATGGCAAAGATCTATGAACCTTAAAGAGTTCCACAGAGCTGATTTCCACCTTAAAGCCAATAATTTATGCATAGCCATGCCGCATATCTCACTAGATCTAATTTCCTTATGAGCTAACAAGGTTACCTGACCAATCCTATGAGCACGATCTTCTGCTTGAACGATGTCCCCAGGTGTCCAAGATAGTTCTGCAAATATCACTGTGCTTGCTGCGGTTAATGTTAAGCCAACTCCTCCAGCTTTGATGGACAACTAGAGAAACACAACCAAATGAAGATAACTGCACGGATGAACATAGCATATTAAAAAAATCTAAACAAAACAGAAGTAATACCACTGCAGCTTTAACAGAATCTTTCTCCTGAAATTCTGTCACTAGAGCTTGTCTTGATGCTGCTGGTGTGCTGCCATCAATCCTAATGCATCCAATTTTTTTCTTCTGAATATATGATCAAGAACATGACATGAGCATTTATATAACCATCCTAATATAGAAACCCTGTGTCTTACCAGAAGAAACTTGTGTATTGCATCAATCATAGGTTGATGATGTGCAAATATCAGAAACTTACAACCTGCCTGCATAATACATGAAGACAATGTGGAAATGTCAGAAACCTGGAACACATTATTATAGACATTGAGAAAGCAACTATTATGACAAGAGTTAACACCAAGTGATACATACAAAAGACACATTAGGATGTCAGCACTCACTGAAAACCTAAATGTGTGAAGCATAATTCATAAAAAGGTTAATATTGAAGTAGAAATTAAACAACCACAGTGCCAAGTTTCACCCTTACAATCTGAACTAATCCATATGTGATAGTATAATATCCAAACTTACGCTAATGCAATCAATGGCATGAGAGCACTCGATCCAAGTATTTTTATATGTCCCAAATGGGTATAATACTTGACAAGTACTCCTTATTATAAACCTGGTCCAACATATAATAACAAATGCTCATATCCACCTTAAGTGCATACGCAGCATCACTAAAACTTATTCCTTCAGATGATAATATGCCATCAACATAGCCCAGCAATAGAATAGAATAAGATTCCAGCTAAACTACTACAACTTTAGTATTGAAAAACGAATCTCCACCACACGTAGCCTTCTCATAAGGCTAGAAATCGATTTCCTAAATAACTCCAACAAATTAGTGGTAATAAAAGACTCACTGCCTCTCACAATATCAACAAGACAACCTTAGTTCAAAACTATGGTGGTCATTCCACTCATGTGCAAAGGCGTAGATATTAGAAGATTCAGTGAATGCAATGAAACTATGAGCTGCTTCATTCAGTTCAAGGCATTCTCAGCAAGTGTAGAGAAGAATAGGGGAAGACAAAGTTGATAACATCATACCTCAAGTATGGTTCCCAGATAGTCCAGAACAGCTGGAATCTTAACTTCAGCAGAATCAGTGTAAATCTGGACCACACCAAATGAATAAATCAAAAGGAAAGAATCATATCCTATATTAATGTGACCAAAAAGGTGAATCAGAACTAATCAATCATGCAAAACTTGAATATAAATATCAATTCAAACTTGAATATATGGCATAACTAAAACTGTTGAGAAGATTTATTCAGTTTTAACTGGAAATCAAGTGTTTATAATTTATGTCTGCAACCCATTCGCTCAGAAAAAAGGCATAACTACTAATTCTATGTCCAAGCCCCAAACAACAAGGACAACAGGCAAGATCTAAGTTGGGGTGCCTCTAGTCTGCATATTTTCTATTTGGGCCAAATTAATTAACCAAGGGGTTATCTAAAATGTCAACTTCCACTTCTTAATGAATACAACTGATTCTCCATGATTAAAGTTCCATTCTAGACTCATCCAACATGTCTAGCCAAAGATAGAATTAGAAGATCATTCCACTTAAAAAGCCAGAAGTAGCAGGGGATTTCCTCCAAAATGCATAACTTTCATCTTTATCTCGGTATAGATGCTTATTGTTAATATTTGATTTTTTTGAAGTTTGAACCATAATAATTGTTTGAGATTTATGGGAGCTGTTAGCCTTAATGATTTTTGGGATATTCCTCGAGAACCTGTGGCAATGATCACTATCCTGCATATTGGAGAAGGAAAGGAAAGGTTTCTTTTTTTTGTCTGATTAGCTTAAGCAACCATACTTTCTTATCAAACAAACAATATTCTCCTCCAAATCTTATTTTCAGTATGATCAACCAATGACAACAAAGTACATTGCCAGATGCATTCTTTCTCCCAATTGTGCCACTGCAGACAAGTTTCAAGCATATCCACACATATCTATGCAGCAGGCTTTCGGGCTGAAGTTTTACTGACAACTACGAATTATTAACTTTCTCAACTACTTAGATGCTATCCATTATGTAATAAACAATTTCAAAAAACAATTCTTGCACCACCCAATAAACAATAGAAAACATTTTACTATAGAAATAATCACATGCATTTTTAGAGGAGCAACAAACATTTTAATAAATAACTTATCCTGATTCTGGCAGGCCTACCTTATTAATAAGATTTTTCTCAGTGAATTTAAGTGATTCAGCTTCTTCTTTCGACTGGCATGATTTAATTTTCATTTTTACAGTCTCCAACTGTAAGGAAAACAAAATTCATCAATAGGCTTATTCCACTCACAAAAACATTGAGAAAGAAAAATATCTTAAAGAATACCTTCAAGAATAAGAATTTAAGAAACACAAGTTGCAATTGAAATTAAGAAAAAAAAAGCTTCTTTTTGTCTTGGCAACTTCACAGTGGGTTATATCAACAGGGTTCAGAAGCGGGAGGTTCAATGATAGAATAGAACATAAGCGATGATAACCAATGATGACAACATAATTACAGATAATTACTCATTTTCATCAAAAAGAACCAAAAAAAAAAAAAAAATTGGCATCACCTCACGGAACAGTGCATTGATTTGTCTCATTTCTTGCTCCCCCAACTCCAGGAAAACCTGCAAGTAGTGAAACCAAGAGCATGAGTTATTTTTGTCAACAATCAAAACTCTGTCAATCTAAGCCCCAGGAGCTCGTCATATTATTAGAAAACTAAACAGAGCGGAGATGCAGCTTGAAGCAAGTTGAAAGTACACTAACTTGTGTTACAGTATATATGAGACATTTTACATCAAACTCCTGATGACAAGCCAAGATATTTAGAGTTTTGAAGTGATAACTCTGTTCATAAGCTGTATACTTAGTTTTGAAGTGATAGTACGATTTCAACCACATTTTATTCAGGGATTGTCCATTTGGAATAAAGAAGGATTCAAAGACTAGAGGCTTTAGATTTGAAATCAATTATTAATTTTTTAATCAATATATGGAAATTAAAAAGGCTAGAAAATAAAATATCAAGCATGGATCAAAATGACCAAAAGATAAATAAGGAAAAGAAATCCAAACATCCTGCAAAGATTGGCTTGTTTGGACAAGCACTAGCAAATCCGGATTTGGATGTGCCTATTTGAGTCTTGTGTTTGGCTTGAGATGTAATATATCCTCACAAAGCCTAACCTGTTAAACTCTAGGAATGTGACATTTCATTAATATATATATGTGTGTGTGTGTGTGTGTGTGTGTGTGCAATAACATACACCAAACAAGTATCCAATCATTTTCTCACAAATCCCTATAAAAATTACTAATTCAAACAACGTTTTCACAATAAAAAAATATAACTACATCTACTTTCTTAACTCTCCTCAATATGATGTAACATCTCATCTATAATCCTACACGATAAAATCTCAAAACAACACAAGATTTTCAATATTCTTAATAACCAAAATCACATGACATGCAAAATCCGAACTTGCAAATCCACCTACACTCTTGTCCAAACAAAATTAGAATTAAATGAAGATGTAAGCCCAATACATGACAAGTGATCCATTTAACATACTGTTCATTTTTTTCCCTAAGTCGTTCAAATCTACTCCCCACAAACACATAAGCTGCAGTACTACCAAGTATGAGCTATTAGATAATATTTACAAAAACGACTGATGAAATCAACAAATTACGCACTTGTTGCCTGCGTTTCACTGGAAGCTCAGAGAGAACATCTTTCTTAAGCCGGCGAATCATTAATGTGGCTTTCATCAAATTATGTAGCTCTTCATGATTACTTGCACCTTGATAAACTCCAAATATTCCCTGTAAAAAGACAGAATATTGAGTTTGTAGGATCTATCAGAATATGCATTAAAAAATAAACAAACAAATATTTCACAGGAACTTTTACTTACACCCTTGCAATAACGGCTACCATATTCATGAACATTCTTATAGACATCAGGATACAAGGCTTCCAACTGTAATTCAGGCACCACCTATCAATTTGAAGCCCAAGTGTGGATTCAAGTCCAAAAAAATGATGCTTTAAGATATACCTGTTTGAATAGTTCAATCGGTCTTGACAAAGCTGGGGTTCCACTGAGCAAGATCGTGTACCGAGCTTTCTATAGATCATCAGTATAGTGATATGACAATGAGAGAGAGGGAGATAACCCAAAACTTGATAACAATGGCAGTCATAACGAACATAGATCATAATGAGCCATGTTGAGAGCAAAGAGGAACACAGAATAAATGAGAACCTTGAAACAAATGAAGCAACCAGTTATAAAACTTGTCTCTCTTCTACCTGTTTTTCTTTCTGTTATTATTGTTCTGTTCTCAAGGAGATTTAAGTAAAGTTCTTTGATACAACATGACCATCGTGGCCAAAATCTATAAATATTGCTTAGAACCCCTTCTGCTTGATACACTATGCACACATCTAATTCATTCAGAAATGCAAAATGTGCACATAAAATGGACAAATAGCAAACCTGCAATATGGGAATGGACGCACTAGTTCGCTTCGCTTGGGCATTCTTTAGAAAATGTGATTCATCTGCAATCACAACCTGAATGAACATAGCATGGTTAGTCAAATAGACCTAGCAATAGTTCCTAAAAGATTCCATACAACTATATAATAAAGGTCAATTATATATAAGTTGATTTCATTACAACATGAACTTTGAAAGTTAACACCACAATTCACCAACTTTGAGATCATTTCAATTTGATATATGGACACATATTTCAGGATCCATTTGCTAATGTAGATCTGCCGCGTAACGTCGCATGAAATTGCAAGAACTTCACCACCACCTCCCAATTGCACCTCCAAACTCAGACAATTCAAATTTATACATTATACATCCATTTTTTTGTATCCAAAATGTGTTGTTATACATTATATGTCACCAACACCGTTGCAAAGCCTTCATTTGCCACCACCACCATCAAAAAGCAGAAAACCTCCAATCTATTTACCAATTTGATCTTCTCAATAAGCTCAATCCTTTCATGAAGTCATTTTATAGAAATAAGCTAAAATTAACCATCAATCTATCAATTTGGGCTCCATATTAGCAATTGGTGCCCAAAATATCTTTCCATGTATCAAATTGAAACAATTTCAAAGTTAGTGCATTGTGGCATTTGCTTTCAAAGTTCATGTTGTAAATAAAATTTGATCTAAGGTTGGCGAAAATGTAATCAGTCATAATCATAATGGATATTGGAAGTTTTTATATTAGCGTTTGATCACAAACTATGAATCTCAACAAATACAAATAGCAAAACTGAGGTTTTCATACATGATACATCTAAGAAAAGCCATCACTCGGTATTTTGGGTTATTGAAAGGTATAAATTTAGTGATAGTTCGTCCACCCAAAATTTATTAAATTTATTACCTATTCAGAGTGGGATGTCCTAAATATAAATCTTCCATTTCATAAATACTCACTCTAATTAATAATGAGACACCAATAACTTTCAACCACTACTTTCAATGGATATTTGAATATTTCAACAAAAATTCAATTATGTTTTTGTTGACGGAAAATATTTCATTCGTTCAACATACTTTAGCAAGTCTCGTGCATAAAGTACATAGAAAATTATGTCAACAAGCCTGGGCATAATTCCTGGCATAACAAAGAAAATAGTCTATTGTACTTCTCATATCATCCTTGCCAAATCTGCAGTAGTTTGCAGCGAATGCATGTGTGCGTACACACACATATATAGCATTTGAAAGTACAAATAAAATATGCCGATGATCTCAAATTACATTACAAAATAGACATGCACCAGTTTCATACAGTTTCTAACTATTACCTTGAAATCTGAAGCCAGAAGTTTGTCCTGTAACTTAGGTACAATATCATATGATATGATGTTGAAGAGGCCATCGAGATTAATTGGCCTCTTGGTGTTTGAAGGCACTATATTAAACCCAGCTTTGTTGGAACCATTCGACTGAGACAAAACCACCTGTTCATGACTCTTTATCAGGCTAGAATTCAATAGTTCTACATGGTTAAGACCCTCAAAAACAAAGGAATATACTTTACTTTTTTATAACAAAGGAATATAATGTCATGGTATATGCTTGCAGTGTTTACTCCTAATGTTGAGGATAAACCTCTTACATACATGGTCTAATCATGAACATCACTTTGAAGGAACTTTCCGCAGCACATGATCATTTAAGCAACTATACTTTCAGAAGTTGGTTTTATATAGTTGGAACTAAAGAAAGCATAACGTCGCTGGCAGCAGTATTAGCAGTGTGGTAACTCATAAATGATAAGGAGCAAGAGAAATGCTACCTTGAGAAATAGTACGTTACTCTTATTTTGCATTATCACGGATGGGGAAGAACTTGCATTCTTCATTACATGATTTGCTAACATCAATCCGTTGTGTATTTAGGTAATCAGACAGGATTTTGATGAGACATTGCACAAGCATTACCAAAGAACATGCCAAATCTAATAACTAGTATGTGAACACAAGATAAACAAAGTATGTATCATTCTATTTCAATGACAAGAAATTTTCTTGGTTTTTGTGACAAATATTTGTAATTCTTAGATTATTTAAACTGAAATTATAGATATTCTATAATATAGAATATCTATACTTAGAGTTGATGAGGACAGCAAAAACACTTGTTCCCTAACTTTGAAATTTTACAATTTCAGAAAATGTGCCATCAAGATTTTGATAATCTAAAACCACCTCTCATTCTAACACATGGAATCTGAGGGCATCACATGCAATACCTGCATCGCCACAAATTACAGGAAGGCCTCAACCGTGAAGGATAAAGAAGGCATACTATGATTTAGAGTTGGTAATAGTTCTTGCAAATTTATGGTGAAGTTAAATAATCAGGCCTTTCATCGAACTCAAAGTTCTCTTGTTACTTCGCATATTTTGTTCTGTCAAATCTGTGACAAACTTCTCATATAAAAAGAAGAAAACAGAAGTTCCTTATCCCTATGATACAACCATGTTACACACACACACATGTACATGTACACATATAGTTTTTGTGTGTGTGTTGTGAGTTCATTAATCTATTAAGAATAGGTCGAATCAGACAAAGTAACAAACTAAGCCTGTGTCATGCATTACAAAAAAAGAAAGAACTAAAATATCAGAATAAGCAGGGTAGATATACCAATATATCTGATGGCTCAATATTCAGCCACTGTTGAATCATCTGCAACACATCGAAGAATCAGAAGAAGTGCACAAAAAATGTCAAGAAAAGGCATACACCATATCACTTACAGAAGCCCATTGAAGCCGTAAGGATGATGGAGTCAGAATGAGCACCGGCCATGCTTCACGAATGCAAGATGTCACTGCAATAGCCTGTGTAATAGAAACAGAGAGGGAGGATCAAGTAATAGAAACAATATCAATGGTAGCTTAATTTGTAAGAGGGAGGATCTGTGGAGGACAAAAAATAATGGAGGGGTAACCCTTTTAAGCATAATAACCAGAGAGGAATTTCAAACGTTGCTAAGAGAAAACGGCAAGGGCAATCCAGATTTCAAGTCCATGAGATGTGTTGAAGTTCTTATTAATTCAGCTTCTGATGCTAAGAATATAACATGGCCTTTCAACATCAATTATGCATTATCACAAATCAGTTATGGTATATTTTGAGAGAGCACTATTTTGACTACAAGGTTCAATAAAGTGAATGACACGAGGAAGGAAATCCAATCTTGCCAAATGCTCAAATACCTGAAGAGTCTTTCCTAGCCCCATTTCATCAGCTAGTAGGACCCGGCCTCCATGCTGCAATATAAATCTGGGATGGAGCAAATTACTAATAATCAAACAAGATTCTGATGAAACCGATCAATAGATGTTGAGGTCACCTGATTCTAACACAAACTCTAAGCCTGAATTGTATGAAAGAGTAAAATGTATTTAGCTGGGATTACCCTTACATACCTGACACCGTCACGTTGAAAAGGCAGGAGCCTGGATTCGATACAACTTGGAATCTTCTCATATCGGTCTGCTAAGAACATGAAATGAGCACACTAGTATTTGGCACTGTAATAGACAGAACAGGCTCTAACCAAAATACAAAATGAGAAGTTCTGAGGCTATATAATGGCTGTGCCAAGTCATAATCCTTGTTTGCATTGGGATTTTGAAAATCTTATAATTCTACCGACCAACATCACTTTTTCTACAATTCCTAACATCTACTCTGCAAATAGAATAATATAACATCATTTACTTTTTCTAAAATTTCAAATGTATAAAGGACATTTTAACTATAATCCTACCATACAAATCTCAAAACAAACACAATATTTTCAAAATCCATACTAACAAAATCCTCCAAAATGCTAAATCCAGACTTGAAAAACCCACATTAAGTCCAACACAAACATAATCTGAGAGTTTAGACATTGCAAAAACACATGTGACTCCTCCTGGAGTTTTTTTTTTTTTTTTTTTTAAATATATCCAAATTCATAATCTTACACATCATAGCAAGATAAGATTTCACCAGATTTTTATTAATTTTTCTAAATGTTTGGCTGAGCCATCCATCAAAAGACTCTTTTGGCAAGTATTTAATAAATGACAGACCTCCACCAGTGGAAGGATCAAAGTTTACCTTGAAGATCTGGAAGTGCAGTGGCAGCAGCAATAGCACGCTTTACCAAAGGATCTAAGTTCTCTACCTGGAAAAGTAAATAGGAACTGGATATATCAAGTTAACGATATATACAATCAGTATCATTAGATTCCAAGGTGATTTTATAGGTTACTTCTATAAGGCATAAGTCCACTTAGCAGTAGAGAAGATATCAATAAGAAGACCAATCTGAACCTTCATGTAAACATGAAGATACAACATTTTAGAATTCCCAGATCTTCAAGAATCACCTCAACATTAGACCCAGGGATCTCACGAATAACACTCTCTGCTGTTGACAATGATGACAAGGGAAACATCCACAATCTGCAAAATATTAAACAAAATACCTAATAGTTGACAACAATGCACAAGGGTAAACAAACAAAAAGGATCAGAAGAATAAAAAACACAATCATTTTAACTTATTTGAACTCCTCCAAAGGCAGCTGACAATTTTAGATAGTGCAAGCAACTAGGTTAAGGAGGGTCGTGAAAATAAAAAACTACCTTTCTTTCGCATTCCAATTGGCTCTCGGAATACTATGGAAAGCTCCTAGAAGTACCTATTGGAGATAGAATGACGGTAAGATAAATGGACATTAGTAATCAATAAAATCAAATGTCGAATAGGCTGGTATACCTTGTCATAAGGAAATCTTGCTGCAATGTTTCCACTGGCATGTAGAAACAAATTGATTGTGATCTTTGGATGTTGTGGCTTTGGTGAATTATCTAAAATTGGGAAGCAAAAAGCACAAGAATGCAGATAAATGTGAAGGTAAGACTACTGGCACTTAGAAAATATACACGCTGATTTCAAGTACAAATATAGGAAAA
This sequence comes from Scutellaria barbata, assembly GCA_028654395.1. Taxonomy (NCBI): domain Eukaryota; kingdom Viridiplantae; phylum Streptophyta; class Magnoliopsida; order Lamiales; family Lamiaceae; genus Scutellaria; species Scutellaria barbata. Next base: position 6,192,161 of record CM053652.1, read on the forward strand.
GGAATTCACCAATCATCGTTGGCGCCACTGACGAAGGTAATATTCTTGCCTGCTGTGTTATATTAATCTGCTTAATGATGCAACATTGGAATGAGCAAAATAATGGCATGAATTATAAGGTCTATCTGCCTTCAGAAATAAAACTAGTCTTAATAGTACATGCCATAAGAAAAACTTATTGATCTCATGATTCTAGTGGATGCACTATGATTGAAGAAAATATAAATGCAGTGCTATTAAAAGAGAAACGAAGCCAAGACTCTGGAGGTCTACGAAATTTGCATCTTCTGATTCTTGTTTTGTCTTTCCTTTCTAATTTCCACAAGAAATCAAAAAAAAAAAAAAAAAAAGCACACAATGCACTTTCTTGCTTCTCCACACTACTACTAGATATGATCAACTAGGAAGAGGTTTCAACTCAAACTTTTGCCACAACTACAAAAAAAGAAGCAAGGGCAAACAGATGGGAGCGGAAAAAAAAAAAAAAAACTGAATAAGTAACCTTATCATTGCCTGGAGGTGGTCGCAAGAGAAAGGTGGGCTTGGCAGGAGAACGAGAAGATGGTACATTTGAAGGCCGAGAAGATACATTGGGTCTACTGCAATCACCATGACTGGTAGTGGCAGCGGCAGAAGAGCTATTGCGCTCAGCCAATTGCTTCAGGGCTTCTCTTTCCAGGGAATCCAATTCCTCGGAGCTTAATTCCCAATCATCCATCTTCGTCACTGAAATTTCATCTCTAACTTCATGATTTGTGTCGAGATGATTTTCAAATTCCGAAAATCAAAACCCTGCCACTAGTTCGTAGTTTCTGGGTAAACTCACGTGAGAATTATGCTTTATCATAAGAAGAAACAAAACGGAGACGGAAATTCGGCCACCGCCGTTGAAACCCCGAAAACTCGACGGTGGTTTTAGCCCCAAATTCGGTGCTTCTCTCTCTTAATTCTTAAACCCAGTTCGAGTACGGGCGGCAACCAGTATTCTGTATTTGAAAAAAGGTTGTAATAAAGATGGGTCTTTCTTGCTAAATTCCTAATATAGCCTCATTACTTTAACCTTTTCTTTTTTTACTACATATATAAAAGTTAGAATATTTTGACAAATGAAGATTAGATATTGAAATGATTCAATCCTTATTCAATCTTTGGGTTTCTTATTTAACCACATTGATTTTCGATTTGGTATTTAACAACATAAGATATTGACAGATTTTGAAATACTGTGAAATTTATTGGATTTAGAAAATATATAAAATTTAATGTGTAATTTTATTTGGAAATTAGTGATCAATTGCATGGGCTCATCACTAGTCCTCATAATTTGAAAAGACAACATCCATCTTTCAATTATTTGCATCAAAACGACAATACAAATATCATCCATTTTTACTCATTCAAATTACCAACTTGTAGTGTATGGTAATTAAGATGAAGAGAATTTCTGACAATGGAGAAAATAAGGGTATGTTATTCCGTTATTTTTATTTCTTACAATACTAAATAAACATACAAATATTCGAAATAATGTAATTGTTTACCTTAGACCATCTCCAACAGTGCGCTACATTTCACACTACCTCTACATGTAATGTGAAATGTAGTTCCAGTAGAGCACTACATTTTTCCCCTACACTACAAAAATAAATAGTGCATCACCACATGTAGTGGGTACTATTGCACTACACTACATTTTTATTTTTATTTTTTGATTTTTTTAATACAATTTTAATTTCACAATTTATTTTTAATAGAATTTGCATTTCATCATTTCATGAAACAATATTATTGTTTATGAAAAAATTATTATTTATTACATGTGTATAATATAAAAGTATTTTTTAGGCTAAATAAAGTAAACATAATATATTAAATCACAAAGTACATTAAATTAAAATACATAAATCATAAAATACATCAAGGCAATTAGGCTAAAATGCATAAATTAAAATAAATATAAAACATTTAAAGAACGATTGGGTTAAAAAAAGTACGATACGAGAATTTAAACGTCCTAATTAAATGTACTAATTTGTGGGAGGAGCATTCCAATTATGAGATCTAGATTATCATTATTGTTTTATTGAAATTTCTTGTATTGTGTGTGTTGTTTTTCTTGTGTTAATTTTATGTTTTTTAATATGTATGATTGTAGTATTCTATTGTGAAATTTAATTTAATGTTGTTCAATAATTTTTACCTTTTTATATTCACATTTTTTTACAAAATAAGTAATAAAAATAATTATATTTAATAATCAATATAAAACTTCAAGTAAAAATATTATGCAATTAGTAAATTTAAATTTATATAAATTTTAAATCAATAAAAAATAAAAATAGTAAATGTAGTGCAGAATATAACGTTGACTATTGAAGATGAATTTAATGTAGTATGAATTTTATTGTAATGTAGTGTGAATTTTGCTGTAGTGTAGCATTATCTGCTGAAGATGGTCTTAATAGATTGCCTTCATTTTTGCTCCAGCTTTCATGGTTATGGGTCATTCAGTCGTTTTAAATAGTTGTATGACATGAAAAAAAAAAAGGAAATTAAGCAGATTTACAAGATAGGATATATATTTTAATCCTCATACATATAGTTGTAAGCGAGAGTCAAAAAAAAAAAAAGAATGTATATGGCAGTCTTTTTTTTTCATTAAATTTGATTAAGAGTAGTGTTTGTGTGCACCAGGTGCATGAGTCATGATCCATATAATTGGGCATACAGGTCGGGTCAGATCTAGTTTAATCCGGATCCACGCCCTTTTTTTTTTAATAATTTATGTCATAACCTTTATGTTGTAATAATATAACATTTATGTTGTAATAGTGTAACCTTTATGTACAGATTTTATAATTTTTTCACTGAATGACTTATACTTTTTTCACTATAAAAATTCATGCAATATAACCCAAACCTTTATGTTGTAATAGTATAACCTTTATGTACAGATTTCATAACATTTTCAATAAATAACTTATAGTTTTTTCACTATAAAAATTCAATATAGCCGAAACCTTTATATTGTAATGATATAACCTTTATACTGTAATACGATAACCTTTATGTACAAATTTCATAACGTTTTCAGTAAATAACTTATATTTTTTTCACTACTCAGCACTGTAAAATGTTATGTGCATATAACTAAAAGGTTATAAGAATAGAACTAAAATGTTAAGTTTGCTAAACTAAAAGGTTATGTCAATATACAGCAGAACTAGAATTTGAGTTAGGATTTGGGCACGTGAAAGGCATTTTGGGTCGGGTTGACCCGGTTGCACGGATTTAGGATCCGTGCACCTGGTGTATAGAAACAATTGTGTTTGATTAATATTGTGTAAATGTGTACATTGTTGTTATATATGTTAGCAATTCGTATTATTACAATTTCTTTTTTCTTTTTCTTTTTTTTTGAGAAAGAAGTATTACAATTTCTTAATTTTTATAACAAGTGTTTTAATGCTTAATCTATATAAAATGCGTGAATTATTGATCACATTATATCAATATTGTACCAATCCCAATTTTTTAAAACTTCAGAAAAGTATCGTCGTTATAGTTTAACTACTTTATATGTATACAACGGAAAGATGAAATAAAAATTTCTTTTCAAAAATCTAAATCAAAACTTGAATAAACTGATGAATTTCATGAATGTGAGAGGAAAATCATACATTATATAACTAGAGATTTCATGAATATGTAGCAAAAAACTCAACGATTAGTTAGACTAATTAATTTAATTTTCTCAAAACAAAATATGAAAAATGTTTTCATAAAATCAAGATGAATAAATTGAATAATCTTCTTAGAACCAGCAACCCCACATCCACCCTCCATGTCAAAATATTTTATTCTAAAAAAGTTAGATTATATATATAGGGTTAGCAAAACAATGAGCTCAGTAGGATCATGCTTGTCAAGATTAAATACGATATATAAACGTAAGTGTAACACCCTCCATGTCAAAATATTTTATTTTAAAAAGTTAGATTATATATATAGGGTTAGCAAAACAATGAGCTCAGTAGGATCATGTTTGCCAAGATTAAATACGATATATAAATGTAAGTGTAACACCCTGGATTTAAAATTAACTATGTAATATATAACAAAAATTTTTAATGGTTAATATGAGGTCCATGTCATAATGTAACTTTAAATCTTTAGTTTTTGGCTCAATTCTTTGCTTGGATCAAGGGTCAAGGTTAGCTTTCATCCCTTTAATTTAATTTTTAAGTTGAGTAGAAGTGTTTATTTGTTTATTTATCATAATTAAATATAAGTTAATTGTTCGATAATTGAAGAAAATAATATTAAATGCTTGTTAAATTTTTGGTCCAAAAACACTAATATATTAGTAGAATTCGAGGTCGAATGGTTTTATGGGTTATACCTTATGTCCTAGTATGAAGCATATAATTAAATAGAGATTGGTTGTCGTCGGCACCCCCAAATGGCTTGTGAAAAAAAAAAAGTGGGGAGGGGTTTTTGACATTTTGGAGAGGGGTTATATATTAAATGAGTTCCTCTATTCCAAATCGAGTTTAGAATTTCAAAATAACGACATCATATTATCATTTAACATGTATTAAAAACAAATGTAATGAAAAGTTGTGTATATCTTTCTTTTATTTTTTTTCATTATCTTACGTCTTTTTTAATAAAATTTTACAAATCAAATTCTTCGATGACTCGAATCGCGATTTATGCGAGCCTACTGTTCGAATACCAATTGAAGCTTGTCGCCTACAGTTTGTAAAGAATCAATCTGCAAAAATCTCGAACTAACCAAGAACAATTTGACACAAAACCCTAATTATGCAAACTAAGAAGAACAAGCAAGAAAACATCAACCAACACGCAAGATTTATAGTGGTTTGACATAAAACAAGTCTACATCCACTTTGGATCAAAACCCCTCGATTAATTCAAGAATTAAGATACAAATCGAATCAGAATTCCACTTAACGCAAACTAGGGTTTTTCGCGAAACTAAGAACCCTAATTTTGCCTATTTATTGAATTACAAGAAATTGAGAGATAATATCAGAACTAAGTAAGCGTCTATATTTATAGAACGAAACCCCTCAACCAATTTCAGAAGATTGGATCTTGAAAGCAACGATTTTCTGTTTTTCTCAACTGACTCTAAGCGCAGCAAACCCTTGGCTCAGGTTAGTTAAGACAGCTTAACCATCCTGACTCGATTCCTTCATTCAGCCCAAATATTCCGATTCAGCTGATTTAACCCCAATTCTTTGAAACTCAATTCCGGTTCCCGCACCTACACATTAATTAATTCTGAGTTATCTATATCATCACAGTTCAAATACCTATTGAAGTTTGACAAGAGCAACGACTTAATTATAGATGTATAAGACATTAAAAAATTATTAATAACAATAAAAACATGTTAAATTTGTAAATTTAGAAAAATCATGATTTTTAAAGTAATTACCCCTAGTATTTTTAATAGTTGAGTTGTGTAGTGGTTTAATTGTGGAATATGAAGGGTGTAAAGAAATCCGCCCAGAAACTCAATTGAATCAAGAACACTCACATAAAATGATAAACCCTAAACCAAGATGAAGAAATTGAACAAGAAATCGAAAAAGCACACAAGGATTTAAGTGGTTCGACTATATAATAGTCTACATCAACTGCTGAATCAAAACCCTCTTCTAATTTCACGAATCAACAAGAAAATTACATCGAATTGCAGATTTGTGCAATTTAGGGTTTATGCGATAAGTATGAACCCTAAATCTCTACTCTCTTAAATTACAGAAGAATCGGCTAATTACTCAGACCTATATATACACATTTACATGGACAACAAAACCCCTCAACAAATTCTTGAAAACGGCTTCGATCTTGCTTTTATTTCCCGCTCCAAAACTGAACCTGCGCAGACGGTCTGAAGCAGTTATAACAGCTAACTGTGTTCACTCGATTCAGCTAGCTCAGCCCGGTTCTACTTCAATTCCTCCGGTTCAAGCAAGATTAATCCCGGTTCTGCACCCAGCAAATTAATTCTGAGTTAATCCCTCACTTAATTCTTCAAATCTCCTCTTTAACTCGGAATTAATGACATGGCACTTTGACTCAGCTCTCATTCTTGCTTAAGTGTCTTCAGATTCCCAGCTGGTTAACTTCACCAGCCTCTTGCAGTACTCAAACTTTGATCTAGGCAATATCTTTGTCAACATGTCAGCCGGGTTATCAGCTGTTCCCACCTTCTTAACCTCAACCTCTCCTTTCTCAATTAGATCTCTTACAAAATGCGGTTTAATGTCTACATGTTTACACCTGCTATGGAACATCTGGTGTTTGCTTAAGTGCAAAGCACTTTGATTGTCACAAAACACCTCAACTCTCTTTTGCTTAATACCCAACTCCCTCAGAATTCCTCTCAGCCACACTGCTTCCTTCACAGCCTCTGACATGGCAACAAACTCAGTCTCGGTTATTGACAAAGCTACTATAGATTGCTGCATAGCCCTCCAACTGATCGGTGTACCAAATAGTATGAATATGTATCCTGTGGTTGATTTTCTTGAGTCTGGATTCCCAGTAAAATCCGAGTCCACAAAACCTTGAAGTGAATTACCTTATCCAGTTGTTGTTTTGCTAAACATTAAGCCCAATCTTGTTGTTCCTTTCAAGTATCTCAGCTTCTACTTCACACCTTCCCAGTGTTGTTTACCAGGATTTGCCATGAATTTACTCACCTTACACATGACAAAGGCTAGATCTAGCCTGCTACAGACCATGCCATACATTATACTCCCAACCACATTGGCATATGGAACTTTGGCCATTTCTCTTAAATTTGATTCAGTGACTGGTTGCTAATCAATGGTCATCTTGAATTGAGTTTCAAGTGGTGTAGATACCACATTTGAATCCTGCATCTGAAACTTATGGAGAATTTTATCAAAGTACTCTGATTGATAAAGAAAAACCAATCCCTTGTCTCTATCTCTCCTTATATCCATCCCTAGTATCCTTCTAGCCTTTCCCAAATTTTTCATCTCAAACTTAGAAGCTAGTTTATCTTTTAATGCATTGATTAGATGTAAGCTACTGCCTGCCAACATCATATCATCAACATATAAAAAGAGATAAATGTATACATTCCTTCCATCTTTTTCCATGTATACACAGTTGTCAAAATTACATCTCTCCAAACCAATGCTTGCCATAAAGCTATCAAATTTCCTATACCATTGACGGGGGCTTTGTTATAAACCATATAAGGATCTCTTCAGGAGGCATACCTTTCCAACATCTTCAGGAAGAATGAACCCCTCGGGTTGTTGCATATATATAACCTCTTCTAAATCTCCATGTAGAAAGACCGTTTTTACATCCAATTGATGCAACTCCATGTTTTCTTGAGCTACAAGGGCAAGTAAAATTCTGATTGATACATGCTTGACCACTGGTGAAAATATTTCATTATAATCCACACCCTCAATTTAAGAATAGCCTTTAGCTACTAATCTAGCTTTATATCTCACATGTTCTTGTCCAGCAACTTCAATTTTCTTCTTAAAGATCCACTTGCACCTTATAATTTTTCTATTCCTTGGTTTCTCTACCAATTCCCAAGTGTGATTCTTGTTAAGTGACATCAATTCTTCTTGCATTGCCTGCAGCCACTTCTCCTTTTCTTTTGAAGTTATAGCTCCTGTGTATGACTTAGGCTCATCATGTTCCATTTCCAGAGCCACATTGAATGCATATTGAACTGAGTCAGCTTCCTCATACCTTCTTGGAGCTTTAATTTGCCTTCTAGACCTATCTCTAGTAAGCTGGTAATTAGTTAGATTCAAGCCTTGGTTCTCATCAGAGTCTAGCTCCTCCTCAGTCTGATCTTGCTCCTCCTCAGCCTGATAATCATCAGCTTCCCTATCATTCCTTAACCCAGAACCTGTGTTTTCAGAACCTCCAAATCTCTCTTGCTGTTTCATGGAACCTGAAACATCACCCTTCATCTCAAGCTCTCCAGTTTCTGAACTTGGATATCTCATGACTTCTTCTTTGAAAGTTACATCCCTACTTGCAAAGACTCTAGGATTCTTCGGTTCTAGGCTCTAAAGTCTATATCCCTTAATGCCTTTAGGATAACCCAAAAATACACATTTGATGGCTCTTGTTTCCAGCTTGTCACCTCTAGTGTGTGCATAGGCTAAGCATCCGAAGACCTTCAAATGACTGTAGTTAGGCTTCACTTTATACCACACTTCATTTGGAGATTTAAATTCAACACTTGAGGAAGGACTTCGATTAATAAGGTAGGCAGTTGTGTTAAGAGTTTCACCCCAAAAATACTTAGGTAACCTAGCATCTGACAACATGCATCTTACCCTCTCTAACAATGTACGATTCATCCGTTCTGCAATCTCATTTTGTTGTGGTGTGTAGGTGTTAGTTCTATGCCTGGTAATTCCCCTTTTCTTGCAAAATTCATGAAACTCTTCAAACAAATACTCCAGCTCATTATTAGTCCGCAAGAACTTCAATCTTTACCCAGTTTGATTTTCCAGCAAAATTATCCATTCTTTGAACTTAATATAAGCATCACTCTTACTTCTGAGTATATACACCCACACTTTCCTAGAGTAATCATCTATAAATGTGATATAACACTTTCCTCCTCACATGGTTTCAGTCTTAGATGGACCCCATATATTCGAATGAGCATACTCAAAAATTTCGGTGGTTGTGTGCTTACCTTTTGGAAATGGTGTCTTCGTTGTCTTTCCAAAAATGCAGTGTTCAAAATCCTGAGTTTGCATTTCCAGCTTTGATCCTATCAGCTCCTGTTTGGACAATTCCAGCAACCCTTTGTTCCCAATATGTCCTAAATGTTTGTATAATAGCAAATCATCTTGACTCAGACCAGACACCACTCCAGCTCCACCTGTGATAGTATTTCCACACAGCAAATATAATCCATTGGACTTCTTGCCAATCAGCACTGTTACTCCAGCTTTTGTCACTATGATCTGCTCCTTCTTGGTAAAGAATTCATAACCCTTTTCATTTAGGTGTCCTAGAGAAATTAGATTCTTTTTTAACTTGAGAATGTACCTTACTTCACTTAGGGTTTTAATAGATCCATCATGAAGCCTTAGTCGAATCATTCCAATTCATTTGACTTTGCAAGAGTGATCATCTCCTAGAAGTATTGAGCCAGCATCTTCCATTCTGAGATTAATAAACCAAGATCTCATGGGACACATATGAAACGAGCAACCAGAGTCCAACACCCATTCATCTTGAACTTGAGATTCCACTACACACAACATATCAGATTCATCAAGGTTTCTTTGTTCCTGAACCAAAGCTGCTTGTTGAGGCGGCTGATTCTGATTATTTTTCCTCTCAAGACAATTGCGCTTTAGGTGCCCCGGTTTGTGGCAACCAAAGCATTTCCTAATTTTAACTTTTTCTTAATTTGATGCAGTAGCTTGAAAGAGAACTTTCTTCTTTGCTTGGTTCTGATTGTTCTTTGTATAATTCTTGAACTTCATGTGAAGACCCTCTCCTATATTAGATGATCTCTGATCTGGTTCTTCTGAAAGGGCTCTCGATCGAATAGCAATCTGTACAGATTCTAGGGATATAACAGCATCCTTCCATAGATTAGAGCATCTTTGAATGACTGATAGGATCTTGGGAGCGCATTCAGCAGTAACAAGGCAAGATTTTCATCATTTTGTTTCTCATCTATTTTGTCAAATCATCCACCAGATTGTTGAAGTCATCAAGTTTCTCCAAGATCTTTTTCTCATCATGAATCTTGAAAGTAATGAGTTTTTGTTTTAGAAACAATCTATTGGCCAGTGATTTAGTCTGATACAAGGACTGCAGTTTCCTCTACACCTCCAAAGCTGTCTTTTCTTGATAAACCTCCCTCAAGGCTTTGTCAGCTAAACACAAAATGATGGAACTTCGAACCTTTTGATCAATCTTAAGTTTGTCTTCCTTAGACACATCAGAACTCCCTCCTTCTATAGCTATAGCACTTTCCCACCCTTGCTGTATAAGGATGGCTTCCATCTTGACCTTCTACAAAGTGAAGTCGTCATTTCCAGTGAATTTGTCCACGTCAAGCTTCAAGGATCCCATCTAACTTGGTTGCTGTTCCCACAGACGGCGCCAGTTGTAAAGAAATCCGCCCAAAAACTCAATTGAATCAAGAACACTCACATAAAATGATAAACCCTAAACCAAGATGAAGAAATTGAACAAGAAATCGAAAAAGCACACAAGGATTTAAGTGGTTCGACTATATAATAGTCTACATCAACTGCTGAATCAAAACCCTCTTCTAATTTCACGAATCAACAAGAAAATTACATCGAATTGCAGATTTGTGCAATTTAGGGTTTATGCGATAAGTATGAACCCTAAATCTCTACTCTCTTAAATTACAGAAGAATCGGCTAATTACTCAGACCTATATATACACCTTTACATGGACAACAAAACCCCTCAACAAATTCTTGAAAACGGCTTCGATCTTGCTTTGATTTCCCGCTCCAAAACTGAACCTGCGCAGACGGTCTGAAGCAGTTATAACAGCTAACTGTGTTCACTCGATTCAGCTAGCTCAGCCCGGTTCTACTTCAATTCCTCCGATTCAAGCAAGATTAATCCCGGTTCTGCACCCAGCAAATTAATTCTGAGTTAATCCCTCACTTAATTCTTCAAATCTCCTCTTTAACTCGGAATTAATGACATGGCACTTTGACTCAGCTCTCATTCTTGCTTAAGTGTCTTCAGATTCCCAGCTGGTTAACTTCACCAGCCTCTTGCAGTACTCAAACTTTGATCTAGGCAATATCTTTGTCAACATGTCAGCCGGGTTATCCCGATTCTGGACCCAGCAAATTAATTCTGAGTTAATCCCTCATAATTCTTCAAAGGGGGTTTTGCAATTAATTTTACTTTTTAAGATATTATTACTGTATGGCAGAAAAGTTACCTGACAAAAAAAACGCAACATTTGGAAACAGAAGTATTTTTGGTCAAATTTTCAAATATTGACATGTTAAAGAAAAGTCATTTATATTAATTGTGTACCCTTTTAAAACACGGTATGTACATGAGTTTCAAAATTTCAATGCTTGAGGGGTAAAATTGAGTTAAGCTAAACAAAAAACAACATTAAAATAGGGAAAAAATTGGGTTCATTTTCAATTAAAAAAAAAGTAGTTTTAAGTTGGGATCAAACTGATTGCCGTTTTCAGCTTTAAAACAATTGATTTGATTTAATCACTTTTAAAGTTTCCAAACACCTCATAATAGCATTTCATTCAAAATAATTAAAAAAGAAAAAAAAAAGGTTTATGTGGATGGTTAAGTTTTCAAACAATCCATTATGTATTTCATAAATAAAAACAATATTTAATTTCGATATTTGGTATAATGATTGGATAGGACTTTCACATCCCAAAAATACCAAACATACCAGAAAAATATTATTTTATACTTTTGAATTTAAAAAAAAATTGTGTTTAGTATTATTGTATAGTATTGCCTGTAATGATTTCGTCAATTTGGTTTAATTTAATGGATATAATATTGTGTTAAATCCAATTTTATAATCGTTTTATTTAAATTATAGTTAGTGAATTTAAGATATTGGATGAGTCGTAATATTTTTATTGGATTTGAAACAAATGAGTTATTTGTTTGAGTTTGTTTAGAGACTTTAAGATTAAAATTTATATATCCACAAACGAATATAGTTATCAAAGTTGATAAAACAATGATTCATTCATTTTGAAATATTCGTATATTAAGTATAACATAATTTTTTCATGCAATCCGGATCGATTCGACCTAAATCAGTGAGTTTGGACTTTTTTTAATTTATTTTTATTTTATGTGTTGACATTTATGTTATATTAGTATGTTTTTATGTACAAATATCATAATTTTTAGGGTTAATAACATTTTTCCATCCGAATTATACGTAATTTTACACTTTTTTATATAAATTTTACACTTCTGGAACCTATACTTGGCCCCTGTACCTCTTGTTCTGCCCGTCTAAGTGAATATTATGCAGACTCATGTGATGCATGTAATGTATGAGATGTCTCTATCGATTGATGTGGCACGACTGAACCTTCTCTCCTCAATGATTCATGTTCATGAATATCCATGTTTCCTATTTATTTAAATATAATTTTAATATCAATTACATATCACATATCATACTTATGAATGCATACTGACACCGAGGAATCATATCCCCGCTCTGATACCAAACCAAACTGTAACACCCTATACCCCTATAATGCATATCTCACGATAAAATACTCATCATGTAGGCAAATCATACTAACGTTTTATTTATCCATATAAGTATAAAAACAATATTTAAAACTAATATCATATAAGATTAAAACACACAACTCATATCCCAACATAAGTCATATTAAATACAACTCATGATACACGTGTCTAAAATGCAAAATACGGAGGAAGAGAAGGTTGCACGAGGCATCAGCCGGCCGACCTGGTATAGCGTGGTGTGTATACACAACCCACGTCAAAAGAGTTATCGAACCTAAAATAAATATGCGATTTTTATGAGTCGCAACTCAGTGAATATAAACCATTACTTTAATTAAATAACAAGCAAATAGCAATCATTAACATTAATCAACAATATAATCATACATGTGCAAATGCCACTATATCTGATTTATTATTCTGTAAACTGCTCAAGCTTGGATCTGTCCCGAGATTTCCAATATGCCACTATATAGACCCGTAGGTCTCCAATATGATTATGATCCGAAGGTTTCCACTATGTATATAGACCCGTAGGTCTCCAATATGAGTTACGACGCGTAGGTCTCCAATATGAATATGACCCGAAGGTCTCCACTTTGTATACAGATCCATAGCAAGATAGTTACAGACCTTTTAATTTCATGTCATATGTAATGCAACATATAAATCATCTGAACATATAATCAGATATACATTTACCAATATATCCTTTGATCCAATGATAAATTCATATAAATACATATTTCTTATATAACACACATAACAAACGTTGCATATAAATTGCATCTCATTGCGTATAAATCACATAGCATATAAGTCACATATTTGGTTTACACTCACCGGCTAGGATAAGTGGTCGGTTTGTCGCTCCGATTTTTCCTCTCGTTCGATAGCCCGTGCCCCTATATGATTCGATGTAATTTAGCCTAATCGTCCCCTTAGTATTTATTTCCATTATGCAATGAAATGCAATGCATGTATGTTTAATTTCATTTATTTTATATATACATATAATATAAAATTCTAGCAACCTTTATTCTTTCGACATATTCAACTATGTTCAAAATTTCCCTTATAACTTGAATTATAAACTTCCGAGTCGAGTAAGGTAAAATTCTATAGAAACTTAACATATAGCTCTACAACTTTCATATTTAATACTTTTCCTAATTCAGTCTCCAACCTGCATAAAATTAGGCTACAAACACAGCATAATTAATCGTTTTCAAATTAGACCAAACCCTGTAATTTTAACATTATTTCACTCAATATTTAACCGAGTCTTCTACGGTTTGCTTCTGAGTTTAGCTAAGAGATAGGACTATAACTTCCATATTTTAAGTTTTTCCTAATTCGACTTATAAAGCTACCAAAACATCCGATGAATTACGATAACTGGAAATATATATAATTCACTAATTTCTTTGTATCTTTATAGGAAAAATCTTGAGAATTCACTCCGATTAAATCGAAGAGCACGTCCCCACGAGCTCCTCCTCAAATCAAACTCTAAAAAAAAGGGTAAAGAAACGAAACCAAAATTCATAAATCCTTCCCTTTTTTTCTTTTTCTCTCCCTCTATTCTTTTTTTTTCATTACCTCTTTGTTTCCTTCGCTGTACTTTCTGTTTGTTCATCTTTTGCTGCCCTTTTTCTTTTTATTAATGTACTTACTGAATCTTCACCGTAGCTATAAGTTTTATTATTATTATATTATAATATTACATTTACTTTTCCTATATTCATATGCATATGCCAGTTATATATATTATAATATTAATAAACTCATTCTTTATATATATATATATATGCATGCGTAGTTAACTTACATATGTACATATATACTAATATATATAGTATATATTTATATATATATAATTTAGATTTATTTTTTTTACAAAATTCAACATAATTTATATTATGCATTCAAATATTACTAGAGTCTTAATCAATTATGATAAGGGGTTTTCAACACTAATTACCTAAAAGCATATAAATATTACGAAATGCATATGCTGCATGAAATGAATGTCCAATTACGTGTATGTTTTTGGTCGAGGATGTCACAAGGAAACTTTGCATGATGTTTGTACGATTGGCGACCGAAGCATCCGCTCAACAGTCAACTTTTTCTTTGGTGCATAAGGCGGTGTGTGATCTAAGTAAATGGGTAAAATTCAAATATGGCCTTGTAGAAATGATCGTGGACCAATTTTGTCCCATTTTTAATCATTTTTGGCCCACTTCATAGTTCCATCAAAAAATTTAACAAAGCTACCACGTGTAAGGCACGTGGCCGTTATTTCTTTATATTTGTTGTGGGAAACAAATAGAGTCTTCTCCTCATTCTACGAAACCTTAATTCCCAAATCATAAGATTGCCAAACCTAATCCCCAAATCATCCCCAAATCTTCAAACTTAATTGTCAAGCTGAAATCGTTGAGAAGAGCTATGGTGCGTCGAAAATCGCTGGTGAATGCTCTCCCTGTGGAAATCAATGGTTCAACAGAAATGAAAGATTAGTTAGCAATTCAATTTTTGTGTATTATGCTGGTATTTTTTGTTCTTGGTGAATTTTTTTTTTCAAGAAAATATGTGATTTGTGCTTTTTATAGTTTTGAAAATTCGTATTTGGAGTTTAATGTTTAGTGGGCCCGTGATTGAGATTTTTGTACCTATGATAGAGGAATGAGGCTTGTGTGCAATTGATCTTAGATCCATACAACGCGGGTCCGTGCATTTTTTTTATTCTGACATTTATATTGTGTTAGTCATACCTTTATATTATGTTAAACATACCTTTATGTAATTCTTTAACTTTTAAAAAAAACCTTAATTTTGGCCAAAAAATCCTAATTTTAACGAAAAGACTATAATTTCATCACAAAAAACCCTAATTTGTACATATATACTTTTATGTAAATATTATGCATACATTTAATTAATATTATTCATACCTTTATATAATACATAAATGTACAACTAACATAATTAAAAGATATGACTAACATAACATAAAAATATGTTTAACATAACATAAAAACCTAAAAATATGCTTAACATAACATAAAACCATAAAGGTATGCTTAACATAACATAAATGTATGCTTAACGCTACATAAATGTATGCTTAATATAACATAAAACCTTAAATGTATACTTAACATAACATAAAATCATAAATGTATGCTTAACATAATATAAAGGTATGTTTAACGTTGGATAAATGTATGTTTAATATAGTATAAAGATCCTAAAGGTACGACTAACATAACATAAAAGTATGCTTAACATAACATAAAAGTATGCTTAACATAACATAAATGTATGCTTAATATAACATAAAGGTCTAGTACCTGGAGTGAATTTGGGTGGGTTTGAGCGCACCCACCCAGGCGCCTGAAGGCGCGTGCGCGCGCGTGGAGGGTGCGTGAAGTGGCACGTGGGTCGGATCGGGTCAGGTGCACGGATCCTAAATCCATACGCCAGTTGAATAAAAGTTTTTGTAATGATAGAGATGTATTGTTTATGGTTTGAATGTTATGAGATAATGTGTTGACTACAATATATATGTGGACCTGTGTATAAAATATAATATGTGGACCTGTGTTGGATGAGATGAATGTTTATTGTTTATCATTCATTGTCAATGACAAGTGTAATAAAGTATAATATGTGGACCTATGTAAATTATTACACTAATGTTTAGTTACTACATGAAAATAATTAATATTTAGTATTACTATTAACAAAATACTAATAATGTATTAGTAAATAATTATTAAATAATTTTCGTGTAACAAAATACTAATAATGTTTAGTATAATTATTACATGAAAATTATTAGTTATTATACTAATGTTTAGTATAACTATTACACGAAAATTATTTACTAATACATGAAAATAATTATTAGTTATTTATCCTATTAGTAACAAAATACTATTAATGTTTAGTATACAAAATTATTTTCGTGTAATTTTCGTGTTTTACTATTAATCCCAATTTAGAATTAATACTAATATTTTCCTGTAATATAAATTTAATCTCAATATTTTCATATTTTACTATTAATCCCAATTTAGTAATAAAATTATTTTTGTGTTTTACTATTAATTTTTTTTTTAATTATTAGTATGTAGGATATTTTCGTGTAATTATTAATATTAATACAATTAACTATTAGTATTTAATAAAATATCTTTGTGGTATTGGGATTGATTGGACTTGTGGAACTTATTTGACAATTGACTTGACTCAAAATGAATATTTTGAGATTAATTATTATATTTAAGGATATTTAAGAATCAAATATTATATTTATGGGTAAAATGAAATTCAATAATTTTCAAAATAGATTATAAAATTTAACTGCGAAACTATCTTATAATTATTTTAACCAAACAGTCTTTTCGTGTCTCCTCTCAAATATATCCGGCTATCACACAGATGAAGGCCCTTTAAATCCAACATTTGCCCTAATTTGTCTCGAATACTGCCGGAAAATGGTGATGAATTAATTATTTGTTTGCTTGGCGTGGAATTCTCAGTAACGGTTAGCGTTGAGGTTGCAGCAGGTTCATCAGATCCGCCAAAATGAATGTGGATTGTCCTTGATAGGTTGGTTTATCAGTATAACTCAATTTGATATCACTATTGGGAAGTATTGATTGATTCTTGGCTAATCTCTGAAAAAATGGTGTTTTGTGTGGAAACAATTAGTTTAGCTTCGATTTCACAGTGATGAATTTTATGTTATGTAGATAATCTCAGTGTTCTCTGTGTTTTGGGCAAAAAGTTTTTAAAGTTGATTACGTAGTGGTTAACTGATTGAAGATAATGAATCAGTTGAGAAGCAAGACCCCAATGTTTGGTTGTGAGGTAAAGTTATAGTTAGTCTCAGTCACCCTGAGTTGTATAGTGTTTAATGTGTTTGATTTTCACAGTGTTTGTTGTTTGTGTTGAGTTCTTTTACAATTTCCTTCTGTGGGATTGTTTTGTTCATCATTTTTTTAAGAGACAAAATTTTAGAATAAGGTTTTACTTTAAAAAGAAATCAAAGTTTTTCTTTTGAGTTCCTATTCTGACTTTGGGCATATCTTTACTTGGTTCGTCTACCATTGCATATTGTGATTACTTAAATGTGCTTGTGCATGTATATAGAAACCGTGATCTTTCTGATGCATACTGTCGTAATAAGTATGAGTTTTTGAGTAACATTTTACTTTTGGTTATAGGGAGATGAAG
The DNA here is from genome assembly GCA_028654395.1 of Scutellaria barbata. NCBI lineage: Eukaryota > Viridiplantae > Streptophyta > Magnoliopsida > Lamiales > Lamiaceae > Scutellaria > Scutellaria barbata. Next base: position 6,209,738 of record CM053652.1, read on the forward strand.
AAAGACAAACAATACTATTTCGACAGACTCTCTTGTGGAATATCAAGCATGAAAAGTAACAACACTATTATAGTACTTTGAGGTCCAATCAATGAACATGTATGATATGGTGAAATGATACCATCTTACTCGTGGGAAGACTTATCTCCATCAAGTAAGCCACATTGTTCTTCATTTCTAAAATTTGAGTGTGGAAGTTGCGTTATGATTGTCTGATTCCCCATGCTCAAATTCCATGTTTAAATAATCTAATAGTGCATTGGGATATAAATTGTCCAAACAAAACTTAATTGGATAAACAGGGCCAAACTACCAGGTTGCAAAATAAAAGATAACAAAACTTAATGTCATCTTGGTTGTATTCATGTTCATTTGATTAGCAATAGCTATAATGATGTGGCATAGTGGAAAATAAAACTAATTTGGCTAATGTGGATTACTTCAATGACAATTATGAATTACCTTGATTCCTGTTGGCCTAATATTGATATTGATACCTTCACATTTAGAAGCTATTTCCTCGAGCACCTTCTATCAATACCAAGAATAGTGAGGCTTGCTCGAGTTCTGACGGAAAGGTAAAAAACAGCACTTGCATTGAGATAGAGTTTTGTCTTCTATTAGGTTGTATGGACTCATACTACCATATTTTTCTCACCTTCTGATATAATGCATGCATATAAAGAAAGAATGTGGCATACGTTTTGGGATCCTGAATCATCTTGAGAGATGTCTAAAATAAGTATTTTATTAGGAAGTTGAAATAGGATACCACATGCAAAGAAGCAGAATCTTGTTGTTCTAGTAGACCTTTGCTGGATAGATTTTTTGATCTTGTTTGATGGAGGCGAAATGTCCCTCTGGGAACACTACTATGAAAGCAACGCCAGCGAGGAAGGCTCCTGGTAGAGCTCTTAAATCTTTCAAAAATGACCAAAATGAAGCATGCAGGACACTTGAGAGTCCAATTTTGCAGCAAATACTGAATATTGGAGGAAGCAATGCGATATAGAAGAACCAAATGGAGGAGTTTGAGAATCATAGTTTGATTTTGCAGCAAGCTTGTTGTGGCAATATATTTGGTGGACTTTTGGGCATCAACATCAATTTGTAAGAATCTTATGTGTTCGGCGGATAAATTTAAATGGACCTCTGAGAAGTAGAAATTTGTAGCTTTTGAATTTTATTTTAACACCTAAAAAATCTTTAAGTCACTTTCTTAAAGTTCTTCAACCAACCTCATGAATTAATCTGTTATCACTAGTATATAACTTGTGGCTAAAACGTAAAATTACAGTTAGCATATACCACTACATTTTGATGGGATTGAACTTAACCATACTTCCATTTCATCTATGCAGGTAGTACATTACTTAGCATGTATTAAAGAAGGCAATACAAACTTCATCTTATTTGATTTTGCACGAACAAAATGGGATCCTGCTAGTAGCATGCTCTATTCATGAGTCAAATGAGTGAGTTTTCTTGTTCTGCTGATTCTAGAAATGAAGCTTCACTTTGATGTGAATGAAAGCAATGTTTCCTTTCGGTTAACCATTTTTCTGGGTGAAATAATCATAATCTTTCTCTGTCTTCAGTTACTATCTATAATGCATTATTTTCATCAATAGTGTCCTAAGATTGCTTGGTGAGGTTTTCGTAAGTTGTCTGGATTGAATTTTTTTTTTTTAGGGTTGATCTAATGTTTGTTTTTGTAAATTTTTAGGATAAATTTGCTTCTGTAAGATGTGAGTTGTGATACATTATTGAGTTTATTGCTTTTTTTTTTTTTCACAAATTATTAGACGCAGTTTTATCGGTTTGTTTCTTCATAATTATCAGAGGTCTATCTTCTTTCTTCTACTTAACATTCAACCTATATATCATATGAAAAGCTTTGTCTAACATATGTATTTAAGATTTTGCATTTTCAAGTTGAAATTCCATAGAGCCACCTCTAAAATCTGAAAGAGGTCCACAAACAGAATTGAACCATATCTGTTTTTTGTATACTCTTCTACTGAACTGAACTTTAATATACCTTTGATTTAATTTCAAACAGAACTGAACTTAATACTCTTGATTTAATTTCAAACAGAACTGAACTTTTATATACTCTTGATTTAATTTCCTGCACTATCAAATAGGTTGTTTAATTTGAGTAATGCATCTCTCTCTGTTTAATTCTGATTGTTGTTTGCATGTATCTTTCTCAATTATCTCTATCATTTCAATTCTGGCTCATAATCGTTTGAGTAAATGTTTAATTTTAATGGTTAAATTCAACACACTTTATTGTGGTGGTTCAATTATATCTCAATGTGGTTTATTAGTGTATTGCAACAGTTGTATGCATTACTGATCACCTGCTATCTTTTTTTACATAAGGTTGTAAATTGCACTATATGGATGTCTCTATCAACATGTTATGAGTGAATTATTATACTTCTTGTCGTACCAAATTCCGATATTTATTTGTTGCAACAATGTTGCTGAGTGTAGGTTTAGTTAAATGCTAATTTGTTCTCTGGTGGGATTCCTGATTGTCTAAGTGTACAAACTTGTTTGATTTGCAGTTGAGGGATAATAAGTTTACAAGTATTGTGTCACCTTCTTTATTGTAAGGGCCTTATCCTGTGTTTCCTAGTAAGGTTAATGCTACTATTGAGACGACTAAAAGCTTTTGTTTGGATAAACCAGGACCTGTGATCCTCAGGTGAGTATTCTTTTTGGGCTTCTTGATATAAACCTCGGCTGAGGTTTATAAACTGTGATTCTCAGAGGAAGAATATAACTGTTGTGAGCATGAGTAGGCAGGGGTTTTCGGGTACTATTTCGCATGCATTTTTGAATATTACTTCTTTAAGTAATTTGTTGTTGAATGATAATAATCTCTCTGGTGTGATTCCTACTGGATTGATCATTTTCCTGAGCTTTAGATTCTTGATGTGTCTAATAATAAACTATCAGGTCGATTACTATTTCTCCTCCTGGTGTGAGGTTTATGTATAGTGGTAATCTGTTGCTTGGTAAGAATGAAGGTGATGGTGGTGGTGATGGTAGAATTTCTTGGTGATTGTTAGAAGCCTTTGATGATTTTCTATGTTGTCTTTGCATGTTTTTTATGGAATCTGCTATAATGAAACTGGGTGTTTAGTTCATCTTGAGGACCAAGTTTCATGAACTGCAGTAAGTAGTTTCTCTTCTAAAAGCTATGTGGCTCTCATCTTGAGTTTTCTCTACTAAATTTAACTCCTCAACAGGTATCTCTAGTTGAGCTTCAGAGTTTTACACTGATAGATGTATCATCTTAGTAGCCTGGAAAGTAGTAAGCCCCCCTGAACTTGTGCTTCATTAGATTTAGCACTTTGAATCATCTGCCTCGCAACATGTGTAAGCTAGTTGAATGAAGATGACTTTGATTTAGATATTGGCAAGAGAAGCATCATGCTCTCAACTAAGGACTGTCAGAAACTCTGTTTAATTGATGTTGAAATTGCTATGTGATATTAATTCCATGTATATGTACATTCCTTCTATATTATATTTTTTAGAAGTACTTATTTCTATTCATCCTATTTAATTGTATTTACTTTGAATTGGTAATTATTTGGGTATGGAACTGGGGAGGGCGGGAGAGAGGTTGCATCAAATAATATATACTTTTGATGGAGTGTGGGATGAGGGAGGTATACTATATATAGATGAGAGTCATATCTCATGCATTTAGCATAATTGGAGTCATATTCATACATTCACAGAGGTGTAATCAAAACCTACTCATAAATCAAATTTCTTTGGTTATTTGAATGTTTTGTGGTTATTAGAATGAAAAGGTTGGACATTATATGTTATTTATGTCCAACAATGTTCTTTTTCCATGTTTATGTCATATTATTAATAGTGAAGTGAGGATAGAGGTTTAGAAACACGGTTAAAGGTTGTATATTATCTACCAAAAGGACTATTTTTTTTCCTTCATTAGTAAAACATTATAAAATATGTTAGCAATAATTTATGGCTATTCAATTTCTGTGCTAAGCCTACCACAGGTTTATGATACCACCAGTATTACTCGCACGATCTCCTATTAGAACACATAAAACATAAGACAAGTAAAAACTCTTAAGTGTTATAAATGGAATGGATGTCATGAATTGCATTAGATTTCTTTGAACTTATACAATGAAATAATAGATCCAAAAAGAATAACAGCTTGTCTGGCAATATATTTGATGAACTTTTAGGCATCAATGTCCGTTTGTAAGAGTCTTGTGTGTTTGGCGGATAAATTTATAGTATTAGTTCTATGATCGATTGTATAGTTGAGTTTTCTCTTTAATAGGCTTTCTTAGCATTATTCTTTAATTTGATCTTCTTTGTTTAATTATTTATTTCGACTTTCGATTTTAGTGTGGATTATACAATGTGTTCAAAGTTATTTGATTTTTTTTTGTTATCATCCGATCATAGTTTATTCTTTAATTTGATCTTCTTTGTTTATTTATTTATTTCGACTTTCGATTTTAGTGTGGATTATAAATGTGTTCAAAGTTATCTGATTTTTTTTTTATCATCCGATCATAGTTTAATGTTGCTGGCTTCTGTGTTTAGCTTGAAAAAGTTTTTATATAAAATGAGAGATTGAGTTTTCATATTTGCCCTAGTTGTTGCCACCTACAATTTTAGCTGATAGCTGTTAATTTGTTAATATGGCTCTTTTTGGAATTTAATTTCATATCTCTTGTTTCTCTTTCTCAATAAAAAATAGGATAAAAAATGAGTATAAAAAAGGTAGCGAAAATTCAGTACCAATTTGATGATAACGGTGATGAGACGATAGAACCAAATCGCATGCAAATCTTTGTCAGTAAGGACTGTAGTGTCTTTGTGCTCTTGATATTGAACACAAAAACTTGGTTCCTATGAAGTTTATGGATTCAGAAGGTCTTTATCTGATATATCACTCTATCCGTCATTCTCTTCAAGATTTTGGTGTAATAACAAGCCTGATCGAGATTACATTATGCAGTATAATGTTCCAGGTGAAATAGGATCAATCAGATTTCGGTATTTCGATCCAGATGACAGATCTTTATTTAGGCACATGCTAAAATTCATAGTGACCAACATGCTGCTAATGGTTCACTAGAACCGTTCACTTTGAACAATTCCTCAATCATGAGGATGTTGTGGAATTCAACCGCATCGGCCACACGTGAGAGTTGACAACAGAAGTTTTATTGTATATTTCAGATTTTGAAACAAACCTGTCGAATTATATCCAAAAGATTTCGAGGTATCCAAAAGATATCTAGGATCTTTGTCATAGGATGACGAGTAATGCTTTTTTGGTACGTATTATTATATTTTATTTAGTTATATGTTTTGGGTATAATTAGACAGGTACGAAAATTTACTTCAGAATATGCAATGAAAATCTTGATGTTGGCTCTCATGTGTGGTCGGTCGGAAGTCGATGCGGTTGAATTTCAAGAAATCCCCAAGATTGATAAATTGTTCAAATTGTTCAAAGTGAACGATTAGCAGCATGTTGGTTCACTATGAATTTTAGCATGTGCCTAAGTAAAGATTTGTCATCTGGATGGAAATACCAAAGTCTGATTGATCCTCTTTCGTCTGAGACATTATACTGTAATCTCGATCAGGCTTGTTATTAGCAAAATCTTGAAGAGATTGACGGATAGGGTGATATATCAGATAAGAGCTTCTGAATCCATAAACCTCACAGGGATCAAGTTTTCGTGCTTGATATCAAGAGCACAATCGTTCCATAGGCACTACAGTCCTTACAGACAAAGATTTGCGTGCGGTTTGGTTCCATCGTCCCATCACCGTTATCATCAAATTGATACTGGATTTTCGCTATCTTTTTTAAACTCATTTTTTATCCTGTTTTTTATTGAGAGAGAGAAACAAGAGATAATTATAAGAAAAAGAGAATAAGATGAAATTAAATTTCAAAAGAGTCATACAAAATTGTAGGTGACAACAACTAGGGCAGAGATGAAAACTCAATCACTCATTTTATATGAAAACCTTTTCAAGCTAAACAGAAGTAAGCAACATTAAACTGTGATCGGATGATAATAAAAAAAAATCAGATAATTTTGAATTGTAACACCTCATTTTTCATAAAACTTGTATAACATATATTTTTATAAAAATTTACATTCTTCATAAAATAATTTATAACGTATTTAAAACGGATTTCACTTTTTATCAAGATTGTATGAGCTAATGTTTCTTTTAGGTCTAAAAGTCTTGCAGGATAGCTCTCCGAGGAGACTGAGTTCGATCGTGATGCACGAGTAATGGAACGAGCGAAAAAAAAAAGAGATAAGTTATACATAAAATAATTAATATACAAAATGTGACTTATGTGTTTAATTATAATTAGGTAGATTTTTATTATATAGTTTATGTGCAATAAGGTATGTGACTATTATGATATGTTAGATTAAATATATTTTTCAAACATATTTATGTGACTTTAAGTGATGTGCTAATTTGGTCATATTTTCATGCATAATTGTCTTGACTAAAAATTACTTTTGCATGTCAATTTAGTTAGAACTACACTCAATCTCCCATGCCTCCATCAAATCCACCACAAATTTCAATATTAGTAATGATCACACATCAAATTGCTATACACTACAAGTTATAATCTAATTACATGTATCATTGTGTAGTATATTATGTGTGTACAATATATATGTATAATAATTAGGAATGTGTTAGATCATTTATTTGGCTCCTCACATTACAAATGCAACATTTATACACACCCCTCTCTCTCTCCTCCCCTCCATTTGAAGCTCTCCCCCTCTCTCTCTAGCATACTCCACCTTCTTTCTACAAACCCCTCATCCAAAGACCCCTCATTTTCATCTTCACAAACGACGAAACGGATGGGTAGCCAGTTGTATAGACTCCTCTCTAGAAGCCTATATAATATATATGTTTTTAATATATGTTAATATGTATGAAGTTAATATGCTTAATGCCTCTTTTGATACTTACGATGTTGGTTTAAGTGAACTTTTAAAGCGTCTTAAAAATATCAAGGTTTTGATTTACAAATGTGGGTAGAACAAGAGTTAAGTTTCTTGCATGCTAAACTTTTCGTTTTAAAATAGAAAGAAAAAAAAAATACTCGTGTTTAGTGAAGTCTTTCGCTGAGATTATTTACGAAAATTATTTAAAATGAAAAATTATTATTTCTTTTATGAATATTTTAAGCAATTAAAGTCTTAGTGGTGTCTCATTCCTACAAAGATGGGTTGGGGTGCTACATGAACACATTGTATAATCCACACTAAAATCGAAAGTCGAAATAATTAAATAAACAAAACAGATTAAATTAAAGAATAATGTTAAGAAAGTTTATTAAAGAGAAAACTTAACTATACAATCGATCATAGAACTAATAATATAAATTTATCCGCCAAACACACAAGACTTTTACAAATGGACGTTGATGCCTAAAAGTCCATCAAATATATTGCCAGACAAGCTGATGGACGTTGATGCCTAAAAGTCCATCAAATGTATTGCCAGACAAGCTGTTATTCTTTTTGGATCTATTATCTCATTGTATAAGTTCGAAGAAATCTAATGCAATTCATGATATCCATTTATAACACTTAAGAGTTTTTACTTGTCTTATATTTTATGTGTTCTAATGGGAGATCGTGCAGGTAATACTGGTGGTGTCATAAACCATAAATTATTGCTAACATATTTTATAATGTTTTATTAATGAAGGAAAAAAAAAAGTTCTACAACATACCATTTGTTGTCCCCTAGAGAAGTGTTAGCATTCATCGTGAACTGCAGGGAAAAGGTGGATATGTTGAGTACAACATACCGTATTGATTTTAACAATGCATTAGACAATGTGGCCGGGTGTTACAACTGGCACAAGTTCTTCGATGATCCTACTTTTCACTACCTGAAGAAGTGTTTGCAAAACGGGAGGTACATTACTCATGGCAGAACATCTATAAAAGTCAATAGTTCGGTCTCTCTGTAATATGGTAGTGCACGTTAGTGAAGTTGTTCGGAAAGATGACAAAAAAGTGAACGAAGTAGGAATAAATTTGTTGATGATGGAGGCGATTGGAGCCAAGCTAGTGGAATTGCAGGAGCAGTTGGCTTTGTTCAAAGTTTTAGATAAAATTCTTTGACTAACTTTTTTATTGTATTAAATTCTATTAGCGGTTGCATTGATTTTTTTATTGGATCACAACATTATAGTGGTGTAGTTTCTATGATATGATTGAGTTGTTCATTAGCTCAATCTTCTTGTTTTTTTGGCTTTCATGTTTGAATCTAATATACTTTTACAAAAACATCAATACTTATGTTTCGAGTAAAACCTCATTGTAAGTTTTGAAAATGTTACACCTCGAGAATCAAGTATGTAAAGCAGGGAAAACATTTGCTTATGAGGAACTTTTGTCATGTAAATGTATGGCTAGCTTGTTAGCTAGAGATTAGTATTTCACCCATGCTTTGCACGGTTTGATTTTTTTTCCTTTAATATATGAGAATAATGATACAATAATTAGATAATCACCTTTATACATAAATGGTTCTTAGTTACCATTAAGTAGGTCGTGCAGATGGGAATATATCTAATAAGATTTATTAAATTACAATAAACAATTGAATGCATTTGCAAAACACTATATATAATATTCAAATCAATAAAAAACTGGTCATTTCATGAAAACACATTATAAAATATAATTTGATTCATTAATTAAGTATTTTGTATTACTTCCTTGTATACAACATTCTTTGTGGATACAACATTTTTGTCGTCATCATCACAAATCAAATTTTCAAGCCTCATCAATTTGTAACTCCAGATATAGCAACATATAAGAAGTCCAATATTCTCTAACGACTTTTATTGATTGTCATTGCATAAGACATCTATCAAAGAAAATTGTCATTTTTGAAATTTTAACAGTAGTCTTGAATCTAACAATGTCAACAACATTCTAGGTATCAAAACATGTTGGCCTGCATTATGCCCACAAAGAATTTTTGCTTGCAAAACATGAGTTCCAAGCTTTGTAATAACTAACCGAGTATCATTACACAATCCTATTGAATGATCAATATTCCTCAACAACATTACAGATGTGCCAATCTTCAACGTCAAGTTATGATATGAAACACCTGAACACTTTATCCTATTCAAAAATTCAGGAGTGTGAACATCAGACAATAAATCAGATTTACATGCACTATCAGAACTTAAATATTGTCGTGCCTCTCCACGATTTAGTGAACTCATATACTCATTTACACTCTCAACTACATCAAGTATTGGAGCTAATATAGCATGATCATCAATAGTATTTTCACAAGATTAATATGTGCTTTGCACAATTGTTGCAATGGATCAAGTGAACTCTTCAGAAGAATGTCGTCTAGGATGTCAACCACTGAATAAACATCCTTCTTAATACCGATAAGTCCATCTCTAATTTTGGAAATTCAATCTGAAAACTCATGTAATTCATTCGGCTCATTACCCACCTCATTAGATTGGAGACATATTTTTAGTTAGCCTCAATACTTTACAATATATCAAACCAAATATGTGATTTATTGTTGCATGTACAATGTCTTGCCTAGTACCTTTTGGAATTACAGGTAAAATTTGAAGAAAATCACCACCAAACACCACAATCTTGCCACGAAAAGGTTTTACATTTTACGATGGATCAATTAGTTGCATTATATCCCTCAAAGTTCTATCAAATGCCTCAAACCAATATCCATGCATCATTGAAGCTTCATCACAAATTATAAGCTGGCTCTTTACAATTAACTCAGATAAATTACTTCCCTAATTTATCAAACATGTCGAGTTTTCATGGGGGTTCAACGGAATGCAAAATCGAGAGTGTGCAGTGCATAAACGAAGTAATGCTATCCTACTTGATGCAATATTTAATACTATTTCCCTTTTGGATCGAATAGCAACAGATAATGTTCTCCATACAAATATCTTTCCAATACTACCATATCCATATATAAAAAAGACTCCTCCAGCATTAGAATTGACGACATCAATTACAACATCATATACATGACGTTGTTCATCTGTTAATTTAGTCACCAAAACATCAAATTCTTTTGCAAGTGTGACTCGATGATATCGTAATTCATCATATACCAATTTATTTCGGCATGCCGAAGAACCACACATAACTAGAAAAGGCATTGATTTGAAATCTCTCAAACTTGTTCCTAATTTACATAACAATTTCTCCACTTCAATCAATGTTAAATTTTTTATCCCATCCTCAGACAAAACCAAATCTCCATAAATTTTACAAATCATTAAAATATTTAAAAGATAACATTTAGAAAAATTAATAGATAATATTAGTCACTCAATTAATAAATTTTTTTGAAAGAAATAACAACTAATGCCTTCATGATTAAGAAGTTGTCGGTGTCTTTCTAGTATATCATCTGGCAAATACATCTAAAATTGATTCCATATCACCTCAGGACGACTCAATGACTTTGATGTTAATAGTATTGCAAATAAATATCTCAGTGAATTAGTAGAAGCCCATTGACTCGCTTCAATGATACCATCAATATACTCTTTATCATCTAATAAACCATATGCATAAAATGCATCAAGATATGTATCATATTGTATGCCCTCAACCATCTTAATTTCCTCAAAGCTGCATGGACCATGAACCACATTCAACAAACATTTCAAATAATAGGTCTCACCACTACCAGGGGGAATATAAAACATACGCCCTAATGAGAAACCTTTCTTCCTTGGCACTCATTCCCTATTTTTTTTGTTTCCATACAAACTTTTGTGGAAATTCCATGTAGGTAAGTGATCTTGCTTCCACATATTTTTTTGTTAGATTCAAACCAAGCCAAAAACATGTTTTCGTTAACAGTAGATCTCTGCAAGACTGTATCAATTGGATCAGAGTCCGAAAAAATAACATTTTGTTCATTCTCTAAATGAATGCTGAGTCAATCAATTGGAGGATTCTTATATTGAATTTCATAACCTAGAAGTCTCCACATTGCCTCACAAGGTGATACATATCTACAATTGTAATATAAATCTATCTCATCAACAACCTGTGGAGTGTCCTGAGTACTTTCGTAAAATGATGCAAATATCCGATCATAACTTTTATTCTTAAATAAGTACTTGATTGATTGAGACTGATTGCACCATTCTACATTGAGATGAGCATCATACTTCATCAATAGATATCGGTTATGGGGCACAACAAACCTATTATCCAGCTCAACACCATTTTTTAAGTACAATTTTACCATCACTTCTACGTATGTACATTGGATTGCCATCATCATCTATAGACGTCTGCTCAAATAACTATTTAGGAATATTTTGTACAACGCCCCTCAACCATACATGGAGAATTTGGCTTTGGACCATGCACCATGAATTTTTTCACTGCATTATCATATATTGGGTTTTTTCTCATCTGGAATTTCAGCAGATATTATACAATCAATATCACAGTACATATCTTCTTTAGCCAAGAATAACAAAATGTGTTCATGAGGCAACCCGTGATTTTGAAACTCAACTGTGTATACTACTGTAATAATAAAAAAGTGTTAATATATATAAAAATAAAATGGAATGGAATAAAATGGAATTATGTAAAAAAACAATTGTTATAGATTTACCATTTTTAACACAACCAAAAACTCTATTAGTTCGAAGATCTTTAACCAAAGCATCAACGTTCATCTTGAATACAGGATGTCTGGACGATCTTCTGCTTTGAGTCTTTTGTTGTCAAAAAATCGATGAATTTCTGGCCATTTAGGAATGCATGTAAATGTAATGAACAAATTAGGGTAACCAACCCATTGACATATTGCCATAACATCCTGATAATTCTGTATCATGTATAGAGGCCCGCCAGTAAAAGTTGATGGCAAGATAATACGTTGTCCTTGTGTGCACGGATCATTTTCACCATGTAGCAAAGCCTCAACCAATCCTTTATACATTTCACAATGCAACTATTTCTGATGAGTATGAACATAAGTCAATTGAGCAAATTCGATCATAGTATATGCATCCACCATAAATTGTTGTGTTAGTCTCCTAGACACCAAAATACGTGAAGGATGATTTTTCCTCTCATGCAACCGATAACAAAACCATTCTCTAATGTTGACCCTTTTCTTACCTCCATTGTAAGAACTACTTGATTTTGAAAATGGAATATCTTCTCTATAGCCATCTTCACCATACGGAAAAAGCAAGGGATATTGTAAAGCCAAATATGCAGCATGCAATTCATGTTTAGTTGGTCCGTTTGTGTTTCAATTATAATATCTTTTTCTCCTAAACTTTCATCAAAATCACCAACAATAAGTCCTGCAACTTCAGACACTGTGGATAACTTATACCTCCTAGCATCAGCACCTCTTCTTTCGTGAAGCCTGAATCTTATATTAGCAGTCGTATTTTCTAGCATCTTTTCTCTTGTCATCCTAAATGTCTTGACCAATACATAATGCACATCCAACATATCTTTCAAACTTGCAATAATTTTAGCTTGAAGGCTATCAACATTTTTTTTTCCCTAGAAAAAAAAATTATGCATACCAAACATTATATAAAACTTTAATGTACAACAAAATACATAATGAAATAAATTCAATATTCACAGACCTTATAGAAGTTAACCGATTGTGAATCTCATTCTCAGTATCATAGATGTAAAATTGTGCAAATTTAGGTTTTTGCACCTTCAACTGGCAACAAACTTCCAGTAATATGAAAATTCTGATCATTTAACTTAAAGATCAGGAGTGCACTCCCATTATTAGTTGATGAGTCGATCTTTCCTCCCATTGAAGTAAATATGAACATGTTGTTATATGACCTTATATTATTTAACAAATCATGCAAAGTTTTTGGTTCCTCTTTCAATGGTGGGAGTTGGATATTGTCTTGTATACAACACAACGAGTATGTCGGATTTGCATAAGACCGTAGCCTCTCAGCATACCAAAATGAAGCCCCACAAAATGAACATTCGAAAATAGGGTCACCAACATCCAAATAGTCTATAGAAAAAAAAATCAATGAACTTATCATAAAAATAATACAAACAAAAATTCTTATCATATTTAAATTACAAAAAACAATATACTGAAATATACCAATTAGAAGTTATTGTCTTCAACATTGGATAGTCAATGCCTACAACCAAAAAAAAAAAAAAAATTATATAATAAGATGCTCAATATTAAAAAAATCAAGATAACATTGTTATTGATCAAAGTTGTGACCTATACCATTTTGTAATGTCATATTAATTGGAACCTCGGTGTCATTAGTTTGAATTGTCTTTTCTGAATTGTCAATAATGATTACATCATCATCACTATCATCATCTATAGTGAAATCAATGACATTAGATTGACCATTATTTCTCTCAGAAGAAGCACTGAATAATTGAGATGAACCCTAATAATTGGTTGAATTTTGCATGCAAATACATTTGAATATGCAGCTGTAACAATAATTATTATATGGAAAAAAATCAACATATTTTTATTTATTTATTAACTATGAACTATATAACAATTAGACAAAATAACATTTTTTTTAAATTATCTTCGTCAGTAACATAAAACATATCCTTGAGAACACTTATTGATAAAATAGTTAAAATTTTGTAAATGAATTGGTCTCATTGTTAGCAAGCGGCACCTACGAAGCTGATAAGCCGTTGAAAGCTTTGGCCGACCCGAGGTCACGCATCTTTCTGCCGAAAACAATTCATTTTAACTGGGCCAAGTTAACCAGCCCCAGAGCCTATCCATCCCCCCCACATCCCGCCCCGTTTATATAAGTTTTTTGAAATGTTAAAATTATGAAAAACTTAAAGTATTTCAAAAATTTTATATATTGATACATATATTTAAAAATATAAAAATAAATTTATTGTAATCATTTTAATTTTATTTTATGAGATTCATTATGAAATAATTTTAATTTATTTGTATAATCACATTTTTAATCATAATAAATACTTCTCAAATAAGATAAAATTCAAATGATTATAATTAACTTAAATTTATTTTTCTAAATATATATATCCTAAATATTTGCTAAATATATGCATAATGAAATGCATTTTTTATTTACTTTAAATATTTGTGTAACTTTAAATTATTGTAAATTTATATTAAAGTGTAGAAATTAAGAAAAAAAAGAAATGTATCATAAAAAAATTAACTTAATAAAAAAATATATAATTAAATCAAAGAAAGAATCTCAAATTAAACAAATTCATTTGAAATTTATTTTAATGCATATATATCATATTTCTCCTTCTTATTTGAAATTTTGTTCATTGTCATTTTTATTCTATATTTATAATTTTGATGGATATTGGTTGTAAGGGGTGGGGGTGGGGTGATGGTGCGGTGTGCATTTTTCAATCATAATTTCAAAATAAATAGCTTCTAATAACATTCATCTTATTGCATGACAAATCAAATTTATCATTCTAATTTATAGTTTTGTTTATTAACATACTTTTTATTTTAAATTTGTAATTTTGATTGTGTTAAGTAAGCAGATGTGAGTGTTTTTTTTTTTAAACAATAACTTCAAATTTAATAACTTTTTAATTTTAAAAGTATTATATATCAAATTTACCACTTAATATAATATTTAATTTGATATTTATATAGCAATTTATCAAATCTAATATGTTAGAGAATTTGAATATTTTTTTTAACTGATTTGTAGTAGTTATGGCTATAGATTAAAGTCTGAGAGTTAAAAATATGTTTAAAGTTAAAATTATACCTAATAAAATTACAAATATGAAAGAAAATTCCTTTAATTAAAATTACAAATTAGAAAATGTTGATTATTTAAAAAAATTTAAAAACAAAAAAATAATCTCTTTGGTATAATGATTTGGTTTATTTATCTTAATTTGGGGTGTTGAATATATTCTAGATTAAGTTCAGTTTTCAATAATATTATTTATACAAATAGCAATGGATTTTGGGTATTTGTTGAGTTGATATATATTTTATTGGATTTAGAATAATGGAGTTATTTGTATTGATGGAACCAAAAATTTCATTAAAATGTCTTTATAGTTATGAACATTGATAAAATATACTCCCTCCGTTCCGGAACACTCTTCACACCTTTGACACAATTATAAAGGAAAGTGTGCAGAGTTTTGCGGGACGGAGGGAGTAATATTTATTTTAATGAATTTTTTTGGTTCCATTAGTACAAATAACTCGATTATTCTAAATCCAATAAAATATATATCAACTCAACAAATACCCAAAACCCATTTCTATGTATATAAATAATATTATTGAAAACTAGACTTAATCTAGAATATATTTAATACCCCAAACTAAGATAAATAAACCAAATCATTATACCAAAAGAATTTTTTTTTTTAAATAATCAACATTTTCTAATTTGTAATTTTAATTAAAGAGATTTTCTTTCATATTTGTAATTTTATTAGGTATAATTTTAACTTTAAACATATTTTTAACTCCCACACTTTAATCTATAGCCGTAACTACTACAAATCAATTAAAAAAAATATTCAAATGCTCTAACATATTAGATTTGATAAATTGCTATATAAATATCAAATTAAATATTATATTAAGTGGTAAATTTGACATTTAAAATGAATTTTAAAATGAAAAAGTTATTAAATTTGATATATTTTTTTGAAAACACTCACATCTCCTTACTTAACACAATCAAAATTATAAATTCAAAATAAAAAGTAGAGTTTATTAACTTTTTTGCCCCGTAACTTAGGGGGTCTGGCCTTTTCGGACCATAACTTTTCGGGCAGACAATTTAGGACTATAATTTTTCGGGCTTCGCGAATTTTGCCCAAATTGAGCCCGAATTGCTTAATTGGGCTCAAATCGCACGTGAAACGCACGTGTTGTCGCGAAAACGGGCTATTTTGCTGATTTGGCAATTTTTTTCACCCGTGGCATTTCCATTTTGTTTGAAGGTGCCCTCCACGTGTATAATCGTACCCCAAATGCCCTAAATGAACAAAACAGAGTAATTTTTCCCCCAAATCAACCAAAATTCCCAATTTGCGCTAGAACCCTAAAATCCTTAACCCACCTAATCTGCAAGAATAATCTATCTTGTAGTCATTCCATCTCCAATACGCAACCGTAACACCCATTTGAATCATCCAAAGTAAAAACCCTAGCTTTAAGCCCCAAATCGACAGAGCAGAAATTTACAGAAGATGGTGAAGAGACGTGACAAAAAATTAATCAACTTCCCACCACCCCGATATGGTAAGCTCTTGTTTTTTATCCTCCTTATTTTCTGTTTTGTTTGTGTTCTCAAATTTCTGAGCACTGAAATGAGGGCTTTTATAATCGAGTTTGTGGTCCACCCTGTCATGCTCGTCTATTTTTTATAATTGTTGTGGCTTTTTTTTTCTATTTTTTCTATGTCCTTTCATAATTGTTGTTGAAAACTGAAATTTGGGGGGTTGCATTTATGTTGTAGTTGAGGCAGACATGTGGGGTATATGGTTCTTTATTTTGTTAGTTTTGTGGTCCTGAGTCAATACTTTATGTCCTAAATTGCCAGCTTGCAGGAAATGAGTGTTTTTTAATAATTTTTTTGTGTCTTTTTTTGTTGTTGTTGACAGATTCAAAAACCCCATTCATTTCAATTGTGATTCATTACGGAGGTGAGTTCATAACTTACCCTTCGGCTGAATATAAGGGTGGATCATTGATTGTATATGATTTTGTAGAATCTACGTTGATTACCCTTGAAGATTTGCAAAGGTTTACTGAAATTGAGTTAGGTGATTTCAATAGGAGGTTTTTCTTTAAGCAAAATAATGGGTTTAGATTGTTGTATAGTGATGAATTATTTAGAGAATGGGCAGTGTTGCATGTACCAGTTAAGACATTTCATGTATTTGCTGAAAAACTAGAGAAAAATGATGATGATGAGGTTGTTGCTAATGAATTTCCTGAGTTAATGAATGCTGAATGTGGTGATGTAAATGCTAATTCTGATGATGAATTATCTTTTGGATTGTCTGATAGTTATTATAGTATGCCTAGTTCTGATGAAAATGAAGAAATTGAGGAAGTGAATATGGGTAGGGCAGAGGGGGAGATGGAGATGGGGACTGAAATGGGGAGGGAGACAGGGGCTGAAACTGGAATTGGGGAGGCAGGGGATGAGTCTGATGAATCTGATGTGAATGTAGATGGGGTGAACTTTGATGAATACAAGGACTCCGATGGTGAGGATAGACAACCTAATTTCCCAATTTTCAACAATGAATGTGTGTATGATCCTATTTTCTCTATTGGCTTAACTTTTAGTAATAAGGAAGAATTTAAAAAGGCTATTAACTCTCATGCTGTCAACACACATAGGTCTATCAAATTTACTAAGAGTGATCCTCGTAGATGTTATGCAATTTGTGCTGATACTACATGTGGGTAGAGGGTCAATTTGAGAAAAGTTGCAGGTGAGAATACCTTTAGGGTCAGATTGTACAATGAAATACATACTTGTGCCACCACTAGAAATGTAAAAAATGTGAAAACAAAATGGTTGAGTGAGAGATACATGAAAAAATTTATAAGTGATCCAAAACGAAGAGTGCAAGGGTTTAGGCAAGACATAATTGAGGAGATTGAGTGTAGTGTGTCTAAGGATGTAGCTTATAGAGCTAAGAGAAGGGCTCTAAAGATGATAGAGGGTAATCCGGATGCCCAATATGGTAAGCTTTGGGATTATGCACAAGAGTTAAGAAGAAGTAATCCTGGGTCCACAGTCATTTTAGGGACTGAAACTGATGATGATGGATGCAACAGGTTTGACAGATTTTATGTGTGTCTTAGTGCTTGCAAACAGGGGTTTAGTGCAGGGTGTAGGCCAATCATTGGAGTGGATGGCTGTTTTTTAAAAACAAAGTATAAAGGGATGCTCTTGACAGCTGTAGCAGTGGATGGCAATAACAGTATATATCCCTTAGCTTATGTTGTAGTAAGTAAAGAAAACACAGAAATTTGGGAGTGGTTTTTGAGAATTTTGAGATTAGACTTAGGCATCTACAAGGACCATGAGATGACATTCATTAGTGACAAGCAAAAGGGCCTTGTACAGGCATTTGGAGAGGTTTTTCCAGGTTCTTCACATAGGTTTTGTGTAAGGCATTTGCATGCCAATTTTAAGCTTGCAGGGTATAGAGGATTAGCTTTGAAAAATTGTTTGTGGAATGCTGCAAGTGCCACTACTGTGGGTGAATTCAAGAGGGCTATGAATGCTCTGAAGACCATGAATGAGGGTGCTTGGCAATGGTTGAATGAGAAGCCTGCTGAGCAGTGGACAAGATCACACTTTTCTGAATTTCCCAAATGTGATATGCTGCTCAACAATGTGTGTGAGGTTTTCAATGCTTGTATTCTTGAAGCTAGGGAGCTGCCTATCCTAAGTATGCTTGAGTGGATTAGAGAATGGCTCATGAAGAGGCTTCAAGCTGGTAGAGAAAAGGCATCCAAGAAGTGGAATGGTCACTTATGCCCAAGAATCTCCAAAATTTTGTAGAAGACAGCTGAAAGAGTGAATGATTGCATTCCAATCAAGGGAGATAGCAAGCATTACCAGATTGGATGTTGTGATGAAAGTCAGTACATAGTGAATTTAGATGTCCAGGAGTGCAGCTGCAGAAAGTGGAGTTTGAGTGGGATTCCATGCAAGCATGCCGTGTGTGCAATCTACCATGAAAATGAAAATCCGGAAGACTATGTTGACTTACACTACACAGTAGATGTGTACAAGCTAGTATATGCATCTTCAATCAAAGGGATAAATGGAGAATCTTTGTGGGAGGAGACACATTTTGTAAAGCCATTACCACCAATGATATCAAGGGGAGTTGAGAGACCTTCAAAGCTAAGAAAAAAGGACCCAAATGAAGACAAGACAACTAAGATTGCAAGGAGATTGAAAAGGCAACAACAAACCATAAAATGTGGAAAGTGTGGTCAGCAAGGCCATAATAAAAAGACATGTCCAAGCAATGAGGAAGGGTGCTCTACTAGCAATTCAAAGGTACATTTTAATTTTTTCTGCTTTCTTTCAATTTGCATGTTACATCACTCTGACATTGTGCTCTGTCTTGTAGATGCTGCGGAAGGATGCCACAGGGCAGAGATTAGAGAATGCTAATGATGGAGATGATGTAAGTCTAAATTAGATTAGATGTTTGAATTAAATGATTTACTTTTCAGAGCAGTGGAATTATGAGTATTTTGTTAGATGTCACCTAGTAAGATTGTTGTTTTAAATGATTTGGGCTTGCTGATACTGGAAGTTTCTTATAATGGATTTTTTAGTACTTAGTTGGATGCTCATTGTTTCTTATGCAATCTGTTTATAGTTTGGTGAGGAAACATATCCTGACGGAGATGAGACACATATTGCAGTGGATTCCACACAACCAGATGTAATGGTATTGAATTAGATGCTACAAAATTCTTATACTGGAATTATAACTACTTAGTTAGATGCTTAAAGTTTAGATTTTAATGAAATATTATTTCTTGCCAGGACCACACTGAATTGGGGCCAACACAAGCTTCTATTGTGCAAGAATTTCCAACTCAGGAGACACAAGATGTTCCAGGCCCTTCAATGCATGATCAGCTGCAAGAGGGACAACAAACTAAAGGGGAAAAGCCAAAAGGACCTACAAGTGGAGGCAAAAAGTTTGTACTGCTGTCAGAGTTGCAAAAGAAGTCAAGGAAGGGCTAAACACTAGTTGATGAAATACTATTGTTGATTTGCCATTTTGTAGACCCTGATGTTGTTTTGGAATGATGATTAGTTAGTTAAACTTGTGTAGTTGGTGGTTTTGTTTTGGAATGCTGCTTTTCTTTTAGAATGGTGATATGTTAAACTATTGGAGACATTTCACATTTTGCTAAGAAATGCAGTGTATTTATAATGAATCAATTATAAGTGTTTTTGCTTCTTCATCTGTTTTGCACCTGGAAGTTCATGCATCACAATAATTCATCACAATAATTCATAGAGCTGCAAAAATAGCAAATTCAAAACTTGATCCAAAACTTAACCAAATTCAAGGGTTGCAAATACATTACTGCATACAGCAAGGGCATACTAACTTGATCCAAAACTAAGCCTCTTAGACAAAACTTGCAAACTACAAATCTTACAAACTACAAGCAAAAACTACACCATGTTCAACCAAGCCCAACAACAAACACTACAAACTACTGGAATACAAAACAACATTTTCAGTAGCCTTCTATGAATATTTTTGAGCTGATCAATCTCCAAACCCATTGTAGTAATAGTGTCATTCAACCTTGCATTTTCAACATCCTTTGCATTGATCCTCCTCAAGAGTCCGGGAATCAAAGCTGTTGATCTACGACACATAGGAGGGTCCTCCCAAGCAAAAAAACGACATCCATCTCTCTGCAAAATTGAAGCAAAAAATATGCCAAAACAGAATTCATATTTACAAACAAATAATGGGGTTCTACAAAAAATATTTGCAACAAAATCCTGATAAAACTACTCTCAACTCTATAATGCATTGATGTCTGCAATATTCTATTTATGTTATAATTCATTAAAATAGCCACTCTCAACTCGATGCAACAATCAGACAAAAAAATGCCCTAAAGACAATCATAACCATTTCAAAGAGACTAAGAAAAAGGTTCCAAACCGAACCAGCTCAAACGCAACAAAACCATCACCGACACTCTCAAAAGGAAGTTGAATTACACAGCTACATGTTACTTACATTATAATTGAGGCATGAATTGAACCTTCTTCCCGGGTTTTCATTGCTCCAAGAGGTACGGATAACAGCCCTTTTTCCACAATTGCAATTCATCTCGCCTATTATGTACGACATTTTCGAAACAGAGGATGGGTTGTGCGATTTCAAGGCTTGGCTACGGGTTCTCACCAAATTGGGGGAAAATTAGGGTTCGCAAATGGGAATTTGGGGATTTTGTGTTAATTCAGCCAGGTGGAGCGAGCAAAATATTAAATGGAAATGCCACGGGTGAAAAAAATTGCCAAATCAGCAAAATAGCCCGTTTTCGCGACAACACGTGCGTTTCACGTGCGATTTGAGCCCAATTAAGCAATTCGGGCTCAATTTGGGCAAAATTCGCGAAGCCCGAAAAATTATAGTCCTAAATTGCCAGCCCGAAAAGTTATGGTCCGAAAAGGCCAGACCCCCTAAGTTACGGGGTAAAAAAGTTAATAAACTCTAAAAAGTATGTCAATAAACAAAACTATAAATAAGAATGATAAATTTGATTTGTCATGCATTAAGACGAATGTTATTAGAAATTATTTATTTTGAAATTATGATTGAAAAATGCACACCGCACCATCACCCCACCCCCACCCCTTACAACCAACATCCATCAAAATTATAAATATAGAATAAAAATGACAATGAACAAAATTTCAAATAAGAAGGAGAAATATGATACATATGCATTAAAATAATTTCAAATGAATTTGTTTAATTTGAGATTCTTTATTTGATTTAATTATATATATTTTTATTAAGTTAATTTTTTATAATACATTTTTTTTCTTAATTTCTATACTTTAATATAAATTTACAATAACTTAAAGTTACACAAATATTTAAAGTAAATAAAAAATACATTTCATTATGTATACAATATGAATATCAAATTAAAAATCATTAAAAATGATTAATTTGATATATTATATGTTATAAATGAATTTGAAATATAATTATTATACTTTAAATAGTTGGTGAAAAATATTAATATACAATAAATGCAATGTAAAATGTAATAAATGATATTTCTTATAATGAAAAGTTAAAATGGATGGGAAATAATTTTGATATTTTTGGTAGACTATTCTACTTTTATATATATATAGAATATAGATATAGATGGTGGCCTAATATTCTTTAATTATGTTGTTAAATGGTTTATTTATGCAGGTCGCATTATAATTAAAAGGAGTTATAAAACTATAGATTTAGTATGTATTAGATTCATAAATTTTGATATCATCGATTGATTATGTTTTACATTTGGTTGAGAAAACTTAGAGCGTTTTTAAGAGTCTTGAGATATTTTAAGCTTTGGAAACTTTACATAAGTACATTTCTTACATGCAATATGAGTAGTTTTATTTTATATGTTTAATGTTGATGCAAAATTTACGTGAATGCTTATTTATATTTTCTATGAGTATGCTTAAATGAGTTGCTAAATTATGTGCTTTGTGAGTTTATTTATGTTTTTTATGGATATAAAGTGATGATTGTTAAGTGATGTAAATCCATGTGTTTTGATCAAGTACGAGATGCTAGTTAATTTTTTTATGAAAAATGAGAAAAATATTTTGAGATATTATATATATATAGTTTTATTTTATATATTTTAAAAGACTGGTACCAGGTTTCCAGACTGCCATTAGAAGAAGTTAAGGGTTCCTAGACCGTCTTATCAGTATTAGTTGCTCTATTTGAATTTTGGTGACTAGTTACCTTGGGCTTTTTGGAGTTACGCACATTGATACCATGTACGGACTCACGGTATATTATTTTCAAGTAGAAGTATATATAATTTTTTATTAGTTAATGTCTTGTATTTTTTTCAAAAGTTACTATGAAAAAGATTTTTGTGAGATTAGATGATATATTTGCTAAGCTTTTACTTATAGTATTTACCTCAAACTACAGATAAAGACAAATGTAAGGTGTAATGCAAGAAGGTACCATTGTTGAAGCGTGACTAGTGGTGACGACCTCAAAATTGGTTTTAAGATTTTTTTAAATTTTCATGCTAAGAAGACTTTTGTTTCTGATTTCTTTAAATGAAAATTTTACTCAAACGATTTCCTTATTTTTGGATGGTTTAGACTATTTTTAAACGTTGACATTTTTTTTAACAATATTTGTTTCCATTACTTTCTATAAAAGAAATAAAATCTCTGCAAAGTGTTACATTATTTTTTTTATTAATTGAAAAGTTAAGCATGATTTAATAGAAATAATTATCCTACTAGAAAAAGGTGTCACATGAATTGATGACAAATTATAATTTCAAGTTGAGAATAAGGTCGATTTGCCCTCAAATTGAGAAATTTCAAACTTTAGATCTAGAATTAAAAACCAACAAATGAATATTGTGACCTTTATGTATAAAAGTTGTGACTTTTATACATTGTAACTTAGAAAAAAAAAAGAAAGAATTTAAATAAAATTTATACATAGATACTTTTATTTGATATTCATGTGATATTTATGTACAAATATTCATACATTTATGTAATATATAAAGGTATATAAAAGTATGAATATTTGTATATAAATGTCATATGAATATACATAAGGATCATATGAATATAATATAAAGGTATTTATGTATAAATTTTGCTTAAATTCTTCATTTTTTTAAAGTTATTGAATATAAAGATCACCAAATTTATACATAAAGGCCACATAATTTGCACATAAAGGTCACCGAATTTGTATATAAAGATTTTGGTCTGAAGCAAAAAAAAAAAAAAAAAAAATTAAAAACACGTGGATAGATCATGACTCATGCATACACTTGGTGTATACAAACACTACCCTTACTAATAACTGTTTAACAAAATCACACACATATATATAAAGAAAACCTTTGAAAATATTTATAAGAATGCTATTTTTCCGTTCAAATTACAACAGTATTTTTAGAAATTTTTATTTTGTATGTTAATAAGTATGAGTATATGAGCAAGGATTGATTAGCTTTTGTAGGTCAATACACATTATCCAAGAAATTTATTTATATTTTATTCTACAATTTTTTTTCTCTACATATCTTAATTATTGTATAGTTTTTTAGTTAGATCCACTTTAAGTAAAGTATATATCAAAATAATCCTCTTTTTATGCTCTAATTTAATATGGATAGTAGATATAGAAAATTAGATGTTGAATTTTAAAAATATAGCTTGGTATAAGTTTGAGTTATTTTTTTATTTCTTAAAATCTCGATATTTAATTTGAAATTATAATGCTATTAATAGATTTTGGTCAAAATGCTGAAATCTAAAAGTAAATATATATTCTATATAATTTTTATTTAATCTAATTACAAATAGAAATATTTTGAAAAATTGATAATTTTTAAAATTAAATATATATTTTTCAGTTCTTACAATATTTTTAATGCACCATATATATTTTACTTTATAAATAACTTTAGAATTGTTGAAAAGTTTGCATATCTAATTATTTTCCACATTAAATATATAATAATTGTTGACATCGGAATTTGTAAGCGAATAATTCCTAGTCTAACACCCAAATATGATAAAAATGAGATGAAAAGTATGACACAAGAATGGCCCGGAACCTACTCGGGCAATGCTGCTCGGCTGATCCTGGACGGTAGAATTACCGGGCAGGACCTTATAATATTATATTAGAGAAATTAGCTCTCTCGTGCTTTTATACAAAAGCGTTGGGGGCCTTTACAAGTTAAAATTACATCTATTTATAGCTGAAAAATAATCTAAGTATTGGAGATCGTGGAGATCGTGGAGGTTGTGGAAGTTGAGCCCACTTTCTCCTTGATTTTCGCTTATTTACGTGGCATTTGACGGTTTTGTCACCCACGATCTCTTGGTGGTTAGCTATAACCTGGGCAGCGAGATCAGCTCGGGTCGGCCATCCTGGACGGTCTATCGGGTTGGACGTCCAATGTGTTATCCTGGCCGGCTTGTCCATTTCTGGCCGGCCTCCTTACCTAGCTAAGAGTCCGAGTCGAGCTCTTCTGGCCGACTCGTCCATTTCTGGCCGGTCCGTCCATTTCTGGCTGGCCTCCTTACCTAGCTAAGAGTTCGAGTCGAGCTCTTTTGGCCGGCTTGTCCATTTCTGGCCGGCCCGTCTATTTCTGGCCGGTCTCCTTACCTAGCTAAGAGTCCGAGTCGAGCTCTTCTGGCCGGCTCGTCCATTTCTGGCCTGCCCGTCCATTTCTGGCCGGCCTTCTTACCTAGCTAAGAGTCCGAGTCGAGCTCTTCTGGCCGGCTTGCCCATTTCTGGCCAGACCGTCCATTTCTGGCCGACCCATCCATTTCTGGCCGGCCTCCTTACCTAGCTAAGAGTCCAAGTCGAGCTCTTCTGGCCGACTCGTCCATTTCTGGCCGGCCTCCTTACCACTTCTGGTCTTCTGGGCGGCTCGGCCATTTCTGGCCTTCCGAGTCGGCTCGACCATTTCTGACCTTCTTATATTTGATTTTGTTCGACTCGGGTTAGGGGTACAACAATAGCCCCCCAGGTCCTGGTACAAACATAGGATGTGCCGGGATTTGGACATAGCAGAGGACCTGACCCGAGTATTTTTACTCTTCGTGAAGGAATTTCATACTTGGTGTCCACCATTTTTTAGAACATTTATGCTATGAACTTTTATACTTTGTGCTCGGCTCGGTTGCCCCACCAGCCATAACTTGTATATTTTCCAACTGAAACATTTAACTTAAAAAAGAAATATAATAATCAAAACATTTGGTCAGCTCGGGTTATAATAACATAATATTAATTTTTACCCTTTTTCAGATCGGCTTGACTTATCTAGTCGTCGTCTTACCGTTTCTTCCGAATTTGATCGGTGCGGGAGAGGACATAGCCTGTTTTGGGCCGTAGCCTTTTTTGGGCCGAAGCCTTGGTGGGCCGAAGCCTTACTGTTCCATCCGGCCTGGACGGCTCGGACGAGGTCGTAGCCTTAAATGGGCCGAAGCCTTGGTGGGCCGAAGCCTTACTGTTCCATCAGGCCTGGACGGCTCGGATGAGGCCGTAGCCTTAAGTGGGCCGAAGCCTTGGTAGCCCGAAGCCTTACTGTTTCATCCGGCCTAGGCGGCTCGGATGAGGCCGTAGCCTTAACTCTTTTATCCGAGCCTGATCGGCTCGAACTAGGCCATAGTCTTTTACTCTTTTGTCCGAACCTGGTCGGCTCGGACTAGGCCGTAGCCCCATGTCTTTTGTCCGAGTCTGGTCGGGTCGAGCTTTTCTGGTCGGCTCGTCCATTTCTGGTCGGCCTCTTTAGCTGATTGAAAGTCTGGTCGAGTCGAGCTCTTCTGATCGGCTCGTTCATTTCTGGCCGGCCTCCTTACCTGGCTACAAGTCCGAGTCGAGCTTTTCTGGTCGGCTCGACCATTTCTGGACGGCCTCCTTACCTAGCTAAGAATCCGAGTCGAGCTCTTCTGGTCGGCTCGTTCATTTGTGGCCGGCCTCCTTAGATCGAGCTCTTCTGGTCGGCTCGTCCATTTCTGGCCGGCCCGTCCACTCCTGGCCTTCTAGTCGGCTCGGCCATTTCTGGCCTTCCCAGTCGATTCAGGCCTTTTGGTCGGCTCGGCCATTTCTGGCCTTCCGAGTCGGCTCGGTCATTTCTGGCCTTTCGAGTCGATTCAGGCCTTCTGGTCGGCTCGGCCATTTCTGACCTTCTGGTCGGCTCGGTCATTTCTGGCCTTCCGAGTCGATTCTGGCCTTCAGGTCGGCTCGATCAGTTCTGGCCTTCCGAGTTGATTCTGGCCTTCTGGTCGGTTCGACCACTTCTGGCCTTCTGGGTCAGCTCAGACTAGGCCGTAGCCCCATCTCTTTCGTCCGAGCCTGGTCGGCTCGGATTAATCCGTTGCCTTTTACTTTTTCTGCTCTTCCTCGACCACTCGTATCTAGCAGTCTGGCTAGTGTTACACAATTTAGAGTTTTGTTCTTTGAATGATAAGCCCCCTCTTTCTAGCGCCAAAATGTTGACGTCGGAATTTGTAAGTGAATAATTCCTAGTCTAACACTCAAATATGATAAAAATGAGATGAAAAGTATGACATAAGAATGGCCCGGAGCCTACTCGGGCAATGCTGCTCGGCTGATCCTGGACGGTAGAATTACCGGGCAGGACCTTATAATATTATATTAGAGAAATTAGCTCTCTCGTGCTTTTATACAAAAGCGTTGGGGGTCTTTACAAGTTAAAATTACATCTATTTATAGCTGAAAAATAATCTAAGTATTGGAGATCGTGGAGATCATGGAGGTTGTGGAAGTTGAGCCCACTTTCTCCTTGATTTTCGCTTATTTACGCGGCATTTGGCGGTTTTGTCATCCACGATCTCTTGGTGGTTAGCTATAACCTGGGCAGCAAGATCAGCTCGGGCCGACCATCTTGGACGGTCTATCGGGTTGGACGTCCAATGTGTTATCCTGGCCGGCTTGTCCATTTCTGGCCGGCCTCCTTACCTAGCTAAGAGTCCGAGTCGAGCTCTTCTGGCCGGCTCGTCCATTTCTGGCCGGCCTCCTTACCTAGCTAAGAGTCCGAGTCGAGCTCTTCTGGCCGGCTTGTCCATTTCTGGCCGGACCGTCCATTTCTGATCGGCCTCCTTACCTAGCTAAGAGTCCAAGTCGAGCTCTTCTGGCCGGCTCGTCCATTTCTGGCCGGCCTCCTTACCTAACTAAGAGTCCGAGTCGAGCTCTTCTGGCCGGCTCGTCCATTTCTTGCCGGCCCGTCCATTTCTGGCCGGCCTCCTTACCTAGCTAAGAGTCCGAGTCGAGCTCTTCTGGCCGGACCGTCCATTTCTGACCGGCCTCCTTACCTAGCTAAGAGTCCAAGTCGAGCTCTTCTGGCCGGCTCGTCCATTTCTGGCCGGCCTCCTTACCACTTCTGGTCTTCTGGGCGGCTCGGCCATTTCTGGCCTTCCGAGTCGGCTCGACCATTTCTGGCCTTCTTATATTTGATTTTGTTCGACTCGGGTTAGGGGTACAACAACAACAATAATAATAATAATAATAATAATAATAAACCACTATAATGCATGCAACGCACTG
Source organism: Scutellaria barbata (assembly GCA_028654395.1). Classification (NCBI taxonomy): domain Eukaryota; kingdom Viridiplantae; phylum Streptophyta; class Magnoliopsida; order Lamiales; family Lamiaceae; genus Scutellaria; species Scutellaria barbata. The sequence goes on from CM053652.1 coordinate 6,237,748, forward strand.
AGAAATACTAATTCCAACTAAAATAACCCATACTGAGTCCCTACCACAACACGTCACCTTCTTAAATCTATTTAATCATTTTCTGTTTTTTCACACACAAAAACACACACACTAACGCATTTCTTTCGTGTGTGTGCGTGCCCTGTTTTCATTTCTATGCTTTCATCGTCTCTCTCAACATTCCTAATTTTGCTTGCTATCGGTTTTGATTATCTGCTCGATCTGCATCTGGAAAAGGTTGTTTCGATTCTCAGATTCCTCTATTCAGCGATCATATCTATAGGGGAGCTGAAAGAAATAAAGATTTCTTTTGCGTGGTAAGCGAATTTCTGTAAATGTCTTCGATATGCTTTTGTTTTATATTCCATTTCCGCATATATATTTTTTGTAATGTTGTAAGTTTTATCGTAGAATAGTGAAATCCTTATTTCGCTTCTGCGATTTGTCTTTCAATGGGTTGAATGAAATATCATTTTGGCTTAAAATGAATCTTTTGAATTGAGGCAGTGTTGTGTTTAAGATTTTGCCTCATTTTGGATACAATTGAGCTCTTGCATTGCTTTATTTAAGTGGTGGATAGAGTGTTGTGGTAATTAGGTTTAACTATTTGTTGGTCTAGATTGATGGATAAGGATAATCCTCAGCATGTTGGTGGGAGTTCACTACATCCTCCAAGGAGGTGCTCGGCTTCTCCTCCACCCAATATTAGTTGTAACGTGAAGTCAGAGCAATCGGCATCCTCAGCTTTGTCTCCACCAAGGGGAGGAATTTCATCAGAACAGGGTCATGTTGGCCATGCAATGTCATCTGATTCTAGTCAGTTTAGTCTTGATATTAGCCAGATGCCTGACAATCCACCTAAGAATTTGGGCCATCGACGTGCTTGCTCTGAGATTCTTACCCTTCTGGATGATATTAACTTTGATAACGATCTAGGTGTTGTAGGAGAATTAGATGAGATTGAGGAGGAGGATTCACTATCACTTTATCTTGATATGGATAAGTTCGATTCATCATGTGAGAGTTCTGCATTCCAAGTGGGTGAACTGTCTACTTCAACAGCAGCTGAATCAGGTTCTGTGTATGTGGATCCAGCTTCAAGTGAGAAGCCACGAATCAGGCATCAGCATAGCCAGTCCATGGATGGGTCTTGTACTATCAAGCCAGAGATGCTCGTGCCAGGTTCAGAGGATCCATCTCCAGTTCAGCCTAAGAAAGACATGTATGCGGCCAATCTTGCTGAGCTTGCTATTATTGATCCAAAGCGTGCTAAGAGGTAACCTTTTAGTTCTAAGATATGGTTATGTTCTTATAAACTTTGTTTGGTCCTATTCCTCTTTTGAGCGTTGGATATTTTTAATTAACTATGTTGATGGCTTCAGTAAACCCTCGCTCTTATTTTAAATCGCACTCAGGTATATTTTTATATCATTCAAAAAGAAAAAAACTTTACTCCATTTGGTTTGTTCAGCAATTTACACTATTTTATTTATGCACATCTTGATTTATAGCCTTCTGCTTATCTGTCTATAAGTATTCTCATTCATTCTGATGTATTAGAAAGTTTATTCATAGCTTGTGTAAACTTTTTGTTCTTTAACTCTTCTTATTCACTTGTAAAATCTGAAATGTTATTATTGTTTTCATTTCTTTAAAATGGAGGATGATTTGAATTTTTCAAGGGTCCTGTCTTGCAATTGCAGTTAGTACTCTAGATGAGTTGAAACAAATTAGTTGCACATTTTTCGAATTTGTGATTTATGTTTGTTTAATTCTGAAAATGTAGACATGTGGGAGAAGGGAGTCATCCAAATCATTTCACCAAAAGTTCATATATGCGAAAGAGCAAACTTATTTCATTTAGTCACACGTGTATAATTTACTTGGGTAGAATTGTTGCGGTGTTAATTGCATGTTGCAATTCTTATCTGGTTTCAGCATTTGCATGCATTTTTGTCTACTTGGTTGGGTGCATGACAGATTGTTTGGCACTTTATTTGTGTTTCGACTCTGAGCTGGATATCTCTGATTCCATGCGCCGCAGATTTTTTTGGCGCTTATAACCTTCAAATCTAACAAAGTATTACTTCCTCTACTGAAGAATAGATGAAGTCAAAGATTATAGAGCAAGATAACGCTAAAATAGTGTGAGGGACTTCTCATCCCTCATAATTTTTTTTACCCATCAATAATATTTACTGTTTTTATTTTTTTATCTAACATTAAAATAGGGTCACTACATGAACTAATTGCATCTCTTTGTCGTTTTCAATTGGATACGAAGTTCCAGGGAGCAAGAATTCAATGTTAAATTGCACACTCAAATCCATGTCCTTGATTCTTGTAGCAGGATCTGGGCAAATAGGCAGTCAGCTGCAAGGTCAAAGGAACGGAAGTTGAGGTATATTGCTGAGCTTGAAAGGAAAGTTCAGACTTTTCAAACAGAAACAATGCCCTTGGCTGGGCAGTTGAACTTATTGCAGGTGATTTTATGCCTATTCTTCTACTAACTTACAAATCCTGACTTTAGGTAGCATTTGTTAACTACTCTGCTCCCATCACCGTATTGACCATTGGACATATATGAAGTTAAATGTAAAATGCATACTTGAATGAGAGGTACACAATAGTCTGCATATTAGCATTCGGCATATCTTAGAAATAAAGAACCTCCTGCACCAAGATATAATAGGTTTACTCCCCGTATTAGATGTTAGAAACCGTAACTTTGTTTACGCATATGACTTAGGATTTGATGTTCTTAAGAAAAACAAGAAAAGGTGAAGGAAAGTGTGATGAGGGTTAGAAACCATCAATATTTACCTGTGTTTTTTCGTTTTCCTCTTCTACTTTGGATCCGATTCTATTTCCAAGACATTTTTATGCTAACTTTGGTCTTCCAACATTACAGAGGGATACCAATGGTCTTGCATCTGAAAACAGAGAAATCAAACTGCAGTTACAAACAGTTGAACAGCAAGTACACTTGCAAGATGGTAATCATCTATCCTTTACCTACTTTTGTCCAGAAAATTTAACACGTTCCTTTCTTTCCTACGTTACTCTATTTGGTTTAAAGAGAGTTTAACGTTAAGCAATACATATCATTTCTAGAAGAATACGACTCTGAATATATCATATTTGACAACTCAAATGTGTAACTGATAAGGTGCTACTTCACGTTCTTCCTTTTAAACCCGGAAAACAGCTTTAAACAATGCATTGAGGGAAGAGATCCAGCATCTGAAGGTGCTGACAGGTCAAGCAATCCCAAATGGTGGACCTCCAGTAAGCATACCTACATCCTTTGGTGCTAAACAACAGTATTACAGCAATAACCACGCTCCACACTCATCGATAATTAATCAACAATTACAGCATCTCCATTTACAGCAACATTTTCAGTAGCAACAGTTGCAACACCAATAGCAATAAGCCATCTCCTACTCAGAATCTCCCTGCATCTTTGAAGGATTAGAAACAGAAACGACGTCTATTCATTTTTTCATCTTATATAGTATTCCCAGATTCTTAGTGGTTGTCTCATGGCTAAATTTTGGTAGTCGTTTTAGTTGTTTTTTTGTTATGATTAGTGGTAGAATTGTTGTGTTTCTTAAGTTCTTTGATTGTTTGTGTATGTGCTGCTTTTACGCAGACAATTTTGCATCAAATCTATTAGCAATACTAAATAAAAACCATTTAGACTTGGGGATGTTCTTTTACATGAATTTTATAAACTTATATTCTAATAAATAAACTTATATTCTAATAAATAAAATTAAAATTTCTATCCTTTTTTTTTTTTTTCACCAATAATGTTCAAAGTATCTGCCTCTACCGATTTAAAATTATTAAATTAAATTAAATCAAATAAAATGTATTTGGAGAAAAAAATTGTGGTTTCAAACAAAGACGTGGCTTTGTTGTGTCAGTGTCACTCAATTTGTCATCATTATACGAAGCTATGATCATGTCAATGTCCATTCATCAATCGAAATTCAATCATTTTCAATCATTTAATTATCATTGAATTAATATTCAACTATTAAAACAGTATTATTTACTTATTTTCCTGAGAGGAAATGTCGTAATTCCTCCAAGTTAAATTCATCTTACCAACTATAATGTTGGATCCCGTCAACTAATAAAGCTTCAACAACCACCCAGCCAACCTTTTTCATTTATAATCTTAATAGACCAAATACCCCTAAAAAGGAATTTAAATGAAATTCTCTTTTAAGCCTCTTAATTAATATAATAAATATAAGAATTTGAATAATTTTAAAACTAATTTCTTTAATATGTATTCTTTACAGCTTGAAGGGGGCTAATTGATTTTTTAAGGAAATAATTGATATAATTTAACAGTATAAGCCTTTCTAGAGATCCGAAAAACTCATTCTTGCTGGGGTGAATATCAGTCGGTTCGGTGACTAAATCGAACTTTATTTCGGTTAACCAAATCGAATTTTTTAGAAATTTGAAAATTGAAACCGAAATCGAAGTTTTTGAAAATCGAAAAAAAAAAAGAACCAATTTTTTTTTTCCACTTTGGTTATAAATTCGAATTTTTTACCAAAATTTTATATTTTTATTTTGTAAAATAACGTGAAATTGCTCCAATTTTACATATCTTCAAGAGGCTAATAATTAATCTCCAATTCTACAATCATCACACTCAAAACTGCTCCCTTTTAGACCATTTTTCATGATATTTTTTTTCAAAATCAATTCAAAATTGCTCCCACTTATAAACGAAAAGAGGCGCCGTAGCCGCTCTCCACTCTGAGTCTCTTTGAAAGCTCTTCACCCCGATTCAACTATTTGAGGGAATTGACTAGGTTTATTTTGCTCTAGTATTTTTACAGAAATGAAATAATTATATATTTAAAAAAAAAAAAACTTATGTTCTGTTTTTGGTATTTTGGTTTTTCAGATATAAAAATCGAACCGAAATCCAAAATTTCTGAAAATCAAAAGCAAAACCAAAACAAACTGCCAAAAACCGTAATGTCGTTTTGGTTCGATTTTTCGATTTTAGTTGATTTTTACTCACTTCTAATTCTCACATGAAGTGCTAAGGATCCAATAAGTCCAACATTATTCTCTTTACATGAAAAAGAAATATTCATATCAATTTTAAATATCAATCAGTGGATCCACTGCTATTATATTCATTAACATAAATCAATAAATTTCATACATCGTCCAATGAATGAAACCCACCAGTTACACACTATTCAAACAAAATACTATATATAATATACAAAATGTGAGCCTATCTATTCCCTTTTCACATTATAAGAACCAATGCAATCTTGTAAAAAACATAAAAATGCTGAAATTGGATCTGAAAATGACAATATAATAAAACCTCATTATATTAATTAAGTATGTTAATGTACATATTCTATATACTCATTAAAAGTTTATTGCATTACTTATCTTAAATTATAATTTTATTATTGTTAGTTATAAATTTATTGAATCATTATATAATCAACCATCAATTAACATAATCAAACTCAATACTTCATGTGTATAACTTTAAAATATCTATTAATGTACTTAGAATATATATGGTTGTGATTAGCCATAAACTATCTTAGTACTGCACTTTGGATTAAGAACACATGAGATATGAAGAGGACATAAAGTGAGTGGGAAAAAAATTTGAATCAATACCCACGATTAATTATCCAATTTATGTTCTCTTCTAGCATATATAATGTTAATAAATAATTATATAAAAATTATAAAATAGTTAAAAATATAATATAATTTTCAGTACTAAAGTAATTGAGTAAGAATGTAAGATAATGCAAGTGTACCCTAAATCTATAGGAAGAAAGAGGATATTCCTATAAATACCCATGCCATCTTTAATCCAACTCATATATGCGTTGTCTATCACTATCATATTTATTGTCTCATAAATCTTGTGCACTTGGATTCTATAAAATAGATGGAAAAATATTTGATAATACCAACTTCATATGAGAAAAGATGGCTTTTTTATCCATTAGCATAAAAAAAAAACTATGGTTTTTTTACTCTTTATCAAATTTTCAATCTGAATTATCAAAATACCCATAAAAAGTGGTTAAAAAAAGTATGTTTTCATATATTTGTTAAAGTCAAATTGAATAATATTTTTATTTAAAAAATAGAATGTGGTTAAAAATACACGTCATTAAATTTATGGGGAAAAAACATATTTACTATATGTAAATGGATGAAATCCTCCAACGTACCAATTTATTATGGGTTCAAGAATAGTGATTATGTATGTTTCATCATGATATTGATCTCTTTATCATTATTATTACTCATTTCTCAAAATCATATATACATACATATATATAAAACTAGAAGCGTTTTGTTGTAGCAGGAAGACCAATACATATACTTGCATAAACACACATAAACCATGCATTAGATTGCAAGATTATGTTTTTCTGAATTGGTCGAATTAATCTGAATATAATAATGAAGTATTATAATTATAAATTATATCTGATGATACATTTGTAATTAATCAAGTATAAACAATAAATAAACAGTAAAAAAAAAATCTGTGATCAAATCATTTTTTAAGATGCGCGGTCTCAACTCATTAAATGAAATCATAATTCCATTAGATGTTCATTAGATCTTGAGTCTAAAAAAGCTGGAGTAGATCCATGATTTGTAGTTAATTAATGGTGCAATCAAATTACACCTTCAAAACTTTTATGCATAATAATTTAATATTTTCGTTATAATAATATAATCTTATGTTATTTTTTAAATATATAAAAGTTATGATATTTGTACATAATATAACATAAAGGTTCAACTATATTACTTGAATTTTTATAGTGAAAAAAGTCTAAGTTATTCACTGAAAGATTATAAAATCTCTACATAAATGTTATATTATTACAACGTAAATGTTAATATTATTACAACATAAGAGTTATGATATAAATAAAAAAAAATTGGGTGCGGATCCGGGTTGGACCGAACCCGACCCGCGCAACTAGTTACATTTGATTGCACCATTAATTAACCACACCATTTATACATCTGAGCTCAAATCCAAGAAAACAGGTCCCAAAAATTCTAAATAAAATAAATAAATAAAGTTAATAAAAACCCTAAAAAACAAATTAAAAAGGCCTAAAAAGAGAAACAAATATAAAGAATAAACAATTGAGCATGGTCTAAGATAGGTTCTTAATTTTATTTTATTTTCACACGGGAACATTGTCAATTGTAGAAACTAGTCCACAAGTGTCACGGACAGCATGAATTACTGAAGTTGAAGAGTAGTCCTTCGCTTAAAAAGTAGACAAAATAACATTTTTATTATTTTTATTTATCTATTGATTTTGAATTATCAAGAATTATTTTTCCCATTCAACTTGTCTTTGTCAACTTCTTTTTTTTTAATTAGATCTTTACCTATTCGAGATACAATTTTTCTTGAGACGCATGCTATTTTCATTTTATATACATCATAGATATTACATATTTTCCTTAATATGTGTGTAACAACCTTAAACAGTAAACAAATAAAACAAATGACAATAGTACTATATTGTGCATCAATATAATACTACATTGAGGTTTTAATGAGACTGCATTAGTCTAGGTTCCCTTTGTATGAACGATTGTTTTTTTATATTTTTTATTTTATATATGATCGATTTATTAAAAAAAGAAATATTGTTCATCAATAAATCGGTCTTCTCGACCCTCGTCTCATATATACATGACTATTTTCCTTTTTTGGATGTTTCAAATATATAATTCACTTTGTAAATAAAGTAGTATAAATATTTATTTAGTTCATTTACTAATATAATCTCATTCAATTTTAAAAAACATAGAACATCCATTCAAAAATCAATCTCGTTTAGATTTTACACATAAATTAAGAAATATGATAAAATAACTTGGTACCCACTACCCACATTTAATAAGTACAAATATTAGAGGTAAATTTCAAATAAACATTTTGCATGATCTGAATTAATTTTAAGAGATGTAAATGAGGACAATTTTGATAGAATATGGACAAATGTTTATTGAAAATCCTCTAATAACACTTATTTTGGGAGGAAAAAAACTTGATTAAAACAATAATTATCCTGGGATGAATAGAGTAGTATATTACATGGACATATACATTAAGAATCAATAGACTTTCTTAATCCATATTAAAAATCCAAGAAACCTATGTAAATATACATGGAATGAATGAGGTAGATAATTGATGAAGTATCATTGATGAGAACCACCAACCTTCAACTGTAAGAAATAAATGAAGAAGAGCTACATCATTCACTAAGGTCACCAACATTAATTTAATTATTTAAACCTATGACTAATTGAAGTTGAATAAAGCTGGAGAAGCTCTTGTCTTGTCTTCTCTCTTTGGGCATTCATTAACACATTATGGACTGCCATCCCACTTCAACGTGCACTTTAATTTCTGCAACTCTTCAAAAATAAATTATACACACACGTTCATATAGTAAAAAATAAATAATTTACGTAAATATATATATATTGATGTATCCGGCCGGTTTTAATAGAGACCCATGGATTTCATTTATAAAAGTGATGTATCATGTATCCGAGCTAGTAGAGCCCGAACGCGTGCTTAATCGTTGGCCAAGTATCGAACGGCCAGGACCATATTTGAAGGGGATCGTGCCAGGCCGTCCAAGACCCGAGTTGACGCCCATAGAGTCCTAAGTGGAGTTCCAGTGCACAAGGAGTTCATCTCAAAAGAACGAGTTCAAAATATTAAGAAAATGTAACAAATTCGGGTAGAATCAAAAATCTAATCAAGAACATTCAAACCCGATTGGGACCGAACAAAATCCCAAAAATAGTATCATTTTATATACTCTATAAGATTATGTAATCTGGATTAGGGTGCAATCTATAAACAGGATCCTAGTTTAAAAAAAACATATCTAGTATTTATTGTATTAGAGTATATTTATTCTCTGATTTTATCAATGAAATTCAATTCAATGGAATCAACCGAGTCCAATTATCCGGACAGGCTTGCACGCCAACAAAAATACTCCATTGATAAGGTCCTTGCCTGATTTTATTTATTTATTATTATTATTATTATTATTATTATTATTATTATTATTTATTTTACTTTTTTTTATTAGATCCTTGCCTTAAAAAAATAAAATCGGATAAGACCATTTTCCAACATATGTCATTTATGGAATCTTGTTGACTTATGGTCATGTAGTTTTTAGTTTCTCACCATAAAAAAGTCTTGTAAGTTAGCCCTTATTTAACAATGTAGGATGACAATTTATTTACACTAATATGGAAGTAATTGGAACTTCTGGGGTTTACCATTTAGAAGATTATAACCTCAATTCTTCATATATTTTCACAAAAATATTTCACTACTAGCTATGTCCTACAACACAAGTGAGCTCTCTTTCTCCACTTTTGATTTTTTGAGATGTTACATGAATTGAAGACTTTTGCAAAGCCTCTCTCTTAATTTATTCTTTTATATCTATATTAATTCGAGAGCAACGATAGCTTTAAATTATAAAGTTTAATTGTTGTCGTTTTTTGTTAACTACCTCTTCTAATCTAAAATTTGAGGTTGTCACACAGAAAAGAAAACATTTAATACATCATATAATTTATAATGTAAATACTTCATATCCATCGTGGACATGTTTTAACCTAACCACGATGGGCATGTTTTAAGATATTCATCCGTTGATGTGTAAAAATCATATCCTGTGATTTCAAATTGATAATTGTATTGAATTTTTAATACATTAACGATGGACGCATAAAACATGTCCGTAATGAGTGGTAGGGGAGCAGAACAGTAATTTTGTATGTATAATAACTACTATATTGCATTAAAATGTAGTTAACTTGAAATGGCATAATATTAATAAAAAATGTCTTTATTTTAAAAAAATTGTTGCAAGGCAAGTTTATAAAATTTTAATCTAAAATATAATTAGATATTGACAAATAAATTATAATTATATACTCCGTCCCATTCAAAATGAAATTGTTTAAATTTCCAGTCTTTTATATAACTTTATTTTGATATCATCTTTATCATTTTTCAGTATTATACAAATATAATAATCACATTCTTATTTGGGATAACACCTCAATCTACCACTATTTATATAAAGAACCCTTTCTACCTCTCATTATAATAAATTGCCCAAATGACCACTTTTCCTATTAAAAGAAAAATCATAATACCTCAATTTAATTGTAGTTCATGTGACTTTAATTGGACCTAACCACCAAACATTCCATGATAGTAAAAGAGGTGGTTAAAAACAAGATATTTTCTGTTTTCGTGTAAGAAAATTGGTGTATTGTTCAAATAGAATTTTCTGTTGAGTGTGTTGTAAATTTAAGGCTTTAGATTTTAAACTTGTTCATGCTTATACGAAAATTATTGTAATTTATAGTTACACGAAAATTCTGTAAATTTAGGGCTTACACGAAAAATTCTACAAATTTAGGATTTACACAAAAAATTTAAAAATAATACTTACACGAAAATTTTGTAAATTTAGGACTTACACAATTTTTTTTGCATTTTAGTGCTTAAATGAAAATTTGTACATTTAGAGTATATACGAAAACTTAAGCATTTTAGGACTTGGACAAAAATTATGTACATTTAATTATGTGATGGCTGACATATAAGTCAACGTCCCTTCAATATCACTGTTTACAAGTGACGTATGAAAGAAATTTTAATTTTTGATTCTATTTATGGTAGTAATGATAAATGATAATGATAATAAACTTGTATTTGGTAACAGAAATGATAATACACACTTATATTTAGTGGTTGAAATGATATTACATTATATATTTTGTGGTATATAGTTACATTTACTCTTCTTATTTTCCTTAATTTTTATTAAAAATTTTAAAAAGACAATTATTTTATATTGAAATAAGTATTTATTAATTAAAACTCAACTGAAAATGCAGAAAAGACAATCCAGGCCTTTACAAACTGGACAATAAAAAAAAGAAGGTGATGCATTACCGAAAGCGTTTTGACATTAACTGTACGAGAGAGAGAGAGAGAGAGAGAGAGAGAGAGAGGAGAGAGATTTTCATGAGTATCTGTATCTTTCACTAGCTCCATCGAGAGCCCTCCCCTCATTTATTGCTTTTTCTTTCATAACTTCATTATATAATCAACGTATAATCAACAAAATCAATCAGGAACAATAACCCTAATTTTCAAACTCAGTTTTTTTCTGCAGGAATAGAGGTGATCACTTCCTCATTCTCTTTCGTTTTCGTCGCACTTTGTTCTTTTTTGTTTTCGATCTCTTTATATAATATAAGAAATGCTTCTGTGATTTTCGGTTACCTTTTTTTTTTTCTTTTTTTTTTGGCCGTTCTGTGAAGGGTGTAGCTTTTATGTAATTTAGTTTTTTTTTTTAAAACCTTTATTTCTATTTAGATGAGTTTCTCTTCGCCATGCATTGCTATGTTAATCTTGAGGTAGCCTCTGAGTTTAATGGGCAAGGGAATTTTAGGAAAAAACTTCTTTTTATTAATGTCTTTGGACAAAAAGCAAGAATCCCATGAACCTGACAGCTTTGGTTTTCTTTGAGTGTTTGGATGCTTGTTCTTGATTTTCTTAATATTGGGCTAGGAGATATGAGGGTGAAAATTGCCTTTTTCTTTTTCTTTCTTTCTTTCTTTTCTTTATTGTGATTTGGGATGATGGAATGATTTTGTTCGCTGAATTATCATAATTTTGAGAATCTTGATCAACTTTGAAGATCAGTTTCTGATCGAGTGAGTTACTTCATCAGCATATAGGGCATCACCTACCTAGGAGAATTTAACTGATAACTGATAAAAAGTCTTCTACATGATGGATAAGGTAGCTTCCATTCTCTATGAACATGCATCTCTCAAACAATTGAAATCACTTTATGGTTGATTCCATGCAATTTCAATTAGTACTAATCTATATGATCTTCATGGATGTGAGAGTGAACTTTTCTGTCCTATTAGCTTATGATAATTTGATGGTTCCATATCCATATCCAAACAGGTGATTTCATTTTAGTGTGGCAATGCTTGAGGAAGATCAGGGGCATGAGTGGATCGACAAAGTGAAATCAGAAGGAGCCGTTCCACTACTTGAGCCAGGCCAATGCTCCAGCGGTTGGGCTTCTCCTCGAGGAGATATTTTTATGGTTAGAGGGGGAGAGTATCTAAGGACAAAAGAGAAGATCCCAGGTGGTGATTATGTTTTGAAGCCACTAGGTTTTGACTGGATCAAAGGACCTACGAAGATATCTCAGCCGTTGAGTAATCCTAAAAGCCGCGTTAGGAGAACACTTGAAAAGGAATGTTCGAAGGGACGTAGGCCTTTTGTTTGGGCTTTTAATTTACAACTCCCAAGTAAAGACAACTTCAGTATAATTTCATATTTTGTAGCCACGCATCCCAGCCCAGGAGATTCTTTGATCAACCGATTCCTTAAGGGAGACGATGCATTCAAGAATTCAAGACTGAAATTGATAGCCAATGTAGTGAAAGGTCCTTGGATTGTGAAAAAAGCAGTTGGTGAGCAAGCTATCTGCATAGTAGGTCGATCCCTTAACTGTAAGTACTCCATGGGAGAAAATTTTGTAGAAGTCGATATAGATGTTGGATCTTCAATGGTTGCAACTGCAGTTGTTCATCTGGCATTTGGGTACTTAGCGACACTTACTGTTGATTTAGCTTTTCTTCTTGAGGGACAAACGGAATCGGAACTGCCAGAACAAATCCTGGGAGCTTTTAGATTCTCTGGTCTTGATCCTGCTCTAGCAAGCCAAGTTGAATTGCCCTCTGAAGGGAGCTCTGAGAATTTGAATCCATCTTTGCCTACTAGATTTTGGAAATCGATCGGGCAGGGAATTTCCCACCTCATTCATCCAGGGGTTCAAGGCAGTGATTCCAATTCAAGTACATGTGATTCCAATGGGGCTGTTGATCATGACACAAGTAGTAGAGATGCCAACAAGCCAAAGGTATTACTCTTTAAGAAATCGAACCTAGTTTATTGCACTTGAAAAATCTTCTCCATTATGAAGGAAACCATGTCATTAGTTGAAAGGGTGATATCCTAGGTTGGATGCTGTTGATGACCTCTTAAATGTGTTCTGAAGGGCTTCTATCTGAAATGGGATTCTCGTTTCATTGTGTACTTGTATCTTGAAGTAATACTCTATGCCTTTAAGCAAGTGTATCTTGTTAGTTATTGCTCAAAGTTGTGACTTTTGCATGCAGTGCTCTTATTGTGTGAGGCCCTACCATGATTCTCAAGTAATTCGAAAGCATTTGTCCCCATTCTCTTGATATTTTCGTGTTCTGAAGTATTCTGTATCTGTTCCAATATTTTCAGACAGTGATTTACCTTGAAAAACCACCAATATTCTTTCAGTTCTTATGACTTCATTATCCTAAATCTGCTAGATTAGTTGGGATCCCTGTTATGGGAAATCTTGAAAAGAAAAATGTCTTTTGGGATGAAAGCAGCAATTCTCTTAAAGGCTGTGGCATCATCTATCTGACTAACTGTGTGGCTAGAACTAGAATGTCTTTATATCATAGTGAATAGAACTAGAATATCTACTTATTGCCGTCGGTAGTTTCACTTTGTGATGAAACAGAAACATTACTTGTTCCATCTCTATTGCTTTTGTTCAGCTAAATCTTTATTAATCATGATACCACTATATTTCATACAATATCCTAGTCACTTCTCAGTTATCATCTATGTGATGTTCACTTTGATAAAAGTAGACAGTCGTTCTATTTGTAATTTTCATTCACTATTAACTTCTGCTGATCGTTACGGTTGCAGATCTCCAATTCTGTTGCTGATGTGTGATTCAAGCATTAGCATGTCAACACATAGCTCCGCGTGTTGCTCAATGCCCAGCAGTTCTTACTTCTATCTATATTCATTGCTAAAACGAAGAGATCGGTGCTGAGGTTGTTTAGGGATCAGTTGCATATTTGCCATGATCTTTAGGTTCCTGAATTCATGTTAATGCATATTTGTCACAGTATCATGCAAGGTTTAGGAGATCATCATTTTAGTACATGAAGTGTATGATATAATAAGTAGTATATTCGAAAGAAATCCTCTTTTACCTCTGTTCCCCTGCTCCATTGCTTTGTAAATTCTCCACTCGTTTATTGTCAATTTTAGAAGATTGTGTGCCATTTCTGATTATCATGCATTGGATCTCGATTCAGGAACGAGGGGCTGGTTTTGTATCTGTTCAACTCCTCCATTAGTTAAAGAATTCGAAGTTTCAGAAAAAAATATGTTGGTTTCTATATCAATGGTTGAATTGCTATCTAAGGTTGCTAGCAACCATAACCAATGGCTGCATAAGGTTCTTCATGTTCGAACACTCTGTAAGTTGGGTTTTGTTTTCGACTAATTTGTCAAAAAACAGAATATTCCAAATATGCTATGGCAAGACATTATACCTAGCAACATAATGCAAGGGATATGCTTCTGAAAACCAAACTTAAAGAAGCAATCATTCTGTACACCAATTCATCATTTCTACTCCACATAATAAGAATACTGGAAAAGTAAAATGTGTCATGGCAAAGCAAGAAGATTGACACGATGAAAAGCACTTCTTTACCTATCCCACCGGCAAAACAACCTGAGTGAATTATAGAAAACCAGATGAAATTGACAAAGACTGGAACAACTAACCAGCTCAAAGAAAAACATGATTAAGCTTACTTTGGACATCAAATGCAGTTCATGCTTTCATAATGAAGATAACCAAACAATAGCATAAACTCCCAGAACAGCTGATAACTAGAGCACAACATAATTATTGAAACAAATTCGGAGTAACATTCCATTAACAACCTTAATATCATTTACTGATAGTAATGCTTTCCAAATTAACAAACTGATGAAATAATTAGTATACCCTAGATGAAAAATGCGGCAATTAGTAAAGATGTCGAGCTTGATCGATCCATAATTGAAAAGAACTGATAAAAAGTGCCCAAGTGAGATAGTTCAATGGAGATGTTTCACAAACATGAGAATTTTAATACAGACAAACATGTAGACTTCATGTAAATATGGTGAATTTAAGAGTTCTACCACTACTAAATCATAATCTAAAAGGGAAATATCCAATATATAAGAACACATCATCTTATGGCAATTGCGATCAAGTATTCCACTTTTTATTTACTTGAATAATGAGCAGTTCATATTTTTCTTCGAAAAAAGATCTGTCATGTCTTTGCAGTCCCCCATGTATGCCTCACAAGCCCGTTAAACATACTCTATATTCCTAGAAATGGAAAGGGTCAGAATCCCGATGCAGATACAAGTTTGAGGCTCGATTAGATAATCATATTCAATGTAATGTTGCAATGGTAAATAGACATCTGCCAATAGAAGAGAATGCTTGTTATAACAATTTGTATGTTTCCTGTGCCATATTTTGCATTGTACAAGCTAATACCTACGAGTTTGAATGTGTGTGCCTGTGAACGTGAGTAAAAGACTGTTAAATATGCAGCATTTGCATAAGATACACACGTACACAACACTAAGATCATTTCTTTAGTATGGTTCAGAATAATAGGAGAAAAACTCAAAGTTGCAATGGAAAAACAGAGTAAAAGTATCATCACTAACTTTTTTCTCTTGTACCATGTTTCAACTTTCAATAGAAAATAAAAGCTCAAGTATATGTATTTTACTTCTCACTTTTTTACTTGATCTACTTAAAACAAAAGTATTTCACATGCAAAAGGATACTTCCTATCTGGAAGAGAAAAAATGAGTATGGGCTGGTCACTTATCCAATAGTTAGCATTGACACAGAACATAATAAGACAGTACACTTCCTTAAATATCTACGCTCTCCTACTTGGGGAAGAGAACCCCGTGGTACAAGAACACAACAGCTGATGTACCTGAGGACTTGGATCCAAGAGAAAGCGTTGCTCTTTGGGACATCCGAGGAAGCATGAAAAGAAAAGGTTTATTGTATCCCATATTCTGTGATGCCCCTTTGTTGCATAGCCCCTAGCGAGTTTAGAGTTCATGCACATTCCAGAGCCAATACTTTTCAGAAGCTATACCAGATTTGGACCAACATCGGATATTGTACTCATCTGCAGTGTTCTACCAGTTCCAGAGGAGAGAAATCGCACAGACGGTAGAGAAGGATCCGTCACTGATTCAATCTCGAGAAAGTCAAAATTGTATGCACCAGACCTTTTCAAACTAAAAATGAATATAAGAATGATCCAGCCCAACATAGACACAGCCCAGAAATTGTTCATACCGTGTATCAAACCCCAGGCAATGGCATACCCAACAATTATCCCAGATAAATGACCAAGAAAACTAGCTTGTGGGACAATTATAGATGTGAAGATAAGGGACTCAAACGGAGCAAAACTAATAGGAAGTGAGAGAAAACCAAAAAGCTCCAGCTTGGACGAGGGTTGCTTAGTCGACAATATAGTCATCCACCCAAAGACAACACAAGAATACCCAACAGCAGTCACTCTTCGGAAATACTCTATTTTGAACTTTTGGATCAAAAAGTGATACATTCCGAGGACTAGCAAACCCGACAAAACAATTAACAGCATTGTATAATGAAGATAATACTCTACTCCAAGACCCAGATGCCCTAACTGCTCAATAACCCCCAGGCTCCAAAGTGCACTCATATTGAAAACAAGATGGAGGATGCTAATATGCGAAAACGCAGATGTGATTATCCTCCAATGATGGCCCTCCATTGCAGTATCATAACTCAAACCCACATGTGAATACCCAATCCCCTTCTTCTGAATATAAAACCATATCAAACTGCATATTCCAATCATACAACTGGTAGCTGGCTTTTCCCAAATCTCATAAAACAATGGTTTCCCCATCTACACACCAATTGAACTGAACAACTTCCCAAAAATACAAACTTTATAGCATCTGATTCATTAGTTCAAAAACCAATACTGCCCACCAAGTGTTTGACGAATTGACTGTGAGGAAAAACACAAACCCGCTCCAAAATTTTACAGAATAAGACCAATTCAACTACATACAGAAAGTCCACGGCAAAAAACTCAAAGAAAGTCGAATCTTGCAGGACCAATATCCTCAAATATCAAAACTCAGATGTGGTTCAGAGAATCACCCATCACATGCTATGATAATAAAATTCGGGATCAGTATCAGATATATAGTTCGATACTTAGAGGAAAATACTTACAGATTCAAACCCTAATTCGATTTTTGAAGATCGAAGTGATGAAGAAATTAATAAAGGGTTGAGAAGGGGTTTCGACTTCGCGTGACACAATTATATGTTGGATTTGCTACAAGATCTATATTCTGGAAAAACTCTCTCTTACATATATTATAAATAAATAAATAAATCTTTTTTTTTTTGATAAATGAAATTATTTTTTTGGATAAATTTTAATAGATTTTATATACTAATGTATTTGATTGAATAAATTTCTTATGATTTTTTGAACACCAACATACGTGATTATTATAGTACAGTTCTATTTATTTTGCCGTTTCATAATATTATTCTTAAAGTATTGTGCATATACTTGTAAAGTTGGTAATATTGAGTTTGATCTTAAATATTTAATTTCATAAGATAAAATATCCCAATGATTTTAAAGAATTTATTTTTTCTCATTGACACGATGTGGTTTGAAAAATTGTATGATGGTGATGCCCATTTTAATTGTTGAGTATTATAGTAACATTATGGGGCCCAATTAACATGATAAAGATGTAAATAATGCTAATCAAAAAACCAACCGACACATTCTAAGAGTACCAGAAATCCCTATATCATCAACAATACAATAAGTCAGAATTAACAACACCGGAATAATCTATATAATTCAAATTGCAATTTTCAAATCAGAAAATACTTATGATTAGAGAACATCAAATATATAATTTGTTCAAACACACATATAATTTGTTCCCTACCAATTTTAAAGAAACTCTAAATAATTCAACTTGCAATTTTCAAGTCATAAAATACTTATGAGAGGGGTTGGTGTTTGATTAGCTACGGTGCCCCAATCCTAATACCTTTAATTATAGATTTTGTATATGAATTTTAAATTCATGCACTTGTTCCAATCCAATACGTGTTTGGATTTCCGTACCTAAACTTACTAAAACGTGTTATATTTTTATATTTTATTAGTCATACTTTTAATAATATTAGTTGTACATTAACATTTTTTAGATAAATATTAATATCTTTCATTAATAATGTTTTGGATACTTTTGTATTATAGAATACATGATTCGAATTGGTTCGGATAGGATCGTTAAAAAACATGCGGATCCTAGTTGTTTAGGTGTTCTTTTCTTTCGTACAATATGTAATACTTTTGTGTACATTAGATAATACTTTTTTATATATCATGTAATACTTTTGTATTATGTACATAACATAATACAAAATTATTAACTGAAATATAGAAAAATATTACCTAATACACACAAAAGTATTACTTAATTTATTATATTTGAGCCGACCCAACCCATCTCACGAAATGAGATTCATGAGACAGTCTCGCACAAGACCTACTCATTTTGATTATATAAGTAATACCTTATGAGTAAACAACTTAACAACTAATATCTTTCATTGAAATAAGTAAAATTCATGTAATATTTTATGAATATACAACTAATACTTATGAATATATAAATATTTTTTAATACTTATTTGCTAAGACTAGAGAATATAAAAAATAGAGCTTCTTCCATATCTATTTTAAACAACTCGGAGCTCAAGCTCGATCTCCATTCTCATCTACGGGGCAATTATGACCTATATATATTTTTCAAACAGAGTCTCCATGCTATATCATGTTGGTCTGGATAGATCTTGTGTTGCTAACAAATTAAACACACTCCATATATATCAATTATAGTTTGTGAAATAGATCAATCATTAATTTCCAAAGAGAGATCTTATTCATACAATCATGAATTGTTCAACAATAGTACAAGCCCGAGTTGAAGACAAGAAACAGGAATTGACTTCATAGATTATTCACATTACATTTAATTGTTAGTTATCTTTTCTTGATATGTTGGATAACTAATTTGGATTAAAGCTTAGATAAAGTTAAAACATGAAAGAAAGTTTTTCCTCCCATTGAGAAGATTTTGGACTTGAGAGTGGATAGGAAGAGCTGGGATTGCTCCCTTTTTAGTTGTGGTGATGGCTCCACATGCACTTGCATATATTAGCACTTCTCTCAATCTCAATTCATCCTGTTAATTCATACATAACATAATTGGATACTCATTACTATGCATTACATCATAAATAGTGGCACGAAAAAAGAAAAAAAAAACGCTCGTAATTTAACCTCGAATATTGTATGATCATCGACGATTTTACAGAGTAGGGCTCCAACAAAAGCATCGCCTGCCCCGGTTGTATCGACTATCTTTAAACTATAGCCATCTACTGCTCCATGGAAATTCTAGATTCATTTTTCTCATGATTTAATATCACAACTTGAAATGAAAGTTTAAGAGATTCCAAACATATATACAATCCTTTCCTTCATATCATTTTATAATGTCTTTCATTTCTATAAAAAGGTTGATCCTATAATACTTTTCTTCTTCATGCACGTTCCATATGTGAGACATAAGCATATTTTATATAATTATATGAGAACAATTCAATATTGGTCCAAACTCCAATTTTGAACTGTGGGGGGTTTTTTTTTTCTAATTTTATTCTGATTTTCATCACAATTTCAATCTATGATGATAATTGTTGACCTGTACATTGCACATAATGCTTATGCTTATTTGACGCTCTAAATTAAATTTTTTAATTATATGAGGAAAATTGATTTATGTGACACTAAATTGACAAAATCTACACTATAATATTGTTGTATATATCAATTACTTCCTTACATAAAAGAATCCCCAATTACATCAGATCTATATCTGATGTTTATGTTAACAATTATTGTCAGAAATAGAATATCCAGTAAAATAAAAAAAAAATTAGAAATTAAAAAATCATTATAAAATTAGTGATCCAAAATAGATAGAACCCAAATTACAAGAGGAATCTTGAAAATTTTCCTAACTATATTGGCTAGTATTAAATAATCAATTGAAAGAAGAAACAATCATGATGAATGTGTCATAACTAAATCAACTAAAATATGAAATATGCATACTTAATATAAGAAGCAAATCATAAAAGATATACATACATACCTTGGTGTAATATCTACAGTCTACACCCCTTTCTTCCATGGGTTACCATGAGGAGCTTAAGGTTGTTGTGCATAGGGACAAAGCAGATGCATCATCATCAATGTTGTTCTTCTGAGTGAGGAAGATAAGTTCGTCATCATTGATAACGTCAGCCTGGTCCCATATGCTCATAATCTGGTGACGAGCTTCCTCCGGCAACGGCCACAACGGGAGGCGGAGGTTGGGGTCGAACGAGAGCAGCGCGCCGGCGGCCTTAGCCACCTCCATTGCTTTCCAATGGGAGGATCGACATGGCTCCTCTATCAGGCTTACTGATCCAAAGTGGAACACCTTTGCCTATATATATATTCCCACCCCCACATTTACTTTATCAATTCTGTATATTTTTACAAATATATAAATATGAAAAACACATGAAGTATATTAAAAGTAAGATTGCCTCCGAATGTCGATTTTTAAGAGGAAATTTATATATTGTTAGAATAAACAACTTGTCTATCTTGATTTTTAAGAGGAAATTACGAATCTTGATTTTGTTTTAAAATAGGTAAATATATAGGGTTTTTTTTTGTGAGAGAGAATAGTGATTTTATCCTAAAATTGATAGAGAAGTTATTTTTTTATAACTATGGGTAGAAAATATATTACCTTATGAAACTGGGTCTAAAAAACTTGATTGTACTAAAAATAATAACAGACAATTACAGATATATTACAGAATACAGAAAATTGTAATTGAAATGAAACTGACGACAAATTAAAATGAAGATCATTCAGGATAAGTTCATGTATAAATACAAAATATGTGATTTATATTAACAATAATAAAATATTAGGATATCTCAATCTTTGTCCTCTAACTTAGGTTATGTCTATTTATATACCACAAATTTTATGTGTATTTTGATTCTAGAATTATCATTTTTTTTTTTAATTTGATCTGATTTTGTTTAAAATGTCAATTTCTATCTATGAGTTAACTAGAATGGAACATATCAACAATTTTGATGTCTACATATACAAAAATAGTAAATCCAACAAAAACTAGAAAAAAATGATAATTAAAATATCAAATTTAAAATACATAAATTAATAATAATAAAAAAGACAAAAATGAAAAATGTCGCTCATTAATTACATGTTGCAGAATACTTACAGAACTAATGAGCTGGAGATTCAACTCGTGCGGTTGAAGCAGCATGTCGGCGCTTGGATTTCTATAGAACATGAACTCACGCTCCCCGTCGGCGCGTAGTGTCACGAACGCCAGCGCCATCCTCTCGGCCCGGTCGAAGCTAACGCCGTCGGTGGAGACGCCGTTCTTTTTCAGGATTACGGCGAGCATGTGTCCGAAGTCGTAGTCGCCTAGCTTCCCAACGAAGGCTGCACTTCCGCCGAGTCTCGCCGCTGCTATGGCGACGTTGGCCGGTGCGCCGCCTGGAGCCGTGATGAAGGCCGGCGCCCCCGCCAGTGAGACGCGGGACACCGTCGGCACAAAGTCGATCAGCATCTCGCCAAAGCTCACGATCAGACCGCTTCTCGTTTCACGATCAGACATTGCACCAAGGTAATTATATCCTATGATTAGATGTACGGTAATAATGTGTGTATGTATGTGCCAAGAGAATGAATATGGAGGAGGGGATTATGTAGGAGAGGGTTGGGTGGGGAGGCACACGAAATCCTTTATTCCTTTTTATTTTTTATTTTAATACAACTACAAATACATGCTAGCTACACTACACATACGTTACATTTTGATGTCTTTGAAAATAATAATAAAAAAAATCCAATTTATTTTTTTGTTTAATATACATATTTGAATTTTGGTCTTTTTAATTATTAATTTTTTTCTATTTTAACATGATTTTACTCGAAATGTCAATTTCTACATATGTGGATGTCGTCGTCATTCAAAAAACCACCTCAATAATTCTAAAGTTCAAATAGGTAAAAATCAAAATTTCAAGCAAAATCTAAAAAAAAAAAATTACAAAAGAATGATAATTAAAAGATCAAAATTAGAATATATAATATTAGCAATAAAAATGGACAATATCTAAGTTTTATGATGAAATTATAATTTTCTCTTTTGAATCTATAAAAGAAAATTTCCGCTGAGGCTCTTTAATTTGTACAAAAAGCATTTCATCATAAATATATTATCTGTTTTTTAGTATAAAATGATGCATATTCAAATGGACAAAGGAATAGTTTTTTGTTCTTCCTGCGGTAAGAGATTCACACTCCACGTCAATGGAGTAATATTGGCATTTTATAAAATTTTGGAGGAGTCACAATTTTACGTTAATTTTGCATTGATCTTTATTAGTATATAGTATTACTAGTCTCACATTAAGAGATTATATATATATATATATATATATATATATTTATATATTTATTTATTCATTTCGTGTGACATGAATGGTGAAGCACACCTCATTATAGTTATTATTATTACTTTTAACTAAGATAATGAGGATAATTGCGCGAAATATCCCTATGATTTGGAAAATCAACGTGAAATTCCATTATATTTTAAAAATTGCACGAAAATTTCTTGTGGTTTTTTAAATACAATCCAAAATCCCCAATTCAATTAGTGTTAACGGAAGTGCTATGCACGCGCTATTCATGCGTTTTTTTTGTATTTTTTCACTTCTTTTGCTACATAATGACATATTTACCCTTATTTGATTATATTAAAAGGTTCATTATGTTGTGAAGGTTTCTTACAATTGAAAACGCTTTCTTCAAGCGAATTTTCTACATTAACACCTATTTCTTTTTTTGCTTTTTTTATTTTATTTTTTTAACAATTTTAATTTTTTACTTAATTATTTATTTTATTGTTATTAATGTCAACGGTTGATATATATGTTTCTTTTTTTTACTTTTATATTCTTCCGTTCATTTTTTTCAATGTTAATTTTTTTTTAGTAATATATTTTATTGTTATAAATGATAATAATTGCTCTTTATGCTTCTTTATTTGTTTTACATTTTTTCAATATTTTTTTACATATTAATTTTTTATACAGTTTGTTTAATTTATTGTCACTAATGTTAATGAGTGATGAAGAAGATATGGAAATATTCGATAATATACTAGTTTCACCTCCAATTAACCCCAAAGTGTAATTAACGAGGCTCTAAATATAATTTGTATACTATTTTTCTCAAAAAAAAATTTCGATAAACATACAAAGAAATGAAGAATCCATTGAATTTTTTGGAGAATTCAAGATGATTAAAGACGTGGACAATGAGAAAGTTTGTTATTGAGGTACATTTTATTTTAGAAGAAGAACTTGAAGCGAGTACAAGGTATGTTTCAAGTTTTTCTTTATCATTTTTTTTTTTTTTTGCTTGTCTCTTACAAATTAGTATATTTCAAGTTTTCTTGCATAAATTTTATTAGTTTTTGTTTGTTGCTAACAATTTGATATGATAATAGTTTTTTGGTATGGTTAATTTTGTTTGTTATACATAACAATTCTTAACTATTTAGTCATTTAAATTTTTATATATTTTATATTTTTATTAATATTAGGTCTTATCTTTTTAATCTTATCTTCATGATAGTTGATATTAATAAAAATAAAATAAATAATTAACATTGAAAAAAAATGAATTGAAAAAAAAATAATTAAAGAAATATACATATCAATGGAAAAATTACAAATTTAGGACACTATTTTTATGTAATTTACCAATGAAGGATACTAACTTTTCGGGTCTTGACATTGGGACACTAACTTTTCAATTTAGGTGATTTTAGGACAATTTTTTTTTTTTAATCATGATTTTTGGGTCCAATCGTATGAGATTTGAGTTTTTGTTGAAATGATTTGCACAAAAAAAATCATTGTAAAAAAAAAAACTGAAAAACAAAAACAAAAACCAAAATTAAAAAAAAAAATCATTAATATTAGGGTTAACTTCAATTTGCTACCTGAACTATAACATTTTTTTTCCAATGGGTGTCTTTCCTATCACTAGTCAATCTCTTCAAAAAATTTCGAATGCTACCTCAAACATATATTTTCATTTCAAAATTCACCGAAAAGCTTGAAAATGTAATTCACTTTCAAATATTAGTCAATAATGCATGATTCTTATGCCAAAATGACCCTTATTCGAAGCTATATAATAACTCAATGTCAATTTCATGATTCTCATTCGAGGCGATCACGAATCGAACAAAAATCATTCTAGGATTTTGAACATTTTTTATTCGATTCGAATTTATATCAAATAAAAATCTTTAAATTAATTTAGGGTTATAATTTAACTTCAAAAGAGGATCATTTTGGTATATGGATCATGAATTTTTGATTTTGCCGATGAATTTTGGCTGGAAAATATGTGTGTTGGGGTAGCAACTGGAAAATTTTGAAGAGATTGGTTAGTGATTGAATTTTTTTTTGAGTTTATACACCTACTTGAAGAAAGTGTTATAGTTCAGGTAGCAAATTGAAATTAACCCTTAATATTATAAGTAACTACATAAAAATTAATTTAAAAAATTGAAATAAAGAGTAAAAAATAAAAATATTGGCATTAGTCACAATAACGTAAATAACTAAATAAAAATTAACATTTAAAAAAATGAATTAATTAAAAAAAATAAAAGTAAATAAAAAATTATGTTTTAGTGAAGAAATAAGTTTGAATGAAGCATTTACGCTTACAAGAAACTCACATAAGAGAATGAGTCATTTAATATAGGTCATGAAGCGCAAATATGTCATTACATAATAAAAAAGTGAAAAAAAAACACTAAAAAACACTTGAAGAGCACCTGCTCAACACTTTCATTAATATTAACGGAGTTGGAAATTTCGAACCATATTTAAAAAACCACAAAAAAATTTTGCACAATTTTTAAAGCACAAACAGATTTATGTTTGACGCTGATTTTCCAAAATATAAGAGAGTTTCACATAATTATCCTTAAAGATAGTGTATTCTCATCTTTTGACCTTAAAAGATGTTTCCTTATCCAAAATGACTACCTTGAAAATTGGTGAAATATATATATATATATATATTTTAAAAAATTATAACATTTTTTATATATATTTCATCTAATAATTAGATTAACATGATTTTAAAATAATAATAAATTATTGAGGTGAGATTATAAAGATTGTGTTTACCATAAAATTATTTAATATAATTTAATTAACATTAATATAGTGATTAATGTTATATTTTGAGCTTTTCAGAAAATGATATATAGCATGAGTGCTTGTTTTTCTATATATATATATATATATAAAGACATATATACATAGCAGGCATACCTACAAGGGCCCATATGACATAAGTATATGTAACCTTACTTAAAAGGCAAGTTATAGAGATTCCAACTTATATAATAACCTACTAATATATATTTATACAGACACATGGTATATCACTCATCTAATTGTTATGCTTTTCTTTTTCATATTTTTGTCTCTACTTTGAATGCACAAGAAAAGTGGATTCTACAACTTTGTGTGGTTATCTAGTGACAAGTCTACAATGATGATTTATTTTAGAAAAAAAAAAAAATATATATATATAGTATATATGCGTCGATGAAATGTTATATTTAACGAAATAAAATATATATGAAATATAATTGAGTTATAATAGAAAAACTTAATGATATATCCAGATGGGAGAGAAAAAAAAAAAAGTGGAAAACTTATTTTTGATGGGAAAAAAAGTTCAAATATTTGTGACTAGTGAGACGAAATTCCCCTGAATATGCCTTCTTTCATATTTTATGTATATTTTAATTCCAGACGTATGAATAACATAAAATATTTTTTGAAAATAAGGATCTGACAAAAATATCCTTTAGGTATATGTAGTTAACTTTAAGGGTAATTCAGTAAATTAACATACATATAGTATATTTACTTAGAGAGATGTGTCTCTTCAGATTCCAATTCCATATAAATAAAATAAAATAAAAAATAAAAAATCTTCTTCATTTATGCTCATGGCAAAATTTGAATTTCGAAATAAATATAGTTTCTTTATTAAACAAGAATTTTGAAAATATCCAAATTAACCTTATATCATAAGCACTTTATAAAATAAAATCTAAACATTTTAATAAATATATTTTTATTATAATTCTAGTGAGTAAATCACGATTTTGGTCTCGTAATAACTTATTTTGTTCCTCACTGTTATCTTTGTTATTGTTCTTGTTATTATTTCCTTCTCCATATCTCCCACCCCTTCTAACATAAGGATTAATCTACCTAATAATGGCACTGCTACTTTTGTTGGTGAGTTTTAAATGAACATTTAACCCTTTATAATGTTTTATATGTAACTGAGTTCTCTTTTAACCTCCTGTTATTTGAAACTTAACCAAAAATTCTTCTTGTTTTGTTAGTTTTTTTTTACCATCTCATTGTGTTTTACAGGACAACAAAAGTATTTAGTTTTTTATTTGTTTAGTTTTAGTTTTTTTTTATCTTAGAGGACAAGAAAAGTTTGAGAGTGATTTGTATTGCTGAGCAGCATGGAGGTTTATATCATATGCATCCTCTTCAGCATGAATGCAGATCTTATTCTTTATATAAAAATAAAGTTGCTAGTAGTTTACTGTATAAAAAGTAAAGTTATTTCTTCCTGTTAGTACTACTGATCATCATTGTTCACTTTTGATCTTTGGCATACTAGACACACTCTGTGTTTTCATTGGATCATCATTGTTCACTGTTTAGGACATAATATTGTTTAGCATACTAGGACACACTATCTGAGTGATATTGACACACACTGTTTTATTTGTTTGAGTGATAGTGATTTTGATCTTTGTTTGATGTTTGTTTGAATGATCGTGATCAATCGTTGTTTGAGTGATGTGATTTTTATCTCTATTTGAGTGATATTGGCATTTCTGGCATTCCTTAAATTTTGTTCCTAATCTTTGTTTGAATGATTGTGATATTGATTAAAAAAAGATCTTGACTCTATTCTTGATCTTTGATTGTGATCTTGATCAATCAATTGTTGTTCTTGGCTATATTCATAAAAACAATTTTTAAATATTATTGACTTTGTTCTCAATTTCAAATAATTATCATTTCATTATAAATCATTTCTCTGAAATTCTTCCAAACAACCCTTTTCAGAACACATAAATACATTAATGCAATATCTAGAATATTTAAAGATAACTCTAAAGAAATAATGTCCCCCTCATTAATTTTTTTTAGAATTCTTCCAAAGTCTCAAACGCTTTGGCAATTCTTTTCTTCCAAAGAAATACAATAATATCTAAAGATAACTCTAAAGAAATCTTTTCTCGTTCCACACAGAGAAGATAAACTTGTCCACATGAGTTTTCACAATTAAAAAAATTGCTAGTTTTCTATTTGTTGATTGAGTTAACTGAGAAAATGCTTTCTGGAGTCAGAACCGGGAGCAGCAGGTTGAGAGCCGGAGGAATTCGATCAGAACCGGCGCTTGGAAAGGCTGCTGTCCGAACCGAATCTTTTCGGTTGAGTTAGTTAGAAGCAGTTTTGGGAATTAGGGTTGCGGGGCTGAAATTGTAAAATTGACCGCCTAATTGAGGTCCGATTCCGAAATTGTTTTGGGGCTTTTGTTTCTGATATATAGGGTAGTGTTTAGTAGTATTCAATTGTAACAAACATTGAGCGGTTAGATAGTATAGCGTGAAAGTTAGGGTTCTTCAATCTGTGAAACCCTAAACTAAGCTGAAATTCTCCGTCATTTCTGAGTGTAATCGATTGATTCTTGCGATCATCTTGTAAGCTGAAATTCTCCGTCATTTCTGAGTGTAATCGATTGATTCTTGTTCGAGAGTGGACGTAGGTCTTTTATAGACTGAACCACTATAACTCTCTTGTGTTCTTTGCATTTAATTTGTGCTTTCGATCGGTGTCTTGTGAGCTGGTTGTATTATCGCATGTGGTGAGATTCTGAGTGAGTTCTTGATTGAATTCTGAATTCTCAACACTATTGTTGATTGATGTTCAACAGAAGAACAAAGAACTGAGATTTATTAACGACAAAGTGACAAGTAGAGGTTCGAAACGACAAAAGTGAAAGAAACTAAAGAAAAGGGTAGAATCGTCAATCTACAGAGTCCCATTGAGCAGAGTGAGGACTTGTGGGGGAGTTGGAAGAGCTGGAATTGCACCCTTTTGCGTGGTCGTGAGTGCTCCACACGCGCATGCATATTTAACCACTTCTCTCAACTTCAATTCATCCTGTTCAATTAAATCATAGAAATTCCAACGAAAATTATATGTTTGTAGTTATTTAAATAATGAGAAATATTATAAAATAGAAGAATTAATATTAGGTACCTCCATTATGGAATGATCATCAACAATGCTATTGAGGAGACTACCCACAAAAGAATCACCTGCTCCAGTTGTGTCCACTGTCTTTACATGAAAGCTATCAACTTGTCCATGGAAATTCTGTGCACGTACCAAAATAATTAATAAATATTTAACATGCGGGGAGATTGCATGTTTTAATCTTTTAATTTCTATAATAAATCTAATTGGATAAGTTAGATCCTACTATTGGTTTTGTTTATAGAACTAATTCGGGCTTGCTAGCTAACATCAAAAATAAATGATAGATTAGAGATGATAAAGAAAAGAAAAAAAGAATACCTTGGTGTAGTATCTACATCCCTTTTCTCCAAGAGTGACCAAAAGAAGCTTTAAATTGTCGTGCCATAGTGACATTGCAGTATCATCGTCAATGTTGTCTTTTTGGACGAGGAAACTTAACTCCTCGTCGCTAACCTTGATGACATCAGCCTTGTCCCATATGCTCATTATCTGTACTCGAGCCTCTTCGGCCGACGGCCAGAGTGGCAGTCGGAGGTTCGGGTCGTAGGACAGCAAGGCACCCGCATCCTTAGCCACTTCCATTGCTTTCAGATGAGCCGATCGACATGGCTCAACGATCAAGCTTATTGAACCATAATGGAATACTTTTGCCTATCCAAAATCTATTTTGTTAAACATTTAATTAAACAAACACCCATGTGACCATTAATTTTGGTAATTTAAGACACATATAGACATCAAAAAAAAAGTGTAAAATGGAGTGAAACAAAGACATTTAATTTATAAAATGACAGAAATACTTAAACCTATAAAACAAATTTTGAAAAAGACATAGCTAGACATTAATATCGATATAGGACCAAACAAATTAGTTAAGCACACTAGTCAATGTTTTGCACTAGATTTCATGAACCATCTCACCAACCTTTCAACAATTAATTAGAAATGGGATCCATATATCTCCTATAACATGCAAAAAAAAAATTGTATTGGTCTTTCTTTCTTTTTTGTTTAAAAAGATTTAATTATCTATGAAGAGAGTATAGTAAGTATAAACAAAGAGATTTCCGATTTTCTATCCAAATGTGGTTGTTTTCATAATAAAAGGATCTTAACAATATTTAAGTTATAAAAAGTGCGAAAATAGATTTGATTCATGTGAGTTCCATTGTTAATAAAAAATAAAATTACAATTTATATTGAGAAAATCAAAATAGGAGATACGAAACAACACACAATTTGAAACAAGAACTAAAAAAAAAAACGATGATATATATATATATAGACTTACAGATCTAATGAGTTCGAGATTCAACTCATCGGGGGTAAGCAGCATGTCCGCGCTAGGGTTCCTATAGAACATGAACTCACGCTCCCCGTCGGCGCGTAGAGTCACGAACGCCAGCGCCGTCCGCGCGCCCTTGTCCATGTTCACGCCGTCGGTGGAAACGCCGTTCTCCTTCAGTATTCGGACCAGCATATGTCCGAACTCATCGTCGCCGAGCTTCCCCAAGAACGCCGCTCTTCCACCCAGCCTCGCCACCGCTATGGCCACGTTCGCCGGAGCACCGCCGGCCGCCTTCAGAAAACCCGGCGCCTCAGCAAGCGACACGCCGGACACCGTCGGAACGAAGTCGATCAGCATTTCGCCGAAGCTCACGATCAGACCGTTGCTCGAATTGCCGTTTGTTGTTACCGCGATCGCCATTGTTGTATTGCGGATCGAAGATTGTCGTGCTAGTGTGTGTGTGTGTGTGTCCCCGAGAGAAGATGATATGTGTGTGAGAGAATAAGGGCTTATGAGGGGTTTATATAGATGAGTGAAGATATGATGTGATACTCAATTCAAATGCTGGCTATTTTTTCTCATTATTTGAAAAATAAAATTAATAAATATTTTGAATTTTCTACACATAATATGTTAGCAGGACTGGTTAGTTGAGTTAATCTTCTTGAAGAAGAAGAGAAAAATTATCCAGTGTAATATTGTTAGTATATTGATAGATATAATAGATTATGTAATGAGATAATTTATCCATATAATTCGCTATTTTGACTATTCTGAATAATTTGATATGGATATAATAGATAATGTATTTATCCAGTACAATATTTTGATGATGGATGGAGATTTGATTACATATTTAGATAGGATTTTCATTTATTTGATTTTTGAGTGTTTGATTATATATGAGCTATATAATCCACTAAAAATAAAGGAAGTCATCAAAATTAAATAAGAAAACTAAACGTCTTCAAATAGTTGATTATCCCAATCTTTCAACAACATTAATTTACCGTTGGAAACTAAAATAATCATAAGTTGATATTATCTGCATATTTATTCATAATAATCTTCTTGGAAAAGGAAAAAAAAAAACGATTATCAAGTGTAGTATTGTGAGTATATATGGATATGGATATAATAGATTATATATTGGTATATTTTATTTAAAATAATCCTAACCACCATGGCCATATTTCAATATGTCACAACAAGATCTCATCCCTCCATGATTTAAAATTAATAATTATTTTGTTTTATGACACATTTATATTAAATATAGAATGCATTTTAACAAAACTCAATTTATAAATTAATTCTCAAATCTAAATCCAAATTTTAAAGTTTTTCAATAAAGAGCTTAATTTTATATTTTTTCTCAATTTAAAATTTTAAAATTAAATTAAATTCTAAAAAAATTTATTTTCTTTATTTATATTTTAATACGTAATTATATTTAAGATTGTAGACCTATACTTTATCCATATGATACTATATTTAGATTATTCTGGATATATTGATATGGATATAATAGATATGTATGTATCCATAGAATATTTGGATGATTCTCCATTCAATGACTATACTTGATGGGATAGAAATTTGATTATATATTTAGATAGGATTTTTCATTTATTTGATTTTTGAGTGCGGATTATATATGAGCTATATAATCCACTAAAAATAAAGGAAATCATTAAAAATTAAATAAGAAAACTAAAGCGTCTTCAATTGATTATCTCAATCTTTCAACAAAATTAATTACCTTTGAAAAAAGAAAAAACCAGTTTCGTTTTAAATTATCACGACATATCTTATCAGGGAAAGAGGTAATATTATCTGCATATTTATGAATCTTATTGGTCCTTGAGGATGTTGTGCATATTTATTTCCATTCTACAATATTGATTAAATTTGGATTGGATATAAAATTAGACTTAACGATATCCATATAAAAACAACAATATACCAAAAATATTTTTAAAAAAATAGTAACAGTAAAATTGAATCTTGAGTCACAATCAAACTAATTTAAGGACTGCTATATAAGAACGCATATACGTAATTATGGAGTAGTTATCATTATAAAATAATATCTTATATCGTATATTTTAATAAAATCTAATATAGCGTTTGACTTTACCATATTATATTATATGAAATATGAATATAATAATAGTAATATCATTGAAATGCATATAGCTAGTTTACTTTAGAAAAATAAAATGCAATAAAAAAGATTATGTTACCATAAAAAGTTGAACGTATTAACTTAGAATATTCTGAATAATTGTGAGATGACAATCATATGAGGTAGCTAAAATGCATAGTTGGAATACATTTTGATTTAATTTAGGACAGAATATTTCATGACTAATCTGTATGTGCCTAATTGTCAGTTATTCGTAGGGGTGGGATCGGGTCGGGTTTTGATGGGTTTCGGGTTTTTTGGATTGGGTATCTGTTTTGGTTGGATATCCGACTAGTGTTACTCGAAAATACCCGTTTTTTTCGGGTACCCGACTTATCGGGTACCCGTCGTATCTGGTCGGGTAGAGGGAACTTCATCTTGTACAAAATAACCTATTATCGTTGAAAGCAAGAGAAATGAGAATCTAAGTAGAGAAGGTAGGACGAAATTTCAAACTTTATTCGGGCACCCAAAACCCAATCGGGTAATATCCGACCCGACCCGAACTTTGCGGGTATCCGTCCCGAAATACCCGAAAGTTTATGAAATTATAATGAAACCCGACCCGATCGGGTAATACCCGTACGGGTTGGGTCGGGTCCTCGAAAGAAAATTCTCACCCTTAGTTATTCATTTATCTTTATATTTACTTTATTTCAATCATTTATCCTTTATTAGTTTAAAGATTTTATTTTTTAAAACTAAATGGAATTTCATTGTATCAATGTGAAAGATTACAGTCTTACTCCACACTGCAGGTAGCCAAAAATCTTGGAGTCTCATAACAAAAATGGAGAGGCTAGGAAGATTGAAAGCATTGGAGGTAAGAAAGCAACATTATTACACGCTCAATTAACAAATTAAACGAAAGAGACTGCAATTTAAAATAGAACATCTCTAAAAGCAAAATAATCAAGACAGCTTTGAATGATCAATAACATTATAACCAATTATATCAACAACAACCTTAAAATCCATTTAACATGCTGAGTGTTTATGGATCTTTTTAGAACAAAGAAAAAAGAAACGTTTAAACTATGAATGTCACACTGAATAGCTAGAATGAAAATAAAAACAAAAGCAAATGGCCAAAATGGAAAACAAAAAAAGTGACTAAAATGAAAAAAAAAAAATAGAAAAGATAAATAATCAAAATAAATAAATAAAATGTTTGGTATGACACTAAGAGACCTTATCTGAAATTTAATGTAATAAAATGGCTCAACCCACAAATCATAATCCATATAAAAATGAATTTGATTTATGAATCATAGAATTTAGTTTCATCCATTTATGTTATAAAATTATTTCAGATGAGTTTTTGTTATGAATGTGAGGCATTAAAATTAAAAAAAAAATTACAAAAAATAAGTGATCAAAATGGAGAGAACCCTGAGAATTTAATCTTAGGTTTCATTATTCATTTTATGATTCTTAGGTGAATTACATTTTTTTTTTAAACATGGTCTGATGTGTGATAATTACATGAAAAAATAAAAGGGATTAAAAAATCACACCTTATTTAACTAATGCAATAAATCACATTCATTATTGCGGATTGGATATTCTATTATATTTAATGTAACATCTCATATTTCATATGTTTAATATAAGCCATATTAAATAGTGATTTCATCGAATACACATAATATTTATGTTAGAATATGTTACACACATTCTTAATGTTTTTGGTATAAAACATACACTAAAACACCTCAAAAACATATACCTTAAAACACATTCACAATTAACATAAAGCAAAAGGCACAGTTGTTCTGTCTTTCTGCCTCTCCAAATAGCAACACAAACCATCAATTTGGCCACCTGCACAATCACCATGAGCATGCATGGCTTATGCTATCACGGCTCAGTCCTCTCTCATCCACAAGGATTCTGAATTTTTGTAATTCTAAATGCTGCCATGATTTTGGTTTTTTAAAGTAGTAGTAGTTTTACTTTATTCAAATAAGGCATTTCAAAACTGGGCACTCTTAATTTTTGCATCCCAACAAATGCACATGTCGTGTTTGATAAAAGGGTTCACTGAAGTGCGGTGGCTATTATGAAATGGGATTTTTTCTTCTTCTTCATGTGACTTTTTCTTTCTTGTTTTTGGGGAAAAAGTCTGCTTTATATTCATTGAAATTTTATTGGTGGTTACTTAACTGAACTGATGTATTATTATGAGGGGCTAACAACTCTTAGATGAACTCTCATATTATTTGGCAGGTTAATCATCATATTTTCTTGCTTGTGATAGTCCGGAGGTTCCTTCCTATTCACTGGAGAGGCTCACATCCTACGGTTGACTTCATGCCGGCACCAATGCCCGTTCCCCGTTCGATTGCTCCCCAACTAGTCCGATGGTTGCTTCCTCCAAAACCTTGGATCAAGCTGAATACAGACGGGTGCTTTGATCGTGTATCCGGCACTGCAGGTGGAGGTGGCATCTTTCGAGATCATCATGGTGATTTCCTCCTCGCATTTCAGATTTCCTTTCAAGCATCTTCTAGCTTCGATGTCGAGATTCAGGCTCTTCTTCATGGTCTTAAGCTGGCTCAGTTCGAGACCCTCTTTGTGTTGAGTTGGATGCCGAGGTTGTTATTTCTCTTCTCCGTTCCGGTCACCTTGGTCTTTGGCAGGTTCAGCATTCTCTCATCCAAATTCGAACCTCTTATCACAGATGCAGACTCAGATCTCCCACATCTTCCGTGAGGGCAATCGTCCTGCTGACTTCCTTGCTCTCACGGGCAGACGATCCCATAATCTTCAGGTCCTCCATTCGCATACTGCCCCCCGTGTTTTGCTTTCCTTGGTGCGTATGGACCAGTTTGGGTACTTAAACTTCAGATTCAGATAGTTTGGGTTTCCAAACCGAGAATTTTGATTGGCTTTTACTTTTGTTGTTGTCTTTTCTCATTTCCTATTTTGGCCTTATGTTCATAGCCCTAGTATAGTTTGTTTGGATTTGTATACTCTTATTCTTTTTATATACAGGTTGGGGATGGTGCCTTAATCCCCCACCCGTGATGGGTGTTTTATATTAAAAAAAAAACAACTCTTAGATAAAAACTGAAAAAATTAGAATTTTTGATTCATAGACGTATTTGGATGTATGAGGCTTACATGAATACTTAAGCAACAGAGAAAATTAGCACTATTCTTGCCATAGAAAAGTCAAGATATGAAGAATAAAATTATATTGAATTATCCTACCCAATTTGACCCTTCAATTGTCAAAGTAAACATTTGGAATCCAACTTCTTTTTTATTTGTTGTTTTCAAATCAAATGTCAAGTTTCAAACATAGCTTAAAAAATGTATTTAGTTATTTTATCATTTTTAGTCCTATACAAGCTAATAGCAATAGACATGTATCGAACTCAAGTTGGAAAAACGGCAGCACAAATTTGGATTGAGCAGTCATGTCCCCCAAAGGAACCAATACTCATGTTTAGGCTGTGCTTTTCTTGTTTTCTTGTTTAACCACTGGTATTGTAACTTCATTTATTCTATTATCTTGAACAATTTCTTCGGATACTTATGTATGCAAGAACGAACTTCTTGTTTGATTTCATAGACAGAACTTTCATGTGTTGTTGACTTGAATTTGTAGGCAAATTTGTGGCTGGAGACATAGTCAATGATATAGAGGTACTTGTCAAACTTAAGACATATATGCAGCAGCATGCTCAGCTTACCAATCCATTCGTCAAGTGGAATTCAGAGGAACCAATCACCATGCAAGTGGACTAGGATTTCTTGCAACACAAGAGGCAATCATGTTACTGCAATGGATCTCTCCAACAATAACATTGACGGAAGTTTGTTTTTCAATTTCTCCCAGCTGCCTGGGCTGAAATACCTTAACCTTTCAGAAAATTGGATGTACGGAAGGATCCCTGATGATTTGAGCAGATGCAGAAACTTAAGAGCCCTGAACTTGTCACACAACACATTTACAGGCGAGTTCAATTTCACTAGATTCAACAACTTGGAATTAGTTGACCTATCTAATAACAGAATTCAGGGTGATATTCAGTTCATGTTTCTTGCTAAAGCATGCAGAAATCTGGTAGTCTTGAAGCTGACATCAAATAATATAAGTGGTTCGGTTGATGCCTTGTTCAACATGTGCAGAGATTTACGTTATCTTGATCTGAGTGCAATCAACCTTAGTGGGAACTTAACATTTCGCTTAGATTGACTAGTTGAGTTATTGATGTCTGGTAACAGATTAGGTGGCGCAATTCCTAGTTGGTATTCAAATAAAATTGCAGCTTACGAGCTCTTGACTTATCAGACAATCTATTCGAAGGCCGGCTTCCCAAGGAAATTTCAAACGTCAAGGACTTGATAACTTTGAATCTTTCTGGAAACAAGTTCTCTGGCATAATCCTTCCAGAAGTTGGATTGCTTTTGAGTTTTCAGTCACTCTTATTAAGTGACAATAATTTCTCAAGGGATGTTCCAGAGTCCCTAGTAGGGATGACGAACTTGTCCGCATTGGATCTTAGCATGAATGGATTTGGAAGAGAGATTCAAGAAGTTTTCGGTCAGCTCCATCAGTTAAAAACCTTTTTCTGAGTGACAACTTATATACTTGAGGGATTATTCACATCAGGGATTCATAAGTTGCAAAGTTTAGCTGAATTGGATTTGAGTGATAACAATTCCTTTGGTCCATTACCAATAGAAATCTCTCATATGTTGAACATGAAGATGCTGTTTTTGGCTAACAATCACTTCACTAGAAACATACCTTATGAATATGGAAATCTGTCAAGGCTCCAAGTTCTTGATCTTTCTTTCAATAAGCTCACTGGATTTGTCCCACTGAGTTTTGGAAGGTTATACTCAATCTTGTGGTTAATGCTTGCAAACAATTCACTGACAGGTGAAATCCATGCAGAATTGGGCAACTGCAGTAGCCTTGTATGGTTAAACCCGGCAAACAACCATCAGGGGTCCATTCCATTGGATTTCTTCAACATTGGCAGCAATCCAACGTCCCGATTACTCCAAATGAATGAGATTGATCAAAGGGTCTCCGGATTCAGCCAATGGAGGATTCTTCAGAGATGGGTCCCAACAATGGGTTCCTCATTTAAGCTTTATGGAATCATCCCCTATTCGTTGCAAAAAGGATCTCTATACTCTGGAATTGGTTACATACAATACAACTCAGAGGCAACAGATTATCTGGTGAATCTCTCTGATTTCAGTATGATGCAGAACTTTGGCATGCTATATTGTGATGCTTGATTAACTAAGAAAAATTCAGTGATCATGGAACCGGGCTGCTCAGACCAAGAATCAGGCTTGATTTGCATAAACCGGAGCTGTTGGTGTTCAGTTGTTGAAAACTGGAAGTTGGTTGAATCAGTTAGGGTTAACCGATTGGGGGCTAGGGCAGCGCAGTCTTTTCAGCTTGCTGTGCATGGTTCATTGCGCAATTGTTCTTGCTGTGCATGGTTCTGCATGCTTCTGGTTTTGGTCGATTCCTGCTGTCAACATTACATGTGGCGCCGTCTGTGGGAATAAAAACCTTCGCAAGATGAGCTCAATGAAGTTGGACGTCGAGAAGTTTGCGGGAGATGGCGATTTCACACTGTGGAAGGCGAAAATGGAAGCTGTGTTAATTCAGAATGGTTGGGAGGATGCACTTCTACCTGCTGAGGTTGTATCTGGTTCTTCCTCCGATGATACTGAGAAAGCAAGTGCTGAGCGAGCGAGAATTGATAAAAAGGCCAGGAGTGCCATCATCTTATGCCTGGCCGGAAAAGCACTCAGGGAAGTTTATCAAGAAACTACTGCAATCACTATGTGGAAGAGGTTGGAATCGATTTATCAAACAAAGTCGCTGGCAAACCGATTGTTCCTCAAGCAGAAATTGATATCCTTCAAAATCTTGGATGAGAAAAAATTAATAGAGAAGCTGGACGAATTCAATAAACTGCTTGATGATCTTGAAAGTGTTTGTGAGAAACAACATGAAGAAGACAAGGCATTACTCATTTTGAACGCGCTTCCGAGATCTCTCTTATCATTCAAGGATGCTCTCGTATATGGTAGAGTGAATCCGCTGACATTGGAAGAGGTCCAGATGGCTATCAAATCAAGATTCTTATCATGTGTTAATGAGCCAAGGAGCCAACAGTCAGGAGAGAGTCTCCATGTCAAATTCAAGAAGAAGAATCAGCCAAAGAACACAGCAGGAAAGGGTATTCAGAATAATGCAAGAGGATCTGGAGATACAGCTGAAACGAGGAAGTGTTTCCACTGTCACAAGCCTGGACATTTGAAGAAGAATTGCCCTGAAAGAAAGCCTAAAATAAATCCACAAACTCAACAAGCAGCAGTGGCTCAAGAGGATTATGCTTCGGCTGATATGCTTTGTGTAACAAATTCAGTGATAGATGAAGCTTGGATAATGGATTCGGGGTGTTCCTTTCACATGTGCTCTAACAAAGAATGGTTCCATAATCTGAAATTAGAGGAAAGTGGCACTATACTATTGGGAGATG
The DNA here is from genome assembly GCA_028654395.1 of Scutellaria barbata. Lineage (NCBI taxonomy): Eukaryota > Viridiplantae > Streptophyta > Magnoliopsida > Lamiales > Lamiaceae > Scutellaria > Scutellaria barbata. Next base: position 6,276,455 of record CM053652.1, read on the forward strand.
ATCACACTTGTAAGGTAATGGGGAGTGGAGACATCAAACTAAAGACCCACGATGGCACTATCAAGACACTCCAACAGGTCAGGTACATCCCTAAACTAAAAAGAAACTTAATCTCTTTGGGTTGGTTGAATGCAAAAGGATACGAGTTTTGCACACAACAAGGACAAATCCTGGTAACAAGGTCTGGAGAGCTGGTTTTAGAGGGCACAAAATCAAATGGTTTGTATATATTAGAGGGATCAACTGTGACTGGAGAAAGCTCAGCAGTAAGTAGGACTCTTCAAGAAGATTTGTGGCATAAAAGACTCGGCCATATCAGTGAAAGAGCATTGACTGAACTGGTAAAGAAGCAAGCAATTCCAGAAATTGATCATGTGAAGAATCAGAAGTGTGAGTACTGCATCCTTGGAAAATCGACAAAGCAAGGTTTCTCTACTGGTAAGCACACTTCATCTCACCCTCTAGAGTATGTACATTCGGACGTATGGGGCCCGGCTAGAACAGAAACACATGGAGGTGGAAAGTACTTCGTTTCATTCATAGATGATTTTTCTAGAAAGGTTTGGGTATACATTATGAAGCACAAGTCTGAGATCTTTTCTAAATTTCAAGAGTGGCTAAGTCTCCAAGAAAATCAGACTGGAAAGACCCTCAAGGTGCTAAGAACCGATAATGGCTTGGAATTTTTATCCGAGGAATTTCAGCAATTTTGCAAGTCTAAAGGGATTCTAAGGCACAGGACAGTGGTAGCCACTCCACAACAAAATGGAGTGGCCGAGAGGATGAATACAACCCTATTAGAACGTGTGAGGTGTTTGTTATTAGATGCGGGTCTACCTAAGGTTTTTTAGGGAGAAGCAGTGTCAACTGCAGCATTCCTAATCAATAGAAGTCCCTCTGCTGCTGTAAATTTTAAAGCTCCAAATGAGTGTTGGTTTGGCAGACCAGTCAAGTATAACTTCCTTAGAGTGTTCAGTTGCTTAGCCTATGCGCATATAAACCAAGATAAACTGAGTGCAAGGGCTATAAAGTGCATTTTCATTGGCTATCCACATGGAGTTAAAGGCTATAAGATGTGGAGTTTGGAAGATGGTCATCAAAGGTGTTTCATCAGTAGAAATGTGATCTTTAAGGAAGATATTATGGGATACAAACAAAAGTTTGGACATACTCCAAGAGAACCTGATCAGGCAACAGATTCAGTCTCTGATGATACACAAGTTGAGGTGGAGTTTCAGACTTCCCAAGGTGATACTCAGGAACTTGAACATCAGGAAATTCAGGCTCCTCAAGAAGATCTACAAGTTCAAGCTCAAGCTGAAAACTTAGACCATTCTGAAAGCTCTGAAACTGATGAAGAACCTGGAAACCAACAAACTGATCTGCAACAATACAACTTGGCAAGAGACAGAAGAAGAAGGGTTATAAAACCTCCTTCCAGGTATGCTTATGCTGACATAGCTTATTGTGCTCTTAGTGTTGCACAGGAACTGGAAAAAGAAGAACCGAGCTCTTACAAGGAAGCCATGGAATCTCCAGATAAGCCAAGGTGGATTGAAGCCATGGATGAGGAACTTAGGTCTTTGGAAAAGAACCAGACATGGGAACTTGTTGATAAGCCACAAAATCAGAAACTAATTGGTAGCAAGTGGATCTTCAAACGAAAATTAGAGGTGATTGGTTCGGAGAAGATCAGATACAAGGCAAGGCTTGTAGCTAGAGGATTTACTCAACGAGAGGGCATTGATTACAATGAGGTATTCTCTCCAGTAGTGAAGCATGTTTCTATACGGATTTTGTTGGCTTTAGTGGTACAAGATGATATGGAACTGCACCAACTTGATGTAAAGACCGCGTTCTTACATGGAAGGCTAGAGGAAACCATCTACATGAAGCAGCCTGAAGGTTATATACAGCCTGGTAATGAGAATAAGGTATGTTTGCTAAGGAAATCCCTATATGGACTTAAGCAATGCCCTCGGCAGTGGTATAAAAGTTTTGACAGCTTCATGCTTAGAATAGGGCTGGAAAGGTGTAGCTATGATAACTGTGTTTACATTGGAAGGGAAGGAAAGCAGGTGCATACTTTGCTATTACTCTATGTAGATGATATGTTAGTAGAAAGCAAGAGCTTATTCAGAGTTAATGACTTGAAGAGGAAGCTGTCAACACAATTTGAAATGAAGGATTTGGGTTGTGCTAAACGGATGCTAGGCATGGATATCCATAGAGAGAGGTTCAACAACAGGTTGTTTTTGACTCAATCAGATTATATGACTAAGGTTCTTAAGCGTTTCAATATGCACGAGTCAAAGCCAATTACTACTCCACTAGGTGCTCAGTTTCAGCTAAGTGAAAAGCAGCAGCCATCAACAAAGGAGGAAATGGAATACATGGCAGGAGTACCTTATGCTAATGCAATTGGCAGCATTATGTACCTCATGGTTTGCAGTAGACCAGACTTAGCATTTTCGATCAGTAAAGTTAGCCGCTTTATGGCTAACCCAGGGAAGTTTCACTGGGAGGCAGTAAAATGGCTCTTGAGATACATCAAAGGTACTTCATCAGCAGGTCTGAAATTTAGCAAGCAAGCTCGAGAACAAGGAGAAGTGCTACAAGGGTATGTTGATAGTGACTTTGCAGGGAATTTGGATTCCAGAAAATCGACTTCAGGCTATGTCTTTACCCTCTACGGATCTGCGATAAGTTGGAAAGCATTACAGCAAAGTGTTGTTGCGTTGTCTACTACCGAAGCTGAATTCTTAGCCTTAGCAGAAGCAATAAAAGAGGCAGTGTGGCTTAAGGGAATACTTAAAGAGCTGAATGTTAAGCAAGGAAAGGTTCCAGTTTACTGTGATAGCCAGAGTGCGGTGCATCTTTCGAAACATCAAACCTTTCATAACCGGTGCAAGCACATTGATGTTAAATTCCATTTTGTGAGGGATCTTATAGATAAAGGAGAAGTGGAGGTTAGGAAGATAAGTACAGAGGAAAATCCTTCGAACATGTTAACTAAGATTTTGCCTGGGCCTAAGTTTAGTCACTGCAAGAGGCTGATCAATCAGATCAGCTGGAAGAAGGATTGCTAAAGCTTGAAGTGTTGCTGGAACAAGAGTTGCTATTTTTCTCAGTGAAGGTGGAGATTTGTGATGCTTGATTAACTAAGAAAAATTCAGTGATCATGGAACCGGGCTGCTCAGACCAAGAATCGGGCTTGATTTGCATAAACCGGAGCTGTTGGTGTTCAGTTGCTGAAAACCGGAAGTTGGTTGAATCAGTTAGGGTTAACCGATTGGGGGCTAAGGCAGCGCAGTCTTTTCAGCTTAATTAAGCGGGAATTCGAAGTTCGATTCAGAAATTGGCTTGGGGCTATTGGTTTATATATATTGAATGTATCTTAGACGAATTCAATTGTAACAATTTCCTGATACTGAGAGAGATTAGCTTAGTTAGGGTTCTTGAGCAATTTTCTGCAAACCCTATTCTGCGATTTTCTTGTAAGCTCAAATTGGCCTTCGATTCAAGGGGTTTTTAGTGATTCTTGTTCCACAGTGGATGTAAGTCATTCCTTGACCGAACCACTTTAAATCTTTCGTGTCATTTTCGTTTTTCTTCGTTTTCTTGGTGATTTCATTGCGCAATTGTTCTTGCTGTGCATGATTCTGCATGCTTCTGGTTTTGGTCGATTCCTGCTGTCAACATTACATATATCTTGATGACAATGGTCTATACGGTGAGCTTCCTTTAGAGACTGGATCATTGCCACTCTTTGTGATAACATAAATAATAAAACATAAAATTACTGATAACATAAAATCATACAGGTGTATCATTTTTCCTAATAATCTAAAAGACCACCACCAGACCTTCTAGTATTTGGAAATATTTGTCCAACCAAAGATTTAATTATGATAGAGAGGATATATTGTAACTTTGATTTAATGAAATATGTATAGATATATTAATATTTATATTTGATATCGATATTGATAAGTTTTTAAATATGATGGAGATTAATACTTAATTTATCGATGTTATGGATAACATATATGTATCTATTTTTTTGGTGATTTTCTGTAATTGTGTAATAATTGTGAATAATTGATAGAATTAGAGGAGGGAGAGAGAGAAAAACAAGAGAGAGAAATTTGTACTATTTTTCGTTTTCTTTCTCTGCCAGGAATGATTCTTGTAACAACTCATGGGGTCCACCACTACAAAACATAATATCTAAAATTGCAGGGGTAAATATGCAACAAGCATAATACCTTTGGGGAATTAAAACAAATAACTAAACATAAATAGGAAGGTACTAGAATTGAACAGATGTATGCTTTAGATCTAAACCACTTCAATATTGCTCCACCATCAAATTAATCACATGTGTCTCATACTTTCATTTGGAGATAACTGGGATCCAAACTCCATCTTCTCCAAACAAATACCAAAAACCTCTGTACTTTCCTCTTCACTCACAAAACTCATCTCAAAATCTTCCATCACATTACCAATCTTCTGTTTTCTTTTAGTAATCGGAGTGCACATAACAATCGATATCACCAAACCTCCAATATTTGGAAAATTATGCATGCTTTTTCTATCCTAAAGACCTACATGATTTCATGATTGGAATGAAGTATTTGGTAGCCGAATGATTGGGAAGATGATGATTTCATGATTGGAATGCCTATGTGATTTCGTGACTAAAGAAACCGCTGGTGTACTGCAAGCCGAAGACCATCGTTAGGTTTTCCTAGAGTCAATGGATTAGATGCATATATAACGATCGTCAATTTGAAGTTAAAGACTATCGTAGTCAATGATTAGATGCATATATAACAATCGTCAGTCTGAAGCTAAAGCCTATCGTAAATAGATCACTAGTTTACTGCAAATTGAAATTGAAGTTGTCAATTTGAAGCTGAACACTATCTTAGTCAATGATTAGATGCATATATAACAATCGTCAGACTATCGTAGATAGATCACTAGTTTACTGCAAATTGAAATTGAAGACTATCATAAGGTAGACTGAATACCGTTATAATCAGTGTAGACTATTGTCAGGAAGACCACTGATCTAATGTTGAAGACTATCGTAAGATAGACCTAAAGTTGGATTAGATGCATATATAACGATCTTCAGTCCGAAGCTGAAGACTATCGTTAGGTAGACCACTGGTCTACTTCAAGTTGAAGCTAAAAACGTTAGGATTAGATGCATATATAACGATCATCAGTTTGAAATTGATCATGTCTGGAATAGATATCGTAACTCATCAATATTATTAGAATATATCTATTATTACTTATATAAAAGTATGAATGTTTCTTATAAATTATGGATTGTCTAATATATCTCTATTAAAGATTATTATTTAAGGTTATAATAGTAATTTAGAATTTTCATATTTAAATAATTTTATATTAGAATTCTAACTAATTTAAAATCTTATAGAATCTCATTATAATTAAAACTCTAATATAAAAGTGTTATATATATATATTGTATTATTTATCCTTAATTGGAATTGATTTCCACGTGCAACGCAGGTGATCTAAAACTCGTATATATATATATATATATATATATATATATATATATATCATAATCTTAACTTAGGAAAATATGTATAGACATATTAACTATTATTAAAGTAAGATAAAACCACAGCTTCGAACAGTATTCGAATGCTCAGGAGTCGATCTAAAAACGATCGATTTTGATAAGTTTTTAAATATGATAGAGATCAATGGTTAATTTATTGACACATATATCAATATCGTAATTTAGTGATATAATTCATCTACATTATATATTATTAAGAATGATTATATATCTGATTGCCAATTTATTTCATTCAATATTTGATTGTTTAATAAAATTTACAATAAAATGGGACATACAATATTAGGTAGAAATTTAATAATAATAATATATATATATATAATGTAATATTATAAAAAAAAAATATATATATATATATATAGAATGTAATATTATAAAAAATAAATTAAAATAACCTAAATGATCAAAGTATGAAATATGACTTCATTAATTCATCACACGTTTAAATCAACATTGTATATAACACAGATTAAAAGTAAATATAGCCAATGGTTGACTTGAAAAACTATTGAAATTGGTAAAGAAAAAACCCTAATTCACAAGAAACTTAATGCAATAATAGACCCGATTAGATTCCATTCACATTCCTCGAACCAACAGAGATACGGTAATTATCAGTCAGCCCATATTCTGATTTCTTATGGACCGAACCGAACCGTTAATCCACCCGGGTTTGGCTGACGAGCCGAATTTCCGGTTTGGTTTGATTTGGATAGCGCTCCATTTAAACTCTGATCGTACGCCGCGCCTAAACAGTTGTACAAAACCCTAAATCCCCTCCCCGCCACTCTGACAGGATTATGGAGGAGAAGAAACGGTTGATAGCGCTAGGTTTCGAGGGCTCCGCCAACAAGATCGGCGTCGGAGTGGTGACATTGGACGGAGACATTCTCTCCAATCCCCGTCATACTTACATCACGCCGCCTGGCCAAGGCTTTCTCCCCAGAGAAACCGCCCAACACCACCTCCTCCACGTCCTCCCGCTCGTCAAATCGGCGCTCCTTGAGGCCAACATCACGCCCGGAGACCTTCACTGTCTCTGCTATACCAAGGGCCCCGGCATGGGCGCCCCTCTCCAGGTATTAGTGGTTTCATTTGGGTTTCTTCTTGGAGTTGTGTGGAGCTGTATGTTGCCTTGTTTAAGTTGTACTGTCCCAGGTGGAATTGAATGGTGTGAAGTGAATTATCTCAGTGTGAATTCTAGTTGAAACTGATGGTTAATTAGAGTTACCAAATTTCACAGCAACTCTTGTTTTAGTAACAGTGAATTTATGCATATTTTATTTTAGATCATCCAAGAGTGGAACTTGAATTTTCCAGGGAGTTGAAATGAGAGAATCAATTCTTAAGGTAAAACTCAAAAGGTTGTTTGCGATATAGAGTAGAGAGTATAAGGGAAGATTAATTTTTTACTGTAGTTCATTGAAAAAAGAACTCGTTTAGGCAAAATCTGTTATACTAACGTCTGCAACTAACTAATCTCGCTCACTTTAATGAATAATGTGTAGTGTGATTAAGGAGACTTGTTTTATTTTTTCTTCTAAATCACATTCCCTGTACATAAACTTTCCTTTTTCTGCACATCTTTTGACTTACAAGAGTTAGTGCATATAATTGTCCTGGAGGAGTCGTTGAGTCATGGGGTCGTTGGGATCTTCTCATTGGTGTTGGATATCAATGCATATTTATTATTTTCTAGGTTTTTTGTGGTGTGGTTTCATCAACAATCTGATGCAGCATCTAGACTACTCTGATATTTTTTAAGTAATTGATATAAGAAGTTTTGCGATATTAAGGTTTGGTGTAGCTTTGGTGTGCTATATTATCAAGCATTGATGTGTTGAGAATGCTTCTTAGGAAAATTTCCAATGCTTTATGGAATTGGATTATGTTTTGGCATATGATGTGGTGGTAACTGGAGTTAGAGATTTATACTTGCTTGTTTTCTTGCAGGTGTCGGCTGTAGTGGTCCGCATCCTATCACAACTTTGGAAGAAACCAATAGTTGCAGTTAATCACTGTGTAGCACATATTGAAATGGGGAGAATAGTAACTGGGGCCGATGATCCTGTTGTGTTGTATGTAAGTGGAGGGAATACCCAGGTTATTGCATATAGCGAGGGTCGGTATCGTATTTTTGGGGAGACTATAGACATTGCAGTTGGGAATTGCTTGGACAGATTTGCTAGGGTTCTCACACTATCTAATGATCCCAGCCCTGGATACAACATTGAGCAGGTATGTTCTTAGCGACAGTTAACCGGTTCATGGACCAATTAGCATTATATTGTCACTTAGCTGATGGACATCTTTAAGTTGCATATAAGTCTTCTGAAGCGAAATTAGAATTGAAACACATATTTCTGTTTTGAGGGCTTGCATAGTTATTTTATTTATTTTGCTGTTTTTGTTAGTCTGCCTCTGTGAAATGAAACTGCTTTAGGACTAATGTAACCAAACTCTGTAGAAGCCATATGATTTGATGGTATTGCGTTTCTTTTCTGATGGTGGTGATTCATTTTGTTTTTTTAATGAATACGATACAAAAGTAATTACTTGTATGTTAGACATGATTCATTTGACCTCCTGCCAGCTTGCAAAGAAAGGCGAAAAGTTTATCGACCTTCCATATGTTGTGAAAGGAATGGATGTTTCTTTTAGTGGGATATTAAGCTATATTGAAGCCACCGCTGAAGAGAAACTTAAAAATAATGAATGCACTCCTGCAGACCTATGTTATTCCCTACAGGTAAATTTGTTGAGATTATTACTTTTATTTATTTATTTGGCTATGGATATGACTTATGTATTTTGGTGTATATTGTAAAATCTTTAGGAAACGTTGTTTGCAATGCTTGTGGAGATCACAGAGCGGGCAATGGCACATTGTGACAAGAAGGATGTGCTAATTGTCGGTGGTGTGGGATGTAACGAACGTTTGCAGGAAATGATGCGTGTGATGTGCTCTGAAAGGGGTGGGAATTTATTTGCAACTGATGACCGTTACTGCATTGACAACGGAGCGATGATTGCTTATACGGGGCTCCTTGCATATGCTCATGGCACATCAACTCCACTCGAGGACTCTACATTTACCCAACGATTCAGAACAGATGAGGTATTAGCGATTTGGAGAGGAAAGGAACATTCTAAGGTGAATGGCTATGAAGTGAAAAACAGTTGACGAGGTATTATCTAATTTCATATGGCAAATTGATTTCCTTATGAACTCAAGAAACCATAAATGTCGTTACATATTCATGGTTTTTGAACTGTACACTGTGTAAATTTAACCTTTATTCTATGACATCAAATCTGCATTAAATCTGAATATCCATTCTCATTCAATCAGATGTTGCATACGTCAATATGACAATATAAAGTAGTAATGGCAGATTAATTATTGTTTGTGTTACAGGTCAATCAGGTTATTTGATGCATAGGAGAATCCGATAATTATTTTCCACATCTTCCTGATGGATATTTTGTACTAGGATGTTGATAATTCTGTTTTGTACCAATTTATCATAGGAAATTCTTGGATTTTATTTACGGTTTTTGTTTATTAAGATCACTTATGGTTATTTGAGTATCTTCAAGATAACTCGAACTTTACGAGAACACAAAAACACTATACTACGAAAGAAACTCCAAACTTGTGTTCTCCTAAACGAATCATCAAATTCTTCACTGCAAGCAAACGAATCGACAGTTTATTTATCAAGGCAAATGGCAAATGTCGAAAGATAAGATCAAAATAACTCATGTTTGCAGCAACTGCTTCAATTCATTAATGGATAGATAGATTACAAAGGGCGATACTGACCCTCAATAGCTACAAAATTAACCTGCAAAAGAAATGCTTACTTAAATATAGTATACATGATGATATAATGGTTTAAAGGCTTACAGAATGAACTTGTGAAAATGTTTAATTTCCAAATTCTACATTTTCTTAAGTTTCATATCAATACCAGTTGCAAGAGTTTCACCATTCTTTGGTTGCTCATTGGAGAATGTTGACACTTCACGTCCTCCCCTTCTTTACACGAATAATTCCCACTCCCGTGATGACTTGAGTATGAACAGCAACACGAAATCCATTCAGAGCATAATCTTCGGCTACTGAAGGGGTAACAAAAATGAGTAGTAAATCAGTGATCTCTCACTTTGTTTACGTATGTCCTGCTTGGACTACCAAGATTGACTCTCTCAGAAAAATGGCACCATCGTGGATGCAGTCAGATCTTCTGAACCATTTTCATAACTCACTTATCTCTCACACTTTTACTTTTACGCTTCTGATTCAAAGAAAACCGCCGTGCCATAGCAGGATTGTAGAACTTACGCATGTGCTCAGATAGTGTATGGATCGCACGAAGATCACCAGCTGCAGAAAGCTGCATCAAAAAGGTATCAAATTTCTTGTACGGTAATTTCATCTTCTTGTTTATAACTTCTTCCAAAAGAACACTTGCATCCTTGGTATTATTGCATCCAAATAGCCCTTCAATCATGACGCAGTAAGTATCAGTGTCACGTGCACAGCCCCTTCGTTCCATCTCATTCCAAGCCTCAAAGGCACCATCAGAGTCACCCATCTTGAAAAACATCAATATCAGAATGTTATATGTTTGCACACTGGGCATACAGCCCACCTCTATCATTTTGCGGTAAAGCCTAAGAGCTTCTTCACTATTCTTATTATCACACAGAACCTTGAGAAAACAGTTGTACGTGACAATATCAGGTGGATAGCTTGTCCGTCCCATCTCTTCCAAGAATTTATAAGCTGCTTCAATCTTTCCAGACGAACACATCCCATCAATTAGTTCTTTGTATGTGGTCACATCTGGAAGGCATCCGCTTTCAATCATATCCGCTAAGATTTTAAAGCATTCTTCCATTCGATCATTCTGAACAAGAGCTACCATCATAATTGCATAAGTTTTCGCAGTGGGAGAAGACATAGTCGAGCCGTTGGTTTTCATGAACTCCAAAATCTCAGCAGCCTCTGTCAGCATCCCTGCTCGGCAGAAGGTATCAATGGCAGTGTTGTACGTGAAATTCTCAGGTTTGTAACCCATCTTGATCATATCTTCAAGCACACTCATACCTCTACTCGGGTTTCTAACCCTACACCATCCGAAAAACAAGATATTATATGTGTCAGCATTTGGCTTGATCTTGCCTTTCACCCTCTTAAACATCGCCTCAGCATCCTCAACGAGACTACACTTGCACAAAGAATCCAGCAGCAAATTAAACGCATTTATCTCAGGTTGTGTTTTCACTCTTATCTTCTTCTTCTTCGCAAACTTTTGAAGATGTGTCAAGTGTTTCTCAGTATACTGTCTCAAAACCGTCAACAACACCTCAATTGGAACAGAACTTTTATTGCTCCGTTTCATGTAGTCCAGAAGATCACAGACTATACGAAACTGCTTCACCTTGTACTTAGTACTAGACAGAATGTCAATCATCTTGTTATATGAATCGCGCTCATGACTATAGTGTTCTTGATGTCCCACCCAAGTAAAGAACCTAAACGCCAACTTCTCCTCAAACCGAAGCCTGTCTAAAACCTCTACCACCAAAGGTGCTGTCAATTCAATGCCAAGATTGTCAAGAGCCTTTTCCATATTATACTCCGGATTCAAGCAATCTAACACTGTTTTATATAACTTATCCGCATTTTCATTCCCACCATTATCAGATATTTTCTCCAACTCTAAAGCCTCTAAAGTGCAAAAACAGTTGCAATTTCTTCCCAAAAGTAATGAGCTCTGGGGAAGTGAATATTCAACAGATGAATTTGAAACTCGACTACAGAGAAAATGCGGGATGATGCTCGATGAAACAGTACGAGTCGCTAGTTGATGATACTCCCTGAATGGTGGTGTATGGACATTTCGCAGGAATCTCTGAGTTTTATACAAAACTGAAGCTCGCCGTGACATTACGGTGAAAAAATCACAAAACAACATCCGAAAGAGCTCAATGCATCATGAAATTGAAGAACACGCAGGTATACAGAAATACAAGCACAGACATGTGGTTGCAGCAATTCATCGAACAGATAAAGGGCTTACAGAAAACGTCTTTGTACTCATAAAATATAAACAACTGCTACTGTAAATTTCTCGTACCCAATTGAATGAAAAGCTTGGTGCACTAGATACAAGAAAGAGAGGGATGGTCAATTTCTGCGCAAGCTATACCAGCATCTGATTGTAGGAGAAGCACTGTTAAAGCGAATTTCATTTTTGGGTGTGTTTTGGCGGCGATGGTGCTGGGAGGATTTTAAATAATAAATATTATTATTTATCATATGATTTGAAGATCATCGAAACTTTTCCTTTAAAATATCAAATTTACTTAAAATAGAAGGGTTTGAAATGAAAACTCAGACTACAAGTTCGCAAAATATCTAGGGTCCAACGTATATTATGTAACTTTTTAATTTTAAAATTTAAATCAGATATTTTTTTTATCACAATCTATACTATTTTTTTTTTATTTGGTAGAAAATTTTGGCCAAAAACCACTCATGTGATTCTGCACATGTGCTGGCTAAAATATATTTTTGTCATTTTCTCTTTTAAGATATAAGAAAATTTGATGTTGTAGTTAGTTTTTAATAATAAAAAAATATATAAATATTTTGGTTTTATGACTGATTGTAGGAATGGGAAACAAATTATGATTCATGTCAATTTTGAAAGTGAATTAATTAATTTAAAAGAAAATGATAAAATAACCTTCAATTACGCATGTGCAAATCACATATTTTTTCCGATTATATTTTGTATTATAAATTTTTTTTATTTTCAATTTTACAACCTCCAATGATAAATTTCTACAAAAAATCACATAAGTATTTTTTTATCGAAATTTGTCGTTGGAGATTGTAAAATTGAAAAAAAAAAAAACTTATAATATAGATTATAATTGAAAAAAAAAATTAGATGTCAAAGTACACATATTATACATATTGGAAAATGAGAATAACTCAAATATTGTAATATCAAATCCATCAATCCATTAAAGGCAAATATTTGAATATGAAGTTATTGAAAAAAATTAGAAATACTTAAAATCGTTAGAAAATAAATAGGACCGAATAGGAAGTGTTCGGACCAAAAGCCCTTACGGTGATATAGATGGGCCTAAGCTGAGAATCTATAAAGCCCAAGAAAAAGCCCATATTCAAATTTCATATTTATACTACTTAAAGGGCCAAGTCCAAAATTACCCATTTTTATAATGCAAAGAATTTTTCTACCTCTTTTTTTTAAAAATAACTTTTTTACCCATTTTTAAGGTATTTTGTTAAATACATTCCAATACTATCCTTTAACTATATTTAAATTTTAATATTTCAAAATATATAAAATTCTATAACCCAAAATTTTGAAAATTGAAAATTCATTCCCCCCAACCCAAGCTCCGTCGAAACTCAATCTCCACCACTTCAATATCAAGCTCCACCGAAACTCAATCTCCACCACTTCAACATCAATGGTCGAATCTGAGATAAGAATAAGGTTATAGAGAGATGAGAGAAACAGAGATGAGAATGTGTTAGGAAGATGGGAGAAATGACGGTGATTCTTGTCGGAGATGGTAGATGTCAGATTTGCATCTATGGTGGAAGCACGACGTCACTCACACTCGAAGATGATAGCATCGGGATAAGCTAAGAAGGTTAGGGAAGGTGAATGAGAGTTGATTTGAGTTGATTTGCATAATCTGAACTTGGAGGTGGAACATGGAACTGTTCGAAGAGAGAGACACGAGTTTTGGTTACAATTTTTTATTATTTATTTATTTTATTTTTGATTTTGATGATTTGAATGCTCAGTGAATAATTGTGATTTTAAACAGATATGTATACACGATATGTATCTTAATACGTGTATATGATTATAATATGTATACGATATACGTATATACGATATTCGTGTACAAAATATGTATCTTAATACGTGTACAGGATTATAATATGTATATGATATACGTGTACACGAGTCGTGTACAAGATATGTATCTTAATACGTGTACACGATTATAATAAATATACGATATACGTATACACGATATGTATTTTACAACGTGTACTCGATTATATGTATCTTAATACGTGTACACGATTATAATATATATACGATATACGTGTACACGATATGTATTTTACAACATGTACTCGATAATTATAATCCATGTTATAATCGTGTACACGTTATGAATCGTGTACACGATACGTACATTGTGTACACGAGATAATCGTGTACTTCATAAAATATACTCGTGTACAAAAAAATAAAATCTCAGATGGGTCTGGTTGAAGCGCAATACACAGATAAATATATCGTATAAACAAATCTCAAATGATTTTCCCAAATTTTTCCAAAAAATAAAAATTTCAGATGGATTTGGTTGAAGCGCAATACACAGATAAACATATCGCATAAACAAATCTCAAATGATTTTTCCAGATTTTCCCAAAAAAAATAAAAATCTCAAATGAGTTTGGTTGAAGCGCAATACACAGATAAACATATCGTATAAACAAATCTCAAATATCGTGTACACGTTGAAGCGCATCAGATCTTCAAAATCTTTTTTCCCAAATAAACATATCTTCTACGAATAAACAAATTTCAGATGATTTTCCCAAATACAGGGTTTTGGTTTGAGTGTGGTGTTCAGATTTTCAAAATCTTTTTTCCCAAATAAACATATCTTCACCAGATAAATAAATTTTTGAAATCTTTTTCCTAAATAAACAAATCTTTAAAAAAAATTACATGTTGTATTTGAAAAGTGATTGTTAGAAACTTGTCTATCAAAGATATTTGTAAAAAAAATGGATATAAAATATAATATAGTGTATTTAGATTTAAATTTTAAATACATAGATATGAAATACATTGTAGGTGAAGTTGAGGGCAAATTGAACTTTTTGTACATAAAATGGGTAAAAAAGTTATTGTTATAAAAATGGGGTAGAAAAGTTTCTTATTCTATCAAAAGGGATAATTAGAGACATTTACACCTACTTAAAGGGCTCATTATAATGGAACACAACAAAATAAAAATGGTAAAAGAAGGATGGAATATCTCTATTATTGGTCGAGTCCAATATGATAATGAATCGGATTTAAATTTGATCAAATCATCATTATATCGAATCAAATAAGATTTATTCAAGACGAATAATATGTTTTATTGGACCCAGCCCCATATATTTATATTTATTTTAAAATAAATTCAAATATCACAATTGAAAAATATGTTTCTAACTTGGAAGATTCTGTTTCTGTGGTGAATCTTTCTTGATATTCATGACAATTCTTTAAAAGTGACAGCCTAAAAGAAGGACTTTTAAGCAACATTTATGATTATAATAAATTATCATAATAATTTACACAAGTCTCTTAATCATTAATTGCTGTCAAAAATATTGTAATTAACCTCTACAATGAAATATAGAAATATGGAATCATATCTGATTCAGGGAATAATATTAGAGATTCAGGTCACATGTGAATCTTTTTTGTATCCTTGTTAATGGGGAAGCACAATGTATAGTCACCTTACTACAAAAGTATGTATATATACTTTCGAAGATTTTGTTAGGATTTGTGATCATATTTTTTACACCATCTCTAACTGCAACTTCATATAGGTTTTGATTGAGGAAATATGTCACTATTTCATCTTTAAGTAAATTTTATATGAGACGATTTTACAGATTGTTATTGTATATCGAATCTTTATTATTGATAAATAAAATTAATTTTCTCAAATTCATTTGTGAATTTCAAGTAAATTTTATATGAGACGGTTTTACAGATTGTTATTGTATTTCGAATCTTTCTTATTGATAAATAAAATTAATTTTCTCAAATTCATATGTGAATTGGGAAATATGATTATGGATTGGATCCATTAGATCATCTAACATAAAATTCACTCCTCATCTTCTTACCATATCTCTTGCATTATTTTAGTGTGAATTTTACAACTCATCTTAAATAGTTTTTAGTATGTTTTGCACTAAAAAAAAAAAAAAAAACTCATAATATTTCTTATTATTATGTGTTTTTGTTTGTCATATAGTTACTAATATTCATTAATATTGTTAATTCAACAAGATTTGATCTTTATTATCTAATAATCGTTAAAAATATAATATACATGTATATCTCATTTAATATAATATTTTAGCCTCTTTTTTATATTAATCAGGTTTTAGAAAATGTCTCAATTTAAATGAAAATATACACACAACAGCACGATTCGCCAACCCTAAAAAGAAGCAACTTTTTTAATTTATTTTACTTCCTTTTGAAGTCGTACTATTAATGTTCAATATAATTTATTACCACCTATTTAATTATCATCTAATTATAACACAAAACATTACTTTTATATTTTTGGTAGTCGATCACATGGTTTGGAAGAATGATTAATCTTCAATATAATTTACAATCACCCATTTTATTTTAACTACAACACAAAAAATTAATTTTATATTTTTGATAGTCGGTCACATAGTTTGAAAGAAACAAACTTGGGTTCAGTCCTAATTCAAATTCAATCAAATATTACAAAATAATAATTGATAATAATAATAATAAATTTAATTCAATGAATATTGTGGTACATTCTAGTCCAAATAGTATTTATGCAATGATCTTTATATTTGTTAAGAAAGCCTAAATATAGTAAATGATATTTGTATTTGTTAAGAAAGTTTAAATATAGTATATAATATATTCTAGAAAAAGCAGACTGTTGAATTATTTTGGAAATTAAAATCCAATTCTATTTATGCAAGAATATAATAATAATTAAATTAGATGTTTGTTTATGCATGTTAATGTAGATAAACTTGCATTGAATTCATTATTCCATAAATTGTGTATTTGTTAAGAAAACCCAAATATAGTATATACTAGTATATTCTGGAAAAACAGACTGTTGAATTATTTTGGAAATTGAAATCCAATTCTATTTATGCAAGAAAATATAATAGTAATTACTAGATGTTATGCATGTTAATGTAGATAAACTTGCATTGAATTCATTATTCCATAAATTATGTATTTGTTAAGAAAGTCTAAATATAGTATATTCTGAAAAAAGCAGACTGTTGAATTATTTTGAAATTGAAATCCAATTCTATTTATCCAAGAAAATATAATAATAATTAAATTAAATGTTTGTTTATGCATGTTAATGTAGATAAACTTGCATTGAATTCATTATTCCATAAATTGTGAATTTATTAAGAAAGTCTAAATATAGTATATAATATATTCTGGAAAAAACAGACTGTTGAATTATTTTGGAAATTGAAATCCAATTCTATTTATACAAGAAAATATAATAATAATTAAATTACATGTTTGTAAATTGAAATCCAATTCTATTTATGCAAGAAAATATAATAATAATTAAATTAATGTTTGTTTATGCATTAGATAAACTTGTATTGAATTCATTATTCCATAAATTATGTATTTGTTAAGAAAGTCTAAATATAGTATATAGTATATTCTAGAAAAACACTCCCTTGAATTATTTTGGAATTGAAATCCAATTCTATTTATGTAAGAAAATATAATAATAATTAAATTAGATGTTTGTTTATGCATAGATAAACTTGCATTGAATTCATTATTCCATAAATTCGGTATTTGTTAAGAAAGTCTAAATATAGTATAGGAGTATAATATATTCTGAAAAAAATTATTTTGGGAATTGAAATCCAACCCTATTTATGCAAGAAAATATAATAATAATTATTAGATATTTGTTTATGCATGTTAATGTAGATAAACTTGCATTGAATTCACTATTCCTAAATTGTGTATTTGTTAACAAAGTCTAAATATAGTATATATTCTGAAAAAAAGCAGACTGTTGAATTATTTTGAAAATTGAAATCCAATTCTATTTATTCAAGAAAATATAATAATAATTAAATTAGATGTTTACTTGCATTGAATTCATTATTCCATAAATTGTGTATCTGTTAAGAAAGTGTAAATATAGTACATAATATATTCTGGAAAAAAACAGACTGTTGAATTATTTTGGAAATTGAAATCCAATTCTATTTATATAAGAAAATATAATAATAATTAAATTAGATGTTTGTTTATGCATGTTAATGTAGATAAACTTGCATTCAATTCATTATTCTGTGTATTTGTTAAGAAAATCTAAATATAGTATATAATATATTTTGGAAAAAACAGACCGTTGAATTATTTTGAAAATTGAAATCCAATTCTATTTATGCAAAAAAATATAATAATAATTAAATTAGATGTTTGTTTATGCATGTTAATGTAGATAAACTTGTATTGAATTCATTATTCCATAATTTATGTATTTGTTAAGAAAGTCTAAATATAGTATATAGTATATTCTGAAAAAAACACTCTGTTGAATTACTCGTTTAGCCAAGAGCCAACCCAGCCGCCACATTCCCATTTTTTCTTACAAAGTCGGTAAACTGTGATATCTAATAAATTTTTTCCATTTTTTTTCGATTCGAATTTGAATTCAATGTAAACCAGAAACTTAATTTGGGATTTTGTTTGTTTTTAGATAAGTATTTCTATTTTTTTTTTTTTTGCTCTTTTCGAATTTAAATCAAATGAAACCAAAATATCAATTTGGATTTTATTTATTTTGACATGAGAAGTATTTTAACTTTTTTTTTAGGAATAGATTTGGGGTAGTTATGATGATCTCATTTTGCTCTAAATTATATTACTCCGTTGGCAAAATAATAACAAAAAAAATATTATAAGAAAGCTCAAATGTGGATGGAATGTTTGTGAATTGCAAATGAGTCATACATTTATACTAGCCCCGAAGGGAAGTTCTCCAAATTGTCTCTCGAAGCCTAGAATATCACACACTTCCTTCACACTCTAAAGGTTCTCTAGAAAACTTTTTAAAGATCTTTTATAGTTCTAAAAAACACTTCCTACACACTAAAATATAATTAAAGTTTACAAGATATATATAAGTCATGATGATTATTTGTGTTCCCTCCCTCGTGTACATATATAATTTCTTTTTTTATATTCTAAATATATAGTTCAATCTTGCAAATGAAATAATATTTTATTTATTAATATGTCCATACAATCCTAATATCATAGTCACCGTAATAATGATCGATGTGTCAAAAATCCAAAATATTTATTAAGTTCCATATAACGAGGAAATGTGATCATTACACATCATAGGTGGAAATATTAAAAATTACCCACTATGGATATTTTAGCATTTTCAGATATCCATATTCAATCCTTTTAGTTTTGAAACTAAAAATGCTAAAATACCACTTTTTAAAGAGTTCTATTAACAATGTGATTATTTCGTCCTAACCCAATCAATATATCCAAAATTCGGCTCAAGTTTCTCCAAATGCATGACAGACTTCCCTTAAACTTTCAAAAATAATTGTTTTATATGTAATTTTTCTAAATTTTTTTATATTATTAATTTATAAGAGTTCTCTCCTCTTATATTGTATAAATTTGTCTACTGTATAAGTTTTAGTCATAAATTTGCTTTATGTTTTGATGTGAAAAACTTTATCCTCTTAAAATGAAATTCTAGATATGTTTCTGGGACTTCAAATTCAATTTTAACAAAAATCAGTAATTAGATTGAAAAAAAAAAAGGTTGTAAATTGGAAAAATGGTGATACCTTAATTTTTTTTTAAAAACCATAATAAATTTATGGGTAATTGTTTGTATTGATTTACTCTTTAGTATGTATTCAAAACCATCCCCTCACATTCTGAACTATCTATTAAATGATGATGAATATGAGATGGTATTTCTAGCGAATCTGAAAATAGATTATTTTAGTTATATTTGAGATAATCATAACAGTGTCGCAATTCCTTCCTACAATGTTAAGAACCTATAAAAAGACGTTGGAAGGGGTTCAGTCCGATACTCAAGCCATTATCGATCTATATTGCAGAAGATCGATTTAAAAAGTGTCACTAATTCTTATTTTATGCAATTCTTGATTAGGTAGAAAACTTCTAACTTGATATGTCGATCATTCTACTTTTCAACAAATTGCAAATCTAATGCCTATGATCATGAACGGATCTAATGAGGGCACGTATGCGGTGCCCCTTGAACTTTCAAAATTATTGTTTTTATATTAATTTTTTTCTGAAAATTATCATTTTTATCAATAATTTATAAGGTTTGACACCCATATATTATAAATATTTGTCTACTATATAAATTTTAATCTTGGTTCAGCTTTATATTTTGATTTATAAAAAAATTGTCCTTTAAACAAAATTACAGATCTGTCCTTGCTTATGATATCAAATTTACAACATTATCAACCATGAGAGCTATCACATCCTCATTATATTCACATAATAACTACAATTGACTTGGAATTATTTTAATGAATGAATTTAAAATTGAATTATTTTAATTTCATCTTCGATTATTAATTCAAACGTGGATGTTGATGGTTCGTTCCACACTTCGATTTCACAGTTGAAAGATAAAACCACGTCATTGTCTACTTCGTATTTTTTGGACTCAATCTGCCTCGTGCCATTTTATGTAAACAACAAAACAAGATTAAACCTTGTATTAATCAAACAACTTTGTCTAAATGTTTGATAACAATCCAGGTCCACAAAAAAATAAAATTAAAATAAAATAAAATAACTAATGAAATCTTTGAAAAGAATGTACTTCGAAACTCTTATTTAATTTTTATGCTCTTCTCACTGATATCGACTGAATTTATAATCTCAAATATTGTTAGGACTGCAATATGACAAGACTAAAGAATAAAATATGAAAATGAATTTGTATGTCTATCATCAACTATTATTTTTGGTAATTCTGTGGTGAATTATCATCGTTTAATTATCTCAAATTAAATTAAGTACGAAGTGATTATTTAAAATTTACCTACAATAATTTTATTTGAAACATAGATAGATTGATCATTTCATCAACTTCATTAATTAATGTGCAAAAATCCTAAAACATAATTTATAATTTTAAGATGGAAAAAGGATAAAATATTATGAAATATTTACCATTATATATAAATTACTAGAGCATTAATGATTGAACTGTTAGTAACATTCTTTAATCATTAATCAACTGTAGAAAATTAATCTATATATACTTCAAAGTGACAGGTGTACAAACACTTCATCCCATATAGTAAAATATGCTCGTAGAATTAAATTGGTCAATTTCCCATTATATACATTTAATGTGTATCTTATTCTCTAATCATCTCTGCCATTAGAGCTCTGCCACTCTAACATGTTAATATATATTTATATTTATGGTTGATGTGTCAAAAATTTAATAAATTTATTAATTTCATTTTTGATATATAATAAGAGAATGAAATCGTTATATGTAAAAGTTGTTCACGATAGGTATTTCATATAATATTTTCCATTCTCTAATATAATTAAAGTTTAATATCTTTTATAGTTCAAAAATAAAGATTGAATATGTTTATAGTAAAATTTTAAAATATCCACCGTAAGCAACTCTTAACACATCCACCGATGATGACGTGTAATGATTTTATCCCCTCATTATATAGAAAGTAAAATTACTATGTATTCTGGATTTTTGATACAAATAATCATCATGACATTGTATATACAATTGACCATTACGGGATTTATTTTTCTTATTTTTGGTATTTGAATTATTTTATTTTATAAATATATATTATTTTATACTATCAATATTATATTCCTATATGTAATGTATATTTATAGCATTGACTATAAAACGAGGAGAAGGAAAATGATCTAGAAAAAGAAACAGAAAGTGATGGCATAGTTATTTATGAATTGAATAAAAAAATATCTTAATTAATAAATAATTAAGTGTGATTAAATAATCAGTACTGTAAGTATAGTTGACAGGTGTGAGGTAGGTTGGCATTGGGAGACTAAGTGTGATTAAGAAATAATAATAGATAAATAATTAAAAAATAATATATTATTTGGAATCTGATGCGCCACTCGTGCCTACTAGATTCCAGGTATCTAGTCATATCATTGATCACTTTAATTTGAAACGCCCGTAAATTTAATACGCCCGTAAATTTAATAAGGGCATATACATCAATTCATTTTGGTATGTTATTAATTAAAATAAAAGATGTATTAATTAATATAGATTTATTTTTAAGTGTATATTTTTATGTAATTAGTGTGTGTGTTAAGTTTGAAGAATGCTTTTTTGTCTCCTACTTTAATAATTGGTCAATCATTTATATAATGACACATCATCAATTAATACATTTTGCTTTTTTTTTCTCATCTCATATCAATATATTTATTTTCTTTATTTTTTCTATATAAATAATTTTTTTTTCTTTCCTATACAAACAATTTATCATTTTTATATTATTTATACATTTTAATGTGAGTTGAAATTTTTTAATGTAATAATAAAAAATTCTCTATACAATTTGCACTAAAATTAATACAACAAATAAAGAATTAATTTGAATTGATATAAATAATAGAATAAGAATGGTAGATAGTGACCACCTCAAGAATTTCGAAATTTTCTTCGAATGAATTCCGAGCTCCGTGATAATCAAATTCATCACCAACTTCGAGGGAATTTAGTTGAACACATTTGGACACGATTTGGAAACTTGTAAAATTTAATTGTTCATTTATATTAATTGTATGTTAAATGTATTGTAATGTTAATTGCTTATTTTCAATTAATTGCTAGCTATATCTATATCTTTTTTTATATAATTAATTTTTTAAAATAATATTTAAATATTATTAATTATATTTTAATGTGAATTGAAAATTATTAATATCATAATTAATTAATCCAATATACAAGCAATAAATAATTACTTTAAATTGATATAAATAAAAATAAAGAATAAAAATTAATGGATTATGAGACCCATATGTAATGATTGTATTTGTGTAAAATTGATTGAAATTTATGTTAAATTGATATAGAGGTGTGTTTTAAAAAACTAAATGTTTTTAATTAATGTGGTAGTATGTGGACCCCACACTAAAATGATGTGCTAAGAACGTAATTTTGAAACTATTTCCAATGGGGTCAACTTTGCCGATTACATTGTTGATTTTTTCGGCTTCAGTTTAATTTATCAAGAAGAAGAAAAGATAAAAGGTTAAAGAAAAAGATAAAAAAGCAAATGAGAGAAAGACGTGTTTAAATGATCTATTGATTTGCCGTACGAAGGTTTTAACGAGTTCCGTTGAAGTCCTGTCACTTGATTTTTATTTTGGTTTTGTTTTGATGCTTGTATTTTCTTTCTTTCTTTTTTATGAATAATATAATTATTAAAAAAAATGATGGATTGATTATATGACCTTATTTTGCAATTCAAATTATCAATAATTAATTTCTAGCTGATTAAACTTCCGGACATGTACCTTATATTAACGCTCAATTTTTTTTCTTCTCCTTTTTTTCATAGTATTTTGATGATTTTTTCATACTTACAATTCATTTAGTTGTAGTTATTCTACTCTTTTCTCATTTTCTTTTAATCATGAAATTGTGTTTGTAATTTATTGTTCTTCATCTTCTATTTTATTTTTTATCTTCATTCAATTGAGAGTTATTGATTATTTCGACACCTATGTCATTCATCATCTCATTCTTCTTTGATTTCATGAAACTAATTGCAGAAATTTTGAAAAAAAAGATGATGAAATTCATGCATTTGAAATTTAAACTCATTTTATAATACACTGATACCTTTTGAGTATTATAAAAACTTTTATACAATTGATGCACGAATCTAGGATCTGTGCACCTGACCCGTCCCGGCCCAAGCGCCTCCACGTGCCTGAGTGGGTGCGCTCAAACCCACCCAAATTCGCTTCAAGTGTTAGACCTTTATGTTATGTTAAACATACATTTATATTATGTTAATCATACCTTTAGAGCCTTTATATTATATTAAGCATACATTTATATTATGTTAAACATACATTTATGGTTTTTATGTTATGTTAAGCATACCTTTAGGACTTTTATGTTATATTAAACACACTTTTATGTTATATTAAATATACCTTTATGTAACATTAAGCATACATTTATGTTATGTTAAACATACATTTATGGTTTTATGTTATATTTATGTTTTGGGGTTTTTATGTTATGTTAAGCATACCTTCATATTATATTAAATATACATTTATGTTATATTAGTTATACCTTTTAATTATGTTAGTTTGTACCTTTATGTATTATGTAAAAGTATGACTAATATTAATTAAAGGTATGCGTAATATTTATATAAAGGTATATATGTACAAGTTAGGGTTTTTTTGTGCTAAAATTATAGTTTTTTCGTCAAAATTAGGTTTTTTTTTTTTGCCAAAATTATGATTTTTTTAAAGTTAAAATATTACATAAAGGCAAGGACAAAAATATCGGTGTTTGAGGATATATCGGTATCTTGATTTTACGGATATATCGATATCGGTGGAAATATTGATAATTTCGAGAAAAAAATAAAAAAATTGAAAAAAAAACTGAAAAATGCATCTAACACTTTACATAATATTATAATGAATATTAATATATATTGAAATTAAATTTCAAATAAAAAGATATGTTTACAACCAACATTAAGAGATAAACTATTATATAAATGTTGTCTCATATTGATTTACATGTCAAATTATCATTGACAATTAATACTTGACCTAGTAATAACTTGAACTCCTATGAGGTTCAAATGAATAAGATGACATGTCATCTTGAGTCAAACAATATTGATATCAAGTTAAAATATTAGACCAATTTTCAACATAATCATGGAGATAATTTGGGTGGAGCCGTGGAGTAGTACTGATGGAGTAGCACATGGAGGCTCACTTTATGTCAGTAGCAAGTTGTTAGCAAAAAATGAGAGAAGAGGCAAAAAAAAAATACAAAAAAAATGATGATTTTTACAGTTTCCACCGAAATGCAGCCGACACCGAAAATTTACCGATAATTACCGATTTCCATCGACATTTCGGCGACAACAGCTCAAAACTTGCCCATTTTCATCGACATCGACAACGATAACGACATTTATCGACATTTACCGACATTTTACCGATTTTTGGACGAAAAAAAACTACACCCGTATATTGTATCGGGTCCGTCCCTTGAGCAAAATTTCGATGACAATTCGGGACTTTTTCATTCCTGCATAAAGGTACCTTTAACATAATATAAAGGTATGAGTAACACAACATAAATGTCATGATAAAGCGGATTCGGGTCAGATTCGGTCCAACCCGACCTGCGTTGTATGGATCTAAAATCCGTATAATAGTTATACACAAGCCTCTATATAAATAATATTTTTACATGTAACAAGTAATATGTAAGTAATATCTTTCAAATTGTCTTTGATCTTTTATATTTCTTTCATATTTTTGCACTTGATTTCAAGGATTTAAGTTCATGAGACAATATTACGGGAGATCTATTTTTATTTAGAGTCTGATTTTTTTTATGAGATTGTGATATATATTAATTTTGTGACAAGTCAACTCACAACACATACTCCACAGCTTATATATGGATTAATGAAAATAAATTTAATTTATGGATAATGAAACTTAATCTCATAATTTGTATCAGAAAAACTGTCACATGAGCTTTTGTATTTTATTTCATCGATTAATAAAAAATTGAATATCCATTACATCTACTTCAATATCTCACCATTTTACCTAAATGATTATAGATTACTAATACTTCTGAAAAAATAAAAATTATATTTTATCCTAAAAAATATAAAGACTATTGAAGCAGATTACATGAAATGCCTCAGGTTTCAAGTCGTGTGGAGCACATGTTTTCATGTTTAATTTGATGAGTGATAAGTATACTTCATATGACTTAAAACTTGCAATATATTTTGATTGGTTCTTTTATCAATTCTGAAATAAATATTAAGGACTCTTGAAATGGATAATCTAGCCTAATGATTATGTTGGCTGTTCTTTTAAATCATGATTTTAGCTATTTTACTTAATATGGAGACTGACTATGCTTGAAAAATAAGAATAAATAGAACATGTCACGTATTTATATATATTAATGTATATGTATTTAATATGTGCACCGAATAAAAGCCATAAGATAATACACAACTCACATATAAAGATTTATACAAATCAAATAAAAAAAGTGAGGTTTATAGATTTGAAGTCCAATAAATTAAAATAAATATTTAAATATTCTATTTGTACGTTTGTGTCTATTTCGTTTGTGTAATTTTCTAAAACAATTAGGATGAACTCGTCCATATTAAATGAATGATATTGTTTAATGTTTAATATATTTTCTGGATAGGTATTAATGTTTACATATCTTCTTAGCAAGAAAAAGAAAAACTGAGAATTTTTTAAATAATGAGATATTTGTAGTCTTTGGTTAAAAACAAAGAGAGGAAAAAAAAAAAAAAAGCTTACTATATACATAGAAAATTGATTGGTTTAATTGAGACTTGGCTGTGTATAAATCAAAATTATAAATACAAATTTTAATGTCCTCAAGCATTAAATTTCTAATTCAAACTTGATCGTTAGCATTTATTATGCAACTTACATTATAGTATTTTAGAGAATATAGTATTTTAGAGAAGTGATATTAATATTATTTCAAACTAGTTAAACGCTAAAATCTCTATTATAGAAGACATTTAATAGATTCTTTTAATCAATGATTCATCATTTATTTATGAATATATTAAAATAAAATATAGTCATCGTACATACATATAATTCCTTTTTATTTTATGACAAAACCAAAACAAGGCGAGGAAGATTAATATACTGATCCTTTATATGTTATTTTATCATAGACTTTTCAAATAATTTTTTTTTTCGCAAAGCTAAAGTTCAAAAAATAAAATCCATAAAATTTCTAGGTATAAAATTCCTAGGACCTACTAGATATATTCAAACCACGTATGTAACATTATCCAAATAGAAAGTACACATATCCCATTAACCTTGATATACATGTAAAGGAAAGAGGATAAGATTTTTCTAGATAATAAAAAATAAAAAATATGTATATATTTAAAATAATAATATCAAATTTTATCAATAAAATTTCAAATACAGGACTTTGTACTAAGTGTAGGAATCCTCAGTCTTTCCAAACAAAATGAAATGAATAAAAACAAAAAACTGAGTTAAGCCGTAGGCGTCCAAAAGTATGGGAAATAGCTAAATCTTGTTTGCATATACTTCAAACTAATTGATACTTATTTAATATTATATTCGATTCGATTTTATTAAGAAAATAGAATCAACGTTTTCAAATTTTATTTCCTGAATTTCAATTAAGGGATTTGTTATCTAACCTTACTTCATTGAATTCTTTATTTTCTATCTTTAACTTTTTTCATCCTCTATATTTAAAAAGATCTAGTTTTTTGTCCACCTAATTGATTAAGTTATCAAACAGATTCAAAGATTTGTCAAAAAAAAAAAAATATTACAATCAATTCCTTTAACTATGGAAAAAAAACCCACAAAGCATTTAGATCGAGATTTGATTAAGTTATCAACCAGACTCAAAGATTTGTCAAAAAAAAAAAAAAATTACAATCAAATCCCTTAACTATGGAAAAAAACTCACAAAGCATTTAGATCGATTTTCATGAGTAATTTGATCTAAATCACTTATTTATATTGATATCATACTACTTTAAGTTTTAAGGTGATCATAAATTGAAAAATTCAATTGTTTAAGAAGTTAATTTGAAATAAAATATAAAAATAGAAGACTTTAGTTGTTGTAGCATATAAATGGATCAAAATATGATTTTTTTTTAAATACAAAGGACTAGAAAAAAAGTGATAAATAGAGGATGCAATTTTTTTTCTTTTAATTAATCTCCAATATAATATAATTTGGATCTTTTTCATCAAACTATATCTAGTAAAATTGGCTTCAAAAATTCTGGGGAAGACCATCTTCCCTGATTTACCGGCTGACGTCATCAATTTTCTATTTTGGGGGGGGGGGGGGGGGGACGGGGGGGGTGGTTGGTGGAGGTGTGAATCGTTTATAAGATGAAACTAAATATAAATCACAAAGTCAAAAATAGCTAAGCCTTTACAGCCGTCGAAGCTCCACTGGTACTATTCTATTCTTCGCAGCATCTTTCCATTTTTCTCTCTTCAATTCCATGAATTCGTAGGTTTTCCGGTTCACTGTGATGTTAACTTCTGCATACTTTCCCACTCTGAATTTCACCGTTTTTTTTTTTTGGGGGAATTTGGTGCTGATATTGGTTGGGGTTTTTCAGTGAATTTGCGCTTTATTTTGTTGAAATTGGTTTGATTTTCCTTAGTAAGTAGTTGAAAACAGTTCAGTTCATCCATCGTCTTCTCTTTGCTCTCACTTTGGTAAGCTGCAGTTTGGTTTGCCTATTTTTGCTGCTAAATAGTTCGTTCCGAACTGAAGAGACCAAGTGCCTAAAATTAGGCTATACAATTTGGGTTAGAGATTTTTGGATTGTTTCATTTCGTTGGTCATGGTGTTGGAGTCATTCTGCATTTTACTATCTCTAAAGGTAGTGAAATATTGAGTTGCATCGGCGTCACACGGATCAATTGAATCACACGCTCTTTACAAATCTATTCCCTTGTATAAAGATTTTGATTTCTTGAACAGTTTGGAGCTTGTGCTAAACATGGATACTTGTATTGGATTATCTAGGTCCACAGGTGCTTTATTCTAGTTAGATCTTGTTGGTCTTTCTGATATATATATTCAGCTTTTGCTTGTCAATATCACATTTTTTAATTAGTGTTGAGGCATAGATCTTCATCATATTTCGAAGTTTGGATGCTTGGGTTTTTTTTGTTGTAAATGTTATTTTTTGAGTGTTTGGTGGGTTATTTTATTTTATTTTTTGCATCCTCGGAAGAGCTTGTATACGTATCCTTGGTTTTATATAAAAGAATGCAACACCATTTGATTTGTAAGAACGCTTGAGTTCTTTTTGTTGCTAACTTGATTTGATTCAAGTATCCATTTTAATGTATACAGATTTTTACATATAATTGATGTTTATGATTTTATGTAATGTTAATAGAACTTGAATAAGGTGATAAACTGAGGTATTGAGGACATACAACTAGCCATTTGCTATTTGATAGGCCAGCTTGTGACTAAATGGGTTCTGTTTTACTTGGGGTGATGAAGTTTGGCATGCAGCTTTGAACTTCTCTACACATAAAATGTTTTTGAAATAAATTGAGAGAGCACTACAATCAAAAGTAAGCGAACTAGTCCAACAGCAATAGCAGTGAGGTAAGAAGAGAGAAAAGGTCTTAAGTAGACCTTGAATGTTGACAAATAAAATTATATTATGTCATTTATACTTTTTATTTTTTGATTTTTAATTTATCGGCTCGAACATTTTATGATGATTAAATGGTCATTTTTAAGGCTACTATTCAAGTTTCATTCAAATTTTGCCTTTCTTGAATGTGAAAATTTAGCATTTTAATCGATTAGAAGATTGTGCTTTGTGATGAGTCGATTTATGCAAGTGAAGCTTGGCTGCTAATACTTAATCGTTTTCATGCTTAAATGCAGAGTTTTTTTTTTTTTTTTTAATTTCTTAAAATCTGTTTTAATTTTTGCTTTTAATTATGCCAGTATGTCTGTATTAAGTCTAAGCTTATACGCTTGGTTCTTTGTATATATAATTGTCAGAGGAGATTGTAGGCCTGTGTGCTAATAATTTATCCATGGCGGACGCCTAAGGTGTGTGCATGCGGGTTGTAATCCCAGTGTGCTTGGCTGCCTTGAAGGTTTATAGATTCAAGTTTTCATATAATTATGTACGCCTTTTAGACAGCATGCACAATACAAGAATAAGTGATATGTGTATTGTGTGGTTTTTTAATGAGCATTAATTAGTTGAATTTTAAAACTTAATTTGCTTGATAGTTTTTATATGTTATTTTAATGGGTATGTTTTTATGAATATTTCAGTAAGTTCAATCTTTCTGCTTATTAACATCTTTTTCTCCTTTTTTTTTTGCAGCTTCTCTACCTCAAACTCTCTGAACTTCTGAGGTTTGCTTCAATTTTCATTGAATTAATTATTTGTCTCTATATATGCTTAGTGGGAAAATAATGTAATCCAAATATGTCTACTGCAGGCCTCCAAATCTTTTTGAAACCTGTGGAATTGGTAAGGATTAACTGGGTTGAAATATTGGGGGCAAGAGTGTGACTTAGGTGGATATGATACCAAAGGCAGGTTATATACAAGTTGTGGCATCTGGGAATATTTTCAGGCTGGAAGATTGTAGTCCAAGCATTCCAAACATTTTCTGACAATTATTTTTGTCTCGCTAGTGTCATTTTGGTATTGTAGTTAGATGGAGTATCCTTTTTCTAGTGCAGAAAAGGGTAATGACCATTCATTTTTACCACGAGGTCGGATAGAGGGTATGGTTTCAGGGTTGACAGATAATGGTCCGGAGGGCTCAAATTTGGAAGACTCCTTTCTTAACGTTGCCGAACTGATGAGCTTCGATACATATGCTGGATGGTGCAACAGCCCCAGTAATTTGGTTGATCAGATGTTTCCCTTTTTTGCCTCATCTCCTCTCACTTCGGTAGCCACAAATTTTTCATCTGCTGATGGATTGAACTTCACGCATCAGCATAATTCAGGAATTTCTATGGTGGATGGTGATATTGTGGGAAGCTCATTCGGTAATGGAGATGAAGTGCTTCATCATATGGACAGCCCATTGCCTTTTGCGTCAACTTCTGCTGGTGATGGGTTTAATTTGGTTGAGATGAATGATAGGAGATCAAGGTATCTTATAGGAGATGTAGGGAATAGTGTGATCCCAAGGCCTCTAATGCAATCACTGTCTGAGAAAATGCTTAGAGTATTTAATCTATTCAAAGAATGGTCTGGAGAGGGCATTTTAGCCCAAGTGTGGGTCCCAATGAAAAACGGGGATCAGCAAATCTTAAGCACTTGCGAACAACCTTTTTTACTTGACCAAACTCTTTCTGGATATCGTGAAGTGTCTAGATCATTTACTTTTCCGGCGGAATCAAAAGCAGATTCTTTCTCAGGGCTTCCAGGTCGTGTATTTGCCTCCAAGATTCCAGAGTGGACCTCAAATGTGATGTATTACAATAAGGCTGAGTACCTGCGGGTGCAATATGCTATTGAACATGAAGTTCGAGGATCGATTGCTATACCTGTGTTTGAGAATGAGTCGCTTGACAGGCCATGTTGTGCAGTGCTAGAAATTGTTACCATGAATGAAAAGTCCAATTTTGATTTGGAGTTGGAAAATGTTTGTCGTGCTCTGCAGGTTAGTTTACTAGATTTGCCATTCATATTCTAAACTCGCTGAGGTCAAAATTTATGTTACCTTTGTTTGTCCATAGGTACTCCCATTTCTTAAATTGGTAATTTTCATTTCAATTATACCATTGCACTTAAGTGGTGCCATGCCAACTCTTTTAAAGTCTTTTGCAGAAGGCAAGGATAGATCTTAGGCTCTACTTTTTTAGGGAAAAAAGTAAGAAAAATCATTCCAAACTTGTCTAAATCTCAGTGGCAATGCAGAATGGACCACTTGGGGCATATTTGGGTGGAATGTAATAAAAACAGATACATGTTGGTAAAATGCAGATGCCTTAGCAAGTGGTCTGATTTCACATTTTGTATTTATTTTCTTACTAAAAATTCTACTACATACTTTCTGGATATATAAAAATCTTATTAACTGAGTTTGATGTGTATATATATATATATATATATATATAGTTTTTTGCCCTTGCATATACTGTGGTGAAGGATTGAATATAATTTACCCTGTTACAATTCAATATGTTGGACATCATTTTATCATTCTTTGGTCTCTAAGCTGTGGACCATTTTCAGGCTGTTAATTTAAGGAGCATATCACCCCCGAGACTCTATCACCAGGTTTTCTTCGAACATTTGATCTTATTGTTATTAACATTCATATTATCTTCATTCTATGGTCTTGATGATCACCTGATTTGAAACCAATTCTAACATGTAGAGTCTCTCTAAAAATCAAAGGGCTGCTTTAGCTGAGATTACCGATGTTTTGCGTGCTGTCTGCTATGCACATCGACTACCTCTTGCATTGACATGGATTCCATGTAGTTATATAGTGGGGCCTGGAGAGGGAACTATGAAAATGCATGCTAGAGGACACAATAGGAGTATAAACGAGAAATGTGTTCTGTGCATTGAGGATACTGCCTGTTTTGTGAATGACAAAGATATGAAGGGTTTTGTGCATGCATGTCGTGAACATTATCTTGAGGAAGGAGAAGGTATTGTTGGGAAAGCACTTCAATCAAATCACCCCTTCTTTTATCCTGATGTTAAGGAATACCACATAAGTGAGTATCCACTTGTTCACCATGCTCGCAAGTTTGGCCTAAATGCTGCTGTTGCAATCAGGCTGAGAAGTATTTATACCGGTGACAATGACTATATCTTAGAGTTCTTTCT
Organism: Scutellaria barbata; assembly: GCA_028654395.1. NCBI lineage: Eukaryota > Viridiplantae > Streptophyta > Magnoliopsida > Lamiales > Lamiaceae > Scutellaria > Scutellaria barbata. Next base: position 6,308,719 of record CM053652.1, read on the forward strand.
TCCTGTCAATATGAAAGGAAGTACAGAACAACAACTCTTGCTTAATAACCTCTCCAGTACCATGCAGAGGATGTGTAAAAGCTTGAGGACAGTGTCTGATTCTGAATTGCACAGGATGGAAGATTCTAAAGGTGAATTACATGATGTGGAAATGAGAAACATACCAGAAACATCATTACCTAGGAGAAATTCTGAACATTCACTTATTAGTGGAAGTTTAAACACCATTGATCCCATAATGCAAAATGAATCTGAATCAACAATCATTGGAGTAGAAGCTGATGGTCCTCACGAGCAGGTATCTGTGTATTCACCATACGGTATTTCGTATAATTGCATCCCACATGTATTTTGAGAAGCCTTGTGATTACTATCCCTTTTCCTAGTCACTGGTCTTGAGAGATTTGAAACATTTAAGTCTTAATGTTACTGTATAATGTCATAAAGTAGCTCTGGTTTTTTTTTTGGGGAAATACAATGGGAGATATAAAAATGCTAACTTTCAATCGTCTTCTTTTTTTTCCTTTTTTTATTACTTTCCGTCTCCAGTAACTGATTTTCAGTGTACTCATTTCTTTAATGGCTTACAACTGTGGCTCTTACGGCCTCGTGTAATGGTTGTAGGATGAGACTCGCTCGAAAAAACAGACAGAGAAGAAGCGAAGTACTGCTGAGAAGCACGTCAGCTTAAGTGTTCTTCAGAGATACTTCTCTGGGAGCCTTAAAGATGCAGCAAAAAGTATTGGTGGTGAGTCATCTATCAACATGTCTAGCACTTTCCTGCACACACTGTTATGCTTAAATTTGTGAAATAAAATAAAATATTGGGTAAGAGCTAAGAGCACTTTTGCAGGCATACATGCTGCAAAAGTGAACTTATCACATATATGCTAAGAGTCTCAGCTTCTTATATCTTGTTTTCAGTGTGCCCAACTACTCTTAAAAGGATATGTAGACAACACGGCATCTCAAGATGGCCTTCTCGAAAAATAAACAAGGTAAACCGTTCTTTGAGAAAAATACAAAGTGTGCTAGACTCTGTTCAGGGGGTGGAAGGAGGACTGAAGTTTGATCCATCCATGGGGGGTCTTGTGCCAGCTGGCCCGATCATCCAAGAGTTCGACTCTAGAAACACAGTTGTTGTGCCCGATAAAAATCATGTCGTCGGAGACTCTGACTTGGTAATCCAGAATGCAAAAGCAACACACATGGCATCTAGTATGGATGTTGAAACCACCTTTGTGAAACTGGAAGAAGAGTGTCAATTTGATGGTAACAAAGTGGTAGTAGAGTGTGAGCCCAGTTCGTTTCATCTGCAAAGTCCTCAACCTCTCAGTCTAAACAACACACCTTCAACAATCACCCGAACTGCTCCAGCAAGTTCTTTCCGTTCTAGAGAAATATCGAATAGATGGATATTCGATGAAAGATCTCATTTCATCTCCCAAAGTTCAAGTCCCACAGCAGCTGGTGATCAGATCAATGCCAAATTAAGAGACGATTGTGTGACAGATAGGGATGATGGTATTGTTGAACATAACCAACCCACTTCTTCCGGAATGACAGATTCATCCAACGGGTCTGGATCCGGATCAATGATGAACGGTAGTTCGTCAAGCTCTAGAAGTTACGGAAAGAGGCAGAACCAGAAAAGTGAGATGAGCTATGGCGATAGTGGATCTAAAATAATAGTCAAGGCCACTTACAAAGAAGATACAGTTCGATTTAAATTCGAGGCTTCTGCTGGGTGTCTTCAATTGTACGAGGAGATAGCGAAAAGATTCAAACTACAGGTAGGACAGTTCCAGCTCAAGTATCTTGACGATGAAGAGGAATGGGTGATGTTGGTAAGTGACTCGGATTTACAAGAATGTCTCGAAATATTGGATTTTGTGGGCACTCGCAATGTGAAGTTCCTAGTTCGTGATGTGCCAAGCACGATAGGGAGCTCAGGCGGTAGCAACTATTTCATGGGAGACGGCTCTTGATAATCCGTAATAGATACTCATCTTCCACCATATAAAACACCGCGTTTAACTGATTAGAATCGATTACCAACATAGTAATCAATTATCACCAGCTGTATTACGAAACAAAGGACTATCGACTCTGAGCAGGTAGCCAGTCATACATGATTCTGCTTCTATATTCATGATTCTATGTGGTAGGTTCCATCAAAAGAAAGTCGAAATCGATGAAATACAGTGGATATTCTGAAGAATAGTAGCTGGTCAGGGAGCAGGGTTCTCTATAGTTGATTATAATCTAGATTGTACAGTAAGTTTCAATTATTTATAACAAAGCTTTAGAATGTGTAATCTTCTTATATAGTTTATTAGTATGTTTCAATCTTAGATTGTACAGTTTGTTTCAGCTATGTTTATGGCCCATATAAGTTATTTTCATATCTAAAATGGGTATAATGCAATTCATTTACCTACCTTATATTTGTTTCAATTCTTGACCATTTTTCTATCCTTTAATTTTGAAGAAGATTGAAATGGGCAGATCCTGTAATAATTTCTCAACATTAGTAAAGTATTTGTCGTAGTATTGAATTCGTATACATTGATTTTAAATTGAGTTCATATGCTTTCAATTTTATATGGATTTTTTTTAAATAAAATTTTCAAATTATTTATACACAAACTTTTAGTTTAATGATTAACAACTACAATCCAGCAATTCGAAAAACACAAGATAGTGATATGAAATAATTTATACAAATTTTTTAATGTGAAAATTTTAGATAAAATTTCCAAGGCAAAACAACATGTTTCACACATCTTCTAGAAGGGAGACATCCAAACTAAGAAATCGAATACCAACTTATTTGTATTTTCTAGACATTTCAATCTTTTAAGACAACAGTCGTTTTCTTTGAAACAAAAGCAGCTAAAACTTTTACATCTTAAGATTTTATTTTGTTTATTTTATCTTTTCGTGGATACTGGGTGGAATAATTGCGGAAGAAAAAAAAAAAAGGTCCACTCAGTGTTGGAGTTAGACAAACAATCAATAGGGGCCTAAATATATTTTGAGGTCTGGCTAAATTACAATTTTGGTATTTAAAGTATACCCCAATTTCAATTTAATATTTCGATTTTAGTGAGTTTTAATTTTGGTAACTAACGTTTCTAAATATTTCAATTTCAGTATCTTCCGTTAGGGTTCCGTCCAAGTTGGACGGAACTTAACTAACCAGTTCAAAATTGGAGGCAAAATCGTTTTATTTCCCCCTCAAATTCGTTCTGCAACCCTAATCGCCCCAAATTGATTTTGCAACCCTAATTTCTCCAAATCCACTAACCTTAATCGCTCTTCAATCCAACTTCAAATCTGACCAACCACGTCTACGGGAATAAGAGTTGATGGCAAGATGGAAAGATGACACATTTGTTCCCCAATATGGTAAGTTATTTCTTTAAGTACTTCAGCTCATCTAGCTATGTATAGAACATATTCATGCTTAGGTAATAATTTTTCGGGTTGTGCTATGTCTGCAGATGATGATAATGAGTCCACATTGTTTACTTTGAAAATCTTTCATGGTGGTGTAATGGTGAATAAACCTGTTAGGTCTTATCAAGGGGGTATAGTAGATTACTTCGACTATGTTGATGGGGAAATGTTTGGGCTGTTAGAGTTAAAAGAATTTGCAACTGAATTAGGATATGATTCACAAAATATGTTGTTTTGGCATCAATTTGGGCAAAGTTTAGAGAGGGCTGGAAGGATTATTGAAACTGATGTTGAAGCCTATCAAATTACCAAGTATATTCCTAAGCAAACCAATCCTTCAACAGCTAACCAACCTCACAAAAAGCAAGAAAAATGCCTGTAAGGCCTTATGTTGTTATTTATATTTAGTCAATTAACTTGATCACTAAAATTTATCTTTTCACCCTATCAGCTTAAAAGGAGTGTCCCATGTACTGCATCTTTAGATGTGAATCCATTGACCCAGACTGGTGTATCACCAATTGGAGTTTCTCAATCAATGAGTCCAAGTGTGTCTGACACCAACAATCCTAATGTATGTATTATTTAATATGTTCTGCAAATTCTAATATAGTTGACATACTTGAAAAAATCACACTTTATGTCTAAATGAATTCTTAGATGAAGAATACAACATAATTGAATAAGAGGCAAAAGAATGACAGTCAAATTCACATTAGTGGTAATGACAATGTGAGTCTCTCTATCTCTCTCATTGATTGTTATGTGTTTGGTTTAGTATATAAATCTTAACATAGTTGGTGTATTTTTTTACTGTGTAGATTTTCAGATCATCAGGAGTAAGTAGTCTAGTCATTGTGAAGGGAGGGGTGAACTACATTGCCATGTCCAATCTAAGATCATATATTGGGAAGTCAAACAAAGAAGACTCATCAAAAGGGAAAACAAGTGCAAGTAGCAGTGGGAAAGATTCTGAGATTGCCAAGGAAAAATCTAGCAAGGGAGGTGAATGAGAGATTTGTGTATTGCCAAACTCTATTGGGATTTATTTGGAAAAACATGAATTCAGTTTGTTTGTATTGTTTTTAGGACAAAATGCAACTTTGATTTGTGTTAATTTGGTTTTTGTTGATTTGGTTTAAGAGATTTGTTGTGAACATATTAATAAAATGCAACTTTGGTTTGTGATGATTTGGTTTTTGTTCATTTGGTTTCTGAGATTTGCAGTCTACATATTTGTGTAATGTGCATATTTATGAAATGATATTTAACAACATAAATAACACAAGAATAAGATTTTGATAATGCAAGAATATCAAATTACATTACATAAAATAGGTGGTTATACAACATTAAATCAGTGGCAAATACTCAAACTCATTGTTTTATCTTCTTTGACTACTTTACACATCAAAACTGCTATTACACACAACATAAGTGCAGTGACAATAGAGAAACAAATCCACAAAGAATTAAACTTCTTCTTCAGTGCAATATACTTCAAACTTACAAATTTTTCCTTGCTTATTAATTTTCTCAACTCTGCTTCCAATTGCTTCTCTTTAACCTTGCATGCATCAATTTCATTTTCCAGTCTATCAAATTTTTTGAGGAATCGAGGGATGAGTTCCTTGGACCTTTGACACATCTCAGGATCAAGCCACTTGAAAAATCCACAATATTTGTGTGTCTACATAAACATAAAACAACATGCAGCTTACTTGCATTTTTTGAATCAAAATCGAGGTTTTATAAATCAGTTCGAAAACTTACCCCATAGTACGGGCATGCCCAATAGCGTCTTCTAAGGTTATTAGGAGTCCACGAGTTCTTCAATGAAAGCTCTATCCTACATCCACAATACACCAATTCAGTTTGATGATTTCTGAAAACAGAGGAGCTGGAGCTTGGAGATGGAGAGCAATTCCTTCTCATGGTTGTGGTACTAAAGAAGGAAATGAAAATTTCTCGAAAACAATGAAATGCGTGAATCTTGCAGAAGATTTTGAAGCTTTCTATGGCGATTAGGGTTGCAGAACGAATTTGGGGGGGAAATAAAACGATTTTGCCTCCAATTTTGAACTGGTTAGTTAAGTTCCGTCCAACTTGGACGGAACCCTGACGGAAGGTACTGAAAGTGAAATATTCAGAAACGTTAGGTACAAAAATTGAAACTCGCTAAAATCGGGGTATTAAATTGAAATTGAGATATACTTTGGGTACCAAAATTGTAATTTACCCTTTGAGGTCTATATAAAACTAATATTTAAATATTAAACAACAAATTTTTTACAATACAAAATATAAGAATAGTGCAAATTTTTAAAACATTTGGGGTTTAGCCCCCTGAAGACGAAGGGAGAAGGGAAATATGCCACTGATTCCACTCATTCATATTATATTAAAAATATTTTTTTGATCTAGTTTGATTATACCTATTCATTGGTTTGGAGCAAAAGTTAGTCTCAAATTACTTAAACTACATCGATTATAAAATTTATTGTTAGGATTTCAATGTTTAGATTTTGATGAGACAAATCACATATGTAATAGGAAGTTTTAAGTACCCCATTTTTCACGATTTTTAAGTGAATACATAGACTAGAATTGAGTCTAGTGTTAAGTGCTAAAAATGGAGGTTGAACAAGGATAAAGCTGCATCTATGCCCTTAAGAAAAGATATTGCTGCAAGAAAGCAGGATACAATATTACTGCATAAAAACAGGATGCAGCATAGCTGTAAGAAGGAAGATACAACAACGCCGTAACAGGACAGAGCACCTCTACAACAAAGAAGAAAAGAACGGCATGCAGCATCGCTGCATGAAAAGAGTACATGAGTACTGCAAGAAGAAAAGTATACAGCAGGATTGCTGGAAGATACTGCAACCAGGTCTAAATTACCGCAGCACTGCAAGAAAGTATCAGCTGCACGAAGACCTAGGATACAGCGCTAAGCTTACAGTCCAATCAAGTCAATAAGCGCAACTTACAACAAGGAGTATCCTACAATCCTAAGAAGGATAAATGCAGTACGAAGAATGAAGACTCATGCAAGAATAAATAGAGCCGTTCCAGTAAAGATCAAAGTTGCAGACACGGAGCCAATACGAAGATGCCACGTGGACTGACGCGCTGCAGAAAGCTGCGAGCCGCAACTGCCGCATTAAATGCTCCGAAAGAAAAAGTCAAGTTGCATTAAATGCGAATCATGCCTTTGGTCAGACTACTTCAAATTCAAAAGAGAGATGTCTCCTTAAACGGACATCTTCTCCTACAAGTATAAATAGAGGAAGAGATACACTGAAGCTGGTTACTGAAACTACTAATTAACCGAACAATTCACAAAGCTTACAAGATCCAAGTATTCAAGTCTACGATCAGTTTCAGTCACTCAACCTCTCGAAGTGAAGCAAGTTCAAACTGAAAGTTTCCTTAAGGATTCAGAAGCTCACTTCGAAGCACCAGTTGAAGAAAAACCTTTTTATCTTTTTAACCTTGTTGCCGTGTGCTTAGGTTGTTTTAGTGGTGTCGAACAGTTGATAAGAGAGATCCTTGCTGTTTGTATAATTATCTAGAGTTAGGCAGCTTCCCTGTGTGGGAGTGTGGAACCCTATGTGGGTAAGCCTTTGAAGTTTGCAGTTGTTGTGTGTACGCTGGACTTCAGTAGGTGGTTACTTTGTAAAGTTGATAGATTGTTAGGAGTGTCCTGTAATCCAATCTTACTTAACAAAGTTCCTGCTTGAGGATCAGTAGAGTAGACGTAGAAGGATTACACCACCTTCGAACCACTATAAATCATAAGTGTTTATTGCTTTCTATTTGTGCTTTAATCTTCTGTTTTTTATTTGTATCATCTGCATAAAACGTTTTCTGATAGAAGCATATTTGAGAAAATCAGTCTTGTGTTTTTAAAGTAAATTTCCGCTACGCATAAAACTCCAAGTTACAGCGTGCTGCACTGTATCCTTGCGCTGCAAGCAGTAACTATCTGACGCTGCAAGTTCAAGTAATTTGCAGAGCAGAACGGTTTGCTTAAAGAATTGCAAAATCGACCAAGGTTCATTCACCCCCCTCTGAACCTCGGACACCACTTTGGACCAACATTTATTTTTGCTTATTTTCTGGAGATTGTATCAAATTTTGATCATACTTATTTTCATTTTCAATTTAAGTCCTATAATTAAAAATTTATCTAATTTCAATTTTTTTTATTGAAATTTATATTTTTGATCAATTACGACGAGTCACGTACACACGTCTCATGACCACTTATACTTACGTAACAATCTTGTATGTATGTAGCAGTCCATTTTGCATTATTTTACAACTATAAATGTCACATCATCATGAGTAGGTCTTGTGTGAGACCGTCTCACGGATCTCATTTCGTGAGACGGGTTGGGTCGGGTCGAACATAATAATTAAATAATACTTTTGTGTGTATTAGGTAATACTTTTTTATATTTCAAGTAATACTTTGTATTATATTATTTATTATATATGCAAACTACAAAAGTATTACATGATACATAGAAAAATATTACATAATATACACAAAAGTATTACATGTTGTATGAGAAGAAGAGATTATCTGAAAGCCCTAGGATCCGCATCTTTTTTAAGATCTGACTTGATCCAATTCGGGTTATATATCCTATAATACGAAAGTATTACCTGATACACATAAAAGTATTACATATTTTCTTATAATCTGACTCAACTCAAAACAAAAGTATTACTTGATATATATAAAAGTATTATCTGATACACATAAAAATATTACATATTTTTCATATGGTCCAACTCAACTCAAAACACATCTTATAATACAAAATATTACCCAATATATAGAAAAGTATTACATAATACATTCAAAAGTATTACATAATTTTTTATGTTTGACCCGACCCGACCCGACTCGTCTCACAATATGAGATTCATGAGACGGTCTCACCCAAAACTTTGCCCATCATCATACCAAGTCATTTAATGACTTAAAAAACGAAAACTAATTAAGTCAATTTAGAAAATTTAATTAAAGAAATTTTGAATTAGACCACCCAACTTTAGCAAAGACTGGAGTTTTCTCAAATCTCTAAATCCCCGGTCAATCCAAGAACTCGAATCCCCAAATTCTCTTGGAGGTGGAGGTCAATTAAGTTGAGGGTTTCTTTTTCTTTTTTAAATGTGGATGAACTGTTCTTGTTAAAGTTGGATGGTCTAATTCAGATTTTCTTTAATTCTGTTTTTTAATTGAGTTAATTATTTTTTGTGTTTTTAAGTCATTAAATAATGTGGTATGATGACATGTCATTTTCACTTGTAAAATAATGTAGAATGAAGTGTCATATATGTAAAAAATTGTCAAGTGGTCAGAAATCATGAAATTGAGGGCACATGTATATTACTTATTGAAAATTGACCAGAAAATATAAATTTCGGCGTAAAAAGATTGAAATTGGACAAAATATTCAATTACAATACTAAAATTGAAAATTAGAAATTAGCAAGACCAAAAGCTGACACGGCTGTAGGTTGGGAGAAATTTGAGAAATGTAACAGAAATTATAAAATTAGGAGTGAGAGTATATCACTCGACGTAATTTGATCGGAAAATACAAATTACAACGAAAAAATGACTGAAATTGAACAAAATTTTCAATTACTAACTAAAATTGATAATAGAAAATTAACTAACCAAAATCAAACAACGCTCAGGACTAAAATGAATTTTTCCTGTAATTAGGTTTGCTCATTTCCTACCACAATAATTTTTTTTCATAACTACAAAGATAAAGAACCTGTTAATAAAATGCAAAATTATTTATCAAAATTTTCCAATAAATTTTTAAATCACATATATAATTTCAGGCACAATAAATTAACAACAATAATGAGAAAAGAGAAAGCAAGAAATTAATATAAAGATAGCATTTAACTTCGAAATTATATGAAGAAACAATTAAGAGAAAGGAAAAATTAGGGCACGTGCCGTGAAAGAAAAATGTGGAAATTATTTATTGAGAAAGGAAAAAAAGTAACGATATGGCTCATTCACGCAGAAGCCTGATACTTGTTTTTTTTCTTTCTTTTTTTTAAATTTAAATGGTGAAATTACTATTTTACTCTTATTTTGGAAAAATTCAGGGCAGTGCCCCTTAGTACGTTGGTCTCTGGGCGGCACTCAAACCAGAATCTTCAAATTATCTTTTTCAGTGTAATTAATAACATAAATTACAATTTAGTCATTGTTGCATTTTTTTTGTTCCAACAAATTGTTGCACACCAGAATCCCAAAATTATCCCGCATCCACCGCCACTTCGAAAATACAATACAAAGTAAAGGTTTGCAATAGTACATTAAAGTTGAGCAAGTGCAATAGTACCCTTAGTGCAGTGCAAATTAAATAACCTGTAGATCGTACGAAAGAGATAGACCACACCTTACAAATTGTGTCTGTAAAATCAGTTTAAACCCTAAGGTTTATGTCTAAGAAAATAGATGAGTTGCAATAGAGCGAGGTTTGCAATAGACCATCAATGGCGTGGCTTTAGGCAACAACAATCCCTCACCTTCACTCATGTCGACTAATTCTTTGCCAGGTCTTTCCCAATCAAAGCATTGAATGAGAGAACCTATGCCCAACCCCACCATGCGCACCGCCAGCCCCTCGCCGGGGCAGCTCCTCCTTCCAGACCCAAAAGGCATAAACCCGAATGCATTTCGATATCCATGCATTCCTTCAAATCTCTCTGGCTTGAACTTTGTTGCATCTTTCACTATCTTAGAATCGTTCTGTATAGCCCAAAGGTTGACCATCAACATGGTGTTAGCTGGGATGTGATAGCCTCCGACAGTACATTCATGGGAGGACTGGTGAGGGACTAGTAATGGACCAGCAGGATACATGCGTAGCGTTTCATTGATGATACAACGTAGGTATGGGAGCTCCGCGATGTCTGCTTCTTCAAGCAAACGGTTGTGTCCGATGAGGTGGTCGATCTCCGATTGTGCCTTTTTGAGGACGTCCGGGTGGTTAACCAAGAGAGAGAGCGCCCATTCCATTGTTCCGGCGGATGTGTCTGAACCGCCTACTAACAAAACCTGTATGTGGAATTGAGTGAGTTCATATTGTGTGAAAGATGGAGATATAAAATGGTGTTTTCTCATAATTTAATATAATGTGAATAATATCAATGTACACACCACTCGTGTAAAAAACACCACTTGTTTTCAATCACTTATTCAGACGTGTGCAAAGACAGATATATCTTGTCTTACTATATACAACAATGTGGTGGTGTAGCATTCGTTGGACCATGGAAGATGTAATAATATAGAAGAATTAAGTTTGGAGATGATTACATAGCTCGAATTTTGTTTCGTGATAGCTAGTTATATATGTCCATCACAATGTTAGTTTCAAGGTAAATATATTGGAAAAAATCCAATATTGGGCTTTCACGTGTCAAATTAAATGTGTATAGTTGTCTTAAGAAAGTCCAATTGAAGTGATCTACTAAAATTTAAAATATGGGCTTACATGAGTGTCATAATATTTATGAACTTTTATGTGTAGATATCATTAAGTGATTTTCAATTTGTTGAGGGACCAAATTGAAAATAAAAGAATCTTATTCTTATAAGTAAGGATTATGGTCCCCAAACATCAGATTCGAATCCCACCACTACAAGAAATTTGCCATACGACAACGATTTTTCCCCATCGTTAAATCCATTTTTTAAGTGTTGTTGTATCGAAGGTTTCGAATCCCACCACTACAAGAAATTCGCCATACGACAACGATTTTCCCCGTCGTTAAATCCATATCCATTTTTTAAGCGTTGTTGTATCGAGGGTTGTTAAAAGTTTTCGCCATTCGACAACGTACGAAAAAGCGTTGTCCACGTCATTGCCATATCGTCGTTAAATCCATTTTTTAAGCGTTGTTGTATCGAGGGTTGTTAAAAGTTTTCTTTAAGTTTTCTTTTTGTTAAAAGTTTTCTTTTCCCCGTTGTCCACGTCATTTCCATTTTTTAAGCGTTGTTGTATCGAGGGTTGTTAAAAGTTTTCTTTAAGTTTTCTTTTTGTTAAAAGTTTTCTTTTCCCCATTCCACAACGCACCATCGAGGGTTGTTAAAAGTTTTCTTTAAGTTTTCTTTTTGTTAAAAGTTTTCTTTTCCCCATTCCACAACGCAAATACAATTATTTAAAATAACATAATTTTAAAATTGAAATATTAACATTTTAAATTAATATAGATATTATAAAGCAATATATATATATATATATATATATTTCAATTATATATCATTACATTATATTAATATTAAAAAATATAGACTTTATATAATAAATCGCACATCACGCTGACATACACGCCCCAAAAAAAATGTATTTGTACAATTCATTTTGGGTTGTTAAAAGTTTTCTTCCACAACGCACCAAAAAGCGTGCGTTGTTCATCTGAGATTCGAACTCATGACCTTTGTTGTAAGGTGAACCACTAGGCTACTAATGCTTTATGTGTTTCTATTCTATATGTATTTCTTTTATTAACTAATTATATATATATATATATAATTAATGACTAATTAATGTATAATTGGAAGATTAATGACTAATTAATATATAATTGGAAGATTAATGACTAATTAATATGTTTAATAATATTTAATCTAATTTCATTTTAAGACAATTATAAAATATACTAGTGCATATTTTTAATATATGTTATAAACATACTAATTTTTTAAAATTATGAGTTTGTTCATATATATAAGATAATATTAATACAAATAATATAAAATAACATCATAAAATAATTAAACTTTTCAATTTTAATTTAATTAAAATAATATATAATTTTTGTATTATTATATAAAAAAAAATTATTGACCAATTAATATATGTATGTTTTTTTAGTTTGAAAAATAGTTTATGGTTCAATTAATATATTTAAGTTTTTTTTTTCATATTATTCTTTTAATTAATCATTTTTATATCTTTTTTTTATTTTATAAAATAATTTTATAAAATAATTTATGTTTTTGGTATTAATTTTAAAACCAAACTCATTTATATTTATATTCAAAAATAATAATATATAATTTTTATATTATTATGTAATACAAATTTTTATAATTTTTAAATTAATATATGTATTGTTTTTTTTGTTGTAAAATAATTTGTGGTTCAAATTAAAACCAAACTCATTTTATCTTTATTTTCTAAAATAATAATATATAATTTTTATATTATTATTTAATACAATTTTTTGTAAAAATAAATGCATATTTTTTTTATTGTTGTATAATTAAATTTTTTTATATATTTTTAATTCATTGATATGATATATATATATATATCCTTTTCTTTTATATTTTTTGTATTAATTTTAAAACACAATAATTTTATCTTTATCTTTTTTTAAGAAAAACATTCGTAATTTATGAATTATGAATTATAAAACACAATTTTCGAATTATGTTTTAAAATAATATACCAATTTTATATTATTATATAAAAGGATGAGAGTAATATTTTAGGTGTAGTTTCTTAATTAATTCAAAATAGTATTTTATATAAATACATCTCACTTTTTTTAAATTATGAGTTTGTTCATATAAGATAATATTAATGCAAATAATATAATATAAGATAACATTATAAATTCATTAAATTTAATAAATTTAAGTTAATTAAAAAATAATTATTTTATAATTAACACATGCAACACAAAAAAAAAGTTGCATAATGGGTTGTAAATTTATAAAAAAAGTACTAAGAAAAGACAATGCATAAGAAAAGGGTTGTCTTTGTGAGAAGAATTTCGCTATAGGACAACCCTTTGAAAAAGTATTGAACAAAAGCGTTGTTTTTTTAAAAAAAAAAAACGCCATTTAACAACCCTACGAAAAAAGCGTTATCGTTTCCATTTTTTGCGTTGTCGTATAGCAAATTTTTTGAAAAAAGATAACGCATAAAAGCGTTGCATAAAAGGGTTGTCATTTGCTGGAAAAAATTCGCTATACGACAACCCTTTCAAAAAGCGTTGCAAAAAAGCATTGTCTTTTAAAAAAAAACGTCATTTAACAACCCTACGAAAAAAACGTTGTTGTTTCCATTTTTGGCATTGTCGTATGGCGAAATTTTTGAAAAAAACGCTTTTCGTCCAAAGGGTTGTAAATTCCTAAAAGACAACACAAATTCATAAAAAGGGTTGTTAAATGGGCGTTGTTGTCGGCCAAATTTCTTGTAGTGCACGTTCTGTATTCTCTCTACGGATAGTGTAACAAGGGTGATCTGATAGTTTGGTAAACCATATCAGTTAAAGTACGAATCAATTCAATAATCGATTTATGGATTTAGGTACGCTTCCACTTTATGGTTATCGTTCCTACTCTATTTCAGTTTATCATCGTAGAATTTAGGATTGAGGCTTTCGTGTTGATGCATGTTTATATGTGATTAAAGCATGCTATTTTGTGACTCAATTCTAACAAGTGGTATCAGAGCCACTCTACGTATGATTCTCTGAATTTTGGGAACAAAATTATATTTTTAGATCTGAGATATTGGGTCTTGGATTTACTTTTAAATTTGATGAATTAAGTTTTATGCGATCAAGAATTTTTGATTATATATGTTCGGGCTTCATGAATTATTTACCAATTTTGAAGTCTGGTGATGATTTCAAATCATCTGTTAATTAATATATTAATGTGGTATGCTCCCAAAATTTCGATGGATTTTTGGTTAATATATATGTGTAAAAGTATGATTCGAATTGTTGGGCATCTCAAGTTTCTAATTAAATTTTACTAATATTCGAGATGGGTTGATTGAAACTTGAAGTCGCCAAAGTGACCTCTCTTGTGTAAATTTTTCCATTGAGAATGTTGGGATGGTTGTGTATGTGTATTTTCATTGTGGGTATTAATCGGCCCAAAGGAAGATTAATGTTTGGTCCGAAATACACAAACACTTGTAGTGGTAAACACGTGACAATTATAAAGTTTTTTCGTGTGAGTAATAAGTCGGCCCAAAGAAAGACTGTTACTTGACATGAATTTATTGTCAGTATTTGACCATTACATAGAGTGACCATTAATGAGTTAATCTTACTGTCCAAAAACTTGATATTAATGTTGTGCTCGGTGCCTCGAGATGTTGCCATCATATTTGAATTTATTGATTGTTTATTTGGTTTTATGTGAGCATGACTATTATTTTAGTTTGTTATTCTCTATTCAGCTATGTCTGCTATTTCTGTATCTGCCAACATTAACAGCATACCCATGCTAAATGGGTCTAATTTTAGGGATTGGAATGATAACATTCTGATCACTTTGGGTTGCATGGATCTTGACTATGCACTAAGGGTAGAGCAACCTACTTCTCTTACGGATGAAAGTTCTCCTGATGAAAGGAAGAATTTTAAGAAGTGGGAGCGCTCGAACCGTGTTAGTCTAATGATCATTAAGCGCAGCATTCCAGAAGCCTTTCGAGGCACTGCATCTGAGAAAATCAATTTGGTCAGGGAGTAACTTACCCATATTGAACAGCATTTTATAAAAAACGATAAGGCTGAGACAAGCATACTTTTGACGAACTTGATCTCAATGAGGGAAACATAAGGGAGTACATCATCCAAATGTCTCATTATGCTTCAAAATGAAGTGCACTAAAGCTTGAGGTATCAGAAGACTTACTCATGCATTTGGTGCTTATATCTCTTCCTGCACAATTCAGTCATTTTAAAGTCAGTTATAACTGTTAGAAGGAGAAGCGGACTCTTAATGAGCTCATTTCATACTGTGTGCAAGAGAAAGAAAGGTTGAAACAAGAAAGAACTGAGATTGCTCAGTTGGCCACTAATTCCAAAGAAAATGAAAAGGGCGTAAAAAGAAAACCTGTTGAGAAAGTTGCTATGGATCAAGGTCCAGCACAGAAGAAACAACTAAGCAACACTCAAGATATGAATTGTTACTTCTATGATAAATCTGGACACAAAAAGAAGGAATGTACCAAATTTCACGCTTGGCGCGCAAAGACAGATATTAATCTTACTTTGGTCTGTTTTGAAGTTAATTTAGCTTCAGTACCTAGAGACACTTGGTGGTTAGATTCTGGTGTTACCACTCATATAAGTGTTTTAATGCAGGATTGACTGAGCTGTCGAAAGCTAAATGATGGTGAAAAATATATATATGTGGGAGATGGCAAATCGGTAGAAGTGGAGGTAATAGGGCATTTTAGATTGTTATTACAGACTGGATATTTTTTGGATTTGAAAGATATATTTATTGTACCGTCTTTTCGACGGAATTTAGTTTCTATTTCCATGTTGGACAAATTAGGTTTCATTTGTTCATTTGGAGATTGTCAGTTTAAGCTTTCAAATAATTCCAGTATTGTGGACACTGGTTCATTAAGTGCATTTGACAATCTATATTTGCTTGATATTATTTATTCATATAATGAATTTCTGCATGGTGACTCTAGGGGTACTAAGCGAAAATTAAATAAAGAAAATTCGGCCGGCTAACTTATGGCACAAGCGTTTAGGTCATATATCGAGAACCAGAATTGAGAGGCTTATGTCAGATGGTATTTTAGATACACTTGATTTTTCAGATCTTACTATATGTGTTGAGTGTAGTATAAGGAAAACGAAGCAAACAAAAGAATTTAGGTGCCAAAAAAACTAAAGATGTCTTGGAATTGATATATATGGATTGGATATTTGTGGACCATTCCCTACGGTTTCTTGGAATGGTCAACAATATTTCAAGTCATTCATAAACGATTATTCTCAGTATGAGTATCTATATCTTATTCATGAAAAATCAGAGGTACTGGACATGATCAAATTTTTTAAGGCTGAGGTTGAAAATCAACTCGGCAAAAGAATTAATTATGTCAGATTTGATCGTGGTGGTGAATATTATGATAGATATGATAGTTCAGGAGAACAACATCCAGGACCTTTTGCTATCTTCCTAAAGGAATGTGGAATATCCCACAGTACACCATGCCGGGGACATCTAGCATGAATAGTGTAGTTGAGAGATGAAACAGAACTTTAAAGGATATGGTGAGTACTATGATTAGTCATTCGTCCTTACCGGAATCACTTTGGGGAGAAGCACTAAAGACTGCAGCTTATATTCTTAATAGGGTACCAACTAAAGCAACTGTGAAACCTCCATTTGAACTTTGGATTGGACGAAAACTTAGTCTAAATCACTTTCATATTTGGGGATGTCCAGCTGAGGCTAGACCTCACAAGCCAAATGAAAGAAAATTGAACTCTAAAACAATTAACAGCTATTTTATTAGCTATTCAGAAAAATCCAGGGGTTTTAAGTTCTATGATCCCATTAGAAGGTCAATTTTTGAGACAGGAAATGCAGTGTTCTTTGAGGATGTTGAGTTTGGGGGGAGAAATAAGATTAGAGATATTGTCTTTGAGGAAGAGTCATTTTCGACACCTACTACTGTTTATGACAATGTTCAGTTTATGACAATGTTCAGGTACCTATCCCTGTCATTGAAGAAGAAGTAGATTTGGAACCTCATCAGGTTAATATCGAAAATCTTCCCAATCAGATTGATGAAATAATTCAAGAACAACCTCAAGAACCTATAGAATTAAGAAAATCCACTAGAGAGAAGAAAATAGCTATTTCGGATGATTATATTGTTTTTCTCCAAGAAAATGAGGTCATTAAGGAATTAATGAAAGATGATCCTATTAATGTTCATCAGGCCATGAAGGATCCAAATGCTCAAAAGTGGATTGATGCAATGAATGAAGAGTATAAGTCAATGCAAGACAATCAAGTTTGGGATCTTGTCCCATTACCAGAAGGTTCGGAACCTATTGGTTGCAAATGGATTTTTAAAACCAAAAGAGATTCGAATGGTAATGTGGAAAGATATAAGACACGTTTTGTGGCAAAAGACTTTACTCAAAGGAAAGACATTGATTTTAAAGAGACTTTCTCTCCGGTTTCCACGAAAAACTCTTTTAGAATAATAATGGCACTAGTTGCACATTATGATCTTGAGTTATATCAAATGGATGTAAAGACAGTGTTTCTTAATGGTGACATTGTTGAGACGATATATATGGTACAACCCGAAAGCTTTGTGTCTGGAGACCCAAAGAACATAGTTTGCAAGTTAAAGAAATCCATCTATGGACTCAAGCAAGCTTCTCGTTAGTGGTACCACAAATTTCATGAAGTAATTGTCTCATTTGATTTTGAGACTAATGTTGTTGATGATTGTGTGTATCATAAATTCAGTGGGAGTGAGTTTATTTTCTTGGTGTTTATGTCGATGATATACTAGTTGCCACAAATGATTTAGGTTTGTTGCACGAAACCAAGACTTTTCTATCAACGAAATTTGAAATGAAAGATCTTGGCGATGCCTCTTTTGTATTAGAGATCCAGATACATAGAGAACGCTCTCTAAGTATTCTTGAATTATCACAAAAAGGATATATAGAAAAAGTGTTGCAAAGATTTGGCATGCAAAACTGCAAGCCAGGTGACACCCCTGTGGCTAAGGGAGACAAGTTTAGTCTCAGTTAGTGCCCTAAAACTGATCTTGAGGTTCAAGAGATGCAAAAGGTTCCATATGCTTCGGCTGTTGGGAGTCTAATGTATGCTCAGGTCTGCACTAGACCTGATTTGAGTTTTATTGTTGGTATATTGGGCAAATGCTTAAGTAACCCTGGTATGGATCATTGGAAAGCAGCCAAATGGGTTATGAGATATCTACAGAGAATTAAAGATTACATGCTCACATATAAGAGATCAGATCAGTTGGAGATCATTGGGTATTCTGAATTTGATTTCGCAGGATGTCAAGATAGTAGAAGATCCACTTCAGGCTACATTTTTCTATTAGTTGGGGGAGCTGTTTCATGGAGAAGCGCTAAGCAGACACTTGTAGCGTCATCTACCATGGCAACAGAATTTGTAGCATGTTATGAGATATCAAATCATGGAATATGGTTGCGAAACTTTGTCACTGGACTGTGTGTTTTGTTACATATTGAAAGACCACTTAAGTTGTATTGTGACAATAATTCGGCAGTACTATATTCCAATAACAATAGGAGCTCCACTAAGTCAAAACATATTGACATTAAGTTCTTGGTTGTGAAGAAAAGGGTGCAGAGTGGTCAGATATCTATAGAGCACATTGGGACAGATTCGATGATTGAGGATCCGCTAACTAAAGGTTTATCACCCAAGGTTTTTTCATGAGCATATAACTCATATGGGTGTTATGTTATTTCAGCATACTTCAGTTTAGTGGGAGTCTGTATATATTTAATTGCTCTATATTTTGTTTTGGACACATTACTATGTATTTAAGATAATACTGTGCAGAAATAAAGTTTTGATTCATTTATTTACGCTCTATTGTTTTATGTTTTATGATTGATCTCATTAAAAAATAAAGAAAGGACCAGTTAGAAATAGGCATGTTAGATCACATTACATGTAATTTTTATGTTACACACCATGAATGATGTGTTGATTAATTGTAATGATATACGTGATTACTGATGGGTCTAGTTACACTTAAAGTGACGACAGCCTCTTTAGTCATATATCGGTGCAGTTGGTAATAAGATTGTTTAAAGGGATACTCATACATGTGACAACAAGGTTTGAGCTCATTTAGGTAATACACATTTGCTCGGTGTCACGTGTTGCCCAAAT
Source organism: Scutellaria barbata (assembly GCA_028654395.1). Taxonomy (NCBI): domain Eukaryota; kingdom Viridiplantae; phylum Streptophyta; class Magnoliopsida; order Lamiales; family Lamiaceae; genus Scutellaria; species Scutellaria barbata. The sequence goes on from CM053652.1 coordinate 6,327,935, forward strand.
AGAAGATTGTTGGAAAAAATCCAATATTGGGTTTCCACGTGTCAAATTAAATGTGTATAGTTGTCTTAAGAAAGCCCAATTGAAGTGATCCATTAAGGTTTAAAATATGAGCTTACATGAGTGTCATAATATTCATGAACTTTTATGTGTAGATACCATTAACTGATTTTTAATTTGTTGAGGGATCAAATTGAAAATAAAGGAATCTTATTCTTATAAGTAAGGATTATGGTCCCCAAACATCAGATTCGAATCTTACGTTCAGTATTCTCTCTACGGATAGTGAAACAAGGTGATCTCATAGTTTGGTAAACCATATCAGTTAAAGTACGAAGCAATTTAATAATCGATTCATGTATTCAGTTATGCTTCCGCTTTATGGTTATCATTCCTATTTTATTTCAGTTTATTATCGTAGAATTTAGGATTTGAACTTTCGTGCTGATGCATGTTTATATGTGATTAAAACATGTTATTTTGTAATTCAATTCTAATAAAATAATGCTTGCGCTACTTGATTAAAGATCAAAAGGCATGAAAAAGGAAAAAGAAATATATAGGCAGAGAGAAAGAGATTTAGGTGTACCAGCATTAAGCGTCTTATAGTGGCATCAGTATAATATTCAGGCTCTTTCTCCTGCAACTCCAACAGCATTTCAATCATCGTTTTCGTCTTCCCTTCCTCCTCCCCACCGCGGCCGCCACTGGCAAGCCTCGTCTTACACTCTTTGACCAGCTCCTGCATAAAAACATCCCCTTTCCTCTGCACATCATCCATTTTTTTCTCCACGCCGTCCACTCCCAACCACCGCACCACCGGCAAGAAATCAAGCATAAACGGAGCACTATACCGAAACGTATCCTTAACGATCTCCTTAAACTGCTGTGCCTCCGCCGCGTCCTCCACCTTTTCGCCGAAGTACCTCTTTCCGGCTATCATCCTCATTATCACGTTCATAGTCAGATCAAAGAGCACCGTCTTCATGTCCGCCAACTTCCGCTCATCCGAACCCCGACTAAGCATCTTCATCGTTGTCTTAACCTCATCTGCACGAATTCCATAGAGCAGTTGCAGCCTCTGAGTTGACAGAATCTGGACAGACGATATTTTGCGCAGGGTTTTCCAGTGATCGTCGTAAGGGGCCCATGCCATGGAAGTGAAGTTGTAGCCCAGATGTTTCCCGGCGACCATGTCGGGCCGGTTGGCGAAAACAGCATCGTTTTTAGAGAGGCAGTCCTCAGCGGCGGAAGGGGAGGAGACAATGAGGACAGGGCGAGACCCAAACTGGAGGAGAACGACGGGGCCGTACCGGTCCGAGACAGTGGCCAAGGTGCGGTAGAGAGGGTTCTTTAGAAGGTAGAGATGGCCAATAATGGGGAGGTTGAGAAAAGGAGTGGGAGGATGGTTTTGTAGTTTGTGGATGAAATATTTTGTGATCATGTATATTGCTAATGCTAATGGAATGTACAAAACCAATTGAGCATCCATTTTTACTTGGAGGAGAAATTCAGAGTACGTATGAATTGATTTCAATGGTGTGTTATTATTATACCCACTGTGGCGATGCAGTAAGACGTAAGTTGAAGGCTTGACTGGTTGGTGGTACTAATACTTTGCATTATCATTAGATTTGACTGGTAGTTAACTATTCAACGTTACAATATATATATATGAGGGGATAATTAATTAAGTTGTTGCACTTAATGCTAATGCTTTGTGATCATGTAGTGTGAGACCCGAGCCCCTCATTACCTATTGACCAATACACTTCATGCATCATATCATTTTTTATTGCTTATGTGCTACTTGTGATCTTGCATGATTATATTTTGCTTCCAAATATTAAATTATTTATATGTTCTTATATAATTAGTGTTGAGAGACCTCTATTATAATTGATTAAGACTCGAGTAATTTTCGAGTGCATAATATGAATTATTTGATTAATGATGATATAAATTTCGTTGAACTTTTCAAAGAAAGTAAATCTAAATTATATATATATATATAAACAAGTATTATATATATATATATTAGCTTAGCCGTAGGTATACACTATATATATAAGTAATGCAAAAGTTAATGAAATATTATTATAATATATATATATATATATATATAAGTGATGATGCGTATATAATAATGGTAAGTAGCATATGTAACTTAATAATAATAAAATATGTATTGTTTATATATATGGATATATGCATCTCTAAAACATAATAAAGGATATACATTAGAATTGGTATACACGTGTATGCAAGGACCTTTTTCATCACATTAATTAGGATAATGATAAAAGAAAGGGGAACTTACTAAGGAAGCTAAGAAGATGAGGTGGACTAAGGCTAGTATATACATAGAATTTCTTCATTCACTGGTGGAAGGAGAAGAAAAAAATAAGGAAGAACACACCCCTTCTTCTCTTAATTTTAAAGGTATTTGGCTTAAAACTTTTAATTCCTTCTTTGAATTTTCATGTTTTTTTTTACTTTTAGCATATATTATGAAGTCCAAAGATGTTCTTTGGAGTTAGGGTTGAGAATAAATTGTTTTCTTGAATGAAACAAAATAGGTTGCTATGCTGTAATCTCGGTTATGTTCTGCATCTCTGTTCCGAAATATTCTGGGTGATGTAGGAATTGAATTAAGCTAAACCCTTTTAACATAATCTAGTATATGAAGTGTAGAATATGTGTGTCAAATTTCAGAAGATTTGGAGTTAAAATCAATTTTATATGATTTTTCTAAGATAAGCTGTTCGGAGACAGTTTTTATCTTGTTTTTGAGTCCGAATCAAATTATGTTTCTGAACTTTATACTTCGAATTTATATATGATCTTTTACTATGTTTTAGAACCATTTCTCAGGTATGTACAGAAATTTAGTATGCAATTTTTGGAGTTTTGTACGATTTATGCTGAATTTTACAATATAGTTGGTTTTCTGTGTTGATCATGTCCTGTTTTCGGTCTTGTTCTAAATATCATAACTAATTATTGCAACCATATATATATTCCATATTTGACTATGTTGTAGTACCAGTTCTGATAGAGATGTAGAAATTTACCTTGTAAATTTTTAAGCCTTGTACGATTTATGAGAATTTTTACAAGAAAATATGTTTTCACCTTATAAAGTACCCTGTTTTCAGCAAACTTCGAAAATTCATAACTAATTATGTAAAGCTTAGTTTTAGTTGATATTTTTATATGTTATACTTCCACATGTTATTTAAATTCTGTAAAAATATGAAATTATTTTATGAAGTCTATAATATTTGATAAATTTTTTAATATAGACTGATTTTGAGTTGAAATTGAGGTGAAAACTAGTTTATAGATTTAATTTTATTTAATACTCTTTATGTTATAACCATTATAATAACTAAAATTAATATTATTAAATCCAAATAAAAGATGTTTTAGGTTATTAGAAGTTACTTTAGTTTAATATAATTGTCATTGATTTGATATAACAGTTTATATATTATTTTTGTTTAGTGGTATTGACACAAAAGAGACGAGAAGTTGAGAATAACCATTTTACAAGACAAGGTAAGTAGAAATTCATTTGTAACTACAATGCATAAACATAGTATTTTATGTGTTTACTTGCATTATATGATAATAGTGAATTTGCGCTTCTTGATATTGGTGATTAGTTTTTATGTGCAATTAAAGATGATACGTGAGCATTGGATTTTGTACATATCATTCATGAGCATAGATAGGTGTATGCATAGAAGACATGATGAGTCTGTATGCACATCATAATCATACAAAGAAACAAAGTTAAAGCAAAGTTGACCGCTACTAGTACATCGAGGCCGGTGACATGCGAGGCATGGATATGACTTAAAAGTAAAAGTGTGCCTGTGTGGCATGCGAGCCGTGGTTATGGTTCGAAGATATTGAGCCATAAACATGACTTTAAAGCAAAGTAAAAGTGTGCCTGTGTGGCATGCGAGCCGTGGTTATGGTTCGAAGATATTGGGCTATAAACATGACTTTAAAGCAAAGCAAAGTAAAGTACAGAGATTATTGAGCTAGCTCCTTTCCGATGTACTGTAGACGGGTCAAGGGCCCAACATAGTAAAAGATATCAAAGCCATGCATTCACGTCATTCTTAAAGTCCTTACAGCCATTTGTATGACAGTGCATGCATGATTTCTGCTTACTGAGCTTTAGCTCACCTAGTTTATGCATTGTAGGTGAGCATGACAACGTTTGATGAGCTTTTCGGATCTTGCTAGCATGTTTTGGCGCTCCAACGGTGTTTTGGGACGGTGTACATGGATGACGACCTGCGGGGCTAAAACTTGGGCTTATTTTGCTTTTGACCATGTTGGTCTTGTTCAAATTTTTGGGATATGTTTATAATCGTTGCGTTATAATGTTATATGTTTGGTTTAAGAGAACTCTGATGACACTTTGGTGTAAGATATTGGCTTATGCTCTGGTATAGATGAGGTGTTGCTTATGATATGTCGTTTTTGTCATTTTGTTATTTGTTAGCTTGAAAAAAAAAATGGAAAAAAAAAATGTTATTGTCACATTTTTCAGAGTTTTGTATTTCAAAAGTGTTATAAAATTTAGGACGTGACATGTAGATTGCTATTGCTAATGCTAATGGAATGTGCAAAACCAATTGACGATCCATTTTTACTTGGAGGACAAATTCAGACTCTGAATGTATTTGAATTGGTGTTATATAGTGTCAAATGACAATTTCCCTCATCACCCATTTTTATATGAAATTTATTTCTCTATCGATTGTTATAACAAATGGCGTTTTTATCTATTTTATAAGGTTAAATATCTCAATTATTAATTCTCAATGAATCGTGATTTATACCTATAATTGATAAAGAACTTATTTTTATAGGGGCATTTTGGGAAAGTAAATAATAATTTTGTTGTAAAATGAAAAGAAAAGTTATTTATTATTAATTTGGGTAGAAAAATAGATCTCTTTGTATGCAAAAAATGAAATCTCCATTCTTAACTGAGAAAAATCATTTCTGTTCCAATTTAGAATGTGTTTGAGTGATGAAGAAGAAGTTGTTGCAGTGTTTGGATAAATAAATTGTTGAAGTATTTGAATAAATAAAATTGTGGATCTCATAAAATGTTAGTAATGACAATTATGTAATTTCAATGATTAACTTTGAAGACGTTTATGAAAAATAAGAGCTTATTTTTTATTTTAAAAATAAATTGGGGTTCACCAACTTTTAAAAACAAAATATTATAAATTCCGAACATCTTATTTTAAAATCCTTATCAAGTACTTTGAGCAGCTTAAATTCATTTTTTTTTCATCAAATAGCTTATAATATTATCTTTAAACATTTTATCAAATATTTTAAAGAGCTTATAAGTTCAACCAAATATACTCTTAATTTTACTTTGTTCTTTTAAATAACAAAAAAAAATAAAAATTATACAACATGAAAATTTATATTCAGTCTCACAAAAATAACTTTGTAGGATGAAGTTCCAGTCAAATTCATCATATGTTTTACAGGATAACTTGAATATATAGTCAATGTTAAAATTAGGAGTAGTAACAAAAAAAGTTCCATCATTAGAAAACAAATGATAATTAATCGTGCTTTAATGAAGTATTAATTAATATGCTAAAACTATGATACAGTGGATTACATGTCCTATAACTTATATGATATCCCACCTTTATAAAAATTCAAATTATGATTTGAAATTAAAATTAAATCACATAAATTTCTAATTTTTATTTTTCCCTCATTTCTATCTCTCAAAATCACTAAAAAAAAAAGAAAAATGACGCATTATATATAACTAAACTTAACTCTGAAATACGTGTATTGGGAACATCTTTAGCTAGCATGTGGGGATTAATTAATTAAGTATGCTAAAAGTTTTAAAACTACGGCGCATTGGTGCTACATTATTAACTTTGAAACACGTGTATGGAGAGATTAATTAATTAAGTATTATTTAATAAAAGTTTCTTTGGGACATTATTGTCGAGGCAATTATGGAGCTATTCAGAGACCAATGTGGGTTTTGACCATATAGTATGTGAACTACTTATTCATTACTTAAAAGCAATATTTTCATAATCGAATCGGTGGCCAAACCGGCCTGGCTACCGGTTCACGATTTAACCGGTCGGATCGGTTGAATTATTGATTCAACCGGTAAAATGATCTTTGTCTATTTTTTTTTCAATATTATTTATGTTACATTAAAAAAGTTATCCACTTATATGATTCATATTAAAATAATTACAATAAAATCATAAAATGTCAAACTATATACTCCATAATCCATAATGAAGTCTCAAACTAAAAATTAAAATATTAAATACTAAAATTTAAGATAGATAAAATGAAAAAATAAAATATTTTGAATCTTGATGATCATATCATAAACGATCGTCGTTTTCTTTACTTCTTTTAGTTTCTTTTTTAACTTTTGAAATCCAATTTGGGAGCCCAAAGATGAAAGATCATTATTTCATAACCCAAAACAAGAAGTGGATGTAATTTAAAAAAAAACTGATTTTCCGGTTGAACCAGTTTCCGGTTCCCGGTTATAATCGGTTCAACCGGTTTTTGACCGGTTTTTTTTCGGTTTAACCGAAAAAACGGTTAATTGGGTGTATTTGGACCGATTTTCGTACCGGTTCCCGGTTGAACCGATTGAACCGACCGGTTCGATCCGATTATGAAAACACTGCTTAAAAGTATTGTGGTAATTCTTCATATGTTTGAAAGTTAGTTACTTTGGCATTTAATCTACACTGTTCGTAAGTTGAATAGTGATACTTTTGAGTTTTCATAGCTTAGATATATTTATTTGAATACATAACTATCATTTACCAAAATTATAATAAAATACAATAAATATAGCAATAATAACATCACAATTGTTTCTATACACCAGATGCACGGATCCTAAATCCGTGCAACCGAGTCAACCAACCCAAAAATGTCTTTCAAGCGCCCCCACGCGCCCAAACCCTAGCCCAAACCCTAACTCAAATTCTAGTTCTGCTGTATATTGGCATAACCTTTTAGTTTAGCGAACTTAACATTTTAGTTTAGCGAACTCAACCTTTTAGTTATGTCTGAGCAGTGAAAAAAGTACTTCCTCCATCCCGGATTACTTTGCACATCAAATCGGGCACAATTTTTAAGAAAAAGTGAATATTTGCTTTTTGATTGAGGGTATAATGGTCAAATTTATTTTTTCTAATGGAGTGATTAGTTTAATATTAAATGGCATTGTGTGAGAAAAAGTGATGGCATTGTGTGTAAATAAGTGTGTATTGTGAGGGTAAGAATTATGATAAATTTTATCATTTTGGGGTATGCAAAGTGTTTGGGGACAAACTAAAAAGGAAATTGTGCAAAGTGTTTGAGGACGGAGGGAGTATAAGTTATTCACTGAAAATGTTATGAAATTTGTACATAAAGGTTATAGTATTACAGTATAAAGGTTATATCATTACAACATAAAGATTTCGGCTATATTGAATTTTTATAGTGAAAAAACTATAAGTTATTTATTGAAAAGGTTATGAAATCTGTACATAAAGGTTATACAATTACAATATAAAGGTTATATTATTACAATATAAATGTTTGGGTTATATTGCATGAATTTTTATAGTGAAAAAAATATAAGTCATTCAGTGAAAAGGTTATGAAATTTGTACATAAAGGTTACACTATTACAACATAAAGGTTATATCATTACAACATAAAGGTTATGACATAAATTATAAAATAAAAAAAAGGGCGCGGATCCGAGTTAAACCGGACCCAACCCGACCCGCGTGCCCAGTTACATGGATCATGACCCATGCAACTGGTGCACACAAACACTACTCTAATAACATATATATATATATACACAATTGTTTCTATACACCAGGTGCACGGATCCTAGATCCGTGCAACCGGGTCAACCCGCCCAAAAATGTCTTTCACGCGCCCAAACCCTAACTCAAATTCTAGTTCTGCTGTATATTGGCATAACCTTTTAGTTTAGCGAACTTTACCTTTTAGTTTAGCGAACTCAACCTTTTAGTTATATGCACATAACCTTTTGCAGTGCTGAGTAGTGAAAAAAGTATAAATTATTCACTGAAAAGGTTACGAAATTTGTACATAAAGGTTATAGCATTACAGTATAAAGGTTATATCATTACAACATAAAGGTTTCGGCTATATTGAATTTTTATAGTGAAAAAACTATAAGTTATTTATTGAAAAGGTTATGAAATCTGTACATAAAGGTTATACTATTACAACATAAAGGTTATATTATTACAATATAAAAGTTTGGGTTATATTGCATGAATTTTTATAGTGAAAAAAGTATAAGTCATTCAGTGAAAAGGTTATGAAATTTGTACATAAAGGTTACACTATTACAACATAAAGGTTATATTATTACAACATAAAGGTTATGACATAAATTATAAATAAATAAAAAGGGCGCGGATCCGGTTTAAACCGGACCCGACCCGACCCGCGTGTCCAGTTGCATGGATCATGACCCATGTAACTGGTGCACACAAACACTACTCATATATATATATATAGTTCATCTGAATCATAAGATGATTCTTTTTCTAATTTATTATCTGAATCAGATTCTATTAAAACTTGTAATAAAGCTTGCTTAATATTATCATCAATTTCTAATTTATTTATTTTTGTTTTAGTCCAGTACTCATTAGCATAATGACCTGGTTTATGACACTTATGACAAATAATATTTTTCTTATTTTTATTCCTTTTATTTGTATTAAAGGTTTCTTTTCTTCTTTTCTTTTTCTCCTTTAAATTTTTCAGAGAAATGTCTTCTTTTCTTATAGTATTTTTCATTTTTATCTCTAGGATTCCTAGAATATTTTTTATTTTTAGGATAGTTTTCATTTCTATCTTTTTTAGATGTTTCCATACCAAATTGATCACAGAAATATCCTAATTGTTTTCTTTCTATTATACTTTGTTTTTTAATTTGTTTGTTAAGTTTTAGTTCATTGCAAAGGGCTAAACCTTCTTGAACACAAACACTTATTAGATTTTCATATGTATAACTATCATAAGGAATATTTAAATTATCTTTTCTAAGAATTATTTTAATTCTTTCTCCAAAAAGACTTGGAAGACCGTCAATAAACTTAGATTTCCAATAACTGTTATTACAGTCATGAAGCTCAAAAACTTTAGAAAGAAAAGTATCTTTATACCATCTAAAATCTGTTAAAATTTTACATCTTGTATTACTAAGAAGAGTACGAATATTTTCGCTATTATCTGTAAATTTTCCAGTAAAATGTTCAATTATTGTCATTATTAAAGTATAAACAACATTACTAGTTTGATTATTATTTTCTATTTTAACAGAGTTTAGAATAGTATCTCTTACTGTTTGAGATAAATAATTATCCCATCAATCTTTAAGTTGTCCAGTAAATCCTGCTATTATCATTTTAGCAATATTACTATCATTATTTCCTGCTGCTGTGGAGACAGTACCATACATAAGCATTCTATGAGTCATATTATAAATATGTCCATCTGCACATCCATCTAAATTCCATTCATAAATATTTTTCCCATTATAACTTGTTTTTGAGAAAAAATCTTTTTCTTCATGGAGAACATCAATAGGGGTTGGTTTACTATAATAATATCTTTGTTGAGTAGGTCTATCAATCCACTTCATTTTATTTATTATATCTTTTGAAGGTTTAGAGGGTCCTTCTTCATTATTTAAAGTAGAAATATTTTGACCTTTGAATTTCTCAGTTAATTCGGTAATTAATTTTTCTAAATTATTTTTTGTTGATTTTAATTTAAAATCTTTTATTTTTGAAGTGGTTGTATAGATGAAGAAGCAATTGAAGCTATATATGTTTCTTTTTTAACTTCAATATGTACATCTGGTTTAAATTGTTTTATAAAAGAAATTATACTTTCTACTTTATTACGTAAAGAAATTAATTCTTCTCTTATTATATTTAGATATAAATTAGTATAATTTTGTTTTTCCATTAAAACATTTATGTGTTTTATGGTAACTTGTAAAGTATCATTTTTAATTAATCTTGAAAATGCTGTAAAATTCATTATTTTACTATTTTTCTCCACTTAAAATGAAGTACTAGGAAGATACAAAGATTTTTGTTATTGTCCTGTTGTTAATTTATATGTTCTTTCTAAAACTGAAATATGGTTTATTAAATAGGTTTTTATGAACCAAGGAATAAAAAATATTATTGTATTCTTTTCTTTACAATATTTATAAAATTCTTCTTGAATTTGTTCAAGATTTTCAGATAAATTTTCAAAAAATCATTTTCTGAAAAGTATCCATTTATAATTTTTAAATTCTTGACTAATCTCCTGTCTAGCAGGTGATCCTTTTTCTAAATTAATTGGTGTCTTAATCATTAAAGACTAAATGGGGTATCTGACATTATGTCACTTTCTTTATGAATATTTCCATAATTAAAATCTCTAACAATATTATTTTGATCAATAAAAACTTCTTAATTAGAATGTTTTTTATTTCTTTCTGATTCTATTTCTTCTCATATTTGAGAAGTAAAAGCTCTAGATGTTTGTGGTAAGTCTACCCAATAATCTAAAGGTGAGATATATGAATCTGTTGTTCTAATTCTAAACATAGAATTATCTCTAGATATAGAAGATGGAAGTAAAAGTTTTCTTTGTTCATTTGAAAATTGAATTTGAACAGTTCCTTCTTTTATTTGAATTATATTTTTCAAATCTTTATTTACAAGAGGCTCTTTATAAACTTCTTGTTCTATTGTCTATTTTTTTGGAAAACTTATTTCTTCCCATTTAATAGCTCTTCTAGTAGAGATATTAGATCTATTGAAATTTGTTTCAATAAGAATAGTTTCATTTATACTTTTATCCATTAATTTGCATTTTGGATTCATAGTATATAAAGGTTTATAGTAAATTCTATAACATATACAAATTATTTCCGAACCTGGAATATAATCATATCCATGAGTTTTAAAATTTAATGTTAAGGCACTTAATATATTATTATCAGTAAGAGATAAACATAGATCAGGATACACATCAAAATATATTGATTCATGTGCAAGACTAGATTGAATTATTCCCATAAGGGATTTATTCCATACTTTATTTCTACCATCTCTTAAAGCTGCTATAAAGCTTTCTGGTAATCCTTTTAATGTTAAAGGTCGGAATGCAATTTGCACTAAACCTATATGTATGTAATTATGTGTCTTCATAAAAGGTAAAATATCTTTTTTATCAAGTAAATTTAATATTACTTTCTGATTATCAAGGGGAATAGAAGATTCAGTCGTTTTAACCAACTGTTTAAATCCTATTTTTTCAAAATTACCTATTTGATATATTTTATTTGGTTTAACTTTAGGAATAGTCCAATTATTTAATAATTCTAAATTTTGTGGAATATCATATTCCTCTGTCATACTGTTTTTAACAATATTCTTATGTCTAAAAGGATTCATTTTTAATGAAGATGTGTCAGATAATTAATACTATTTTCTTTTTAATATGACTCTGATACCATTTCAAACCCAGGATACATGAATACTAAAGGCGTAAGGATATATATATATATATATCATTATATATATTTTTACCAGACATTTAAACTCTTAGGAATTTTCTGAGCATTTAAGACCTTAATGTGTTATCAAATCCCCTTCAACCCCACAAATGCCTCAAACGCCTTTTTGGCTAAAAACGGCTAAAAGGGTGAACATTAGGATCGTATAACACATCTTAGTACTTAAGCCTCAAACCTAAGTATCTTAACCTTTCATTAGTATCCATGTTTCCAGAAATCTAAAAATAAACAGACATGTTTTAAAGAACCAGTAGCATTTATCTAACACATAAATATCTAGTCTATCATTGATAGGCCTTTCTTAAACATAAAAAATTAAAATTAAGAACAGAAATTTAAATACTTACAGAGTCTGATAAACACCAAGAACACAAAAGATTTATATTATACTACAAGATTACAAAGAGAAATCTTAGAGAAAAGTTAGAGAGAAGGGAGAGAGAATGGGCGAGTACTTTACTCAAGCATGCCCTTACAAATAAAAAACAAGCCCTATAAAAAGAGAAAAAAACTATACTATTACAAACTTGCTTTAAAAAAGCGAATAGTAAAGATTCTTTACAACTTGGACTATATTTTCCACTTCAGGGGTCCACTTAAATAAGTGGAATTATCACAACCTTATCATCATGTCGTCTTTTTGTCTTTATCCTACAAGGATTGATTGTTGAATTCTGAATGCTTTACGCGATTCTTGCAGTCTCCATAAGGTGATAATTCTGTCTGTATTTTCTCCTGATTGAAGATATGGATCTTCAATAATAAGGTCTTTGACTTCTTTTGTCATAGTTTCAGTAACTCTGATTTTGTACTTGATGGTGAAAGACTCTGTTACTACATCCATTGTCTTCATAAAAAATTGGATTATAAAATGGTCTCCATAATAAGTTTGGATAATTTCTTTCCATAAAATATAATAACATTTTCAATCTTTAATCTTTGTATTTCTCTATGAGAGACTTTTTTAGCATGTCAAAAGACACACTTAGATCTGGATTGTCTTCCTCCTGATCTTGAGCTTTCTAATAAGAGCTTATATGTTATGTGTCTCCTTTACTGGATTCAGATAGTATGGAAGTATTAGATTTTGAATTTGAATCAACATTTTGAAGAATTCTGAATAAATCACTCTTCATTTCTTCAATATAAATCTCTATCATTTTTTGTTTAGAGAAAGCTCCCGAATATTTTTGGGAAATTCTTTTGAAAGGACTATTTAAATCATTTTCTTCTTCTTTTTTGTTTTCTTTTTGGAGTTTATAAAACTCTATCTTTTCTTTAAGATCATCAATGGTGGATTGAGAATATAATTCTCCTGTAGTAGAATCAATTTTTGTCATTTTATCCCACATTTTGGTATAACCAATTCTCCATAAACAAGGAGTACCATTTTCAGTATAACCGAATTTTGGTGTCCATTTCCATATCCATGGAATGTCTGATTCTATAAAGAAAAGGCAAGGAGTTTGTCCTTTAATATAATTCTTTTCAATAGAGGATGATACAAGAGTCCATTTTTCCATTAACTGTCTATAGTTTTCTGGAAGAATATCAATTGGGGTGCCAAATATTTTCCACCAATCAAAAAACCGGTTATTAACTTGGTGATAAGAACAATTTTTACATATCTTGATAAACCAAGTATGTTCTCTCTTTTTATTTTCAAAGAAGATGGTTTTATAAAAACCTTCAACATAATCCCAATAATTGAATTTGTAAATATGTCTTTGAGTAGGATGCATAGTTTCCTTCTCAATTAATGGAGATATTCCCCATTCTTCAAGAGATATAAACTTCTTGATAGTAAATTTTGAATAAGCATATTCATTTGTCTGGTTATTTCCAGAAAGAAAGTGTTCAATATCTACGTTTTCTAATGCTTTAAGCATTTGTTCATAATACCCTCTTTGTTTATATGATCCATTTATAAATGTTCCACTATGAATATATATATATATATATCCATAATGGTCCATGGATTATCTTTCCATTGAACATCTTTTTCTTCTATAAGAAGAATTAGATCTCTAAATTCAGTTGTTTTAAAGAGTAGATTACTCTTTTCTTCTGCCATAATATTTGCATAAGTAGATTCTTCTTTATTTTCATGAGTGCTTTCTTGCGATTTCTTTTTCAAAAATTCCTGAAAACCTCCATATAATAGATGATTTTTGTCAGGAATATTTCCTGATGTATTTCCCGAAATATTCTGAGAAATAAGCTTTTGTTTGCCATGCTCGGCAATCACTGGGGAAGTTCTTCACCTTCCTCTTTCCCTATTAGGGAAATAGGATCTTCTTCCTTGTTGACTCATATCTGTCATCATAAAAGAAATTCTCTGGTTAAATAATCTGGTAGATTATTATCTTTCCCTTGTTTATATATAATTTCAAAATCAAAAGAGACTAGATAAGCTTGCCATCTGGCAAACATTTGTTTGGAAATATCATGGTTAAAATCTTTTTTAAACAATCCTTTAGCCACTTAACAATCTGTTTTTATAATAAACTTTTGATTATATAAATCATCTTGAAATTTTATAACACATTTTACTATAGTAAGAATTTCTTTAGCTACAGTTGCATAATTTTTTTGTGCAGGGTTCCATTTTCCTGAATAAAATCTAACAAGTATTTCTTGTTTATCTTTTGGATTTGTTTGTTTTAAAATTCCTCCAAATCCTAAGTGTAAAGCATCTGTTTCAATTATTTTTTCCCATTGAGGATTTGCAAGCATAAGACAAGGAATATTCTTTACTTTTTCTTTTATAATCCTAATAGTCTTGGTATGTTCATCAGTCCAAGGAGAAGGATTCTTTTTAAGTCTATCATATAAGATAGTCGATATTTTTGAAATATTTTCAACAAAGGAAGAAACATAATTTAAACTTCCAAGAAATCTTTATAATTGTGTTTTATCAGTAATTATATTTAGAAATTTATTTTCAAATTCCATACTTCTTTGAATAGGAATTATTTTTCCATTATTAATATTATGTCCTAAAAATCTGACATTTGTTTGAAATAAATTCATTTTAGGTTTTGAAAATATTTTTCTATTCATTTTTTCTTTTATTTCATTTAATACCTTTTGTATACCTTTTGTATAGGTCTATCAATAAATTGAAAAATAATAGGTTTATTTTTATAAGTATCAATTATACACTTTTCATCAATACGTGTTAAAGGATATATACTATGTATAAAAGGTAAGCCAAGAATTAGTTGACTTGATATATCTTTTGCAAGAAGAAAACTAGTAGGGATACAGCTTCTATTTTTACATATTAATGTTTCTGATAGTTTATAACTAATATTCAGAGACCCTCCTCCTGCATGTGAAAGAGAATGGGTTGTTTGATGAAAAAATCTTGAAGGAATCAATCCTTCCTGTATAACATTTAAATCTGCACCACTATCAATCATGACAATAAATTCTTTTTGATAATTATTATCAATTAAAAGAGTAATTTTTGTATACCATTTTTGTGATGTAAACATATTCATTATTTGAATAATTTCTTTTACAAATTTATTTTTATCTATTGTTGATAAGAAATTTTCTTGTTGTTCTTCTGGTTCAACAAATTCTTCTTTTTCCATAATTCTTTCTTTTTCTATTATGGATAATCTATTATGGATATTAATGTTACATTTTTTAAGATCTTTTACTTCAATTTTTAGATTATTAATTTCTATTAATAATTCTTCAATAGTTGTAGGTTTCTTATCTTCATATTTTTGTTATAGCATTCTATGGACTTCTTTCATAAAATATGTTTGATTTGGATTTTGGATAGAAATATTGATATCTTTTTTATATGTTTCCATACCAAATTGGTCACACACACACACATATATATATATATATATATATATATTTATTTATTTATTTATTTATTTCTCTAAAATTATTGGACAAAATAACCTAAAATATTAAGGTAAATTCTTGAGTGAAACTGTCTTCCAGATCTCATTTTGTGAGAGGGATCCGATCGGGTCGGGTCGAATATAAGAAATTATATAATATTTTTATGTATATTAAATAATATTTTTCTATATATTAGGTAATACTTTATAATATAGAAAGTGTTTTAAGTTGAGTTGGACTATAAGAAAATATGTCATACTTTTATTTATATCATGTAATAATTTTTTATATATCAAGTAATACTACTTTTATATTATAGGACATGTGACCCGAATTGGGTCGGATTGAGTCTCTAAAAACGTGTGGATCCTAGGGTTGTCCAGACGTTTTTATCTCTCGCACAACATGTAATACTTTTATATATATTAGGTAATATTTTTCTATGTATCGATAATACGTTTGTATTAATATATTATTACAAAAGTATTATCGATATATAAAAAAAAAATATTATCTAATATATATAAAAAAATTACATAATCTTTTATGTCCAATCTGATACGATCCATCTCACAAATGGGATTCGTGAAACAAAGATTCTTTTATTTCAAATTTTATTTTATTAACCACGTTATATTAATCAATTAATATAACTCATTCATTAATTTTGGCCAGTCTTTAGAGTTATTTATGTCTCAATCTAAATCATTGCTTCCGAAAAAAGGAATGAAGTTCAACAAAACCCACCCATCCAATTCAAATATTTTAATTTTCTGAGAATTTATTGTTTCCCAATTTTACATTTTTCAATACTCCACATTAAAACTCTTTATTTTAAAGTTCTTCTCCCAGAAACGCTATGAAAATGAAAAAAAAAAAAAAATTAATCGACAAATTGTGGAATAAAAATAGTAAGAATCCTGATCAAATTGTGGAATAAAAATAGAAATGCTCTTGATTTGGATTTGTTATTATCTAAATAATATTCTTTATTCTATTTAAGTGTTTCATTTAGTTTTAAAAAATAAGGAGCACATGTCATATCAACTGACACTAATATAAACTTGTAGATGAAATTTCGTTGTGCTTGTTTTATTTAGTTTTACAGTTACATGTTATCTTAATTGTTGTTATCTTAAAAGAAGTTCTTTGTTTGATTAGCATCTCTAATTTTAACTTGCAGTACTGCAAAACCTTAAAGAATAAATTTATTAATTTTCTATGTCCACACTTAACATGACAGCTACGAGAGCCCCCACAAATGAAATTAAAAAAAATTAAAAATCCCACTTATTTATAATATACAAAGAGTTTTTGGTTGGTGTACCTGTCTTTCCATTTAGAGCAAGAGTTGTCTCAAAGTTGAAAGTACTCAACTACATCGATTATGTATGCGTTGCGTTGATTATCTCAATAGCATATTAGTTTACTAATGATAACTAGTAATCTTCCCGTACCAAACATATTCCAATTGGAAGAAATTAATTTTTATTAAAAAAAAAAAACTAGTAATCTTTCCGTTTACTACATATTATAAATTTAAGGATTATTTTTAATTTGCTATCTGAATTATTGTAATTTTTTTTATTAGGTGTTAAAACACAAAAAAAAAATTCTATCACTAGTCAATTTCTTCAAAATTTTCCGATTGCTACCCCAAGTACATATTTTCCAACCAAAATTCACTGGAAAATTCAAAAATTCATGATTCATACGCCAAAATGATCCTCTTTCGAAGTCAAATTATAACTCTAAATTGATTTAACGATTCTTGTTTGATTTAAACTTGAATCAAATAAAAATTGTTCAAAACCCTAGAATGATTTTTATTCGATTCATGATCAAATCGAATGAGAATCATGAAATTGACACAGGTTATAATTTAATTTTGAATAAGGGTCATTTTGATGTATGAATCGTGTATTTTTTTATTAATATTTGGGAGTGAATTGCATTCTCAAGTTTTCAGGCGAATTTTGGCTGGAGAATATGTGCTTGGGGTAGTAATCGAAATTTTTTGAAGAGATTGGTTAGTGATCGAAAAAAAAAAAGAGTTTAAACATCCATTGACAAACAATAAAAAAAAAAACAAAAAAAAAAAGAATAATTTAAATAGCAAATTGAAATTAACCTTAAATATTCGATAATAGTAAATATTTTCGTGGAATTAAACAGATCATACAAAGTAGTGAATTGTGAGAAACATAAGATTTGTATGCCTTTGTCTTAAACATTATTTAACTATACAATTGACCATAAGGGAGAAAATTAACAAAATTATATTAAAAACAATGATAAATTGAAAAACTAAGTCAATAAATAAATTTCAACAATATATATTATAAAATAATTGGCATTAAAAGTTAAATATTTAAATCATCAACTTATAAAGTAAAAGTCTATAAAAAAAATACTATTTTACTTATGCGTTGAACAGCTTGTAAAGTATAGACTAATATCTTCTTACTAATGTTTTTTTTTTAATCAAATTGAATTATAATGGGATGGTTTGTATAATTGTGTTTTTTTAATTTTACTGAATATAATAACTCAATTTCTGTAGACTTTTATCTATTTAAATTTGTATTATCATACCTTGTGACAAAGGATATGTAAGAAAAAAGACAAATTATAACAACTTTACAATTTTGGACAACATATTCAATTTAATGCAAAAGATTGCTATGATAAATGCATGTTGAGATGTTGCATTTGAAGGTCAACTTTCCAACATACTCCTTCCATGTGTCAAATTACATATTTCATAAAAATAATAATAATAATATATGTAAAGTTAGTATCATTGCTTTTTTTTTTAGGAGAGTATCATGTTCAATTAGGTAAAACAATCAACTCAAGCACAAAAGGTATTACTTATCTTAGCCTGAAAAGAAATTTTAATTAAATGTGTACATAATATATATATATACACATATATATATTTTGTTTATGATCAAACTCAATAATATACTTTAAACTACATTACAATATGGATATTTAAATAAAGAACAAATAATCAAAAAAATCTAAATTTTTTCGAATTTTTGCTATTTTAGTTAATTCTTTAAAAGTTGTTTATTCAGCCATATTATAGCCAATCAATTGTAATTTTAACCAAATTTCAATTTTAGGCAAATCTAAATTGTATGTCCTACGTGGCAGACACATGGATAAAAAAATCATTTACACCTTATCAAAAATGAAAAAAAAATAAAGAAAATAAACACATTATCTTGAATTTACATATTAAGGAAAATAAAAGGAATTGTACTTGAGTGTTGTGGAGAGCAAAATAAAAAATAATTGATGAGGTGTTTATTTATTTTTATTTTTTTTCATTTTTGATAAGGTGTAAATGAGGTTTTGGTGGGTTAGAGTATTACGAGTTAGTCTCTTATGCACCAGATGTATAGGTGTAATCAATCAATCTCAATCCGTACATTTTTATTGTTTGTCTTTTTTTTATTCATATGTTGCCCTTATGTTATATTACTGTAACATTTATGTTATACTAATCTGATATTTATGTACAAATATTATTACATTTATATAATATTTTAACTTAAAAAGAATTAGAATTTCAGCACAATTTGTATATACATGTCTTTATGTGATATTACTCATGCTTGTATGCGATATTATTTATACATTTATAATAACATAGTCATACTTTTTATGTATTATATAAGAGTTTATTATCCAAATTGTCCAGTAAACTAGGTGGTCTGAGAATTTAGAACTTTAAATTTTCAAGCTGACAATTTAGGACTTTAATTTTTCAAACTTCACGAATTTTGTCTAATTTCAACCCGAATTGCCTAATTGAACTAAAATCGCACGTGAAATGCATGTGATTCCTTAATTTCGGGTTATTCAGCTCAATTTACTGATTTGGCTACTAGTTTACACTTATGTGTGACATTCATATACGTGGACATCTATGTAGGTATGAAAGGTATGTAGGTATGAAAGGGCTGACGTAGATTAAATAATATTAAAATAAATATAAAAGTATTAAATAAATATATTAAGTAATAAAGATAAATCAAAAGAGCCCAATGTAAGAAAATTCAGCAACAATCACGTAATCCACCTGCATCATCAAAGCTCTGTCGTGCCGAAATCAAGCTCCAGTCGGAAAGGAGAGCTTATTGTGATAACATTCCGGTGAATGAAGATTGAGTGATTCAACAATTCTTCATCACAGAACGTTGTCGAATTATAAAGAATCCCCAACTTTTAGATAATCTCCTGGATCCATTTCTTTATGAGTGTGTCTATTATATAATTGGTGCACATGTAATTCGAGTTAATATGGATTCACATGTTTTTTTTTTACTTCAGGTCAAAACCTTTATGTACAAATTTTATGAACTTTATCTATTGTAACTTCAAAAAAATGAAAAATTTCAGTAAAATTTGTAAATAGATATTTTTATCTGATATTCATGTGACCCTTATGTATATCCATACATAAATATACATAAATATCACATAAAGACATCTATGTACAAATTTTGCTGAAATTCTTTTTTGTTAAGTTATTGTACATAAAAGTCACGAAATTTATACATGAAAATCACTGAATTTATATATAAAAATCAAGATATAAAATATAAAATAAAAAAAAAGTAAACTCACAGATTCGGATTGGGTCGATCCAGATTGTATGGATCTTAGATCCATGCATCTGGTGCATAAGAGAATTTGTGTTTGGAAAATCATCGTTTAACCCTAATTTGTGGAAAAATAGATGAATAATTCTAATTTAGGGTTAAACGAAGATTATGCTGCAAAACAACATTAAATGAATTTTTTTGGAAAATCATTGTTTAACCCAATTCTAATTTAGGATTAAATGAAGTTTATGCTGCAAAACAATGTTAAACAAATTTTTTGGAAAATCATCGTTTAACCCTAATTTGTGAAAAAATTAGGTGAATAATTCTAATTTAGGGTTAAACGAAGATTATGCTTTAAAACAACGTTAAACTAATTTTTTTGGAAAATCTTTGTTTAATAATTCCAATTAATTTTCGTTTTATAATTCCAATTAATAATATGTTAGAATATGTTAGATTAATCTTCCTTTAATGATTATGCTTCCAATTAATTTAATAATCTTGATTTAATAATTTGAATTTAATATGTTAGAATATATTTAACAATCTTTGTTTAATAATTCTTAACTTTGTGTGTTAATAGCTTTCAAACGACAATTTTTTGGGTGTTTGTTAATGGCTTTCAAACGAATTTTTTTGGATATTTAAATGGTTTTGATGTTTTTCATATGCGGTATGATTATATATGTTGTGGACGTAAAATCAATGTTGGAAAATTCTTTTTTGTCATGTTTTTGAACTCATATCCAATTCTGATCAAAGTATTGGTTCTTATGCAAATCACTAATTACATTTATTAGATTTAAATGCAAATTGAGCATACACAACTTAAGTTTCACAAATAAAAGTATACAGATTCAATTTAAGTACACACAAATTGACAGTATAAAGACATAAACCTAAAAATACATATAGAAATCTAAACTATCTTTGTTTCATTATATTAATATTTTTTTCGAAACATATTAATAACATCATCATCATCATTATTATTATTGGTAGTAGTAGTATTTTATTTTATTTAATTATAAGGAGATAAAGTCATTCTTATGATTGAGCGTCTAGTGAATAAAAACAATACTCAACAAGAATAAATCAATGTAAAGTGAATTAGTTTTTCTCCTAAAGAAAGAGAAGTATAATTTTAAATCGAAGTGTTATTTGTGAGGTAAAATGAATTGTGAGAACAACAAATCCAAGATAAGGAATATTATTGAATAGACATGCCCATCCGGTTTCGGTTTCGATTCCGATTCGTCGGTTCGGAACCTGTGATTTTTGGAATCGAGGAGAGCAAATCGGAACCGAATCGTGGTGGTTCCGGTTTCGGTTTGAAAACAAGCGGTTCAAACCGCCGGTTTTTCAACTTTTTTTTTAGTTTTTTTATTTTTTGCTATGATTTGATCGGTTTTGAAGTGTTTTTTTTTTTTTTTTTGCATTTTCGTTTATTTATTTCATCATAACATAAACTTTTAATTAACAAAAATACACAAGATAGATTAAAATTAAAATTAAATGAGGGAAAAAAAAATAACAAGTCACAATTTAAATTAAAACTCAATAGTTATTACAAATTTACAATTGAATATATTACAATTACAATGATGAATGAAAAATAAATTACAAGTTACAACTAAGTATAAATAAGTGAAAGAAGAGGGGAAAAAAAATGAAAGAGCTTGAGTTTCATTTTAAGTTTGAAAGTGAAATTAAAATTACACTTCCAAACTTTGAATGAATTACCTACGTATCCTTAGTAAAATTAATGAATCAAAGCTCACGTAGTTCTCTTACCTAAAGTTACCTTCATTCGTCAATGTTGGTTCCAGCGGAAGAGGATGTGTTTGAATCGTAGCCATAAGTGTCATCGGAATTTTCATCTAGATGTGAGAAATCTAGATGTTGTTGACGGTTTTTGACCGTCACCCAATCTTTAAGAAGAGTAATGTTTTGTACATTCTCTTTAGTCAATTTCGATCTTCTTGGATTCAACATGTGACCTCCTTTGGAAAATATTTGTTCAACGGAGACGGTTGAGGCAGGACTTGCAAAAGTTTCCTTAACAATAATAGTTAGAATATGATAAATGATGGTCTTTTTTTACCATCACTTCAATAAATTCGATGAATGTGTAAAATCAATTAATTCGAAAGTAGCACTTAAATATGATTCTAATTTGTGATTTACTCTAGGTCGTTTATGTGTTCTATTATCATAAAAATTGTACAATTTACTAAGACTACCACCAAAACTAGAAAAACTAATACCTCCTACATTTTGTACACCTACATGATCATCATCACTAGAATCACCAAATAATATTTTATATTCTTTAAATAGTTCGATTAATGATTGTTTAGCTCTACCAACAATTTCCATATAATTAGGAAGATATTCAACTTCATCATATTCTCCTAATATAAAATTTGGGAACAATGCATAATAATGCATTTTTAATAATTCTCCTAAGTCATCTTCTATAATCCTAAAATCTAATAATTTAGCACATAAAAATACATCGGGTATTTCATAAAAATATTTTAACCATTTCGATCTCATAACTATAATTGTATCTCCTAAAATAGGACATGTAGAATATTCATTGAAAATAAGAGCAATTTTCACACAATGATCTAGAACTAATGGAGAAGTAAGATAATAACAACCGGATAACTCTTTAGTTGTCTCTTCAAAAAATTTTAAAAGTTGAATCAAATTAATACATGTTTCCCATGAATTGTTCATTAACATTATGTCATCGTGTGGATTTTTCATAAAAATTTGACAAAGCAAATTTTTATATGCAAAAGAATCGTTAAGCATATTATAAGTAGAATTCCAACAATATTTAACATCAACTACAAATTTTTTAACTTCCATTTTATTCTTACAAAATCTAGCCCATTTCATATGTTATAAGGTTGATTTTGCAATTTCATGAACGACGGATCTAATAAGTGCAATATATTCATCTAATTGGTTTAAGTCATTTTGAACACATAAATTTAATGTATGACACTTACAAACTATGAAAAAATTTACCATCTAATGGAGGTTTACAATATTCAATTAATAAGGGTACACTAGCTATATTAGCACTAGCATTATCAAACCCAATAGTAAAATAATTTTGTACTATACCATAATCATTTAAAACACCAATTATTTTACGTGTAATATTCATAGTCGAATGTTTATCATTAAAGTCAATATATGAAATTAAACATTTTTGGACATTTCATGCATCATCTATCCAATGAGCCATAATCCCCATATAATTATTTATTTGATAAGGATCATTCCAAATATCACTACATATAGATATTTTTTGTTGAGACATTTTAAACTCCTCAATTAATTTATATTTATATTCTCCTACAATTTTCTCTATATATCTAGTTACAGTATTTCTAGATATTTTTCTATTAGAATGTTGTAAATAATTTCTAGTATATTGTTCAAAATCATCATCACATGAAAATCCTAAAGCTAGATGCAACAAATTCAGTTGCTCATTTCCTATGTGATAATCGACTAAATTTAAAAAGTAAATAATCCATACCTTCGACTCCTTGAGAAGAGTCGGTATTTCCACGAAGTTGGGTTTGCGATCGGTCATTATCTAACTTGTCGGGATGCTTTTTCAACACGTGTTTGCTGAATGTCCCGTAGCCTCCTCCATGCATGTAGTTTTTCCCTCAATAGTTGCACGTAACTATATAATCCACGTCGCTATTCGATAATTTCTCCATCCTAAAATGAACGGAGAAAATATATATCACTTCGAAGTGTCGAAGGTGCTCGAGAAGTGTACGCCTAGTACTACCACTTTCTTGAGTATCTCTCGGCACCTCCTCCTCTTTTTACTCGGTACTAAAGGCGGCGATGGTATTAGAGCCTAAACATTCCTCCAAATTCTCACATTATTGACTCCAATGAGGAGAGTAAGAATCAATGAGATCATCTAGAGGCATATCTTATAGTGGTGGCGGCATAGGATTTTTTCCTTTTCCACGGGATGAACCGGTGAAAGAAGAACTGACTCTTCGAGACATTTTTTTGAAGATGAAGGAGAAGAGAAAATTGAAAAATAGAATAAGAAGTGAATGAAATTGAAATGGAAGAGTAGCAGCTATAAGAATGAGATTATGAGAATAATTGAGAGAGAGATTGAGGAATTATGAAACAATGAAATTGAAACTACAATTAGCAAGATTGAGGAATGGTGTGAATTGAAGTGAAATGGAATGAGGTATTTATAGAGTACAATTCATAATTTTTGGAAAAAAAAAAAGTTCGGCTGGTTCGAACCGTCAGTTTCGGATCGGTTCGAACTGACGGTTTACAACGGTCGACGTATCTTGACCGTTGATCATCAACGGTCAAGCAATCTAAGGCGTACACGTGTCATTTAAAAACAAAATTATAGGCTCCGGTTTGAACTGGCAGTTTGGATTTCGGTTCGAACCAGCGGTTCCAACGGTACTTTAATGTGAACCGTTGATCATCAACGGTCAAGCGATCTGAACCCTCCACGCGGCACTGTCCAAAATGAAAAAAAAAAACCGACGATTCAAACCGTCGTTTATCAGTTTTTCAGTACGTCGAATCGGAACCGAATCTTCTTATCCAAAACCGAATCAACGGTTCCCAAAACCATTGACCACCGATTCAAACCGGCCCAATTTCGATTTTCTGAACCGATTGAACACGTCTATTATTAAAACTTATAAGTCCTGCTATGTTGTTGTCATTGTATCATTTAAATATTATATAAACTGACATTGCATAATTTTATAGATCCTTAAAAATGATTAACTGACATTACATAATTCTATAGATCCAAAACAGTTCTTCGACTTGTGTTATGATCATTCATTTTAAAAAATAACACATTTATTGTGAAATCATCTTATAAATCTAATTTATAAATCTAATTGTATAAAAACAAAAATTTAATATATAAAATAAATATTGATATATTAAAATAGATTCTAATTGTGAATTATATATTATATTTGAGGCAATTGTACTCATCGGTTTCAACAAACCTTTTGTGTTAAAAAGATTATATTTTAGCAAAATGCTATTCCTGTTTGGCATTTTATATTTATCCCTTCTTATGAAATAATTAGTCACTACAAATTGAAAAGTAATACTGATTTTTATCATCATTTCCGAAAGAAGAATAGAAAATAAAAATAAAAATAAAAACTGCAATAGATTCCAAAATTGGCCAACAATGTTTCCCTGCAAATTAACGCGAAGTGCATCTTTTGAATTTTGTTTCCATTCAAATGCCCAATTGATGAGGGAAGAGTGAATTAAATTCTGAAAGTAGCACAGAAATTTCGGAAATTCAGAGAGGAAAAGAAATTGCAGCGATCTTGACATAAGCAGTACAAAATCCTCTCTCCCTCTCTCTCTGCTTTCTTTCCTTTTTTTTTATTAATTTGTTGTGGTTATGTATATATGCATTGAATGATATGAAATTTCGCTATTATAGCCAATTAATTAATTGGGGGGGGGGGGGGTCTTGATTGTGCCCTAAAAGTTTAGTTTTCTGGGTTTTTTTCTTAGTGAGTTTCGGTTCATAATATGGTTATTTTGTATAGTTTTGTGAATCTAGGACTTCAATGGCTGTTGTTGTGATGTTGTGATGTTATGAGAAATAGGATGAACTGTTTGTGTTATTCACACAGGCCTATAGATGAATATGTAAGGATATCATTAGTGCGTTCATGTTGGCTCCTATTTTCAGGTTGTGGCAGAGTTGGGTTAAGTTTATAGATGTTTAACAATGAAAATTTGATTAAAAAAAAAAATCTTTTGCTTTTTTTATAAGTATAATTTAGTTGGAAACGTAGAGTGTGAACAATGAGATGAAACAGCACTAGACGAGATTTTTATACCCCGCATGGGTTGCAGGTTTTGATTATCTACAGTTTTGATATATACAATTAGGAGATGATAAATATATATTTGAGTAATGTTTCATTAGCCAATTGCTCTATGATTTCCCCTTTCAAATCTTTTATGCTCTGGGAAAGTTTGAGCTTAGATCTCCTATTGAGTACTTTCTTGAAAGGGCGAAGGTTTTGTCAGAGTTTCTTTTCTTCTTATTGTTGAATGTTAGTAGATACTTTCTGTGAGCAGTTGTAATCATGTGTTTTAGAATTTCAGTATGAACATTTGATGTTTGGAGTGTGCAAGATAAAATATCTGCATATGTTATGGCAATGCATGCAAATTTCATGGCTAGACTGATATAGTGCAACATTTCCTGTCAGTGGATGTGGAAGATACAGTGGATGGTGGTAATGGAATGATAGAAGCATCAGTAGCAGGTGGCTTGACATCTTGTAAAGCTGACAGAAATGCAGAGCCTTATGTTGGTATGGTATTCGAATCGGAAACTGCTGCTAGAGCATACTACAATGAATATGCTGGTCGGGAAGGTTTTTCAACCCGCATTGTATCGTCTCGTAAGTCAGAGCGTGATGGCTCAATTATATCGCGTGGACTAGGTTGTAGAAACATTCTTAATATCCAAAAGTCAGGCAATATCTTGAATGAAGGGGGAGAAAAACGTAGGGATGGTTGTACTGCAATGCTCTTAGTAAAGAGAGAAAATGGAGGTAGCTGGGTTGTTCGGAAATTTGTACGAGACCATAATCATCCTTTGATAGTTTCATTGACTACAAGACGCCCTTCGTTTGTAAGTACTAATTTTGCCCAGATTACATTATGCCCACTAATTTCTATCATGTCTCTATCAATAAAATGTACTTGTTGATTGGTATGTGGTATTATATATGCTAAATTGGTGCTTGTCAGATGCAGGAAAAATGAAATGAATACAGCCTAATAAATTGAACTTAAAAGAACCGAGTTTGAACTCAAAATATCCATCCACTAATTTCGGGAACTTAAGGTGTATGAAACAATTTCAAATGTTTATGTCAATTATTGTGACAGACACAATGGTATTGTAGGCTGACAAGCAAGAATGAACAGACATAGTCCTTGTGATTAGTGAGCTTTTTATAATCAAGTTTATTTCTTCAATGAAGTTTATTATTTTTGTTGCGTAATGTTCTTCCACTTGTTTGAAATGGAGATCTTTGGAGGTCCATATTTATTGGTGTAGCTTCTTTCTTTGGTAGAATTCATATTTATCTTCATGAGGCTTAGGAGTATTTTTGCAAGTTCGCCTCATCCTTGTAATGGTAATACAATGTTCCTGGGATTGTTTAAGCTAAAGCCTTGCATGTTCTTGCCAAGTCGAAAAAGGGAAAGAAAAAAAAGTAAATTATTAAAGGTTAAATCTGACAGAGAAAAAGATGTTTTCTAGCCTTTTCTTCATGATAATAGTACTCTTAACTTGTTTGGAGCAAGGAGGCAACCTGGAAAAGGTTGTAGCCAGGTGATGTTGTTCCAGATGATGGGTGGGTATGGAACTTGTATGACCAGAGTAGATGATGAAATTGATGCATATCTATAACATACAGATGGTTTTAGATTCATCTGTAAGAAATACTTGACTACAGTAATATGCCTTCATGAATTCTCATTGGCCTTTGTGGTACACTGGTACTAATATCTTGTTGTTGAAGTTGTCATCAATATTGTCGTCTTTCTTAATAGTATTTCATGCATAATGTCAATCAGACCTTTGTTTCTCTTCTGTATTTCTTGTTTCTAAACAAGAGTATGTTTGAGTACAGTCAATGGGTCATATGCTAAATTATTTTATTTGTGACAAACTTTGCTATTGTAAATATCCGCAAATTTGAACCATTTTTACCTGTTGTCATTTGCTTATGTTAGTCAAGGACAGGCCCATTTGAATATGTATATCAAATATTGATTCGCAGACAAGGTGCTCTCTTTGATTTTTTTCTCTTTTCGAAATCACTTTTGTCTTGAATTGTGCAATTTTTGTAGGACGAGAAAGATAAAAGGATTCAGGAATTAACTGCCGAACTACGGGTAAAGAAACGTCTAAGTGCAGCATATAGAGAGCAGCTACTTATTCTCATGAAAGATGTTGAAAATCACAATGATCATTTAACATCAAAAGTTCAAATCATCCGCAATAATCTAAAGGAACTTGAAGCACGAAGACAAGAGCCTTCAAGTCACAGTAAACCAAGCTTATAAGGTGAGTACCATGACCCTGTCTTGTCAACTGACCTGAAATCCTTGTTACAATCTTGATTTTGCTTTGAGCTATGTTTTTTATGACTAAACTTTGCTGCGATGGTATTTCAGTTACTAAACTTCATTTTATACTAATTACTCATCTTCTAAATGGATGAGTATGGATTTTTTATAAATTAAATAGTTCTTTGATAGATTGGACTTAATGCTAGTGACTGTACAGGTGACAAGAAAAATTGAAGCTTTGTCCAAATAGATTATCTAAGGGATGAATAGATGTTTGGATGATAACTGGTGTCTGAATATTCTGCTTTCTTGTGATTATGCATGGGGGTATGATTATACACAATGTGCACATGTGTGTCTTTCTATGCTTGTAACACATTAATGTGAGATATTTGTAGCTTGATTTGGGATAAATATTCTAATCATTGATTCTAATATTAACAAGCATTTGCTTTCCTAATATCATTTTATTCCAAGAAGATTCACTTCGAATGGCCTACTAGAGTATATTGTTTAATCTTGGGCAAGCTTTTGAATGGGGATTGTTCGAGAACTTTTCGGGCCCTTAAAATTGGTAATGAACTTGATCTTAGTCATTTTCCAATGCAAACATGCTACGATTGCCTAAGGTTGGTGGTTGAGCCTTATGAAACTGCTCAAGGATAGTGTAATGATGAAAATTAAACCGATGTTGATGAATGCAGGAAAGTTGGTGGCAAGCCAACATTTAGACACTTGCGATAACCTGAAGGAAGAAATTTTTGAAGCTACCAAGCAAAGGCACCATGAGTGGAGGATACAGTAAGCATTTGAAATAGAAGTCCAAACTCTTTAAACAGAGAAATTTTGAACTAAATGCTTCATACCTCCATGATGATATAAGAAGTATATTAATTGGACATGCTTTTTATACACAGCTCTGGCAATTATGTTCATACTTGCTAGTATATATTAGCTTTGTAAATGACAACAAATATATGAAGTGGGCAATTGATATGTGTTTCTGAGTCAAAGAAACATGAATGTCAAGCCGTGTGAGAATGAGATTCGTATGAAATGATTTGTGAAGGTCATGACGACTGTGAAGATATTGCGCCTTAATGCAGTTCTTACCATTCGTGTACGTAAGTTGAACGTATTCACCTCTTTTCATACTCGGGCATCATTCGGAAGACATTTGTTTTCTTCTTTAACTTTGCCTGCACTCTAAATACTATATTCTGTTTATGAAAAATGAAATTAGTTAAATTGTTTACCTCCTTTTTTTTTTTTTTGCTGAAAATTTGTATACTGTATGAAGAAAATGGTAATATATTATGAATTAATACACTTAAATAAACTACTAATGTTCAATCTTTACGAAGGAATAATGATCATAGAAAGCCAACGTTGGTAAGATCATGTGTTAAAGTTTGCACTAATTTTTAGGTTGAAAATTTAATTATAATTTCCCTTAATCTTAAAAATTGCTCACATTTACTCTTCTTAAATCAATTAAATACTTTAGTATATATTTTTGAATATAAGCATTGAGAATGAAAAAAGTACATTTAATAATTAATTAATTAACTTAAATAAGAGCAATGATATTTTATAAGATTCAATAAATTGAGGGAACTTTTTGAAACGACATTTATTTATAATTATATACATATTGTACAATGAATTTAAAACAATTAATTAATGGAGTAAAAGCAAAATAAAAGGAGATGCAAAAGGTATTCATTGAAATAATCGAGACAAAATGTTGTGGAATATTCTATGGAATGGCAGCAAACAAGTTGTCACAAGCAAAACGACAGTTTCTTGGTTATCGCTTCTATTTTGATTTTGGACATGCAAAATGAGTCAAAACAAAATTTTATTTTATTTTTATATTTCAATTGTTAGATTGTATATATATGTGTGTGTGTTGAAAAAAAAGATCTGTTTTGCTACTCACTAATTGGATGTCAATAAGAATCTTAGAATAAAAGATAAACCATCATTTCAAAGAAAAGAATTATCTATTCAAAATAAGATTTAATATAAAGCTGCCAAATATTGCATTTAATATTCTGATCAACGTTCTTTTTTTAATAAGTAAGACTTGTGTGATCAAATTCGAACTTAAGTCATTATAATCTACACATTTGTAAAAATGAAATACCACTTAAGCTATTGTATTTAATATTGTGATCAACGTTGATTTTCAATTTAAAAAACTTTATTTTTCTTGAATGAAAATAAAAAATAACATGAAGGAGACACTAAATATTTGTTGAAATATGTGAAAATAGTCATTATTGTAAGTAAAATATTTGTCTGTATATAGTCACCAGCTTGTAACTTATGTATTGTTTGTACACACTTTATGTCATGACAAAAGAAAAACATGTCTCTATCCTTCTCTAATTGCCCTTTTAAGTCATTTTCTTAGCTCAGTCCATCCTGCTGCATGATTATATAAGGTTCACATGATGATATTTGGTTGTAATATTCACATGTCATCAATGTGTAAATCGAGTGGCTCATTATTAATAACAACATTTTGAGAAAAATATATAGCTACTATTAAAAAATACAATATTTTTTTACATGGTGTCTAGAAAACAATAAACTAGTGACAATATTTTAATGCATATCAAATTATATATCTTCTAATAAGGAAGTTAGACTGTAGAGAATTAAAAATGAGGAAGTCCCGCAAGGAACAACAAATTAGGTCATTTCTACCTAAAATTTCTTATCACTTAGATATCAGCATATCTCAGGATGCGTTATATTGATTTTGAAAATAATAACGATTACAATTAACAGATAAATTAAAGAAAAAATTTGTTTATTTAAAATTATATTATTTTGATGTGTTACATGGTGAAATCTGTTAAACACTAAAGGCAAAAATAATTCACTACTTAGTGCAAAAGCAAGTTTTCAATTGATTGTAATTTTGTTCTTTTTGTTTTTTTTTTGGTAAAATTGTAGAAAGTGAGACTTTTGGCTCTTATGAAAAAGTGAGTTTTCAGCCCATAAATCATAACATTTTTATGGACAAATTTCTTCTTTTGTTCAAAATTCCATACAACACGAAAAACCAACTTTACACAAAAATTGGGGGAAGAAAAAAATCGTTCAAAAGTGAGTATTTACCTGATTGAATTAAAATATCCAAATATGAAAATGAATTGATTAAAAATATAAACTGATATATATAATATTCCACAAAAAATAAAAAGAGAAAATTACAATATGCTCAGAAAGTATAGTTAGTCTTAAAGCTTCTATTGCTCAATGGTTTGATCCCAGCATTAAAGCTTCTGTCTTCATCTTCTTCTTCATCTTCCTCGTCTTCTCCTTGAAATGCTGGATGATTCAGAATGTTCATGAGAAGCTGCGTTCCTCTGAGAGCATTCGTCAATGGCAGATGCCCCTCCGGCGTGCCCTCCTCCATCTCCCACATAAACTCCGCCGGAAAAGCTCTGTAATTGTACTGCTCCACCTCAGTGCTTTCGATCTTCTTCATCCACCCCACTTTGACAAAGAACTTGGTGAAGTCCTTGTTGGCCTTCTTCCAGATCTTCTTCTGCACGCTGTACCCGAATCTGCCCTCGCTGTGGAGCTTCCAGAGCTCGTCAATGGCTTTCAGGTCGTCTTCTGCGATGAACTGGACCTCGGAGAAGAAGACGTAGCCGCGCTTCTGGGCGGCGTCGCCGGCGAGAGCGATCAGCAGGCGCCGCGTCTCCTCGTCCGCCTGCCGGAAGTTCTTGCCGGAGAGGTGCTGCCGGAGGAGGTCGAGGGCGGTGTTCTGGGAGGTGGAGGGGTTGGTGGAGGCGGTGGGGGTGGTGGAGGTGGCGGAGGAGGCCGCGAAGGAGAGCGAGGCGGAGGAGGAGGCCGAGGCGGGGGTTGGTCGGAGGAAATATGGGCTCTTGGCGGAGGAGACAGGGTGGTGCCGCCGGAGGGAGTGGTGGCGCTGGTGGTACGTGGAGTTGAAGGCGTTGGTGGCCATTATGGAGGGGTATTTTGGTAATTTCGGTTGGGGTTTTGCAAATAAGAAATGTTGGATTTTGGAGACAAAAATTGTTCCAAAGTGTTTTTGGAGAGGAAAAGAGAGAAATAAGATAAGAGGAGATTTGGAGAGATAAGAAATGTGTGAAGAGTGGAGTGAAAGTGTCATCACTAAATATAAAATGCTGGGTTTTCATTGGCTCACCCTGGCTGAGGTTGGATACTTTTTATATATTGGATACTCACTTGCAAAATCCCCTTTTTGTCCTCTATTTAATATTTAATTCTCATCATATTTTTGCTAGTGGATATTAAATGAGCTACGTATTGAGTATGATTTTCAACATATATATATATATATATATATATATATATATATATTTGCGTTTTGTGACAAGTCCATCATTTTTATTTTTAAATATGAAAGGATTAAAAACAATTAAAGATATGTATTTTAATTGTTGCATATTTAGAAAAATAGGAGATGAAATCCATTTAACAATGGAATATCCGACTAATCTATGGCTAAATTCTATCACCTGGTGTACATCACATATATTATTGGGTAAATTACATTTTTTGAATCTAAACTATATCTAAACTTTAATTTTGGTATACCTATTTTTGCGAATTACAAAATTGGTATCTGATGTTTCAAAAAATCACACATTGTATACCTTTCTTCCAAACTTGACGGAAGTTAACTAATCCTAATAATTTGGAGTGAAAATTGCCGCTTGTTCCCCAATTTCATTCTGCAACTCCGAACATGTCCTAATTTTTTTCTCCTCTCTTCAATCTTTGGTAGATTTTTACCTTTCTCCAAATTTCCATAATTCTCTTCAGTACCACAACCATGAGGAGGAATTATTGTCAATCTTCGAGCTTCAATGAATCTGTTTTCATGAATCATCAAACTGGGTTATTGTATAGTGGGTGTGGGATAGAGCTTTCATTGAATAACTCTTGGGTGCCTAATAAATCTACTGAAGATTGAAGAAAAAAATTGAGGGAGAATTCTGCAAGGCTCTCTTTAAGAATTCATCATTTTTCCAATTGTTGGTTGAGGCTTAAGGGGTCTGTCTTTTATTGGATGCTTGAAAATTTTCAGCAAATAGGATTTGGATGAACAATGGCTGTTTGAATAACGTACTACATTTATTTGAAAGAATTCGGATTTTTGTAATGTTATTGGACATGGGATGGAGTTGATCAGTCAGTCTTGGAAATAACTGGATATTGTTCTAAGTGCATTAGACAAATATATTTGTCACAGTGTTTTGTTATTTCTGAAAGCAATGTGGTGTTTGTATGATTGTACATTTCTAAGAATTCTTTGTTGTTTTAACATTTGATAAATGATAGCAATAAAAGTGATTTCTACAAATCTACTAGAGATTGAAGAGAGGAGAAATAAATTAGAGCGTGTGTGAAGTTGTAGAATGAAATTGGGGAAGAAGACGGTAATTTTCGTTCCAAATTATTAGAGTTAGTTAACTTCCGTCAAGTTTGGACGGAACTTGACGAAATATATGCAATGTGTGATTTTTTTAAACATCGGATACCAACTTTGTAAGTTGCGAAAACAGGGGTACCAAAATTAAAATATGGGTATAGTTTGGGCACAAAAAATATAATTTACCCATATTATATTAATGTAATTATATTCCATATGACAAACACAAATGATGAAATACTATAAAGGATCTGATGTTAACGTCTAATGTTTATGTTGTAATTGAAAATAAACCTAAGTTGGTGTTTTTTTTTTAATATAATTAACCCTTTAGGATATACCTATTCTAATTTGTATGGAGAAACTGAAATTGGGGTTACGTTAACAAATAAATATCTGCCTTACAACATTCAACTCTCGTAGATAGTTGGGTGAAGTTTAATCATTATAAGATTCTAAAAAACAAAAATAGAATTTAAAAATAAAAATTAACGAATAACCACCAAACACACAGCCTAATTGGCCGAATTAATCTATTAAAAAAATTAGACATACACATGGCTCATACCTTAGATACTGAGATTGGTGAAAAAAAAAAAAACCATTAAAGAAACAATAAAGTACTCCAATAATCACCACTCTCTATTCAGCCAAAATATCGAGTTGATTAAAAAAAAATAAAAAAATACAAGGCAGTCTCTCTACATGGTTTGGCAATCTTAAATACAGAAGAAAAGAATAAGAGAAGAATAATTAATAAAAAAAGAAAAAAGAGAAGATTAATTAATCGAAAAGATTGTTGTCCTTATTAAAGAGTCTGACGCTAAGAGCATTAAGCATAGCTCTGGAGTATTGTCGAGACCCCATCTTCCAATCCGTTCCTGTCCCCATCATTGCTTTGAACTCTTCCAAACTTATTCTTCCATCCTATTCAACATTATATTAAAATGATAATCGAATAAATTACGAGATGAAATATCATTTTATGATCAAGTATGCATTTGGAGAAATATAATATAGGGCAATTTTTATTTTAACCTTTTATGTAACCACTTTTCAACAACTAAATATCGTTTTTTCAATTTTTGTCATCTATGTTTTAATTTTTTTCAATTTCAGTCCAATTTTGATTGGAATTGATTGGAATTGTCAAAATTTCCAATCAAAATTGAACTGAAATCGGAAAAAATTTAAAACATAGATGACCAAAATTGGAAAACGAATATATGGTTGTCAAAAAATGGAAAATCTTACGTACATGATTAAAATTGAAATTAAGCATATAACATATTACTTCAATATTGTTTGATATTACAATTTGATTAAAATTGAAATTAAGCATATAACATATTACTTCAATATTGTTTGATATTACAATTTGATATTTTATTTTATTAATGCATGTTTTATAAATAAAAGTAAAAGTGAATAAATATACCTTGTCAAGATCAGCATCAAAAATGATGTCATGAACAATTTGGTCATTGGTAGGACCAAAATGATCATCTAACAAAGCTTCTTGCAACTCTTCAAACTCAATGTATCCACTTTGATCTTTGTCAAAGTACAAGAATGCTTCACGTAGAAGTTCATCATTGCTTATCTTTTTTAAGTGCACAGCCAATGTCACAAACTCTTCACAATCCAACATCCCATTTCCATCACAATCAGCCTTTTAATTGCAAATTCAATAACAAAAAAAAATTATATATATCATTGATAAAAACATAGTATGTTAATTAAAAAATATTTTTGTTCGTCATATCAAGTGTATATACTTACAGCATCAAGCAGTAATTGGACATCGTTGTCGGGAATTGGTTGTCCGATCATGTATAAACCATCTTTCAATTCTTGGAAATTTAGGTTTCCATTTTTATCAGTGTCCATCATGTGGAACATTTTTTTGATCCCATCTACTTGATCATCTGGCAAGTTATCTGCTACCACCTATATATACCAACAATTAATATATAATAATTATTTAGAGAATGGATTACTAAGTATTATATATATCAAAGTATAGTACTTACACTTAGGACCTTTTTCTTGAATTTATTCATCAAAGAGAACTGCTTGATTCTGGTTCGAACTCTTTCTCCCAAGGGAACGTTTGGAACTTGGTCGGCATTTTGTATCCATCGACTTTCTAAGACTTCATCCACGGTGAAACGACTGTAGGGATTGGGATCGAGCATACCCTTGACAAGATCCTTGGCATCTTCACTAATTATGGGCCATGGATCTCTTTCAAAATCTCTCTCTCCATACACTATGGCTTGTGCTATTCCTTCTTCTGTTTCTGCACTAGATCATCACATTCACAAACATTCATTCATTTATGACTTCATTATATAGTACTGTTTAATGAGTATAATTAATTATTATCCAACAACAAAAAAAAAAAAAGAATTACCAGCCCAAAAAGGAGGAACTCCACAGAGTAATATGTAAAGAATAACGCCAGTGCTCCAAATATCTATTTCTGGTCCATAATTTCGCCTTAGCACTTCTGGGGCCATGTAATATGGGCTTCCAACTATTTCAGCAAATCTTTGACCTATTATTCCATTCATTTTTCATCATATATTTTTTTAAATAAGGAACTTTATCATGTTATACGAACCCAAAGATAGTTAACAATCAATTCAGGACCTAAAAAGATGAATTTGTCAAATAAAGACTCACAACATTAAGGTTTTGTTTCACATTTTGGGATTCCAAATTATTTAAAATTTTATTTACAATAATAATCCCAAAATATGACTAATGGTCAACTTCAAGTGTTCTATCATTAGTAATGTCAAACATACCCTTATTTTTGTAGGTTTCTAGGTGATAATTACAATTTTTTTGTTTCTGAATCGATAATTCTTTTAGGGTTAATTGCAGCAAATCATAAACTTGCATAAAATTATAAATTTAACATGATTTTCAAGGTTTTGTGCATCTTTAACTAACCGATAGATTTCATACACTTCAAATTTCCTCAAATTTTCAGAAATTATGAAACAAAGAACTCAATTGATGTTACTACATGAAATAAACATATTTTAATTGACCTAAAAACATAAATTTATAGAGTTAAAAGCCGTTGGTCATGAATGCACATAAAATTAAAAATCATGTTAAATTTGTTAATATTCAAAAGTCATGTTAATGTCAAATTTACAATTTTGAGAGAGAGTTGGTGATTTTTACGGTAGTTATCACATTTTTTTGTCTATGAAGTCCTGAATTGATAATTAACGTACCCTGTCAGGTCTTAAATAATTTAACTTGTTAAATAAAAACATAGAAAGCAAATAAACAAACCTGGTTCAAAGAAAATGGAAAGGCCAAAATCAATGGCCTTCAAGGGGGCATTTTCACTATTGTCTGCATATAAGAAGTTCTCAGGCTTAAGATCTCTATGTATAACTCCATGTTCATGGCAAACCTACACAACAAATAAGCCCATGCATATTAAAAACAAAGAAATACAAGACCAAAACACACAGACATGTGGAATAAATAATACCTTGACTACTTCAAGAATGGTCTTGGTAACAAGTGCAGCAGCTCTCTCAGTGTAATGTCCTCTAGCAACAATCCTATCAAACAACTCACCACCTTCACAAAGCTCCATGACAAGATAAATGGCCTCTTTGTCCTCATAAACCTCCTTGTACCTCACTATGTTGGGGTGTTTTGGCAAATGCCTCATGATCTCAACCTCCCTCCTCACATCCTCCACATCTATGTCTGTCCTGAGCTTGCTCTTCGATATCTTCTTGCACGCGAAGCTCTCCCCACTCGTGTCGTCTATGCACTCGTACGTCACCCCGAACTCCCCCCTCCCGAGCTCCTTTCCGAGCCGATATTTCCTCGTTATGTCGTCCCCAGCCGGGTCCTTGAGGACCTGGATGGGGCGCGACTGGCGGAGGAGCCGCCCGCTGAACTTGACGTTGTCGGGGTGGTGGTGGTGGTCATGCTGGCCGTTATCATGCCGGATTTTCTTCTTCAAGAGGGCAGTCTTTCTTTGCAAGGACATGCATGGCCCCATGGGATTGATGGGGAGCTTTGTTTCTTGATGATCTTTATTGGGTTTGTTTTCTTGATTTTGATCTGTTTGTGTGATGAATTAGTGATCCTCAGTTACAATCCCATGGGAACAAGAAGGAAGAAGATGGAGATTGAGAGGGAGATAATGGTGTGGCCATTTCTTCCTTTGCATTTCTCTCCCGCCTTTTTCTCTCCTCCTTTCAATCCTTTTCCCTATTCCATACGGTCTTCCATTTTTCCTATTGTGTTGGTTGGTCATTTTATGTACTAGTTCATATGGATTATTGTTTCATATGTTTTTTGTACGGACTCAATCTATCTTCTATTACATTTGGTGTTACATTTCATATTTCATGATATTTAATATACGATACATGTTAATTAATGATGTCATTTGATGTACATGATATATAATTATTTTGAAATATAATATATAACACCAAGTGTGATAGGAAGGAGATCACATGTGGTTTTCGTAGGCATTGCAAGAGAAAAGACATGGTCAATGGATAGATGGTCCGAACCTTCTACATTTGTTGTTATATCTCATGTTTTATGATATTTATTACGCATTATGTGTGATGACATATGATAACGTGGGGCGTGTAGCGCATGAAATCTTCTATTACACTTGATATTATATTTCTTATTCCAAGATAATCAACACGTGCATTAAATGACATCACTAATTAACACGTGACATGTATGTTTATTATTTCAAGATAATCGACACATGTATTAAATGACATCAGTAATTAACATGTGGCATGTATTAAATTTCATGAAACATGAGACGTAACTTCAGATAGAATAGAGGATCTAAACTTGATGTGTTGGTTAATTTGGAATAGGAGATGTAAGAAGATCTCGTAAGGTAGATAAAATGTAGCAAAATCACTCTATAATATGAAAATTCTTTGTGTATTCTTTCTATTAAAGGAAATGTATTATTTACATCTGGGATTGAATAAATATTGCACTCTATCACTTTCCGTGAAACTAACACTAACGATGTCGATTTCTGTGTAAAATTTTCAGTTATGTCTTCATACATCAAATGTTTGATTTGAGTCAAAGTGAACCAATGATTTATATTTTGTTTATCTTTATTCCTCTCATTTTTAATATTTCTTTTATATGTTTTATCTTCAATTTCACACGCATATGGACAATAAATATCACTAAATTATCATTAACATTTGAAATCACAACTTATACGAATTTTTTTATTTCAGATTGTGATATTCAAAATCCGTCGGTGGAAAACTAGAAACACACTTAGGGTTCTTAAGAGCAAATCTGTCGATAACAAATGAAGTCAAAAAACCTTCAGATAGGCTCACACTTACTCTCAAAACAATTAACATATTTACAAAAATTATGAAGTTGAAACTAGCTCTACTATAATCTTTTATGTTACCACAAAAATGACTAAAATTACAACTTCACACAATTTCATGCATTTCACATGGTCCTCACTCAGACTCTCAAGTACCATTACTCTCAAACCAAAGTGAAAAAGGACCCGTCCCCACTGCCCTTTATTTCTCTGTTTTATAAAAGTGACCAATATCACATCGTACTAAGTTCTAGGACTCTTACAAAGCTCTTTTATGGATCACAAGACTACTCACAAATCAGAAATCCAACTTGTAAAAATGAATTTAGATTGTTGATAATAGAACTCCATCTTACAAAATTATATCAATAGAACAATCATATGAGTTTTTCCATTTGATCTTTATCTTTGATATATATAAAAAATAAATCAACCAAATGACCATTTATAAATTGATATGTCAACAATTTGATTACTTATATAGGGTTTAATAATAGCTTCTGAGTTATTTATTTTGATTTATATAATAATAATATTTTACATGCAGCACAAATTGAGTTAATATCTTCAAGAAAGTCTTTAAGTGAGCTTCAATCTCTTATTTGTCTTCAACCTATAAAATAAATTCAAAATATCAGAGTTAAAATGTTAATATACCACAAAAATAATTTAAAACATTAAAAAGAATCTTAAGCCCACTAGGCACCACCCAAGTGTCGTAAGCACTAAGCGCCCAACTAATGCCTGGAAATTTATCCAACACTGCTTAAGAAAACAAAATTTCAGACTTGAAACAAAGCTTCTGATATAACACTACTCTCAAACTAAAATTTGGCACTAAATTTTACACTAAAATTGCAAACCTGAGACAAAAGTGATGCTACCTTAGAATAAAATAACCTTAAAATTGAGCTCAAGCTATACATGCTTCCAATATTGGTGCCAAAAGCTGAGTTTGAGCGTCAAAACCTTTTGAAGATCTCTAAAATTTGTCCCAATTTCACACCAAGAAGATTCAACACCATGAATTCAGATGGAATTTTCTGTACAACAGATTTACTAATTGCAACAGGAAATTTATGCCCTATTATTATGCCAATCACATGCAGCGTATAAAATGACATTACCACAATCAAGGTAACCCTGTAACAATATTCCATGATAACCAAGTTCCAAGAACCAGATTCAAGTCCAAAAAACTCTTTTTTTATGCATATTTTCTTTGGAATCAGGTCGCATGGACCAACATTCTGATACGGCAAACTTCATTTAGCTTGATACACAAACTATTTACAGACAACACTTTGATAAAACCCACCCCAGCAAATGATCCCACGCAATTCCTCAAACCCAACAATCAACTAAAGTCTGGATGCTACTCCCTGGTTTTCAGGACCCTTTTTCAGTTCATGCCTTTAGAGCAAATTTCAACGGCGATAGCTACACATATGGCATGTATTTGCAGATCGGACATTCACATAGGTACACTGATCACATGCCCAGTTACCTGAATCATCTGTGCTTCTGACTGACGAGCCTGTCTTGGAAGATCCCTTCCCCCTTCCACTTTTGCTCTTGCTAGTCCCTGCTACAGCTTTTGAGCTCGTCTTGTTACTAGCTGCCTGTGAATCTACATCTGAAAGACCATTCTCTAGCGCTCTAACAAGGTTTTCAAAGTAGTTTCTTGTTACACTGTCAACACAAAGAAAATTTTGAATTTTTTTTTTGCACCCATGTTAAAGAAATACACTGTAAAAAATAAAAAAAAATAAAAAAGATTTGAATTATTCTGAATATTCCGACACTCTAATCAGTTGAAAGAATCAAAGTCGCTTGGAAAATGGAGGGTAAGGATCAAAACTGTTCATACTAGAGTATGTTGAACTAAGTACATACAGAGACACTTACAGCATGATCAGACACTTACAACATGATCAGTATGCACAAGTTGAGTGGGAAGCAATAATCAATCAAAAATCCATTTCAAATCCAATAGTTGTATTATTAAAGCTTGGCAATCTCCATCCCATACCATAGGAACAAAAGATCCTCATACACTCTTGGAGGGAACACAAGTTTCAACGAGACGACCCCTAATCAGATCTGTCGTCAATAGTTTCAATTTTGTACAGATGGAATCCAACTCCAATACTAAGTCTAAACTAGACGAATCAGCATTAGCATTTTATCCTGGATTCTTTTCACAAAATATCCAGCTAGAGCTATATGCTAAAAGTATTAAGTATCATTTCTACAATAGCACAACAATACCAGAAATCTGAGTCTTGGGCCCGAATATAGATGTGTACACTATTATGATCACATTCTCAAGTTTCAAATAGATGTGCACACTTATAATGATCACATTTTCAAGCTTCAAAAGGTAGCACGTTTTGTTCAACTTGCATCATAAACTAAACAACAATGCCATCTGAATTATATTCTTGTCCTTACAACAAGAGATAACATACAGAGATGACAATAAACTACGCTTCCCAGCAAGGAAAGACAAATCTGAATTGGAAACTAGAACATATGTCAGTTGATAATAGCTTGCGAGGAAAAGAGTAACAATGCCCTCTTGTATCTTCTGCCTGAGGAACTAGTAGCTAACTACTAGAGAAAAGGATATTAGGCAGAAAAAGGTATTTTAAGCTGAGGAGTGGTCATGAAAAAACCAAGAAATACGCTGATAGCACACAGGTTTCTTTTAACATTGGCAATCTCATACTTGTCCATGCACAATAAATTACCTTGTCAGACCAGCAAGTTTTGTACGGAAGTCATTAAAATCTTTTGATGGACCATCAGAATTCAGGTAAATCATTAGCTCTTTCTCTGCACATTGATGAAGCCTCTCCAGACCTGCTTCCGCCTCACCTATATGTAATTATATTCAATGGTTCATATTGAACAGAAATGCCCCAGAGATTTCATCAACAAAATGCAAACAGGGTAGAAGGGAAGATGATACCTTGCAAATACTCAAAAAACTGTTTTTTAGCATGTTCATGTTCATGTAGATAATAGCCATATGAATAGGTCCATTTCAGAACCCTCCTGCATTCAACAATCTGCACAAATGTCCAGATTTCATGTATTATTATTGCAAAATATAAGAACAGAAAAACTAACTCAAATTCAACCATCCTTGAGAGTAAATTCAGGTCCAAGATTTCCTATTTAATGCAAAGAACTTTCATTTTGCTCGTCAAATAGAGGGAAACTTATGTGTCATTTTATACCTCAAGTGCCAGCCGATCTTGATATTCATACACCACTCAAAGGTTGAACATGAAAATATATGTATTCAAAATGTCACTATGTTCAATAAAATAACCATCAGCTGAAACTCTGGGACAAAACATTCTCCAAACATTTACAATCTTTGCTTCATGCCATATTTGTCCCTTAACAATTTACTTATAAGTGTCTTGAATAAACAGACTTTCTAGCCAAATTCATTTGATCATCAGCCCATCATGATTGAAATTAAGCAAACAAATAATACAACTTCCAGCACTTGCTGCTGGGCTTACCTGTTGCCAGGCCTCTATTATAAACTTCAATTGTGATTCAGGTTGGGATTGTACTTCGCTAAGCTTCTCAAGCTGGAGAAAAAGAATGAATGTTATAAAAACAAAATTGCAGAGAAATTATCATTGTTAAGTAATAAACAGAATCAGAATAGAAAATGTGATCATGAATGACTTTCCATCTAAACAATTATCTTGGAGGCTCATTGAGGAATATGACATTCATCGATCATCATTTAAACATATGGAAGCAGGAAATCCTTACATGTACACTTTGCATTTGATGCAGATCCGCCAGTGCTTTTTGCCTTGACTGCATGAATTTGATAAAACTTGAAGGTCATGTGGAAAGAAGGATCAACTAAATTCAATGCTAAAACAACAGTAGCCTGGAAAGAAGGATCCACTAAATCAAATGA
Organism: Scutellaria barbata; assembly: GCA_028654395.1. Taxonomy (NCBI): domain Eukaryota; kingdom Viridiplantae; phylum Streptophyta; class Magnoliopsida; order Lamiales; family Lamiaceae; genus Scutellaria; species Scutellaria barbata. The sequence goes on from CM053652.1 coordinate 6,371,048, forward strand.
TGATGGCAAGATTAGACTCAAGACTTAGTCATTCTTAGGTACAGCATCACAAAATTGGAAACGCAGAGGTAGCATTTAAGAATGAACCAATCCTTGAAAATCTAACATAGACCAGGTAGTACAGAAACCACCACTGCAAGTAATTGCAGTGAAAAGACAAAAGGATCCTACTACTAGAAAAACATTCCGAGAGAAGTGCTACACAGGCTCAGAAGATTTATGAGAGAAGGAAGATCAGAATATATCAGGGAGGGTGGTATTATTTCTGTAACACACTTAAGCTTGACTGTTCAAGAAACAATCCACTACAAAGTCAATGCTCACACATTTAAGATCACTCACAATTGCTGAAACCATTTCTAAAAATGTTCTTCACTGCGATAAGCAAAGAGACGAAACAGCTATGAGAGCATTGATCCAATCAAGGATAAGTTAAATGGTTCTTTAATGGCTTAGATCACTGTATGATTAGTTTTTGAATTCAAGTTAGGTCTCAATGCATTCCTAAGAGATCAGTATTTTGCAGTTCTTCCTCGTTGACCTCTCTTCTCAATTTTTAGAATTGATTAGCCAATTTTTTCAACTTTTCTTGTACTTGATTTGGTTGAGTAACTTTTTGCCAAAATACATGTGGGATCCTCAAATAGATAATCAGATATACATGAAGTACATATAAAGCCTGAAAACTGAAACAAACAAATACATTTAGTGGACAGGTAATCAGGCACTGTGAAAATTTGTACATACCGATTGGTTGGAAGCCCATCGCTCATAATAATGAGTGTATCTTTCCAAAGAATTCTTGGCCATCTCTCTTCTCCTCTCAGATTCATCATACTGGATGCATTATGCAATTTAGTGAAGAAGCAAATACATGTATTCAGATACGATGCACAAGAAATTCAGACAATGAGGTGTCACAGTAGTAGACACTAACAAAATAAATCCCATGATTACTTACCACTCCCTCTTGCTTTGCCGCTTCATAACGGTTGCATGCGTAAAATCCTCCGGTTCTTTCACCATGGTCCGACCATGCACCAAGACACAGCCTGCAAAACAGTAAGATGCTAATGTTTAGCATACATGCAAAGCAATAAGGAAAGTTTTTAGATCTGATGGAGGTATTCAGCCAAATAAAAGACATGGAAAGGGAAATACTTGTTTTATGAAGCAATTTGTTTAGAAGTACAACAAGAAGAAAAGCATACCAGCAAAATTCGAACTTGCACGGTGGAGTGCAAGTCATGTGCATGCACCCTTGGTTCTTTTCAATCGGACGCTTGCATTTGGGACAGGGCTTGGAGTTGGCCAGTATCCTAAAAATGACATAGTGAGCATGAGCAAGGCCATGCACTAGGATACCACAAGACGAAGAATCCCACCAAGTTGGGAAATATACACCCTTGTAACTAAAAGTTTAGCATTTAGATACACCATCTATATTCTAAAGAATTGACACACAGTGACACAATATGGCCCATATTTGCACAATCTTAACGAAGATAAATACCAGACTCTAAAGGAAGAGCATACTACAAAAGCTACTGGAATCTGACATCTAATGAGCACTCACAAAACCTCAAGCATTTAATGTATCAGTTACAACCCATCTCCTAATCGACATGATATATCATCTAACTGAATCCTTTCCGACAAACATCCCTTCAAGGATTCATATCAATGGTGTTCCCCACATGGCTTAAGAACGACACTAAAAGGCAGTATCTCAAGAACATGAGCACACACTTATGATGTAATTTCCCAATTTTGGTATTGAATGATTTGGAATTAAGGGCCATTTAGCAGCTGAATTTTTAAGATCTCCTTAAGCATTATCTATTTCTGACAGAGTAGATTCCAAATCCACCACTTGGTCCATATTTAGTGATTGCCAAGTCCAAGAGACTATCAAATCATTGCAGAGTCAATTTAGCCAAATAATTGCAAAACAGCAAGAGTTGTGTCTAGTTCATCAGAAACTGTTATAATCAAAATGACTGATGGAAGCCAACAACTGTTCAACACACAGTCAGCAATTAATACAAATATAAAAAGACATAGGAAAAATCATGATTTTCCCAAGAAAGCATAGTACCAATTCATGTTTTCTGATTCTGCACTGTTTTTCAAAACCCACTTTGCTACAGTTTCACAGTCCACAGGTCGATGAGCTTCCTCTGCACACTGATTTCACCACCAGCTCGTCTTAACATAAGAAATCCTCATCAAAAGATACACAATTATAAAAATATTCATCCCTAACTTACATTCCAACAGAAGCTATATGAGCAACTGCAAGTGACGTCATAGCTTCCACTACCAACATCATATTCCACAGCAAAATCACAACCAGGAGCAGGACACCACTTAATCTGTAAAAAAAATTAAATATGAAACCAATTTAAGGGAATAGAGATAATATCAAGGTAACAATGGCAACAGCCAAAGCACAAGAAGCCAGTCATCCTTTTTAATACATTATTGTACGAAGGATTAAACAAGAAAATGATGAGGCCCAAAATGTAGACCTTCTTTCAATAGATTACAATACAAACCGATTTCTGATATCTGATTTATTAGTAAAACCGCCATAAAAGCACATGCACAAATACAAGAGATTATGGACATGCTGACATGCATGTCTTCTGAAGTAGATAACCATGGGCTGACTTGATATTCCAAGCTTTGTGTTATGTACAAAGAAATGGCAGGGTTTCAGGAAAAGATATGCCAACCTTACGGCTGTCCTCGACATAAGATCTAAGAAGATAGCGGCGATACTTCTCCTTATCCTCAACAGAAGCCAACTTAGTAATCATATCTTGTCCAACGGCAGCACCACAGGATGGATCAGGACACCTCAGCACCAAGCACCCAGGACCATCATTGATGGATGTGCTAATATAAGCTAAAAGTGCAAAAAGGTTATGAATAAATTATATTGACTTTTAGCTTCCCAACAAAGGGATTTGAGAGGAACACATAAGAGTGAGTTATCCAATAAAGGCATGTTAGAACTCTTCAATTTCCAGACATTGCAGTGACAAACTTCATCAAAAAATAACATGTAAATCACATTGTTCTCGTTACATACAATTCAGCCAATATATCTGCTTCACATGTCAAAGTTTTAAAGGATTGTACTATGCTATTTTAAAACATCTAAAAAATCATTTAAATATTCAGATAAGAACATAATAAACGCAATACAAATGCCTACAACAGGTCGATCAAGCCTGATGTGTTCCCATGGAATATAAGAACAAGTTATCCAATAAAGACATGTTCTCCATTCCAATTATGGTGACAAACTTCAGCAAAAAAAAAAGCACAAATATCGTGTGGTTCTCAGTAGAGACAATGCATCCAATATATCTACTTCACATGTCAATTTTTTAAATGCCTGTAATATATTATTTTGGACCATGTGAAGAAATCTTTAAAATATTCAGACAAGACCATAATTAATGCATTACAAATGCCTACAATGTGTCCGTCAAGCCATCATCTTCAGCAGTTCCGTTGGAAATATAGGAGGCGTAACCAATAGAGGATGCACAATTTAAGTGTTTCGTTTCCCCCTTTTTTTTTGGAGGGGGGTGGGAAGTGCGAATTTAAATAGGATCGAGTTTGCAAGTCTATCCCCTTTAAAAAGTTTCAAGCTAGATAGAGAGGACAATACTTTAATTACACATCTAAACCTCTGATATATTCTAATACTCTTTTAGGAAAAGCCCCTTCAACTATGAAATACATTTTACCATGTTAGATAGAGAGGACAATACTATAATATCACATCTAAAATTCTGATACATTCCAATTATTCTTTTAGGAAAAGTTAATTATTTGGCCCCTTGAACTTTCAAGTTACTTTGCTAAGTTCTTATATATTTGATGTATTCTACTAAACCCGTAAACTTAAAAATTTATTTCAATAAATCCGTAAGCTTTGAATATATAGCAATTCAAACATACAGACCAACATTAACATATATATATACACATACATCAATAAATTATAATGTATATTCTAACTGTTCTTTTTATATTAATTCTCCCACACTATCACGCATATATATCTATTACCTATATAAAAGTGTGGATGTTTCTTACAAAATATGGATTGCCGAATATATCCCTATTATAGATTATTATTTAAGGTTATAGCAGTAATTTAGGATTTTCATACTTAATAATTTTATATAAGAATTCTAACTAATTCAAATTCTTATGGAATCCTATTATAATTAGAACTCTAATATAAAAGTGTTATATATACAATATTTGTATTATTTATTTTCTTAATTTGAATTGATCTCCACGTGCAACGCACGTGATTAAAACTCGTACATAATATATATGTGTGCAAAAAAATCTCAATTTTTTTGGGGATCGGAGCTGTTCCGTAATTTTGCTTTTGTCTTGTACTCTTAGACAAGGGATCAGCTCTTCCCTTGCTATTTTGGATAACATTGTTGTTTTTTATTCCATAGAAAAAGGTCATCAACTGAAGTAAGGCTGATAAACTTTTCCTCCCTCCATCAATGTATTTCAAAAATCAGCCAGTCAAGGTGTGATGCGAACAGACTAACCTTTCCAGCATGCATCGCAAAAAAGATGAGAACAGGCAGCAGATCGTAGACTGTCATAAGAGTAGTTCTCGAAACAAATCCCACAAGCCACCTAAAGAACATAAAGAAAGTTACATTCAAGAAGATGAAGAAATGCATTGTGTATGGACAATTAAAAAACATGCTAGCAATGTCAAATTGATAACTTACTTCCTTAAATTTTGGAGACTTGATGAGTGGTTTCTCCAATATGCCGACAGCTGTACGAACTCCATCTTCATTAGCAAACCATTCCTCATGCACATCATTCACACTCCTGCATAAACAATATGTAACAAGATCTCATGGAAACTGAAATCATAAAATGAAATCATATATCATAGAAAACAGCTGACTGTTTGATGTTATAAGATTTGGGGACAGTAAATCATTTTTCACAAGCCGTATACTTAAAATTTCATGAAACAACATGAAATAAAAAACTCTCAACCCAAGTCAAGAAAACAGAAATTCATACATGTACTTCAGATAAATCTTGATTTCTAAGAACAAATGATTACCAATTATATCGCCGCAATAGTATGCATGCTGATTCCCTGGAAATAGAAAGGACAGTAGAAATTTTAGTGATGTCTTCCTCTTGACGCTGCAGGATATCTTCATCCTTCAAGATGGTATAATTCTTCTGTCACATGTACAAGAACAAATCTTAACTAAGGCAATCTCAAACAAATTCTACGCATTAAAGCAATGCAGAACTTCACTTTGATTCTTGATTAAAAAAAAATCATAAAACAGAGTTCCTAACCCAGAATTCTGCATATACAGATACCCCTGATTGCACAGAAACAGTGTTGGGAGCATAAAATACTCAGGTTAAGGAAAATCTAATTTCAGCTCCGATTAACACAAGACAAATGAAATTTTTTAACCTTGCATATCTAAATTGGAAATATGAATTATTAATCCATCTACAGCCCAGCATAGCAATCGGCGCCGCTCTTCCAGCATAAATCAGGATCAATCAGAAAATTAAAAATAAAACTGCTACCTAATCTAGCCAGAATCAGCAACTCAGCAGACAATTCGAATAGATAAATGAAACAATTAGATAAAAACGCAAGGGGGTCACTTTACAAGTATTACCTGCGAGCGGCTGACGAGAGCATCATCGTCGTCTGAGTTCGCAGTGAAGGCGTAATCTCCAGTATCGTCCCCGTCTTCATCAGCAGAGTAGTCATAGCTGTAGTCGTATTCTTCCCCACCTTCCACCACCTCCTCCACGTCTTCTTCCTCCTCGCCACCGCTGTAATAGTTGTCCTCCTCCTCCTCTATCGACGCAACTTCATTGGCGTCGTGCATATCGTCATCGGTCTCCATCGCCGTAGCCGATTAGCAGAAATTCAGCTTACTCCTCTGGCGAAAACCCTAGAGAGAGAAAGTAGAGAGATGATAGGAAATGAGGACGGTGGAATTGGAGATGGAATCAGTGATTCCCACTGAGGTTTAGGGTTAATATAATGCTGCGATCATCACTTCTACAAAAAAAGGGAAATGGATTAGACTTGGGAGGACTGTTCAAATAGCACCAATTTCATTTCTTTTCTTATTTCCGGATAATTTTATAATTACTTTTCCAAAAAATAAAAATAGAATTGCCTTGCAGGCTTTTTTTTTTCACAATTGTTTCTATACACCAGGTGCACGGATCCTAGATCCGTGCAACCGGGTCAACCCGCCAAAAAGTGCATTTCACGCGCCCCCACGCGCGCCTCACGCGCCCCCACGCGCCCAAACCCTAGCCCAAACCCTAATTCAAATTCTAGTTCTGCTGTATATTGACATAACCTTTTAGCTTAACGAACTTAACCTTTTAGTTTAGCGAACTTAACCTTTTAGTTATATGCACATAACCTTTTGCAGTGCTGAGTAGTGAAAAAAGTATAAGTTATTCACTGAAAAGGTTATGAAATTTGTACATAAAGGTTATAGTATTACAGTATAAAGGTTATATCATTACAACATAAAGGTTTCAGCTATATTGAATTTTTATAGTGAAAAAACTACAAGTTATTTATTGAAAAGGTTATGAAATCTGTACATAAAGGTTATACCATTACAACATAAAGGTTATATTATTACAACATAAAGGTTTTGGGTTATATTGCATGAATTTTTATAGTGAAAAAAGTATAAGTCATTCAGTGAAAAGGTTATGAAATCTGTACATAAAGGTTACACTATTACAACATAAAGGTTATATTATTACAACATAAAGGTTATGACATAAATTTAAAAAAAAAAAAAAAAAGGGCGCGGATCCGGGTTAAACCGGACCCGACCCGACCCGGTTGCATGGATTATGACCCATGCACCTGGTGTACAGAAATACTACTCTTTTTTTTTTATTAACATTTCTTATTTCGTTGGACTATCTACACTCAAAAAATACTAAATACAAAAAAAAAAAAAAGGGAAATGTATTTTTAGATCTTGTATTTAAAAAAAATAAAAAATTAAAAGTGTTTAATATCTTTTGATGTGTATGGATGGTCCACCCTAAATTAAAATCACAAAAATTTTTGTATAATTGGTGCATGAATTTAGAATTCGTGCAATTGACCCGATCAGACTCAAGCGCCGCTCCACGCATCCCCAACGCACTCGCACGCGCCCTACATGCCTGGGTAAGTGTGCTCAAGGACGAAAATATCCGGAAATATCTTCGATATATTTTCGATATTTCCATTTTTTCACGTAACCGATATAATAACGGCCTGTATATTTTTTCGATATTTACCGATGTTTTTCCGATATTCCCCCGATATTTCCGTAAAATGAGGGTACCGATATTTACACCGACACCGACATTATCTTCCTTGTCTGTGTGCTTAAACCCACTCAAATTCACTTTAAATACTATAACGTTATGTTATGTTAAACATATATTTGTATTACATTAAGCATACATTTATGTTATATTAAACATACTCTTATGTTATGTTAAGCATACATTTATAGTTCTATGTTATGTTAAGCATACATTTAGAGTTTTTATATTATCTTAAACATATCTTAATATTATGTTAGACATACATTTTAATTATGTTAGTTGTACCTTTATGTATTATATAAAGGTATGTGTAATATCACATAAAGATATATATGTACAAATTAGGGGGTTTTTTGCCGAAATTATGATTTATTTTTTAAGTTAAATTATCACATAAATGTATGTTTAATATAATATAAAGGTATGATTAAAACAACATAAAAGTTAGGGAAAAAAAAAGAGAAATGCGCGGATCTTGGTAGGATTTAGCCCGACCTGACCCGCGTTGTATGAATCTAAGATTCATACAATAGTGCAACAAGTGTAACTCAATTAAAATATATATAGAAAATGTTAAAATATTTTTATGGACAATGCTTCATATGTTTACCGCTGATGTGTAATTATCTCATTTTTTAAATAATTGAATGTGATATTAAAAGATATATTAGACATCTAACACATCAGTATAAGTACACGGTTGTATATTAGATTGTGTTTGGATATAGAGATTTGAAAATCTAGCTTTGACATAAATATAAATCCAATCAAATGGAAGTTGATTTAAAATTCAATCATATTACTCAAAATTAGTGAAATAAAAGTGGTAGATTTCAAATTCATAGTTATCCAAAAACCATAAATAGAATTGCTTTTAAAAATTTCATATCTCTCCTCAAATTCGTACAGTGAAACAAATATATTTTGAAATTAAAATAAAAAAACCTTAAATAAAGGTATATTAAGAAAATGAGCATTTATTAATGCAACTTTTAGTAAAGAAGAAACTACAATTTTAGTAAAAACAAAATCACAAAAATTATGTCATTTTCAATTTACAATCTAAACATATTTCTTTCTCAAATTGTCCATAAAATTAACAATATTTTCGATCTAGATTGATAGGATGTCGTCCCACGGGTGGCTCAAGTCCTCAATATGTCACTAGATGCAACCTTCAAAAAAATTAGAAGTTTAAAAACTTAATTGTTATGTACATCGAAAGATATTTCCCTAAGAAATTTAATCCAACACTTAAACCATTAAAAGTTTAAGAATTTAATTATCATGTAAATCAAAAGATCCCAAAAAGATTAATCCAAAACTAGAACATTAGAAGGCTTAAGGTCATGGAATCATTGTTGTTGTGTTTTGTACAATCTTGAATTCTAGACCATTAGAAGACTTTAGGTCATGGAACCCTTGTTGTTTTGTTTGTACAATCTTGAATTCGCAAATATAACTCAATGATGGAGAAATTTTTAATTATTTTTTTAAGCTTGTTATTGACAATCTAGCTTGATAGTCCTTGAAGATGAAATGAATGATCATGTTTGTGGTCAAACCATAAGTAAACGTAGCTCGTGAGTGGAACATGTTGATTGTAGAAATTCAATTAGAATTTTAATGAGAAATTTGGGGTGAGTATTTGCCAACAATAACTTTAAAAGTTCCTACAGATATAAAATTGATTTTTGAATTAAAAATTGATAAGTATTTAAAGTCACATGATGGTAAATTTAGCGTTAAAGTCGCCGAAATATCACTAGTCATATGAGGTTGTAATCAATTTTGAAACACTATTTAAAAGAAAGTCATAAATTTTGAATATAATCGTTGGATATGAGACGATAGGTGAATGGCGGTATAAGATGCATTGGTGATGAAAAAAATCAATCACCCCCATCATCCCAAAACCCTCAAACCTCAAATGTATGCCAACATCAAGAAAATCCCAAATTAATGATAGAGATTATCAAATACCAAATTACACTCCCTATTAATATGCAGCAATGACATGTGAAAGTTTTAATATTGATTGGACATATAACAATAAAGATGATGATGACAACAATAATAACACACAGTCTTAATATTACTATATGATTCACTCCACATTTCTAGTTTCTCTTCACTAACAAGAAGGATAAAATGTAGTGAAATATATATGTTGAATAAGGAGATGTATTTTAGTGACTAGAAACCATATGAAATATAAAAATGAATGAAACTAGAACTTAAACATGATGATGACCATTAATAAATATGGATGGAGTATGAAGCATCCTGTATAAACATGCGTGTATAGATTGTTATAACAATTATGTTTTTTTTTTTTTTATCTCAATCATAATTGACAATAAAATTGATTAAGAAGAAATTTTAAAAGTCTATTTGGATAGATGAATTTGAAGAGTGACTTGAAATCCATAATAGCAAATTAATCGGTGATGTTTGGATATACATGAGTTTGAAATTCATCTCTTTCGTTTTGAACTAATTTTGAGTTAATTGGATGGATTTCAAATCCACACTAACTTAAGTGGATTTTGAAATCAATTCATTTTAAATTCTAGCAAAATTTCAAATCACTCTATTCAAATACCACCTAGATGTTTTTTTACAAAACATATATTATTAATACATTATACATTAGATTTGTATACATATATGAATATATATATATATATATATATATATATATATCATTCGTCTTTATTTTTCTTATTTATTAATTGATGTATCTTAGTTATTAGTATACTTGAAAAAAAATTAAGTATTTGCGATCTTTGTGACAAGAAAAGTTGCCGCGAGAGGTTTATTTTTAGCAACACTATATTATCACAAAAATTGATAATATAAATTAACAAGAAGTAAAAAATAATTAAAAAAAATTAGTTGCGACAATAACATTATCATAAAAAATTATATAAAAAAAACTTTTAAGATAATAATGTTGAGACATAATATGCAGCAAAATGTTTTTGGATAAACTATCAATGTTTTTCAGACAAGAATTTGTTGAAACTAACAAACTTTTTGGTTATAGAGGTATTCATATTTTGGTTATATATTATGGATGAAAGAAAAAAAATCTTGATATTAAACTAGTTCCATATGCTATCTAGAAAATAATCAAATATTACAGGTGAAGAAGATGAATAAATTGTCCACATATTAGATTGGTTGTACAATTTCAAAAAATAAAATTGGGAGAAACCTTATTATTTGTTACTTAGGTTTTATTCGGTAATTATATATCAATATTTAATTTGAATTACTTGTACAATATATATTTTAATCGAGCATTAGTTCACAATATAAAGTCTCAATTCAATTCAAGAGAAAAAAAAATGAAATAAACCACTTATTATAGGATTAGCTCAAACTCAGTCATAACCCTTTGGATATACTTGAAAATAATTCGTATGGTATGATTTTAGTAAATAAGATCATTTGCTTTATATTGATGTTTATCCGTATTTCAAAATAACACAACATGTCAAATGTAAAAATGAGATCATTAATATACATATGCATTAATTAAAAAAATAAAAAACAAAATAAAATATCAAATTGAAATAAATGATTAATTTTGGGAATTTAGACTTCAATATTTTATAATATATTAGTTATCGTATTCAAATTCGAACATAATCGTTACTCGTACTACATATTTTAATCATCAAATCATTATTAAATACATTTTTTTATAATAAGATATCAAATGAATTTCTTTAAACAATAAAATATTAAATTATTTCACATTTTTTCAATATTAAATTAACATCTATAATATAATGATACCTTAAAAATTATATAACAAACATATATTTAAATTGTTCAACTTCACTTTAAAATCCAATATTTCAATAACCGTATTCTCATCCCCATAACTTGCTTCCAAGCCATTAATTTCCGTAACTTAATGACAACATCATGAAATGACATAATATAAAAGAAATTATTACTGCGTGATATACAATATATTATCTAATTAAAAATCTCATCATATATACCCATTAGGAAAAAAACGATGGGTCCACAAATTCACTTCGGAATTCAATATTTTATTTTTACTTCATTTGTATTATTATTAAAAACTACATATTTCTCAGATTATGTTTAGATATAAATATTTGAAATCATGTTATAATAAATCTATCGGTAATATTTGAATTGATATGAACTTTAAATCTACCACTTTAATTTTAAAAAAGTTTTTGATCAATTCAAGTAATTTTTAAATTTAAAATCCTCTTTGATTCGAATGAAATGAATTTTTCAAATAGTTTTGTCCAATATATATATTTTCTATTTCGCAAACTATACTAGTAATTTAAAATTTAAAATAACGGTTAAAATAATGTAGGTTAGAAGTGATGTAATTTTGTAGCTTCCAATTTCAGTTTAGCTTCTAAAATAAATTCCGCATCGTAAATTTACCGTCGTCGTCTACGTCACTCCTACGTTTAATGTCATGAGCAGCGGTTACTTTCCCTCTCTACCGCCGCTCATGTACCTCAAATTCTCAGAACGGTGTCGTTTCCGCCACACCTCCGTCACCTCCGCCGTCCGCCGCCACCACCGCCGCCGTCTCCTCAAATACTCCCCCAATCACAAACAGATACCCAATCCCAACCCCATTCCTACCATCTTCAAGCTCTCCGATGACACTCTCCAAATAACCCTAAAATCCCCTTCCAGTTCCCTCCAAAAGCTCGAAACGAAACTCAATCAGTTCCTCGACCTCGGCCGGGAAGCTTTTGACGACTTGAGGACTGTCGTATCCGTCGATGGGAACAGCGGAGGGGTGGTAATATCCTGCAGGAGGTCCACTGTTGAGTTTTTAATTGGGCTATTTTTTTCCAGTTTGGTAGTCGTTATTGCTTTTCGGAGCTTCTTTAAATCTCGCAAAAATGGCGGCGAAGTATTGGTGTACAAAAGGGATAGGAGCCTGGGTGGCAAGGAAGTGGTGGTCGGAAAGAGGGAGGGCGGCGATTGGTTGGCAAACCGTGCGTCGACGCCTTTGAGTTCGGATAATGCTGATTATAACTATCAAAAGAAGAGTAGAATGAGGACATTGGATAGGAGGAGGAAGAAAGAGCTGCCTCAGTGGTGGCCTCAGGTAGTGAATCAGGGTACTCAGGAGATTGATAATAAGGAGGAATATCAGAGGTTAGCCAACCTGCTGATTAAAGGTTGGTTCTTGTCCTCGTTCAGTTTTGTTTCACTTTCTGTGATTGGCATGGTGGGGTTAGAAAGGAAAAGTATCTGTTATCTATTTGGGTTAATGTTTTGACTTATAACTATGTAAGAAAATATAATATGTTTTGTATTGAAATAGATAAAAGATACTATCTTTGGTATGTACAGAAATATAGCTACAAATAGTGGGATTCAGATAGTACTAATATGGAATCTCGGTGTGCTTTTTTAAGGACATGAAACTAGCATTTAGGTGTGATGAAGTAAGAGTCAGTGTTAGGAGTTAATATATTCTGCATGGAGCAAATTTACCACTCACTGAAGGAAAACTTAGTAAAATAACTTATTCTGCAACCGTATATCTTACATGATTTATATATGTATACATACATACATATGTGTGTGTGTGTGTGTGTGTACATATTGAGAGAGAGTTTAACATTAATGAAGACTATGAGTGGTTGGCTAAAAAAGTTGTGCATTGTTCATTTTGGTTGATAGGATGATGTTTTGGTAGTTCCAGTTTAAAAGCCAGTTGATTTTAACCTAATGTTACTATGGGTGTGCAAATTTTTGTGGGTTGGGGTCATGTAATCATGAGCCTCCCTCCGTACCGATTGTTTATCCAGCATATATATATGTGTGTGTGTGTTTCTATGTTTCTCATCCTAATAATTGTGTCAACATGGAAGCTTTTGTTTTTTGGTAGTCAAAATGAAAAACATGTCTTTTATTTGATAAAATCATCAAAGTAATGCCTTCAAGTTTTACCTTCTCTTTGTCTTCAAGTCTTTCTCCTTATGATGGAGGAACTCTTAGTGTGATCTTTGCGATGTCGTTGAACTTATTTTAATATAGCCAATTGTGAATTTGTCATGTTTTTTCATTGTAAATACAATTTTCAACATCTTATACAGCAATCATGGACCTCAAAATGAGTGGGGAGGACATTTCGACTAATGATATTGTTCAGGTCAGTAATTTCCACTCATAAAGTTAAAATATGACGTCTTATGTCTTGTTGCCTCTATCTTACATGTCACAAAACGTTATTCATATAAAAAAAAAAAAGTCTTGTAATGGACTATATCATAGATGTTTGCTAGACATGGCTCTTCATATGGTTACCAATTACCATGAGAGCTAAATATTGCATTTCTTGGAAGTGGTAAAGTTATTGTTGATGTGCGGTGTTGGAGGGTTAGATCTAGTTAGGGATGTAAACGAGCCGAATCGGCCGAACAGTACTGGGCTTGAGTTCGGCTCGTTCGAGTTTGGTTCGGGCTCGAGTTCGGCTCGAGTTCGGTTCGAGCCTTAGGAATGAAGCTCGAGCTCGGCTCGTTTGAAAAATATTGGGCTCGGTATTCGTTTGAGTTCAGCTCGGATAAGGCTCGTTAATAGGACAAACGAGCCCAGTTCGAGTTCGGCTCGATAAAAGCTCGAAAGAGTTCGGTTACAAGCTCGAATTCGAGCTTGATTGTTCGAGCTTTATTAGTTAGTATGTTTATAAAATGAATATGTTTAATTTAATCATGTAATATTTGTGTTAAGAATTTTTTAATTTATATACATATTTATTTAAATTTTAAACTCTAATACTATTATAAAATATATAAATAAACTAGCCCACAAACACTAAACGAATATGTTAACGAACTCTTCACGAACCTAACGAACATGTTCGCGAACCTGCTTAACGAACCTGTTCGCGAGCCTGCTTAACAAACCTGTTCGCGAGCTTTCGAATCAAACATGCCCAGGCTCGAGTTCGGCTCGTTAAGTATTCGAGCTCGAAATTCGGGCTCGAGTTTGGCTCGTTAAGCTTCACAAACGAACTCGAACGAATATTTATCGAGCCGAGCCGCGAATAGTTCACGAACGGCTTGGTTCATTTACATCCCTAGATCTAGTTAAGCAATGAGGGTCTTGAAGGCTAATATGCTACAAGAATGCTTAAAAATAGAGAATTTAAAAGATAGAGCTTGGGGTCCTGGTTGGCCAATTTTGGTCGGATTTAGTTAGATAGAGCCTTTGTATGTAAATGACTTTCTCTCCTTCATAGTGAGTTCGAATTACCCATTTCTTCTCCTTTACATGCTATTAATACTATAATGACACAAAAGATTTTCCTTTTGACCCTCATGGGACAACGAGGACGTGCCTTTCCCAAGTCAGACCATTCTCCTCTTGAGTGGCAATTATTTTGGATGATACTGTTCTTTTTTGAGTGATCAATTTGACAAACTTTGAGGTCAACCATCAAAAGTCTCTTGTGGTTTGTACTTTGAGGATTTGTCTTATCTTCTGATAGTCTTGTACTTTTTTCTTTGACTATTTACCCTTTTGGGTGATTTGGAAAAGGACTAGTCTGCCGCCTCGGCTGCTTTGCTAGGGCTTGACTTGGTTGATGTGACTCCCTAGGACCCTTCTCGGCCTGCTTGCCCCTTCTCTTTACGACTGAGTCCTCTTCCAAATTATTTAGAAGAGTAAACAATCAAAGAAAAAAGTGCAAAATTGTCTAAAGACGAGACAAATCCTCGAAGAACGAAGCAGAAGAAACAACTGTGGGATGTACAAAACGGCAATCTGACGGTTGACTTTGGAGTTTTTCAGACTGATCACTGGAAAAGCAACCCTATCGTCCAAAATAATTGTCACTTAGAAAGACAACTGTTTGACTTTGGGGAAGGACAGTCCTTGTCCCACTGGGGGGCCAACTGAAAATCTTTCATGTACTTATACTATAAAACAGGACTTCGGACTGACTATAAAAGAAAGTTATCTTTATATTAAGGCTCGAGCTGCTTGAATTTGACTCGAATTGGCTGACCAGGAACCCCAATCACTTTCTTCTGAACTTTCTCTTTTATAAGCTTTCTTGTAGTGTGTGAACCTTAAATTCTTGTTGGTTACCTAGATCCGACCCTTTCATGTCAACAGTCACTATTACCAAACACTATGCCAAAGTAAAAGTTGCACATGATTACTTTGATCGTAGAATAATAGCCTGGGCTTGTTAATTAAACAAATCTTGTAAAGCTTTTAATAAGAACAACAATTATCATGAAATTTACATGTTTGACCATGTGTTACTGGATTATTTTGCTGGTTTCCAATGACTTCATTCTTAACCTATAAATTGCAATGGTCAAGTATCATGTTAGCCACATAGAATGTCTGGAAGATGAATGAAAGCACTCTAAGGTGATGCATACTAAAGTCATTCATTTCTTCTTCTCCTGTCTGCCACAGTTACGTCACTTATGCAAGACATATGGAGTCAGGACCTTCATTAGCACAGCAAATGCACGAGATTCACTTTATCGTTTGTCAATTAACTTTGTTATGGACTACTGTGAGAGGTAAACAAGAGGCAGTTTGCATAACTTTCTTATAATTGTTGATTATCAGGATTGTCTTCATCTAAGCTCATTTCTCTTTCACATATTTCTAACTTGATGTAGCATACCAACTCTGAGCACCTCTATCCAGATTAATGGTGAGGATGTGCGGGAGTTCATTGCTGGGCTTGCTGATAATATTGGACTTGAGAGTGCTCGTGCCGCGAGAATGGTATCTGCAGCTGTTGCAGCACGCACACGGTCAAGAATCCTGCAGGCTTGGGTGCGTCATCTGTTCTTATTTGTGACACATAACACTCTTCTACAGGATTTTCCTCATAAACAGGGTTCAACTTTCAACAAATCAAGCACTATCATGTAGATTTTTTCCTCTCTGAATATTTAATGGGAACCAAATTAATGACTTTGTCAAAGATCTCAAGGGTACATGGTGGTTATATATTTAAACTAGTATTATTAGTTCTCATATTGTAAAATGTTAATGTTGGACGAATTCTTGATGAAAATGTGTTTGTTTTTGCCAATTACATATTTATTTTCAAATGATTAAGGTTTGATTATCGTAATTTAGTCATCTTGTTTCAGGCACTAGAAGTTCAAAATAAACATTCTGAAGCTCTAGGCGAACTATTAAAAGTATGTCATATTCACCGGATCTTCCCTCCTGAGGAGAATTCAGTACGTGTATCTTTCTCTTGCTTTTTGTGCAGCATTTTTGTCATTTGCGTGTTCTCTTGGTCTAGGACTTACCCATTTAGCTATTATCCTTTAGCCATAATCTATTAATTAGTAGTCGCACCAACTGCATTTCTTAATTTAAATCCTCAAAATGGAACTTAGTAGGCATGCTCCCTACATATTTTTTTCTTTCCCAGTATACTTGCTGGTTATCTATTGAAGTCCTAGGAAATATGATGGCAATAAGAAATGAACGGAAAAGGAGCCTTTTTATTGAAGATAAATGAAAAACTGTCCTTTTGCCATTACTAGAAGAATGTTGCTAAGTTTTTGGCTGCTAACTGTGCTGCTTTTTATTTATTGTTCTATGTTCTGTGACAATTCGACTTGGTAAGTTTGAAAACTGGTTTTTGTCATGGACTGAATCTGCTTGAGTACGAGTCTGTCCAATAGAGATGAATGAGTTTTTCTTTTCCTTCTCTTTTCCAGCACGCATCTTTTTCCTGGATCTTCATTTTTATACTGTCACAATGTGCTTGAATTTGGTGTTTTCTCTCGTGAATGATTATTCATATAATGCAGCTTTTTAAATGTTGGGTGAACAAACGTTTACTTGGTTAAAAGCAAAATATTGAATGTCCGCATGACTTATACATGACAAAGACTAGTCATACTCTCTTGCAGATGATCTGAGAATATATTGTTGTCCATATCAAAGTAATTCTTGGTGTAAGTATATTGTTGTCCATATGATAGTATTTCTTGGTGTACGTTGCCAATTGCCTTGCTAAATCATGATTGGCATCTAAATCTGATTTTAGGAATTCAAACCACTTGGCCAAAACCCATGGTTAAGTTAAGGCGTAGGCAAATGTAAATAAAAAAAAAAAATCCTTCATGCCCTTTGGTTCCCCCAGTTGTCCTTCTATACTATTGAGGTGATGTAACATGATTACAATTTTCTTTTAATATGTATCTATTACCTAATTTTTTTTGTTCCCTTAAGGATTCTCTAGTGCTGACAACAGGGTTAGCAATTTTGGCAGTATACAAGGGCAGGATGTTTGGAAATATTTAGATTACTTTTTACAATTATAAAAGGAAAAAGTACACACACACTAGTCACTACAGTATCAAGTAGTCGTACATTTGCATTTTTAGGGAATAAAAGTGTCAAATAGATTATCTTGCCACTAATTGTCCCAAAACCATACAATTGGTACAATCTTAAGACATGCCAGACACAAGTGGAGAACGTTAAAATCATCATTTCGGATATGAAGAATTATTTAATGCAGTCACCTATTCTGGTTATAGATGGCCCCACTTCTTCTGCACATTGCTTGCTTTTATTATTTACGCTTGTTGCTTTTTACATTGTTAATGGTCTGATTCAACTATTCAAGTAAGGGCACTTATGCTTCATACAATCTTAATGGTCTAATTCAACCATGACATAATTATATTTGTTAGAGAGATAGTAGAAATTATATTATTACCCTCATATATATAGGGAGTATAACCTAGGTTAGAATCTAACAAGAAAACCTAGACATACAAGGAATCCTAGATATATAAAGAAATAGATATCAATCATATCCAGCTTGTCACAAAGTTTCGAGGAATGTTTATCTCCTCTTGGTTTAGTAAAGACATCAGCAACTTGGTTGGATGAAGAAGTAAATGGAATTGCTTCGAGAACATTATTGAATTTATCAAACCAAGTTCTAGGACTTTGTTTGAGACCATAAATCGTTTTCTTAAGTCGGCAGACCTTAGTTGCATTCTCCCCCTGAGCAACATACTTTGGAGGTTGTTCCATAAAAATAGTCGGAGTCAAATCACCATAGATAAAAACGTTCTTCACATCAATATCAGCCAATAGGGGTGCAAGCACAAGCTCCCAAGTGGTACCAGAATCCAACATCCAAGACTTATCATGAGATATGGCAAATGCGTCTGTGGTGGTATAGGCAACAACAACGTAGGAAGTGCCCAAAGAATGTATCAGATTGTTATTGGAGTACATCTCTCGTAAGGCGGGAGAGGCAACAGTAGGGGTAGAGAGAACCCGATCTTGTTTCTTCTGAGATCCCAAAAATAATAAGGCACCAGACCATAGCAGATAGACCATAGCAGATAGTTGGAACCATTTTATTTTATTGTGGTCCTTAAATTAGTTTTAGAATTCAAAATAGACATTGAAGAATAATAAAATAGCGTTGATATTAAAATTATGGTCCTTAAATTAGTTTTAGAATCCAAAATAGACATTGAAGAATAATAAAATAGCGTTGATATTAGCACGAGAGAAAAAATCCCTAAGAGAAAAAATCTCAGATTAGTGTTTAGAAAATCTGAGAGTGAAAGCCTCAGATCAGTGTTCAAAAAATCTGAGAGTGAAAACTCTGAGAAAAAATTTCAAATCAGTGTTTAGAAAATCTGAGAGTGAAAACTGAGAGGAAAAATTTCAGATCAGTGCTTAGAAAATCTGAGAGTGAAAGTTTCGGATCAGTGTTCATAAAATCTGAGACTCCGATTAGTGTTTAGAAAATCTGAGACTCCGATTAGTGTTTAGAAAATCTGAGAGTGAAAGCCTCAGATCAGTGTTCAAAAAATATGAGAGTGAAAACTGAGAGAAAAAATTTCAGATCAGTGTTTAGAAAATCCGAGAGTGAAAGTCTCGGATCAGTGTTCATAAAATCTGAGAGTGAAAGTCTCAGATCAGTGTTTAGAAAATCCGAGAGTGAAATTCTCGGATCAGTGTTCATAAAATCTGAGAGTGAAAGTGTCAGATCAGTGCTCAGAAAATCTAAGAGTGAAAATCTCAAATTAGTGTTTAGAAAATTTGAGATCTCAATCTTTCACTCTCAGATCAGTGCTCAGAAAATCTGAGAGTGAAAATCTCAAATTAGTGTTTAGAAAATTTGAGATCTCAATCTCAATTTGAGAGTGAAAATCTCGGATCAGTGTTCATAAAATCTTAGAGTGAAAGTCTCGGATCAGTGCTCAGAAAATCTGAGAGTGAAAATCTCAAATTAGTGTTTAGAAAATTTGAGATCTCAATCAATCTGAGAGTGAAAATCTCGGTTCAGTGTTTAAAAAATCTGAGAGTGAAATCTCAGATCAATGTTTTAGAAAATTTGAGAGTGAAAAAATCACTAAGAGAAATAATCTCAGATCAGTGTTCAGAAAATTTGAGAGTGAAAAAAATCTGAGAGTGAAAATCTGTTTAGAAAATCTGAGAGTGAAATCAGTGTTTAGAGAATCTGAGAGTGAAAGAAAATCTGAGAGTGAAAATCTCAGATCAGTGTTTAGAGAATTTGAGAGTGAAAATATCAAATCGAATCTGAGAGTGAAAATTTGAGAGTGATAATATCAAATCGAATCTGAGAGTGAAAATCTCAGATCAGTATTTAGAGAATTTGAGAGTGAGTGAAAATCTCAAATCAGTGTTTAGAAAATCTGAGATCACAGATCACTGCTTAGAAAATTTGAGAGTGAAAATCTTTTAGAGTATCTGAGAGTGAAAATCTCAGATGAATGTTTTAGAAAATTTGAGAGTGAAATCTCAAATCAGTGTTTAGAAAATTTAAGAGTGAAATCTCAATCAGTGTTAGAAAATTTGAGAGTGAAAACTCAAATCAGTGTTCAGAAAATCTAAGAGAAAATCTTGTGTTTAGAAAATTTGAGAAAAACCCCAAATCAATGTTTAGAAAATCTAAGAAAAATTTCAAATCAATGTTTAAAAAATCTGAGAAAAATCTCAAATCAGAAATTTGAGAGAAAAACTCTAGAAATCTAAGATCAGCCGTGTAGGAAATATTAGGGCAAATCTTAGATCTGTTACCCAGAACATATCAACGAATAGAGGGATATCAGTTACCCAAATATTAGGACAAATCTTAAATTAGTTACCCAGAACATATCAACGAATAGAGGGATATCAGTTACCCATAACAGACCAGCCAGTAGAGGGATATCAGTTACCTAGAACAGTCTAGCCAGTAGAGGGCAGAGAAATATATATCAGTTACCTAGAAAATATTAGGGCAAATCTTAAATCAGTTACCCAGAACATATCAACAAATAGAGGGATATCAGTTGACCAACCAGTAGAGGGATATCAGTTACCTAAAACAGGTTAGCCAATAGAGAGCAGAGAAAATAAGCCAGTAGAGGGATATCAGTTACCTAGAACAGACCAACCAATAAAGAGCAGAGAAAACAGTTACCTAGAACAGACCAACCAATAGAGAGCAGAGAAAATTATATATCAGTTACCTAGAACAGACCTGCCAGTAAAGGGCCAGCTAGTGGAGGGCAGGGAAAATTACATCTCAGTTACCTAGAACAGACCCGCCAAAATTACATATCAGTTACCTAGAACAGACCCGCTAGTAGAGGGCAGGGAAAATTACATATCAGTTATCTAGAACAGACAAGCCAATAAAGGGCCAGCTAGTAGAGGACAGGGAAAATTAGATATTAGTTACCTAGAACAGACCAGCCAATAAAGGGCCAATAAAGGGCCAGCTAGTAGAGGACAGGGAAAATTAGATATTAGTTACCTAGAACAGACCAGCCAATAAAGGGCCAGCCAGTAGAGGACAAGGAAAATTACATAGAACAGGCCAACCAATAAAGGGCCAGCCAGTAGAGGACAGGTAAAATTACAGAGAACAGACCCGCCAATAAAGGGCCAGCCAGTAGAGGACAGGGAAAATTACATATTAGTTACCTAGAACAGAGCAACCAATAAAGGGCCAGCCAGTAGAGGGTAGGGATAATTACTTATCAGTTACCTAAAACAAACCAGCCAATACAGACCAGCCAATAAAGGGCCAACCATGTCAGAGAGATAATAGAAATTATATTATTGTGTGTATGAATAGGTAAAGAGACCTCATATATATAGGGAGTATAACTATTATATTATTGTGTATATCAATAGGTAAAGAGACCTCATATATATAGGAAGTAGAAACTAGGTTAGAATCTAACAAGGAAACCTAGAATCCTAGATATATAAGGAAATACACATGTACAAGGAAATAGATATCAAATCTACAACAATATCTATTCTTGATCTTTCAAATTCCCCTCACGTTTACTTTATGGATAGCAAAGAGTTCAAGCATTGCTTTGTATTTCTTATCTTTTGCAATATTTTCATGACTCATGAATCCATCAGGATTTGCATTGGGGGAAATGTATTGTGTAGCGCCTTCAGTCATTTGTAACTTGAGTCTACATAGTGCTAATTTTCCTTCATCGTCCAAAAACCACAATTCTTTTAAGAAAAGAGCAAAATACTGCAAGTTTGTCATTTATCATGACTACCACTTTAAAGTATTAACAGAAATATATGTATTGTATCATCTCTCTTTTAGTGGACTCAATACTGCAATCTTTTGGTGGAGAATATGGAGAGCTTATAGTTTGATATTATTAATATTTGTTGTTGCAGCCTGAGATGGAAATGGTTGCTCGAGGCCTTGACAAGTCCTTAAATGCAGAACAAAGAGAATTTTTATTGAATGCCTACATTTCAGTTTGTGGCAAAGATATCGATCAAAGTGTTGTGGAAGCACTAGGTTTGGTATGTCATTTTAGACATTGACCTTATAACCTTGACATTGCATAATTTTTTATTCAATTTGCTTGTGGATATATTGAAGAACTTTTCAACTGAAGTGAAGAATATTAAACTCCAATTAAAATTTATATAAACATAAGACTATTTTACATTCATTTATTTTGCCCAAAGTACTAGTGTGCATAAATATAATGTCAATTCCTTCAAAAATAGAAGTTATCACACCTTTGTATTAGTTGCAAGCCCTCTTAAAAAGCATTCTGTTCCAGCTTTTATAGTCTTCAGTGACTAGCCCTCGGGTTACACCATTATAAACTAGGTTTTATTCTGTTGCAACTCAGATAAAATTGTGCGGAACTTTTCAACTGCAAACATGTTTACCAACATATTGCACTTTGGTCAATGGATTGTCTCATCATTCTTGCTACTTACGTCCAGTTCTTGAATTTTTTTCTTTAGCAGTAACAGTTACATCAAATTTAAGCCTTGTTGCTTGCACAGGTAGGAGTAGAAGATGAACAGGAAAACCAGCATGTGTAAATTTAATAGTGTGTAGACAGTCTTAACTGGAGTATTTGACCACAATGTAAGATCATTCTCACTCCAAAACTTTTTTTATTTCAGCACATTATTTGTTTGATGATACTTAGCTAGCTCCAATGAAGAGCTCCTTTAGCTCTTTATTTTATTAACTTCTCCTTAGAGTTGATATTTCTCCTGGTCTTTCAATAATACTCAAAATTAAAATGTATATGTGGATCAGCTTGTTCAAAAGTACAAAATGTCTCTAGAAAACAGATTAAAATTACAAGTTGTTTTTTCATGATTGTGTTATGTAGGTAGTATAGTTAGGATAAATTTCAATACTTATGTACAATGACTAAGAATATTTTTATTGGTCAAACTACCAGCAGACAAATTTAGCATCTCTGTAAGGATGTTTGCAGTCATGCTTACTGTGGTGTGGAACCGTAATGCATTCATATTCTAAAGTTTGAATTTTGAAATTCCACCTATGTATTACTTAGTTAACATTTATGAGTTAATAGTGAACTTCAAAGATGAATTTGTGTGTAAACATCTTATTGAATTTTTCAAGGAATACTATCTGGCTTACAATTTTCAAGTGTCTGAGTAGTCCCGAATCTGCGATTTGTTACTATTGGCCGAACCCAACAACATTGTGTATTTGTGCATGAAATTCAGTGTTTTGTTTGCTGCTTATCTTGAAAACTTCATGAAGTTAGTGCATCCTTTTTTATATATATCAAACCCTTCTTATTATATGTGAAAGGCAAGCATGAGTCTGTGACATGATACTGCATGAAGGTGTGGATTTTCATACACTGGGTAAAAAAAAGGACATATCCTACTTGTTTTGAACTGTGTTAAAAATTCCATCTTTTCGGAGCTAAATCATGAGGATAATTCTTTTCTGTGCACAATCAGAACTAGTTGATTGGAAGACTTACTATAAATCTGATAATAATGGGAAACAAGTGGCAAGAATGCATGTGTAGATACCAGAATTCTGAAGTCTCATTGCTACCTGCCCAAATTATGTTTGAAGGATGAGAATTGCAGAAGCAAATCTACAGTCTTAATCTTTAGTCTCCTCATAGAAGTGGAGCTTCGTATTGCATAATTTTATGTGAATATTCTTTTGTTGGTGGATCAAGGCTGAAGCTGCTTCTCAATAAACCTCAGATGATCACCGAGGTTCGAGTTCAACACCTCGTTGCAGGTATTATACTCTTACACACAAGGGAAAAGAACCTGGCTTTGATGAAGCTTCCCTAATTCTTTCGATCATTCTGAAATTGGCTTCACTTCATATACCAATACATACTGAGTTAGCTAGAGATCAGTTGTAAGTACTATTGCTTTCTTTATCAATCATTTGAGAGTATTCAAATGGAAATGATGTTAGTAGATGCTTAACGTACTATTATACCAGTGATGATCTTGTTTTCGAATATCCTACCCTCTTAAATGTTCATTGCCCATTAATCTTTTGTTGCCTCGTCTTAGCTTGGTTATTTTTACTTAAAAACTTTCAGCTAAAACTCTGCAAATCCATCGATGTTCTTGACTTATTTAAGTTCTCATTTTATGAGAACTTTGAAATGCCAATAAATCTGATGATTGAGAAAATATCTGGAGGTCTCCTTTGAGGCTAAACATTTGTTTAGGTAATGTTTTCTTCCCTTTGGTGGTGTTATTTAAATTTTAAACTGTTGAGGTTGGGGAACTCTTTGGCTACGTTTGGAAGAAAATTCATACGGTAAGATTTTGGATTTTAAAATCATAATGCACATTTTCATATTTAAATTTGGATTATAAAATCCAGACAAAATTATTACTATCATATTATAATCATCAATTATTAACAAAAACATTTTTCATAATAAAATATGAAATCAACCTACATTTTCATAGTAAAGTATTACATCCACCAACTTTTTCATGATACAATATTGAGCTAATTACATAAAAAAAACACGATTTTCTTTCAATTGTAATAACTTTTGACTTTAACATTATAAACGTTTAATTTAGTACTTGTTTTAATTTGGGACACATTTGAGCTTTTCGGACTCCAGCAAGGTATGTCATTCCACATTTTATGGTTTTTGAAGAATGAGTTAATTTAGGGTTATGAGACAAGGATAATTCCGGTTCTCCATCGATATATTAAATTGTGCTACTGTCTTTAGTTTATGAATTGGGTTTTTTTTTTCTTATTTACATATGGGTGATGATTGGATTTAAATTTACATGTCAACAATTGACTTATACAGTTCGGACTTTACGTAAGTAATTGGAGCTCGAAAAGCTCAAACACATTCGGAATTGAAGTGTTAAAATTAAGTGTTTTAGTCAAAGTTTACGTCGCAATTGAAATTAAATCATAAATTCGTGTTTTTTTTATATATAATTAACCCCAAAATATTATATAGACTCATTCTTTCACTTTTTCACCCTTTTCAATATTAATTTGATATCTACAATGCATATCTTATTAAATCCCCAACAAACATACATTTTTATTATTCATATTTACTACAAAATTCAAAATTCAAAATTTTAATGACAAAATTTCTCCAATGCCATATAATCTCCTTGCACACATACAATATGGTTGGTTTTGTTTTTGTCAATTTAGGAAAATAAATGTGGAGAATGTGAATTTATTTAATTTCGTTTGGTATATTCTTAGAGAAGTAGTGTTTGGTTTTGTAATAAACATTTTTAATTGTAAATGTTACACGAGTATATCAAATTAAACACAAAATCTGATCAAAAACATTGCGTGAGTTTTTAAGTTTTTGATAATTAAAGGGGCTTGATTGTACTTTTCACACGCCTTGAGATTTATTTGGGAAAATGAAAAAATTGCAATTATCATTTTAAGTTTATTAAAGCAAATTTTTTTTGTCGGTGGAGAGACAAAAAAAACAAAAAACAAACAAAGGAAAATAGAAATGTGAAGTGTGGGGTCCACTCCCTCTACCTTCCACGGATTGCTTCATTCCAAATCTAGACAGTTCCCTTCCAACGTCTTTCTATGCCATCAAATCTAACTTCATCTTCACCGTTCATTCTCTCCATTGTCACATCTCACCAAATATGACGTCAATTTTGTCAACCTCTTTTGTTCCTAATTTTGCATTCTCAGTTTTGCCCTTCTATGCTTCTCCAGTCTTTTATTTTGAGACATTAAAAAGGTAATAAGAAATAATCTTATAAATGATAATGTGCTTTAATCATGACCTTGTAGGATTTTTGAAATTCATCTCTTGGTAAGACCCATTTTTATCTTAAAAGATGTTCCATGTATATTTTTATTAACATGTTATCAATATGAAAGTAATAATAATAATTATTATTATCTTATTATTATTATTTTATAAATGGTATTTATTAAAAGTAATAATAAAGAATTTTAATGTTCAACAATTTAAATAACTATTTTCTGCTTTATGAGCTTATAAGCTATTAGACGTTTTGAACTTATTGTTTGAAATTTTATTAGATTATAATATAAGGAACCTTGCTTTAGATCCCTAGCAAAGAATAAACATTTTGTAGTTTCAATTTAAATTTTAACTGAATCATATTAAATTTAATAAATTTATCATATCGAACCAAATGAATTATATATCAATCGATTTGGTCAATTCTAAAATTTAGTCTTTTTAACAAAAAAAATTGATAGAATCGCTGTAATTATATTTGACCATTCCAAAAAAAAAAAAAATTTAGAAACAACAAAATGAAGACAACAAACAAATTCTCCTAAAAAACACAATGAATATTAAAAATGAAAAAAAAAAATCTACATTTCTTCAGTTGAGATTGGGATTGGTGAAGAAGCAGCAGAAAAAAATGATATGTTGATTAGTTTGATTATTTGATCCAATATTTTACAACCAAAATCGAACTTGAGATAAATAATATAATATATATAATATCTAAATTTTACATAGTCAAATTGCTTAAAAATCCAACTAAATTTATTTGATCCAATTTACTCACCCGTTGTCCTAAAAGGGTAAACCATCATCATAAACTAAAATTATTTATTCTATTTAAATAATTTGCTAGCTTAAATGAAAGGTAAAATCTCTCATAAAATCTAACTCAAGGGTAATACAGGAATTTAAAAAAAGAGGGAAATTTTGACGTCATAATTAAATAAAACAAAGAAAAAGAAAAAGATGGGTGATCTACGTCTACCCTCTGCCTCTGACAAGCCATTAATGCATTGCTTACTAACAAATTCATTCTCAAAGCAACAGTCCATTTTCAGTTCCACCTTCACTTTCCCTCCCTCTCTCTCTTCTTTCTCTCTCATCCCACATATTAAACCCACCTCCAACCCATCCATCGATCATCCACCATTGCATCTACCAATTTGCCATTTCACTTCTCCCACTCGTTTTCAGAACAATGGTGGCGGTGAATCTCAACAGCATGGGTTCTGTGATTACACTGATAATAATCGCGGCGGCGGCGGCGGCGGCGGGTGATTCATCGAAGGAAATCATAGTGAAGACGGTGAAGGGACAGAAGGTGTGCGATCAGGGCTGGGAGTGTAAAGGCTTGTCCAAATTCTGCTGCAATCAGACGATTTCCGATTTTTTCCAGACATATCAGTTTGAGGATCTGTTCGCGAAGAGGAATACTCCGGTGGCCCACGCTGTCGGATTCTGGGATTTCAAGTCCTTCATCACCGCCGCCGCCCTGCATCAGCCGCTAGGGTTTGGAACCACCGGCGGCACGGACATGCAGATGAAGGAAGTCGCCGCGTTCCTCGGCCATGTCGGCGCTAAGACTTCCTGTGAGTTTTTTTTTTCCCTAATGATTTTAGCTTTTATTTTTTGCGATTAACGAAATATTTGCACTTTTGTTATACTCACATTGGATCTATTTGATAAATTTGTTCCATCTCTGTTAAGATCGATTCCTGATAAGAGGGCATGGCAATTGAGTGAAAAACTTTATTTGTAGCCATCTTTTATTAGTGAAGTTCCTTTTTGTTCTTTTATTTGTTTTCAAATGTTTTGATCAATTATACTCTTGACATGAGAT
The DNA here is from genome assembly GCA_028654395.1 of Scutellaria barbata. Lineage (NCBI taxonomy): Eukaryota > Viridiplantae > Streptophyta > Magnoliopsida > Lamiales > Lamiaceae > Scutellaria > Scutellaria barbata. The sequence continues at coordinate 6,398,897 of CM053652.1, forward strand.
AGAATTCTATGATCGCATGATCTAAATTTGGATGGTATGAACTCGAAAATAAAACTACATGATTTTGTTGGAATGTGATATGTTATGATCAAATTAATTTTTGATGTGGATGATATAGTAAGAAGTGTAAAAATATTCAAATTTTACTAGAAAAAAATGAATTTTAAATTATGTCTATATTTTTTTATCACAAGTTGCTAAAAACTGACAGTGTTCCTAATTTTTAAATAAATTTTAGCATAGCATGTTTATTTTGTACTCTTTTCATGCTTGTTGCTCTCTTTGAAGAAAATGAAGTTGAGATATTGTTTATCCAAGTCTTTAATTATACGATAAAAGTCATAGCGCTTGATATTTGGAAATGAAATGAGAATGCAGGTGGTTATGGGGTGGCGACGGGTGGACCAGAGGCGTGGGGGCTATGCTACAACAAGGAGATGAGTCCCAGCAAAGATTATTGCGATGACTTATACAAATACGACTATCCTTGTGCCCCCGGGGCTGAGTACTATGGTCGTGGTGCCATTCCCATTTACTGGTATTCTTTCTTCTCCACTTCTATTCTAACTTCTCATCCATATATTCTACGTTGCCACTTGCATTCTTTGCTTGTTTTCTTCATCATTCTTCGATTTCTAGCTAATCCTGATTATGACAACTTCATGATCATGTTATTATTGTCGAACCAATACTCTGCTAGTGTATGTGTGTGCTACACTTCAGAAGATAGAAGAAGAAAACAAATTACTTGGATATTCACTCTTGTTCAAACACTCGGATTCAAGTCATTTGCTGTGGCATTGTTACAAACAGAAGAATCACTTTGTTGTGGACTTATCAATGTCGTTGCCATGAGTGACTGTTTTGTATTGGGTCCATATCGGTTTGTGATCTCTATTTGAGTGATCTTTAATTCTTATGTTGACTTTGTTTCACACGAAAGAATCAGTTAGTTGTAGACTTGTACACAATGTTACTGCTGACCCATGAATGTTGGTGTTTATGCAGGATCCAAATCCGTTTGTGATGCCAATTTGAGTGGCCTCTAAGTCTTGAGTTTCTAGTTTCATTCGTGTATAACAATGACATTTCTGCCTGATAATTGTCACAGGAACTACAACTACGGAAAGATTGGCGAAGCCCTCAAGGAAGATCTATTGAACCATCCGGAATACATTGAACAAAATGCCACACTGGCATTCCATTCCGCCATATGGAGTTGGATGAACCCTGTCAAGAAAGGACAACCTTCGGCTCATGAGGCCTTTGTGGGGACTTGGAAGCCCACCAAAAACGACACCTTGGCCAAACGGGTCCCTGGATTTGGAACCACGATGAACATTTTGTACGGGGACAGTGTCTGCGGACAAGGTGATGTTGACTCAATGAACACCATCATATCTCATTACTTGCATTACCTCGACTTGATGGGCGTTGGTCGAGAGAAAGCAGGACCCAATGAAGTCCTCTCGTGTGCCGAGCAGGTTCCTTTCAATCCATCCTCGACCTCATCATCGTCTTCTTGAACACACATATATATATATACATTCGATCGATGCCACTTGCTATCGTGTGATGTGATGGTAATACTCGAAATTGGTGTTGCTTTGTCTATGTTGTGCGGGTTTTGAGAAGTAATTACTTGTTTTATACTTAGCAGTGTATATGGAGTTGTAATATTGCGAATTGTAATGCCATTTATATATTCAAAACATCATTCATAAATTCAAGAACAAATATCAAATGTACCATCATCAATGCACAATGTACAACACAACGTAGCAGTCAAATCAGTGATGTAACATATATGTAAAAGCTAAACTAGTAAAAGAATACAATTCTATATACAGAAACACAATTCCTAATTCAGATGGTTTCTTCTGCCAATTGCACGCCTGTGAATGAACAATATAAATCTCAATAAAAAAAGAAACAAAAATTTAAATTTAATCAACACGAAATATAAGAACACAAAAACTCATAAAGCCATTAAGAAGAAGAAGAAAGAAAATCAAGAAAATAACAATAAATAAATATTACCAGATTAGTGCAACGAGGTGGTGCGGTGGTGTTTGTCAATTAATCCGTCGTACTCGGCCGCGACGGTGGGTCGGAGGCGGTGGTGCACCGCAGCCCATTTCTTCTTCTGATCATCCAAATTCTGAAATCGGAGAGCTTCGATCTCCTCCCTTGAATACGCCACGTGTTGCTTCTTCTTCTTCTTTCTACCGCGCATCTTGTTGCCTGCGAGGGAAGTGTGGAGGAGGGCAGTATCGTCAATCACTTCGACATCGACAGCGCAGCAGTATAACCGCCATTGTTGCAGCTTCTTGGCGATTTCAGAAACCTCCATATTCTTTGGTTTATCTGCGAAAACGGCGTCGTAGGGAGATGGTTCTCGAGCGAGGACGTTTTGGGTGTCGGATTCCGCTGTACGGATTCCGGCGAAGTGATGGATGCGATTTGCCATGACTCACAGAGGAAAGCTTACTGTTGGATTGTGTGGTATACATGTATATATAACGGTATCATGTCAAAATACATTTTTATATTGGATTTTAATTATTTCCTTTTTATTTTTCAGTTAAACCGAACATTTTAAAATATAAACTAGAGGCGATCAGCAGTAAAATAAAGAAATAATCAAAAAAATGAACTCTTTCTTATTTTTTAAAATTTAGGTTTTTATTTATTTGTGCTCATGAAAATAAAAAATGTTTATAGCTATATCAATTAATTTAAGGAAAACAAGTTTTCTTTCTGTCGTTTTTTCTTTTCCTGAATTTTACATCCTTTTATCATTTAATTTTTATTTTTAATCATCTATGTTTAAAAAAATCTAATATCTTTATTTTTTGTTGTTGTCGTTGTTGATATCTTACAATTGACCCATTGAACAATCAAATTTTGAAACATGATACTCTTAAAACTTAAAGTATGAAAATATAATAAATTGTCAATAATAAAGAATGAGTCTGATTCAAATTATTCATAAAAATCCGTTGAAATCTTGCATGAGTTTTTTTTTTTTCAAATTTAAAGGGTTAGATTGTTATTACCTTCATGTTTATTTGGTAATTTGATCATATTTCAATAATGATATTGTAATTTACCCCAAAAAAAAAAAAAAACTCTTACTTGTTACAACAAGTAAGAGGATTAAAAATTTGATATTTTAAATATGGGGACTAAAAGATATAAATTGGAAGACAAATAATGAAAAAAGTAATGATACAAAAAAAGGATAACACAGGTTTGGAGCTTCACAGGTGGAATAGAAGTATCACTCGTGTATGACCATTTTATTGATCTATTTTTATAAATCGGATAAATCCCTAAATTATATATATAGTGATTAATTTGTGAAACAAAAATTGTAGGTTGGTGTGTCCCATCTAACAAATATCAATAAGACTTATAGTTCATAACTTATATGACTCTTGTATGGTCATTTTACACAAATTTATATTTGAATTGTGGGGACGTGGGTTATGAATTGACCACAGATGGTCTCACAAACGTCCTGATAAACAAACATAATTAAAAAAATGAATATTCCTACTAAAAATGAGACCCAAAAGCCTTTTCGATCTCAACACATCAAATTGATCCAACTATGATAAAATGATTACTGTTTAAGGGTTATATATATATATATATATATATATATATATATATATATATATATATATATATATGGTAAAATGCATCAAACCCTCTTATGATTTGGAAATAAGAATGACAATGTTTACACTTGTGATATGATTAATATTGTACACTCCTTTTTTTTAAACTGTAGCTAACAACGTTAAATGTCTCGTAATGTCCTTTTTTTAATGCTTCTTCTTCTTTCTATTTTCTATCCAACCACCACCACCGTCGGCCACTTCCTCGCTGTAGATGGGCTCAATCGCGCGAATAATCTCACTAAAAAAAACAAGACTTCTTTGTGATGCTTCTTCTTCTTCCATCTTAAATTTGAATGATTTTCTATAAAATTTGAAAAAAATTGACTAAAAAATCGAATGGTTTTCTATAAATTGACATGGGGTTATGTTTGGACATGAGTAGAGGATTATTTTAGTATAAATTTCATGTATTTTGGTTGAGAAATGAGAGAAATCGAATTTTGGAGCTTGAAGAACAACAATGCATTTTTTGTAAAATTTGGAAAAAATTGACTCAAAAATCGAATGGTTTTCTCTAAATTGACATGGGGTTATATTTGGACTTGAGTAGAGGATCATTTTAGTATAAATTTCATGTATTTTGGTTGAGAAATGAGAGAAATCGAATTTTGAAGCTTGAAGAACAATGGAATTTTCCGACCAAAAGTTGTGTCGGTGATGTTTATTTTCTTTTGTTTTCAACAACGTTTCTCTACAAAATTGAAAGGGAAAATGATTATTAGTTGATTTGGATTCATTTCGCGAAATTTTACATGAAAAAAGATGAGTTTATTGGCGGTGGTTCGGTGGTGGCCGGCGGCGGCGCGGTGTTAATGTGATCACAATTGGCAGAACGGGCGAGTGTATTACACTTTCATTAAGTTTAACAATTTTGGGGATTTCGCACACGCTTATTCATATCACAAGTGTAAACGTGGCCATTCTTTTAACAGAGAGGAGACCAACACAAGATTTCCAAATCACAAGAAGGTTTGACGCATTTTACCCAATATATATATATATATATATATATATATAAATAAAGTGGTAGCTCTACTATCCTATCCACCATTGATACATTAATATGTGTCCACAATCGATCTATCAAAAATCTAATAAACCTATTAATTTGAAGTGTTTTCCATAATGAATATTTTAACTATTTTCCTATAAAATGGAGAGAGTGTAGATTCTTGAATGATATATCATCCACCTTTTCTAGAAGAAATAAACTTATAAGCTAAGTTTAAATAATTTTGATATACAGAAGACAGATTAATAATTTATAAAGATTGATAAAAAGTGATCTACCTTTTGAAATAAGCAATTTACTCTAGAACTAGAGCATCTACTACAATTGTTTGAAGAAAATCAACTACAATTGAACTGGAAAAAAAATAAAAACATAGATCAGTAATTCTATATTTCCATTTACCAATTATCTAATCAGTTTTTTTACAATCATCCTTTTCATCTATTCAATTATTATACTTAAAAAGGTTGATTTGATTTACAATGTAAAACGTAGATGACTTGAAAAAGGGAAAAGTGAAACAAACCAAACAACCAAGCTAAACTGCATTGCTTACAAAACTTGTTCACACAAAGGAGACACACAACACAAGTCATCAATCAATCAATGAATCCAAACAATTGAAAAAATAAAATCACACTGTCATGTTTAGTAACTGAAAGGATAATTCTTTTGCCACAGCAAAATAGTGAATACCATATCACACAGTCATGACTTATAATAAATTGCTACCAAACAAAAGCAATGGAAGGAATCATTGGCACCAATCCAAATGTCAGCAAATCCAGAGAAAAAGAAAGTTAAGAAATAAGCAATGAAGGGAGGCGATTCAGTGCGGAAATGGTGGACCTGAACTGTGCACAAAATAAAGCAACTCAACTTAATGATGCGAAGTCTCAGGAGGAGGGACGGTAGTCCTCAACAGAGGCTGCAGAGCCTTGACAACGATGCTCATATTTGGGCGGAACTCAGCTTCATATTGCACACACAATGCTGCAACAGCTGCCAGCTGGACGGCATGAAATATTTCAGGATATCGATCTTATAATGAGAGAGAGAGAGAGAGAGAGAGAGAGAGAGAGAGAGAGAGAGAGAGAGAGAGAGAGACCTTGGCAACCCCTTTTGGTGGATATTCATTCTTGAGCTTTGGATCAACACATTGTTTGACTTTGTCTTCACTCAATCTTGGAGTGGCCTAATAGTAGAAGACATGGGGTTAGAAGCAATAGAGGAATTCGAAAAGTGATAAATAAGAAGAATCAAGAATAGACAAAGAAGGCTTACCCAAGTGACAAGACTCTGCTGTCCGCGAGGCATGGTGTGATCAACAGGCTTCCTTCCAGTCAGAAGCTCGAGCAGAACAACCCCAAAACTATAAACATCACTCTTCTGTGTCAACTGTCCGGTCATTGCATACCTTCAGGATATTTACAAACACACTACACTTCAGAGAATATTTTTTTTAAAAGTACAGAATTGAATAAACATCCATTGTGATCTACTAGAGGAAGAGGGTTTTTGGTCTGAGTTGATATTGTTTCCTAGAAGAGAACCACGAGTTGTTAGGAGTGGTTCTATGGATAGCACCAAATTCTATTTAGAATAGGCATGTGCTATGTTAGGTTATGTTTGGTTGTGTTTTGTAGGATAAAAAAATGGAAAAGAAAAATTTCAGGCAGAACGTAACCAAGCAAAGTCTAGGTTGCTCTTTATTTGTAAAAGTTACATGGGGTGTCTAATGAGCTCCATATTCAACACCACTTTAAACTTGGTTAAAATGTCAATAAAGCATTTGTTTTCTTAATGAGAGCAACAAATATCGAAATCATACTTCCTCCGAGTTGAGAGGACATAGAGGCTTTACCGCGTAAGAAAGTTCTCTGGCCCTAAACTCATTACCCTTTGTTCCAAATTATTCAAAACCAAATTACAGTTTCCTGAAATTCATATTTATTACCCAAAACTAATATCTTAACTTTAAAGAAAAAGATGTGACCCTGATAATTTATCGACAGTAACCACAACTTTTAGCTTAATAGGGCAAGAAGATACAAAAAACTAACTCTTCTCAATTTGCATCTAGAACATGCCAAGTCAAACTAGACCAATACATAAGAAACTAGACCCATATTTGGAATTGAGTCAACCTAATTTTTTTGGATGGAAGGTACAAGATTTAAACAATCAAGCAATCCATCAGAAGGGAGACTCTCCTCTCTCTCGCTCTCACAAACATTCAACTTTGAAATATAATTATACTATTTTAAGATAGATCCCCATGTCAAGCATCTACGTTCATCGTTCAAGTAAAGATTCTCTGGAAACTTTACACTCTGGCTTCCGCAGCGACTATGCACGACAGAAGAGATCACTATTTCCTTCAACTTTAAAAGCATGCTTCTAGGTTGATAAATATCTATGTCCTTACAATATATGATCATAGCTATTTACTGAAATGCTAGTTTACATGTGAGCCAACTTTCAATTGACAGCAACAGTTTGGAGAATGATTCTAGTAAGGATTTCAGCAATGTAGTATGGACTAATGGAAAGATATTAACAGTTTCTTCACTCAAATCAACTACAGTGATTATTCATTCAAGAAAAATGCTTCTTCTACATGAATTTACTCTATACAATAAAGAAGCATCAGCAATTTTGCAGGCTATAGAATTGCTTATGCTCAATTAGTTATTAATATGAAAATTCATCAGCAACTACATATCCTAATATGGAATGATTCCTTGGTAACACAGCCAAAAATTATGATTCTACAATAAAGATTTATTCGGCATGTCTAGGAAGTGTGAGATAATGTGTTGAATACTAACTCCAAATCATGAACGAAAACCGGACTATCAATCATGGATCATCAAGTTAAGTTCAATCATGTCTGCATAGACATGCATAACAAAGAAGGTATCTTATAATGAAAACAGATAAGGGACATTACTCTGGAGCATGATAACCAAAGGTTCCCAGAACTCGAGTAGAATGAAGCCGGGCAGCCATGTCAGGAGCTTGATTAGAAAGATTAAAATCCGCAATCTTTGCCTTATAGTCTTCAAAAAGAAGTACATTGCTGGATCTGATATCTCTGTGAATTATTGAAGGCTGAACCTTCTCATGCAAATACTCTAACCCCCTGGCAGCATCAACAGCAATTCTCACCCTTTGCATCCAGTCAAGTGTAGGACCAGGCTGTGCCCCTTGCACTCCTTTACGTCCTGCATTAGAAAATGATGAGTTAGTTCCCACAATAGGTGAAAGGCTAATTACAACAAGTTTATTCTACATACCATGCAGAATGTCGTGTAGAGACCCCATTGTAGCAAATTCATAAGCCAAGACACGTAAATTGCCATCCACACAATAACCGAGCAATTCAACAAGATTGTCATGCTTCAATCTTGAAACCATGGAAACCTATGCAGAAATCAATCAGATTCTGATAGGTCAATATTCCTCAGGCGGAAAAGGTAGATACTTCAGGAGGCTGAGTTGATATAAATTAAACTAAAAAATGTAGTATACCTGAGTCAAGAACTCAACATTCGAATCAGGCTCAGATGATACATCAAGCTTTTTGACTGCAACCTCTTTTCCATCATTCAGTTGTGCAAAGTACACTCTCCCATAGGATCCTTCACCAATTAGGGACTTTGATCCAAAGTTGTCAGTTTTCTCTTTCAGTTCCTCAAGAGACAGAGAAGGAACCTCAATTGGAGGTACTGCTTTCTGAACCTCAGGCTTCACTGGAGCAGATGGCTTAGAGTGTCTTTGATGCCCTGGTTTTATGCATCAAGAGAAATAAGAGCAAATATAGATGAATCAAGAGTTATCAGCATCGCCAAAAGGTCCTTATGTAACCCCTTAAAAAAATAACAGTGCGAGTAGAAACACATAAATAAAATGCATAGTGTGTATATAGATATTGAGTAGTGAACCAAAGACACATTACCACAATTAGTAAGAAGATGTTGAAAAACCAAGGATGTAGAATCAATGTAGCATGTTCCAAAAAAAACAGTAACAAAAAAAAAAACAGAGAAACTTCAGGAAATAATTAGTTTGCTTGTACCTATATTCAATAAAATTCCGCCGTTTTTATTACAAAAGACACTTCTAACAAAACTTCAAATAGAACTGCAAAAGTCAATTATGGCATCGTCCAAAATGAACAATGCTTCATTTCCATCAGCACTAATGGTGAAAAAAAAAAACACGAACGAAAACTTTGAGTTATGGTTATGGTGTTTTGTGCTATTTGATTTGTAGTGTTGACAGGCCATGTGTAGGAGGAACCAGATGAAATAAGTGCCTCATGACACAAAACAAGTAATTCTCATAGACCACCTACCTTAACTTTTTGGTTAGACAAAAGTCAAAGAAAATCACATATTCAATGTGCTACCAATCTCTTGAACAAATTATCATCACCAGTGAAGGTATACTGAAATCATAGCATAAGCATGTAGATAACAAGAACGCAGGGTATATTCATACACACAACACACACACACACAAACAAGAGTATAAAGCAAACCAGATATTTTAACCATTGCTTCTCTTCTTTTCAGAGTCAAAAGAAGCACAACACTTAAAACAGGCAGATATATTGATCCCTTACACACGATGTCATCATTTCATCCATTTTTATATCAAAATCTTATGTGGCTGTACCAATAAGGAAAATCTTTGGAATCAACAGAAAATAATGTAAAGTTATTTCCATTTTAATGGCAGATAAGCATAGGATGATAGGGGTGAAAAGACAAGATTTGTTTATTATCAAAAAAAAAGGACCATAATACAAGAAACTCACCATCACCATTATTCCTTGGGCTCTTGAGGTGCTCATTTTCGTTGGGTTGATAGGACTCCTCTACTTGACAGGTGCAGCAAAGCCACCTACGCATCCTTGTTTTCTTTCTCAGATAAAGATTGTCTTCAGCTCTCTTGTTCTCCAAGCGTACAAAGTAACTGGGAGGTGGTGCCTGGGCCTATCATCATCAATCAAGTTGAGAAAACTATTACAAGATCAATAATTTATACACCTCCATATACTGTCTGTACACATACAAAAACATGTGTATCAACACAATCACATTAGAGATGTGTCAAACTGTTATGAGTTTACGGACAATGTTTTGCTGCAAGTAAAAAATCATAGACATCACCAACTTTGAGAAACAGACCAAGTGGAATAGAAAAGTTGCAGGCAATGATCCTGTAGAGTAGATGAATGATTCAATAAAGAAACTGTTGCATGAGGCCCCAATACAGAAACTATTTTAGCTGTGAGTATATGTTAATCAGCAAAAAACCAGTCGTTTTACACTTATACAAACAGATTCCTGACCAACCATCAGAGCTCTTCAATAAGTGACAGATTCCTGACCAACCATCAGTGCTCTTCATTAAGTGACAGATTCCTGACCAACCATCAGTGCTCTTTATTAACTCCAAGTGATGTTGATGTACATAATCATAAATTGCTATCTCAAGGCCCAGCAGATTTTCTTTGTTTATTACCCTTAAATGGAGAGAAGAGTTGTCCACATATCTAAAACTCTAGCAAAACTAGAACCATGCTCCATAAACCCCACTCTAAATGGCTAAATGCTTCTCGATTTTTGTAGATATTCACTTATTTGTACACAGATAGATTTCTTTCTTTCTTGAAGCCTGAAAAGGCATGGGCGACTAAGACCAGGGGGTCATGGTACAACTACAAGCACATCACCCCTCCAACACAGATAATCATAACACAAAGAGAATTAAACAATTATGACAAACACATGATCATCCCATTCTAAGGCCTCAAACAATCACATCTAAAGAAACAACTAAACAGATTTAAATCATTCCCCATCCCCAAAATTAAGAAAAAGAAAAGAAAATAAAAGAAAAGAAAAGAAAATAAAAGAAGACCATGAAAGGAGGGGATTGTCCTCATCTCTGAGGGATTTTTATTTTCTCGAAGTGCAATGCCAAAATTAAAATAAAACAACAAACGCAAATTCAAATGCCTCAGGAAATCATTGCAGAAGACAAGACCAGACAACACAAAACTTTAAACAATTCATCAAACCATAAATCCAGAAACCCTTCGATGATCTCAATTCAATCAACAGCCTTACCAACAATCGACGCCGATTAAAATTACTGTTATCCCTCGCCATTTCAACAAATCAAAATTCAAATGGCGCACGGAGATAACAGACACCGAAGAAGAAAACCAAGTAAAGAGACAACAAAAATGAGAGCAAGAAAACACAAATTACTAAATATTATAGGAAAGATTCACAATCAAATTACGAATAATAAAAGGCCATTAAAGAGAAGAAAAACCAACCGAAATTCATGGGCCTCTTTTAATTTCTTTTTCTCCTCACCTTTAATTCTCTGTGCGACTCTGTCTATACAGAATACTATAAATATTAAAAATACCAAATCTTGGTTAATCTATATAAAAGGCAAAGATGATTAGCTTTGGAAGTAATAATAATAAAGCGGATCGGAGAAAAAGTGGGGGTGGTGAGACAGGTGAGCGGACAGCCAAGCAATGCAAATAAACCAACGAATGAATGAAGGGGAAAGTGTGTGTCTCTGTGTGTGTGAGAGAAAGTAGAGAGAGAGATAGAGAGAGCGGTGGAGTGGATTGAAGAAAAGCACAAGTGCTAATTCTCTTTTCTGTATCTATAATGTATCTATAAATCTTACAGATATTTTCGTACACGCATATTTGGACCGGTTCACAATGGGGTTTATCAGATCAAATCAAATCAATTCAACACAAATTTTTAATTTTTTTTAAAATATATTAAAAATAGTAAAATACTACTCATTTCATTAAAAAAAACAGTTTTTAATGTAAAAACTATAATATTATCAATTTTATAACTATAATATCACTTTTTCAACACACTTTAAAAAAAATATTTAAAATATATTAAAAATAGTAAAATACTACTCATTTCATTAAAAAAACTGTTTTTAATGTAAACACTATAATATTATCAAATTTATAAATATAATATCACTTTTATGTTTATTTTTCTCTACTTGTGGTACTACTTAATAGAGGACATGGATGCATGGGTAAAAAAAAAACCATTTTAAAGCATTTTCGTAACATGGGTATTATCAAATTTTCATGTAATTTTTATTTTATTTTAAACTTTTAGAGAGAGGATTAATCACAAGACAAATAGTCATTCTATAGTACATCAGTGATATTAATACACAATTAATTTTAGTTATTAAATCTTCAATCGTTGCATCATGACCCTTTATTTTAATTTTAATTTTTTTTTACCTAACTTCAAAAGTTACGCTGTAAATCTTAAAAATTTCCCAAAATAGTCTAATTTGACAGGGCAATTGAGTCTATATCTATATTCTCCAACTATTGTATTTATTAAGTAATAGCAAACATAAAAACACAATTAAATCTTCTTGTATTATGCAGTGTGTGATGATGAATTATTTGAGATCCATATTCGATATGTTTTATTTTGTGTAGATGTAATCCTTGTTTTGAACAAAACTTGCCATGAACATTCAAATTCATTGCAACCATGATTTTGTATTGATGACAAGAGTGTGTCACAACATTCACACAATATTCAATTTAAATGGAATTTCGTATGTGAAATCATTTTTTGATTTAATGTGATGTCTTAATACACGATAAACATTAAAAAAATATATACATTTCGATTTAAATACTAATATTAAATATTAAAATAAATTATAACATTTCAGTTTAATTTAATTTCATATTTAATATTATAATTTAAATTAATTATGTTGTTTAATTTAATTAAATACTACATTACAAAAATTAATTTTAGCCGAAATAAATATTAATTATCTTGATCACACCATTAGTTTAAACTAAATACTAAACTACAAAATATTTAATTTACATCACCACTAGTATAATTTACACAAATATAAAATTAATTGTGTGGTTTAAGTGATCAATATTGGTTGATTGCATGTTATTTAATTGTATATTGCTTGCATGATATTACGATGTTGTGTGGTAATTATTATTAATTGATTTGTAGGTCATTGCATGTTATGTCATTATATATTGATTGCATCATATTATGGTGTTGTGTGGTAATTATTTTTAATTGCATCGATTGCATGTTATGCCATCGATATTGGTTGATTGGTGTTGTGTGGTTACTTGATAATGTTTATTATTAATTGACATGTTAGGTCATTGCATCGATTGCATGCTATGTAATTGATATTGGTTGGTTGAATGTTATTTCATTGCATGTTGTGTCATCAAGATTGGTTGGTTGCATGTTATTTAATTGGATATCAGTTGCATGCTATTTAATTGGATATCTGTTGCATCCTACTTGCATATGATTAATTAGTAATACCACAATCTTTTGATTATAAAAGATTACGATTTGGATATATCTTCATCCATTATATAAGATTTAGTGTGGTAGGCATGTTGGATTTGATTTCGATTGATTTTCGTATCTCATCATTTATATGTAGTCGATTTGAATGAATTTTGGTATGAATAAATCATTTAAATTTAGATAGACTTCGTATGTCAAACAATTTTTTGATTTGATGTGATACCTTAATACACGATTAGTATTAACAAAATAAATATGTTTCCATTTAAATACTAATATTAAATATTAAAATAAATTTTTATATTACAGTTTAATTTAATTTCACATTTAATATTACTATTTAAATTAAACGAAAAGTGTGATTAATTAATTAAATACTACATTACAAGTATTAATTTAATTTCATATTTAATATTACTATTTAAATTATCCGTGTTGATTAATTAATTAAATACTACATTACAAATATTAATTTTATCAAATAAATATTAATTATTTTGATAACACCATTGGTTTCAATTAAATACTAATTTATAAAGATTTAATTAACATAAATATAAAATTAATTGTGTAGTTTAATTAAATCACCAAATTGTTGGTGTGATGTAATTCAAACAAAATCATACATATAGGCTTATGTGCATTTTAGCCTTGTAAAAAGGCCGAATGCATTCCACAAGACTACAACTAACAGCTCGATCCAAAAGATAAAAGTTACCTTGCACACTATTTATTACATTAAAAAAAGCTGATGTATTAATACCAATGATGTATAGCAGAATTACCCCATGACAAATTATATTTTTAATGTTTTCTATTTATAATATGACACTTCAATTTTATTATTACCGATCAATATCTTGAAATTTTTAACCATTGAGTATATGATCGGTTTCCAAACTCCAATCGCTGATTATGAAACCCAAAATTCAGAGCCACATGGATAGTTGAAGAGGATAATTTTCAAATTTTAGGCTTCACGTCACTAATAGAGTTCGAAATGTCTGATCATATATTGAATTGTTAAAAAATTAAAGATGATGATTTATATTGTTTTTTGCATGTATTAATTTTTGCATTTTATTATCTTTCGAGATTTTTTATCCGTGTGTGCTTTTCTCGATTGTTCTTTTTAGCCAATTTCAGGCGAGAGTCATTTCGATTGAGATTTGATTTTGAAAGCCCATTCGACTTGTACCTTGGAAGACATCCAAAATATAAGAATCCATCATTGGATGAAGAGAAATCATATTATATACCTTGAAACCTCTGATCAAGTGTTGAAGATTGTCAACGTTTGAAAAGATAAACTTTTCTAAGGTTTTTTTCTTTTTCGGATGGTTTCATTTATAACCATTTGTGAAAAAAAAAAAATAAAAAAAAAATATATATATATATAGCCATAACTTACAATTATAATTATTTTTTAAATTAAAGTAGAAGGAAAGAAATAAAAATGAGATATTACAATACTCATGGTAACTCAATTCATTCTATTTTAGCCAAAATTTGATATTTTTACCATTTTTATCCATATCATATACACTAGTATGTACCATTAAAATTTAGGTCGTATCACCTTATCCCGTATTAAAACTCAGATTGTATTATTCAAAACATAGGGCGTACCACCTTATCTCGTACTAATAAAATTGATTATTTCATTTTCATTACTCTGTCATATTCAAACTCTGGTCGAAGTTAATGATACAATTGACCAAAATGGATAAAAAAGAATAAATATAGTGAGAGAAAGTGAAATTTTTTTCTCATAAGCGTTGGTTAGGAATGAGGTTATCACTTATCACTTTTCAATTAGACTATGAACCGTATGTCTAGCTCATGTTTTGTGATTCTAGACATGTTAATAATTTAATTTAATCTTTTGACGGAGTTTTAATCTATTCAAGTTCGTGGTTTTTGAAAGTATTGTGTGGATTCTGTTATCGGAAATAAACAATCAGAGTACTCGATATTGTTACTGATGTTGGCAATAACGGAAAAAACACAGCAGAAAAATATAATAATAAAATAACACGAACAGAGATAAATTTGTCCACGAGTATACAAATACTCGTGAACTGCCTTCAGGGTTAAAAACTCCTTTATTATAAGAATACTTAATTATAAGGAGATAGAAAAACACAACACATCCTAAGAATATGACAAGACTTAAGTAGACTAAAAAGATCACACAAAAACCTATCTTTACTAAAAAGTTATGAGTAAGAAAATTCAATAACCAAACTAAAAGAGATAGGTGTTATCTTAGTGTGATCCAACACCAGTGCGACATCAGAAGGTTGGAAAAACTATGGACTCGAAATTCTAGATTGTTAATGTTGGACTAACCATATTCCTATATATTAGGTAATTAGTTTCTTTTCTTTTGTCTCTTATTTTTTTTTATAGGATTTTGGTTTTTAAAAGAAAGAGAAAAAAAACGTGTATTCAAGAGAGAGGAAGGGAACGTAAGAAAGAGAAAAAGAACATTTATTCAAGAGAGAGAAAGAACGTGTATTCAAGAGAGAGAAAGAGAACGTGAAGTGAACAAACGTGGAATTGAGAGAAGTGAAGATCATTGAGAGATCATGGAGTCAAGATAATGAGACATACACCACTATCACATGAAGATCATGAAGCATACAAAAGAGTGGAATTATGGATGAATAACTTGTTGTGATGAACGAGCTCTATAAATAGAAATTCTCTCTTGTTTTCTCTCAATCTCTTTGTTTCAATCTCTATATCAAATGTACTATCATCAATGCACAATGTACAACACAAGGTAGCAGTCAATCAGTGATGTAAGAGCATGTACATTGCATACTCAAAAAATGGGTTATATCTCATTTAACCCTTTCTCTTGCAATATAAGCATGAGATATAAATCACCCACCCCCTTATCACCCATGAAAACCTTGCTGCCAGTTAACCTGCTTTAACTCATATTTACTTAAAAAAAATATATATCTACCTTGATGTGGCGGATTCACAGTGGAAGAAGGAGTGTGTGTGTCAAATTGCATGTGCAACCACCATTCTTTTCTTTTTCTTTTGTATTTATTTTATTTATTATTTATTTATTTATTTATTGCTAAAGTAATTAATTTTATCACATATTTATTTTATGACATATTTGGTGATGTATGATTGTATGGATAAATTTTTTTTTACCCTTTTTAGCTCTTACAAAATTTGGTTATAAATATACAACATACCTCATCAATATTTTCATCAACTCAAAATCTAAATAATTTTTCTTTCTACTAAATTTTAGTAAACTTCATCCTCAATCTTTTCGCCGAAATGGCCGAAAATAATCTAGATTTTCTCAACAATCTTTTCAATCAATTTCCAAAAGAAAATTCGAATGTCCCATTTCCATCCAACTTCTCAAATTCGCCCCATCCTTCTAGTTTATCTCAAAATTTTGAAGATTATAAAATTTTGAAAATCTTGAAAGTACTCCCACTTCAAATTTTCAAGCACCAATGCCCGAATTTTGGCAACAATCGTTAAGGCAATTTCCTATGCAATCTCCATCTCAAAGATTTTCTACTCCACGAGCAACTAGTATAGGGTCGAGATCACACATACTTAGGGAACCAACAACTCCGTCATTCATTCCAGAAACACAACAATCTGAACCTTCAAATCCAATTGATGACAATAGTTCGGGTCATGATTATGTCACCGCCAAAGGTAGGAGGCCAATAAGATGGACAAAAGAGGAAGACGAGCACCTTGAAAACTCTTTTATCATGGTAAGTGAGGATCATATTGTCGGCAATGATCAGAAAGGAGATGCATTTTGGGGAAAAATTGCAAATTATTATAATGCAAATCGTTCTGCTCGTATGTGCAAAAGAGAAATCAATCAGATGAAGTCACATTGGTATAATAAGTTCAAAAGAAAGTAAATCATTTCAACGCTAACTACAATACTGTTGAAAGTGCTTACAGAAGCAGTCATAGCGATGCAGACCTATTGAGTATGGCATATGCCAAATATCAGTTCGAAAATAATAATGTTGTTTTCAATTATGAACATGTTTGGAGGATTACAAAGGGTTGCTTTTTGCTCCACAATATGAAGATTCACGTGATTCTTCAAAAAAGATAAAGACATTAGACTCGGATACGAGCAACAATTCTACTTCACGAGAAAAATGTTTAAATTTTGATTTAAACATAGACGATGCAAGACCCATTGGACAGAAGGCTGCAAAAAGAAACGCAAAAGGCAAGACAAAAGTCACATCGCAAGATAAAAAAATTGAAGGATACAAGGAATGTTTGAAAAAGTTCTCTGGGTATTTAGGAAAACAACAAGAAGCTATGGAATTGCAAAAACAATATAATTTGCTCAAAGAGCGTGAACTACAAATGAGAGAATTCGAATTTGTGTGTCAGGACACTTCGAGTATGACTCCCGAGCAACGAGCGATGCATGAGCATATATGTGCTAACATTGGAGCAAAGTACATTTAATTGTTGCTCTTGAAATATTTTTTACTTATTTAGTTTGGTGTAATTTATTTTATATATAATTTGTATAAGCTTTTAACTAATTAATTTAATTTTGTCTTCTTAAATCTATGTCTTCTTTTGCATAAATATTACATACTACCTCTTTGAAGTATAAGTTCAACAATCGTTTGATCTAAACAAAGGAGATTCTTGTGTTAAAAAAAATTGACAATGACTTGATGTTACAGAAACACATATCTCGAAAATAAGATTCTCACTGAAGTCACAATCCTATATTTATGTCCGAAAAATTAGCTGGCAATGACTAGACGATACATGAACACATATATCAAGAATAAAGTGCTCAATTATTAACAGTCGTCTATTTGGCCTTTTCGCATTAATTGGCAATAAAGTTGAAATGAATAGCTACGTATGAAAATAGTTGTATGAACAGTTGTATGAATAGTTGTATGAGAATAGTTAAATGAATAGTTGTATGAGAATAGTTGCTTTCAATATATATATATATATAGTAGTATTAAGTTATTTTATTCTTTACATCAAATTTGTGAAAGAAATAGATTTTATCAATCACACTAAAATGTCTCATTTTCAAAATTTCTCTAGCTCCAGCATAGAAGATGAGTCCGACGATCAACCAGGTTCGCCAGGTGAACGAATGATGTTGAAACTTCTTAAATTTATGGAAGATGACATCAACAACAACAATAATATGAGAAGAAGGTTCATCGAGAGAAATCGTGAAGAAGGCCATGATAGACTCTTCCATGATTATTTCTCTGCAAATCCGGTGTATCCCGACCACATGTTTCGACGATGATTTCGGATGCAAAGGGATTTATTCCTTCGCATAGTTAACAAATTGGAGAACCACTCACCATACTTCCAACAAATACCCGACGCACTTGGAAGACAAAGTTTTTCATCAGTTGGCTTACGGAGTCCCAGTCGACAATCTTGCCGAGTACTTACGTATGGGGAATTCAACCGCTATAAAGTGTCTTTTCAAGTTTTGTGAGAATGTGATCAAAGTATTTGGAGATCAATATTTAAGAAGACCAAATACCCATGACGTTCAACGTCTACTACAACTTCACGAGTTAAGACATGGTTTCCCTGGTATGTTGGGTACTTCACGAGTTAAGACATGGTTTCCCTGGTATGTTGGGTAGAGTCTTGATTGCATGAAAAATTGTTCAGTTGCTTGGAAAGATCAATTTACCAGAGGTCATGGGTTACCCACATCATTGAATTCGAACACGTCATTACCACATCATCAGAAATAATTGTGCGTTGTTTGGGATTCAAACTCGTGACCTTTGTTTGAACTTAAACCACTAGACTACTAGTCCTTTATGATTTTATATTCTATATGTATTTCTTTTATTAACTAATTATATATATATAATTAATGATTAATTAATATATAATTGGAGGATTAATGACTAATTAATATGTTTAACAGTGGGTTTGTTCATATAAACATACTAATTTTTTTAAAATTATGAGTTTGTTCATATATATAAGATAATATTAATGCAAATAATATAAAATAACATCATAAAATAATTAAACTTTTCAACTTTAATTTAATTAAAATAATATATAATTTTTGTATTATTATATAAAAAAATTTGTATTGACCAATTAATATATGTATGTTTTTTTATTTTCAAAAATAGTTTATGGTTCAATTAATATATTTAAGTTTTTTTTTTCATAATAATATTTTAATTAATCATTTTTATATCTTTTTTTATTTTATAAAATAATTTTTTCAAATAATTTATGCTTTTGGTATTAATTTTAAAACCAAACTCATTTTATCTTTATTTTCTAATAATAATATATAATTTTTATATTATTATGTAATGCAAATTTTTATATTTTTCAAATTAATATATGTATTGTTTTTTTTGTTGTAAAATAATTTTTGGTTCAAATTAAAACCAAACTCATTTTATCTTTATTTTCTAATAATAATATATAATTTTTATATTATTATGTAATGCAAATTTTTATATTTTTCAAATTAATATATGTATTGTTTTTTTTGTTGTAAAATAATTTTTGGTTCAAATTAAAACCAAACTCATTTTATCTTTATTTTCTAAAATAATAATATATAATTTTTATATTATTATGTAATACAATTTTTTGTATTTTTCAAATAAATAAATGTATATTTTTTTATTGTTGTATAATTAATTTTTTTATATATTCTTAATTAATTGATATCATATATATATATATATCTTTTTTTTATGTTTTTTGTATTAGTTTTAAAACACAATAATTTTATCTTTTTTTTTTTTAGAAAAACATTCATAATGTATGAATTATGAATTATAAAACACAATTTTCGAATTATGTTTTAAAATAATATACCAATTTTGTATTATTATATAAAAGGGTGAGAGTAATATTTTAGGTGTAGTTTCTTAATTAATTCAAAATAATATTTTATAAAAATACATCTCACTTTTTAAAATTATGAGTTTGTTCATATAAGATAATATTAATGCAAATAATGTAATATAAGATAACATTATAAATTAATTAAATGTATTAAATTTAAGTTAATTAAAAAACAATTATTTTATAATTTTTTTTAATTAACACATGCAACACAAAAAAAAAGGGTTGCATAATGGGTTGTAAAATTATAAAAAAAGTTCTAAGAAAAGATAATGCATAAAAGCGTTGCAAAAAAGGGTTGTCGTATAGCGAAAAAAAGGCCATTTAACAACCCTACAAAAAAAACATTGTCGTTTCCATTTTTAGCGTTGTCGTATGGCGAATTTTTTGAAAAAAGACAACGCTTTTTGGAAAAAGGGTTGTAAATTCCCAAAATACAACACAAATTCATAAAAAGGGTTGTGAAATGGGGGTTGTTATAGCCTAAATTTCTTGTAGTGTATAGTGCTTGAAGCAGTCGCATCACAAGACCTTTGGATATGACATTCATTTTTTGGGGTTGCAGGTTCTCGTAATGACATCAACGTTCTAAACGAGTCAACTTTATTTAATCATGTTTTGTTGGGGGAAGCACAAAATATTCATTATACTATGAACGACACACAATATAATCATGGATACTATCTGACAGATGGTATTTATCCGGAATGGTCTACTTTGTAAAGGTTTTTTCATGTCCACAAGTTCTAAAAAGATGATTGTTTAAGGAAAGAAAAGAAGCTGTAAGAAAGGATGTTGAATGAGCATTTGGGGTACTCCAAGCACGATGGACAATTGTTAGGGGTCCAATTCGTTTTTGGTATAGAAAAAAGTTAAAGGCAATAATGTTAACTTGCATTATTTTGCATAACATGATAGTCGAAAATAAAGAAGAAATGATTTTGCATTGGAATAACGATGAAAGTGATGATCTTGCTCAAGTAACACAAGACGCTATACGAGATTTTCAAGAATATATTCGGATCTGTTATGGTCGAACTGAATTCAGTAACCAAACCGAACTAATTTCCGACCTGGGTAAATCGAACCGGGTTTCGTACCTAGCCTTGGTCGTTATAAGCGAACTAATCTTCTAGGCGATCTATACCAGTCCCGGCGAACTATATTAGTTCGGACTGTATTGACGAACTGATAGATTGAATGAGAATGAATTAATCTTAACCGCCTGCTATTTTCACGGGTTTGTTATCCATATCCCTGGTTTCTAGGCTAATATCGAGCTAACCCTTGATTTTCGGAGGACTCCTACTTCAACCACAATTAGGACTCCTATTCCTACTACAACAAGTATCAGGGAGTATTTATATCCTTGTTCTTTACACTTTACACACACGCAATACATAAAAAATACACACATCATATTACTTGAGAGATTTCAGAGCTTTTCGACTGACTTGAGCGTCGGAGTCCCTTCGCCGGGAACCCCTCCCGGTGTTTGTTTTGCAGGTTCGTTGGATCCGATTGTTCAAGATTTCGAGTTTGTGGTTCCGAGAAGACGCACGTCAGACCGGAGCAACATCAATTGGCGCCGTCTGTGGGAAATTCTGAGTTGAGACGTTGAGAGCAAATATGGTAAACACTAGAGGAACGCAGAGAATGGAGATGGGTGGACCATCCGGAAATCGTGAGGAAGAAGGGGACAGTCAGAACACGGTCCCAGCCAATCCCCCTCACATTATTTCTTTGACCCTTGAAGAGCTTTTCGATTTGATATCGGCGGCAGTTCAAAGGGCGTTGACGGCACAAGTCAGGGGACAGCCTGAGAATGTTGAGATTGAGGTCGAGAAGAATCAGCCAGAGGACAAGTCACAAGCCAATGAGAGAGAAAGTCAGTCTGATCATCCCAGAGGTCAAAAGCGGGAACGCGCTGAACTATCGGAGGAAGTTGTTGAACTGCGAAGAGAACTGATGGAAGCCCATCAAAACGCCCGCCGAGCTCCGTGAAACCAAAGGGGGAACCCTTTTTCTGACCTGATTATGAAGGATGAGTTGCCTGTCTCTTTTCGCCCAGTTCACTTCGAATACGATGACACTGGTGACCCTTGGGAGCATTTGTGTCGATTTGAAAATACCGCTCTCTTACATCGGTATTCTGAAGGGATTAAGTGTAGGGTGTTCGCTACCACCTTTACCAAAGCTGCTCAGACTTGGTTCAGTCAATTAAGCGATGGAGTAATTCACAGTTTCGAACAGCTGTCAGATATGTTCTTACATCAGTTCGCCAGTGTTCGGAAGCAGAAACGATCTGCTCAGACGCTATTTGAAGTCCGACAAAAGACGGAAGAGACATTAAGGGACTATGTCAAAAGGTTTACAGCTGCCACCCTTGAAGCCCCTGAGGCTTCGGGCGATCTGGTGGTTAGTGCTTTCATCCAAGGATTGAGAGAAGGGGATCTTCACACTTCTCTAGTGAAGAAGACCCCCTTAGATTTTGACGATCTGTTACAACGGGCTACCAAGTATATCAATCTGGAAGAAGCAGTTCAGATGAAGAAAGGAGAGAGTTCTAGCCGACCGAACAAAGCGTGAGAACAGGAAAGCATAAGGAAGCGGCACTTCGAAGAACCCCGAATAAAGTTCGCACCTCCACAGTTAAGAGACAATAGGGGAGGCCGAAGACAGTATGAACGATACACGCCATTGACGATTTCTCCCGAACAAGTGTTAATGGAAATCTGAAATCTACCCCAGTTAAAATGGCCGACGACCTGGAGTCCGAATCCTAAGAAACCACCCACCTACGGTAACGGGAAATTATGCCGGTTCCATAATGAGTACGGCCACAGTACGGATGAATGTTGACATCTGCAAGATGAGTTGGAGAGACTGATTAGAGAAAACAAACTGACCCGGTATGTTCGACAGCCTCCGCGCGAACGCAGAGACAACCGAAACGGCCAGTGAGGGCCAAGAAGAGATAGAAGACGAGAACAACTCGAACTACCTCCACCTCCACCAAATCCACAACATAATGAGCCCGCGAGAGAGGAGAGACCTATAATACACATGATCATCGGAGGTCCTACTGATGGGGACTCAAATAGAGCTCGCAAAGCAAGATTGAATTCAGTTCGGCAAAAGAGTATTGAGGTTCAAACCATTTTTGACGACGTTGCGATAGAGTTCGAAGCTCGCGACAAGGTGGTAATCCAAAGTCCCCAGTTCGACGCTTTGGTGATCTCTGCAGAGATTGGAGGTTTTGAGGTTAAAAGGATATTTGTGGATACAAGGAGTTCTGTTGACATCATGTTCATGGACTGTTTCAGGAAGATGAGGTCGACGGTGGAAGTAAAATCGGTAGAAACCTCCCTTTATGGTTTCTCCGGAGAAGCAGTGGCTGTTCTGGGCAAGGTACAATTATCTGTGGTATTGGGAGAAGGAGAATGGAGACAGAATAGGACCACAACTTTCCTGTTGGTGGACGCACCCTCTCAGTATAATGTGATACTAGGTCGCCCATCGTTAGGTACCTATGCGGCAATTATCTCGCCAGCCCACTTGATGATGAAGTTTCCTGTCGAGAATGATAAGGGCCAGATCCTAGGTGTAGGAAGGGTTCAGGGGGACCAACAGACAGCTCGACGATGTTATGTTACTGCAGTTCGTCAGTTAGAGGCCCAAAAGTGGAGTTCGGAACAGAGGGATGATGCTGATCGAGAAAGAGACATCAGTCACAAAAAAGGACAAGAAGCGAACACTACTGAGTTTGAAGAAGGAGAATTGATGAGCGTCGAACTGATTCCGGAGCTACCTGGTCATGCAGTTCGCCTTGGTCGTTACTTAGCCGAACAAACCGAGAAAGAAATAATAGAAGTATTAAGGGAGAATGTGGACTTGTTCGCTTGGAAATCGGAGGACATGAGAGGAATAAATCCGGACATAGCTGTTCATAGATTAAATGTCAAGCCTAAAGCTCGACCCATCAAGCAAAAGTTAAGACATTTCGGAGAGCAACAAAATGAAATCATTGAGAGAGAAGTCAAGAAGCTATTGGAAATCGGACATATTGAAAAAATTATGTACCCTCGGTGGTTAGCTAATGTTGTTTTGGTACCTAAACCGGGGAACAAGTGGCGTATGTGCATTGACTTCCACGATCTCAACAAGGCTTGCCCCAAGGATTATTATCCTCTTTCTCGGATTGATAAGCTGGTCGATTCCACGGCTGGATGCGAACTTCTCAGTATGATGGACGCAGCTCAGGGTTATCATCAGATTCTTTTGCACCCGGAAGACAAATCCAATGTCACTTTCATCACCTCGTCAGGAACATATTGCTACATGGTGATGCCATTTGGATTGAAGAATGCTGGGGCTACTTATCAAAGGATGGTGGACAAGATGTTTGCCAATCAGTTAGGTCGGAACATGGAAGCTTATGTGGATGACATGCTGGTAAAAAGTGCTAAAGCAAACACACATCCTTCAGATTTAAGAGAAACCATGGCAACTATTCGAAAAAGCGGAATGCGTTTGAACCCGGCGAAGTGTTCTTTTGGAGTAAAGGCGGGAAGATTCTTGGGTTACATGGTTACTGAAAGAGGAATCGAAGTCAATCCCAGCAAGATCCAAGCTATACAAAACATGACTGCTCCTCGAATTATGAAAGAAGTACAAATCTTAACTGGTCGCGTGGTCGCCTTAAGCAGATTCATTTCCAGATTGGCGGACAAGGGGTTACCTTTCTTTAAAGTTCTCAGAAAAAGTAGTCAGTTCGGCTGGAATGAGCAGTGTCAGAAGACGTTCGACGATCTGAAGGTTTTTCTTGCTACACTTCCCCTGTTGAAACAACCAGTTCAAGGAGAACCGCTAATAATATACCTAGCAATCGGAGAAGAATCAGTCAGTTCGGTCCTTGTGAAGGAGATAGGCAAGGACCAGTTCCCAATATACTTTGTCAGCAAAGTCCTTCAAGATGCGGAAATACGCTATACGGAGATTGAGAAAGTAGCATATGCATTGGTAACTGCGGCCAGAAGATTAAGACCATATTTTTTGAGTCATACAGTCATAGTGCGAACTGACCATCCGTTGAGCACCATATTGGGGAAGTCAGAAGCCTCGGGCCGATTGGTTAAGTGGGTCATCGAGCTAGGCCAGTTCGACATTAGATACGAACCACGAACGGCAATTAAAGGTCAGGCTTTGGCAGATTTCATACAAGAGACAACCAGAATTCAGGAGAAGAAAGAATAGGAACTTTTTGTTGACGGATCCTCTTCCCGTCATGGAGCCGGAGCTGGTATCTTACTAATTAGCCCAGAAAAAGACGAGCTACAGTTCGCTGTCAAGTTCTTGTTCAAAGCCTCTAACAATGAAGCAGAATACGAAGCCTTCCTACAAGGTTTAAAAATAACCGAACAAGTTGGAGCTCGTCATGTGACAGTCAAGTCTGATTCGCAACTAGTAGCTCAGCAGCTGCAAAACCGATGCGAAGTCAAAGAAGATCGGATGAGTTCTTATGTGGAAAAAATCAGGGAAATGGAGAGCAAGTTCGAGAATCTTGAAATTGAGCAGATTCCTAGAAGCGAGAACCAAAGGGCAGATTTCCTTGCTTTCGCTTCAAGACTGTTCGCAGAGAACTATAACAGTAATGAGAGTAGAAAGAGAGAAAGAAGTAATGAGCATTGATAACGGGGTGAGTCCAGATTGGAGAACTCCAATTATACGCTTTTTAGAAGGTAAGAGAGAATGAACAGAAAATGAATTAGAAAAACTGGAGAGGCAAGCTCGATTTTATTATCTACTACAAGAGGCCTTGTACAGAAAAACCTTCCTGACGACAGATGCCCGATGTTTATCCAGAGAACAGGGAATCAAAGTCTTGGAAGAAGCCCATGAGGGGGGATGTGCCGAACACGCCGGAACCAGATCTTTGGCTCGAAAAGTAGTACGAGTTGGATTTTATTGGCCCACAATGAAGAATGACGCGAACGAAATAGTTAGGAGATGCGAAGCTTGTCAGAAGCATGGATGGCGAATTCATACACCTGCCGTTGACATACTAACTATCTGTTTGCCGTGTCCTTTTGCTAGATGGGGAATTGACATCGTCGGCCCCTTTGTGAAAACTCGAGGAAGCAAGCAGTTCGTAGTAGTGGCGTTGGACTATTTCACCCCGACAATACTTGACCGGTCTCCTATTGAAAACACCGAGCAATTTCAGTCACCTCCTCCTGGCGCAGGCGAACTCCCTCCGTGAAGTATGCCTGGGCCATTGAAGCAGCTTTGGACAGAAAGAGAACGGAGTCCTAGAGGCGATGAATGATCCTTTCACGATACTCCGCGGCGATCAACTTCATCTCCGAGCTCCGTACAAACTGATGAAAGCCTTCTGAAACCCTGGCCTTGAACATGCTCTCCTCGGATTGAGCCCGCGCGGTTTTCTCCCGTTCTAACTCCTCCCTCAATCTCCAATTCTCAGCTTCCAGTGAGAGAAAAGCCTCATGCTTTTTCATGGCAAATTTCTCCTTGGCCAGTAGCAGCTCTCCCTTCCGAGCAGCCTCCGAACGCGCCAACCCCAGGTCTAATTCGCTCTGCTCCAGCAAGACAGACAACTTTTGGGACTTCTCAGACTGGAGAGACAGATCGCTCTCAAGCGCCTTTTTCTCATCCTTCACCTCCGCCAGCTTTTGATGACCTTGTCGGAGCAGAGTTCGGCGGCGGAGAGCTGTCTATGCTAACCCTTCAAAGAAATTTTTGAAGTTTGCCACGCGAGTCAGATTTTTTCTTATTTCCTTCTCCTCGGCATCTTCTTCCTCTTCGCCCTTAGCTGGTTTCTCCGACTGCCCTTCTGAACCACTGACTCCCTCGGTAGTTCGTAACTTCTTGGCCCGAGATCCTCGCGAACTGGAAGATCCTCTTTTCTTGGCAGGAGGGGTTCTCGCGCTGGGATGTCACTAGCCTCCTCGACTAGGTCTATAGGTTCAGGAAGAGGGGCATCAGCAGGGACCAAGATGAGTGGATCTCGAGGGGAAGGTTCGACATCAGGAGCAGCTGTGACCATTACCCCCTCCGTCTCCTGAACGGACTCGTCGGGAAGACTAGGTGTTCGTCTGGCGAGCTCAGCAAGGCGGTCATCTTCTGCTCGCTTATAGCTGGCCGCTAAGTCAGTATTCACCCCATGCTGGGAGGGCGAATAAGGAGTTCGCTCAGCTTTAGGAACATCATTCGCGAAGCTGAAAAACTTGTTCATAGCGCGATCTGCAGAAGAAATAAATCGTGGATGAGTAAATAATTCGGAACAAACCCACGGTTGAGAAAGAAGGAAGGAAGGAGCAAAGTTAACCTAAGTTAAATCTGTGGGGGACTTGACTGTTCGGATAAAATCCCCAGAAAGACAATAGAGATACATCCGAACTCAGCTGTACTGTATCGAACCACCCCTTCTCAAAAATCACGTTTAAAAGAGAGATTATATTATTAGTAGGAGGAGCAGGGTCGAGCTGGGGGGAACTTTGAACCCAGGGAAGAGAGGCGAATGGTCGGCTCGCTGGTTCCCTAATGAAACAATAATGGCTCTCCCATGAGCTGATTTTATCATCCCCAGGAGAGAGAAAAGCAGCTCGCCTCGCACCACTACGAGGACTTAGGTAAAAGCGGAAAGGGTTAGAATTTTTTAACACAAAACAGGACCGAAAGCGGGTTATAGAGGGCTCAACCCCCATCCACTTACAAACCATGTAAAAAGAGACTATGTAACTAATGAAGTTCGGGTGGAGTTGATTCGGACATATCCCGAACTTCGAACTGATTTCTAAGAAGAAATGATGGATGGGAGGAACTAATCCTAGGCTGACGTGTTTCAGGAACCAGGTCTGATGACTTGGAGGAGCGCGATGAGGTTGGTCTTCCGGGGTCGGAATGACTATGGTATAACCTCCGGCGGTAAAAGAGCTGAGTAAAACAGTATGGGTAGGAGTAACTTTGGTGGCGGAGAAAACCTCATCTACAGATTTTCTTCTAGATTTTTTAGAAAAATTGGTTCTCGAAGAAGTAGATGTCATTGTAAAGTAAGATTTAAGGAGAAGGAAGGAAGGGTACCTGAAGTCGAGAGCAAAGATTTAAAGATTTGGAGGAGAAGACTCTGCTGGTAAACGTTTACAGTAAAATTTCACAAGAAGATTGTGTGAAGATAATGGAACGAGTATATATAAAGGAAGATCATGAT
Source organism: Scutellaria barbata (assembly GCA_028654395.1). Lineage (NCBI taxonomy): Eukaryota > Viridiplantae > Streptophyta > Magnoliopsida > Lamiales > Lamiaceae > Scutellaria > Scutellaria barbata. The sequence continues at coordinate 6,427,139 of CM053652.1, forward strand.
TTTGGGGGGAAAATCCGAAGAGACGCGATCTGTCCGCCGTTGGATGGAGTGAAATCCAACGGCAGAAAATGAAAAGGCACTGGGCGGGAACAGTTTTTTCGCCACGTGTCACGCGAACCGTGCAATCGCAGTTGAAAAGACAGGGAAAAGACATCTCGCCTCGAAAAGGGGCGTCGATTCAGTTCGATTACCGCCTTAGCGAACTACGATCCTAGTGAACTCCCTAAGTGTATTACATACACTTCGAAAAGGGGAGAGTACTGTTATGGTCGAACTGAATTCAGTAGCCAAACCGAACTAATTTCCGACCTGGGTAAATCAAACCGGGTTTCGTACCTAGCCTTGATCGTTATAAGCGAACTAGTCTCCTAGGCGATCTATACCAGTCCCGGCGAACTACATTAGTTCGGACTGTATTGACGAACTGATAGATTGAATGAGAATGAATTAATCTTAACCGCCCGCTATTTTCACGGGTTTGTTATCCATATCCCTGGTTTCTAGGCTAATATCGAGCTAACCCTTGATTTTCGAAGGACTCCTACTTCAACCACAATTAGGACTCCTATTCCTACTACAACAAGTATCAGGGAGTATTTATATCCTTGTTCTTTACACTTTACACACACGCAATACACAAAAAATACACACATCATATTACTTGAGAGATTTCAGAGCTTTTCGACTGACTTGAGCATCGGAGTCCCTTCGCCGGGAACCCCTCCCGAGAAGACGGACGTCAGACCGGAACAACATCAGGATCAACTCCGCACTTCAATCCAACCAAGTTCATCATCAACTTCGCGCCGACTTAATTGATCATATTTGGGCACGATCTAATAACCATCAATAATAATGGTTTATCTATAGCTTTTTATTATTTTGTATCTTTGATTAAATGATTTTTTTTTTGTTGATTATGTTGTACTATCTCTTTAAATTTATAAAAATTTGTCACAAAATTGTATTGTCGGATTTAAGTTAAAAATATATATATATATATATATATATATATATATTCCAAAAATTTGTAAAAGAAAAATATTCTAATTTATTCATTAAAAAATAATATTAGATTATTTTATTTGAAAAATTAGTTTTATATTTTTTCAAAATCATTTTTGTGTTCCAAAAAACTTATAATAATGAAATAGTTGAAACATATATTTATTTAATGAAATATATGGGAAAAGTGAATAAATGATGGTGGCAAAAAAGTGAGATATAACCAAGATGATGAATGTAAGAATTAAGAAAATTGATTATAATTAGAGGAATAGTGATAAAAAGTAGGAATTATGAATTATAACCCACCTTGCAATGTAGATGTTCTAACATATATGTAAAAGCTAAACTAGTAAAAGAATACAATTCTATACACAGAAAAACAATTCCTAATTCAGATGGTTTCTTCTGCCAATTGCACGCCTGTGAATGAACAATATAATCTCAATAAAAAAAGAAAAAAAAAATTCAAATTTAATCGACACGAAATATAAGAACACAAAAACTCATAAAACCATTAAGAAGAAGAAAGAAAATCAAGAAAATAACAATAAATAAATATTACCAGATTAGTGCAACGAGGTGGTGCGGTGGTGTTTGTCAACCAACCCGTCGTACTCGGCGGCGACGGTGGGTCGGAGGCGGTGGTACACCGCCGCCCATTTCTTTTTCTGATCATCCAAATTCTGAAATCGGAGAGCTTCGATCTCCTCCCTTGAATACGCCACGTGTTGCTTCTTTTTCTTCTTCTTTCTACCGCGCATCTTGCCGGCGGCGAGGGAAGTGTGGAGGAGGGCAGTATCGTCAATCACTTCGACATCGATAGCGCAGCAGTATAACCGCCATTGTTGCAGCTTCTTGGCGATTTCAGAAACCTCCATATTCTTTGGTTTATCTGCAAAAACGGTGTCGTAAGGAGATGGTTCTCGAGCGAGGACGTTTTGGGTGTTGGATTCTGCTGTACGGATTCCGACGAAGTGGTGGATGCGATTTGCCATGACTCACAGAGGAAAGTTAGAGCATCTCCAATGGAACACTACATTTCACACTATATGTACTATATATGCATTGTGAAATGTAATTCCAACCATACATGTAGTGTGTAAATCTAATTAACAGCTGGAAGTGTGGAAGTATTCAGAACCGGAGTCAATTGGGTCAAAATCGGGCGAATTCATCGAGAACCAGAGGTTACAAATTGGCTGGCGGTTTGAATCAGTTTGGGGGCTAAATTAGGGATTTCGCGAACCCTAACTGGTTTAGCAACGAATTGGCAGTTTAGTTGTTAGCGTTTCTTGTAATTGATAAGGGGCTTCTGTTCTGTACTTATAGGAGTATATATAGTATGAAAATTAGCTCGATTCATTACGTTTTGAGATAGATTAGATATTTGGGGGTTTTCTTGATCGGGAAGAACCCTAACTTTGCGATTCTCTGTAATTCTCTTCTGTTCTTGTTTTGTTGAGTGAATTGCCCATCTGGGCCGTGGATGTAGGAGGTGTTCTACTCCGAACCACGTAAAAATCGGTGTTCCTTGTGTGTTTGGATATTTTCTTGCTTAGTTCATCTTTCCAGCGTTGCATGCATTTGCATGAGAGTTCGTGTGCTGCATTACTTTGATTCCTATCAATACACTATATTTTCCCTCTATTATAGAAATGAATAGTACACCACCACATGTAGTGGACACTATTGCACCACACTATATTTTTTTTTATTTTTTTAATACAATTTTAATTTTACAATTTATTTTTAATAGAATTTATATTTCATCATTTCATGAAGCAATATTATTGTTTATGAAAAAAAATTTATTTACTACATGTATATAATATAAAAATATTTTTTTAGGCTAAATAAAGTAAACATAATACATTAAATCACAAAATATATTAAATTAAAGAGAAAACTACTTTTTTTTGCCCTGTAAATTAGGTGGTCTGACATTTTTGGACACTTTTGTTTCGGATTGGCTGATTTGGACATTATTTTTCAAAAAAGTGCAATTTATGCCCAATTTCAGCCCTAATTGCTTATTTAGGCTGAAATTGCACGTGATAGGCACATGTGGGCTTACTTTCGGGCTTAGCTGGCCAAAATTGGACACACTGGACATTTTTTCCTGCGTGGCAAAAAAGAATTTCATCTCGTAGCCTCAAAATTCGATTTGCCCTCTTGAACCCTAAATCCCCAAATCCCTAAATTGAAGACCCAAATCCTAAATCCCCAAATCCTCGATTTGCAAATCCTAACACCCATTCCACAATCATCCCGGTAGAAAAGATTTCTGTTCGTATTAGATATCCATCAGCGCGCCACACTCTACTGTCTGCGAAGCATCTACGTAGTTAGAGGAATATGGTGAAGAAGCGCAATAGGAAATGCAACATTTCCCACCTTACAAATATGGTTAGTTATACTATTAGAGTTCTTTTTTTATTTACACGTTCTATATATATTATATTATGATTTGTGTCTTTTCCAGACATGTGGGGTAGGGTACAACTTCTCTTTATTTTGTTTTGTGTTGGTGGGTGTGGGTGAGATTTATTAATTGTATTGAAGGGTAGGTGGGGGTGAGGTTTTGGAATTGAGGTTTTATGGTCCTAAGTAATGTTATTTTAACTCTTTTTTCAATTCCAGTTTGGGGGACACATAGCAAAAAAAGTAAAATAAAACACTTCTGTCATCTTTGCACACTAATTTGGATATTTAGAACAAATTTTTGAATTCCTTAATCTGTGGGGTTTATTTACTGTACAGATATATATTCTATTAAAAATTATTGAATTTTTCTATTTTGTTTTGTAAATTGACAGACAAGGAGCACCAATTCATCACTCTTGTCATTCACTTTGGAGGTGAGTTTATTACTTCTATTAATGCTCAATATAGGGGTGGCACCATTATGAATTATGATTATGTAGAAGTTGAAAGTGTGTGCCTAGAGGATTGGCAAATGTGGACTGAGATTGAATTAGGAGAATGGGCTAGAAGGTTCTACTTCATTCAAAATAAGGATTTTAGGCTTTTACATTCTATGCATTATTTAAGGAAATGGCTTTAAAACATGTTAATGTTAAGTGCTTTCATGTGTATGTTGAAAAACTTGAAAAGGTTATTGGTGATGGGGTAGATGATGTCATAGGAAATGACTTTTCTGAGGTCATGGGAGTTGATAAATCATTGAATGATCATGTAGATGATTTTATGCATGAATTGGAATGTGATGAAGATACAAGTAATGAATCTGATGATAATGTGATAAAAGAGACTAACTATGACATGAATAATGAGGGTGAATCTGATGGAAGTCTAGATGGGATAGAGGTTGGGGAACCTGAACAAACTGAGGTGGATGTTGGTGAGCCTGAAATAGGGGGTTTAGATGCTGGTGAGTCTGATAGCAGAGATGGTGATATAGTTTATACAGGATTCACATTTAATGAATACAAAGATAGTGATGGTGAGGACGTTAATGTAAGTTTTCCTCTTTTTAACTATGACTGTGTTTATAATCCTATATTTGCTGTTGGATTGACATTTAGTAATAGGGAGGATTTCAAGAGAGCAGATGATTCATATGCTTTTAAAACACATAGGTCCCTAAGGATTACTAAGAATGATCCCACTAGATATTATGCTAGGTGTGTTGTGGACACATGCAAGTGGAGGGTGAACTTGGTAAAAGTTCCAAATGAGAGTTCCTTCAAGGTTAGATTGGTAAATGATGTGCATAGTTGTCCTACTACTAGGAATGTCAGAAATGTCAAGAGTAAGTAGTTGAGTGAGAGGTTTATGAGAAAATTCAGGTCTGATCCAAAGAGGAAGGTGCAGGGCTTTAGGCAGGAGGACATTATTGATAAGATTGGATGCAGTGTGTCTAGGGATTGTGCTTATAGAGCAAAAAGGAGGGCTATCAAGCAGATAAGGGGGGTCCTGACAAGGAGTATGCTCTGCTGTGGGATTATGTTGAGGAGTTGAGGAGAAGTAATTCTGTCTCAGCTATGATATTAGGGACTGAAGAGGATGATGATGGATGTGAGAGATTTAGCAGATTTTATGTCTGTCTTGGAGCATTGAAGAAGGGATTTCATAGGGGTTGTAAACCTATAATTGGGGTAGATGGCTATTTTTTAAAAGGTCCACATAAAAGAATGATGTTATCTGCTGTAGGTGTAGATCCTAACAATAACATATATCCCATAGCTTGGATAATTGTATGTAAGGAGAATGGTGAGATATGTGATTGGTTCTTGAAGATTTTGAAGATTGACTTGTCTATATATAAGGATTATGAGATGACATTTATTTCTAATAAACAAAAGGGGCTAGTGCAAGCATTTGGTGAAGTTTTTCCAGGTTCTTCTCACAGATTCTGTGAGGCACTTGCACTAGAATTTTCAGGTTGCAGGCTTTAGGGGTGCAGAACTGAAGAATGCACTATGGAATGCTGCATGTGCCAACACTGTTTGTGAGTTCAAGCTGGTAATAGCAGCTTTGAAAAGGCTTAATGAGGGTGCTTGGAGGTGGCTGAATGAGAAGTCCCCAGTGGAGTGGAGTAAGTTACATTTTTCTGAATTCCCTAAGTGTAATATGCTCCTAAATAATGATTGTGAGGTCTTTAATAAATGCATTCTTGAAGCAAGGGAACTTCCTATTTTATCTATGCTTGAGTGGATTAGGGAGTCGATGATGAAAAGATTAAACCATAATAGAGAGAGGGCAGAAAACAAGTGGAAGAGATTTCTATGCCTAATAATTGAAAAGATGATTCAGAAGATGTCTGAAAAGGTGAGTGATTGTATACCAATCAAAGGGGCTAGAAGTCATTACCAAATTAAGTGTTGTGATGGGAGTGAATACACAGTTGATTTGAACAAGTGGGATTGTAGTTGTAGGATGTGGGGTATGAGTGGGATTCCTTGCAAACATGCATTATGTGCATTGTATAATGAGGGTGCAAATCCAGAAGATTATGTTGATTTGCAGTATACAGTTAATGTGTATAGGATGGTGTATGAGTCATCTGTAAGAGGCATTAATAGGCAGGCAGAATGGATGGAGACTGGAATGACACCACCTCTACCTCCAATTTTCTTATCAAATCCAGTTGGAAGTCCTCCTAAAAGAAGAAAGAAGGAGATTGGGGAGTGCAGAAGTAAGAAAAAACATGATGGTGTTAAGAAATTGAAAAGGCAACAGATGAAGTATATATGCAAGAAGTGCAAAGGAGTGGGGCACAATGTGAGATCATGTCCTCAAAACAAGGATCAACAGGTCGTTGTCTTCCTTTTTTCAGATTCTGCCCATTGGCCTTAAGATAATATATATGATCCTATAATATTTGTCACTTTCTCATTGTTGCAGGACTTTCAAGAAGATAGTGCCTGTGAGGAGGATTTGGTGGAAGGAGATCAAACTGCTGAGGACTTCAATCTGTAAGATGAAGTAAGTGAAAGCTTGGCTAAGTTTATCTGAATTGAGTTAATTGATGCTTTGTAATTTTTCTGATCATGTTGTGGTTTGATAGTTGAGTTTTATGATGTTTTACAATATCAATGGGCAGGCTATGGGATGATAGTTGTTTGAATTTTCCAATTATTTTGATTCTTGTAAAGTGCTGAACAAATTCAGGTCATGTGTTGAAATTGGCTGGAATGTATCTGATTTGTTGATTCTTTTATTTTGTTGAAATTGATAGTTGACACAAATGGAGAATTCAGTTCCACTTGACCACACCAAGAGTGACCAACCTGCAGAAAGCAATGTGAGATCTTGTCCACAAATACATACTTACATATTAGATTAGGTAAGCTTACTTCTCATTGATGTCTTATCTGTTTAATTTGTGTCTATTTCTCATTGATGCAGGATATTAACTTGGACATGGATGAGGAAGAATTGGTAGAAGAGGCCCCAAGTACTGAGGACTTGAATCTGCAAGATGAGGTAAGTGCTTCTAACTGATTGTGGATGATTGTTAACTAATGAAGTCATGTGATCTATTTTATCTATGCTTAATGAGGCTTCTGAAACAGGACTTGAGTCTGCAACAGCCCCAAATCCAAGTTGACCAAGCCATTGCAACACAGGGATCTCAGGTCAAAGGTCCTTTAATGTACGAGCAACTTCAACGAGGAGAATCAAGTGGAAGACCAAGAGGACCTTCAAGTTATGACAAGAAATTTGTGACACTTTCAGCGCTGATCCAGAAAAGAGCAACAAAGAAATAGATGTGCAGGGTTTTTTGATGAAAAATTATTTTGAAATTCAAGCTACAATTTGGTTATGGTCTTTTTTCCCATTTTGTGGATGACTGTGTATAATGACACTCATAATACTATCTTTAAAATTCTAGCTGGTATCCCTATTTTGGTACATGTAAGCAACTGTGAAAGCCATTAACAATTGTTGAAGACATGCTCATTTCTCAATTTCCAGATTCTGAATTCCTTATGTGTATATTAACTTCCAATTTCCAAATTCTCAATTGCAAAAATAGGGCATATTCTAACATAAAACAGGATTACAACACAATGTGAGCAAAGTTGCAAAATAAACAGCAAAACAGCCACTGTGGATTGCAAAATAAACAATATTCAATATTGAACATAAACCAATTCATCCAGGATCTTCATACATGATTACTGTAACAAAAACTACTCTAAATCATCCTCCAACAGCAAAGCAAATACAGGGTACACATTTAAAACACCCTAAACCACACCCAATCCCAAAAACTACAGATTACAGGAATTGAAAGCAACAATTTCAGTAACTTTCTATTACGCAATTTTAGTTTGTTGATCTCCTCAACCATGTTGTCAATTTCATTCTTCAAGCTTGTGTTTTCATTCTCCATTGCATTCATTTTTCTGAACAAACCAGATATCAAACTTCTTGATCTACCACACATTGGGGGGGTCCTCCCACGCAAAAAAACCGCACCCACCTTTCTGCAAAATAATCAAAACAGGATGTATTCAACAGATATTTCATTCAACACATTTCATTTCAAAAATTAAGTTAAACATCACACATTTCATTTAAAGCTACGTAGTTACCTACATTATAGTGGAGGCAAGAATTGAACCTTCTTCTTGGATTTTCATTACTCCAAGAAGTGCGAATGACAGCTCTAATTCCACAATTGCAAACCATATTTCCTCTTTTATATGACATTTTTCAGTTCTTCACAAATTTTGGGCATGGAAGTTGTGTCAAACCAGTGTAAAACATAGTGGTCAATTTTTAACAAATTACAGTTCATGATTATCAATATACTCGAAATCGTAGCTTTTTCTTTCAAGGGGTCGAATTGGAATTCTTACACAGATTTCAACATAAACGCTATAAAACCCCCAATGCTTATTGTGATGAGAGATTACCTGGGGGAGTTTCGCTTATTCACCGGGGTGGATGAGAGATTAACTTGTGGCCGTAGCTAATTAGGGAGCAACTTTGTGGAATGGGTGTTAGGGTTCTTTTGATTCTTAATTAGGGATTTAGGGTTTCCAACGGGAAAATCAAATTTTGGGGCAAGGAAATGAAATTCTTTTTTTAAATGCCACGTATTAAAAAATATCCAGCGTGTCCGATTTTGGCCAGCTGAGCCCGAAAATAAGCCCACATTGCACTTTTTTGGAAAATAATGTCCAAATCGGCCAGCCCAAAACAAAAGTGTCCAAAAATGCCAGACCACCTAGTTTACGGGGCAAAAAAAGTAGTTTACTCTAAATTCAAATACATAAATCACAAAATACATCAAGACAATTAGGCTAAAATGCATAAATTAAAATAAATATAAAACATCTAAAGAACGATTAGACTAAAAAAAGTACGATACGAGGATTTAAACGTCCTAATTATCGTTATTGTTTTATTCAAATTTCTTGTATTGTGTGTGTTGTTTTTTCTTGTGTTAATTTTATGTTTTTTAATATGTATGATTATAGCATTGTATCACGAAATTTAATGTTGTTCTATAATTTTTGCCTTTTCATATTCATATTTTTTTAAAAATTATTATATTCAATAATCAATATAAAATAAAAATAAAAATATTATGCAATTATTAAGTTTAAATTTGTATAAATTTTAAATCAATAAAAAATAAGAATAGTAAATGTAGTACAGAACATAGCGTTGGACGATTGGAGATGAATTTAATGTAGTGTAGTGTGAATTTTACTGTAGTGTAGTGTGCTCCATTGGAGATGCTCTTACAGTTGGATTGTGTTGTATACATGTATATATAACGATATCAATGTCAAAATACATTTTTATATTAGATTTTAATTATTTTCTTTTTTTTATCAGTTAAACCGAACATTTTAAAATACATATAATCTAGAGGCGATCATCATAATCAAAAAAAGAACTCTTTCTTATTTTTTAAAATTTAGTTTTTATTTGTTCTCATGAAAATAAAAAATGTTTATAGTTATATCAATTAATTTAAGGGAAAACAAGTTTTCTGTTTTTTGTCCTTTAAGTTTCTTTTCCTAGATTTTACATTCTTTATTTTTTAATTTTTATTTTTAGTCATCTATGTTTAAAAAAATTTAATGTCTTTGTTTTTTGTTGTGGTCGTTGTCGACATCTTACAATTGACCCATTGAACAATCAAATTTGAAACATGATACTCATAAGACTTAAAGTATGATAATATAATAAATTATCAATAATTTGAGTGAGTTTGAATCAAATTATTCATAGAGACTCGTTGAAATCTTGCATGAGTTTTTTTTTTTTTCAAATTTAAAGGATTAGATTGTTATTTTTACAAACCTTTATGTTTATTTAGTAATTTGATCATATTTCAATAATGATATTGTAATTTACCCAAAAATAAAAAAAAAGACATTTACAAGAGGATTAAATTTTGATATTTTAAACGTGGGAGACTAAAAGATAAAAGTTGAAAGACAAATGACGAAAAAAGTAATGATACAAAATTAGGGGCCCCTAAATTAAAAAATAAATAAAAGGATAACACGGGTTTGGAGTTTTACAGGTGGAACTAGGGGTGGGATCGGGGATTCTGATTAACTTTTGCTTTTGTAGTTGTTTTTTCCCATTTTTTCCTGTTATGATCTTATGTACATGACCCTAGTATAGTTTCTTTACTTTTGTAAACTCTCGTTCATATTTATATACAGGCTGGGGTTGGAAAAAAAAACTAAGGATGGAATCGGATCGGGTTTCGATGGTTTCGAATTTTCGGGTCGGGTACCCGCTTTGATTGGGTACCCAAATAGTGCCACTCAAAAATACCAGTTGTTTTCGGATACCCATCAGGTCGGGTTTTAGAAGTGGCAGGAAATGAAAGAATGTACTCATTTAGTCATTTTAGCTAGATTCTTCAGTTTCACCTCATTATCTACATGTTTTTCAAGAGCAATTTCATTGGGAGTCAATTGATTAAATTAATAATTTTGATTCTATTAAAATGAAATGATGTTTAAAAAATCATTGAAATTACACAATTCCATTTGTTAAAATTCTGTAATTTTTTTTTAAATATTGTTAACAAATTTTGCCATTACTTACAAATTGATCAAAATTGCATCTCAATTGACAAATATAGTAGTGATGATAAAAAATTTATCATATAAGATAAATGAAACTCGGTGAATAACAAAGTATTTAAAAGTCTAAATCCATCAATATTTATCAGCTTTCTTCCTTTCAATCACTGTCAACAACAATGCAATCAAAACCTAAAATGTTGCAACCACAAAAGCAAACATAAAAAATAAAAATAAATGTCAAATATAGTGTTATCATTTTATAAAAACAATTATTAAAATTTCGGAGGCAAGTCACCTATAGTAAATCATAATGTAGTTCCATCAAACATCCACAATTATCGTTTTTGTTCCCATTTTCACCAATTCTAAAAAAAAAAGATTAAAAAAACATGAGATATTGAGTTATATAATACAAAAAATATATATACATAATTAAACTAAAATAACACAAAATTAATATGTACCTTGATCAAGTTGCTCAATTTCACGCAAGTCCTCCTCCACACTTATTGGTTTGGAATCTGATCGAAGCTAATCTTGAGCACAAATGAGGGCTTGAACTATTTTAGGAGACAATGAACTCCTAAATGCATCAAGAACATGTCCACCGGTACTAAATGCGGACTCTGATGCCACCGTAGAGACAGGAATCGCCAACACATCTCGAGCTAATTTGGAAAGAATAGGAAATCGAATAGAATTCACTTTCCACCATAACAATACATTAAAACTATTCCCATCATCCTCAATGTCTTCACTCAAGTACTTCTCCAACTCTGATTTCACATTCTCACGTTTTCCTCCACTTCTGAACTTGTTGAATTGATCTATCAATAAAGTTTTAGTTGACACATAAGTACTCATGCTTTCTTTCGAACTAGGTGTAGAAGATGTCGAAGAACTTGGAAACTGACAAGCATCAGTGTCAAGAATGTCATAGATAGCCTTATTCGCATTAAACAATTCTTGCACACCAAACTCAACTACAACTTTCATTGTCACCTTTGTGACCTCATCATACAATGTGTTAATTGCAAAGTTAAGAAACAACATTTTTCGACGAGGATCAAGTATCACTGCATGATACAAATTCATATTCATCTTCTCCAATGATCCCCAATATTTGTCAAATTTCATCTTCATCCTTCTTGACATCTCACTCAATTGAAAATCACACTTTCCAACCATTGGTTAAGTAGCATCTTAACAGCACTTATTTCATGAAAAACATTATTAAATGTGACATATGAAGAACCAGAAATTGATATAGTGAGTTTGTAAAATAGTTGCCCCAATCACTCTCTTGAAATTCCATCGAATTGTGACTTTGACAAATCATTTTCATAGCCAAGATCTACATCTTTGAAAACATCAAAAGCTCTTTTAAGACATATGGCCGGTAATTGGACAAAAATTCAAAACCCGCTTATGCAAATTCCAACCATCATCAATGAAATGCACAATCAGACACATATAATTCATTCTTTGAATTGATGTCCACGTGTCTGTAGTAATGCAAACTCTTTAGAATGGTTTTTTATGAACTCCTTCAACAACTTTTTTTCAGATATGTATACATTGTATACATCCTTGGTGATAGTCCTTCGCGATGGGATATCTAACATGAGGCATATGGTAGATACAAAATGCCTAAAACCACGTTTTTCAACAATTTTAAAACGAAGTTCATCAACAATTATCATGTAACACAATGCTTCTCTTCCTTTAGACTGATCAAACTTCCATGTTGATTGAGATATTTTATCACCTAATCGATGTTGCCTTGGAGTTCGAACTTGATCACCTTCAGGTTTCTTCTTGCACGAATTGTTTTCTTGGATCTGCCTTAATCACTGCATTACAATATTTGCATCTAGCTTTCTGTAAGATTTCAACGTCGCACAAAAACTTGTCATAATGGTTCCATTACTTTGACACACTTGATACCGTCACATTTGTACTCGATTTTCATCTTTTTGTTTGAGTCTCATCAGGAACATCCCTCTCCACTTCGTTATCAACATCAATTTCTTCATGAGAACCAAATGATGTAAAATCATATTGACTAACATATAGAAACTCCTCTCTAACTCTTATATTGTCTTCCTCTAACAAATCGTTGTGTATGCCTCGTGAACTCGACATCTACAATATGAAATTTCTGGGAATTAAGGTTCCATAAATCATATTGTTAATTAGGAGAAAAGATAGCATAATTAAAATATAAAATCATAAATATTGCTTCGATTCAGCAAACTCAATCCTGTTCAAAATGGATTAGCAATAGTTAACCACTAAAACAGAACATCTTCTTTAATTCTCAAAAAAAAAAAATTGAAAAACAGTAAATCAACAAGTTCACAATTAAACAAGGTTAATTAGTAACAAATCCCATCTCTACTTATATCTACATCTACAAAACCAACATCATAACCATAGTCCATATACATACTTTATCTATCGCACTACAAATTTCATAAACTTAAATCATCTTCAATTTCAAGAATAAGAAAAACATTTAATCCTACGAGACAGACAAAATTCAATCTAAATCTAAGAATTGACACAATTATATCAAATGCTCATTTACGAAAACAATTATCTTAATACCTGGTTGTACAGAGGCTTGCTGTAGGTGTTAGTAACAGCACCTTGACCTTCAACTCACACTACTTCACCGCCGTGAACAAGAAGCAGGGCCTCTTCCAGTCCGATGCCGCCCTCCTCGACAACCCCGCCTCCACCAAGATCGTGACGGACTTCCAATCTCCGACAGCGTTTCTCAAGCAGTTTGCACTGTCGATGCTGAAGAGGGATAAGGAGGACTTTGGGGAGGAGAGAAAATTAGATCAAATTTGAAATTTGTGTATTATTTATTTCGGGTATCCAAAATCCAATCGGGTAATACCCAAATTCGACCCGAATTATATGGATACCCGACCCAAAACATCCGATATTTAATGATTTTTTATTGAAACCTGACCCGATCGGATAATATTCATATGGGTCGAGTTAGGTACCCGATATCCGAAATAAAATTCTCACCCTTAAGTGAAATAGTAGTATGACTCGTGTATGACCATTTTATTGATCTATTTTTATAAATCGGGTAAATCCCTAAATTATATATATAGTGATTAATTTGTGAAACAAAAATTGTAGGTTGGTGTGTCCCATTTAACAAATATCAATCACACTTATAGTTCATAACTTATATGAGTCTTGTATGGCCATTTTACACAAATTAATATTTGAATTGTTGGGATGTGGGTTATGAATTGACCATAGATGGTCTCACAAACGTCCTGATAAACAAACATAATTAAAGAAATGAATATTCCTACTAAAAATGAGACCCAAAAGCTTTTTCGATCTCAACACATCAAATTCTCATTCGATCCAGCCATAATAAAATGATCACTGTTTAAGAGTTCAATTATATATATATATAAAAAGTGGCAGCTCTGAAACCTTACCCACCGTGAGCACATTAATATATATCCACGACTGATCTATCAAAAATCTAATAAATCTATTAATTTGAAAAGTGTTTTTCATGAGGAATATTTTAACATTTTCCTATAAAGTGAAGACTGTGTAGATTCTTGAATGATATATCATCCACCTTTTCTAGAAGAAAAGATATACAGAAGACAGATTAATAATTTATATACTTAACAGGAAAGATTGATAAAAAGTGATCTACCTTTTGAAATAAGCAATTTACTCTAGAACTAGAGCATCTACTACAATTGTTTGAAGAAAATCAACTACAATTGAACTGGAAAAAAAATAAAAAAATAGATCGGGAATTCTATATTTCCATTTATCAATTCTCTAATCAGTTTTTTTACAATCATCCTTTTCATCTATTCAATTATTATACTTAAAAAGGTTGATTTGATTTACAATGTAAAACGTAGATGACTTGAAAAAGGGAAAAGTGAAACAAACCAAACAACCAAGCTAAACTGCATTGCTTACAAAACTTGTTCACACAAAGGAGACACACAACACAAGTCATCAATCAATCAATGAATCCAAACAATTGAAAAAATAAAATCACTGTCATGTTTAGTAACTGAAAGGATAATTCTTTTGCCACAGCAAAATAGTGAATACCATATCACACAGTCATGACTTATAATAAATTGCTACCAAACAAAAGCAATGGAAGGAATCATTGGCACCAATCCAAATGTCAGCAAATCCAGATAAAAAGAAAGTTAAGAAATAAGTAATGAAGGGAGGCGATTCAGTGCGGAAATGGTGGACCTGAACTGTGCACAAATTAAAGCAACTCAACTTAATGGTGCCAAGTCTCAGGAGGAGGGACGGTTGTCCTCAACAGAGGCTGCAGAGCCTTGACAACGATGCTCATATTTGGGCGGAACTCAGCTTCATATTGCACACACAATGCTGCAACAGCTGCCAGCTGGAAGACATGAAATATTTCAGGATATCGATCTTATAATGAGAGAGAGAGAGAGAGAGAGACCTTGGCAACCCCTTTTGGTGGATATTCATTCTTGAGTTTTGGATCAACACATTGTTTGACTTTGTCTTCACTCAATCTTGGAGTGGCCTAATAGTAGAAGACATGGGGTTAGAAGCAATAGAGGAATTCGAAAAATGATAAATAAGAATCAAGAATAGACAAAGGAGAAGACTCACCCAAGTTACAAGACTATGCTGTCCGAGAGGCATGGTGAGATCAACAGGCTTCCTTCCAGTCAGAAGCTCGAGTAGAACAACCCCAAAACAATAGACATCAGTCTTCTGTGTCAACTGTCCGGTCATTGCATACCTACAAGATATTCATTATAATATTATGTAAAGTGCTAAATACATTTTTTTTTAAAAAATTCAATTTTTTTATTTTTTTCTCGAAATTACCGATATCGATATATCCGTAAAATCAAGGTACCAATATATCTGCAAACACGGATATTTTTGTCCTTGGCCCATATCGATATCCATCGACTGATTTTACGGATATATCGGGGATATATCGCAGATATATCCGGATATTTTCGTCCTTGGGTACAGGATTTAAACAATCAAGCAATCCATCATAAGGGAGACTCTCCTCTCTCTCGCTCTCACAAACACTTAACTTTGAAATATAGTTATACTATTTTAGTCTTTTAGATTGATCCCCATGTCAAGCATCTACGTTCATCGTTCAGTTGAGATTCTCTGGAAACTTTACACTCTGGCCTCCACAGCGACTATGCAAGAAAAAGAGATCACTAATTCCTTAACTTTAAATGCATGCTTCTAGGTTGATAAATATCTATGTCCTTACAATATATGGTCATAGCCATACTTACTGAAATGTTAGTTTACATGTGAGCCAACTTTCAATTGACTGCAACAGTTTGGAGAATGATTCTAGTAAGGATTTCAGCAATGTAGTATGGACTAATGGATGGAAAGATATTAACAGTTTCTTCACTCATTTCAGCAATGTAGTATGGACTAATGGATGGAAAGATATTAACAGTTTCTTCACTCGAATCAACTGCAGTTGATTATTCATTCAAGCAACATGCTTCTTGTACATGAATTCACTCTATACAATAAAGAAGCATCAGCAATTTTGGAGGCTATAGAATTGCTCAAGCTCAATTAGTTATTACTATGAAAATTCATCAGCAACTACATATCCTAATATGGAATGATTCCATGGTAACACAGCCAAAAATTATGATTCTACAATAAAGATTTATTCGGCATGTCTAGGAAGTGAAAGATTATGTGTTGAATAATAACTCCAAATCATGAACGAAAACCGCACTGTCAATCATGGATCATCAAGTTAAGTTCAATCACATCTGCATAGACATGCATAACAAAGAAGGTATCTTATAATGAAAACAGATAAGGGACATTACTCTGGAGCATGATAACCAAAGGTTCCCAGAACTTGAATAGATTGATGCGGGGCAGCCATGTCAGGAGCTTGATTAGAAAGATTAAAATCAGCAATCTTTGCCTTGTAGTCATCAAAAAGAAGCACATGGCTGGATTTGATATCTCTGTGAATTATTGAAGGCTGAACCTTCTCATGCAAATACTCTAACCCCCTGGCAGCATCAACAGCAATTCTCACCCTTTGCATCCAGTCAAGTGTAGGACCAGGCTGTGCCCCTTGCACTCCTTTACGTCCTGCATTAGAAAATGATGAGTTAGTTCCCACAATAGGTGAAAGGCTAATTACAATAATTTTATTGTAGATACCATGCAGAATGTCGTGTAGAGACCCCACTGTAGCAAATTCATAAGCCAAGACACGTAAATTACCATCCACACAATAACCGAGCAATTCAACAAGATTGTCATGCTTCAATCTTGAAACCATGGAAACCTATGCAGTAATCAGTCAGATTCTGATAGGTCAATATTCCTCAGGCGGAAAAGTTTGATACTTCAGGAGGCCGAGTTGATATAAATTAAACTAAAAAATGTAGTATACCTGAGTCAAGAACTCAACATTTGAATAAGGCTCAGATGATACATCAAGCTTTTTGACTGCAACCTCTTTTCCATCGTTCAATTGTGCAAAGTACACTCTCCCATAGGATCCTTCACCAATTAGGGACTTTGATTCAAAGTTGTCAGGATCAAAGTTGTCAGTTTTCTCTTTCAGTTCCTCAAGAGACAGAGAAGGAACCTCAATCGGAGGTACTGCTTTCTGAACCTCAGGCTTCACCGGAGCAGATGGCTTAGAGTGTCTTTGATGCCCTGGTTTTATGCATCAAGAGAAATAAGATCAAATATAGATGAATCAAGAGTTATCAGCAACGCCAAAAAGTCCTTTTGTAACCCCTTAAAAAAATAACAGTGCCAGTAGAAACACATAAATAAAATGCTTAGTGTGTATATAGATATTGAGTAGTGAACCAAAAAGCTGAAGACACATTACCACAATTAGTAAGAAGATGCTGAAAAACCAAGGATGTAGAATCAATGTAGCATGTCCCAAAAAAACAGTAACAAATAAAAAGAGAAAGTTCAGGAAAGAATTAGCTTGCTTGTACCTATATTCAATAAAATTCCGCCATTTTTATTACAACAGACACTTCTAACAAAATAGAACTGCAGAAGACAATTATGGCATCGTCCAAAATGAACAAAGCTTCATATCTATCAGCACTAATGGTGAAAAAAAAAAAAAAACGAACGAAAACTTTGAGTTATTGTTATGTGCTATTTGATTTGTAGTGTTGACAGGCCATGTGTAGGAGGAACCAGATGAAATAAGTGCCTCATGACACAAAACAAGTAATTCTCATAGACTACCTATCTTAACTTTTTGGTTAGACAAAATTCAAAGAAAATCACATATTCAATGTCGTACCAATCTCTTGAACAAATTATCATCATCAGAGAAGGTAGCATAAGCATGTAGACAAGAATGCAGGGGTATATACATACACACAACACACACACACACAAACAAGAGTATAAAGTAAACCAGATATTTTAACCATTACTTTCTTGTCAGAGTCAAAAGAAGCACAGCACTTAAAACAGGCAGATATATTGATCCCTTATACAAGCTGTGATCATTTCATCCATTTTTATATCAAAATCTTATGTGGCTGTACCAATAAGGAAAATCTTTGGAATCAACAGAAAATAATGTAAAGTTATTTCCATTTTAATGGCAGATAAGCATAGGATGATAGGGGTGAAAAGACAAGATTTGTTTATTATCAAAAAAAAGGACCATAATACAAGAAACTCACCATCACCATTATTCCTTGGTCTCTTGAGGTGCTCATTTTCGTTGGGTTGATAGGACTCCTCTACTTGACAGGTGCAGCAAAGCCACCTACGCATTCTTGTTTTCTTTCTCAGATAAAGATTGTCTTCAGCTCTCTTGTTCTCCAAGCGTACAAAGTAACTGGGAGGAGGTGCCTGGGCCTATCATCATCAATCATGTTGAGAAAACTATTACAAGATCAATAATTTATACACCTCCATATACTGTCTGTACACATACAAAAACATGTGTATCAACACAATCACATTAGAGATGTGTCAAACTGTTATGAGTTTACGGACAATGTTTTACTGCAAGTAAAAAATCAAAAGACATCACCAACTTTGAGAAACAAACCAAGTGGAATAGAAAAATTGCAGGCAATGATCGTGTAGAGTAGATGAATGATTCAATAAAGAATGTTCATAACTGTTGCATGAGGCTCCAATACAGAAACTATTTTAGCTGCAAGACGTACCTGGAGGCGAAGGGAGCACTGGTCCCCCTCAAATTTTAATTTTTTTCTAGGGGTATAATGATAAATTTACATATATTAATTTAAAAAAATATCAATTAAAAATATATTCAATCAATTTCATTCATCCTTTACTACTTACTCAAATTTAATAAATATATCAAAAATATAATTAAACCTATCTCATCCACCCTCTAATATTTATTCAAATTCATTACTCAAATTTAATAAATATATCAAAAATATATTTAAATCTATCTCATTCACCCTCTAATATCTATTCAAATTCAATAAATATATCGGAATAAATCTCATTCACAGTCCCACAATCTCATTCATCTATATCAAAATAAATTTAATTCACAGTCCACAATTTCATTCACCTATATTAGAATAAATCTCATTTACAATCTCACAATCTCATTCACCCTTCACTATCTACACAAATCGCACATTACCACATCTCATTCAATCTCTGTCACCTACTCAAATTCCTAATCAAATTGAATAAATAATCTCATTTATCCTCTAATACCTACTCAACTTCTATTAATATATCAAAAATTTTCATATCATAGAGAAATATTACCTACAAGTTTGAATTAAATCTTATAGTTTAAACTTTATAGTTTTTTTTTATGTTCGGTTTGATTTGAGTTTTAATTTTCAATTATTATATTATATATTATATGAATAATAAATGAATAATTTTTTGTTGGTTTGAAAAATAGGATTGATAATTATTTATTTTAATTTCTTTATATTATTAATTATTATTTGATTATTCATTATAACTATAATCGATAATAATTTGATTGTTGTTTATGAATGCATGTTAGTTTAAATTTATTTTAAGTTTATGATTATAATTAGGATAATGAAGTGATTTTATAAAAGAATATCACCCATTGTAGAGACACCAATTATTTTGTTTTATAATATTGTTAATTGGGTCTCTCACTGAAAATTACTCATTGTAGAGACACCAATTATGTTGTTTTATAATATTGTCAATTGGGTCCTCACTGAAAATTCCGACTCCGTCACTGGCTGCACCAATTATTTTGTTTTATAATATTATTAATTGAGCCCCTCACTGAAAATCCTGACTCCGTTACTGGTTGCTGCAAGTATATGTTATTCAGCAAAAAACACAGTTGTTAGAGCATCCACATTGGTGGATTATTAGCCCACCATTTTAGGGTGGGACCCACATAACAATACATTAATTAAAAACATTCACTTTTTAAAAACACATATCTACATCAATCTAACACAAATTTTATATCAATTTAATACAAATATAATCATTACATTTGAGGTCCCATCAAAGAAAAATTGAAAATATTGCTTAAAGGAGCAAAAGTTGCAATGAGGGCCCACTTTTGCCCAACTTTTGCTTTCAACTTTCTGCAAAAATGACATTTTACCTGAGAAACACACCTTCATTTTACATTAAAACACACAGATAAAAACACTTCTACAATAGTTAACAACAAAAAATTTTAATTAATAACAAGGATAAAAACATCAATGCAGATGCCCTTATACACTTATACAAACAGATTCCCGACCAACCATCAATGCTCTTCATTAAGTGAGATTCCTGACCAACTATCAGTACTCTTTATTAACTCCAAGTGATGCTGACGTACATAATCATAAATTGCTATGTCATGGCCCAGCAGATTTTCTTTGTTTATTACCCTTAAATGGAGAGAAGAGTTGTCCACATATCTAAAACTCTCGTAAAACCCTTAAATGACTAAATGCTTTTGGATTTTCGTAGATATTCACTTATTTGTACACAGATAGATTGTTTTCTTTCTTATAGCCTGAAAAGGCGTGGGCGACTAAGACCAGGGGTCATGGTAAAACTACAAGCGCATCACCCCTCACAAACACAGATAATCATAACACAAAGAGAATTAAACAATTATGACAAACACATGATCATCCCATTCTAAGGCCTCAAACAATCAAATCTAAAGAACCAACTAAACAGATTTAAATCATTCCCCATCCCCAATAATTAAGAAAAAGAAAATAAAAGAAAAGAAAAGAAGACCATGAAATGAAGGGATTGTCCTCATCTCTGAGGGATTATTTTTTTTCTCCAAGTGCAATGCCAAAATTAAAATAAAACAACAAACGCACATTCAAATGCCTCAGGAAATCATTGCAGAAAACAAGACCAGACAACACAAAACTTTAACAATTCATCAAACCATAAATCCAGAAACCCTTCGAAGATCTCAATTCAATCAACAACCTTACCAACAAACGACGCCGATTAAAATTACTGTTATCCCTCGCCATTTCAACAAATCAAAATTCAAATGGCGCACGGAGTTAACAGACACCGAAGAAGAAAACCAAGTAAAGAGACAACAAAAATGAGAGCAAGAAAACACAAATTACTAAATATTATAGGAAGGATTCACAATCAAATTACGAATAATGAAAGGCCATTAAAGAGAAGATAAACCAACCGAAATTCATGGGCCTCTTTTAATTTCTTTTTCTCCTCACCTTCAATTCTCTGTGCGACTCTGTCTATACAGAATACTATAAATATTAAAAATACCAAATCTTGTTTAATCTATATTAAAAATACCGCTTTGGAAGTAATAATAATAAAGCGGATCGGAGAAAAAGTGGTGGTGGAGAGACAGGTGAGCGGAATGAGGTTATCACTTATCACTTTTCAATTAGTCTATGAACCCTATGTCTAGCTCATGTTTTGTGATTCTAGACATGTTAATAATTTAATTTAATCTTTTGACGTCGATTTAATCTATTCAAGTTCGTGGTTTTTATTCATATCATATATAGTTTGATTGCTTGTTTGAATTTCTTACCCAACTTTATGAAAATAATGGAAACACAGAACCCTAATGCAAAAATATTAAAAGAAGAATCAAGTTGACGTTAACTTACACATTGAATGGCGATATTTGAAAATACACAAATATCCTATAAATTGATACATGCAAGTATGCTACAGAGGATAATACAACACACACTTGTCTGAAAACACTTATTACATGGATTTGTTTGGCCGCCACATCGGAAAAGTGAAAGAGAGAAACTCTAAAGGGAATAGAAACAGCTGAGATCTAAGTGTAGAAGATCACTGTACCTAGTCTCTAAATTTGAGCTATATATTGACAAGGCATTGTGTTTGCAATTGCTGCGTGTTATTTCAATGTTTGCAACCCTTTGCTTTCGTTCAGGTTGAGACGACTCTCCAACCCGAGCATCTTGTTCAGTGCACCAACGTACGCCCGAACGCTCGAGATGACAATATCCATTGCTGCTCCCGTTCCACTGGTGGTTGAGAATAAATAACACCATCACATTATGTGTTGTGTAAACAAACAACTTATATATATATATATATATATTATCTGTATCTAGCAGAGTCGAGTTGAGCATTGTCAAGCTTGAGCTTGATTAAAAAACTCGGACTCCAATCGGTTACTTACGTAAGTATTCTAAAATTTATTGCAATTCAATTAGAAAAGCTCTCTTAGACTCGACTTGATTACTTATACATATGTGTGTGTGAACAACTAAACATATTAAGAAATAAATAGTAAAATAGGCTCGACAAGGTTCTTCAGCCTATCGACTATATTTTTTATTTTATTTTTCGATTACATCGCAGAGTTCATGATTTTTTCAAATTGCAACCTAATATCATTTTCTGATTACTTTTCCAGCCAAAATCGAATTTGATGTCCTGATTTTTTTTAATTGCCAAAATTCATGAAACTTACGTCAAAACACTGCACATTTTAAACCAAATGAGAATCCCAAATAAATTTTATAATTTTTGTTCTATTGCAGCTCAACTTGAGCAAAAATTGAAGACCATATTCGATTTTGGTGGAAAAGTGGCCTGGAAATGGTATTACGTTGCGATTTGGAAAAAATCGTGAATTTTGGGTGCAATTGAAAAATAAAAAAAGTTTATGTTGCAAATTGAAAAAAAACCATACTTCAAATTGGTTTTTAATATATATGTTTAATATTATATAAACATACATAGCTCATAAGCCAACTTGACTGATTTAAACCCCTAGTCTCAAGCTTGATTCAATAAACATATATAACTCCCTACCTGAATGCGCGGTGGACAGTTTCTCCGGTCAGAGCATGGGTGGCTCCAACAGCATCATCTCGACTAATTACAACCCTTGTTGTTGCTATTGCATCAATACCTTCAGTGACTGCATTCATGGAGTACTCCACCAGTGTAACAGGAACCTTGCATAAGTAAACATGACGATTAGATTGAAAAAAATCTAGTGTGCAAAAGATACCACAAAATTTTGTTCCAAACTCAACTTTACCTCAGAATAGACAAAAAGTTAATCATATGAAGAAACTGGGAATTACTTTAGTTAGTTTCAGACCTTAACGATGAGATCAACTGCTTTATACGCTGCATCAACTGGTCCTGTCCCAACTGAACAAGCAATATGTTCGTCTCCGTTTGCACTAGTGAGTTTTACAGTTGCAGTTGAAAGGCCGAGGCTCCCACACGTAACCTGTTCATATGGGACATTGATTGCAAATTGGCCAGACCATCCAAGATTAAATTCACGATCAATTGTTAGCCTAACAAGTAGGACGTACCTGTACATCTTCAAGTTTCCACACAACTTGAGGCTGGAAAATTTCGTCTGAAACCAAGGCAATCAGGTCATCATCAGTGATCATCTGCAAAATTCTTAATATTTTTAATGGAGGCTCTGTGTATCGATTATAGTTACATAGCAATCATGGTTTTAACTTTGTAGAGCTTTCAATAAAAAGCAACAATGTCTTATGCTACATCACTATGATGTAGGCAAAGATTTTAAGAATAATGCAGGAGGAGTTGCAACTCAATAAAGATGACAGATGATCAAGTCCTTGTAAGAGTGTCCTTTTGGATGCAAAGATATAATCTAATGTCCTCGTAAAACTATCTGGTATGGAAACCAATATACCAACAACAGCGTCAATGGTCTGTCATGCTTTTCATATCCAACTTATTTGTAGGACACATCTGGATCGAAGGATTCGATGATGGATTTAAAATCCATAGTGGAAAATTGATTGATACTTGTTTGGATTTTATATAAATTTGAAATCCATCAATTTCATTATAAACTAAATTCATTTGGGCTAATCCTTGTATTCAAATTACTCAATCCAGATGCAATTTCAGAGAATTTCAAGTACCTTTTTGTTTCCTGCTATATCTTTGAAGCGTGCAAAAAGACCATCAAGTTCCTTCCCATTAATATCATATCCAAGCTGCAACCATATTCATAGAAGACAGGTTGATGCAATGTAGAATCAATTACCAATACTTTCAAAAATTAGCTCAATTTACCTCTAACATTTTCGCTTTTAAAGCATGGCGTCCACTGTACAGAGTGTGTCAAAAAATCACATAAGTAATATATAGAATGTTTTTCCACATATGGATCTCAAAAAATACTGCTTTACTTATTTCTTCAATCTTCTGTTGTCATGCTAAGTGTCAATCTATTTACCATATCAACCAATGCATGCAAATGTTTCTACACAATTCCTGCAGAACCACATTTTAATATAAAGCTCACTTTATAGTTTTTTTAACAGTAGCAGACTTAATATTTTTCGCAAATAAGATCATCTATGTTTGAGAAACCTTAATTTAGGGATAAGTCCACACATACAAACTGGAACTAGTTTTAATCCACAATCTTGGCAAAAAAAAAAAAAACACGGTGGAAGCACGACGTAAGGATACTGTTTCTATAATAACTTCCTCCATGGTTTAGACAAAGTTTAATCACCACAAAAATCTGGAAAACTTGCAAGAAATAGACAAAAATAAGAGAACATGAAAGCAGCATTGCAAGGGTACCAGCATACCTGAGTTTCCCAAGCACAATACCAGATTCATTAGAACGAACAAGTCCAATATCCTCTGGAGATATAATTTCATAAGTATTTTTATGTTTAAGCATTCCATCCTACAGAAAAAAATTAACCAATACGTAACAAAAAAAAAGGACTTGTGGAAGCATAACATGACTGTTTCAATAGGTGTAAGAAAACAAAAGAAAGATGTTAAAAAGTGGGGATTTGTAAAAAGTGCAGGTCTAAATAGGAAAGGAATAGCCATTTCCCAAGAACAACAATAATCTGGAGTATTATCAAAGATGGTATTTACGTTCTTATCATTGTTCTTACATAGGATCTTACTTTAAGAAACAAGTACTTATGGTCTATAACCAACTCTGAAAAGCCCAAACCAGCCAGTCTAATGTATGGAATTAACTTGCACGAACTTAAATCTGAAAAATTTAGGCCTAAGTTTATCTCCTTCATAATCTCAGGTCATGGCTCAAACCATTGATGAAAAGGTTGGTAAAGAAGATCAGAACCCAAACATTCAGAACTCATGATGGCAAAGCCATAGATCATAAAATTTTAAATAATTTCCAGGAGGCAAATAAGTAGTCAATAAGCCATTGACTTTCTCCTTCCCATCTTGTAGCATTAACCGAATAGGTGTAGGGTGAATGCAATTGACTAATAAATTTTTTTGTTGAATGCAATAGTTATTCTCTGCTATACATGCATGACAAAGTGAAAATAGAGACTAATTTGTAATCAATCTATATTCTCCTCTTCTGCTACCAATGAAAACCAAGCTCTCAGTTACTGATCGTTTTTCAATACTGACCTGATGGATGCCACTTTCATGGGCAAAGGCATTAGCTCCAACAATTGCTTTGTGTGGCTGGACACGTAGGCCACTGTACTCTTCAACCTGCAAAGCCGTAATAAAAATTGGTCAAAACAGAAGAAATTCCATCAACAAAAGATCAACAAATAATAAGTTGGGCATTTTACCATCTTGCTTGCCATAATAAGGTGTTGAGTATTGATCCCTGTATAAAGGCCATCCAATAGTTGCTCTCCTCGGCATTTCAAGGCCATCACTACCTACAGTGAAGCAAAAAGTCACTCAATTTTCAGGGGAACAATGATTATAAAGCATAAATAGAGGATGAGGCTGAAGGGCCTTAAAAGTCAACCAACATGTTCTAAGGGGTTTCAGGTGTGGAAAAGGCTGGAACACTCTACATAATGTTTCAGACTTATTTTTGATAACTACATTAGACAAAGTTATTTGTTAATAACCGGAATTTCAGATCGATAAATTACTACATGATCGTATAATTGAGGTCAACTTTTCAATGCTTACAGAGGGATAATTTCACAGACTATCAAACAAACCGATACAATAAGCATACCTCCTCTAATGAAGCATTACCAGCTCTTTCACCAATGCCATTAATGGTCACCTCTACTTGCCTTGCACCGGCATGTGCCCCCTGAAGTCAAATAAGCACAAATGTTGATACAACATGAACTAGATGACATTAGTCATTGCTACATATGAAAGACTGCATACCGCCAAAGTATTAGCAGTAGAAAGTCCTAGGTCATTCTGACAGTGTGTTGAAATTATCACGTTCTCAATTCCAGGGGTTTTGGCTTTTATATCGGCAATCAGCTGTCCAAATTCAGTAGGCAAAGTGTAACCAACTGTATCAGGAATGTTGAGGGTTGTTGCCCCTGCACTTATCACTTCTCCCAGAATTTTGTAAAGAAACTCCCTGTCTGATCTGTAAGAAAGAATAAAAGATAAAATAAATAAATAAATAAATATATAAATAACCGAAGTGGATTTATCTATCCGGAAGACTTCTACTATTTAATGAAGCAATTCGACAACCTTATTTCTCCCTATGTCATGTAAAAGAGAATGTGGCGGGACAAGGAAAGGGGCTAATATGGTAGCTTTCACTAATATGTTGTCAATATTGTAAATAAGATTCTAACCTTTAACTCGTATACGACTCATTACAAGTGCACGAGAAATATAAAATAGCTTCTAAAAGATTTCAAGAATTCTTAGGCCTTTTACATTGTACATCTTAATTAAAAACAATCTATCCTCCAAGGGTATAATAATGGATTGACAATTGGTTTTATCTATTGATATACAAAAGTCTAGCTAATTCCAATACATCTCCCATTTCCAATATCTCACGAGAAGAAGCATAGTGCACTCGACAAAGATGCCGAGCTGATGGTAGAGGAACAGCAGTTAAACAAAATGACCAAGGCTTCTGAATTGTACATTCCACAGATAACTTTTCATTTTCAGGATTTGAGCTGTCAAACATTCACTTTTTGGAACCATAGTTGGAAAAATTCTTCAAGTTTGCAGTTTGTTCATTCCCATTATGGCTTTATACCACATTCCATGTCAAACAATCTACCAGTCAATAGAGCATCACTTAAAAATAAATTAAGTATTTAGGCCCAATACACATGAAACCAACCCATAACATTATGTAGGGCTGTAAATGAATCAAGTTAAGCCAAACGGACAACACTCCAACCTTGTTTGAAATGTTATCGAGGTTCATAAATTATGTTTGGGCTTGTTTGATAATTAATCAAGTCGAGCTTGAACAAGCTTAAGCAACCCAATACAAGTTGAGTTTTAGTAGTTTGACATTTTTGGACTTATCTAGCTCGAAACCGAGCTTTAGATTTTATCAAACTTAAAAATATGTTCAAGTTTGTTTGATATATCTATCGAATCGAGCTGAAACGAACTTTTAACAGACAATCATGAATCAAGTAATACGATATGAATTTCAAACCTAGTAATGACACAAAAGAATCATATGTTCGTGACCACAAGTTGAAGATAAGAATGATAAATCAAAATAAACAAAAAAATAAAATAACAAAAGAAGCATACCTTCCGGCATCTTCAGGGCTAAATTCGACGTCGTTGCAACCCAAACTCCTTGCATAAGCTACCATAGTCTTAGCCTTATCAATCACCTCCTCCGGCGTCATTTTCAGCTTGTATTTCATGTGAATTTCACTGGTGGCGATAAATGTGTGAATCCTCGGCTTCTTCGCATGCTTCACCGCCTCCCACGCCTTGTCAATGTCCCTCTTATTGCACCTCGCTAACCCACAGATTACCGGAACATGATCGGTGTCGGCGTTCCCCACCTTTAGCGCAATCAATTTGACGGCGTCGCAGTCGGCATCGGAGGATGCGGGGAATCCGGCCTCAATTATGTCGACGCCGAGGCGGGCGAGCTGTAGCGCTATGTCGAGCTTCTCCTTGATGGTCATGGTGGCGCCGGGGGACTGTTCGCCGTCGCGGAGAGTGGTGTCGAATATGCGGACATACTTGGGGTCGGAAATGCGGTCGGGGATGTACTCGGGGCGGCGGAGGGAGCAGCGGATGACTGCGGCGGCGTTTCGGAAGTGTAGAGAGCGGAAGAGAGGTGTGTTGAGGGAAAATGAGTGGGATAGTGGTGCTCTGATTTGTTGCCGGGCAATGCAAACGCAAGACGTCATTTCTGTAAGGCGACGGCGCTGTGGTAGTGGAGGTGGCGGTGGCGGTGGCGATGGTGGCGGCGGCGGCGATGGAATTTCGGTGTCGGTATTTGCACACGAGTGTCGGAATTGCAGTGAGAGTATAATCAGCTCAGCTTAAATGCTTTATTATGTATTAACATTATTTATTTATTCCCTTGTGGTCCACAAAGTCAACACACACATAATTTTCATTTATTACAAGGGATAACATGGGGTAGGGTGGAAGTTGATTATTCAGATTTGTTTTGTCATATGTTTCGTGGATCCATTCGGTTATGGGTTCCGTTATAGGTCTTACTCAACTGTCTCATACCTCGTTCTATACCTATATTTGTTTATAAATATAATTAAAATCACTCAAAGTATATAAAATATAATATGTTCAAAGAAAATTATAAAACATACAAACAACAATCATTCAACAACAATAATTAATTTCATTCAAAATATACAATTAGGGGAGTTTAATTAATAAAATCCATTCAAAATTACTTAGG
The DNA here is from genome assembly GCA_028654395.1 of Scutellaria barbata. Lineage (NCBI taxonomy): Eukaryota > Viridiplantae > Streptophyta > Magnoliopsida > Lamiales > Lamiaceae > Scutellaria > Scutellaria barbata. Next base: position 6,455,894 of record CM053652.1, read on the forward strand.
TCAACTAAACAAAAGATATTTAATTAAATATATAATATAATAGGAAATAATATAATATTATATATATTAATTGTGTATGGAGGTGGGTGGAGTTTATGTGGTACCCTAACCCACCTCACCCCGTTTACGGGTAGGATCCGTCTCATTTCTAATAGGGTGAATTTTACTGCTCCAAATATTACAAAATAAGGTGGATATCCACGGGTCGGATTGATATCAACATCTCTATTTATTACATCAAAAGAGTGAGATGCTTAAAAGGTAATACTAATTATCAATATTTAAACATTACTTAAAGTTTGTAGAAATTATTAATGTTTCTGAGTAAAAGAAATTCAATGTAAATAACTGTTAAAATCAAACTTTTTACATCTAGCTAAATAATGCAGATTGTGATTATTAGAGTTCGAACCCGGATCACGCAAGTTTTTTAATTTTTATTGTTTCCCTTTCCACTCTCCCAAACTTATTTAAAAAAATAATATTTTTTTACTTTTATTTTTAAAATAAAAATAATATATGGTGCGTTAATTTGGACGAATAGACCTAGTCAAACAATCAATGAAAGTCAAAATGAAAGCTTGCTTTATGAATTTTATTGGGCTTGATGTCACGGACTTGTTCCCTTAACAATGAACCGTACGGCCTTTGCTCCTTAACCCGCCTCTTGCGGCTAGCAAAGTCAGCCTAACGTAGAACGATGTTGTGAGTGAAGTATGAGAAATTGGCTAAGTATGAGAGTTTAAGAGAACTTTGGAAGAGAGCACTTAAGTAATGTTTAGAAATGAACTTATTTGCTTGATGGTTACAAATGAGGGGTCACCCCCTTTATATACTACTCCACCTCCTTAATGAACGGTGGAGATTGATTTGATCTAATGGTTAGGAGAGTTTCTCTAGAACTCTCCAAGAATATTCCTATGAATATGCTTTAGGATATTTACAAAGGAAACTTTCTGGAAGCTTCCTATATTCTCTATACATTTCCTATACATTCTTTAATATTCTAGAATATTCTAGAGTTCTCTAACTACAATTGGGCTTGTTATTGGGCCAAATCAAATGATTTTTAATCTTTTAGCCCAAATTTGTATGGCCCAATTTTAATGGGTCGTGACATTCTCCCCCGCCTAATCCGACGACGTCCTCGTCGTCTTGTACTCACGTAGCTTATCTTGGAACTGCCACAAATCATTCTCGAGCTCCCATGATGCCTCTGAATCGGGAAGCCCTTTCCATCGAATCAAGTATTGAGTACGAGGTGGTACTCCTTGTCGTCGAATCGTTCTCTTCATAAGCACACTATCCACCTCTTTATCATATGACTTAGTCACAATAGGTGGCGCTCTTTGGGAATGTCCTCGACTTAGGTCTTCCTCATCTCCATGATATGGCTTAAGCATGCTAACATGGAAGATCGGATGAATCCTTAATGAACTAGGTAAGTCAAGGCGATAAGATACCTTACCTACCTTAGCAACGATTGGAAAAGGCCCCTCGAATCGTCGAACCAAGCCTTTGTGCATGCCTCGTAATGCCTTGAACTATTGTGGCAACAACTTCACAAGGACCTGGTCCCCAACGCTGAACTCTAACGGCCGTCTCTTCTCGTCGGCCCACTTTTTCATCCGTTTGCGGGCCTTCTCCAAGCATGTTCTGGCTAAGTCATTCTGCTCATCCCACGACCTAGCCATTTTGGTAGCTCCGGGGCTCCTCCCATCCTCAGTTATTGCTAACGTATGTGGCGTCAGCGGTTGTTGTCTCGTCGCTAACTTGAACGGACTCCGTCCCGTGGCCTCGCTTCGTTGCAAGTTGTATGAAAATTATGCCACGTCTAGGAGTTTGGCCCAGTCCCGCTGGTTGGCACTCACGAAGTGCCTGAGATAGCACTCCAGCAAGACATTCACCCGCTCAGTCTGCCTATCGGTTTGGGGGTGAAAGCTTGTGGAGAAGCACAATTTCGATCCGAAAAGCTTGAATAGCTCCGTCCATAAATGTCCCGTGAAGCGGGGATCTCGATCACTGATGATGCTCCGCGGTAGCCCCCAATACTTCACGACGTTCTTAAAAAATACCCTTGCCGCCTCCTCTGCCGTGCAGTCCTTTGTGCAGGGAATGAACGTCCCGTACTTTGAGAAACGGTCTACCACTACCATAATAGACCCGAATCCCTCAGATTTTGGTAAGGCACAGATGAAGTCCATGGAGATGGACTCCCATGGTCGTTCTGGAATGGGTAGTGGTTCGAGTAGCCCCGCGGGCTGTCGGTTCTCTACCTTGTCTTGTTGGCACACAAGACACGTCCGTACATAAAGCTCTACCTCACCTCGCATCTGAGGCCAAAAGTAGGTTGTCTCAAGTAGGGCCAATGTCCGTCGTTGTCCAGGATGCCCCGCCCACTTAGTATCATGACACTCCCGGATGAGATCCCGTCGCAGGCTACCATGTTTTGGGACGTATAACCATCGTCCCTTGGCATAGAGTAGACCGTTCTCTACCCAGAATTGCTTGGTCTTGCCATCCTCAGCAAGCTTTTTCAGCTCCTTAGCCATCGGGTCATGCTCCAAGCCCTCCCGTAGGCGTGCTTCAACGTCCCCTTTGGCTAAGGAAATGGCCGCCAACTCACTTTTTCGGCTCAAAGCATCGGCTACGACGTTGTCCTTCCCTGGCTTGTACTCCAACGTGTAGTCGAACTCGGCAAGAAAGTCCTGCCATCGGGCTTGCTTTGGTGATAACTTCTTCTGGGTCTGAAAGTAGCTCGTGGCAACATTGTCCGTCTTGATGGTAAATTACGACCCAAGAAGATAGTGTCGCCACACTCTAAGGCAATGGACGATGGCCGTCATCTCCTTCTCCTGAACGGTGTAGCGACGTTCAGTATCATTGAGTTTACGGCTCTCGAATGTTATCGGATGCCCCTCTTGCATCAGCACTCCTCCAATAGCAAAGTCGGAGGCATCCGTATGTAGCTCAAATGTCTTGGCAAAGTCGGGCAACGCCAAGACTGGCTCCTGACTCACCGCCGCCTTCAGGTCCTCGAATGCGTGTTGGCACCGTTCAGACCAATCCCATGCTCTTCCTTTCTTGAGCAGGTCCGTCAATGGTGTCGCTCGGGCTGAATATCCTTGTATGAAACGGCGGTAATAGTTAACTAAACCAAGAAAAGAACGCAACTCCGTTACCTTGGTTGGGGCCTCCCACTCTACGATGGCTCTTATTTTGGCACCGTCCATCAAAAGCTTCCCATGGCCGATAACGTACCCTAGGAAGGACACCTCCTCCTTGGCGAATGAGCACTTTTCCTTCTTAACATAGAGTTGGTTCTCTCGTAATACTCGAAAAATGGTGCGTAGGTGGTCGACATGCTCCTCCAATGTGTTGCTATAGATAACGATGTCGTCCAAGTAGACCACCACGAACTGATCCAAGAACGGTTGGAAGATCTTGTTCATCAACGTGCAAAAAGTGGCGGGTGTATTAGTCAAGCCAAACGGCATAACTAACCACTCGAAGGAACCGTAGCGAGTGATGCACGTTGTCTTCGGCTCATCACCCTCGGCTATGCGGACTTGGTAGTAGCCCTTTTGCAAGTCCATATTTGTATAGATCTTAGCTGCCCCAAGTCTATCAAATAAGTCAGCAATGAGAGGGATAGGGTAACGGTTCTTGACGGTTACCTTGTTTAGCGCCCGATAGTCCACACACATCCTCAAGGAGCCATCGTGCTTCTTCTGGAACAGCACCGATGCACCAAATGGTGCCTTCGAAGGTCGGATTCTCCCAGTATCCAATAACTCCGTCAATTGCCTTCGAAGTTCTTCCAACTCCGGTGGTGCCATCTGGTAAGGTGCCATAGCGGGTGGTTTGGCACCGGACTCCAACTCGATCTTATGATCCACCTCTCGCCTAGGTGGAAGCTCCTTTGGTAACTCAGGCGGCATGACGTCTTTGTTCTCCTCAAGAACATCTCGGATGATTGATGGCACATCGTCCTCCTGCGTCGGCCCGTCATCCTCCTTCAACATGGCCAAGAATGTCGGCTCAACTTTCTTCACACCCTTTGTTACTTGCATGGCCGACAGTTGTTTGGCCTCTCTTGACCGCCCGTCGGGTGAGTCGGCGGCGGTAATCATACATGGTGCCCCTTTTTCTAAAATACAGACGGTGTTAAATGAGGGCATAGGAATAGCAGTTACCTTGCGGAGAAAGTCCATGCCCAACACGACCTTGAAGTCGTCCATCAGTGCCACCGATAAGTCCACTTGGCCCATCCAAGTGCCTAGACGTAGTCCCACACCACGTACAACGCCATTCAGTTGTTGTGTCTTAGCATTAACGGTCTTGAGCCACCCTGACCCTTTTCCCATGATAAGCCAAGACGTTTGGCCTCGTCTTCAGTGATAAAGTTATGGGTGGCGCCCGTGTCCACCAACATCTTAGTTGGTCGCCCATTTATATGCGCTTCGACGTACATCAGCCCCTTGCTAGGTGTCGTCGTCATTGGTTTGGCCTTAAGGCTATTGAGGAGTTGGAGCGACCCCATGTTGCCCGTTTCCTCATCATCAGCATGTTCCGTCTCATGTCGTTCAACAAGGGCCGACAAAGAACCAAGTTTGGGACAATTGCTCATAGCGTGTGGCCCCTTGCACACATAACAACCACCCTTCGGCACAAACGCCTTCTTCTTCTCCTCATATTCCTTTCGTGCCTGGTTCTTGTCACCTCCCTTGGGTGGTGGCGCCTTGCGGGTGTCCCGGTCCTTCACATCCCATCTTTCTCCCCTATCTTTATTTGAGTTCCACTTTTCCTTCTTCTTATCGAACGTCAAGTGGGGTTGGAACTCGGTAAGAGACTCAGCAACGGCTATGTCTTCATCCACCGAATGAATATCGCGGCGTTGCAACTCTTGCTTCGCCCATACCTGGAGACCGTCTATGAAGAAGAACAATAGGTCCTCTTCCGACAAGTTGGGAATCTGAAGCATAAGGGTGGTGAACTCCTTGACGTAGTCTCGGATCGTACCCCGTTGCTTCAGCTCCCGCAATCTCTTCCGCGCTTCATAGACGACATTCTCCGGGTAGAAGTGCCGCTTGAGCTCCTTCTTGAACTCCTCCCAAGTATCAATCCGACACGAGCCCTTCTCAATGTCGGCATGCTTCCGGCGCCACCATAATGTAGTTGTATCTGTGAGGTAGAGTGTGGCGGTCTTTACTTTCGACCCCTCGTCAGTAAGGTTGATCGCCTCAAAATATTGCTCCATCTTCCATAAGTAATTCTCTACCTCCTTGGCGTCCCTTACGCCGTTAAACCCCATCGGCTTGTGACAGTCCACCCTTGGACTGCCGGTGGTGATGGTTGCTCCTCCACTGGCGGCAGCCTTCTTGCATAATATCAAGTCCTCCTTCATTTCGTCAATACTCGTTTGGAGGGCTTGAACAACATCCTTCATCCTCGCCTCTAGCTGGGCAAAACGTTCCTCCATCACCATGTTAGCATCGAGGCAAGATTGGGTACTTTCCTTCATAGACTCGAGCTGCTCGAGGACGTGGTTCTCCAACGTCTCGACGCTATGCTCGACCATCTCTATTCGTTCCCCCATCTCGCCAAGAATGTGGTCCGTAGGAGGAGCATTGCTACTCCCACGTTTCTTCTTTCCTTCTCCGATGGTAATGCTCCTCCCGCGGTCCTCCGTTACATGTGAGCCGTCAGTCGCCATTACGTACACGTCACAACACAAAGCCCAACCAGGCTCTGATACCACCTGTCACGGACTTGTTCCCTTAACAATGAACCGTGCGGCCTTTGCTCCTTAACCCGCCTCTTGCGGCTAGCAAAGTCAGCCTAACGTAGAACGATGTTGTGAGTGAAGTATGGGAAATTGGCTAAGTATGAGAGCTTAAGAGAACTTTGGAAGAGAGCACTTAAGTAATGTTTAGAAATGAACTTATTTGCTTGATGGTTACAAATGAGGGGTCACCCCCTTTATATACTACTCCACCTCCTTAATGAACGGTGGAGATTGATTTGATCTAATGGTTAGGAGAGTTTCTCTAGAACTCTCCCAAGAATATTCCTATGAATATGCTTTAGGATATTTACAAAGGAAACTTTCTGGAAGTTTCCTATATTCTCTATACATTTTCTATACATTCTTTAATATTCTAGAATATTCTAGAGTTCTCTAACTACAATTGGGCTTGTTATTGGGCCAAATCAAATGATTTTTAATCTTTTAGCCCAAATTTGTATGGCCCAATTTTAATGGGTCGTGACATTGAGCTTGATTATATCCTAGAATGGACTTGTTGATTTGTAGGATGTTGTTGGCGAGAATGAAGGCAATCGGAATCTAGGTTTCTGGTCCGTTCGGTAGATTCTAAACAGTATTTTCGTCTTAAGTGCTTGAACTCAATTTTCTTCAAGATTTTATGGTTGGATCATCATGATTTGATATGATGAGATCGGATCAGCATACATTATAAAATTATATATGTCGTGAATAACTAATTTGATAACCACATAGACCGTAAATCAAGTTGACCCCACAACTTCCTAACTCAAGTTTAACTCTATTAACACACAATAAATAGAGGAAATGACTCATAATACCACAAAACATATAAGATATACATTTTTTTACCATAAAATATATAAATTATTCATTTTCTACCACATTTTAGAAAAAATATATTTTGAGTCAAAAGACGGGCCCACTAGACTGATTTGATGGATATATATGCAATTTTACAATATATGCAATTTATTCATAAAATTAATTATGATATTGTACATTTAAAATTTAATAAATTAAAAATTTTCAAAAAATTAAATTGTAATAAAATTAATCATGATATTGAATTTTATGTTAATATTAGTATTATATCATATGTTAATATATAATATTATAATTGTTAGGATGTATACTATAAGTCTAGTTTTTGTATGAATATCTATTTTGATATGCGAATCTTTTATGGTCAAATGTTTGCATTTTATATTTGTTATATATATTATTGCAATTGTCCAATTAATTTATATTGTAGATTACATGGTGTATGGTGCCACACAAAAGATCATGTTATCAGTTCCTTATAGATTATAACTGATAGCTCACAACCAAGATGATTTTGGACAAATTATCGGAATGGTTTTAGTGTAATTTGGTATTAGTCTATCTTAATTATAAAATTACACTAGTACATTTTGTATGTATTGAGCAGGACCAATTGAGGTTGTTCCATTTATACTGATTATATAATAGAACAAGGACCAATTGAGGTTATTCGATTTATACTGACTATATAATAGAACAAGACTTCTATTATTATGGATGTGCGTCCTCTTAATCATTATATAATAACAGACACGTATATTTGATATATGTTTCTTTAATTTACCAATGAGTGAGATTTATTCATTAAATCAATAAGCTCTGTAAATTGAGATACAAAATTGTTTATATGGTGTGCTGTTGATTATAAAATGAAATTGTGTCATAATTATTTAGGATGATAATGTCTTCTTGAGAAGCTTATAAGAATTATCATATAAACCCTGCAGATGGATTTATTCCGGCATGATAATAAAGTTGAGTGGTACTACTCTTGAAATTAGATGTTAATTAATTGAATTGTCACTAATTCATTTAATTAACGAACATTCGATATCTTAAACACTGGGAGATAAACACCCACATAATAAATAGGAGCTCATATTTAATATGAATTTGAGACGGTAGTTCAATAATAACTTTTTAGTGGATCGAGTTATTATTGATGGGATTAAGAAGTGTGTTCAAGTCGAATTAGGACTCCTAATCCCATCAGGAGACTTAATCCTAATACTCCTCTAGGTCCCTGTTGTAGCTTATAAGCCTTAAGTCAACCGTTTCTAAACACACAGAAATCTCACAAACGATTGTAGTAGAAGGCGGCTGAAATTCTCGAAGGATCGTTATCCATACAAAGAATACAGTAGAGGCGTGGAATATAGTAGAAGATCGAGAGGTCCAGGCTCTATCGATAGTTCGACAGTACTGACCTTAGAACTGATTCGTCTTCACCTATTACGGTGAAATGTATGATTCATTTTCCACTGCCCGTTAATCATATCTTATATGGATCTCGAATCAAATAATTGCATAGGTTAGCGATCCAACGATTCCAACAATAATATGTTATGTATTATATTATATAATAGTAAACGAGGATTATATTATATAATAATATATAATAGTTTAATATAAGGGCTAAACCAGCATTATAATATGCTAGTATTATACATATTATAATAGTAAACAATTATAATAGTACTATATATTAACATATAATGCTCGTTTAGTAAACTAATAGGTTTATAATAGTTTTAACATATTATGAATTATTAATTATGGTATATATACTATTATAATATATTATATAACTTTAATATGTGGTTTAGTATTACATATTTACATATATTAATATATTATAACCGTTCATTAATAATTGTCGTTTACATATAATAATATGTAATGCATTACATAATTGTCGATTATATGTAATGTTAATATGTAAATTATTAATATATTAGCATTACATATATTAGCATTTTGTTATACGGTTAATATGTAAACAACATTATAATATATTATATAACTTTAATAATGTTCAAAAAATAGGGCTACGACAATTTTATTAAAATGTCGTTTAGTCATATTTTGATGTAAAATTATCGTTTATTTTTAATATAATTACAAATCTATTTTTCCATTTATTAGGATTAAACGATAATTTTAGGGTCCTACATGACAATTTTAGGCAGTTCACGGTAATTTTAGACAATAAACGACAATTTTAGCTAAAATTATCGTTTACTGCCTAAAATTGTCGTAAACTGTCTAAAATTGTTGTTTAGCCCTTCACGACAATTTTAGGACCCTTCACAACAATTTTAGGCAGTAAACGGCAATTTTAGTTTTACGGCAATTTTAACCAGTAAACGACAATTTTAACTAAAATTGTCGTTCACTACTTAAAATTGTCGTGAACTGCCTAAAATTGTCGTTTAGCCCTTTACGGCAATTTTAGGGTCCTTCACGATAATTTTAACTAAAATAGGGCTAAACAACAATTTTAGGCAATTTTAGGGCCCTATTATATTAACCCTATTCACAACAATTATATTAGTCATATTCACGACAATTATAATTATATAATATAATACTATAATTATATTATATAATTTAGTCCTATTCACGACAATTATATTAGCCCTATTATATAATATAATGTTTGTTTACTATTATATAATATAACACATAACATATTATAGTATTATATATTAACATATAATATATATTAATATTAACATATATCATGATTAATTTTACTAAAATTCAATTTTCTGAAAAATTTTAATTTATTAAATTTTAAATGTACAATATCATGATTAATTTTATGAATAAATTGCATGTATTGTAAAATTACATATATGAATAAATTGCATATATGTCCATATCAGTTTAATGGGCCCGCCTTTTAACTCAAAATATATTTGTTTTGAAATGTAGTAAAAATTGGATAACTTATATATTATATGGTAAAAAAGGATGTACCTTATATGTTATGTTTTGTAGTATTATGGGCCCTTTCATCCAATAAATAAATAAGCTATATTAACAAATGTTGGTTGGTAAATTGAGGTCTGTGTTTTGATCTCTTATTTGTCCATTTGACTTAGATGGGGTTGGTGATACAACAAATATATATGAAGTAATTTTAAAATAAATAGTAAGTAATGATTTCGAACCTAATGTAATATTTTTAACGTTTATGAATTCAAATTTTATTTGACTATATTGACGAATATAAATTATCCTACATATTGAATACAAAATTCAATTTACAGACACACAAATATATACTAATATATAGCAAGAAAGTTGGTAAAATTTATAAAAATATCACTTTCCCGTTAAACATTGTCATGTCATCGAAAAAGTGTTATGATAACAAACTTATTCAAAAAAATAAAACTTTCTTAGCTAAGTTGTTTGTATACTATTATAAATTCTTCTTTGTTAGGCATTTCATGATTTAAATACTAAATGCAAATAATATTGACAAGCATTTAGTATGATAATTATTATTTTTATCAATATTTTTTTATAATTTATTTTTTGATAAGTAGATATTTAACAATACATTTTTTATTCTTAAATAAATATTTTTATTTAAAAGTTTTAAACATAATTTCCATGATATTAATTATTCTTCTTTATAATTATAATAATTATTATTATGATTATCAATTCTAAATTGTAATATTTTTAGATTTGTATATTGTTGTTTGTGATTCAAATTTGTAATGTTATTAAATACAATTATTTAAAATAACATACTGAATTTTAAAATATTTATAAATTTTATTACTATAAATACTAAAAATATTATATATTTCAATTAAAATGGTATACCATTACATTATATTATCAAATATTAATAATTATAGATATTATATAACCAAGTTGCTCAATATATGGGAGTACTACTAGCTTAAACTTTAAAGGTTAAAAAAAAAATGTTGAAGAAGAAACAATGTAGAGTACTTCAATAGACTTTCTTTCCAAAACCTCCTCTAAAAATTATGTTAAAACATACTTTTATATTATGTTAAGCATGTTTTTAGAGTTTTTAGTTATTATCTTAACATATTTTTTAACATATTTTTAAATATTTATTGATACATTTCATACATTTTAGGTATATTAGTCATACATTTTAATTATGTTAGTTATATATTTTAGTTATGTTATCACTTAAAAATACAAATAATACCATATAAAGGTACATATTTACAAATTATGTTGAAATTAGAATTTTTATTTTTACTGAAATTAGGATTTTTTTAAGTTAATATATTACATAAAGATATGTTTAACAAAACATAAATGTATGATTGAAACAACATAAAAATCAAAAAAAAAAAGTACGGATCCAAATCAGATTCGACCTAACCCAACTCGCGAAGTATGGATCAATTGCACAAGTGCATAGCTATTAAAATCTTGTTTTGATATAATTTGTTTAGAATTTCAGAAAATTTTCACACTATATTCACTACTTTATATCAAAATCTTCATTACAACCGTAAAAAAAATCAACATTTATCAAAATCTCACCATATCATAAATAAAATCTATGACACGTAATATGACCATCCATCCGTGCATCCAAGGGTGTATTGCTAGTAAATTTATCATAACATAACAATTTGAATATATACAGATATTTATAAATAGATGACAGAAAAGTAAATTATTCTTACATGTAATCGAGATGATGCCTTGAATGAATGTAGGACAATAAACCAATAACATATGCATATATATCTTTTATAAGTTTTTGTAGGTCCATAGCCATCAAAAGTGTTAGTATGAAGAAAGTATTTATCTGTTGCCTCAATAAATATACCAGGTCTTTCCTATACATTAGCCAAGGTCAGAAAACAAGCTTACTTTCCATCACCATTGCCACCAAATTGTGTAGAATTTCCATTCCAAAACGCATTTCTATCTTTGAAACGACTATCATCATCATCATGTTTCAAGGTGTGGATGTTCCCACCAAAGCCAGAATGCCTACTCTTCTTGTTGCGGTTGGGTGTACTTTGGTCTGATGAGTTGGATGGAGAAGGTGAAGGTCTACCCCCATTCCTATGGGTACCTTGAAGTGAAGGATTTGGACCTGCGATAGGGAAAAGCAATTGAATTACGTTTCACAATAGTTAAGGTAAATGCATTGATGATCAATAATGGACACACATGCAACACCTTCTGATCAAAAAACCATTAGAGTCACGTAAGAAAAAAGTTTCTAGTAGTAGTAAAAAACCATCAGCAATGACTTTTCAGTTCTCACACATGTATATCTTCAGAAAGAGGGACGTGTAGTATAACTCACTATATTGCCATATGCCATTTTCAGTTTCGGTTGCACTTGGTGAGCTGCCACCTCTACCAAGATAAGAGAAAATGTTTGCATATGATAAAATTCTTTTCACAGTTGCCCAATATCCTTCACTTGCATTCGAAGAGCCATCATCATTTGAAGAAAGAGATTGGTGCTGTGAAGGTCGTTCACAGTTATGTGGATTACTCCGGTTTTGTGGAACCACAATCAGTGCCTGCCGATTGGAAAGGCCCAGTTCTGATATTGTGCAATCCAACTCTGTTCACAATAGAAGTCAGGAAACAAAAGATTAAAAGCACAAACATTTTAGCAGAGTGATACAACACATGATGAAGTATTTCTGATAGTAACTCAAGAGTACATTTCACAGACAACATAACATCATATGAATCGATCAATAAATTGACACTGCATTCCGATGTAAATAAAGAAAAACAACTTTTTACGTGTCTAAATGAAAGATGGAAATTTCAAGTCCAATACTCTAAAACTGTAACCTGTAAAGAAATTCTAATGCTCTAAAGATCAAGTCAAACCAGTTAAGGTTTAACATTATGCAGTCATATGAGGTGTAGGTTATGTATATGCATCCAAAGAGGTATGCATAAATAAGCTAGTTTGATTTAAAGCTTAGACTAAATCAGTAATTCTTGCCTAAATTTTGGTGCTCATTGATTTGATTTCATGGGAGATTTTCAGCGCAACTTTGCCCAATTCATAGAATGCAAAGAGGAAGATAAATTGATCAAGCTTAAAAAAGTTGTTAATCAGTCATGGTGGGGGGGTTGGGGGGGGGGGGGGGCTTTATTCGATATGTACTCCACACCTTGACATTACAAAGTTCTAGACCAATAGTAAATAATAGCTAAAAAAATTACATAGAAATTAGCAAACATAGCATACCTTGGTCATTGAAAACCTTGCGAGGGTAAGGAATTGCTATACTAAAAGAGCCCAAGCTGCTTGTTTGGTTTTCACTTATATAATCTTTGACCATTTTCAAGGTATCCATCAAGGTGAACTTAACTGGTAAGCTAGACCCCTCAGGCAGTCTGATATTTAGGATAACATCATTTGATTGAATGGTGGTCGAACCTGAGGCTTCAACTTTCTGAACTTCTGCAGTGTCCTTTATATTAGCTTGTGCCACTTCACAAGCTTCATTGATAATCTCTCTGCTGCTGCTTAAGTGATTATCACAGAAATTAATATTCTTTTCTGGGACAGGTGGTGCAACTTTAGGGTTATTTTGATCAATCTCAGCAGGGTCCCCTGATGCATTTCCAGTTTCAATTTTTGAAATAGACACATCAAGTTCACTATTGTTCAACACATTAGTAGCAACTGGTTTAGGTAAAGCCAGATCATCCCCCATAGAATCTAGATCCTGTTCATAAAAAGACATCCATACAATTCAAAGCTATCAGAATACAATTAACACAAATAATAACCAAAGCCAAAATAGAGTGACCTTGGAAGCATCTTCATTAAGGTTCATATGTTCTGTTGTCTCAGAAAGTAATGGCTGTCCAGCATCCTGAGAGAGCATACCACCATCTCTTGGTGAAGCTATGACACTTGTGCCTTGTGTCACTTGCTGAGATGAAGCAGTCTCAGAAGTACCAGTAGAAGTTTGTTTTCCAGAAGCAAGTGCAGCAGTCAAGAAAGCCGCAGTTGTTTCCTGAACCACAAAGATTCAGTGCATAATGGGCTCAAGTAACAAAAAAAAGATAATAACAATTCATACTTGATACAACACACATCCACCAAATCAAACAAGAATTTTGGCTGAAAAAAAAATATGGTAAGAGGCAATGGGAAATCAGGTTAAGTAGGAAGAAGATGATGCCCATGTTAGATGGTGATGGAAGTGGAGGATATGGTAATGTTAGAAGTAACAAAGAGGGGATTTGAGGAATGTGGCAAAAGAAGGAACGGAGATGGGAAGAAAAAGAGATATGCAAGATCATTGGAAAGTCAAACAAAAGCAAGTTGAAGACCTAGTCCTCACCAGACAGAACACATTTTTCTTGTTTAGGCACGACTTGATTTCATACTCAAATCAGTTAGGTTCAGTTCAGCCAGATGATGAACCAGAGAACTCAAACCTTGAACGAATTTGGTCAAAGATTTGTAAATGAGTAACATAATCCACAAGCCCCCATTGACAATAAGCAAGTGACATACATACATCCATCAACATATAAACATATCATTTAAAAAAAAACTAGCAATTGGTTCAAGACAGTAAATAAGATATTGAAACAGGAGGGGAATAGGGGCTTTTCAAAAGGACAAACTTTGAAAATATTCTAATGAGCATTGTACAAACCAGCATAGCCCACCTTAAGATGAAGACTTAACCAAGCCATCTCAAGATTGGATGCAAGAACATCAGCATCAACAAAACCCTCTAAAAATTTTGCAAATCAGAGAGACGAGAAAAACGTTAGAGTAGCAACAACAATTAAGCATCAACTGCGTCACAAAATGAATTTCTTTTGCTATTAAAGAAACCAATAATACCTTCTTGCCAAAGTTTTACACCAGTGTATCCAACAGCAGTTATACAAGGGACAGATTGCTGTGGATCTGCAGAGTTTAAATTAAGAATACAAACTTTTCTGTTTTCTACAAGTATACATTTCAAAGCCTATTTACTTTAATACAGCTTAACACTGACAGAGAGGGAGAGTGAGTGAGTGAGAGAGAGAGAGAGAGACAGAGAGAGGGAAGAGTATGTTTCAGGGAAAATAAAAATTTATATTTGTGTAAACAAGAAACTCTTTTTTTCACAATTACCACTCTCTAATGATACAGTATAATATTTCCAAATCTTAAAATCACAAACTGATCGTGCTAGTTTCTATTCAGAAATGAGAAGATGTTATGTGTGTATCATCCCAGCCAACCAGGCATTTCTTCTTATTTAGAGGCACATCAATGTGAGTATAGCATTACTTAACATAATTCCTACTATTTACAGTACTTGGATCCAGCTTATTTCCTAATATTAATGAAGCAAACTAATATTTCTGTAGTGAGACCCAATACCAATTTTTTCAACAATGGATATGATCTTCAAGGGACATGCCCAGAAAGAGACAAACAGTTTCCATTGTCAAGGCCGTGACAGTTACAATTGAGTTCATGTTAAGGCCCACACAAGCAGATGTTGCATGACAGAATAATGCTTTTAGCTTTCCCAATCGAAACCAAGGTTTCATTTAAAAGAAATGACTTAAATACAGATAAAAAAGTATCAGGTTGTACATGCTAGTAGTTATAAAGTAGTTTATCCAATACACACAAAAAACAAGCCACATTAACTAATACTTCAAACAGTATTTTTTTTATCCATGTCGTGTTATGAGTTTTTAGCCAAAAATAAAGAATAACGCCTCCAAGTTCCTGAGCATCCACTCACTATGCCTAGTTGTTTCTGTAATTCACATAAAATATATTGCTTCACTGTGTTTATATTTAACTAACAGCCAACACAAAAAGACAAAGATTTTCAATGAATAATTGAATATCCTAATTGATAATGTCAAATTAACCACAAACAGTTAAATTGTGTGATTGATAAGTAGCTCCAGAAAAGGATACATATTGCTGCAAAATTTGATGCTTCTGCGCTTCCTTCCAAGATGTGTAACAAAATGCAGTACTTTGACAATGTTTCAGAAACCTGGATGCAGGATGAGGTCATAAAAACAGTAACAGAAACACTCATTAGTTTTCAGTTTCATAAAATCAGTAGCAGAAAAAGATGTTCTCTGTGCATAATGGAAAGAGCAAACCTACTTTTGGATCAATCCATGTGGATGTTTCTAGAAGTTTTGACTCTGAATTATCACCTAGTATAGAAAATTACATTTTATAAAGTTAGGAACTCTTATTTATTGATGATTAAAAATTACAAGATGTTAAAACTTAAAAGAATGTCTAGACTCTTGGGAAGTCAATGACAACAAAAAGTTCATCATAATGGTAAACCATGTACAACAGAAAACATGCAGTACCTTACAAACTAACAGGAAATCTATAAATACATAATAATAGGACCACAACCTGAAATAGAAAGCCCAATTTCCTGCCCAAAATCCCTTTCCATATTTGGTAGGTTGACTTTCAATTCATTTAATTGCATTCATGTTTTCCATAATCAATTTTTACCTATTATTTAATTTACCCATCGAATGCTAATTAATGGAACTTTCAAGTACTCTATCCATTATTTGATTTTAAATTGGAAAACTTAATCTTTATGAAATAATGGGTGGAGCTAAGTAGGAATTCTTTTTTCCTTTTCTTTAATACAAAATCAAAACTTCATATTACCTTAATTTAAAATTCATTTTTAATGCACGCATGATGTATCGAATTTATCATTACTATTTGTAATTTTACTTATAAGTTGGGGGGTTTTAATTAAATTACTTCATTAAATACTTTTTAGTGCATGATGTATCAAATTCATCATTCTTATTTGTAATTTTGTATATTCACATTTATTCTGCATTTCTAATTTTGAGAGGTTTGAGGGTGATGAACTTTTTGAACATATCATAATTTCAAATTATAACTTCTCCATTTAAAATACATTTTCAATGCATGACATATCAATTTTTTATGATTTTTAACTTTTTGGTGCATTTGAGTTTTTTATTTATTTTTAGTAGTTTTGGATATAGTAGTAAACTAAAACATTGAAGTTAAAGGCATACTTTTACAATTTACAAATACAAAATAAAATGACAATAAATAAAATTAAAAATTAGAAATTAATAGAACACTTTTCTTAAAGTACAAGTTTTAGATTATTTGAGAAAAGAAATTGTAAACAAACTTTCGTTATAATGATTAAAATTCAACTACAAATATGCCAATCCGAGCAACGCGTGAGAGAAATACTAGTACTAGATAAACAGATGCAAACAAAGAGCATAATTAATAGACATTTTCATTGAAAACTTGAAAGTCACATGTGAAAGAAAGAGTTTTTTCAACCACAACTTTAATTTCATTCTTTTCTAACCACGAGAAATATTTTTTGGACACTCTAATCTTTTTACCCCTACGACCTAGACAAGCCCATACATTAAAACTTAGGCGACTTTGGCATAACCTTACCAAAAGAACTAGGACATTCCATCTGAAACAGCACATACCATCAAAACTAAATTGTTCCACCCTAACATGTGCACCAAAACCCAGATGAGCATAATTGGCGAAAATGGCCAATAGAGAATTAAACTTAAGTTGTGGCTAAAATAGAATTTTCTTTCACAACTGGCTAAGTTAGCAGGTCTCCACCAAATTGAACTAGCAACTGCAAAATCCAAGCATGCCAGTGTAATATACTTGGGCGGCAAGTCTGTGAGATAGAGTTCTACGTAGGATAGCAATAAAAACAAGCTACACTGATTGCAAATTTAAGACAATTCTATCAAATAAACGGAGTCATATGCCCAATCAGCATAGATTCCTACACCATCCTAATTACCAAATGCCACTTCCATAATTAAATTGAAGAGACTTCTTTATGATGTGCAATAAATTACAGAAGAAAGAGCATGATGGTGTATCCTAGTTGCAAAGAGGTTTACAAAAGCATCGCTATAGAGACTTAAAAACCTGGAAATTCCAGATGTATGAATTGATGAAATAGAAGCCACATTTTGAAGAAATCAAGACCTAAAATATATACACAGAATCAGAGTCTGGTAAATAAAATCTGATCAATAGTATGTTCCTCCCCCTTACTTTTACCCACATAGCTCAATTCTCATACCATATAAGTTTAATCATACTGAAGTTCTAGAATTGCACAAATAATAGAGGCACTTCACTTCAACAGACTAGCCTTAATCCTTTGAGAAAAAGTATTTTGAAATCTCTCTGTATGAAGGCAAAAAAAGTATATGAAAACTCACTCACTCACACACACACACACACACACAGAGAAAACTCAACTCTAAATTTTTACCTATAAACAGACTAGCCTTAACCCTTTGAGAAAAAATATTTTGAAATCTCTCTGCATGAAGGCAAGATAAGTATGTAAAAATTAAAAAACACACACACACAGACACAGAGAACACTCAACTCTAAACTTTTACCTATAAGTATTTCACCGCCTCGAATCCCTACTACCTTTGTTCAAGTACTTCTACAACGACTGGACATGACATGTAATTTTTAGGTCATCCTCCAACTAATTGTAATTTATTCTAGGATGCTCTCACAATTGAATTCAAATCCCTCATCGTACCATAAAGTTCGAAACATAAATTTCCAAGAAAAGTACAACCAAACAACATCATTGGTGTTCCATCACCCTACTACAGTTCGAGGTCATTAACAATCTTCTAGTCTTCATTGGTTAGAAAAGCTCTAGTATTCCTCATATGCTTCAAAGTTCCAAATAGATAATTGACAAATAATCAGAAAGTAGATCAATTTGAAGAGCACATACCTGCAGTATAAACGACAAAAAGTTTCTTCTGCTGTTTCGCTTCAGCAATTGCTTCTGCAATGGAACCTCTAAAAACAAGAGCTGAAAGTGACTGCTCCATCTACATACAACAAATGAACAGATTAACAGTCGTAAATTTTCACCCTACACATCATTTAGTTACCTAATCAAGAATGTGGCAGTGGCGCAAAATATAATAGATCCACACACAAAAACTAACAATTTGGAACAAATTCTCACCTATGCTTTCAAATTTCCCTCTAGAATTCGTCTTCCTTTCTCTTTTGGAGATGGGTTTATCAATATTAATCCAAAAATTTCACTTTCTTGAATACAAGTTAATTTTAATCATATATATGACGTCCACAAACCAATTTTACCACTACCATTCGAAAATTCTACGATGAATAAAACAAAAAATCAAGACGTATCCAATTCGAGAAACCATCTGAATTGTCTGATCATCTCCAGTACTCGAAAAATCACTAAATTTACATAAATCACAGAACAAAACCTCTCGCAACATCAGTGAGAAGCATGAATGAATATGTATGATCAGTAAATAATCCTCACCTTAGCGGAAACGGAGTGATTTGAAGGAAGAAAAGGCAGTGAAGAGTTCAATCCAGTGTATTGATTCTCCGATGTTGATTTTTTCCTTTCTCTCTTAATCTACCCTAAAAAATTCGCATTTATCCTCTCTAGTTTCTAGAACTTTGCTAGTCCACCCTAAGTTTTAAGTAAATTACTAATTCACCCCTATGAACTAAGGGCCTGGCTATACACACCCCAAATCCTTCTAAACACACCCCACCAAAAAAATGAAAAAAGAAATAGAATATGTAATGTCCAAAATGTCCTTACCATTTAACAAAATAAAAAACATAATCAAACAAATTATCCAAACACACCCATCAAATGTGATTGCTAAACACACCTCATTCATCCTAGGTTTTGTATGAATTGGGATACACACACCCCACTTCTCTCTCTTCTTCCTCACCAACACCAATTTGAGTTCTTTCCCAAAATCCTACTCACATTTGTTCAAAAAATATCATGGATCAAGATAGAGCACGGGAAATGGACAATGTAAGTCATTTAACATATTTTTACCGATTTATTTTTCAATATTGTTGGGAAAAAAAATCGCGCAGTTCCCGATCGGCCAATATAGGCCGAACAATGTGAAGTGTGTTCGACCTGTATTGGCCGAACATGTAGTGAAATGTTCGCTCACCACTGGTCGAACATCTAGGTATTGTTCGACTAGCTCTGGTCTAACGTTATCATATGTGTTCGGTTGGTCCTGGTCGAACATATACAATGTGTTCGTCTGGTAATGGTCGAACATATTGCATATGTTTGAGGTATTGTGGGAGTAAATAGTCGAATGAATTTAAGTTTTTTGTTGTGGTCAATGTATTTACACATGCTCTTTTTTGATAGGAATATGGCTCTAATAAAACGCAATTGAGTGTTATGAACATTATTGACCCGATGTATGAGCAAATAGATTTTTCGGAGGATTTTCGAACAAACGTACTATTCGATAATCGGGAAGATTTGGTGAATTGGGCCAGTAGGGTTGGGAATCGTCTTAACATGGTCATTTTGATTAGACGATCTAATAATGGAGACAATGGACGATGAGCACGAGTATTTTTAAGATGTGAGCGTGGTGGTAAATATCGTCCGCCAAAATCAAAGGTTGTGGGAGGTACCTCTACTGACCCGGAAAAGAAGTCTGCTAAAGGACTCCAGACTGGAACAAAAAAGTGTGATTGTCATTTCATGCTAAAAGGAGTTGAGCTGAAAGAGACTGGGCAATGGTGTTTAATGGTTGTATGTGGGTCCCATAATCATCCAATGGGACTGCATTTGGTAGGACATTCTTTCGTCGGTCGACTAACGTCTGATGAAGATCGGCTTGTGCGGGACCTGTCTATGAATAACACGAAGCCGAAGGACATTTTGAGCACTGGTAAGCTTTCTTTTCTTGATAATGAGTCCACCCTAAAAACAATTTACAATGCTCGGCAAAAGCATAGAGTTGTCGAGCATGGAGGCCGAACCCAAATACAGTTTTTGTTGGGAAAGTTGAACTTGGAGAGCTATTACTTTTTGGACCGGAGAGAGGAGCAAACAGATAGTCACAAATCTCTTTTATGCCCATCCGAGATCTGTTGACCTGTTACGTGCATTTCCTAGCGTGCTCCTAATGGATTGTACCTATAAGACTAATAGGTATCGGATGCCACTTTGGAGGTGGTTGGTGTGACATCGGCCAACATTACTTTTTTTGTTGTCTGCGTATATATGTCCCAAGAGTGCGAAGATAATTACAGGTGGGCTCTGACCACCTTGAAAGGATTAATGTTTGACAATCGGTTTCCTTCGGTGATTGTAACTGATCGCGAGTTGGCCTTGATGAATGTCATCAGTGTTACATTCCCCAACTCTACACACTTGCTGTGTCGGTGGCATATCAATAAGAACATCTTGAGCAACTGTAAGAATTTTGTTTGGCCGAGCGGAGAAATGGGAACAGTTCAATCATGCATGGAATATGCTGATTTTTGCTGAGGATGAACCGAGGTGCAATGAATTGCTGAGGAGGTTAGAGGATGACTACCGAGAGCATCCTAAGACTGTGGCTTATGCCCTAAAAAACTGGATCGCGCCGTATAAAAAGAGATTCGTCTCGTGCTGGACTAACAATGTCATGCATTTCGACAACACTATAACTTTTTTTGCCACTTTTGTCTGTATTATTTCCGTTCGGGTAGGGTGTTAATTTCCATTATTGACATAGTGTTTTACTTATAGGGTCGAGAATGCACATACCAAGTTAAAAAAGCAGTTGGCATCCTCTCAATCAAATTTTGAGACATCATGGGAACGAATACACCATCTCCTCATCACGTCGTACACTCATATTTTGGCCTCCTTCGAATAAAGTTTGAATGTCACACCTCATCGGTTTTCGATTCCTATCTTCAAGAATATTCGAGGTTTACTCTCTCATCAGCAGTGGCGGACCCATGAATTTTAATATGGGGGTACGAACAAATAAATAATAGATAATAGAAAAAAATTACGCATAAACATTGTTTCATATATAAAGTCTTACAACAAAGATAATCAAATACATAAAATATTACAAATTATTCAAGTTATAAACTACAATTTGGTTCATCGACTCTTCATTGTTTGGAAACGATCTATGACAGCATCATTAGAAATTTGTAAGAACACATCATTCTCAATGAAAGTGACCAAACAATCATTTAATAATTGATCACCCATACTATTCCTCAATTTATTTTTGACATAGCACATTCCTGAAAACACTCTTTCAACACCTGCAGTGGCGACCGGGAGAATCAACACCAACTTGATAAGCAAAAAAATTACCGAATAAGTCACATGTTTGTTTGTTTTTACTAGCATCTTTGAAAGGGCGCCAATATCATGCAAATCGCGAAACCTGTCATCTTTTTGCATATCTTCAATGAATATGTCCAGTTGACATTCAAGAGTCATCAAATCAATATTTAAAAATTTGGATGGATAAAATGTGGCAAGTTTAATCACTTTATCCTTATCAAAAGAAGAGAAACCATCTTTAGGACTTAAACAAACCATGCATGTAAGCAATTCCATATTCACCTCATCAAATCGATCGTTGAGTTCATTAAGTTGTAAATCAATCACTCCTAGAAAAACCTGAACTCGAAAATGTTGAAGGTTCGTCTCTTGTTGTACAAAATGTCTTGATCTTGCTCTTGCCTTATAAGGAGCATCCATATTGGGAACCACAATATCATACTTATTGCAAAATAAAGTGACCTTATTTAAGATTGTTTCCCATCCACAATCTCTTAGTTTTTGCAATAAATGCTTGGTTAAAGAAACAAGAGACATAGCATTAACAATATCTTGATCTCTACTTTGCAAAGCAAGACACAAATCATTAGTATACCCAAAAATAGTCAACATCAAGTGTGCCATGAAAGCAAAATCAAACGATTCAAATGAGAACAAAATGGCTTGAGCTTTTACCTTATCTTCTGAACATGAAGCATTCTCCCCAACCATGATGAGTACCTCAATAATTGTAGAAAACAAATGGATAACATTCAAAAGAGTTTTATAATGAGACCCCCAACGAGTATCCCCAGGTCTTTTCAAACCAACCTCTTGATTCAAACCTGATCCACTCTCAAGTTCACCAATTTCCAAGGCTTGAGCAATTTTTTGAGCTTGAACTACTCGAATCATTTCTCTTCGCTTACAAGAAACTCCGACCACATTCAACAAATTTGTAAGTGTTTCAAAAAGCCAACCACAATCGTTGTTTTGTCTAGCAACAGCAACGAGTGTTAATTGAAGTTGATGAGCAAAACAATGAACGTAGTAAGCACATGTAGTATCCTTCATAATCAGAGTTTTAAGACCATTAATCTCACCCTTCATGTTGCTAGCCCCATCATACCCTTGTCCTCAAATTTTAGATGGACTTAAAGAATGCTCCACAAGCAAAGATGTAATTACACTTTCAAGTGTCAAAGCAGTGGTATCACCGACATGTATAAGTCCAAGAAAACGCTCCACTACCACTCCTGTTTTACCAACAACATAACGCAAGCAAAGAGCTAATTGTTCCTTTTGAGACACATCACTTGACTCATCGGCCAATATAGCAAAATATTCATCATCAAGTTCTTCTATAATACGCTTAGTTATTTCTTTTGCACAACAACTAATGAGATCCTTTTGAATTTTGGGAGATGTCATTTGATTATTTCCTGGAGCATTTGTAAAAATAACACATTTAACATCTTCATTATGTTCTGCTAGCCATTTCAAAAGCTCAAGGAAATTTTCCTTATTAATTGATTCTTCACCTTCATCATGCCCACGAAATGCCAACCCTTGGCGCAAAAGATACCTCAAACAACTAAGTGAAGCTTTCAAACGAGTTTCATACTCACTTCGAATTATATCACTTGCATTATCAAAAGCATATACAATAGATTTCTTTTTTGAGTCTCTTAAATTCACATACTTTTCATAAACAAGATTATGAGCACTTTTAACCCCACCAACATGCTTCTCAAACCTACTCAGCTTATTCCATGATCTAAATCCTCCATTAACAAATGCATCTCCCCCCACATTAAGAAATACTTCATTCTTGAACAAGTAACAAACGAAACAAAATGCTGCATCTTTCTCAATACTATATTCAAGTCAATCATACTTTTTGAACCAAGAGACACTAAATTGACGTATACCTCCAAGTTCTCTTTGAGGGAAGTCATGAGTTTTTGGTTGACATGGTTCTTTAAGAATATATGCTCTTCTCACTGCATTTCGTTGCTTTGGAGGATAATCCATTATATTAATTCTTTTCCTTGGATCGTGGGGAAGAAGTTCGACATCATATAAATATTCTTCCTCTTCTAATGTCGTTCTACTTTCCCTTGAACCACTTGATTCCATTTTGTTTTCTTGAATGGGTGAATTAAGTGATTGAGAAAAAGGAGACTCACAATCTTTTTGAGGAACTTGGATATCTTTTTGAGGAACTTCGATATCTCTTGGTGAAGAACAAGAAGTTTCTTGAGATTTCGTTTTCTTAAACATAAATTGTCGAAGATCGGGTTGCTTTTCCATTGCCTTTATTTTCTTTGATTTAGGAGTATTCTTCATCCTAATAGAATGATAGAAAATAATAAGCATAAAATCAATTCTATAATAACACCTTATCAATTACAATTAGAATCCATTAAAAAATAACAACACATAACAATTAGAATTAAAACTCTAACAACACAAAACAATTAAAACCCTTACAATTACAATTAGAATCCATAAAAAATAACAACATTTGTCACAAAATCAATAAATATCATTCATAAACAAGAAAAAACACAAACCCTAATAATGAATAAACACATCAATTTCACTAAATAATGATCTAAATCAAACAATAAATATGAATATATATATATATATACAATATGAATACATAAAATAGATAAATAAAATTTAAAAAAACAAATACCTAAAAATGGCAAGAAAGAAGGAGGCTAAGGAGCCATGTTCTCCCTCACGCAGCTCTGCAAATTAATGGGTTTGTGTTTAGGTTTGTGATATGTTTGGTTAGTTGTGTAAAATATAATGGCAATTTTGTAATTAGAATATAAAGCTAAGGTTATTTTAGTAAATATATATATATATATATATTTTTTTTTTTTTTTTAAATTCCATTTTGGGGGTACAACTGTACCCCCTTGTCTCTCACTAGGTCCACCACTGCTCATCAGGTCCTAAGTAAGATTTTGGAGGAGATGAGTGGTGTTGACAGTTGCGGTGTTGACTCTTTGCTTTGTTGATGTGTTTTGAGGAGGATGTGTGGGTTGCCTTGTGCGCATAAGTTGGCCGAGTTGGCACGAGATGGTCAAGTTATTCAGCTTGACATGATCCACCCATTCTGGAGAAAGTTGGACTGCGAACCAATTGTGGATGAAGGTACTATCAATGTGGACGTTGGTAACCGTTGGGAAGAAACAGTCGGCGATATTAACAACATGTTCGGATCGTCTTCTGAAGCTCAGAAACTGTTGTTGCTGAAACGGTTATGCGAGATATCTATACCTTCGAACTCTCAGTTGCAGGAGCCTGTCACTACCACACGTATCCATCGTAGGCCTGGTAAAACGATGGCTAAAAAAGATACGTCGACCAAACGCAACCGAAGCAAGTTCGAATATGTGGAATCATTCCACGATAGTTGCTCGTTCGAGGAGGAGCAAACGATCCCTATACAAACAGAAGCCAAGTCTACCCCTATCTTTACCACACTAAAGCACAAGATGTTGCCGATAAAGTGACGATCAGTTCGAAAAACCGGGGATAATGAGTTTGTAGATCAACTTCCTGCTCTATTGCAGCCACATGTGGTTAGTATAAGAAATCCATTAGGAGACGGCCACTATGGTTTTCAATCGATTGCCCATGCAATCGGGTTGGGGGAGAATTCATGGGGACAAGTCTGTAGCGATCTTATCCAGGAGCTGAAAGACTTCCAATGTTTGTATTCGAATATATATGGCATGAAAGATCGTCTGGATGAGTTGATCTCCAATTTGAGTTGCTATGAATGACCTATGCCCAGCATGAATTATTGGTGGATTTTTCCCGAAATGACCTATCTGGCATCTAATGCCTATAACATGGTCATCGTCCATCTCTCCCCTCAGCTGTGCGTTACGGTGCTACCGTTGCGGGCCCAAGTACCCACGAAGCCTAGGCTTGTTTGCATGACCTTCGTTCATGGAAACCATTACATTCTAGTAAAGTATCAGTATAACTTATTGAATAATACCCATCGAACTTTATATTACTGAGTTCACCCTTTTGTAGGTCAAACTGGAAGACGAAGCACGGTTACCTTCCATTATAGACCGTTGGTTCGAACATCGCATACCCTGTGCTGCTGGATAGTCTGAGGTGTATAAGAGATGCATCATGCAGTATGCGGCTGACAATCGCAGTGAAAGTTCTTATGTTGGTCAAGAAACGATTCAGATCTACGAAGATTGATTTGTTTGGTTGTATGATTCATCACTGTTCATTAACTTTTAATGTTTGCATTACTTTTTCAATAAGAACATTTTCATTTGCTATGAGAGTTTTTTCGAGCTATTGATGTGAACAGACTTGTTTTGTTGAAGAATATAAATTATTTAACTTGTTTGCACACGAGAAGTATACGAAAGTAGGGGAAAACAAGTCTATTTTTCCACCATTGGCCGAACACACTTGAGGGTGTTCGACCATAGACCGAACATATTCAAAAAGTTCGACCATAGGCCGAACATAATGACAATGTTCGACAATAGGCCAAACAAGATGAAGTGTGTTCGGCCAACGGAGGAAGAACATGCTTGATTTGCCCTGTTTAGATAGGTTCGATTACCAGTCGAACATCTATGAGAGTGTTCGACCATTAATCGAACGTCTATGATGTGTTCGGCTTGTATTGGTCGAACATCTATGAGTTGTTTGGCTAGTATCCTTCGAACAGGCTCGATTTCCAACATTTAGAGTTCTTATTATCCCTAATGGAATCCAATTCGACTCGTTTGTGAAAAACAACTTGTAATGCACACAAGAACTTGGTTTAAATTCATCAAAACACAAAATGAAAGATAACATTCGTAACTGTCATACAAAAGTTGTTCAAATGTGAAATATGTAATACAAATAGAGACAGTTCATAAATGAATGACAAAGACACTAAACTAAGCTCTCCGAGGTCTACGCTGTCGGCTGCTAGAAGCTCGTCTGAACGACTCGGACGGATACTCATTGTCAATCTTCAGGGCCCTATATGCTCCAACTAGGACTGGAACCACCATTGACGCATCCAAGCCTTCCTTGTTCGTTTGCCACTGCTGGTACACGGGCTCTAGGTGCCCAAGTACGTTCATGATCATGTCCCACAGTTGTGGGCCTCTAGGTCTGGTCTGAGGGACATGTCCAACAAGAAGTTCCTCCGGATTCTGGATGAATGGATGTGAAATCCTAGAATACCAGTCGAGGTAGTCCTCGGAGCACTCCCACGTAGGATAGGCACGTCTTCCAAGTGCTTCGGCTGACAAAATATGGTTCCGCTAGACTCTGAAATATGCGCCCAGTGCATCCCAAGTGACCTTGTAAGTGGTCCTTTGTTTACCCCTTCGGACGAGAATTGGAACAAAGGGCTCATCCGGAATCCTTTGAATGAATCCAAACTGACGCAAAACATGATCCGAATGATAAGTCTCCACTATATCGAACACTCGTATGCATCCCTGATAGAAAACCACTGGGTCCAGAGGATAGTGATCATGCATCTCACTGTACGGAGTCCAATTCACCTACACATAAAAGTGGAAGTACACGTAACCCGTGGTGAGAGATGAAATATCATAAGTACAGAAAAGAAAGCTTGAAGCGTTACTCACGTCGTATGGAGACATGTTATCCAAACTCTCTCTGATAGCAAGAAGACGACTGTGTGTTCCTCCACAATGAGATCATTGCACTCATTTCTGTGCAAGTGGCTCACCCATTCGAAATCCAACATTATATGTTGGTCGGAAAGCAGGAAAATATTCGTATATCCAAGTCTGAGAAAATTGATAACGTAATGGTTAGAAAAATAAAACAAAGTACATTTAGAGCATACATAGACATTATAAATGTTTTGCACATACCTCCAATAATGTCAGATATCCACTCATTTGCCGAATCCCAACTCGGGAGGCCAACCCCAACTGTCGATACAAGAACGCCAAAGCTGTTGTGTCCCAAACGTATTCATGGCACAGTTCAAGTGCTCCAATAGCCTCAGTATCTTGGACGATGCTCGTGTGCCTGTCTTATCTGCAAACAGCGTACACCCCAACAGAAAGAACTGATATACACGGACAGCACGCTCCAACTTCTGTAGGTTCTGAGATGTCGTATCAGCTTTAAATCGACTTCGAAACCACTCAATTTTGACAGATCCTCCTCGAAAGCCTTCAAGTCCCTCCTTTGCGGTCTTTTCTGAAATACCCAACAATCAACTAATGAGCTCGGAAGGTGGCTCCGACCTGCTTCTACTATCTGGAACCATGACCGATCGTCCACTAACAGGCAGGCCAGTCAGAAAAACTACGTCATCCAGGGTAATAGTTATCTCACCCCAGGGCATATGGAAAATGTTTGTCTCCGGTTGCTAGCGCTCGACAAACGCACATATGAGGTTTTTATTCAGCGTCTTATAAGACACTCATCTCAAATTTGGGATGGGACTGCGCTGAAGCAATTGTATCCAAACCGAATTTTCTCCCTCAAACTGCCACGTCTCCATCTTTATGGTGTGACACCAACACTTCAGTATAGGACGTTCCTCACTGTTTCAAATAGAATAGGCGATGTGCGTTTTGAAGCTTGGAATCAGTTGTAGATCGATCGATCAACCAGGGTAAGGGCCTCTAAGAATATCATCATCATCAGTCTCCCTTTCGGCTTCCTCGGGTACCGCTTCTTCATCATGATCATCGTTACTTTCTGCTTCCTCTACCAGTGCTTAGTATTCGATCAGAGGAAAGGCAGATGTCGACGTGATTGGAGGATGGGTCGTACAAGCCTCCTGCGCCCGACGCCGTCGGTTCGAGGCGGTAGGACGTGTCCTCCTAGTATAAAGAATATCCTCTCCTGCAATATTCATGAACAATTTAATCAATTCATCTATACATATATTAGTCAATTCAATCTAGTTTAATCACCGAACAATTGACCAATCCCTAAACAATGGACTACAATGTTGCAACATAAAATTGACCAATACCATCCGACTATGCCGACTATGTTCGACCACAATAAACCAAACACAGCCACACATGTTCGACCGGAGGCAACCGAACAAACTACATACGTTCGACCGAAAGCTATCAAACATGCCGAGTATATTCGGCCGCTACCAACCGAACACGTCACGTATGTTCGGCCAGTATCAACCGAACACAACATTGCCCGTTCGGCCAATACTGGTCGAACATATCCACTCCCGTTCGCCCAACCAGGGTCGAATATGGCATTTCCCGTTCGCCCGATGAGGGTCGAACATAGCCCTCCCAGAAACAACAACTTCGACCACAAAACCAAACGAAATTCATGCATTCTCGACACATTAACGAATCCTAAATACTAATATTGTGTTTTAAACAAAATTACACACATCTAACCCATCAAAATTACTACTTCCTACTCAAAAATCATAAGTTCACTTACTTGGATTTTCTTCTTCTCTTTGTGGGTCCATTGTAGAATTTGAGCTACGAAATCGACCTTGTTAAACCTTGTTCAGTTGAGAGTCGAACTCTTCCACCAATTTCGGCTTGAGAAATAGGGTTTGGGTGGGGTGGGTGGACGGCTCTCTCAAAAAAGAAGAAGAAGGTAGGGTTTGGTTTGGGGTGTGTGTGTTTGTGTTGGGTGTGTTTAGATTAGGTTTTGTTTTTCCAATTTTTTAATTCATAAAGGTATTTTGGTAATCATGTGGGGTGTGTTTAATATTATATGAGTTGAATTTTAATTTGATGGGGTGTGTTTAGAATTTGGGGTGTGTTTAGAAAATGTTGGGGTGTGTATAGCCGGGCCTTACTTTTAAACATAACTACATGTTATGTGTTGTACCATGTACGTACGTTTTTTTTTTCTGCTTACAGAAAACTTGAATTAGATATTGGGGTGTGGCAATCTCACCCCATTAGATATTGTATCGAATTATATCATATATGATAGAGACTCAGCTTAGGTAAAAATATTTGAGTTAGATTTGTATTAGGAAATTAATTCGACGATTTTACAGCCTATAAATACAGTCAATATTATAAAATCTTGAAAACCACAAATTAACTTTAGATTATTGTCTCTTTCAATGCAAATATTATAGAAATTATTATTACTTATTGAATTAAATTTCAATAATGGCAGTAATTCAAAAGAAGGCATTGTTGGAATGTTTGGAAACAAGGTTAGGACTTCCCTTTTATGAAGAACATTACAAGTGCAAGGAACATCCAAAGAAGTACAATGTTATTTATTTATCGTGTGATTTACAAGGAGGACCTCGTATGCGAATTATGTTGGAAGAAGTGCAAGTCTCGACATGAACAAGGCCATCACATCATTCTACAGGTAAATAATTTCCTTTTTTTTTTCCATATTGGGTATTTATTACTAACAAAATTATGATTTTTTGAGTAGGTTATGATATGTTCAAGGAGGGCTTTTAAGATGAGATAAGCAAATATTTGGATGTATCAAATATTAAAAAATATAGTATAAATTCGAAAGACGTAGTGTACCTCAATCCATACGAAGAAGGATATCAAATCCACATTGCCACCCACATGGTGTGATGGATAAAGACTTTCAATTTTGTTCTATTACATGCAAGGTATATAATTAGCGTGTATGTTATTTTATATTTTAAATAAAAAAATTAGTTTTTGAATTAATTTTAAAAAAATTAGTTTGTGAGTTGAAATTTCAAGAACTAATTATATATGTATATAATTAGTAATTTTATTGTTTTAATTAAATAATTTATTGATGATGTGTGCGTTCCTTTAACTTTGACAGAATATGAG
The DNA here is from genome assembly GCA_028654395.1 of Scutellaria barbata. NCBI lineage: Eukaryota > Viridiplantae > Streptophyta > Magnoliopsida > Lamiales > Lamiaceae > Scutellaria > Scutellaria barbata. Next base: position 6,486,523 of record CM053652.1, read on the forward strand.
CAAAGAATTTAAATTGTCAATGGAGAACATAATTGATGTTGCAGAGAATCAACAAGAGCCTATAATGACTACTGGAAAAGAATGTTGCTCACGTGAGAGAAGAAGAAAATGGAAACTTCAAAGAAGCCCTCTTAAATGAAATTTCTTATCAATTATCTAATGTAGTAGATTGGTTAAATCATGTATCTTTGTTTTGTGTTCAATGCGTCAAAATTAAATAGAAACTCGATTGCCAAATGGGACTCCGCCTTTTGCAACGATGCTAGCTAGTCGTAGCAACGTCGTGAATCTCCAGAATTAGAGCTCTCCCCTGATATTATCTTTCCTATCTACACGGCCTAGACCGGCTTCTTCATCCAAGTGTTTAGCCTCACCATCATTTGGATCGATTTGATCATCCCTGCAGTTGATTCGATTATTAAGCGATGATTAGAAACATAAAAAGGTTAAAGGGAAACTTTTCGCATACCTGGAATAAACAATGAGCCCAAGCGTAACAGCAACAAACGCCGCGAAGTATATCCAATCGACCTAGAGAAAACCAACTTCAAATTTTCACTATAAACAATACAGGTTATAAATCATCTTGTTTTTCATATATAGCTTTCGAATTCTGAAAAGGATATAGCTTTCGAATTCTGAGACCTTTTCATGGTAAGCAAAGATACGGATTAATACAGCCCACATATCTGAGGTGAGCAACGACAGATTAAGCATTGTTGATCCACTAATCTGCATGTTACACAAAAAACTGATCCATCATATACAATTGAAAAAATCTGTATCTAAACATAGGATTTTAGCTAAAAACGAAAGCAGTACCTTCAGTAAAACGGGAACTCCCGAGTAAAACAGAAACATGGCTATAGAAAATCCCACAAACGGAAGTGCCTGTTCAAAAAAAGCGATCGAGATTTCAAATTAAGCTCTATTTTTCACTTAAATAGGTGTCGAGAAATTAGACAAACTTACCGCCCCAGCTGACCAGTGAATGGATTTGAGTTCAGCACGTTCAAGTATGACTCTGTATGCAGAGTTAAAGACGGCATATTCATCATAAAGGTATACACAATTAGGTGATCATTAGCACAAAGAGATCATGCATAACTATTGAAAGAAAAAGGATACATTTGGCAGGCACTGACAATGGCACCAAAGAGGCCCAAGAATGCCATAAGTTCCACACAATCTGCGCTTTTAACAAAAAACTCCTGCACAGAACCAGAATACAAGGATTAATTAGTCACATAACTTTTTCAAATTGTAAACTGATCACTTTCTAATAACCGAAATTCATAAGCACTTGCCTCGCTAACATTGCTAACACCATAAAGTGTGGCCCCAGCTAAAATAATCATATCGCCAATAATAGGTTTGCTACCTCCTGGAGCAACAAAACCAACTATGAATAAGACATCGAAGATGATAGATGAAAAATAAGTTAGAGAACTGACATGCATCAGAAATATAATCTGGACCAAATACAATGGGAATTAAACCTTATCAAGGTTAGTTCCATAGTTAAGGGATTGGATTTCATAGACTCGATAATTGATGAAATCACTGTTTTAGCAACGAGTGAGCAGAATACTTACTCAATCTATCTGAAGAATGTACATCAGAAAAAACAACGGTTACAAGACCAGCAATACAAATTGCTGTACCAACAAACTTTTGAGTTCCATATTTAGTCTTCAAAAAGAACCAGGTGAAAAGCAGGACGCATGGTATGGTCCAACAATCGAGCAACATAACACTAGTTATTGAAGTGTATTGGTACGCCTTTACCACTGCCATGTCAAGAAGAATGTACTTTCACTTCAGATAAGTGCTTCCATATATAAATTTAAGTTACAAGGACGGAATAGATACACTGCAAAAGTATACGTTCTGTAAATTGTTATACTCATGCATTTGTAACTTACCAAGAAAATTGGCTTCCACATCAACCAATCCCAGTAAGGCATAGTAATACCATTTGACCTGGTTAAAGAAACGGAGTCAATGTGTAAAGTCATTAGATATATTAGTTAACATACAAAGCCTACAATTCTTTAAAGGGGTATATAACATGAACCCCCAATCAATGAAGTAGATAAGGAAAATGAATTTACATACTTGCAAAATCCATAGTTAAAACAAAACTTGTGGTTTATGGGCATACCATACGATCAATTATACGAGAAACGAAATGTCAACAAACAAAATTGCCAAACAATATATAAATAATTCATATTCTGGTATCATGACCACAAATAACCCCTTAATCGAATACTAATACGAAATATACAAACACATCACACCACAAACACAGAATGTCCTAAACACAAGATCGAAATAAACAGAGTCGAAACAGCAGTTGAGAGTTATCAGCTGACCTTGAGAGGTTGTCTTCTGTATAGCATAATGCCTCCATAGACCAATGCCAAGAGTATATAATTCAGAAAAGACTGTGAAGTTGGTGCATTAATCCCTACAATTTAGCAGATGAATTTAGATAATTGATCAATTAAAACAAACAATTTTCTCTTCATTCTGTATAAATTATGAAGGCTCACTATTTGCAAGTGAATGACAATACTTATTTGGCAACAAGTATAACTACGCAAAAAAAGGCAAAACTGTACGTCTTTACGAAATATAAACCCAAAATCGTCAATATCAGCACAATAAAATCAAAAAATCAAAAAAAAAAAAAAAACCTTTTTTGGCGAGTTCAGAGGATGTGAATCCAGTGGAAGTGATGAGAAGAGAGAGAAGTTGCCCCAATACGAGGGCCAACACTGTAGCTTTTGTCCAGAAATTATTCCACTTCTTCACCATCACCCTCTTTTTTGCTTAATTTACTGCAGTATTATCAGAAAGATTGAAGCAACACTTGATTTCCTCTCTTTCTCTGAACCAAATTGCCGCCCCCCTCGCTAACAATTCGTAGTAGTAGTTAGGCACCCTGCATGTATAATATATATATAGTTTTGATTAGTCAGGCGCACCATAATTAATATTTTGAGAAATCTCAAAATTAATTATAAAAATTAAAAAAAAAATTATTCTCAACAAATGTTCAAAATCAACAAATCATATTGTCCAATTCAATTATCAATTATCAAGAAATTTTCAATTAATTTTTAAAATCTAAAGTCTATTTAATTACCTTTTTTTTATTATCAAATATAATGAATCCACACATATGAAAGTAATAAAAAAAATCAGTATTATAATTTTTTAAATGTAAAAATTTTCAAAAAAAAGAAAATATAAAAAAATATTATTATTTAATTACTTTTTTTTATCATCAATATAATGAATTTACACATGGGAAAAAAAATCAGTACCACAATTTTCTAAATGTAAAAACTTTTAAAAAAGAGAAGATATGAAAATATTATATCATTCCAAGTGGTACAATTTCTCATGTCATGTTGCTTTTTTTTTTTTGATAATTTATATTTTTTACCACATCATTTTGTTCTAACTGCTATTTTTCTTTGATGATTTATACATTTTACCACCTTTTACCACATTTTTTGTTTTTACTTGTGAATGATCATTAATCTTTTTACACTCAGTTGTGAAGGATCTTTTTGCTCTTACTTATGAATGATCTATTTTTTTCTTTGATAATTTATACCTTTTACCATATTCTTATGAAAGATCATTAATCTCAATCTTTCTCAGTCATTTAATGATTATTAATCTCAGTATTTCTCAGCCATTTGATGATTTATGTTTTTTACCATCTCAGTCTTTCTCAGCGATTTGATAATTTATACTTTTCACCACATCTTTTGCTCTCACTTGTGAACGATCTTTTGATGATTTATACATTTTACCACATCCTTCTTTCTCAACCATTTGATAATTTATACCTTTTACCAAGTCTTTCTCAACAATTTGATGATTTATACATTCTCAGCCATTTAATGATTTATACCTTTTACCACATCATTTTCTCTTATTTGTGAAGGATCACATCATTTTACTCTCATTTGTGAAATTTATACTTTTTACCGCTCTCACTTGTGATTATACATTTTTCAACATTCTTTTGCTTTTGCTCTCACTTGTGATTATAACTTTTTCCACATTCTTTTGCTTTTGCTCTCATTTGTGGTTATACCTTTTTCTACATTCTTTTGCTCTCACTTGTGAAGGACATCCTTTTGCTCTGAACTCTCATTTGTGAAGGACATCTTTTTACTCTCAATTGTGAAGGATCACTTGTGAAGGACATTCTTTTGCTCTCACTTATGAAGGATTACATCATTTTGCTCTCACTTGTGATTATACCTTTTACCACATCCTTTTACTTACCTTTTACCACATCATTTTACTCTCACTTGTGAAATTTATACTTTTTGCTCTTGCATCCTTTTACTCTCACTTGTAAAGGATCACATCTTTTTGCTCTCACTTGTAAATTTATACATTTTACCACATAATTTTGTTTGTTCTCACTTGTGAAGGATCATTAATCTCATTCTTTCTCAGTCATATTCTTTTCTCCTACCTTTTGCTCCCACATCCTTTTACTTTCACTTGTAAAGGATCACATCTTTTTGCTGTTACTTGTGAAATTTATACTTTTTACCACATCATTTTGCTTATACTTTTTACCACATCATTTTACTTGCTCTCATCTGTGAAGGATCATTAATCTCAGATACTTTTTACCACATCATTTTGCTTGATCTCATCTGTGAAGGATCATTAATCTCAATCCATTAATCTCTGTCTTTCTCAATCTTATTCTTTTTCTCCTAAAAAAAACATTTTTTTTGCTCCTACATCAATCTTATTCTTTTCTCCTAAAAAAAATATTTTTTTTGCTCCCACGTCCTTTTACTCTCACTTGTGAAGAATCATTAATTTCAATCTTTCTCAATCATATTATTTTCTCCTACAAAAAAAAATCATTCTGCTCTCACATCCTTTTTACTTTCACCTGTGAAGAATCATTAATCACAACCTTTCCCAATCATATTCTTTTCTCCTACAAAAAAAACATCCTTTTAATCTCTAATCTCAACCTTTCCCAATCATATTCTTTTCTCCTACAAAAAAAACATCCTTTTAATCTCAGTCTTTCTCAGTCATATTCTTTTCTCCTACAAAAAAATCATTGTATTCTTTTCTCTTACAAAAAAAAAAACATCCTTTTTAATCTCAGCCTTTCTCAGTCATATTCTTTTCTCCTACAAAAAAATCATTGCACTCTTTCAGCATTAACTAAATTTTGTATTATGGTAATTTTTTAATTTTTTTCACATGTGTAGATTCATTATATTTGACGATACAAAATAATTAAATAAACTTGGGATTTCGAAGATTCCAAAAAAATAGGTAACTAAATAGACTGGGGATTTTGAGGATTTCATAGTGTAGCATTTGTGTGGATGAGAATTTGGAAGAAGGTGTATGTTTGATATGTAGGATGCAAATTATTAAAAAGGTCTATGTTATAAGGATGAATTCTATGTTTGAGATGATAATTGATAAAGATGTTGATGAGGGTTAGGTTTCTGAGATGAGAATTAATAAGAGAATCCATATATAATGTCAACGTGAAAAAAAAATTGTATATAATATAAAATATTAAAATATAAAAAAAAGAAACCTTAAAGAAGTGTCTATCAAAACTATATATATATATATTTTTTTTTTTTTTTATTGATGTATATGTGTGTGCAAAACTATATATATTAATGTATATGTGTGTGCAAGGGTTTTTAAAAATTAAATTATTTGTGTAAATTTTATTGGTAAAAATTAAGGATTTTTTATTTTAATAATTGATAAGCAGAAGGAACGGAGATAATAAAAATTAAAAAATTTGAGTAATACAATTTGAGCTACAAAACAAGTAGTCATTATTTTTTCTATAAAGGATATGCAAGGATAAAAATATCGATTTCTATGAAAATATCAATATCTTAATTTTACGGAAATATCGTGTATATATCGATATTGATGGAAATATCGGTACATCATATTTATCGATATTTTCTCAATATTCCATCGAAATTTATAGATATATCTTGGTATTTCATTGATTTTCTTATAATTTATACCATAAAACCACAATCGATATCGATATTTGTCAATATTTTACCAATATTTATCCATATGCTTACCATAAAACAACCGATATTGAAATCGATCGATATTTTATCATATTTTTCCCATATATCACTGCCGATATCAAAATCGATATCTTGATAAAAAAAAAAAATTTATTGATTATATAAAAAAATAAAAATATCCGAGATTTTTCTTTTTTTTATTGATTATATAAAAAAAATAAAAATATCCGAGATATATCGCTGTAGGTCGTTTTTATATCGATCACATTAAAAAATAAAAATATTGATGAAATATTGAAGATATTTTCGAATATTTTATTATACCTGAACCGATGGTTTGGAAAATTGTGGGAATTGAAAATTTGTGGGAAGTGAAACCGGAGAAACTATAGTATTCATGGTTTCGGTTTTAGTTTGTGAACTCTCAATTTGGACGAATTTTTTTTTCATTTTCTGAATGTTTTATTTAAACTTACATATAAATAATAATTATTTATATTAAATAAAACAACAATTTTATTTGAGTTAATAATTGGATATAAATTAAAAACTACAACTTACATATACAAGTTATAACTTACAAAGATACAATTTACAAGTTAACTTTAAAAATTATAAATTACAATGTAAATATAACAAATTAGTACAAATTATAAATCTAAAAAGAATTATAACTTCAATAAAAATTTAAAAAAAAAAAAAACAAGACAACTTAAAGATAAAAAGTAGAAAATCATAATATTAAATTTATATAATGTAAAATTAAGGTAAGTGTTGGGTACTTGGTTGTAATACTTGGACTCGAACCTAAAATCTTGGGTAATTGATTGTAATAGTTAGACTCTAAAATTTTGGAGGTTGAGTACTCGAACCTAAAACTTTATTTAAGGTATGTCTTAGGTACTTGGTTGTAATAGCTGTACTTGAACCTAATTGGATGTAATCTTGGGTACTTGATTGCAATAGTTGGACTCGAACCTAAAATTTTGGAGGTTGGGTACTCGAACCTAAAACTTTATTCAAGGTAAGTCTTGGGTACTTGGTTGTAATAGTTGTACTTGAACCTAATTGGATGTTGGGGACTCGAACCTAAAACTTTGTTCAAGGTAAGCTTGGGTACTTAGTTGTAATAATTAATGGACTCGAACCTAAAATTTTGGAGGTTGGGACTTGAACTTAAAACTTTATTCAAGGTAAGGTTGGGTACTTGGTTGTAATAGTTGGACTTGAACATAACCTTGCTAAAGTGGTTGAGACTCGAACTTAAAAACTTATTCAAGAGATTGGGACTCGAACTTAAAACTTTATTCAAGGTAAGGTTGGGTTGGTTGTAATAGTTGAACTTGAACCTAAAACCTTATTACTTAAAACTTTATTCAAGATAAGGTTGGGTTGGTTGTAATAGTTGAACTTGAACCTAAAACCTTATTACTTAAAACTTTATTCAAGATAAGGTTGGGTTGGTTGTAATAGTTGAACTTGAACCTAAAACCTTATTGAAGGTAAGCCTTTAATACTTGATTGTAATAGTTGCATTTGAACCTAAATGAAATTCTGTTGATTAAAAATAACAATATTTTTTTTAAATATCAGCATCTGATTAAAGCCAATCTTGTTATTAAAAAATTAGTTAACATAGAAGATTTTGGATGAGAAGAAGGAAGAATATAAATTAAAATACCATATAATGTAATTAAACCAATATTAAATTGAATTAATTTAAGTATTCATGTGTTTTTTAGATTTCAACATGCCTTTTTTTTTTAACTACTTCCAATCTATAAAATAATGTTCACGTCAATTACAGATGAGTCGAGTCTTTTTAATTTTTTACTTTTTAAGATTCAAATCCATAATTTATAATATGCTGAAGTCTATCTATTTTAAATTGGATATATTTTGAAAATATGCAAGTGTAAACAGAGTTTGAGTAGAATTCTTGTTTTAATTTGGATATATATTATGTAAACAGTTTTGATCAGGCACGCACCTGCGCACCGTGCGCACCTCTTTAAGATTCCTTTTTTTAATTTTTTATATTTTATATTATATATAAAATCCTTTTTTCACGCTACCACTTCACTTATAACCCCTTATCAACATAGACATTTAACAATTCACATCTCACACATCAATCATATACCTTCTCCCCAATTCTCATCCACACAGATACAACCAAGAAAAATATTGAAAATCAATTAAATAAAACAATGAAAAATATTCAATTAATCAATTCTCAAGAAATCCTAAATCCTAATCAATATTCGACATAAAAATTAAAATACGAATTGAGCAACAAAGAGAATAAATTCTCAACAAATCTTCAAAATCAACAAATCATATCATCCAACCCAATCATTAATTACCAATAAGTCTTCAATCAATTCTCAAAATCTCAAGTCATCAATTACCAAGAAATCTTCAATCAATCCTCTAAATCCCAAGTCTGTTTAATATGAAGCAATGAAAAATATTCAATTAATCAATTCTCAACAAATCATAAATTCTAATCAATATTCGAGAAATCCTCAAAATTAACCATAAAAATTAAAATACGAAAATCCTAATCAATATTCGAGAAATCCTCAAAACTAACCATAAAAATTAAAATACGAAATCCTCAAAACTAACCATAAAAATTAAAATACGAGCAACAAAGAGAATAAATTGTCAACAAATCTTCAAAATCAATATATCATATCCTCGAACTCAATCATCAATTACCAATATTCAAGAAATTCTCAAAACTAACCATAAAAATTAAAATACGAAATCCTCAAAACTAACCATAAAAATTAAAATACTAGCAACAAAGAGAATAAATTGTCAATAAATCTTCAAAATCAATATATCATATCCTCCAACTCAATCATCAATTACCAAGAAGTTTTCAATCAATCCTCAAAATTCCAAGTCATCAATTATCAAGAAGTCTTCAATCAATCCTCAAAATTTCCATGAACTCTTCATTCAATCCTCAAAATCCTCAAATGATTTTTGTATCTTCAAATATAATGAATCTACACATGTGAAAAAAATTAAAAAAAATCAGTACTATAATTTTCTAAATGTAAAAACTTTCAGAAAAGAAAAAAGATAAGAAAATATTATACCATTCCAATGATGTGGAACAATTTCTCCTGTCATGCCTACTCATGCCACAAACATGACAAACTCTTGCTTTTGGAATTGCTTTTTCCTTTGATAATTTATACCTTCTACCACATCCTTTCTACCACATCCTTTTGCTCTCACTTGTGAAAGGTCATTAATCTGAATCGTATTCTTTTGAAGGGTCATTAATCTGAATCGTATTCTTTTCTGGTACAGAAGATTGTTGCACTCTTTTACCAATATTCATGCTCTTTATATCATTGTACACATGTTCTAATTGTTGCATTAGCAAGTTAGAACCATCCTCAGTGAGACATGCATCATCTACTACAATAGAAGCCATTTGTGACAATTTTGAATGTCTTGTCACAAGAGATTTATTATGAACATCACAAATGTCAGCACCATGATTATCGTTCACTCTTCCACTCTTTGGACTTATTGTCCATCTTGGTAGAATATATTTAGATGGAAGTTCAAAGATCTGTTCCACACGAAAATATGCCAAAATGTGTCTACAAACAATTCCTTTGAACTCAAATTGTAAACAACTACATGTTAATGCATCTGAACTCTTGGTGTATATAAGCTCCCGTTGTCTTGATGTTGAACTTGTATCAGTCCTGAATATAGTATAGATTGTTTGCAACTCATCATCACATTTCAAATTCACAAAATAAGCATGACTTTGACACATTTCTTCCTGGAAAAAGTTGAAATTTTTCCTTGTGTATATCTTTGCCATTTGTGCTTCCATTGGCCAAAGTGTCTTCAGTGTTGGTTGCTCATTAATATCAACATGATCAGCTTCCAATTCTTTGTGTCGTTGATGTCTAAGAGCTCTATTAAATCGTGTGATAAAATCCATCAATGAATTTTTGACTGAAATATATCTTTTGAAAAAAGAATGACAACTCTCAGCTCTTTGACTACTAGAAACTCCAGCACTAAATACATGCTTAACATAAGTAGGAACCCATTTACTACGCAACTCATATATGTGGTTGAGCCATTCATTATTTTTCAGCGTGGAATATGTCATGATCTCCATCCAATGTTCTTCAAATTCTCTAGTAGATTCGGAGTTCATAACTACATCATTCAAACGGTAGTAATCATCTCGATTTGTCACCACATTAATCTTTTCAGAGAATTTATTAAGAATATGCCAAATACAATACCGATGTAGGGTGGTTGGAAACACTTGTGCAATAGCTTTGGTCATGGCAGGATCTTGGTCTGTAACAATAACAGAAGGATGACTACCTTGTGCAATAGCTTTGGTCATTGCAGGATCTTGGTCTGTAACAATAACAGAAGGATGACTACCTGGCATGGCCTCAAGCCACTTATTAAATAACCAAAACAAATGAATCTGCTTTCTCATCACTTAAAAATCCACATCCAAGTATGATTGTTTGGCCATGGTGGTTGATCCCGGTTATTGGAGCAAAAATCATGCTATACTTATTTGTGTTATATGTTGTATCAAATACTATAACATCACCAAAATAATTATAAGACCTTCTCGCTATAGCATCGGCCCAAAAACATTTTATGAGTTTGTTTTCCATATCTAGTTCAAAGTCGAAGAAAAATGAAGGATTTTTCTCTTTCTCTAATCAGAAAGACTCAATTAATTAATGTTTCGGCGTCCATTCCTTTTTGTTCCTCCTGTAAATTTCTTCTATCTTTTTGTTCCTCCAGTAAATTTCTTCTATTAATGTTTCGGCGTCCATTCATTTTTGTTCCTCTACATCCACGCGTCCATTCCTTTTTGTTCCTCTACATCCACGGCCACCAGATTCAATTTCCATCAATCTCAATTGGTACATTTGCTTCAGATAATTGTTCAGTCAACGCTTTCTTTGCCATCGACATTGACTTTCTTTGCCATCGACACGACATTGACTTTCTTTGCCATCGACACATTACCATCGACATTGACTTTCTTTGCCATCGACACGACATTGACTTTCTTTGCCATCGACACATGACGATGTGTTGTACCTTTCTTGGAGTTGTAAGTCCATGATTGTGATTCTCAATAAATATACTCACGACCCAATTTGGTCCAGTTTCTCTCTTTAAAATTGCTAACTTAGCTTTACAGCCAACTCGAACTATTTCCCGATTCCTTTCACCCTTTTGTTTATTTGATTCATTTTTTTGACCTTCCTTATAACATACAAATGATTTCCATATTATTTCACCTGTCTCCTTTTTCTTTTTACTGTTGTGCAATCTTGTACTAAATCCTGCCTCCTTTGCATAAGCATTATAAAATTCAAATGCATCTTCGATTGTGAGAAATTCCTGCCCGATTTTAGGTTTATGTTCTTCTGAAACTTGCGGAATAAACAGATTATTTGAAAAATCTTCTTCCATCTACAACAAAAAATTAGTTAATGTTGAAAATCTTAAATTTCAACTAATTGCTCACCCAAATCAATAGATAACATAAAAAAAATGATAATAAAATTTAGAAAAAAAATTGACGAAAGTTCTCAGGGACGATGAGAGAGAAAGTCCCACCTTTAAAATTTGATTCGATGAGAGGTGTAGATGGTGGAGTGGATGAGAATTGGGAAGAAGGTGTATGATTGATATGTGAGATACGAATTGTTAAAAAGGTCTATGTTGATGAGAGGTTAGGTCTATGTTTAAGATGAGAATTGATAAGAAAGTCTGTATATGAAGATGTTGATAGGGATTAGGTGTTTGAGATGAGAATTGATAAGAAAATCCCTATGTGAAGTAATGTGAAAAAAGGATTCTGTGTATAATATAAAATATAAAAAAATAAAAAAAGAATCTTGAAGAAGTGCGTACGGTGCGCATTCTTCAGGTGCGTGCCTGATCAAAACTGTTATGTAAATATATAATATTTGTCAATATGTTAAAAGAGTTTGAGTAGAATTCTTATTTTAAATTGGATATATTTTTAAATTGATAATTGCCAATATAGAGTTTGAGTAGAATTATAATTTTAAATAGAATATATTTTGTATGTTTGTAGTTGTCAATAGAGTTTGAGTAGAATTATTGTTTAAATTGGATATATTTTGTACATTTGTTATAGTCAACAGTGTTCGAGTAGAATTACTGTTTTAAATTGAATGTATTTTGTATATTTGTAATTGTCAACAGAGTTTGAGTAGAATTCTTCTTTTAAATTAGATATATCTTAAAGTTTGAGTAAAATTCTTGTGAGACTACAAACATAGAGAATTTTTTGAGATAAATGAACCATAACCTATAAAATAAAGATTTTGTTGTGTGAATAATTTGGATTATTTAAAATAAACTTTCATCTTATAAAATTACATTCATAAAACATTTTATTTAAGTTTTTGTGAGAGAGTTTTTAATTTAAAATTATATCCATAAAAACGTTTTATTTAAATTTTGTGAGAGAGTTTTCAATTTTTGGATTACCAAATTTTGCCATTTCCGATTATTTTAGAATTTTGATATGCTAAATTAATAAAGGTGGTGTATCAACAATAATCTTGTTAGCATAATATATTATGGTTAATTAACTAACTAGTATCGATATGATTAATACTAACATTATGGTTAATTAACTAGAGTAAATAACTCATCTAGGAATAACCATTTATTGTGCAGAACAGTAACTGTCAGATCTATCAAAGAATCACAATTGCAAATCTATGCACATTTTTGTGACACCTGTCAATTTTTTTTTCTATTTTTATCAATTTTTGTTTGACACATGTATACCTGGACTCATCTTTTAGGATTGGATGATAGTATTTCCTTTTAAATTAACCTCATATTTTAATGATGTATTTTATACGTATGGCTACTATATAGTGGTTATTTTTAAATAATAGGTGAAACACTAAAATGGAATAAAAGATCTTATTTACTTCTTTTAGTATAGTAGAAATATGAAATATATATATATATATATATATATATGAAAAATATTTATCATTGTCACTTTCACATATGAAAGTTGCTTCACATTCACTACAAATATAAAATAATATTTCATTTAATTCAAATTAAGTGTGTTTGTCAAGGTTAATTTCTAGAATTTAAATATTGTCTCAAATTAAGTGTTGTTTTAGATTTTTATATAATTTTATTCTAAAATTATCTCTATTAATATTTTCTAACTAAAATTTAAAAATTTAATATAATATATTTTATGAAATTAATTTATTCATTTTCCAATCTTAAATCTTGATTAGTTAAAGATTATTTATCCTATTTTTATATTCTTTAATTTATGACAAAAATTTCATAACAACAATTATTTAAAACAAAAAAAAGTATTATTTGAATTATTTTGCTTTTTTCTTTCAAGTTTATTCCTAATCTCAATCCCTTACAAAATTCTTAATTTTGAATTACAGTATCAGATATTCGAAATTTTAAAGATGTATTACAGAAATATTTACATATATTAAAAATTTATGACAATCAATTAATATAATATGAGCAAACTCTTGAAAAGAGAATAACGGAAAAGATAATTTTAAATTTCGGTCACCTGTTATACTGTCTGCCGCAACTTTAGTTGTTTATAACTATTATAGTATTTTAAATTTATTAAAATAAATAATTTTAAGAAAATAATATTGAGTAAGAAAATATAATTCAAAAAATAAAATATATTTATGGCAGTTTAAATAGTTTTCCAGGGAATGGTATTTAAAATTATATTAATTTTTTCAAAACCTTTTTTTGGCAAAATTAGTAATATATACACTTTAACTGATTGTTAAATTAAATCAAGTGAAAATCAAAACAATATTGTTAATAAGACATAAAATACAATATCTTTAATTTGTTTAGTAATCTCTATATTAATAATTCAAATCTTACCTTCGTAATAGCACAAGTATGATCGAAAACAATATTTATTATCAAAAAAATAACAAGTGAGTAATGATCATATTTGACTGTAATAAGTTATCATATATGACAAATAACATTAATGATAGTTTAACAAATAACAAATTGTACTTTAAAAATAATAAGAATTATTTCAACATATAATAACTAATGCTTTAACATTTACTAGTTATACTTATATTAATTAACATGACTAAAAAGTACAAAGGCTTAATAGTACATAAAACACAATCAACACATATTCATTATTCTAGAATCTAGATACTAATTGAATAAACCTAACAAATACTTTATCATAAAATATGTGAATATAGTTCAAATGTAATTCTTCCCATTATGCTGACACATGTTGACTGCAATATGAAGCTCCATTTCATGAGACGATCTCATAAGAAAGTGTCTTTTTTATAATTTTATTTGTTAAATATCACTAACAAATTTTTGTTTCTTTACCTGACTTCTATACAATTAATTCCCAAAAAAAAATGAAAATCCTAATCAGAAGTAAATCAATAATGAATCGTTGATTACAAATTACAATAACTAAATTAGGGATGACAATGGAAAGTGACAAAATTGCATGGAATTCAACAAAACCCTACTTGTGTTGTAAATATCTATTATCTATATAATAGTGTGGATGTTTCTTACAAAATATGAATTGTCGAATATATCTCTATCAAAGATTATTATTTAAGATTATAATAGTAATTTAAAATTTTCATATTTTTTTTTGAATTTTCATAATTAAATAACTTTATATTAGAATTATAATTCAAAGTTTTATAGAATTTCATTGTAATTAGAACACTAATTAATATAAAAGTGTTATATATAAGGTATTTGTATTATTTCTTTTCTTTATTTGAATTGATCTTCATGTGCAACACACGTGATCTAAAACTCGTACATTAAAAAGCAAGTAGAACTATGAAAGCTCTAAACTCGTAATAGAAATTCCCAGCAACTCTTTTAATTCATAATGGAACAACACATGCTTCTATACTCAAGAATTCTATCATATTTTCAAATTTATTTGTATAATTTCTTGAAAATGACTTACCATATTGCTTAGTCATGGACAGGAAATTGAACGATCGATTCAACTTCCAGCATCTACACTGCTGTGCAACTCTGTTCGACAATCTTGAGAGGTTTCGTTGCAAATTGTTTATCAAAAATCGAGTAAACCTAAATCTTCTCAGTGGAGTAAGATTTACATTCTTCATTCACTGTATCCACCATAACCATTTTCTCTCTCTGCTCGAGTTAGCCAAATCATAGGTGGCAAACTCGAGTCATCTTCATCATTAAATTGAATGCTGTGATATGAAAAACTAATAACGTAAATTATACTGTAACCTGAAAAGTATGGCCATTTTTGCATGTTAGTACCTAAGCTATGTATGTTTTGCATTTTGCAACCCTAAAGCTCAAGGACATTTAGGTGATTTCACTAGGTAAAATGACACGAAAGGTAGCAGTTGCCAAAAAATATTCCTAGTGTAATTGTTTCCCAAAATGAAAGCCTGGCTATCAGATTCAGTACTTACTCGTGTATAGAACTTCGATAAGAGCTTTAATCAGATCGGCCACAGCAATATTCATGAGATTCATAACATTCCAATGTAGCGTGAGCCAATTAATCTGCACGTAAAGAAAAAAGGGAGTTAGAACTCTAAAAGGGAAGGTATTGCATAGAATCAATGAACTTAGCAAATACAATAAATCTAGTTGTAGAAAGAGTTGAAATACATGAAACTAGGATGTTATGTTACTCGTCTCTAATTGCCTGCTCGAGCCATTTCTTTTTCTTTCAATTTTTCTCATTGTATATTGCCTAGCTACATACATATTTACATAAATATTAACTAATTCGTATACATATTCATTTCTACATGAAAACTTAAAAGGTATCGTTTATGTAACCTTGAATATGCTAGAAACATGAAAATGACATGTACCTTCAATTCAAACATGGACGTGACTGATTGCTAATTGCAGCAATATGGTACATTGACATGAAAAGACGCACAAGTACCACAAAATGATACATCGAGAAGCCTTCTGTCCATCACCCTCGAAATCCTTGTGCTTATGGTCATTCATAACCACAACCATGGGGCAATACAGCTCCATCCAGAGGAGAGAAGATCTCGATAATCTTTCATTAACAAAAATTAGAAAACTACTCTAGTCTTCTTTCTTCTCATTTTCATTTGACACCCACTGGATATCCTGTGATTGAATAAACATACAGTACAAATCAGAGGATGAAAATGTTAAAAAGAAAATCAGAAAACAATGTATCATGCTAAGTAATATATATCCGTTTGGGCAAGTCAAGAGGATTAGAAAACAGCCTAAATACGAAAATACCTTCCAATACACAATTGGGAGCAGAAAGGTTTACAAAGACAAATAAAGTCCATCTGGGTTTAGTTACTCGATTGTTGGAGTTTAACCACCTAGTGTATTTAACAAACTAGATAGAATTTATGATTGCATCTGAAAATTCCCATGAATTGGCAAATGTGGAAATCTTCAAACGAATAGATGAAAGAAGTGCATAAATATTCTCTAGGATGGTATAATTTTATTATGCACAACTATAATGTAGCAAAAAACATAAGTGTCCATTAAGTGAAAGTGTACAGCTTAACTTCACAATCTTTTTCTTCGTTCGAAATTAACTTTATTGTTATTCTATGCAAACATTATCAAACAAAAATTAATTAGCATCACAAAGAAAGCAGTTAAGCACAGCATATAACTGAAAAGAACTAGAATTATGATAACCAAGAAAAAAGTCGAGAATATAGTTCAATATGAGAGAGAGGAGGTAAGATGTGCATACCATGCAACACAAGCTATCCGAAAGTATAAGGGCATCCTCCCATCGGTTATCCTTTAGAAGCCCTTTGACGAGATCAACAAACACACTCAACTCGGGAACTTTACCTTTTCCTATCATGTCAGCATACAGCTCAAACGCCTCGTCAACTCTGTTGGAAGCTGACAGACCGGCAATTAAAGAAGAGTAAACTTTCTTATCAGCAGACGAAGACTGTGACAATGATGAAAACTCTTTATGCAGCTGCAAAGCCGTGTCCATTCTCCCAGCCTTCTGGAAGCAATCAATTAGAACTTTGTAAACCGGAATAAGGGGGACAGAATCATTGTTACCCATTTCATCCACTAATCG
The DNA here is from genome assembly GCA_028654395.1 of Scutellaria barbata. NCBI lineage: Eukaryota > Viridiplantae > Streptophyta > Magnoliopsida > Lamiales > Lamiaceae > Scutellaria > Scutellaria barbata. Next base: position 6,503,812 of record CM053652.1, read on the forward strand.
AAGACTCAATATGAACTCCTTGCTGAAGCCTTCCACAACCTTATGATAGTTTGCTAAATGACTCGGCCAATACGTTTGTTTCATCTCCTCCAGAAGTCGATAAGCCTCGTCCAAGCACCCAACATCACAACAGTGTTTTATCAAGACTCTATATGTGATATAATTAGGAGCACATCCCTTTGCGATCATCTCGTGGAAGAGTTCAAGGCTTTTATCCACCTTTCCAACTTTCCCAAAGCCGTCTATCATGGCAGTATAAGTGACGACATTAGGATCACAACCTTTTTCCTCCATCATCAACATCAGTTTGTACGCTTCGTCTGTCTTCCCAACTTTACAAAGACCATCGACCATCTCCGTATAAATGATAACATTAGGCGGGCAAGAATTCTCAAGCATTTTAGCCAATACCTTTAAAGCAAGATCGAGGCGTTTATCTTTAAATAATCTGTCGATTAAAGAGCTGTAAGTATAAACATTCGGGATGTATCCACATCCAGACATCTTAGCAAACACTATCTGTGCTTCATCCAGCTTTCCGACCTTGCAAAATCCATCAATAAGAGCATCATAAACGATATGATTCGGCTCACAGCCTTCAGCTGTCATTGCATCTAAAAGATTTTGGGCCTCTTTGACCCTATGCACTTTGCATAAGCCATCAACCAAAGCTCCATATGTAACAACATTTGGCTCTATATTACTATCATCAGAAATTCTAAAGTACATATCTACATCAGGGACGTCTGCATTCCGTCTCATTTTTTCATAAATTGCGCAAGCCTTCTCTATATCTCCAGCTTTGCAGTAGCCATCGATCAAAGCAGTGAATGTGACGACGTTTGGGATGCATCCTTGTGTCAGCATCATCTCAAATACCACATTTGCATCAGCTATTTTCCTTGCTTTAAGATAAGCATGTATAATTGCAGTATACGTGACCACATTTGGAGTGCAGCCTTCTCTTATCATTTCATGTAACCAGCGACGAGCCTGCTGAATCAGACCAGCTTTACAGAATCTATCAATCATAATCGAGTAAGTGTACACATTTGGGACAATGCCATTCTTTTTCATTTCTCGGAATAGCAGAAGGGCCTTGTCTATTTTTGATGCATCACAAAGAGAACCAATGACTTTGTTGTATGTGCCAGCTTCTGGAATGAATCCATTGCCCATCATTTCACGAATTACATTATATGCTTTCTCATACTTTCCAGCCCCACAAAGACAATGCGCAAAATTGCTAACATTGATTCTATTCAATGCTATTTTAGCATCAAGCATCTCGTTGTAAGCCTTTTCAGCCAATTCTAACATATCCCGACTAGGAAGGTCCTCATTAGCACAAATACTTCCAACTAATATGTTATAGACTACATAACCAGGCCTACAACCACAGTCTACCATTTTCTTGAGCAACTTATAGGCATAAGAATGGTCCCCCGATTTGCAGTAGGCATGGACAAGAGAACAAAATATCTTCGGACTTGGATAACAACCCTCTGCAATCATCATGCTCAGAATTCTTTTACACCTTCCCAGCTTTTCCTTATTTAGACACCCACAAAGTAAAATCCTATACGTCACAACATTCGGAAAACAAGAATCCACTCGCATCCTATTCAAGAATTCCATAGCCTCTTCAAATAGAGAGGCTTCGCATAAACCCATTATCATTTTTGTATACATCAAAGTATCGGGTTTAACTCCTTCCTTCTCAATCATATTCAGCGCGTCTCTCCATTTACCTACTTTGCACAAAAAATGCACAAAACAGCCCAATATATGCATGTCCATCTTAAAACCCAAATTTAACATCTCCCTATGAAGCAGAAATGCAGTGTCCAACTTACCTGCCTCCAAAAACACCCGAATCAATGCATTATACGTCACCCTTGACGGCTTGTACCCTAAGTCCTTGAGCCGCCCCAACTCCTCCAATGCCAAATTCCACACCCCATTATGACAACACTTTCTAATCAACACATTAAGCAATCTTCCCAACACTTCATTATCATTTTTCTTAATCTCTTGCAGAAACTGATCACTCACTTTGTCATTCTTACCACCCCCTAATAACTCTAACAAAGCATCATAAACAGCAGTACTATGAGCATACCCTATTTGCCTCCCAGCCCACATGAAAAACTTAACTCCCAACTCAGGGTTTTGCACATTTCTCAACACATCAACCACCAATTTGTCATCAAGTCTCTCCCTAAACTTCCTCAGAAATCTCTGGGATTCCTCTCCCAACCCATCATTATAATTTTTGATTGCATTTATTATTGAAAAAGCATCGCTTAAACACTTACCCGGCTCAAAGTTTGCAACTTTGGCATCAGAAAAGGATTCCCTGAAAAAGTCCAAATCTTGTGGTGAAAAGTATTGGGAAGGAGAGTTGTGAGGCGCGTCAATGGCGTCGCTGATTTCTTGGTCGGCTACCAATCCTTGAAGAGTGTTGTTTTCGGTGGCGAAGAATCTGTAGAAGGATTTGAATGAGTGGAAGAATGGCGCTGGAGAAAATACAACTGATTTGAGCACTCTTTTGCTCATTCTACAGCAGCCCTTCCCCTCTTTCTTTCTCTCTCTTCCCAGAAGGCAAACGGCCAACGGGTGAGTTTTGCTCAAATCAGACTCGCACGCCACACTGCCCTAAACATGGAGCCTTCATTATTTTAAAATCTGCACTTCATCTCCCCAACACTATATACACTATTTTTTTAATTAAAATAAATATTCAATAATATTTTTTTGTGTATTTAATCTTATTATATATTTTTTTTATTTAAAATATTTATATATGTAAATATTAATTAACTTTTTTTTTTAGACAAATATTTATTGTCACTTTATATTTTAAATGACAATACATGATTGATTGATTGAAATTAATGTAATTCATGATAAAGGTTTTATGAATAGTACTTTGATTTTCGTATTGATTTTTAAATTTATATAATTATTATTGATATCACATATATATATAATTAAGAAGTAAATTACAATTTGTGTTTGTAAAAAATTTAAGTACCACCCATATTGAAAATTACAATCCGTGTTAATTTAAAAAATTTAAATTACTACCAACATTGAGAAATTACCCTCATATTAATTTGAACACAAGGATTCTAAAACCAATTAAGGAAAGAAAATCAAAAGTGTCAGAATTTGATTTACTAATTCGATAGAAAATTTAGGAGTTGAATTGAATTTTAATTTGCTTCTTTCACCTTTACCAAATCCACGTAAACTTGTGGATTTTTTTTTCCAATAAAAAATAAAAAACCAAGTTGGTGTATAAATGTATTAGGGATGTCAATTTTGACCTGCCTCGTTGGTACTCGATCTGGCAAGAAATATTTGGGACGGTCAGGTGTGGGTCCTCTTCATACCCCCACGCCCCGCTACATATATATACATGCATATATTTAAGATACATATATATATTTAGAAAAATAAATCTAAATTAATTATAATCATTTTAATTTTATTTTATTTGAAAAGTGTTCGTTATGATTAAAGATGTGATTATACGAATAAACTAAAGTGGTCGTTATGATTAAAGATGTGATTAGACGAATAAATTAAAATTATTTTATAATGAATCTTATAAGATAAAATTAAAATGATTATAATTAACTTATTTTTATATTTTTTAATATATGTATCAATGAAATTTTTGAAATATATTAATTTTTTCAATATTTTTACCATTTAAATTTTTTTATATAAACGGAACGGAACGGGATGTTGGGCAAATTTTCAAGACCCGTCGCAGGATGGGGTAGGACACAGGTCCTCTAATGGGGGCGCAGAACGGACCAGGATATTCTACTACCCGTCCTACCCCAACCCATTATCACCCCTAAGCTGCATAGACCACTTAGTGGCATCTAAATCCACCCCACTTAGAGGTGGATGTGATGTAAAACCATCTCAGGATTCTAATTATATGGAATTATATAAATAAAAACCAATCTCACTATATCTATTTATGTATCATATAAATTTTTGTAATTCAATTTTTGTAGCCTAAAACATAATTGTCAAATTTCTAATAGAATTGGGCTGTAAGATGAGTCTTTTTCTTCCATTCAGAGACAACGAATCTGTCCAACCAGTTGAACCATGATTGGGTGCCAGTAGCACTAATAAAACCACTACACTGGTTTACACAGTAGAAAAGCTCATATCTCTGTAATTCTTCACTATATCATCACAAGATGAAAAAATTCAAGAAATGTAACCATTTAACAATCCCAATAAAAAAAAAAGGAAACCATGAAATAGCTTGAAAGGAAAATGACGTATTGAATTTATTCGACATAGAAGTACCATATATGAATAGTGGAGTGTCAAAAAGGGTATTAAAAAATCACAAGAAAAAAAAGTGGGGAGCTGAGAAAGGCAACCCAAGATATTGATAATATACAAAGATGACAAAATGGAATAGCAGGACTAATAGAACTAGGGAGTCACCTAGTACAATCGTAGCACATTGTGACCCAAAAATACCATAAAAGCAACTGTAAACAAAACCCCAAAGAATGAATACACACATTACACACAGCCATCATGAAAATTACAAGTGAACAGAAACTTACAGCTTCCAACATTGTCAAAATATCTAACTGTAAAACCACAATTACAATGTGGTACTCTTTTCTCTCTATAAAACAAATTGTAAATATCACCTCGATTCCGATGTTTCATAGTGGCTTATGCCTCATCGATAGCCACCGCCGTATGGCTGTTGATTGTAATTTCCGGGTCCCATCATTGGATTATAACCTCCAGGCATGGTCGATCCAGGAGGTCCCCTTGGCTGTTGCATGTTCATCGCTTGGCCCATACCCATGTTCATGCCCATACCCATATTCCCAGGCATATTCATTCCAATTCCCATTCCTCTACCGATCGGTTGGTTTCCTCCATAGCCTCCCATGCCGCCTCCCATGCCCATTCCCATGCCGCCAGCTGGACCACCGACCATTCCGTAACCAGCACCCATCAATGGGTTTGGTGCAGGTCTTAGAGCGGTAGCACCAGCACGGCCTATGCCAGAACCCGATCCCATGGCTTTGCCCATGGTAATCGTAGATGTTGCTGCGGTCGTTGTTGGTTTTTCCATCCTTTTCTCCTTGCGATTTATTGCGTCAAAATCGACTCCGATATCAGCCAATGGGTTTGTTTTAGCTGCATGAAATTTAAATCACTTAAGCAGTGTATTTTCCTATGATGAAGAGGAATATGAAAGTGTGAAGACTTACATCCAGAAATGTTCAAATTGACCAGTCCACGGCTCAGAGTATCAGCCCAAACAGTAGACTTTGTCTCGAACTTGTCTGTTGATGATTTAGGAACTATAGCAGAAGAAGCTTGAGTAGTCGGCACTGGAACTGTGAGACTGCTTGACTGTACTTGTAGAGCTTGAGGACCCATATGTGAAGCTACAGGGACTCCAGAGCCCGAGTTCAAAACAAAATTGTGTTGCATAGTGGGTCCAGTGGAACTAGGAGGAACCATGTAGCCAGCAGGGGGGCCTGCAGATGCTGGTTGCGATTGATAAGTTCCATAGAAGTTGGGATATGATGGATTTGGCTGAGCAGATCCAATCTGAGGATGGTAACCCATCTGTGATGCTGGGCCACCTTGAACGGGGAAAGTCGAACCCATAATTTGATTTGGAAAGCCGCCTGTCTGTGGAACAGATCCCACCGATTGAAGAGGATAACTAGCTTGCAATGGAGGCTGGCCATGCTGGGTAGGAAAACCTGCAGGCGGGCCATGCTGAGTAGGAAAACCTGCAGGCTGGCCATGCTGAGTAGGAAAACCTCCAGGCTGGCCGGGTTGTGCTTGAATTTCGTGTTGATTGGTCTGAGGGGGAAAGCCACCATGAGACACAGATTGGCTGGGTGTACCAGGGTAACCAGCTTGTGTATTGGCAAAAGACAAAGGTGCAGATGGTGGGAGAATATCGGCTAATATATCAATATCATGGTCGGGGGTTGAAAATTCTTGTTGTGGAAACTGTGCATTTGTAGGAGGTTGCCCGCCAGAAGGACCTGAGGGCATGTGAGTTGGATCAAAGTAGTTACCACCAAATTCAGTTGCTGGCTTTTGAGGAACTGGTTGTGGCACATTGAGGCTCTGATTGGAGTTGGTGGTGAATGAATTGGTGGATGCACTGATCTGTTGTTCAACTGGTACATTATTGGTAGTAGGAACAGCTTTGAATGGGCCATCCCCAAATGGATCATCAAAAGGCTGCCAAACATGTACTGGTTAGCAAGTAAAGAAACAATCTAGAATCACACACATCTATAAATAAATTTATTAGGCAGAAGAGCCTTGACTCTCTCTACCTGGTTCCCAAATTTGGTTATGTCTATTTTTACATGATCCAGGAAGAAAAAAGTGTAGATAGCAGAAGCAGGAGCAATAATGACAGTAAGAGGTGAGTGAATTAGCAGCAGTAAACCACAACACAAAGGTAAACTAGAAGAAAGTCCAACAAGAAGCAAACAGTGATTATATGCATAGTCTACTCTAGAGGAGTTCATAATTGGGTAAAATATCAAACCAAACCAAACATACACTGGGGATTGGGTGTGTACCAAAGCTAAGCCAAACATTGGTTCAATGTTAGATTACATTTTACGAGAATCCAAAGATCGGTTGGACTTCAGTCTCAGCTTTAGTTGATGAATGAACCAGACAAAAATTTTGTACATCTTATAACAAATTGTTAGGCACATGTTTCGTCTTCTGCACACTATTATTATTTTCAACTTGCCCAAAAATAAGAAATATATGTAAATAGAACTATATTTGCAACATGTGATTTTAAATTATTCTTTAAAAATCTAATCAATTAAATTACCAATCTAAAAACTTATAAGAATTAGACAATAACCGAAATGATTAATTAAATCAATATTCAGAATGAGATTTCAGCTTTGGTTTACAGAACTAGGTCAGTTCAATTTTGTTTCACTTAATCAAGACCCCTCGTCTATGCATATTGCATGAACCATTCAATGGGTTACTAATTACTAAATGCCTACTTTCCAGTCTAAGAAAAATACTTCACTTTTATCCCACTATGTGAAGTTGGCTTTTCTCATCATAAATACATGCTTCAGGAATAAGGTGAGTGGGTTTGACAGTAAAGGGATAGGTGGAAATAATGGGAATAAGAGGAGATAAATTAACTGGTTTCACATAAAAACATTACAACACTATTTGCTTTTATCAGAGGATAACTCCAACGATGGATATTAGAAGAAAGGCTACTACTTTGCGAAATTTCCCATGAAGGTAAGATTAGCACCTCAGTCTTGAAGATGAAATTGAAAGGTACCTTTAAGAAAATAAGGTCAGCAAGCAAAGAACTCCAATAGCAAATAATTAGATTTTCTATAATTTCCTAAGGCATGTTGGAAGCATCATTAGATTGCATGACATTTCATTTTGGCCAATCAATGACAAATCCAGATTGAAAACAACAATATAACAGAACTCCCGGAGAGTTGAATAAGATTTAATCATAGAAAATATGCCAAACAAGGTGAAAAACAAAATCATGGAATCCTAGTCATCCAATGTCCAAAAGATCACATCTGTTAAAGACACAACAATCACCCTCATTATGATTAATTGCAATTACCCCTGCCTGGTATAGGAAAATGTGGCAAAATCTCAAAAATTTCGCACCAAGAATGTGTGGTTCACAGAGCAGCCTAAGGTGGTTGTCCTCCTCAACTCCTTTTTTTTTTTAAAGCAAAAGGTGTTTTTTTGTTTTTTCCCTCCCTGGTTTAAGGTTTTCTGTCTTTTTTATATTCCACATGGGAGTAAATCACAGTTTAACACTTTACAAAATGCCAATGCTGAAAATTTTGGAGAATAAAACAAGCCAGCAGTCAATGCAACATTAAAAGTACTGATTGCTATTCATTGATGATGGTAAAGCATTACATTTTTTCCTCCCCAGTTGAAGGTTTTGTGTCTTTTTCATATTTCATGTGGGAGTAAATCACAATTATCCACTTCACAAAATGTCAATGCTGAAAAGATTATGGAGAATTAATCAAGAAATCAGTCTTTACAAATGTTATAATTACCTGATTGTTATTCATTGATGATGGTGATGCATCTACAGTTGTGGGTCCAGAATTGAAGTTTGCTGAGGTAACAGCTTCAGATGCCATGTCAGCCTGGCTAGCAGACACAAGAGCCAAAGAATTTGAAGAAAAAGACTCGGATAAGGAACCCAGAAAATCCATTTCAGCAGCAGGCGCAGGAGCTGTTCCATTTGATGTAGCTGGGCCAGCTAATCAATAATTTGGGGGAAAAATGAGAGCCTTCTAACATCAGAGTCTAAAAGTGACAGGCCAAAAGTAATTGAAATTTTCTGGATCTATAATCCAGATAAGAAAACACCATAAAATCACTATATTTTATTATGTCTAACTAAAATGATTTGATAAATGTGCAAATCATACAATCTAATCCTAAATTATGATACTGATGATTATTATTTGCAAGCGATGATAAATAAAATGCCAGATGGAACACTGTAACAATAGAAATTCATATGAATCATCTTTCCACTCAAGCAAATGAAAAAGATAAAAAGTATAGCAGTATAATTCCCAGTTCAAATTATTTAATATTTCTTTACCTGAAAATGAACCTCTCGGATCAAATTCATCAAAGCCATCACCTTCATTGTTACTGTGTTGAACTGAAGGTTGAGATGAAACAGGAGGGGATGCCGAAGCAGGAGGTGAAGCTGAGGCAGGGGGTGGAGCAGCAGTAGTTGTTGTATGGCTGGGACTAGCTCCTGTGGGAGAGGATGCTCTAGGGGCATATGGTAGTGAAGATTCTCCATCCCTGTGAATGATATGGATAAACCAAATATTGATTCAAAACCAATACAAAACTGCAGCTGGCAGGTGATGGGTGGGAGTTGTTACCTTTCACTATAAGGAGGACTGCGGGTGGTATCAACAGCATCCTCATAACTTGGAGGTGCACCAAAGCTTTGTTCAGAATGTTTACCATCATGCCTCTTCTCAACAGTACTGATTTGAAAATCAAACAAATCAAATAACTTCAGTTGTTAATTGTTTCAAACATAAAAACACTACGTCGAAAAGGTCAACTGGAAGTACCTTCCATCTGGAGATTGATCATCAGCTTTGGCACCACTTTCTCTGCAAATGAAAAGGAAGACTTGTCAGGAATCTTTAATTAAGATGAAGTGTCTTCCCAAATACATAATAAAAACTTAAAAAACCAAAACACAATTAGATAAAACAAAAATCAAACTCAGGAACCAAGAATTCAACAAGCTGGTAAACTTAGCTAGCTGTCTAATTTGGTAGCAAGACAGGCAACATATCAGTCAAAAGGGTAATAAATCTGAAAAAAAATTAAAACTAAAGAGTTAATCAAAATTGATATACTGACATTGCTGGACTGAACTTGAAGGTTCTGACAAGAATTGTTCATAGTCAGTTGTTAAGTGTTGCAAATCAATCTTAATATGAGCTCAAGGTCACAATGACATTTAAAAGGGAGAATTGACTGAGTTCTCTTTTCTTAACTTCTGCCGTGAGGCTTTGTCTGCTTCTCTAGTAACAGTTATCAAGTCTTTATTTCCTCCTCTAAAGCTCCCTTCATTTCACTCAGTTTTACATCTATAAAAAGATAAATCAATTCCACAGTTTCTTGTTAACATTTCAGATAAACTAAGCACCTGAAATTACTATGGCTAGTCAGACTTGCATGTGCATAGAAAGTAGAAACTAAATTCTATATGTTTTAGCAGGATGGAAACACTAGAATTTGGGTTCCTTGAAACACATTTTCACAATTAACAAAATTAGCTTGCGGAGCACTTTTCTAAAACGGAATTAATATTTTAACCATGTCAATATATATTTCATGTATAATGAGGACCTTTCGCAAAGGCCAAGGAAACTTGTTTATTATTGAAGTTTTGTGGTCAAATTGCTTCATGAATGAATGGATGAAGTTTAGTTAAATTCTGATTCCAAATCTAATGCTTTTTGTTTCCTTGGCCAATAACCATAAACTTTTGGTTTAACTAAATTGCCATTCTTGCCCCTAAATGTAACTGACAATTTCTGAAGAACTCTCCTTATCAACTGCTCAAAACTGATTTGCACACAGTTGAATATAGGTGAATAACTCTTGAATTTAAATTTATCAAAATCAGTTGAAACACATTACTAGACAGGAACTTGTGATCACATTCTTCAAGAATTTCTACTAACTAAGAAAACTCCAACTTGAACTCCCAAAATCAAACTAGGCATATCATGTTTACAATATGGCTATTTCATTATCATAAGCTTTTTACTCATCCCACCCCCAGCAAATAATTAGTATAATCACCAAGGGTATGTTCATTTGGAGATTATGTAGGATTGGAGAAATCCGACTTTGAAATCCTTGGATTTGTAAATAAAGGTGAATAATTAAAATGTGTGTTTGCTATGAGATTTTATAGGGTTGGATTATTACTGTAGCTATCAAATCAATATTGGAAAAAGTTAGTAAGTATAATGTTATATTATTAGTTGATGTAATAGTAATGCTTGGATGATTGCCATAGTAGAAATTTAGGTGTATTGGAATTTGTGTATTAATATGTTAGAGTGTAGGGTTAATTATGGTGCTTTTTGCAAAATAGAGTAGTATTTGAGAGGGATTTATAATCCTAATTTAAATCTCCTGACAAACAAGGATTTGAGATTTTGAAATCTCAAATCTTGTCTCATGAATGTCCTCACAAACATACAGCAAGGAAATCCAGTTGGCAGATTTACCATGGAATTCCATTCAGATGTGGGTTTACAAGAATTCAACACACCTGGAAGAATATTGGCCATCATCATCATTTGCAGGATTTCTCTCTCGATCAGCACTTCTACTTCTTGACCCATAATTATAATCATCGGTATTTTGACCTCTTCCGCGGTAGTCATCATCCCTGTAACCATCTCGGCCATACCGCTCTTCACTATCTCGCCCGTACTTGTCCCCCTCACGGCCATGTGAGTCTCCATATCGACCATATCTATCATCATCTCTGGAGCCCCATTCTCTTTCTCCCCCATAGCCATTCCTGTCATCATCTCGATTTCCATATCCATGTCGGCCTTCAGATCGATCATCATCATATCTGTCTCCATAGCCTCCAGAGCCAGGACGATACATGCCACCCATGGGGGTATTGCGATACCTATAATATGTGAAGTAAATAACCATTCAAGGAAAACCATAAAGCTATTTAAGCTAATCACCAAGTAGGCTGTACTTGCTGAGAACAATATATTGGAAAATTTTGCATATGCTTAAGTGATTTTATCTACTTACTTTTCCCTATTAGAAGCAGCCTTTTGACGAGCTTCTTGTATTCTTTCCTTATCATTTACAAGAACAACAAGACTCTGAGATTTCTTTCTGACATTGTTTCCCTGGTCTTTCCCACTGGAATCAATATATTGGAAATCCGACAATGTCTATCACCAAAGAAAACAATATGGACACCATCAACGGTCAACCAAACTTCTGAAAGAATTTATAGAATAAAAAATCAGATAATAAAGAAACTAACTGATATTTGATATGCATGTTCTCTGATGTCATCTACGACACGCTCAGACCCATGTGCTACCAAGTACTCCAAGATGGTCAAAGCCTGCAAAAAGCAGCAAGGGAGGGGGGGGGGGGGGCAAGTCATTTAAGTTTACAGTGTTTTATAATAAGATAGAAGCTCAAAGTTTCAAACTAAGGACAACAAACCTTGTATACATGCCGCCAATTTTTCCCAGTATCATTTATACGTTTCCAGAGTACTGACATGATCATCTGATACTCATGACTGTTAAAACACAAACACTTAGTACCTTCTCAATGAAAGCAATACTCATGAAGTAAAGTATCTTGAATCAAATTAGAACTAACTAGTTTCTTGTTGCCTGAGCAATATCAGCAAGAAGAGACCCATGAGGACCCCACGGCTCATTGCTAGTTGCATCAAGAACCTGCAAACATAAAACCAAGCATCACTTAAAACTATTGTGAAGAATTAGACAACAAACAGCTTATTCTACAACTCCTTTTTTTTTTTTTTTTTGAATACTTAGACATGGCCAAACACCTTCATAGAAAATTTACAGCATCTCATATATAGAAAACAGAAAACTGAATGAGAAGGGAAATAATATAATACCTTCTGTTCAATTGAAGGGACCTTAAGAACTTTCTTGTTTACCCCTCTCTTACTGCAAGATGACACAAAATACATTCCTAAGAAAATGCTTGGTACCAAAATTAAGACAAGAGCTAACAAACCACCAGAACAACAGACGAAAATAATATAAATTAATAACCAAGCACTGAAACACCAATCAATTGCAAGCTCAACAATTCAAGATTGCATTTATGTCTCCAACTAATCTGCCCATTTGCACTCTGAAGAATCTTTAGCTAAGATACAACGGAAGGGAAGATGGTCCATGAAATAAAAACAGCGACAACACTGGATGCACAATGGTTTTCAAAATGAAACTTACAGGTCTCTGACAGTTTGATCAAAAGCCTTCTTCATTTCACCCTTGGCTGGAGAGAAGCCAAATCAGCTAAGTTTTTCAAATTATACCTGCACATCCAAATGGCAAACATTTAATGCTCCCATAGAACACAACAGACGGTCATATTTCTTCAGGTTTTCTCTTCATCGATTCAAAACAAGAGCTTTCAAGATGTGAATATGAGTTTCTAGAAACATTATACGAGAATTAATTATCTATTCATCTTCCTATCAAAATCTATCATCAATCTAAATCAGCCAATCAACAGAGAGAAAACCACTAACACGCAAGCATAATAGAATAACAATGCGCATAAAGCTACAAAAATATTCCACAAAGCAACCAATTCTGTTATACTAACCAGCAGAATCCAATTAAAGAATAACACAGATCTGAAAACTCAACTACAATTCGGCAGAAGACAAGCTGAATTACACACACATAGCTCGAATTAGATCCGGAAACCTAAAAATAAAATCGAAGATCCAATAGTTAAAATAAATAAAAACGAAAAATCTCGAAAAATTGGATCATGCCTGAAAGATTTACAAGCTCCTTCGCGGTAGATCAGATCTGGAGAAATGGTGATGATGAGAGAGAGAGAGAGAGAGAGAGAGAGAGAGAGAGAGATGAAGGGGAGAGAGAGATGTCCGCAAAGGAAAAATCGTCGAGTTGAATGGAAAGAGCTCTTTAGTTGGAAAGACCAATACTAATTATAGTTTTAATAATTAATTAATAGCAGTAAATGAAGGAATTAAATGAATAATTAAATAGATAGTGTTTGAAGCAATAAAATAAATAGTGTTTGAAATGTTAAAATGCTGTTGTTTTAATTGGGTGGGGTTAGGGTGGGGGGGTCACTTATTAAACTTGGAGTTGTAGACAGCGTAGTTTTACACGTACAACAACTTTTATTCTCTAGAAAGTTGATTCCCAATCGTTTTCTTTAAACTATTTTTCATTTTAATTATTAAAATATTCTTCAAAGGTTGGTTAAAAAGATATTTTTTTTAAAACATCTTAAATATTAAGGGTATTTTGTTGGGAAAGTAGAAATTTGTTATAATTATGTTATCTTTATATTAGTAAGTGAAAATGAACTTAATTAGATCATTTGATTTTTTCATGTTTATTTGGATTTTCTTCTCCATCCGGATGTTTTTTAGACTCAACAAGAATGAGGTTTTTAAGAATAATGGCAAGAATACTTTTAACAAAGTATCACGACTTGAGATAATTTTAAAGGATGAAAGAAGTGATAAGGAGTTTTGGAGTGATAAAAGTTGCGAGGCTTGAGATAATTTCAAAGGATGAAAGAAGTGATAAAGAACATTTTGAAGTAATAAAGGTTGCGAATTTATCCAAATCAATTACAGAAAATTTGGTGATAGGGAGGATTCGAGGTCAACAAGTTCAAACCAAAATATAGTCTAATGAGGTCTTTACGTTGTCAAGAATCAAGTCTAATTACGGTTCAAGTGCACTGAAAAGATAAATTCAAGTTCATAAACAATAGCAAATGTAGTTATCTTAAATTATGTATAGATTTGTTGTTTGATATGGCAAATTCATGTATTTTAAATAAGATGTGAGTGCTCACAAAGAACGGATCGTATTGCTGGTTTGTTAGGAAATAGTATGATTGTTAAATCTTTGGTTTTATAATTACAATAGAACTTGAAATAGTTGATAATATTCCTTTTGAGTTATCTATTGATGTTCTACATTTTTTAGCTGATAATATTCATTTTGAGTTATCCATTGAAGCTCTACATTTTTGTGTTTTTGGTAGTGTATGTAACATTTGGTTAAAAAATCTTAAAAGTTGGAAGCGTCAACACCTTATTTAAAAAGTTCTTTCATCTCAATCTTAATTTTTCATATATCAAACCCAATTATAGATTTTAGTGATACCTTTTTTTTTTATCTTGAATTATATATCCACAATTGTGATATCCAAAGCTATACATTTTTTCTTTGCTGTTATTTTGTTGTTCTCTCGAACTGTACTTCGTGGATTTGTTATATAAAAATTAGAGTGTGTCTCATGTGTATTTGGTGTACATGCAATTTGGGTGCAATTTGGATCGATCCGAATTCGCGTTTTTTTTTTTGTTTACCAATTTGGTAACCTTTATATACAAATCTTGTGACATTTATATTCAATAACTTAAAAAAAATGTATGAATATACTTTTTTCTATGTACATAAAGGTATGATATTTGTATATAAAGATCATAGGTCACATGAATATACATAAGAGTGACATGAATATCATATAAAGGTATTTATGTACAAATTTTGCTGAAATTCTTTTGTTTTTCTAAGTTATAATGCATAAAGGTCACAACATTTATACATGAAGATCACAACATTTGTTTTTACATAAACATCACCGAATTTGTACATAAATATCAAGACATAAAAATAAAAAAAAGGAAATTTACGGATCCAGGTCAAATCGATCGATGGGAGAATTTGTCTAAAAAACTAAGGATCCGCTAATTCTTCTAACTTGGATGATTTTTGATTAGAGTGACAATTATTTGAAAGCCAACAATTTCAGACCATAAATTATGAGTTTTATATGGTGAATAATATCATTAATGTTTAATTCATAGAACAGGTTGTTAATGAAACCTGACATTTTCATATACATCCCACTGTCCAATGTATTTGGGCCAGGCTGAATCCAAGGACCCCGAGTTGGTATTGGGCTTTTATTGAGCACAATCATAATAAGATAATTGGGCCTAGTTAGCCAACCCATGAATCTTTGGCTACTAATGAAATCACCATTTTTTTTATCTTCCTCGTGCTACTAATCTCTTTAAATCTCTGTATATTTATTGTTTTTGCTTGATAATCATATTTTTAGGATTTGAACATCAACACTTCTATGTATATAATAAAGTTTATTTAAGGGTTTACTCACAATTCAATTAATCACATTGTTTGTAATAACGTTGTTTACCAATTATATATATATTTTTCCAATTACATCATCCTCATTTTTCGACACCAAATTACGGGGCTACCACCATGACTGCGATCCTTCAATGCTGCCATTACGAATTGAGGGTGGACGTCAGTAGGTAGATTGCACATTTTACATTGGATTTATGATATTAAAGGTGATGGATAACAAAATTGATGATAAATTTGAACGGTCTCGTTGAGATTTGTCCAACAATGATGATAATAAAATTAGGTGTCTTGAATAAGGTTGATGTCATAATTTAAAAAACATAAAATCAAAGTTGATATTATAATTGAACTTTAATCCAAAATTCATGATTATTTTTATATAGTTAACTCTTTATTTAAATTACGATTCACTCGCATTATTCAATTAACCAATATTTTTGGGGCTGAATTTTTGTAAGAGGACTGGATTTGCTCCAAATTAAAATCTGGGCCTAACGAGTACAAATTTGGGCTTCTAAATTGATTTTTTTTTTATTGAAACCCATGAATTTCCCTAACTTATTAGAATATTTTTGTAATTTATTTATTACTTCAATCGGCGTATTGCAGTAAAAATGAAAGAAGTAAATGACTTTAATCAACACCCAAACTCTTGATTTTTGTCCAAAAAAAAAACATCTTATTTCAGACAGTCACTTTTATTATAGTAACCTCCTTTTTTTTTAATTAACTTTTTAATTAAAATAAAAGCGAATACAAACACTCTCTAAATAGTCATCGATCACATAAACATTTATTTTCAGTTCTCTTTCATTTAGGTTACTTATGTTTGTATTTAAACTGTGTAGAATCTTAAAATGTTTATTTTATGTAAACTATTAGTGTGTATTATAGATGTGTGAAAGTATGTAAAATGATCATAAATTTGAAGATAAAATTTACAATAAATAAATGGGTTAATACCCTAAAATACCCATTTAATTATAACAACTTTCAAAAATACCCATTGATATAACAAATAACCCAAAATGCCCATTTTTGGTGAAAAGACCTAAATACCCTTTGACATCCCAAAAGAAATGATTATTTTATTTTTGAGAATTGCTATGTTAACTCTTAATATTGCCAAACCATATTGTTAAAGAATATTTTGAAAACCGGATATAATTGTTTTGGTATATTGGTTGGAAACCTTTCTCGTGCCCCAAAAAACACTCGTATTTATACTTGTGATATGGTCTGAAAGGTATAACAATACCACATACTGGATAATTTTATCTGGATAAAAGAATTTATTTGAATTTTTCCACGATTTATATTTATTGAGATCCGATGCGTAGAGTGGTATCAGAGCCTGGTTTTATTGAATAAATAAATTAAATTATGTTGAACAATATTATTTTCTTGTGCCTAACGGAAGAGAAAATCAAGAAAATGTATTCGAAAATATTTCGAGATAATACAAGTGCAGAATATCAGTAATGACATCCAGTTCAGATTGGAACATAATTGTTCCAGACACATCTAAGGTCACACAAGACCTTAGGGAAATCCAGAAGACCATCATTTATTATGGTGGACAGATGGAGAAGATAGTCTGATCTCTATCAGAGATCCAAAAAGAAGTTTCAGATCTGAAACAAGAAATTGTAGATCTGAAGAAAAGACCATCCAAAGGAACTGGACGATCAATGAACGAACGTATGAAAAATTCGTTCGGAGAAATTCCAATCATTTCCAAAGGAAAGGCTACGGAAGTTTCGAAGCCTAAAAGTAACGACGAACTCCTACTTGATATCATAAGACAAGTCGGATGGAAGTCTCAAGAGTAGACCTTGCAAAATTAACTGAATCCCTTTCCAATCTCGGAATAGTGGATCTGGTAAACCTCAGGATGAACGAGCCGATTCCGCCGATTCCGAAGAAAGAAGAGGAAAACACAAGTACGCCAGTACCTGAAGCACCAGTACCTGAAGTACCGGTTCCTCCAGAACCCAGGTGGTGGCAGAACGGGGTTGAGTATGAAGAATACATAGCTCGACAAGCCAAAACCCGACCGGGAAGGTTTAAAGGAGTATCTAAAAGCCCTTGGGCAAAAACGATGCTTGAACCAACCCATCCGTTTGGAGTGATGCTCACAACAGACATCATCGATTTCAGAAATATGGAAGTTTTGATCGATGAGTGGATGTCATCCATGAAAGTTGCTTCATCAACACTGGATGTTGATAACGATTATTTTTGCCAGATACTGGTAAATAGTTTGCAAGGTTCAGCCAAGAAGGCATGGGAGATGACCGAAGCCTCTCTCAAAAAAGAGATCTTATCCAACGAGAATGTTATAACAATTGTCGAAAGGATGGGTCATCTGCTCAAAATATGTTTCCTCGGGGACGGATATTTTGAGGAAAGAAAAGATGAGAAGAAAAGAGAGTATACGCAAGCTCTGTTTGCTCTCGAACTAAGAAATATATGTTATGCGGATGAATATATATATTGGTTCCGCAAATATTATTTCCAAGCAGATGTACCATGAAACGTGGCAACAGATTTATTCTTTGCAAAAATCTGCAGTCCATGGAGGGAGATGCTAATGCAAACCTACAAGGTACCTACAGGCCGAGTCGATTCAGTGGCCAGGAGGATGTCCTTCTTTAAGGACAGTATACAAGAATGGTGTCAACAAGCGACACTACAAAGGAACAAGAAGAAACTAAGAAGAATGGTAAAGAAGACCCCTCTTTGTTGCGGCAACAATGATTTTCCGAGTATCATCGGAGAACCACAACGCGAAAGACACGGAAAGAGAAAGAAACACTTCAAGAGAAGGTTTCAATCCAAGTCCGGAGGATCATACAGGAGACCTTCCAAACAAGGAAGATCATGGTGGTCCAAATCAAAGGCTAGATCTTACAAATCTGGTCAAAAGGCTGGTCCTTCCAGGTTTTCATCACAGAGATCTAGATCCACAGGAAAGCCAACAGGAGGAACAACCCGAAAAAGAACTTTCAAACGAGCTTACACTCGTGCAAATGAAAGTTTCAAGGATTGCAACTGTTGGACATGCGGCGCGAGAGGCCATATTTCGCCCGATTGCCCGCAAAAGCAAAAAGATGTGCGCCAGTTCGAGTACACAGACGACATCCGAGATGCTGTCTTCTATGGTGATTTGGTACCGGTATACAAGTTCGAGGACATCTCTTCAGATGAAAGCATCTATGAAGAAGAGTTGGAATCTGATTCAGAAGGATCCGATGGATCATCTACAGAATCAGACGAGTAGCTCCGACGAACCAGAAGATAGACTCAAGACGACGGACAGTCTATCAGGATTCTTTTCAAAAATGACCATCTCAAACAAGACAATGGAAAGAATCATGCAACAAGATTCAACTTTAAGTCCGTATGACGGATTTAAGATTGGAAGTCTTAATCGATTTTGTGACAAAATCGGAATAAGACAGCGCAAGCATCATATCATCTACCGGGTGAACTCAGGTGAGTTCTCTATTCCAATAGGGTTAACCGGTAATAACATTAAGATGCAACTTATTCCAAAAGAAGAAATTCTTGAGGAATTGAGTCGTATCAAAGAAGAAGTAGCGGTCACAATGAAATGGATTCATATTGGAACCATTGAAGTAGTGATTAAAGCTACCTTCAAAGAAGGAATTGATTCTGAGTTACATCTATCTGTGATGGATAAAAGAATCAATAATTTAAGCGAAAGTTGTCTTGGTACAATGGTAGGTAATTTATATGCTGGCAAACTTATGTTTGACATACATCCTAGGATTGCATATAACCTAGCAGACCAAGATTTTAGTAGAGTCTTAACCCTTCATCAAGATTTTAAAAGACCTGATCTTATGAAAGAAGGAAATAGACCATATTCTATCACGTATAGAATTGTATATGCCCTTTCTAATACACATCATTCGGATATGTTTCTTAGGAAGGAGTATATAGAAATTCCTAAAATTTTCAAGGAATTCGCCAAAGTTATGACACCTGACCCAATTAAAATACCAAGGTTAGGAGGTGTCAATTTGCTAATCAGAGATCAACCTATTCTAAACAGTAGATCATTAAGGTTTGATTCTGAAATTAGTAACAAGTTGTCCTTTTCCGAGGGTAGGATTCTAAGCCTAAAAGGAAAAGAACCAGGAGAGGATTTGTATCCACAAAAGATTAGGGTAAGAAATGTAAAAATCAAATGCCCTAATAATGAATGGAAAGAAATCCATATTGTTTTTGATATATCTAAAACTGATAATTTGTTTCCTTGTGAAGAGATATATCATTTGCAACAACCAAGTATTAATAGATATGAAGACATGTTAGAAATAGCAGGCTATCATGTATCTGTTACAGGAAGTGCAGGCATAACTAAAGGAGTTATGACCCTAGGGTTAAGCTTCCTTGAGAAACATAAGCCCTGGAGAAGAGATGAGAAATGGATGGAGTTCGACCTTGATGGACATACAATCAGGGTAGAATAAAACCATTATGCCAGGAATCAAGTTAGATCAAGAGATCATTGATCTCACGATACAAAGAGACCAGGCGATAACTTTGTTAAGATCTTTGCGAGAGCAAAATCTACCAGAACAAAGAAGTCTCCAAGACGTCATAAGGATACAAGAGGCTGCGTTAAAAATAAGTCAAATAAACGCACGAATAGACATGCTAGAACGCTGGAGGAGAAGGATTTATCCAAACAATCCAGACAGGTTCTAAATTATGCCAGGAAGGTGTATTGATGAAGAGATCCAGGATCTCAAAAAAGAGAAAGATGAGTTGACGGATCGCATTAGAGAAATGCGGGATAATGGACAGACTCATCAAGTAAGGTTTCAAGAATTGATCCGTGAGCATAATGTTAGAAGCTCAAGGATAAATTTGTTAGAATTTTGGAAAAGAGGAATATATCCAGACGATTCTGAATGACAAGTATTTTCTCTATATATATATCTGTAGGGATATTATATGATCAATATAAGACGGAATATTTTGCAGCTTATATTGACTCAGGTTCAGGCATTTGCACAGCAAAGCCAGGAGTTTTTCCCAGCGAAGCAGTGGAAAAATTACCTCTTATTGCAGGAAAAGACTTCTCACAGAAGATCCTTATACTCAATAAAGGTATTCGAGAAACACGAAGAATGATCGGAGGCGCATTCGATACCCCTTGGTATAAAGTAAGAATGCCACCAATCTATATTCATGATACAGGTGCTGATATTTTGCTTGGTAACAATTTTATCCAAACTTTTGCAAAATATGAGCAGGATAATCACAAGAATCTGTTAACCTTTACTACTAACTGTGGTAGTATGATACAGGTTTTGCGGCGAGAAAAGGCTTTTAATAGGATCATGCCTATTAATTTTCGCAGCAAACGTGGTGATAATGAAGCCAAGTTAACTCATCAAAAAATGCAGGATAAGAGGAAATTTGGTGAAGCTCTTTTGTCATACAAACAAGAGGGAATGGAGGAGGCACATGAAGAAGCTATTCAGTTTTTGAAGAATGCCTTACAAGAAGGACCACCCCAGATTGACATTGATGAGGAAAGTTTACTTTCTCTCGAAAATGTTAAAAGGCTAATTCAGAGGAATTACAATGAAAATCCTTTAGCCTGGTGGGACAAAAACCAGATCGAAGCAACATTGAAGGTAAAAGAACAACACAGATACGAGTTGGTTCGATACAAGCCGATACAGATGAATCTTGAAGATCGAAAGGATATGCAAAAGATTATCAAAGAGCATATCGATCTCAAGTTGATCGAAGCAGGTATTTCTCCTTATAGTAGCCCAGGGTTTTTGGTAAGAAACCATGGCGAAATAAAGAGAGGAAAAGCAAGGTTAGTAATTAACTATCAAGGTATTAATAAGATTACCGAATTTGATGGTTATTACATTCCAAGTAGAGATCACTTAATTGATTGTATTAAAGGGTCAAAAGTGTTTTCAAAATTTGATTGCAAGTCTGGATTTTACCAGATTAAGTTAGAAAAAGAGTCTAAAAAATTAACTGCTTTTTCGACACCACAAGGACAGTATATCTGGAACGTAATGCCTATGGGTCTTGCGAATGCACCGCAGATATACCAACGAAAGATGGATAATCTTTTTAAAGATTATTTTGAGTTTATGTTTGTTTACATAAACGATATCTTAATTGCCTCTAAAAATATGAAAGATCATCTAAAGCATCTTGAAATATTTTCAGAAGTATGTCATAAAGAAGGATTAGTGCTCTCTGAAAAGAAAGCAATAATCGCGGTTAATAGAATCAAGTTTCTCGGTGTTATTATTGACCATGCAGGAATGGAACTACAGGAACATATTGTGGAGAAAATCTGCAATTTTCCAGATGTTCTTAGAGATAAGAAGCACCTTCAAAGCTTCTTAGGAGTGATTAATTTTGCAGGTTCATTCATTAAGGACTTGGCAAAATATCGAAAGGATTTCCGTCCTTTATTACAAAAGGATGAGAAGACCAAATGGAAATGAGAAGATATTCATTCCCAAAGAGTTCGTGAGTTAAAACAGGTTTGTCGTAACTTACCAAAACTCGCGATTCCTCAAGATGAGGATCAGTTAGTAGTCTACACAGACGCTAATGATTTCAGATGGGCAGCAGTACTCATGCGAAAGACATCTACGGGTGAAGAACCATGTAGATACACTGGAGGGTTGTTTACAGAACAACAGGCCAGAGTTTGGCATATCAACGAGAAAGAATTCTTTGCTGTTTGGAAGGCCTTTAAAAAATGGCCTTTATTTTTATTAGTTAAAGAATTTATATTAAAAGTTGATAATAGTAACGTTAAAACTTTTTTGAAAAACAAACTTGAATCAAAGATCGAAAAAGCACGTATTATCAGGTGGCAAGCAGAATGCCAATATTATCTTTTTGATATTGTCATAGTGAAATCTAATGAAAATGTTCTTGCAGATTTCTTAACAAGAGATGGATATCCTTGAAGCAGATTCCATCACAATACGAGCAAGACACCTTAGGAAAAACCTTGAGGTGCATTACAAGGCCTTTGAGGAACTAAGGGTAAGAGCCGAAGCGGCATCTTATGTCCAGAAAGCTGATTTGGACAAAGTCCAAATGACTCTACGTGCAGCCATAACTTCAAATAATGATTTGTGGAATGCATTAGTAGAACCTGTTAACAAGGCCTGTTCACCATCGGTGATGCAGAAAGAATTATACGAGAGGAGTTCATCATCGATGAACAAACAGGGTACTTTTATACCCGAAGCAGGACATCCTGCTGATAAAAGTTTTTCATCGGATATCGGTGAAAAGGCTGATAAGGCCGAACCAAGTGTTTTATCGGATTCCGATAAAATTATTAATTCGGAAGGTCAGGAAGCAATTCCAGACAACCCGAGTCAACCCAGCACCTCTGGGGTAAAAGAGGGAGAGGTTAACCTAAAGCCCCAGACTGGCCCTAGACAGGTTAACACTAATCAAGCTATTTCTCCTCTGCAGGTTTACCAAAAGATATGGGAGAAATTGGTAACAAGAAATGGGATCAATCCAAACAGAATTACTGCTGATTGGTCTGGCAAGTATCCAAGACTTTGGATGCTCCCAGGGGTAAACCCTCATGATGTGCGGGAATGGTTCGATTTTGGAGCAATTGCTTCAGTCTTTACTACCGCACCCAGCTTTCCGGAGATTTCCAAATTACCGGACTGGATATCCACTGTTGTGCACGATTCATGGCAGAACAACCCATACTTGGGTCGAGGAGATATACTGGAGCTAAAAATTATCTCTGCTGTTCCAAAAATTACAGGAAAAGGGTCTCATCCAGTTTTTCAATTCATAAAACTACAGAGGCCTGAGATGGGGGCGATAAACCGAGCCAAAACACCCCCAGAAAACAGCCCTTTGGTAGTCGCCTTGACTGAAAATGATATATCTACGAGGCGAGCTTGGGGTCTTTGGGTCTGTCTCACCGAGATGGATAAAGTGAAGTATCCATTCAAAATATTTCATAACTCTGTGAATGGATCATTCCTGTTAAATTCCATGACAGGAACAACTATCAGATTTGCTGAAAACCTCTTTGAAAATAAGAGAAAATTAATTTGGGAAAACAAGGTTCCAGCCACGGAACAAACAAGGAAGAAGATATGTAATATGATACATATCGGAAGATGGGGTGAGCGGTTATGCTCTTACTGTCAAATACAAGAGAAACCACTGTTTGGACAGGGTTTCAAAATAAAAAAGGACAACCCGACTACCCAAAGAAAAAGGGAAAAGGGAAGGGTTTTTAGAAAGTAAAAACCAAAAATGTAATAAAAGGAAACGGGTCTAATTAGACTCGATTGTAAACAAGCTGAACATGTATTCTACTAATGTAATAGTATAGGAATACATTGTAAAAAGCATAGGATGCCAATTTCAGACAAGAGATAGTGGTCTGTCCCGCCACCATTGAAAAATCTGCATTCTGAACCAAAAGACAAAGGTGGAGGACCCCTCCACTAAAGAAAAACTAGTTGCCGACACAAGAAGACAACGAAGGTAGTAGATGCACTTACCAAGTGGTGGGTGAGAAATAAAGAAGGCTGGCCCATTACCCACTCATCTAGTGGAGTGCAAGCTGGCAAAGGCAATAATGCAACCTCAACAGGAGTACATTAAGGCCTATAAAAGGAGGCATTCAGCCTCAAAAGAAGATCATCGAAAATACACAACACTTCTCTCTTCATAAGCTTTTCGAAATCTTCTCTCTAGTCTTGTAATAGTATAGCTTTCAAGCTTTCCTATTTATGGGGGTTTCCCCTTCTCGAGTATTAGCCATGATTGGCTAATTCAAGTTTCTCTTCCAATGGCGGAGAATAGTAATATTGTAAAATAGTTTAGTTTATTTTCTTCAATAAATAAGGCTTTTGCTTTCCGACATTCTATCCAAAAATTTTATAATTCTGAGTGAAAATTCATCCGGCAGTGAGTCTCCCCGTGAGCTCCTTATAGGCAGGTTGCCGTTGAGAAGGATTGCGATCTGGGTTCCCAAGAAAATCGGTTTCAGAACCATAGACTGCGGGCGAGTGGTTGGATCTTTGATCCGTAAAACCTGAACCGAGGTCCAAGGGAATTTAAGAGACAAAGGTAAGGTATGATTTAAACTCAGTTTTATTTTATTTACGGAAGCATGTTGGGCCTGATATTGATCAGAGGGCTAATCCGGATCTGATAAATATAAGTGTGGAAGAATGAAAATTTGGCTAAAGGCAATCTTGGTTTTTGGGTAATTAATGAAAGTCAACAAGGTTAGGATAGTAATTTTCCAAGAAAAATGGGTAGAAATGGATGTTTTGTTATATTTATGGGTATAATGAGTTGATTATTATATTAATGGGTATAAAAGAAAGATGTTATAGGAAAGTGGGTAGTATGGGTTGGTATCTCATAAATAAATTGTGTTTACTAATACTATTCAGAAATTCAAATTTGGAGTTTGGTGACCTCAAATTTGAAAGGACTCAAGAGTCAAGACACCATATTCATATAGTACAGCAACAATACAATCTAAAGTTTCTAGAACATTATATCCAACCTTTTTGTGGAACTCTGAAAAAGTTATTTGTGTTATTTCACTCAATTAAATCTCAAAATTGTAAAATATGTCTAGTACTTGATACAATCTACTACAATTATTATATACTCTATTCTATTTATATTAAAGGGATTGGTTGAAATTTAGACAAGTTATGTAAAAAGATGTCAATACAATGCATATTTAATGAGCTATGAAATAGTGACGGAAATATTAACTTATGTTTGGAATGAAAGACTTGAAATTTACAGTATATATAGCAATAAATTAATGATGTTTGAATTGATATTATCCAAAATTTATTATTTTTATTTTGATATAATTTTTAATAATTTTGGTGGATTTTAAATACATTCTAATTTAAATGGATTTGTATACACTCATTTCACATGTTATATTTTAAATCATTTCATCCAAAAACTACATCAAAAAGAATATCATTGAATGATTGAATTATATAAAACACCAAAACCTCCTAGTTAAACGTGAAAAAGGAAGACAAATTATTAATTAGTCTAAGATTAATATTTGACTATTTGTAAGCTGTCACATTCAAATATCTTCTTTTCTTTTATTTGCCCTCAATTTATTTACGAGAATTTTTTTTTATCTAATGTATAATTTATTTAGTCTTTCAAAATAATCACGATAAATCAGTATTATATAAATAATATTATTAATTAAAAATATTAATAGAAAATAAAATGTAGTGTAATTAATAAATGCTTCGGTACATAGTTTATATATGAACTCCCAAAATCCTAATATATGTATAAAGTCATATCATTGAATTTGAGTTTGTATGATTTTTATTAATGTTCGATTCAAGCGGATTTATGCCAATGATAATTTTTTCACACTTATCAATAAATCTAAAATCATCTAATGCCCAATTAATGTAGATTTTTTTAATATAGCACTATAGACAAATTTCAATATATAAGGAATTATACAATACTTTAGATATTTTTGGATGTCCAAATTATTAATAATAAAATCTTTTTGGTTTTGGATGTCCAAATTATTAATAATAAAGTCTTTTTGGTGTTTTTAGCCTGAAACTTTCAAATTACACTATAATAATCCTAGAATATATATGGTTAGACATATAAATCACAAGAATTATAATCCACTTGCAAATCATACAAACTTTTCTGTGTGTTAAAGGTGTTCAAATATTTAAGGGACATTTTAATATTTTCCTCTCAATTTTTTCCAATTATACCATAATAATCCTAAAATATCAAGACAACGTGGGCTGCTCGACAATATATACTTCTGTAATTCTATTATTAGCAAAGCATAATGATGAAATGACAATGAAAATATAGTACAAATTATTTCAAATATGGACAATAAATGAAGTAGTTACAAATAAATCACTATATAGAAGAGATCAAATCAAGAGAAAAGTAAAATGCACGTGAAATTGGAATAACTTTGAAAAAAGAAAAAGTAGTAGAGATCTAAATCCAGCCATGCATTGGCCCCATTCAATTATTGAGAGGCTGCTAAGTAAAAAATTTAATCAACAAATTAACAAATTTTCAAGAAATGCAGAAAATTGGATGGAGTAGGTGCACATGTGGGGTTTTTTTTGTGTAAAAGAAAATGACATTTTACCTATATATCTTTTGGACAAGATAGAATAACATTTTGCTTCTTGCTTCTATTTTTTTTGTTTGTTTTTTTCCTTTTCCTTTTTTTGACACTTCATTAGACTAGTGCCATGGTTTGGTTGAGATGGTGCTTTATATGATAATCTAATACTCAATTTGTTTTAAAAAAAATGTTGTTTAAAAGTTTTTGTTATAAATTAAAAAAATATAATAATTAAACAAGTATGCCTTTTATTAATTTAGAAATTTAAAATTCAAAATTGAAAGAAAGTTAAATTAATTTCCTAAAAAATATCATATTAAATACCTAAATTTTAGTTAAGAAACATTAACAGGATAATTTGAGAGCAAAATTATATAAAAATCTAAAATAATATTTAAATTGAAATATAATTTAGGCTTCAAAACCACATTTCTTTTAAAACGGAATACTGTTACTTATACACGTCATGTGTTTATATTATGTGCCTTAATTATATTAAAATATAAGAGATAATATCATGTGTATTAGAGGTCAGAGAGTTTTGAGGAATCATTCGAAATCCCTTGTTCTCATCTATGTCTCATATGTTGGATAATTGTATTGCACATATACAATGCAATGACAATGTCATTAAAATACAGATCAGTAAAGGACATCAAACTCAACACAAATTACAATAAAATTTCTATAAATTAATATTGTTGGGATCGGAGAATTTTATTAATTTAAAGAGATATTAAATAATTGATAAATTAATAATTTATTAATTTAGAGAGGTTTTAACGTATATACATCTTCAAAATTTCGGGGTTGTATAATCCATTTACAATGTACATCAGTTATTGATGACAAATAAATTAAAATACAAGTTTTAATTACCATTCAAAAAATGTACTCACATAATCATGTTAATTGAAAGTTTAAATGGTCTCATTCATTATTTTTTTGCCAAAGTAAAAGAATGGTTCATGGATTAGGATTTTTTAATTATTTTTTAATATATATATATATATCTGGAATTTTTTTAATAATTATTAGTTTATAGTTTCGTCAGAACCTTAAATATACATTAGGATTTCCAAAAAATATATATTATTTTATTATTTAATTGATTGGTGTCCAAATTTGAATTGGTCCCAAATTAAGACCAAATAAATTATTAATTTTATCGAGATTATTAATTTATCGAGTATTATTTTATGGAGATTTTACTGTAGCTCGCAATTCAGTCTTTTCCGATCATAATTAAGCTAATATCAACCATGCAAAAATCATAATTAATTTGGTTTTAAAAGAAACTTAGATTCCATTTCAATAGAGTGATTGAAAATTCAAAATTTGAAATGAGTGGAGTAGATTTGAAATTCACTGGAATAATTTCAAAATTAGTTGAAAATGAATACCAAGAATTTCAAATCCACATCCATCCAAACATCATTTATGGATTTATTATCATAAATTTCAAATTCTTCCTCAAATCCACCTATCCAAATAACCCCTTAATTCTTTTTCTAAATAACACGTTTAAACATGGAGAAAACGCTGATATTGTGTGTATATATGTATATAATGATCTGTTGTGTGCATTTATACCCCCAAACAATTATTAATTAGGACAGCCTAACATTATTTGAGGGATCTTAGATGTTGGATACGAATATCCTATAAGACAAAATCAATAAATTATGCCATTTAAATTTCCCAAATAGATGTAAAAAGGAATTTGGTCACAAATGCTAGAGAGAGAGTACTAACAGATAGTATTAAAAAAGAAAATGTCCGTTGTGTATATGGAAGTGGGAATTTTTTTAATTTTGCTTGAAAGTTGAAACAAATTAAATTTCACTGCAGTTTTTTAAATTCCGATAAAAAAAAATTATTCTTAAATTACATAAGATTGAAAATTGGAAGTAATATTGAGCCACCAACTCATATATATGGTAACTAAAAAGAAAATATAAAATACAAGATCTCACATATTAAGATTTGGGAGATGAAATATTCGTCGTAATTAGAAGATTAAAGCGTAAATAATTTATATATATGATGAATTAAGTGGAGTCCCATCTCAAATATAATAATACTTCAGACAATCTCACCCAAATTTGTACCAAAATTCAATTACCTAATAAATTATATGATAAATTTTATAAGCAATTGCTTATATAACATCAATATTTTATTTGAGGAACACAAACATTGATCACAAGCAAATAATTAATGTTGTGATGCTCATTTTCAATATAAAATTTAACGTCGGTGTAGATGACAATCGATCTACTCTTTTTTTTTTTCCTTGAAGGAAACAATAATAATAAATGTTTTTTCAAAACAATAGTCAGCAGTCGTATGCAAACAGACAAGCTGTTATACATTATGATTAGAAAATTTAGAATTTTCAAAATAAAAGGAATTATCAGACCTGCTCGTGGACTTTCTTGTGTTTGTTTGTTTGTTTTTGGACAACATGACTATTAATTAATTAAAAAGAGTATCCTAAGCAATTAATTGTAGTCATCAATTTATATTAGTTAATTTGGGGTAGTTGAGGTTCAGTAGTTGCTAACAACCCTGAAAATGAGCTTTTTAATTTATTTTTGATTTAGTGCAATCAATTATGACAAATTTAACTAATCTAGTAAGATAATATCGCAATGCCACATGGCCTGATTTCCTAGAATTGTAGTTA
This sequence comes from Scutellaria barbata, assembly GCA_028654395.1. NCBI lineage: Eukaryota > Viridiplantae > Streptophyta > Magnoliopsida > Lamiales > Lamiaceae > Scutellaria > Scutellaria barbata. Next base: position 6,533,264 of record CM053652.1, read on the forward strand.
ATGTATATTAATTTTATATAGCATTTACATTTATATTTTTCTAATTAATTGCACCAGTTGACTAAATATTCTCGCGTGATCCATCAAAACACAAACAAGAGGGTTACGTTGATTTAACTAATTCTCTGATTAAAATAAATTTGTTTTAAAGGTTAATTAGGTAAAATTTCACTGTTTTTTACACTAATTTTATCTACAACATGAATATTAAACCATATTATCAAAGTTCACTAACTTTTCTTTTGTTTTAATACAATATGCATATGAATTTTTCAAATTCTAATTGTTGATATGAAACTCTAAAATTTCAAATTTAGTAATAATAATCATATAGGGCATATTAAATGTTCCTTTACAACAAGAAGTGTCTACAAGAATAAAACAATTCACAATATTCGTGTTTCATGTTTTTTTTTTTTTTTTTTTTTTTATGACTCAATTCCAAACTTACATCTAACTAATTTGAGGATAACATGAACTTTACTTTTGAAGTTGGTCAACTTCCAAACTTACATACATTACTAACCTTCAATATAACTAGTAGCTAAACCCCTCATTTGCCATCGAGCTATGTCCTACGAACATACAAATTTGATTTTAAACTTTAAAATTGACGCTTTAAATGCAAATTGACAAAAAAAATAGTCCATTTTACACATTTAACCTTTTTTCTTTAAATTGTTGAAATTATGGGAGTAAGGTTATGGTCTCTATAGAAATTAATGTTTTATAATCTGTGTTTACTTAATATTAAGTTTGTACACGTGATTAGATTACCATAAAGATTTTGCAATTATGGACTCAATTATATTAGCGAATATATTCATGAGCTTGAAAGATAATCATATTATGTTCATAACATAGCTATTATCCTCTACTAATATTTTATCTTGATCATTTATTAAAAAGCTTGATCAGATTTCATGCTAGATAGGTCCGTCAAACTTATTCAATTATTCTACTAATAATTTGAATATATCAAATCTATTTCTATCACACCAGGAATCATTATAATATGACTAGTATTGAAAAAAGAGAGCAGAACAATTGATAAACGAAGACGAAATGAAAAAGCCCAACATCAAATATGGTGGAGTTCTTTGAGAAAAAAAGAAGGATCATTTATTACTAACATTTGAGCTCATAGAGCAGTACAAGGAAACAAAGAAACAATGGGGTAATGAATTTAAATTCAATCAAACAAGGCCATCCACTATACAAGCACAAAATGTAAGAAACAACACTATGAACCCTTGGCCTCTATTTTCAACTTGAACTCTTCTTTCTGCAAGAAAATCTTTCTTCTTTGAGCCAATTTCATTTGGAAATGTAACAAGGACAATTTGTAATATTACAACCAAAGAAGTAGATGCAAACTGGTTCAACATGCAAAGTGTGAAGCTTTCTAATGCTTGAAGAACCTTATTAAAAAAACTATTTTCTCTAGAAAGTCGATTACTGGAAACCATCCTCAAGTAGCCTTCTTTTATTTTGTATTGTAGATTGGATGCTGCAAAATAAACAACAAAAATCAGGTGATGAAAGGAGAAATTTGATTGTTAGTGTTACAATATAAATTAGGATAGTTACTTACAAAGATGCCTGAGGATTGTTGCTAACTTCTTAAAGCTTAGTAATGTGTTGGAGGGGGTGGAGAGCCATAGATGTATGTAGGTGGAGGAGGTGACTTCAGGGGTGGAGGAGGTGATGTGTAATAGTATGGAGGTGGAGGTGATGGTGAAGGTGGTGGAGGGGAGGTGTAATAGTAAGGGGGTGGTGGTGATGGTGATGGTGGGGGTGGAGAGTTGTAGTGGTAGGGAGGGGGTGGTGATGATGATGGAGGTGGGGGAGATTTGTAGTAGTATGGAGGTGGGGGTGATGGTGAAGGGGGAGGTGGTGAGGTGTAGTGGTAAGGAGGTGGGGGTGATGGTGAAGGGGGAGGTGGTGAGGTGTAGTGGTAAGGAGGTGGAGGAGATGATAATGGTGGTGGCGGTGAGGTGTAGTGATAAGGAGGGGGAGGAGATGACGATGGTGGTGGCGGAGATTGGTAGTAGTAGGGTGGTGGTGGTGATGGAGATGGAGGTGGTGGAGACTTGTAGTAATAGGGAGGTGGAGGAGATGGTGATGGTGGTGGTGGGGACTTGTAGTAATATGGAGGTGGAGGAGATGACTCAGGTGGTGGGGGAGATTTGTAATAGTATGGTGGTGGGGGTGAATGGGTTGGAGGAGGTGGTGACTTGTAATAGTATGGATCATGAGGAGGAGACGGTGATGGTGGTGGTGGTGATTTATAGTAATATGGCGGTGGTGGTGATGAGGAAGGTGGTGGTGGGGACTTGTAAATGTATGATGGGGGTGGAGGGGACTTGTAAAGGTAAGCAGGTGGCGGTGGTGACTTGTATATGTATGTTGGTGGTGGAGGGGGTGGAGACTTATACACGTAAGGTGGTGGAGGTGGGGACTTATAGATATAAGTTGGCGGTGGTGGAGGTGGTGATTTGTAAACGTAAGGAGGTGGTGGTGGAGATTTATAGACATAAGTCGGCGATGGTGGTGGGGGAGATTTGTAAATATATGTAGGGGTGGGAGGTGGTGGAGACTTATAGACATAAGTTGGGGTCGGTGGTGGAGGAGACTTGTAAACATATGTAGGCGTCGGAGGTGGCGGAGATTTATAGACATAAGTTGGTGATGGAGGTGGAGGAGACTTGTACACATATGTCGGTGTTGGAGGTGGTGGAGACTTATAGACATAAGTTGGCGTTGGTGGTGGAGGAGATTTGTAAACATATGTTGGTGTGGGAGGTGGTGGAGACTTGTAGACATAAGTTGGCGTTGGTGGTGGAGGAGATTTGTAAACATACGTCGGTGTGGGAGGTGGTGGAGACTTGTAGACATAAATTGGCGTTGGTGGTGGAGGAGACTTGTAAACATACGCCGGTGTGGGAGGTGGTGGAGACTTGTAGACATAAGTTGGTGTTGGTGTTGGTGGTGGAGGAGACTTGTAAACATACGTCGGTGTGGGAGGTGGTGGAGACTTATAGACATAAGTCGGCGTTGGTATTGGTGGTGGAGGAGACTTGTAAACATACGTCGGTGTGGGAGGTGGTGGAGACTTATAGACATAAGTCGGTGTTGGTGGTGGAGGAGACTTGTAAACATATGTAGGCGTCGGAGGTGGTGGAGATTTATAAACATAAGTCGGCGTTGGTGGTGGAGGAGACTTATAGACATAAGTTGGCGTGGGAGGTGGTGGAGACTTGTAGACATAAGTTGGCGTTGGTGGTGGAGGAGACTTGTAAACATACGTCGGTGTGGGAGGTGGTGGAGACTTGTAGACATAAGTTGGTGTTGGTGGTGGAGGAGACTTGTAAACATACGTCGGTGTGGGAGGTGGTGGAGACTTATAGACATAAGTTGGGGTTGGTGGTGGAGGAGACTTGTAAATATATGTAGGCGTCGGAGGTGGTGGAGACTTATAAACATAAGTCGGCGTTGGTGGTGGAGGAGACTTGTAAACATATGTAGGCGTCGGAGGTGGTGGAGATTTATAAACATAAGTCGGCGTTGGTGGTGGAGGAGACTTGTAAATATATGTCGGTGTCGGTGGTGGAGGAGACTTATAGATATAAGTTGGCGTTGGTGGTGGAGGAGACTTATAAACATACGTCGGGGTTGGAGGTGGTGGCGACTTATATATATATGTTGGCGATGGAGGTGGTGGTGACTTGTACATGTAAACAGGAGATGGAGGTGGTGGAGATTTGTAGTAGTAAGGAGTAGGGGTTGGCTTAGGCTTCTTACACTCCTCATAAGGAGTCTTGGATGCATAAGCAAATGGTTTAGCATAAAGCACAACTTCATGTTTATCCTTAGATTTAACTTTAAGCTTGGCTCCTTTCTTTCCAAAATGAAGATTTGTTGGAATATTGCACTTAGAATCCTTAGGTGGTGCATGAAGCTTAGCCTTGCATGCCTCAGCTCCATATTTACCATACTCAAATCCTTCAACAGCAATACTGTATTTTCCATTGTTCTTTGTCTTTCCATATGCCACAATTTCTTTGTCACCTACTTTGCATGTTATCTCCACAACAGCACCTATCCATGTGTGTAAAGTAAATTAGATACATATAATGCTTGCCAACCATGATAACAGAATAGAATCTTTTTCCCCATGTTTAAATAATTCAAAAGACTTTATTAACTGTCAAGCAAATCTTATTTTATTTGTGCTTTCACTATTCTTGTATCCTACTAATATTTTATTGATCATATTGGAGTCGTTCCATCATAGAAGCAAATAAATATTATTTTATTAAGTTTTTCAACATGAAGCAATTCATTTATTCAAGATTCGACCACTATCTTCTCATTTGATACATAATTCAATTATGAACAGACATACTATTATTACTTTGGTGATGTCAACATCAATAATATGCCAAATTATTTTTGTATATAATTAACAAATATTTAAGTGATAATCATGCTCGGATTAATTAATCAATATACTTCCAGAATAGCGCTAATGTTAATTTGCAAGCAAAATTCATGAAAATTAAATGCTGATCATGTGATATTTTTCATCTACCTACTAATTAATAATCTTAAAATAATATCTTCATAGTTAACTAACTAATCAAAATTTTTAAATTTTAGTCTCAAGTTTAAGTTTGTGCCTGTTGTTGTGTACATGCATGAGAGATAAAGAGTATTCAGTGACAAATTATATCAACATCATTAATGTTTAATTTCATGTTAGGTAATTATTGCATGCGTGTCTTGAAAAGTTGGTATGCTATATAAATTGAAACTAAAAATTCATGATTCAAATAATTAAATTAAAGTAAAAGAAAGATAGAGATGTATGGGAATTGTACCTTTGAGATGTTTCTTGTCATGGGATTTCTCTGGGTAAGTCCAATCATAGCATCTGTAACAATAAACCTTTCCTGTCACCTTAACTATCAATGGGTGGTGTGGTGGATAGTGATGAGGAACTGGCGGTGGTGGAGAAGTATAGTAGTATGGAGCAGGTGGTGACTTGGCTGGAGGCGGTGGAGATGTGTAGTAGTATGGTGTAGGTGGTGACTTCACTGGTGGTGGGGGAGATGTGTAGTAGTATGGTGGGGGTGGAGACTTCACTGGTGGTGGTGGTGACATGTAGTAGTATGGTGGAGGTGGAGATTTCACTGGTGGTGGAGGAGAAGTGTAGTGGTATGGTGGGGGTGGAGACTTCACCGGTGGTGGTGGTGACACATAGTAGTATGGTGGGGGTGGTGACTTCACAGGTGGTGGTGGTGAGACATAGTAATATGGAGGAGGGGGTGATTTAACTGGGGGTGGCGGGGAAGTGTAATAGTATGGTGGAGGAGGAGATTTCTTTGGTGGTGGTGGTGATGAGTAGTAGTAAGGTGGTGGTGGTGAATGTGAAGGAGGTGGAGGAGATTTGTAGTAGTATGGTGGTGGAGGTGATGGTGAAGGTGGTGGTGGCGGTGATGGTGATGGAGGTGGAGGAGATTTGTAGTAATAAGGTGGTGGTGGTGAGGGATCAGGTGGTGGTGGTGACTTGTATACGTATGGTGGTGGTGGAGAAGGTGAGGGTGGTGGAGGAGACGTATACAAATATGGTGGTGGTGGTGATGGTGAAGGTGGCGGTGGTGACTTATAGTAGTAAGGTGGTGGTGGCGAAGGAGAGGGCGGTGGAGGAGATTTGTAGTAATAAGGTGGAGGTGGTGAAGGTTCAGGTGGTGGTGGAGACTTGTACATATATGGTGGTGGTGGAGAAGGTGAAGGTGGTGGAGGAGATTTATAAACATACGGCGGTGGTGGGGAAGGAGAAGGAGGGGGAGGCGATGTGTACACATACGGTGGTGGAGGAGACGGCGAGGGTGGTGGAGGAGACTTATAAACATATGGTGGTGGCGGAGACGGTGAGGGTGGAGGTGGAGACTTATAAACATACGGTGGTGGTGGAGACGAGTAAACATAAGGATCAGCAGAAACCATACCAGAAATGGCCAAAATGGTCAATGCCACCAGAAATTGTGGCAACATATGGCCTTTTGCGGCCAGGCTATGGCCATGAGACATCATTCCGTTGCCGGAAAAGACCAGCTCCGCCGCCAATGTGGAATATACTCACACCTTTATTTACTTGGCTTATGAATATAAGCTCAAGTTGGAGTAGGTTTATCAAGGAAAGGGATGATTGAAGTGGGATAATGAGCTAAGAATATATATAGGTGGGGATTATAATTCGAATAGAAGCTGTCGTTAGAATTGAGCTGTCAAATAGTGACCAATTCATCATGCAATTTGATTTTTCTAATGTTAGATTAATATGGTTATTACAACTGGACTCATCACGAATTATATATTAAGTCCACAAATTTGAACTAAAAAATTAACCTGCTATAAAAATAACTAATCATTACTATACTTCATAAATGGAATCTTTTAATTTCTATATTATTTCCACGTCCCAGCATTTCATAAAGATCACAATGAACCTTCTATGATTGACCAGAGATCATCATCCATTTTCGAGTCTTGCTCTTTTACTTAAATATTAGACCTTCTATGATTGATCAGAGATCATCATCCATTTTCGAGTCTTGCTCTTTTACTTAAATATTAATTTTTGTATTTTATTTAATCAATACAAATTATATGTCCGTAAATGGTATCGTATTGTGTGTTAAAATAAAATATAAGATCATTCACTAAAGAAAAAAGGGCGAAAATTAGAGCTGATTGCACATGAATTATAATTTTATTTTCTTTGTTAAAGTAGTAGATTGAAATATTTTATTATACTTTTTGTCAATGTAATTTGGATATAATATAATATGCAGCAATTTGAAAATATCCCTACAGGCAATATTACCTGGAAAGGAATGCGTACACTTTTCAACTATATGAAAGTCTCAATATTCAATTTAATTTATCTTTTCCTGAGGAAAAGTCTCAATTGATGAATTGTAAGTTCAGTTTTACTCTCAACATAGTTATGATGTATTAAGGGGCCAAAATCAATCTGTAATCATTGTAAGTACGAAATTAGGAAACAATATTTCAAGTTCACATTGATGACTTCATTTAGGATGCAGTTCAGCCCAAAATACTTTGAAGTTTTACATTAGTAGTTTAAAAAATATTTAAAAGTGAAAGGTTAATCGATGAAAAAAATCACAACTTTACTTAATTTACAATTTTAATCAGATTTTTGAATATTAGCAAATATAACATGAACTTTCATATTTTTTTTGTAATTTTAATTAATTGATGATTTTCGGATATGGTTGTGCTGACACTAAAGTGTAAAGTTGTAATTGAATAACTTATTATCAAAAAAATTGGTGCTGAAAAAAGACGAGATCGTCAAAATAACAGATTATATCCTAGAGCACAACCATATCAAAAAATTGCTCGGTAGTTAAAACTGCAAAAAATATGAAAGTTCATACTATATTAGTTAATATTCAGAAATTTGGTTAAAATTACAAATTAAATAAATTTCGTAATTTTTCGAACAATTAACCCAAAATTACTAAACATCATCTTTTTTTAAATCTTTTGTGCAAAACAATGTAAAATAAAGATTAAGTACATGATGAATCATCATGCATGAATATACAAGCATATGTTTCATGCTTGTTTGAGTAATAGTAATGATATTTCCCAATATCATGCTAAGAATAGTTAGGATTTCCATAAGAAGATGACATTCATTTGATGAGAAATAAGAAGGAATATCAAATAATTGATTTTTTTCAATCTTTTCGACCTTGGTTCCATAGGAGCAAGTCAGACAGAAAGATTGAGAAATAGAACTATCTGATTTAATTTGTTCTCAATAGTCATGAAATGATCATCTTAGGGTGATCCTTTATCTTTAACATTTTTTTTAATTGACAACATGACTTTTCAACTTTAATCACAACCACCTTCAATTTCTCAAATGATTGGGTTTTTGTGTTTCGATTGCTAGTTTGTATCCTAAATTCAGAGTCATGTAGACAAATGATAAAGATATATAATTTTCAAATTTTGGAATCTACATTAATAATTGGAACTTGTAATGTATCAAATTGTAATGAAAAAAATTAAAGGTGGTGATAAAGTTGAAATGCTGTAAATAAAAATTCGTTACAAGTGTGTGTTGTTATGTTATTTACCAAAAAAAATAATATAATAAGTTGTCAACTTAAACCATTTTGAGAAGTAAACAAAATAATGATAATTAATTTGAAAAATCTCGTTTCCACTATACTTGCACGAAGTTTTGTTCTTATTATTTGAATATTATGAGTGTACATATATTAATTATTATATATTTGAAACTATATATTGTTGAGGGTCATGTGAATTCTCAATTATTAGAACATCCATGTGGAGGCAATAAACCAATCATTCTCGCACCAATTTTGGGAAATTAATTGGTCAACTCTCAAAAAACACAGAGAGAGAACAATATTTCATCTTGCAGTGTAATTTGCTAGTAAATATTAGTTTCATCCTTCACTAAATGTCCTATTATCCCTACAATTTTTGTCACATTAATTATACAGAAAAAAATTGAATATATGTTTGCAGAAAAATGCATGCATTACAAGCCTCAAACTTTTAGTGTTATGAAATGAAATAATTAAAATATTTATTGATGATATATAGGCCTAATTTTTATATGTTCCTTATTTTTTCCTTTAAAATTGAAGAAGTGCGTGGCTTTGTTATATCAGTTTCTCCCAAGGTATGAAAGAAATTTTGCATTGCTGGGAAGGTGGATCACTTCACATGGATATGCAACTATCACACATGTATATCCCTTATGCAAAAGTCAATATTCTTTGGCTCAACAAAGAGCCATTGATAATCTTAAGTTTATATAGTAACATGTAATAACTATTTTTCTTCATATAACAAATTAGATTTGGTATAACAAATACATTTATCTACAACTATGTGTTAACATATTGGATTCGATACTATACTAGGGGTAGATTGATGCTTTATAATTTTTTTTTTTTGTTTTAGACAAGGTTTAGGTTTTATGCACTTTCTACTATTAGTATGGTTTATTCATTGCATGCAAGTTGCAACCATTTAATTTGTTTGGGTAGATTATTGGTAAATTTTGCAAGTTTGAATTTTGAGAATTTTATATTTGACTTAAAATTTTATAAGGTATAATTATAGTTAAAATGTCATATCACATATAAAAAGGTTAAAAAAAATTATATTTGTATCATTTTATTGTGAAAAGTTATTGGGATTATGAGTTGATGATGTACCGTTATTATAGAGATAATTGCGCGAAATCCCCTTTATGCTCTGGAAAATCAGCGTGAACCCTCTTGTACTTTAAAAATTGCACGAAATTCCTTTGTGGTTTCTTAAATATAGCCCGAAATCCCCAACTCCGTTAATATTAATGGAAGTGTTGTGCACATGTTCTTCAAGCGTTTTTTAGTTTTTTTTTTTTTACTATATAATGACATATTTGTCATTCTTGAACTATATTAAATGACTCATTCTCTTATATGGGTTTCTTGCAAGTGTAAATGTTTCATTCAAACTTATTTTCTACACTAACACATATTTATTTATTTACTTTTTTTTTCAATTAATTCATTTTTTAAATATTAATTTTTATTTAGTTATTTACATTATTGTGAATAATGCCAATGATTGGTACATATTTTTATTTTTACTCTTGTTTATTTCAATTTTTTTAATTAATTTTGATGTAGTTACTTAAAACATTAATGATGTTTCTTTATTTAATTTGGTTTTTGTTTTTTTTTTTTCAGTTTTTTTAGAATATTAATTTTTTATTTCGTTATTTATTTTATTGCTATTAATGCATATGTTGATACATGGAAAAATTGAAAACTTAGAACACTATCTTTAAGTCATTCACCAATAAAGGATACTAATTGAACACTAATTTTTCAATTTGGATGTTTTAGGACAAAAAATTCGAAATCACTAATTTTGGGCCAAATCACAGGAATTTTGGTGCAAACCACTTTAACAAAAACTCAAATCTCATACAATTAGACCTGAAATTCATGATTACAAGTTTTTTTGTCTTAAAATCACCGATATTGAAAAGTTAGTGTCACAATGTCAAGACTAGAAAAGTTAGTATCCTTCATTAATAAATTACTTAAAAATAGTGTCCTAAATTTATAATTTTCCCATTGATATGTATATTTCTTTCATTTTTTTTTTCAATTCATTTTTTTAATGTTAATTTTCTATTTAATATTTATTTTATTTTTATTGATGTCAACTATTGATCATGAAGATAAGATTAAAAAGATAACATCTAATTGATAATGTTGGTAATTGATGATTGAGTTGGAGGATATGATATATTGATTTTGAAGATTTATTGACAATTTATTCTCTTTGTTGCTAGTATTTTAATTTTTATGGTTAGTTTTGAGGATTTCGTATTTTAATTTTTATGGTTAGTTTTGAGAATTTCTCGAATATTGGTAATTGATGATTGAGTTGGAGGATATGATATATTGATTTTGAAGATTTGTTGACAATTTATTCTCTTTGTTGCTCGTATTTTAATTTTTATGGTTAGTTTTGAGGATTTCGTATTTTAATTTTTATGGTTAGTTTTGAGGATTTCTCGAATATTGATTAGGATTTTCGTATTTTAATTTTTATGGTTAATTTTGAGGATTTCTCGAATATTGATTAGGATTTAGGATTTGTTGAGAATTGATTAATTGAATATTTTTCATTGCTTCATATTAAACAGACTTGGGATTTAGAGGATTGATTGAAGATTTCTTGATAATTGATGACTTGGGATTTTGAGGATTGATTTTGAAGATTTGTTGAGAATTTATTCTCTTTGAGAATATTGATTAGGATTTAGGATTTTTTGAGAATTGATTAATTGAATATTTTTCATTGTTTTATTTAATTGATTTTCAATATTTTTCTTGGTTGTATCTGTGTGGATGAGAATTGGGGAGAAGGTATATGATTGATGTGTGAGATGTGAATTGTTAAATGGATAAGGGGTTATAAGTGAAGTGGTAGCGTGAAAAAAAGATTTTGTATATAATATAAAATATAAAAAATTAAAAAAAGAATCTTAAAGAGGTGCGCACGGTGCGCATTCTTTAGGTGCGTGCCTGATCAAAACTGTAAATATATATATATATATATATATATATATATATATATATATATATATATATATATATATATATATGGATAATTGTGCAAAATCTTCTTGTGGTTTGGAAAATCAGCATGAAACTCCTCTATGATTTAAAAATAATTGCGTGGTTTTCTAAATACAACTCGAAATCTCCAACTTTGTTAATGTTAATACTTAATAGAAGTGCTATATACACATTATTCATGTGTTTTTTTTATTTGTGTGTGTGTGTTTTTTTTTTGTTTTTGCTATATAATAACATATTTACCCTTCTTTGAGTATATTAAAAGACTTACTATGTTGTGGGGGTATCTTGCAATTAAAAACACTTCCTTCAAGCTAATTTTTTACATTAACACCTATTTCTTTATTTTTTTTATTTTACTTTTTTTACAATATTAATATTTTACTTAGTTATTTATTATTTTATTGTTATTAATGTCAAAGGGTGATACATATGTTTCTTTTTTACTTTTGTATTCTTCTGTTCATTTTTGTTAAATGTTATTTATTTTATTGTTATAAATCACAATGATTGCTATTTATGCTTCTTTATTTGCTTTAGATTTTTTTAAATGTTAATTTTTATACAATTTTATATTTTATTGTCATTAATGTTGATGATTGATGAGGAAGATGTAGAAATATACAACAATACATTAGGTTCACTTCAAATTAATTCTAAAGTGTAATTAACAAGATTCTAAATATAATTAATAAACTATTTTTTTTTGCAAAAAAAAAAAATACATGATATCCATACAAAAAAATGAAAAGTCCATTGAATTTTTTGGAGAAATCAAGATGATTAATGACATGAAAAATGAGAAAGTTTGCTATTGAGGTACATTTTTTTTTAGAAGGAGAACTTGAAGCGAATACAAGTTATAATTTTTTATTTTATTTTTTGCTTGTCTCTTACAAATGGGTATGTTTCAAGTTTTCTTATTTGAATTTTATTATTTTTTGTTTGTTGCTAACAAATTGGTATGTTAATTATTTTTTGGTATGATTAATTTTGTTTGTTATATCCAACAATTCTTAAGTATTTAGTCATTTAAAATTTTATATATATTATATTTTCTTTACTATTAGATCTTATCTTTTTAATTTTATCTTCATGATCAATAATTGACATTAATAAAAGTAAAATAAATAATTAAGTAAAAAATTAATATTGAACAAAGTTCTGAAAAAAAAAAAAAGTAATGAAAGAAATGTATCAACTTTCCTTGGCTGCTTCTTGGCCACAACCACAGGAAAATTGTAAATTTAGGATATTATTTTTAAGTAATTCATCAATGAAGGACACTAATTTTTCAGTTCCTGACATTGGAACACTAACTTTTTTATTTGGGTGATTTAGGATCAAAACACTGTAATTATGAATTTCGGGTCCTATCGCATGAGATTTGGATTTTTGCTGAAGTGATTCACACCAAAATTCCTATTATTTGGCCTGAAATTTGTGATTTTGAGTTTTTTTGTCCTAAAATCATCCATATTGAAATATTAGTGCTCAATGTCAGGATCCACAAAGTTAGTGTCCTTTATTGATGAATAACTTAAAAATAGTATTCTAAGTTTCCAATTTCCCTCTTATCAACTGTATGCATTAATAGCAATAAAATAAGTAATTAAATAAAAAATTAACATTGTAAAAAAAATCTGAAAAAAAAACAAAGAAAAAATAAAGAAAGAAACATCATTAAAATTATAAGTAAGTAAATAAACATTAATAAAAAAATTGAAATAAATAAGAGTAAAAAGAAACATATGTACCAACCGTTGACATTAATCACAATAATGTAAATAACTAAATAAAAATTAACATTTAGAAAAATGAATTAATTGGAAAAAAGAAAAAAGAAAAATGTGTTATTGTAGAAAATAAGTTTGAAAGAAGCATCTGCAATTGCAAGAAACCCCCATAAGAGAATGAGTTGTTTAATATAGTTTAAGAATGACAAATATATCATTATATAGTAAAGAATTAAAAAAAAACCACTAAAATCGTTTGAAGAGCGGGTGCGTAACACTTTCATTAATAATTAACGGAGTTGGAGATTTGGGCTATATTTAAAAAATCACAAGGGGATTCCGCTCAATTTTTAAAGTACAAGGGGATTTCACGTTGATTTTCCAAAGTACAAGGGGATTTCGCGTAATTATCCATATATATATATATACATCGATTTTCTAAAGTACAAGGGGATTTCGCGCAATTATCCCTTTATATATATACATACTAGTATAGAGTCCGTGTAATACACTAGTTCAAAAAAAAGGGTTAAAATTAGTATCAACTATAATATAATTTGATTAATATATTATTTGATTATATGTGTTACATTTAAAAATGAATATAAATATTTTTTATTTATTATATATTTTGTTATATCTATCATATTATTCAACTCTCCCACCAGTATTCTAGCTTTTTTTTTATTTGTAAATTTTAAATATTTTATATTTATTATATATGTTTTTGTTATTATTCTATCATAAAAGATCTTCAAATTTTTAATTATATTATAAATAATTCAAATCAAATTTTCTTAATTGTTTCTATAACTTAATGCAAAAATATTTCAGTTTCATTAATTACTAAGTTTAGAAATTTTATTATCTCTTAAATCAACACACTTTTATTTGAGCTATTATTTCTCTATTTTATTTAATTAAAATAAATTAAAAGTATATAAAGAATTTTGAGGAAGACTGTGTTTACGTCACATGTGCCCTATATATATGTATAACATGCATACTTCAAATTTTGTATAGCTATATACATACTGTATTATTAATATTAATAATTTAAGAAGATGATAATAATAATAATAATAATAATAATTATTATAATAATAATAATAATAATAATAATAATAATAATTATTATTATTATTATTATAATTATAATAATAATTATTATTATTATAAGTAATTTATTTTGGTTATAATTAATATTTTTTGTTATAATAATATAAAAAATTGGATTAAGAATGTTTTGAGCATGAGATAGGTATAATTATTTAAGTTTAAATAAAAAAAATTACCCATTTACTTTAATTAGTTAATATAATTATTAATAATATATTTTAAGAAAAATAATTTTTAAGATAGGTAAATTGTTCTTTTATATAAATAAAGATTTACAGATATTTAGTTTCACACATTTTGTTAATTTTTCATATATTTAGGTTATTTTCAGATTTAGAATTTTTTTTATATATTTAACTTTTTAAATTTGATTTGTTAATGTTAGTGTTTTTCATTTTCAAAAATAATAATGTAATTATTTTATTCAGAATAATATAATTATCTTATTAATAATATAATAATAATAATATTTTATTTAAACAATTAATACTTAAGAAAATTAAATCCTAATTTCAAGAAGTTAATTTTTGAAACAATTTAACCTTTTATATAGATATATATTATTTCCATATTTTGATTCGTGAAGATTATTGTAAAAATATATGTTATTTCCATCTATATTCCTTCCATATTATATTGCTTTTACAACAAAACTAATTAATATAATTTTTAATAGTAATTTTTAAACTCTTACGAATGACACATGTCATCCTGATTATTATTTTATATATATATAAATAATATATATATATATATATATATATATATAATTTTCTAGTAAATTTTATTGAAAAACTTTTCTCCATAAGTTGTCCGTGGATATATTAATATACTATGTAAGTTATTATATGCCTTTTCCGTAATATTTTAATTTTTTCTAATTTCATCATTATCTTTATTCAGTTTCATCACTTTTGTTCAATTTCGTCAATTCTATCGTTGATTAACTAACAAAAAACAAATGCAAAAGAGCAATCAACATAAATATTCTTTATATTTAGGTTTAGTTCATGGGTTAGAATCGATATTCAAGTATAAATACTATAGATAATAATTCTTTCATAGAATTATTAAAAAACATAAAAGATCCTGAATTAAGATCAAAAATTATTGATCAAATTGAAAATACACCATCTACAAATAATAATAAAAAAGAGGAAATAAATATCCCTATTCAAAATCCTATTCAAAATCAAAATCAATCATACTCTATGAAAGAAATTCATAGAATGTTAAAACAAAAATATGGGGATAAAAAACCCACAACCACAGAAGAATTATTAATAGAAATTAATAATTTAAAAATTGAAGTAAAGGACCTTCAAAAATGTAATATTAATATACATCATAGATTATCTATAATAGAAAAAGAAAGAATTAAGGAAAAAGAAGAATAATTCTTCTCCTACTATATTTAGATATAAATTGGAATAATTTTGTTTTTCCATTAAAACATTTATATGTTTTTTGGTAACTTGTAAAGTTTCATTTTCAATTAATTTTGAAAATGCTGTAAAATTCATAATTTTACTATTTTTCTCCATTTGAAATGAAGTATTGGGAGGATACAAAGATTTTTGTTCTTGTCCCGTAGTTAACTTATAAGTTCTTTCTAAAATAGAAATTTGGTCTATTATATATGTTTTTACAAACCAAGGAACAAAATATATTTTTGTATTATTTTCTTTACAATTTTTATAAAATTCTTCTTGAATTTGTTCAAGATTATCTGATAAATTTTCAAAAAACCATTTTTTGAAAAGTATCCATTTAGAATTTTTAAATTCCTTACAAATTTCCTGCCTAGCAGGCGATCCTTTTTCAAAATTGATTGGTGTATCAATCATGAAGACTGAATGGGGCATCTGACATAGTGTCACTATCTTTATGGATATTTCCATAATTAAAATTCCGAACAATTTTATTTCTGTCAATACAGACTTATTCTTTATTTTTATTTCTTTCAGATTCTAATTCTTCTCTTATTTGAGAAGTAGAGACTCTAGATGTTTGTGGTAAATCTATCTAATAATCTAGAGGTGAAATATAAAAATCTGTTGTTCTTGTTTTAAATATAAAATTATTTCTAAATATAGAAGATGGAAGTAATAATTTTTTTTGTTCATTTGAAAATTGGATTTGAACAGTTCCTTCTTCTGTTTGAATTATATTTTTCAAATCTTTATTTATTAAAGGTTCTTTATAAACCTCTTGTTCAATTATCCATTTTTCTGGAAAGTTTATTTCTTTCCATTTAATAGCTCTTCTAGTAGAGATATTTGATCTATTGAAATTTCTTTCAATAAGAATAGTTTCACTAATACTTTTATCCATTATTTTACATCCTGGATTCATAGTATATAAAGGTTTATAGTAAATTTTATAACATATACAAATTATTTCCGAACCGGGAATATAATCATATCCATGAGTTTTAACATTTAGTGTCAAAACACTTAATATATTACTGTCAGTAAGGGATAAACATAAGTCAGGATAGACATCAAAATATACTGGTTCGTGGGCCAGATTAGATTGAATTATACCCATAAGGGATTTATTCCATGCTTTATTTCTACCATCTCTTAAAGCTGCTATAAAGCTTTCGGGTAAACCTTTTAAGGTTAAGGGTCTAAATGCAATTTGCACTAAACCTATATGTAAATAATTATATGTTTTTATAAAAGGTAATATATCCTTTTTATCAAGTAAATTTAGAATTATTTCTTGATTATCAAGGAAAATGGATGATTCCGTAGTTTTAACTAAGAGTGGCACTTATGTACCCCGGGGGCACGGATCCTAGGATCCGTGCCCCCAACCTGCTCCGCCAGCCAATGACCCACCCCATTATTTTTTTTTAATTTTTTTTCTCTCTCCAGCGCCTTTCTTCTTCTTCCTTTTTCTATTTTTTCTTCTCTCTTCTTTTTTCCTATGCGCTGTTTTATTTCCTCTTCTTTTTTTTTTTCTTTTTTTCTCTTTTTCTTTTCAATTTCTTCATATGATTAGGATTCCTTTTTTCTTACTATCAAAAATACTCAATCAACAATGGAGGAGATTTGAACAATGAGTAAGGTAAAATATTTCGCTGAAAACGATTTCAAAAATTTGTTCATGTAAAGTCCTAGGGCAGCTGTACAAAACAGAAATTCTGGTTATTAGTCTGATGGGTTCATTATAATTTTTGTGGATAGATTACATCCTGCTATTATTACCGAATTGTACATGGCTAGTGTCATCGAGTCTGCTTGAATTCATAAGGCAACTACTAGATCGTTCCCTCTCCTTTTATATTAGTTATGTGGTTGCTCGTCTGCGCATGCTTTCTCAACCACCTTCAGAAGCCAATAGATCTTGGTCCAAGAGTGACATTGATCAGCTAGTTTTTGAATTTTTTTATCATATTACTATCTGCTTCCAGAAACTATTGGTCACTGATTCACTGACTGGACTACCGACGACAAACAATTTATGTCCTGGTCTTGAAATTCAATTCTTGTTGCTTTGACAATCTGGTTTTGAGATAATGTTGAGAGATGTCTCACTAGCTTAAACAACTATGTTAATAA
Source organism: Scutellaria barbata (assembly GCA_028654395.1). NCBI lineage: Eukaryota > Viridiplantae > Streptophyta > Magnoliopsida > Lamiales > Lamiaceae > Scutellaria > Scutellaria barbata. The sequence continues at coordinate 6,550,913 of CM053652.1, forward strand.
TTTAAGAATTGGGATTCCACAATTGCAGCCTCCTCTATATTAATTTTGAGCATTTAAGATTAGTGGTTCAAGCAGGGCAGCATGACCAATGCAAATATATGAGTAGTTGTTGTCACTTAATGGTGATTGAGTTTAAGTTATGCTCCAAATATAACTATTTAAGATATTAGTTAGTATTACTGATTTATACTATAGGTATTAGATATATGGTCTATAAGTATAACAAAAATATCTTCAAGATATTATGAAAATACTTTTCAGATATTACTTATTTGTTCTACAGGTATTAGACATTTGGTCTACAGGTATTAACAGGACATACAGTTTAAGGTATTATGGTGATTGAGTTTAACGTATTCTATAGGTATTACATATATGTTCTACAGGTATTACAAAAATTTTGAGTATTCATGATTTTATAAATCATAATTACCCTAAAACATTGATATATGATTGCTCATGACCAGTAATACTTATAAGGTAAGTGTAATACTTGAAAGGAACGTGTGTAATACCTGTAAGGTATTTATTAATATTTGAAAGAACATGTGTAATACATGTAAGATATTTATGTAATACCTGTAAGGTATTTATTAATACTTGAAAGAACATGTGTAATACATGTAAGATATTTATGTAATACCTTAAATGAATATGTGTAATATCTTAAGAACATACAATTAATATCTTCATTGAAAAATCTTAAAATTTCAAAAAAAATCCTCAAAATCAACAAATCATGATTTCATATTGTTTGAAATAATTGATTTTCAATGTTTTAAAATTATTGTAATAAATTGTGACTTGAAATCAATTATCTAAATTTATGAAAATAAGTAAAAGAGAAGAGGAAGAAGAAAAAACTCCATAAATGACTTTATGAAGATTTGATAAAGAATAAGAACAAGAATATAGAAAAGAAGAATAAGAGCAAGAAGATAGAGAAGAAGAATAATGTACAAAACAAATAAGAAGAATAACAAATTGATAAGAAAAGAGATTAAGAAGAAGAATGAGAGAAGGAAAAAAAAAGAGGAAAAAGAAGAAAGCAGCGCTGTTTTTATATTAATACCTGAAAGGTAACAGTGTGATACCTTAAGAGTAAATGTGTGATACCTTAAGAGTAAATGAATGATACCTTAAAGTATAAAATTCAGGTGGTGCGCGGCGCAAACCAGTTATGGTGTGGCCGCGTGTGGGGGCGCGTGGATGCGCGTAAAAGCGGCCCACGCGCCGATTCGGGTTGGGGGCACGGATCCTAGATCCGTGCCCCTGGTGCATATAAGTTTTAACCTTTAACTAATTGTTTAAATCCTAATTTTTCAAAAGTACCTATTTGGTATATTTTATTAGGTTTAACCTTAGGAAAATAGTCCAATTATTTAATAATTCTAAATTCTGTGGAATATCATATTCCTCTGTCATACTGTTTTTAACAGTATCTTTCAACTTGAAGGGATTCATTGTAATGAAGATGTGTTAGATAATTACTACTATTTCCTTTTTAACATGACTCTGATACCATTTCAAACCCAGGATACACGAATACTAAAGGCGTAAAGATATCTTATAAGTATTCACAGTATTTGGTATTGTTAGACCACATCGATCCCTATACAAGTGAAACACAAGTATAGTTATGGATACGCAGGGTTTCCAACCAAAACTTTGAATAAATATATTTGATATATTTTTACCAGACATTTAAACTCTTAGGAATTTACTGAGCATTTAAGACGTATATGTATTATCAAATCCCCTTCAACCCACAAATGCCTCAAACGCCTTTCTGGCTAAAAACGGCTAAAAGGGTGAACATTAGGATCTTATAATACATCGTAGTACTTAAGCCTCAAACCTGAGTGTCTTAACCTTTCATTAGTATCCATGTTTTCATAAATCTAAAAATAAACAGTCATGCTTAAAAGAACTAGCAGTAGTTATCTAACACATAAATATCTAGCTTATCATTGATAGGCCTTTCATAAACATATAAAATAAGAAATTTAAATACTTACAGAGTCTGAGGAACACCAAGAATACAAAAGATTTATATATTACAAGATTACAAAGAGGAAAGCTTAGAGAGAAGCTAGAGAGAAGGGAGAGAGATTGGGCGAATACTTTACTCAAGCATGCCCTTATACAAGAAAACTAAACCTATTTATAGAGGGAAAGAAAATACTATTACAAACATTGCTTTATAAAAGCAAATAGTAAAAATTCTTTTTTATTGGACTTTATTGTCCATTACAACAAAACAAGGGCCCACCAAATGGAGAGCATCTTATCTTTTTTGTCTCTTATCTTGCAAGGATTGAGCTTTGGGTTTTGAACGCCTTGAGTGATTCCTTGAGCCTCCATAAGTCAAGTAATAAATCATTATTTTCATTATTTTGAAAATATGGATCAAAGATAAGAAGTTCTTTAACTTCTTTTATCATTCTTTTAATAATTTTTATTTTTCTTTTAATGGTGGAAACTTTATTCCAGCTTCCTTGTCCTTCATAAAAGATAGGATTAAAAAATGGCATCCATAATCAAGGACGGATCCAGACTTTTTTAAGTGGGGGGCACAACTAAAATATAAAAAATTGTGGGGGCACAAAAATTTGGGGGCACAAAATTGGGGCAATTATGTATATAATATATTATATATAATATACTAATAGTAAAAAAAAATTTTAAAAATGTGGGGGCACGTGCCCCCCATGGGGTGTATAGCTCTGTCACTGTCCATAATGAATGTGGATAATTTCTCTGAATGAAATATAAATCTTCCACAAAAATATCTTTCATTTAATCTTTGAATTTTTGAAGTAGAGATTCTCTGAGTATGTCGAATGACACACTTAACTCAGGATTTTCTTCTTCCTGGTCTTGACCTTCTTGTTCAGAAAATAATATTTCTGTATCTTTTCTGCTGCTAGAATCAGAAAGCATTGAAATATCAGATTTTGAACCTGAACATCCTGTAGGTTGAAGATTTTTAAAAAGATCATTTTTCATTCCTTCAATATATATTTCTATCATTTTTTGTCTGGAAAATGTTCCAGCATATTTTTGATAAATTCTTTTGAAAGGACTATTTAAATCCTTTGTCTCTTCTTTTTTCTTTTGTTTTTGTGTCTTATAACACTGTATTTTTTCATTAATATTATTAATGGTAGATTGAGAATATAATTCTCCTGTCTCGAGATCAATTCTTATCATTTTATCCCACTTCTTGGTATAACAAATTCTCCATAAACAAGGAGTTCCATTTTCGGTATAACCAAATTCTGGAGCCCATTTCCATAACCATGGAATACCAGATTCTATAAAGAATTGACAAGGTGTTTATCCTTTTATTGAATTATTTTCAACTGAAGGTACAACCATAGTCAATTCTTCCATCAAATTTTTATAAATATCTGGAAGAATATCAATTGTGGTGTCAAATATTTTCCACCAATCATAAAACCAGTTATTAACTGGATGATGTGAGCAATTGCTATAAATCTTGATTAACGAAGTATGTTTTCTTTTCTTATTTTCAAAGAAAAGGGTTTTATAAAAACCTTCAACATAATCCCAAAAATTGAATTTGTAAGTATGTTTTTGAATTGGATGGATTGCCTCCTTTTCAACTAATGGAGATATTCCCCATTCTTCAAGAAATATAATCTTCTTGATAGTAAACTTTGAGTAAGCATACTCATTGGTTTGGTTATTTCCAGATCCAGAATAAGAGTGTTCTATGTCAACACTTTCTAATGCTTTGAGCATAACTTCATAAAATCCTCTAGGTTTATATGAGCCATGTATAAAAGTTTCATTGGGAACATATCTATCCATAATAGTCTATAGACTATCTTTCCATTGAGTATCTTTTTCTTCTATTAGAAGAATTAGATCCCTATGTTCATTTTTTTTAAAAAGAATATTACTTTTTTCTTCAGTAATGATATTTGCATAGGAAGATTCTTCCCTTTCATCAGGACTATTTTCCTGTGATTTTTTCTTTAAGAATTCTTGAAAGTCTCCATATAATGGATGAAATATTTCCTAATGAATTTCCAGAAACATTCTGTGAAATAAGTTTCTGCTTGCCATGTTGAACAAGAATATGGTGAGGAGTTCTTCCTCTTCCTCTTCCCCTATTAGGGAAATAGGATCCTCGTCTCTGTTGACTCATATCTGAAATTATAAAAGAAATTTCCTAGTTAAATAATCAGGCAAATTGTTGTCTTTTCCTTGTTTATAAACAATTTCAAAATCAAAAGGAGCCAAATAAGCTTGCCATCTAGCAAACATTTGCTTAGAAATATCATGTTTAAAATCTTTTTTGAAAAGTCCTTTTGCTGCTTGACAATCTGTTTTTATAATAAATTTTTGATTATATAAATCATCTTGAAATTTTATAATACATTTTACTATAGCAAGAATTTCTTTAGCCACAGTAGCATAATTTTTCTGTGTAGGATTCCATTTTCCTGAATAAAATCTAACAAGAATTTCTTGTTTATCTTTTGAATTTATTTGTTTTAAAATTCCTTCAAATCCTAGATCTGAAGCATCTGTTTCAATAATTTTTTCCCATTGAGGATTTGCAAGCATAAGACAAGGAATATTTTTTACCTTTTCTTTTATAAGCTTAACTACCTTGGTATGTTCATCAGTCCAAGGAGTAGGATTTTTCTTAAGTCTATCATATAATATAGCAGATATTTTTGAAATATTTTCAACAAATGACGAAACATAATTTAGACTTCCAAGAAATCTTTGTAATTGAGTTTTATCAGTGATTATATTTGGAAATTTATTTCCAAATTCCATACTCCTTTGTATTGGAATTATCTTTCATTTTTCAATATTATGTCCTAAAAATCTGACATTTGTATGAAATAAATTCATTTTAGGTTTTGATATAACAAGACCATTTTGTATAATAAGTTTTCTAAAGATTTCTAAGTGTTTGAAATGAGTTTCAATATCTTTAGAAAATATAAGAATATCATCAATATAAACAATTATAAAATTGCTATAAGGAATAAATATGTCACTCATTATTTGTTGAAATTCTGAAGGAGCATTTTTTAACCCAAAAGGTAAAACTGTCCATTCATAATGTCCTATTGGAACATTAAAAGTTGTTTTATATCTATCAGCTTCTTCTATTTGCATTTGCCAATATCCTGATTTTAAATCAAAATTTGAAAATATTAAAGCTCCAAAAAGCCTATCTATAATATCTTTTTTATTAGGAATAGGATGTCTAATCCATTTTAAAACCTTATTAAGAGGTTTATAATTTATAACAAGTTTGAGTACACCTCTTTCTTGTTCAGAATGTTTATTAACATAGAAAGCCGTGCAAGACCATGAAGACTTAGAAGGAGTTATTAACTTTTTATCCAAAAGAGATTTTATCTCTTTTCTACATAATTCTAAATATTCAGAATTCATTTGACAAGGTCTTGATTTTGTAGGAATATCTTTTTCATTAAAATCTTCCTCATAAGGAAGAGAAATCACATGTTTCTTTCTATCCCAGAAAGCATTTGGGTGATCATCACATATTTCTAAAGAAAACTTATTATAAATAAGTTTTATTTTATCCTGTAATTTAGGATTTTTCAATTTCTCTTCAATAGTAAGAGAATTTATTTCTTCTTTTAAAGAATTTATGTGAAACATTTTTCTATCCATTTTTTCTTTTATTTCATTTATAACCTTTTGGATAGGTCTGTCTATAAATTGGAAAATAATAGGTTTATTTTTATAAGTACCAATTATTCATTTTTCATCAATCCGTGTTATAGGATATATACTATGTATAAAAGGTAAGCCAAGAATACGTTGACTTGAAATATCTTTTGTTAGAAGGAAACTAGTAGGAATACAACTTTCATTTTTACATATTAAGGTTTCTGGTAGTTTATAACTAATATCCAGAGACCCTCCACCTGCATGTGAAAGAGAATGAGTTGTTTTATGAAAATATCTTGAATGAATTAATCCTTCTTGTATAACATTTAAATCTGCACCACTATCAATCATAACAATAAATTTTTCTTGATAATTATCATCAATTAAAAGAGTTATTTTTGTATACCATTTTTGTGATGTAAACATATTCATTATTTTTTATATATATATTGCAATCCAAACTGATTTTTAATCAAATTCTCCAAATGTATTGTAAAGTCCACAATTTTTTTTACTCTACATCCTAAGTTTGTTTTCTGATCATTTTTGTTTCGAATATATTGTAAAGTCCACAAGTTTTTCAGTTTATAACCTAAAATTTATTTTTCTATCTTTTTTCCGATCAAATCAAATTTTGTCATGAACTTTTTAATCAAAATACATGAGTCCAGCATCAAAACACACTACATCTCAAACCAAACAAAAACATCAAAATTATTCTCATTCGATTCAAATTTAATTTGAATAAAACTCGAACAAAATTATTGATTTTAGTAGGAAAAATGATCAGAGGATACCCTAGATTGCAAAGTGAAAAACATGATACTTTATGCAATTGAATTTCAAAACAATAAAATTAAATCACAAGGTGCCAAAAAGAAAAAAAAATCAATTTTTTTTTTTTAAACAATTTCATCTTGGATAATACTATTGCAAAAATAATCTGGAAATTAATTTTCAATAATTGTTATACTTTGAGGTTTTAGTGGGTTTTATTCAAAGTGACAACAAGGTTTGGATTTGATCGTTGTCGATTTTGCATCTCATTCTAAACAGATGATGCTATATTAATCATTGGTCTAATTGAAAGACCCCCTTTCGTTTTCTTGCTTGGAAAATATAGCCATGTTCTTTAACACGCCATTGACTATCGACATAACAATATTGGAGAGAGAGAGAGAGATATTTAAAAAAATTGACAGTGTGTTATTAGACTATTGTTTTTGTTTATTTTATTTTATTTTAATTTGGTATCCCAACTAACATTTGGATTATTGGATTTTGTCATCTTGTTTTATTTTATATACATACTAGTCCAAGATTAATTTGTTATCGCAACTATTGGGTTTATTGGACTTTATCATATGGTTTTATTATATATATATACCAGTGCAAGATTTGAGTATCACACAACCGGTATTTAATATTATAAACTTCGAACAGCCCATTCAATATTTTGTCTCATCTCTAATTATAGCTAAAAAAAAAAAAAAACAGTACTGCAAATTTGTTGTCTCTCCATATTTTAATTTTATTTTTTTGGTAATTTTTCCACACACATCTACTCATAAGTTTTGAGTAGAGGATAAGAGAGAAAAACTAAAAAATTCTAGCAAAATGTTTATTACGGCAAATTAAGAGAAGAATCAATAGAGTAAGTAATGAAAAATCGAATAATAAAAATTAATAATAAAAAAAGTATTTTAAGAATCTCTAATAGTAACATTTGGCTTAGGCATTCGAAATTAAATTGAACTACATGTAATAGAAATATATATATACAATTAAAAGCATAATATCCGAAGCACTTTAATCCCACGTTCAAGTATATCTAAACCATTTCTTCAAAAAAAAAAAAAAAAGATATCTAAATTGTAATTTTCAGATTTACTAGTTTTTTTTGGGTTTTATGTTAATAATTTCAGATTTATTTAAATAACTTTTAGATTTAAAATGGTATCTTTCAGATTTATTAAATAAATTTCAGATTTTACTTCACAAATTTTTGGTTTGATTAAAATATTTTTTAGATTTTGTTTTATAATTTTCAGATTTATCACACAAATTTTCAAAATGTTATTTTGTTATTTTTGGATTTTCTAAATAATTTGGAATTAAACCTTCACATAATATAATTATTTCAACACAAAAACTTTTATACAACTGGTGTACGGATTTAGGATTCGTACACCTGACCCGACCCGGCCTCCACGTGCCCTCCACGCGCGCGCATGCGCCCTCACGCGCCTGGGTGGGTGCGCTCAAAACCACCCAAAACTCACTCCAGGTGCTAGACCTTTATATACATTTATGTTATGTTAAGCATACCTTTATGTTATGTTAGTCATACCTTTAGGGCTTTTTATATTATATTAAACATACATTTATGTAACGTTAAACATACCTTTATACAACGTTAAACATACCTTTATGTTATGTTAAGCATACCTTTATGGTTTTATGTTATGTTAAGCATACCTTTAGGATTATAATGTTATGTTAAACATACTTTTATGTTATATTAGTCATACCTTTTAATTATGTTAGTTGTATCTTTATTTATTATATAAAAGTATGACTAATATTAATTAAATGTATGCGTAATATTTATATAAAGGTATATATGTACAAATTAGGGTTTTTTGTGCTGAAATTATAATTTTTTCGTCAAAATTAAGATTTTTTAGTCAAAATTAAGGTTTTTTTTAAAAGCTAAACTATTACATAAATGTATGCTTAACATAATATAAAGGTATGACTAACACAACATAAAAATCAGGATAAAAAAAAAAAAAAAAAAAAAGAAATACGCGGATCCGAGTCGAATTCAGCCCAACCTGACCCGTATTATATGAATCTAAGATCCATACAACAATTACACACAAGTCTCACTCTTATTTCAAATATTTGAAAGGCCCAATACGCCATGTTCATGAGCCTAGATTTAGATATATCCAATATTTGAAAGGTTTGAATATTGTCAAATCTCAAATGAATACAATTCATAATCACAAGGAAATGCTGCCATTTCTTGGAATTCATTTACAGTTGGGAGTCCATCTAAAGCCCATTTCAAAAAACTAAAGCTATTTTCTATTAGCTCATTTTTCTAAGGTTTTATATCTTCAAATACTTTTGTGGTATGAAATTTCTACATATTTTTCTTTCTAAATTAAAGGAAATACACAGTCCTGCTATCTTATCTATCGTGAACAAATTAATATGTACTCACGATTGATGTGTTAAAAAATTAATTAACCTATTAATTTAACTTTTCATATAATAAGAAGATCAGATTATTACACGTTATCAATTGACATATTAAAAATTACCCACGATGGATATTTTAGCATTTCATAGGAAACACATTATTTATACATGAATACAATCAATATTAAACATTCCCCTTTTTGGTCAAACAAGTAGTATGAATTTCTACGTATTTTTCTTTCTAAATTAAAAGAAATGGATTATTTATACGTGAATACAATTTGCACCTTCCCCTTTTCAGTCAAGCAAGTATTAACAACGTTAATTTTTGTATAAAATTTCCAATTATACCCTTATACATTAAATAATTAAAGTCTTTTTGATTTTCAAAATAAATTAAAATTTTCTATTTCACCTTATAATCTTAAGATTCATTAAATTTTGATATTTACTTGGATATTTTTATTATATTAAAAGTATTTTTTTTATCTTAACTTTTCAAATCTATTTAAATATTCTATAATTTCTTGGATTTGTTTATTTTCTGTACACATACTGTAATTTTGTATTTAGTTTTTTATCTTAAGATTTTGTAATTTTCAGATTTTAGTTGCATTTTACTATTATTTTAACATTCTTCAATTTTTTTAATTTTTGATTTTTTTTCAGAATTATTTTAATTATTCTTTAATTTCCTGGATTTTTTTTAATACTTTTCTTGTAATTTTGTATTTATTGTATAATCTTGAGAATTTTTTTTTTTGTATTTTTTCAAATATTTGTTGGATTCTTTTGAGTATTTTAATAATCTTTATATATAAATTTAATTTTGAATCTTTAGATATATTAAAATTATTCGAATATTTATTTCATTTGTAAACCTGAGACTTTCTGTCATTTGAGTTTTTCCGCATTTGTGAGATTTACTTTATTTTTTTAAAGATCTGAACAAGCTTTGAATTTTAATTTTCAACATTAAATTCTTAATTTTTGCGTTATAGTTTCCAAGATTTATTTTATTATCTTTGAAATTTATAAATAAATAGATTATACATATCTATATATAGTTTAAAAGAAAAATTAAATCAAGGGAAAAATAGGCGACGACTATTCATACCCTCATAATTTATGAATACACCACTTCAAATTTTTAGATAAAAATAACCTTTTACAAATTGAATGAAATACTCTTTTATATAAATTAGTAATTAAAACATATCTACTACTTCTATTTAAACCTTAATTCTCCTTTATTTAGATCATAATCCAATTTGTTAAAAAAAAAAATCCTAATCCAATTCTAATTCTACATCTGCATTATTTAAATAATAATTTTATTCAAAACACTAATTCTTTTTCTATTAAATCATAATTATCTCAAATTTCTCTCTTGATTTCACTAAATTGTAATTAATTATATAATCAAAAGTAGTTTTAAATAATAAAAGAACATCAACAATAAACTGTGAATTTTTGATAAACACGCAAAAAGTAAGTTTTTGCCATTAAATTAAACTGAATACCATTCTACCGTATAAGATTAAACAAACTAATAACGTTCAAACATATATAATATGTTCGATCAAACGGTGTAGAATATGTATAACATGTTCGACCATTTGTTGTCAAACATTTGCAAAATGTTGCCATAGTCCATCGTTATGTCAGACACTTACGAAACTTTTAGATTACAAAGAAGGCTTTCCTCAACTTCAATAACATGACCCTGGCTTTTGTGGCAGATTGGGGAGATTGAGGGCCATCGTTACGAGCATCTTGATATTCAATTTTAATTATGAAGTATTTAATGTCTTTTTGAGTGAATAATATCACTGCAAATTCTTTTTTCCAAGCATTCCACCATGTTTGGCAGTCGGTGGTGGTCGCACAATGGTAAAAATTTGATCCAGATTTGAAGAATGTGAAATTTTGGAAATTTTGAATAGAAGATTCTAAAATATATTTTTTCTTATTTTTTTAATGATAAAGGGCGTTAAAGATAATTCAATGGGGGTGTATTAGAAAAAGTAGAGATTATAAATATAATTTTTTTTTTGTATTAATCAATAGGGTGTATTCATAAATTATGGAGGTGTCAATAGCAGCTGCCGAAAAAATATTTGGAGCATACATTTAACTAAGATTGCAAATTGTTCAAAAAATATACGAAATAATTTGAAATACGATGGAAAACATGGTCTAACGGTCTTAACGGCCTTAACGTAACGGTAACGGCCACCTTCACATTCGGTAAAAAAAAGGTCGGCTACATTATTGGGTATGATATCGGAGTGATAACATCCGTAACATCATTACGTGGCGTGATAACGTTCGTAACGGCGTTACGCGGCGTTATAACGGAATAAATTGACAAAATTGACAAAAAGAAATATCTTGTATGCAATATCTTGTATGTAATATTCATAACACAAAAGAGATAAAGCTGCACAAACTATTGAGAAGAATAAAGTTGTATAAAAATTATTCAATGCACCAAAATTATTAACTGCACAATAGTGCAAACCATGTGTATCCATGTGACCGAGATTTATCCAATGCATATTATGAGTATCCACGTGAACAATCTATGTCTCGTCTAACTGATTATAATTATGCAAATTTTCCTATTTATCCAAGATAATGATGATTTTGAACCACCTCAACATTCCACGTGGTATTAATAATGTATGTAATTGTATATTTTATATGTTAATTCTAGTTGTAATATTATTTTTTTACTTTAATTTAGTAAAAACATAATATAAATAATGTTCATGAAATCCTAGAAATTTTAAAGTTTTTTTTTTTTTAAATTATCCGTTATAGCCGCGAAATCTTCACGAAATTATAACGTAACCTTAACGATGGTCACCGCGACAGTGACCGCGACCGTTACATTGAACCATGATGGAAAAGGGGAAACAATGTAATTCAATAAATTGTTAGGGATGCTAATAATTGTTTTGTTTTGGATTATGCATATAAATAACTTGTCGATATTATTTTTGCTGAGTTAAAAGATGTTGTTGAGGGGTTGAATTTTGTAAATCTTCGGGTATTCAAAACTTATGGTTAGAAGTGAGTGCTCTCATTGTTGTATATATTTTGCAGCAAAATTATCCATGAAGTTGGAAGTATCAACATTTTGATATCAATATTAGTTGATCTTAAGAAGGTTTTCAATCTGAAAATTTCTCATATTCATCGTGAAGGCAACCGAGCAACGGATCATCTTTCAAATTTTGTTGTAATTTGCGTCTGCTTCGTCCTCTGATTTATTTTTTTGTAAAAGTTTAATAGGTTATGTGATTGTTGACAGTTGGCAAATACCAAATTTCAGATTTTATTGATAAAACTTTTTGTTGTTTATTTTGTTTAGGTTCTTGAACGTAAATCTTCTCTTTGGATATTTCTTCCTTTGTCTACGTTGCTTGGTTGTGAAACTTAGCCGTGGTTGTGAAAACTATAAAGGTTGATGGTCACCTTAATCCTCCCATCACGGATGGTTTTGTAAAAAATAATAATAAATTAAAAATGATGGAAAAAAGATGATGTTTATTTTTCAAAACTTGGATTAACACCGAGTACAAAACATGTCTGTTAACTTTAACAGTTTAAGAGAAAATATACATAATTTTTATATTAATTATGAGGTTTTGACACGTATTTTACCCCTCACTTCTTAAATTAGACTAATTTCTAATAATTAATTAAAAATGGATTTTCAGTAATAGTTATTAAGATAGATCTTTATTGAGATCAGTGTAAATCTTTTATTATAATTGGTGTTACATCTCGTATTTCATAACATTAAATATATTACATATGTTAATTAGCGATGTCATTTAATATACGTAGCGTATGATAATTATTTTGAAACGAAAGATAATATAACACAAATTACAATGTAATAGAAAATCTCGTTGAAATGTATCCTAACACCCTTTATTTGTATTAAGGAGATTAAGACAACATCACGGGCATGATGTAAAGATTTATAAACCCCGTTATCAATTCATTCTCGTAAGGTGAACACATTATTTTATATATGCTAGTGCATTGCCAAACTTTTTAGATTTTCATTACTAATCAAACTCATTCATTAATGAAGAAAGTCTGATCATCCTTATATGTGCTATGGTCTTAAAGATTTTTTAATTATTCTATAATTAACTTAATTAAAGGTTGTGAACAACAGCAATAGATCTTGATCATCAACATAATTCAAGAGTGCCTTTGAGCAGAAAACAAGATCTTTATTATGATAATGTGAGCTCATAGAGCACAATAAAACAAAGAAACAATGATTAATGAATTAAAATTCAAATAACAAGGCCATCCTTTATACACAAAAAATAGAACCCTTTGAACCTATGGCCTTAGATGCAACTCGAACTTCACTGACTAGATCTTGTAAAGCAATTATTTCATCTTTGAGCCACTTCCACTTGTAGATGCAACAAGGACAATGTGTAAGATAACAACCAAAGAAGTAGATGCAAATGGATCCAGCACACAATGTATGAAGCTTTGTAATGCTGGCAGGACCTTATTTAGAAAACTAGTTGCTCGTGAAGGTTGATAACTGAATACTCTCATCAAGATGTCTTCTTTTATTTTGTAATGTAGATTGGATGCTGCAAAATTGAACGATAAAATTAGGTGGTGTGCTAAGAATGTTGATTGTTAGTAAAACAAAATTTAATTAGGATAGTTACTTACAAGGATGCCCCACAAATATTACTGACTTGTCGGAGCTTAATAATGGGTTGGAGGAGGCGGGGAGGTATAGATGTACACAGGTGGTGGTGGTGATTTTACGGGTGGGGGAGGTGGTACGTAAGAGTATGGAGGTGGAGGTGATGGTGATGGTGGAGGTGGAGACTTGTAAACATAGGGTGGAGGTGGTGAGGGTGACGGTGGTGGTGGCGAGGTGTAGTGGTAAGGTGGGGGTGATGATGGTGAAGGTGGTGGTGGTGAGGTGTAGTGATAAGGAGGTGGAGGAGATGGTGATGGTGGCGGCGGTGAGGTATAGTGGTAAGGAGGGGGTGGTGATGGATCAGGTGGTGGTGGTGAGGTGTAATGGTAAGGAGGTGGAGGAGATGATGATGGTGGTGGCGGAGATAGGTAGTAGTAGGGTGGTGGTGGTGATGAAGATGGAGGTGGCGGAGACTTGTAGTAATAGGGAGGTGGAGGAGATGGTGATGGTGGTGGTGGAGACTTATAGTAGTATGGAGGTGGAGGAGATGGATCTGATGGTGGGGGAGATTTGTAATAGTACGGTGGTGGGGGTGAATGAGTTGGAGGAGGTGGTGACTTGTAATAGTATGGATCATGAGGAGGGGATGGTGATGGTGGTGGTGGTGATTTATAATAATATGGCGGTGGTGGTGACGAGGAAGGTGGTGGCGGGGACTTGTAAATGTATGATGGGGGTGGAGGGGACTTGTAAAGGTAAACAGGTGGCGGTGGTGACTTGTATATGTACGTTGGTGGTGGAGGGGGTGGAGACTTATACACGTAAGGAGGTGGAGGTGGGGACTTATAGATATAAGTTGGTGGTGGTGGAGGTGGTGATTTGTAAACGTAAGGAGGTGGTGGTGGAGATTTATAGACATAAGTCGGCGATGGTGGTGGGGGAGATTTGTAAATATATGTAGGTGTGGGAGGTGGTGGAGACTTATAGACATAAGTTGGGGTCGGTGGTGGAGGAGACTTGTAAACATATGTAGGCGTCGGAGGTGGTGGAGATTTATAGATATAAGTTGGTGATGGAGGTGGAGGAGACTTATACACATATGTCGGTGTTGGAGGTGGTGGAGACTTATAGACATAAGTTGGCGTTGGTGGTGGGGGAGATTTGTAAACATATGTCGGTGTGGGAGGTGGTGGAGATTTGTAGACATAAGTTGGCGTTGGTGGTGGGGGAGACTTGTAAACATATGTTGGTGTTGGAGGTGGTGGAGATTTGTAAACATAAGTTGGTGATGGAGGTGGCGGTGATTTGTAAATATATGAAGGTGATGGAGGCGGTGGTGACTTATAAACGTAAGTCGGTGTCGGTGGTGGTGGAGACTTGTAGTAGTAGGGAGTAGGGCTTGGCTTAGGCTTCTTACACTCTTCATAAGGAGTCTTGGGTGCATAGGCAAATGGTTTAGCATAAAGCACAACTTCGTGTTTATCTTTGGACTTCACTTTGAGCTCAGCTCCAATTTTTCCCCAATGAAGATTTGTTGGAATGCTACACTTAGAATCCTTAGGTGGTGCATGAAGCTGAGCCTTGCATGCCTTAGCTCCATATTTACTATACTCAAATCCTTCAACAGCAATACTGTATTTTCCATTGTTCTTTGTCTTTCCATATGCCACAATTTCTTTGTCTCCTACTTTGCATGTTATCTCCACAACAGCTCCTGTTTCATGTGCACAAGAATACATTAAATAAAGTATTTGCCAACTATGATACTTTATTAAGACTTTAGCTTTTACTATTCTTAGATATATCAAATTAATTTAATTCTTTTGCTTTTTTCTAAAATCTTAAATTTGATTTCTTCAAGGTTTGGACCACAATCTCTCTTACAAAAAGGACAATTCAAGACATGTACTGAGATGCTAGCATAGATACAATTAGTCAAAACACCTAAATAAGCTGATGATGTCAACATCAATAATGAAATATTGTCAATTGTTGACCATTTGCTGTACTCCATTTTCTCATGATTAATTTAAAGGTTATAACTTATCCTTTTCAAAACCTACTAGGCTTCTAATGAATTAATATTCATAAAATAATGTTTGAAAAGAACCTGTCCAAAAGTAACTGCTATAATTACTTAACTATCTTATTATACTTCATAAACCAATAAATATGTTTTGTGTGTGTATTTTTTAAATAGATGAATACAGTATTTAGTTTAAATATTCATCACTCACTGACAAAATTAATAGCACTAAGTTCAATACATGTTTGCTAATTAATAATTCTCGTCTTTCTAAATTAGGAGATAATTATTGCATGCATGTATTTTAAAAGTTGGTTTACGTAGTAAATCTGAAACTTCATTTTTCATTTTAAATTTTTAGCATACTGAACAAGATTGATTAAATCCAAATTAAAGCTTCAAAATATTTCTAAATGTGTGAAAAATACGTAAGAATTTGGGTGTACCTTCAAGATGTTTCTTGTCATGGGATTTCTCTGGATAAGTCCAATCGTAGCACTTGATACAGTATACTTTTCCTGTCACCTTAACTACCAATGGGTGGTGTGGTGGGTAGTGAGGGGCGACTGGTGGTGGAGGAGAAGTATAGTAGTAAGGAGCTGGGGGTGACTTCACTGGTGGAGGAGGAGATGTGTAGTAGTATGGTGGAGGTGGTGACTTCACCGGTGGTGGTGGTGATGTGTAGTAGTAGGGAGGTGGTGGAGACTTTACTGGCGGTGGTGGTGATGTGTAGTGGTATGGAGGAGGTGGAGACTTCACCGGTGGTGGTGGTGGTGGTGATGTGTAGTAGTAAGGAGGTGGTGGTGACTTAACAGGTGGTGGTGGTGATGTGTAGTAGTATGGTGGAGGTGGTGACTTCACCGGTGGCGGCGGTGATTTGTAGTAGTATGGTGGTGGTGGTGAGGGATCAGGTGGTGGTGGAGATTTGTAGTAATATGGTGGTGGGGGTGATGATGAAGGTGGTGGTGGAGATTTATAGTAGTATGGTGGAGGTGGTGACTTCACCGGTGGTGGTGGTGATGTATAGTAGTATGGAGGAGGTGGAGACTTCACTGGTGATGGTGGAGATTTGTAGTAATATGGTGGTGGTGGTGAGGGTGATGGTGGTGGCGGTGACTTATAATAGTAAGGTGGTGGTGGTGAGGGATCAGGTGGTGGTGGAGATTTGTAGTAGTATGATGGTAGGGGTGATGGCGAAGGTGGTGGTGGAGATTTGTAGTAGTATGGAGGTGGGGGTGATGGTGAAGGTGGTGGTGGTGGTGGAGATTTATAATAGTATGGCGGGGGTGGTGATGGAGAGGGTGGTGGAGGAGACTTGTAGTAGTATGGTGGTGGTGGTGAGGAATCAGGTGGTGGTGGAGACTTGTATACATAAGGCGGTGGTGGAGATGGTGGGGGTGGTGGAGGAGAGGTGTAGACATAAGGTGGTGGTGGAGACGGCGATGGTGGTGGAGGAGACTTATAGATATACGGTGGTGGCGGAGACGGTGAAGGTGGTGGCGGTGATTTGTACTCATAAGGTGGAGGTGGTGGAGAAGAGTAAACATAAGGATCGGCAGAAACAATAGAAATTGCCAAAAAGGCAAGTGCCACTAGCAACAGTGGCACCATACGGCCGTTGGCGGTAAAGCCGCGGCCGGTAGTTGTCATTCCGTCGCTGGGAAACACCACCAGCTTCTCTCAGTCTATAAAGACTAAACCCCTCCTATAGTTAAGATAGATAGATATAGGCTTTAAGTTGAAGAAGTAGATTTTATTAGAAGAAGGGATGATTGAAGTGAGTTAAAGTGCTCAGTATATATATAGGGGATTGGGATTGGGATTGGGATTGGGATTATACTTCAATTGAAGCAGTCGTTAAAACAGAGCTGTCAGTTAGGAAATTTTCAAGATTCAATTTAATTTTTGTAATATTTATGAGTAATTCATGGAATAGAGAGGTAACAGCTGGATTAATTACAATTTATTTATCTCCATGATCTGACCACTTCGATTTTTTCATTGTATTTCTGTTATCTACTAACTTTTTTTTTTTTTTAAAAGGTATCTTTTAATTTCTTTATTATTTTGGCTCTGCCCTGCATTTTCTGTTTCTTTAGGTTGTCACCCTGAACCTTCTCATCAATTAATTAGAATATTCATTTATCTAGATATGATGTCGATCAATGGCTGTTTCTGATGATTTGCTAAAATAAATTATTTGATTTTTTTTCGTAAGGTACTGCTATTCAAATCTCACTAGTATATGGAAATAAATATATAATCCAAAAAAAATGAAACTTTAACAATATATATATATATATGTATATATCAATTTTGTATGTGTAAGGTATGAAAAATTGTATAATTGAACTTATAATCTTGGTTCTGATTATTTCGATGACCTTTTTTTTTTATATTTTTTTATATCAAATATTATATATATTCATTTATTGGTTCTGATGTCTCATAAATGTTACAAATTTAATTTCATAGTGACCAAAGATTTACCAATTAGTGGCCAACGAGGAACTAATTTTGCAACATTTGAAATGTTATTGGACGTGATTGTAATTATCACAGTCCAATAGTTATATGATCAATTTTGCAATACCTTAAACTTGGGAGGTGGTATGATGACGATGAATATATAATTTTCATAATTCTTTTTTTTTTAATTTTGTTTTTTAAATTCAATTTATTTTATATTAACAATACATATTATTATAGTTATAGGTACCATGAATGTTTTCATTATAGGATGAATTGGAGTATAATGACAATTTCATATCATCTTTTTAGCAATTAATATTTTTTTCTTGTTGAAGTAACACCACTTGATTGGAAAATTTCAATTTTTTGATTCACATTACATTTTTTACCCACCCATTCCCAATTTGGATAATATGAAAAGACAATACTATACTTTGAAACATCCTATAGGGTACAACTGTCCTACGCGTATACTCAACGATATATAAAATGTCTCCATTTATCCATTTTAAGTCCCATTCATTATGATTAAATGTAAGAATCGATATAAAGTTTGACTGTTTTTTTTAATTTGTAATTTAAATATTTTTTTTATTCAATTGCAATTCAAAATTTAGGTGTTTTCAAAGTGTAACTTAATTTTTTTTCCGATAATTTTTTTGGTGAAATGAATAACCTGTGGTTTTTATAAGTATAAATTTGTAATTTCAAAAAATTTAGGTTTCAAATTGAGAAAAGAAGATGCATTTCAGGTTCCAAATTAAAAGACAGTGTAATTTCATATTTTTTTTATTCTTTTGAAAGTCACATGATATACACTTATCAGAAAAGTTGTTAGAAAAAAAAAAAGATTTAAGTTGCATTAATAAAACACTTTAACTTTACGTTGCAATTGAATAAAAAAAAAGTTGAAATTGAAAATGATCATACTGTAAGTTGATTTTTACATTTAACCTCATTCATTATATATATATATATATATATATATATATGTGTGTGTGTGTGTTTTAATTGTGACAGGGGAGTGAGGGGTTTCAAGTAAATCAGATCATATATTTTAATATATGTTATGTTATTATATAGATAACAACATTAATTAACAAGTGATATTTATTAAAAATAATGAAATATAAAAAATGTAACGGAGAATTCGGATTATTTTTCTTACATTGTTCCTGATATTATTACTACATCTAGAATAATTATCTTTGAAGTTTTCTTTAAAATCTTGATTTAACTAAGATCAAAATGGTAATCAATTTAGTTGAAGGTTTTTCTATTTTTCTTTTCTTTGAGCTGTCATATGTAGGAATCGTGTTAGTTGCTAACCTAGCTTATTAATTTTTGGACCAGTTTTACAAGCAAAATTTACAACAGTAACACCAAGATTTAAAAAAAAATAAAAAATCAGATTATTAGAAAATTGACTTCATTCATTTTATATTTTCCATTGGTACATCAAAATGTCCAAAATTTGCAAAACTATACTTTATTTTGGGGTGTCACCATTCTTCCAGCTCAAAGTCAATTAGTTTTAAAATATTATTTTAATCTTTTTGCAATAATATAATTTTGAAAGGCATGTGATTTGTGAATTATTAGAATGGGCATATGCAGGCAAGTAACCAACCATTTTGCATCCTTTGTTGGACAACACTTAAAAAACAAATATAATAATAAAAAGGAAAGAAGTTACTACATTTTCTTTTATTGTTTCAATATTATTTTCCTTGAAAAATAATTATTCCAAACTTCATTCACTAGGTAACCTATTATTGTCCTACACTTTTACTTTTGTGCATGGTCCTCAAATCAATGCTTTTTACAGAAATTTATTAAAGCGTTCCGTATATGCTTCATAATATTAAAAAAAAAAATGTTTTCTAAACTAAAGTATATTTTACGTATTTGTAGGATCAAGAATATAAATTCCAACAATAGTAATTTTAGTATATATAGACTTTGTTAATTTTATCATATATAAGGTAATTAATGTACTTTATTAGCCAATTAAAACATATTTTTCATACAACGTACTTTGTTCCATAAGATAATTAAATAGAAGAAATTGATAGTAGACTTTATTTTTTCTTGTTATTATTCCCTCTAAAATGAACATGTGCAGGGTTTGATATTGATTTATAAAGTATTTTTCTGACAACAATTAATCATTAATTAGTATTTAAAAGTTATTGGAAAGAAAAGGCGAATTGCAGGGAATGTGGATCGCATCACACTGCAATGCACGTTAAACACCCACACACAACACAAACACATATAGTAATTTATATATGTATATATAGTTTTGATTAGCTACGCTTTTTTTTAATATTTTATATTTTATATTATACATATAATTTTTTTTTCACGCTATTAGTTTATATATTGATTTTCTTATCAATTTTCATCACAGACACCTACAGCCTCATCAACATCTTTATATACTGATTTTCTTATCAATTTTTATCTTAAATATAGACATAACCCCTCATAAATATAAATCTTTTTAACAATTCGCATCTCACATTACACAGACAGTACAACATGAAAAATATTAAATTAATTAATTAAATGAAACAATGAAAAACACCATGAAAAATATTGAATTAATCAATTAAATGAAATAATGAAAAATATTCAATTAATCAATTTTCAAGAAATCCTAAATTCTAATCAATGTTCGAGAAATTCTCAAAAATAATTCAATCATAAATTAAAAAATCTTCAAAATTAACGAATCATATCCTTCAATTCGATCATCTATTACGAAGAAGTTTTCAATCGATTCTCAAAATCCTCAAGTTTATTTAATTACTTTTTTTATATCATCAAATATAATGAATCTACATATGTGAATTTTTTTTTTTTAAATCAGTACCATAAATTTTTAAATGTAAAGATTTCCACAAAAGAGAAAAGATAAGAAAATATTATTTTTTAAAAATAAAAAAATAAGAAAATATAATATTATTGACGTAGTACAATTTCTTCTGTTGTCCCACTAATACTACAAGTGGTATATTAAATCTTTAGTTAATGAAGAATAAATGCAATTCACTTATGCTGTTATAATCAATTTGGTAATTAACAGTTTAATAGGGTTAGCTGCTTGTGCTGAAATTGTGACAAAAAAATTAGAGATTATTATGAGACAAGAGTTTAAGTGGACAACAGAAATATCATTCCATTTTCAAGTGTGATTTGTTTCACTCTCACTCATTCTTTTCATGCAAAAAGTAATTAGGTTTACCGTTTACCAAACTAATCGAACCCATTTCGAGATTCCAATTTGTCACTAACTGAATCTAGTTACTTTGATTTAATATTCCATCTAATTTTACTTTTTTAAGAATCGATATTCGATTAAGTTAAGAAAAAATTGATTGGTAATTTGATATTTACCGTATACCAAGTAACATAATGTATAATTAGGAAAAATCTAAATTTCCAACTTGTAATTTAGGTTTTATTCTTTTTTTTCAATCAATTTTGATTCTCTAACTAATCTATACTATATAAAAAATAAAAGAAGTTGGTAAATTTTATTGATTTGTCATTTTTCCTCCTAAAAATGACATATCAAAATGTTGACTATATAAATATTTTATTTTTGATTTTTTTTGTAGGTTTTAAAAAATTAACATTTTATATAAAATCATGTGTTTTTTTGTCATTTACAAGAAAATGTTATGATTATAATATTTAAAAATTCAATTGTAAGTCCTAATAATTCCGATAGAATTCACTTCTTTACATCTTAATTTTGAATTTACTTAATATATATTTTAGAAAATAAAAAAGAGCAAGAAGAGTACTATACAAGATTTATCCACATCTATAAATTGTGAGAAGTTTAGCACCATATACCAACATAGATCTTATAAAAAAAGAAAACCCTATTTCAAATAGATATAATTAATCTAAAAGTTGTTTTAAAAAAACTAGAATTTGTTCTAAAATAATTCAAAATATGGTTTAAAAAATCTAAAAAATATTATTTTAAAATGTAAAAATAATTTGGAAGCTAAATTTTATAAACATAAACTAAATTTTGGAATAAATTAATTTTTTTTTTTTTGAACAAATCCATCTAAAAACAATGTAGAAAATTATCTACACATTCTAAAAATAATTCCAAAATATAAAAGAATAAAAATATGAACAAAACATATTAGCAAGTTTAGTAAATGACTTCTAATTATTCAGAAATTAAAACTCACAAACACAAAACTATTATTATTATTTTATATTGTGTTCAATTTTATTTTTAAATTGAATTGTTGAATATTGATTTTATATTTATTATTTTATTATTTTTTAATATTGATGTTCAATTTATTATTTTATTATTCATATTTTATTATTTTATATTGTATTGTGTTATATTTATGAATTAATTATATTCATAATTTGATTTAGATTTCATTTTTAATGCATGTTATATCAAATTTATATCTATTTTAAAATTCATAATCTACTATTTACATAGCATTTATAATTATATCAAATTTAAAATGTTGAGTTTCAAAATTGTTTGCATTCAAAATTTTTAATTATATCAAATACAGTTATTTAAAATAACATAATTTTAAAGTTGAAATATTAACATTTTTAATTAATATAGATATTAAAAAAAACAATATATATATTAAATGATATATCATTACATTATGTTATCAATATTAAAAAATATAGATTTTATATCATAAACTGCGCATCGCGCAGGTGTACTGCTAGTATATATATATATATATATATTGATCGTATTCAATTGTATTTGCAATGTCAATTTCTACCTATACGAATGCTGGAATTGGAGAATACATCAACAATCCCCACGCGCATGTAAATAAAATTCAAAAATAGGGTCTAAATGAAATACAAAAATGATAGTTAGATGATCAAATTAATACAAAATATGTAAAATTGACGGTAAAAAAAAAAAAAAAAAAACAATAGCTGAGTTACTGGATATATATTGTAATATTCTACGATATTGGTATATCATAATTTATACTGGAGTGGAAAGTGGAAACAGTGTATTTTATTAATGTTACGTTTAATTTGGAATATCTTGGACACTTGTTAATGTAATAATGTAACTTAATGATGCAGTTGAAGTTGTGTAATTGTAATTTTGTAATCGACTAATCTAATTTGTGAACTTTTATTTTATACAAGAAAATTTGTTGTGCAACTCAACTAGAACCAACTGAGAAACTAAAAAATAAATATGCGTTTTTTATGTTTTATTTTTTAGTTAACGTCAAAAGACTGAACAAATTTACAAAATATCGAAATTATTTTGAAAATTACTACATTGAAATAAATTAATTTGGTTCGACATTGGATTCATATATGAAATATTATATTCCCTACCCTATTATTAATGGTATATGCAGATATGTGTTCCTAATCAATTTTACAATTTCTTTTTATAATAATTGTGCAAAAAATATTAGTAAATCCTAGCCTGCCACGTTATGTTTTGTTGGCTTTCATATTTTTTAGTACATGTAAATATATAATTTATTTAAAACCATCTCATAAATATAATTTTATAAAATGATATTTACCATCCACAATTCGTACATATTTTGATCATAGGTTAAATCTCAATTTTATGAATTATAAATCATGTGTTAACTCGCTCAGGAAATTAAATTCGCAATGCTACATCAATAATTTCCTTAAAATAATAAACTTAATTACATCCTTTTTTTCTTGCATGGAAAATGAAAAGCTCTTTTAACACGCCATTGACTTTGAGCATAAGAAAAAAGAAAATGAGATATTAAAATTAGCTGGAGACAGTGTGTTTACAGACTATACAGAGTAAGTATGGTAAAAAAAAAATCTGTAAATAATCAATGTCAATTGTTAAGATATCAACTTATCAACGAAAATGTCGTATCGATTGTCCCCTTTGGTCCTACTTATTTATGTTCACTCATCATAAGTTTTAGTAACAAGGTATCTTTGGTGATCAATCCTTTTCTTTAATATATGAAGTTGAATGGGATATAATTAAATTAAATTAATTGATTTTGGGATTAATTTTTTTAATACGAGACCCATCTCAATATTTAAAGACTCGAGAGATGTCCCCCACCAAAGATCCTTACTTGGTCGGTTGGACTCTTTAATTATTCACATTTTATGATATTAAAAAATATTTTTAAATGAGATTTCAAGTGGAATTCAAATGTTTAGCAACTCTAATAAAAGATGTTTTTTTATTGTTAGTATTTTTAGATATTTTGATCAATTATATGATTGACATCACATGTGATAGGATGAGAAATCTATATTTGGATGATACAAACTTATAAATATGCATGGACCGATATAATTTTGTTGATATAAGAAAAAGTGATACTATCTGAGTTTGAATGATACAGGTTGATATAAATGACCATGCAAATGTTGGTATATGATAAAGTAATACCACTTAAATTTTAATAATACGAGTTAGTTTTGATGGTACGAATAATTAGAGATAAAAGTTTCCGATTTAAGTATAAAAGAATGAATGTTAAGTTGTGATTAAAGAAAAAAACTTTTTGCCACAAATGTCTAGAATGAAAATACCCAATTTTTTAGTATTATCCAAAAATAATTGGGATAGAGTTATAAAGACATTAATTTCTTTTAGCCAAAAGTTTCAAATTATTATTTTTTAGCAGAGAAAATATTTTTTTTTGGTTAATTGTGTGCTTAATTAAGTCAAACTTTATACTATCATATACTTAACATCGAACACCATATGGTTCAACCCGCAACTATATTACAACTCGTAAGTTTTAAAATTCTTGCTTTATTGAAATAAACCATCGTTAAACTATTTTACAATAATTGTAAGGAGAATAATCTTAAAGATTGTATCCCTAAAGATATATAGTAAAATTTAAACCATTTACTAATGTGACAATATTGTAAATATTGGATTTATACAAACATTATAACTCAACAAGAGTTCGCTTAATTAACTTGGAGAAAAGTAAAATTGCCAATAATATGGGAATTTTTAGCTTTGAACTTTTCTATATTCTTTTTTTTTTTTTTTCTAGTTGTTGAAACTGATGTAAATCAGTAGTAGAGCTTTTTCTTGTTGGGTGAAAGGTTGATGTACTAGAGGACAAAGTAAGTGCATTTTGATTATTTTGGTAAACTAATAGATTTGGAATTTGTATTATCCTCTTGTCATGATGAGTTGGCTACATAAAATAATATTCCCTACTTGCTTGCATGCTGTAAAAAGCAAAGCAACATCTTAATAGCAGCCTAAGAGAAGGCACTTCTTTTTTCTTTTTTTTTTTTCCACTTTGAATATATTTTTGGAATATTTTAAGTGCACATTTTAAAAATTAATTCATCTTTTCCATTAAAAAAACAAAGGAAAAAAGTTGAAACTCTAACTTTAATTTGTATTAAAGCAAAGAAAAGGCAACAATTTTAAAATATAAAATATAGTAGGTCAGATTACACTCATTTTGACAACAAAATCGATTGGATGAACTGTGGATGAATGAATTTTAAGCACACATTATACTGTTGATACTATATTTCATTCCGAGTAAGTATTTAGCAGTAATTGACTTAGCTCAATTCATTTACATCCCTACAAAAATAGTTCTAAACACCAGTTACTGACCTGATTTTATAAAAATTGGTGGAATAATCGTGCGCTAGCACTTTAGGCACTGCCTAAGTTCTCTTACCAGCCAATTTGAATTTTTTTTAATTTTAAATAAAATAATGAAACAATATTCTTTTTAAGCGACTTTTTAACTTTTGCTAACATTGTATTTGTGTCAGTTGTGAACCTATAATTTATGAATTAGAAAAGTTGAGATGGATAGTTAAAAATAACACAAATAATTTAGGGGGAAAAAATAGCCGCATTAGCAATAACTAAACAATCTTAGCGTTATTAACCACCAAATGAACATCTCTCGTAGACTGCACAAAATGCCACAACACAAACTACTTTCTTAATTTACAGGAACAATTAATTACCTCTGACAATGCAATCTGTAACACATTTATTGGGTGCTATGCTTCTTAATTACGTACAGTAACCAATGAAAGAGAATATTGCAAAATTTGGGTTTTTCTTTGAGTTTCGAAATACACTGTCATGAAATTTCATTGAAGATTGATAAAATTATTGATATTGATTTCGATATAAATGACTTCACGGTTTAAATTGCTGAAAATTTGGAAAATATCAAAGAAATATCGATAATTAATAGCAATTTTGGTAAAATAAAACATTATTTAGAAAATAAATGATTCATTTTGTAATATTATTTTTATAATGAGTAACCCCACTTATTTAATTAAAGAAAAAAAATGTATTTTGTATCTGAATATTTATATAAGTTACACATTATAATTGTAATTGTAAAATCAACCGTTTATCAAAATTGAAAGTATCTTTTATATTGCTTAGTTATTAACATTGGTTGGACAAAGATTGAGATTCCATTTTCTATATTTGAGTCACACAAGACATCATTTTGGAACATTATAATTTATAATTTATTATCTCTATGTTTATCATGAACAAATCAAATTTTATGTATTTTAAGTTAAACTTGTGTAAAATTGTTTGTTACAATCTTCCTTAAAACCTCATGTTCAAATTTCAACATTTACGTAATTCAAGTAATTTTTGTTTGAAATTTTTCTAAAATCAATAATTGTATTATGTTCTTGTAAAACTAAAATACTGATATATCTATCAACACCAACATTTTTCGTCCTTATTACACCCCCAATTAGTTCACTTTCTTTTTTCTCTTTCCATTCCAAATGCATGGTCTATCCTCAACGTTTGATGATATATTTTTATGTTTTACTAATTTTTCTTTCTATATTCAGTATTTCAATTATGTTTGGTTCATGATCATGATAACTATCATTCTAATTTATTGATAAATCACTTATTAGAAAACTTGTTTACATAATTTCCTTTCAATATCATACGAAAGAGATGCATACGGCCAAATTTTCATTTGTGCATACAGTATATGTAATAATAGATTGCTACTATATTTGAAGTAATCCGTTCAATATCGTCTCATAGTATAACCATATAATTAATGCATTTGGATTTTGTCAAGCCTTTGTAATGTCAATTGAAGTCTCATATCAATTAAAAATGAGAAAGATTTATATTACAATATATATATATATAGTATATGAAGCCAGCATTTTAGTTAAAAATCTTAAATAATTAAATGGATTTAAGTAGGGTAGAATTTTTTTTGGATAAATTTTATAACAAGACCCAATTTATAGATTAGTTCTCAATTTTAAACCCAAATTTTAAAGTTTTTCAGTAAGAGACTCAATTTTACATTTTTTTCTCAATTTAAGATTTGAAAATTAAATTGAGTACTCAATTCAAGACAAAATTTTCAATTTCTTTTTCTTTTTATTTATATTTAAAATTTATTTATATTTTAATATGTATTTATAGTTTAGATAAATTAAGACAAGTTTGTACAATTTTGGAACGATCTTCATCCGACTTATATTAATTTATATATATATATATAATAAATGCAATTCAAAAAATTAAGATTCCTTTATTTTCTTAATTTTATGAATAAAAGTATAAAAAATCAATTTTAATATTAATCAGTTTAATATAAATTATATTTTATAAATCGAATTAATTATATTTTTTTCCATATAAATTAAAATAAGTCGGATGAAAATTGTTCTTAAAGCGCATTAACTTGTCTTAATTTATTCAAAATATAAATACATATTGAAATATAAATAAATTTATAAATATAAATAAAAAAATATGAAATTTTGTTTTGAATTGAGAACTCAATCTAAATTTCAAGCCTTAAATTGAGAAAAATATGTTAAATTGAGTCTTTTATTGAGAAACTTTAAAATTTGGATCCAAAATTGAAAACTAATCTATAAATTGAGTCTTGTTATGAAATTTATCCAATTTTTTTCATATATCTATGAGTAATAACATAACACGACATGATATGCGACATATGTATGATATATCGTATCTTTTAACATTTTTTAACTTGATTGCTCGTATTTTTGAAAATATTTCATACCAAATATATATAAGATAAATTATGGTATTATTCACTTGAATATGATAGAATTTCCTAGAAATTGTAGGATCTAGCCAAAAGTTCTATTGCACATCCGATTCTAAACAAATATTGCAGATAGTGTGTCTATATATATATCTATATTATATATAAAATGAAAGAAGTTGACAAATATTACTGATTTATCATTTTCCCACCCAAACTATCTTATAATTAAAAAAATGAAAAAAATGTTTTTATTATGTATCTTATATAATAAGCTTCACACATCTTACATATTAAGTCTCAAATATATATAGGACCTAAAATCTATGTTTATATATATTATGAGGTTAATTGTGCCAACTTTAAATGAACCTTCATATAATAGGTATTTAAAAAATTTAATCCTCTTTATTAAGTCTTTTTAAGTAAAAAAAAAAATTAAGTAATTATTTTCAACAAAAATCATTTTATATAATATTTTATTTCCAAAGTTCGATTAAAATTATAGAATCATAATTTTTGTTTAATTATAAATGATATTATGATTTTCATAATTCTGATATACATATAAATAATTTAGCTTATACTTTAAAATTAGAGTTGGAATTATATAAGAAATATATATTTTAAAAACTAGAAATTTTATTTTAAATTATCTACACTTCAATACATAAAATAAAATAATATAAATAATAATAAATCTAAAAATGCTTAAAAATTTTAAATAGAAAATTAAAAACTTTGAAATTATTTTAAAAATATAAGAAAACAAATCTAGAATATAGCTTTCAATTCTCAAATTAATTTTAAAAAAACATAAATATATATAAAAAAAAGTTCAAAAAAATCTACTGAAATCTCAATAATGAATTTGAATTTTTTTATATAATAATAAGGTTATAAATCATAATGTTAAATCTCACAATGTAAAATAAAAAATTATAATTTTAAAATTCATAAGTATATATATATATATATATATATATATAATATTAATTGTTGATGTTTATCAACAACATGAATAACAATAATAATAGATATTTTTTTAATTATAAAAAAATATTATTAGTAGAGAAAAATTATAAAAATCAACAAATAAAATTAAACTACTAACAACGATGGGTAATTTAATAAAAAAATATAGTCAAAGTAAAAATAAAGATATAATTAATCTACAAATTACTCGAAAAATCTTAAATTTGTTTTAAAATTTTGATAATTGTTTTAAAAATTTTAATGTAAATTTTAAGGCTAAATCTATTCATAAATCTAACAATAATGTTAAATAGCTTAAATTTATAAAATTTTATGACTATGCAATAAATAGTAAGACCACATATATCTCAAAAGGTAAATATTTCAAAAAAATAAGTTCTTGAAAAATACTTTAAAAAAAATTATGGTGCAAATATTTATTCAATATTTTATTAATTTAATTATTAGTATTTTTTGTTATATTTATGAATTAATATTTCATTTAGATTTCATTTATAATTAGTATTTTTTGTTATATTTATGAATTAATATTTCATTTAGATTTCATTTATAATGCATGTTATATCGAATTTATATCTATTTTTAGAATCCATAATTTATTATTTACATTGCATATAGAATTATATCAAATTTAAAATGTTGATTTGCATTCAAAAATTTTATTTTTATCAAATATAATTTTTGAAAATAACATAATTTTAAAATTGAAATATCAACATTTATATTAATAAAAAAAGATATTAAAAATAATATATATTTTACAGTTAAATGATTTATCATTACATTTGTCATTAACATTAAAAATTATTGGATTTTATATAACAAATCGCGCATCGCGCGGGTGTACTGCTAGTACTATATCATGACAGACTCGATCATCTGTATCAAAATTTATGTTTTATTTTGAATGTCATATTAAAACTGTATAGTTTTGATATTGATTTTTTTTTATATTATAAATATTTTATTTTAAAAATCAATGTAAATAGAATAGGAATGTTTGGTATAGATGATCTCATTTGATGTCATGATGCCTTAATTTTTTTCAATAATTAATTACTCATAGTTAAGGCGGGTGATGTTTGTCGCAATGTGCGTGTTGTTGTGAATAGATAGACCGGATTGAATCGGCCATAAATGAATATATTTATTTTGGGGACATAAATAAATATATTAATTGTATTTAATGCAATAATATTTCGAAATTGTCGTTGACCATCTGCATATGATTTATTTATTTATTATAATTAATTCAACTCGCAATCGGCTAGAAAAGAAACCACCATGCCCAGATCTGAATTACCTAAATTAAATTAATCATATGATGATTATAATAAAACTTTTATTGTGACAGATCATTAATTTATCTATGACAATCAAATTAATTTATCAAGGCGGTGATGTATTCTAATTTTTATGAAATTTGATTCAAACTAACTCTTATGGAGCGGAGTTCAAGGGGCACTGAATCCCCTAAAATTTTAAATGATTATATTATGCTTTAATGAATTTAAAATTATTTATAAGTAAATTAGTATAGAAGAAAGTATAATGTTATAATAAGTTATTTATTTTTAATGTCAAATGTCTAATTAAGTTGATATGTTTAATTTTACCAATTGTCACTAATTTATAATTTTAACTTTTTAAGCGATGTATATTTTTTCCCACTAAATTGTACGTGAGTTACCTATATTTATGTTTAAAATAATTTGATCGATGTTCAACCATTAATTGAACATTAAATTAAAATATATATATAGATACATATTCAAAATATAGAATATGAATTTTCTCGAAAACTGAAATGTATGCATCATACTTGTGGTTAGCTATCTTTGCGTGTGTTTTATTTAATAAATTAATATACAACTTTTGATTTTATCGTTTTTTAGTTATCACATTTGATACAATTTATTAAAAAATGAGTAGGTAGTTTCTTGCAAGTATATATAATTTACCTACTTCAAAAGGCAAAAAAAAAAAAAAAACTAACAATGATATCTATATTTTTGTTTGTTAAAAATAATGTTAGAAATCAAAGATTAAACAAGTATTATATTGAAAATGAAAAATGATAAATTTCATAATAAAATTTAATTTATAGATTAGTTCTCTTTTGACTTAAATTTTAAAATTTCTCGGGCTCAATTTAGCCCTTGTTCTCAATTTAAAGCTTGAACATTAGATTGAGATATCCATTCAAGATAAAGTTCAAATTTATTTTTCTTTTTATTTTATTTTATTTATATTTATAAATTTATTTATATTTCAATATGTAATTGTATTTTAGATAAATTAAGATAAATTATTACAATTTTGAAATGATTTTCATTCAACTTGTATTAAGAAACTTTTAGTTTTCAAATGATTAGTAGATGCATACTCATCAAAAATATGCATATTATGTAGATGTATATAATTAAGAAATTTTTAGAAAAATATACTCTTAATAAACGCTTTCAAACACTTTTAGGAAGGAAAGTGGCAAATTAGTAAATTTTGTCAACTTTCTTCTTTTTATATATAGTATTAGCGGTCCACCCACATAATAAACAGTTTATTATTTATTATGTTAATATTTACAATTTGTATAATATAAGGAAATTGCTTAACTAAAAGGTTATTCATAACATCTTTTATTAGTTTAATTTAAAATATATAAATGATTTTTCATATTTCTCATGTGCTTTTTAATATTTTTAATAAATCTTTCCTCTTACTTGATTTAATTTGAATAAAATCAATACCCATTATTGTTAATTTTATTTTCAAACATTTTTTTTATTTTATTTGTTGATTTTAATTTTTTTTCCAAATTAATATTATTATATATAATAATAATTCCTTGAATCATAATTATTAATCTTTCTTTTTATATTTTTTATATGTATATTCCACTTTTATATTTCAATCATCATATATAGTTTTTCTTCTTCATTTCTTCATTTCTCTCTCACAAAATTATTTATTCAATTTGTATTTAATGCACAAAAAAGTTTGGTGGGATCTCTTTGAAAATGGAGATTTTAGACAATAAGATTGGAAGAAAAAAATCTACCTTTGAATGTTTAGCAAATATTATATTCCTTATTTTTTTCGGATTTTATCTAGATTTGAGAAATCGTTATATTTACTGTTTTTTCTTATTCTTTTTCATTCATTCTTTGTATGTCTTATTTTTTCTTCATTCTCTATGCATCTTTCTGTTGTTGAGAAATCATTATTTTTCTCAATTTCTTAGTTTTTTTACATAGATTTGAATAATCAATATATCTTTCTCTTTCATTTCTTAGCTTTATATAAATTATAGAATTCACTATTTTTTCTCAATTTCTTAGTTTTTTTTACATAGATTTGAGAAATCAATGTATCTTTTTCTTTCATTTTTTAGCTTTATATAGATTATAGAATACTCTTCTAGAGTAAGATTGATATTTTTTAAAATTATAGAATAGCTTATCAAGTAAGATTTACTATATTATTTAGTTTTGTATTTTTTATTGACAAAACACTTTTAGCTAGAGAAGTGACATTCTTGAAATTTTGACCAACTTTTTTATTTTAATATAATATATATATATATATATATATATATATTTATTGATATTGGTTGAGAAAATAATTGAGCCTGAAATATTAGATTGTTTACATATATTATTATTAGTTCGAATGTAATTTTCATTTTTATTCAAACATATGATCAACTCGAGTTACTCGTTAAAATAATTGAACTCAAATTGTTTTATAACAATTACGATCAACTCAATCCATAACTCGTAACAATGTTACACAATTCAAATGGGGGAATGTCTATATTTAATTGTATTAGTAATGACTAATTTACTATTGATAGTGGTTACACTAATTAAAAGTCTATATATTTACAAGGCGAAGACAAACAAGTTTTGATTGATTGATTTAAGTTAGGTAGAAAAATAGAATTTTGAAATTAGATAAGTCACCTCCGGTTGCTCTTATATATATGATCCTCATCCTATCACTAACTATATTTTATTTTATTCGGATCAGGTTAGTTATGGTGCGAAATTGATATTAAATGTTGTGGATTTTATACATCCAAAATTCCAAATTACCACCATGCAACATTCCCAATTCAATTTATTTTTACCTTTTATTTTTTTGAATAATTATGGCTTCATTATGAATATAAAATATCAGCCTTTTGCACTTGTTTTCCAATTTTCACCATAAAACTCATTATGATATTTTTGTAAATATCAATAATTTTCTGAATAATTATGACTTCATTAAGAATATAAATGATCACCATTTTTTCACTTGTTTACGAATTTTTGCCATAAAGATCAAATTACCAAACCAAAATTATTTTCTTTAATAAAGTGTGAAGCAAATTATATATATATATATATATATATATATATATATATATATACACTAGTATAAACCCATGTGATACGCGAGATTTATAAAATAAATATACTCAAGAAACGAATAGAAAATATATATACATTTTGAGTAAATAATATAATAATTATGAGAATAATTTTGAATATATGAAAATGTCTTTGTTATAATTAAAAATGTGTTTTAGCAAATAATATATTAGCATTTTATGAGTAACAAAATTTTAGATCTTTTTTAGTAGAATTTATAATGCATATACTTTAACTATATATATGCATATATAATGCAATTAATCGATCAATTTTGAAAAAAGTTAAATAAAAACACTATGTATACTGTATACATATAATGTAATTATAAAAGAAAAAACCTAAATTTTAGATTGATTAATGGGATCATAATTAATAAAATAAGATTGTACCGAATCAATCATCAATAAATTATGAGAATTTGTCTGTTGTAATGTAGTTAGGAATTTGATAGCTTTATTTTATCAATGATAATTCCACTAATTGATTTCATTTTTTTAAATAAAGAATTGTGTTTTCTTTTATTTAATTTTGGGTAGGTTTTAAGTGAGAGGACCTCATATGAGACCTTATGTAAGATGGTGTTCATATGGATCAATAAGGTCAACCAATCAACCCATCAATATGATCAATGTCAGACTCACATAAAAACCATAAAAATCTTTATCTCACGTCAGTCTCATGTGAGTTTTTACATTTAATTTTCTTACATATCAATGTCAGACTCACATAAGACCATAAAAAAAAATCTTTGTCTCACGTCAGTCTCACGTGAGTTTTTACATTTAATTTTCTTACATTATATTAGTGAATTACCTTGTTTCATTTATTGTTAAAAAAATGTATTTGATTTAGTGGTTGGAGCCATACAATCTCATTAATACGTTCGATTTTGAAATACTTTCTGATGCAAATTTTGTGAATTTTGTATCAGAGAAAATATTATGAAAACCATGATAAATTGGAAAATATTATGTATACTAAATTGGATGATGATTAGGATAATAAATTGACAGTCACTTAGGAAAAAAATATGACAAATATTGAAAGTTTGGTTGGAAAGATTAGACACATCAACTATGTTTTAGTAAGTGACAAATTTGAATGTTATATTGAAGATAGATGGCCAAAATGAAAGAAGAATACAAAAACAAGTAGCTCATTGAAATTAACTGCAAATTAGGATGGTGGCCTTTTATATTAATATTCATCAACTTTGCCCTTTGTGTTTTTTCATCTTTCATTCTTCTTAGTGAACCAATTTAAGGGCAAATTAGATATTTGCTCAAATTTATGACTTATATCTAAGATGTCAGTAATTACTCCAATTTCCACTTGTACCAACCTTTGTTTCATCCACTCACTTTTACTATTAAAATAGTTATTTTCAGCCATACTAATTTTAAATAATGTTTTAAAATAAAAAATTTATATGGGTCTATTTCACAAATAAACGATGGTTACCGTAAAACGGAATTTCATTACCAACAAACAACACGTGAACGGTAGAATATGTGGATTGTGAGTTATTTCATCTATCTAATAAGATTCGTGTTCTAACAAGAGTTCCGCTCTCCTCCAAAAGCACTTTTTTCTTTTTTATAAATTACACCTCCATTGTGTTATTGTAGAATTTCACCAGTAATTTAATTATCATATTTATATGCATGGTAATGTTTTGTTATTTTTATTAATAAAAAATATAGATCTTATTTTTTTATGTATTATTATTATTATTATTATTATTTGATATGATGGCATCTAACATTCGATCCAATGAACAAAATTTACTAATATATGTGAGTTCATTTAGAACAAATGCATGTATAGTCAAACATTCTCTGAAACTAGTGATGAAAAGAGATGATTTTGTCTTTAAATGTGATTGTTGAACCACTGGCACATTGATATCAATATCAAATCATAATTATAAGTGCACTTTGCTGTAATCATAATTTCATTAGCAAACCATTATTTAATCAAACTTAAATATGTGAGAGAGATGTATTGGCGATTCTATTATATCTAAATGAGAAATCGCAAATAAGAAATAAAATTCTAATATTTCTTAAGAAAATCCGTCAAAAGTTTTTTATTGTTATTTTTTAAAATGAGATAAATGGAATGGAAGTGAGAATATAAATACTACATAACTTAATCGTATGATATAAATTCAAATCTATAAAGATGGAATAACACTTAAACTACAAAATTAGTTTTTAATTGTGAGTTGCAAGTGCTTAAAAATAATGAAAAAGACTTCATTTATGGGTTCTTAAATTTGGAAATGCAGTCAATACTGAAAGGTAATTAATTAAGTGATAAATTTAATTTACAATTAAGACAATATTGGACGAATTTGAAAATGACACAACATCAATCATTGCAGAACATGTACCATATTTGGTGCACCAATCAAACCTAATATCATCAAATTAGTATTAGAATCTGACCAACTAGACTTGCTGAGATGGTCGACATGTTGGAATTTATTAAATAATCGATAAATCTCAGTCATACTTTTATTTTTTTTATTTTCTTTTAATGAAAATGACTACAGAGAACGTGATCCGACTATAGTCCACCTCAAGAATTCATAATTTTAAAGAGTTTATAAAATTCGTTAATTTATTTAACCGCCTCTAAATATTAGGATAAATATATTAAATTTTCATTGATAAATTATAGGGTTAATTCTTTGAAAAGATGTCCAAAATACCACTAAATGAGTAATTGCTTTTTTAGCACAAATAAATATATCGTTATTTTTACCTCAAATTAAAAAATAGATAAAATTATCTTTTTGATAAAAGCAAAAAAATCACCACTCAATAATTTTATATGATATGTGTTTTTGTAAGGTTACACATCCGACATGAAACTGATTTTTCTTTACTTTTTTTAGAAGAACAATTTTGTTAAATTTCATAATTTGTAATAAAAAAATAATAAAAATATCATTTATGATAGAAATTGATCCCTTATATAAAATGTGATATTTTAATCATCCAACTCTTAATTCTATTATATCCTGCTCCTCTAATTTTTTTTAGAAATAGTTTGGTTTCACTTGGCCCATTAATGTACTAATATCGAAGAAGCCAATTGTTGTACTCTTACTCTGCGTCATCTTACCATTTTTTCTTCTTGGTTACTTTTACTAAAAGAATGTTTTAGGAAATATCATTTTGATTACTTTTTAGAGAAAAATAAAAGAAAAGTTCCATGTGACTATGTGAGAAAGTCTATAATCTTGAAAAGAATCTTCCATATTATATATATGTTCAAGTTACTTTGTGTGACATTTTTATAATTTTTTTTATGTTTAATTAGTAATTTTGTAGATAACTGGAATAACAAATTTCCACTACTTATCCATTTCGACATAGATATATATGGTATTTAAATGAATGAAATATTGGAGTATATATAATTCTCATATCCTGCGAGGTTTTTCTGTCTTTACCAATCTCAAAAGTCACAACCTAAGAATATTAATCCACGACCCATAAAATATAATTTGACTTAAAAAACTGAGTTTCTTTAATACATAATATAACTCATTATTATGAATAAATTAAAATTAACCAGACAGTTCCTCTCTCATCCATGTGCCTTTTATCTGTCAAGATACATTTGAACCTTCAAAATTGTAATAATTTTATTCAAAAAAAGCAATTTTTTTTTTGAAAGATTGGAAAATATCGAGCTAGCTTCAACCTTGGGGCATGTTCATGCAAGAATCAGTGTGCTGATCCTATATTAATATACGTGTATAATAATATATAAATAAAATTAGTTGAAAATTATTGAAACATATCATTGGTAATATAAAATAGTTCATCTGCATAAAAATGAGTATATACAGACTCTCCTTATCTGCAAAATATGTTTAATGCCCCTCAAAGGCAAAAAATAAAATAAAAAAATGTAACGTTTAAGGACTCTATACTTACTAGTTATTTAATTATAATTTTTATCTCATCTAAAAAAAACCCATTAAAGCTTTTTTTTTTTTATATAATTTCAACTTCAAAATAAAATAGTTTTTAAAATATTTTTGAAATTTTTAATATTGGAATAATATAGATTCTTTTACAATTTTAATTTTAATTTTTAAACAAAAAATATGTATTTCCTTATAAGGGTGTTTGGGGAAATTTAAGTAGAGAAGGTTGGCCCCTATTGGTCATTGAGGAATACTTAGGCCTTGATGGTGGGACTTCTTCCTTCTGTACATACTTGCCAAGTTCAATAGTGGGTTCTCTTAGCCCATCAAAACCCACCATTTGGATGGGAAGGCGGGTTAAATGGGTCGGTTTTAAGGATAAAAATATCGGTTTTCATAGAAATATTAGTATTTTAGTTTTACGAAAATATATGTGGATATATTCGTTTCGGTGAAAATATCAGATATTTTTTAAAAAAATATGAAAATTTTGTAAAAAATTAAAAAATATATCTAGTAGTTTACATATTTTTATAACTATCATTAATTAATATATTTAACTTACATTTCAAATAAAATGATATTTACAATAAATATAGAAATAAACTATTATATAACGTTATCTGTTATGATAACATGACAAATTTTGTACAAAGTTGAAACATGAACTAATAATAACTTAAAATTCTTCAAATGAATAAGATGATGTGGAGCCTACTAATTGTGAAAATGGAGAGCGATAAAAAAGAAAAAAAAATCTACCAACATATTTTAGGCCAATACGGGTGAAATCCCACGAAATTGAAGCATTTTCACCGAAAACGAAATAAAAATAATATTTTATCTAAATATCATCGATATTTCCACGATATTTTTATGAAAAAAACTGCACCTTCCTTTTATTTCGAAATTTTTTCATCATTGGTCGGCCCACATAACTTTTTGTGTTTTAATTCTGTTAAGATTTTAAAGGAAAAAGAAAATAGACATGTAATTATTTTATGGGAGCTGTTATTTTGGCTAGAATCCATCAGTAGAAAAGTAGATTTAAAATGTTATCTGACATCTAAAGGGCAAATACAGTATTTAACTTATTAAGTAAATATTGTAACATAAGACGGTATTTTGGTTAAATAGTCAAAAAAATCCAAATTTTTTTGAGTTTTTGTTATTTTAGCCAATTCTTTTAAAATTGTCAATTTAGTCCTATTATAGGAAATTAGTTGCATTTTTAGCCAAATTTCAATTTTAATCTAAATTAAATTGTATATATCCTACGTGACACACATAGATAAAGAAATCATATACAGCTCATCAAAACAACAGACACAGATTGGCACATATCATTAAAACCCACAAAATTTAGCTCAAAACCTAAAAAATCAAAACACATATATGGATAGAAATTACAAATTAATAAAAAATTAGTATTAATAAAAATACCCTTAAGCTGTCTCGGAAAGATAAGACTAGCTTGAGAAGGTGGAGCTTCAATAAGAAAATAAAATGAAAAATTTTGATTGTTCATCAATGAGGGGGAAGGAAATGGCGAAGAAGAGTAAGAAATAATAATAAATAACATTTTGCCTAACTTAAGATCTTAACCTCAATGAGAGGAAAACAGGTGAAAAGAGAAATCAAACTATACATTTTCTTAAAGAGATTGAAGGCAAACTATAATTAGAGTGGTAGGGGAGAAGTAATAACGGAAGAGTAGCCACCGTCGATGAAAAAGAGTTGTCGCTGACGACGAGGAAGGAAGTTGGGGTCGCAATTTAAAGAAAATATGGATATCAATTTTTTTAGAAAGGGAGAGAGAAAACCCAAGTAGAGGTAAATAAATTTGGGAGAAAAAAAATTCCAATCGTTGGAATTTTCGTTAGATAAAAAATTTGATTCCAATGATTCAATATCATTGAAATCTTTTATTGGAATTTCTTAATTTACATTTCCAATGGTATCATATTGATGGAATATTTTTGAAAAAAATTTGACGATGTAATGTCGTTTGAAATTTCGTTGGAATTAATAATTCCAATAATTTTTTCAACAGTACATTTCAACAGTTCTAACAATTTATTGGAATTCCTGTTGGATATTTCCTATGGTACCAAATTACATTGAAAATATCGTTGGGATTCGGTTGTTTCTTGTAGTGTATGAAAACTTATAAGTTTTTTTTTTAAAAAAAGTTATCCAATACTTTAAACATATTCTAATATAGATTGTTCTAATTGATTGATATATCTTGTGGATTATATGTTCTTCAAGAAGAATCAATCAATATTGTTGAATCAATTTGATGAAGTTTGGAGTTTTGATATGGAGTGCATTTCATGTAATTTCATGCTTTTGAAGTCTCAACATATTTTCTTTAATTTCATGCTATTACTTTGAATAATAAATAGTTTAAAAAACAATTTATTACATATTTAATTTAATTTCATATGATATAAGATTGTCTCATAATTCCTATAATACAAGATAAAAGTTATATGTCAGTCAAAGTTCAATTAACATGGTCAAAGGCAGTGGTCAATTTATATCAATATGACAATCCATAGTGTCATGATCGAAACAATTAATGGATTAGTTAACATATTAATTTTTTTAGTTTAAAATATTAATTTTACTTTAAAGAGCGTTAGTTTTTACTAAACATTGTATACTATTATTCTTACTTACAAAAAAAACATTTTTTTTTTGGAATGTAAAGTAATTCTTTTGAAAAAAAAAATTATATTTTTGAAATATCACGATTTATTTGTATACCGAAATTCATTGGTATATAAGAAAGTGAGATTGTAACATTACTTTTCAAAAAAACTTGTATTGCATATTTTTATTCAAATTTTATTTTAAATTATTTATTATTAATGATCTTTATGATAAATTTTATGATTTATTAAAAAAAAAAAAGAATTAATGTTTCTTTAAATTTAAAAAGTCTTGCAAAATAATTATACGAGGAGATCGATTTGATCATGATGCACTAGACATATAAGAGTAAAGAAACGATCAAAAATAGATAAGTTACATACACAAGTAAATTTAGTAAGTATATGATATGTGACTAATATGTTCAATTTAGTTATGTGGATTTTTTTTATTATATAGTTTCTGTACAATAAATTATGTGACATATATGATGTATTAAATTGAACATAACTTCATGCATAATCATGTGATCACAATGTTATCAAGCTAATAATAATAAATAAATAAATAAATAAAAGGTAAAATATCAAGTCATGCCATTACAATTTACATGTCATTTTATTTATATGTGACATCAATTTGATTAAATTTATATGAATTAAATATTATGTGCAAAAAAATATATCAAAGACAAATCAATTGTCATGATCATGAATTCTTTCACGTCACATTAGATAAGCTAAACTACAACACTCAATCTCTCATGCCTCCATCAAATCAACCATAATTCTCATTGTCACTACATGATATTACATCTTAAATTAATCATCCT
The DNA here is from genome assembly GCA_028654395.1 of Scutellaria barbata. Taxonomy (NCBI): domain Eukaryota; kingdom Viridiplantae; phylum Streptophyta; class Magnoliopsida; order Lamiales; family Lamiaceae; genus Scutellaria; species Scutellaria barbata. Next base: position 6,591,946 of record CM053652.1, read on the forward strand.
ATAAGAGGTATACATGTATTCTACATGTATGACACTATAGATTGCCACTTATATAAAAGGAAAAAAATACACCTTATGAGTCATTTTTACTCTTCTCATTTTGGGGAAAATCAAGGAACATCTCTCTTTAACTAGTTTTCCTCCTCTTCTCTGCACTTTTTTTTTCCTCAAAATTCTTCATTCTCATCTTCAAACAAGCTACTCTTTTCAAGAATTAAGTGAAGAATCAAGGTCCTTTCAGGACAAGGCGGGAAATTAAGCTCAAATTATAATCTTCTTCTAAACAAGTTTCAAGAACGTAACACATAGTTTGTACATTCAAAAGGTAATTTTGGCAAATCCTCACCAATCTTCTTCCTTAGGAGCATGATTAGGGTCTTGATTTTGAGTTGCATGTAAGATCTAAGGGAGATTTCATACAAATGTGATAAATTTTGTTGAATACCTTATTCTAAGTAGTTGATCTTAAAAAATATATCATTTTAAGTGTTGATTGAGCAAATGCATGTTGAAGTAAGCTTTGCATGTTTGATTTCTTTACTTAAACTCATTGCATGTATGATCCAAGGTGATTTCCTACTAATGTGAAGAAATTTGTTTAAAGTCTTGTTTTACAAGGTGGATCTTTAAAATATGTCACTATTGGGAGTTGATTGTGCAATTGCATGTTGATTTAGTCTTTGTATGTTTGATTATCTTATCTAAACTTATTGCATGTGTGATAAATTGAATTAAGATAAATTATTTGATGTTAACAGAGTTATAAAAGTCGAATCTACATTTTAATTAAGAAAATAAGTGGGTTTAATCAAGTTGTGAAAAATATTAGTAATGACAGCCTACTTTATTAATTTTTATAAAATCATATACTTGGAATTTCTCAAAATTGTTTTAGTATATTATGCTACATAAACTTTTGAGTTTATGGTTAAAATTTGGTAGTATTTGGAGTAGTTTATGAATTATGATATTTTTTTTAAATAGTCTAGTTTCGGATTTAAAATTTTCAGTTTTAAATGTTAGAAAAATAATTTTATAAAATGGGTCCATTATAATTTTCAAAACTGTTTTACAGTGTTTAAGTATATGATGTTTGAAGTTTAAATTATTAATTTCAGAATGTTTCATCAACTAAATAGTTCATGGTGAATTTTATAAGATAGAGAGGTTTTAGAACACTTTTCGAACAATGTTTTAGTGTAGTAAATTATTTATTAAATCTTGTGTGATTAGAATCTATCGCTACTGTCTTAGCATGGTTAAATTAGGGTTATTGTATAAATGCATGATTATTTTCATGAATTTTAGATGATTATATGAATTATAAAAATTGTTGTGGTAACGAGTGCCTTTTCTACCTACATATTACTAGTTTTGTGATCAAAAATTTATCTATTGTTAAAAGTGCAATTATACCATATTTTGAAACTGACCTAAGTGATAAAATGAGAGTTTGTATGTGAAGTAATGAATCATTTAAGTTTTAAGAATATGAATGTTAGTTTTATGAGTTAAAATGTAGGATACGATTTTTCTTTCAAGGTATAATTGATGTTTTTTTTAAATTATGTTTTAAAATTCTCCTAAATCTACAATTATGTGTTTATTGTTGGACACCCCAACTCGAGTCAGAACTAAACATCTAATCTGGCCGGATTATAGAGATGGCCTTCAGAAGTCCAATCCGAATAACTCAGAACAAATACCCAGATGACCCGACCAGATCAGTGTTCCTGGACGGTGACCAGAGTGAGTCGGCCAGGATGAATTTCATGACAGATCTAATGGGTATTACCGAGCCGGCCAGGATGTACTATGAATTACCGAGCACGATATTCCCTATAAATGGGAGATAGTGTGATAGATTTAACCACCCACTCCTTTGAAAGTAGGCGAAAATCAAGGAAGTAGTGGGCATAATCCCTACTACTCGTGCTCTTCCTTTGGCTATAAATAGTAGAATTTTCAACTTGTAAAACGTTCGAACACTTTTGTAATGAAGTACTAGAGAACTCATTTCTCTAAGATATAAAATACGATTCTGACCGGTCATTATAAACCGACCAGGATTAGCCGAACTAAATTGTCCGAGTAGGCTTCGGACACAGTGTTTTTTGCACTTTTACATTCTTAATCCCGTTTCAATCCGATTTGCTTCATTTTAATCCAGATTCACTTAATTTGAGTGTTAGATTAGAAATTAACCAATTACAAATTTCGACGTCAACATTTATAAAATATAATATGTGTTGTATGATAGACATACTAGGTTAGATGATTACGATATGATTTAGTAATATTATAATTAATTGAAGCTCATCAACAAACAACAAATAATATGTTAAATAAGTAGCCAGTGAAGATGCATATGTATGATGTTTATGATATAAATGAGATGTGATTTAAATATAATGAATGTATAGAGTGTAGTACGAGATGATCGAATACTTCTGTAGCATCCATAATTCTTTAAAAAATAAAAAATAATAATATACATATATATTAATAATAAATCTTAGGGTTTAAAATTTAATTATTCAATATTAATGAAGTTAGTGGCATGGTTAACACATCATGCTTGTTATCGTAACACTCGGCCAATTTCTAAGATAAAAGGATATTTGATTAAGTAAATAAAAAAAACATGAAAATGAAAGAAAAATAAGAAAAAGAATAGAAAACAAAGTTTCCATCTCTCTCTTCTCCCAAACCATCACCACCGTCTCTTCTCCATCTCCGTCAGCAGATTTTCCGGCAAGGTTCCTTTAAATTCTTTCGTTTAATATGTAGTTCTTGTTGAGACAATCAAGATTTTGGGCTCGGATTTAGAATCGATTTTCTTTTTCCCTTTTTCTCTATATTCCCTTTTTCCCCCTGCTGCCGCTGCTGATTCTACTGTTATTGCCGGTGCTCAATCGCACCGACGAGCTGGGAGATGGTTGTGGTGGTCGGCGCTTGTAGCGCCAGCGTGTGTGTTGGGAGCCACCGCGGTGAACGGCGGCGATGCTTGATATATATATATAAATCTGTGTGTGTATGCGTATATATATGTAATATATTGAGTTTAGTGTGTGATTTGTGCATGTATTAATAGGGTTGTGAGGGGAAGCCGGCACCGGGGGTTGCGCCGGCACCGCTGTTGGAAGGCCGCCGCTGAAAGCGGCGGAAGTGGAGTATGCGTATATATATGTATGGTTTTGGATGTTTTTGGTTGTTGTGTGTGTTTTTTGGTGCGTGGGTCTTGAGGGTGGTGTCGCCGGCGATAGGAGGTCGCCGACAGTGGGGACGGCGGGAGACAGTGGCGGCAGACGGGGGCAGGGGAGACGGGGAGAAGGGCAGGGGAGTGTTGATTTGGGTTCTGGGGTGTAAATTGGGAATTGGATTAAACCTAGGGACCTAATTGCAAATCCCAGGTTTAGGAGAATTAACAATTTAGTTCCTGAACTATTGGGTATTCACAGATTAGTCCATAAACTTATGAAAACTTTCAGATTAGTCCCTGAACTTATGAACATTAACAGGATGACCCCAGAACTTCTTTGAGATAGCAGATTCACCCCAAAACTTCTATAAAATAGCAATCTGACCCCAGAACTTTCTGAAATTGCAGAATAGTCCCTAAAATTCCTGAAAATTACAGAATGAACCCTAGACTTTGATTAAATGACAGAACGATCCCTAGAACTTGCAGAAATTATATTTTACCCCAGAATTTAATAATTACTGTATTTTATGTCTTACAACGTTATAAAATGATATAAGATCTGACGAACGAACCCTTCAAGCGAGAAAAACCCTAAATTTAGAACCTCCGTCTATCGATCTTCTCAAGAGTTTATTCCTTTATAGATTTCATTAGTCTTAAGCTATTTAAACCAGATGATAAGTCATTTTTTCTATACTCTGTAGGAAGTTCATGCGGAGGACAAAAATAAGCCTTCTATCGAAAGCCTTTGAACAGGACATTGTGATAAATCCAAGGTGGGGGTAAAATCTTATTTATATTTTAAATTGTACAGTTTTATGGAAAACTACGTGACTATGTGATTTGAATTCCGTCATTATGTGGCGTCAATTTAAAGTGAAATGTTTTCACTACGTGAACAGTGTTCGAGTAAATTATATGATTTTGAAAGTTATTGACTTCAAGAGACACAAATGAGACTGGTTTCATGATAAGAAAAGTCGGGGAAATTCCCGCATCAAAAGGGTTTCTTTAGAAACCATCATATGTCAAAGGATTTTCCTTACCTATATGTTGTGTGAATTATGAGGCCAACGTGAATGTGACCAGTGTGTACTATGTGTTATGTGAGAAACATTATATGATCTTTAATTGCGCATGCAACTGCATGCCAAGTAAGGTGACCTTGCTGGAAACCCAATAATGGGGTATTCTTCGAATGCCCACTAATGGGGTCTTTTTTGGAAACCCACCATAAAGGGGTATAATAACCCATCGGGCCGGCTTGGGGTCCAGATAGTTTTCCCGAGGGAAACTATCCATAGGATGCATTGGGACTTCTTGGGAGTCCACAACGTGTATTATGTATATATTATGCAAGAAATATTATGTGCACCCCTTTTACTGTACAAATCATCCCCACTAAGTGTTCTTTTGACACTTACCCCCTCTATAATTTTATTTTACTGAAAACACTAAAGGCAAGGAAAGGTGAACAGAACTGTTTGTTATTTTTGCATGTATATAACAATGTTTATGGATGCTATGCTTTTCTGAAAACCCTAAGTTATGTATGAAACAATGTTTATATGTTTTGATCTAAACAAGAACGTTTTTCTTTGCTGAAATGATATAAACCGTTTGTACTTCCAATGGTTATCTTCTAAATCTTATTTGCTTTAAAATCTCAATAGTGTAGGAATTTTGTTGGACGCCCTATGAGAAGGCTGCGTTTACACTCTGTTTAAAGAAAAAAAAATTATCAGCGTTTTGTTAACTCTATATGAAAATGGGGGGTGACAGTTTTGGTATCAGAGCCTGGCTCTACCTTCTTTTCGTAGGGCCTTGCTCATAAAAAACTTTTATTGTATGTATATTAATGGAGATGGTCAGTATGGTTAATATGTAATTTAGACAGACAATTCTGTTCAACCTCCTTCCACAGGTTTGATTGAAAATTTTAAAATTTTCCTAATGTGATGTCATAAATGTTTTTATCTGTTATTGATTTTCGTTCTGTGTATATATATTTTGGAAATGAGATGGGGAAATTTTTGGGTTGAGAGATATTGTTGATGTGGTTTCCTTATGAAACTTACATGTGGGGTTATGGGTGACATATGGTTCCTCCAGGTAGGACAGCCAGGATGAGTGTTCCCCGGTTCGAATCCGCTGGGCTAGACTGAGAAGGATGTTCATGAGCAGCCAGGCAGCGGGCTATGTTTCGATTGGAGAGCACATAGCTAGGTTGTTTCACTGCTGGCGGGAGACAGGTAGAGGAATAGGTCAAATAGGCAACATGGAGGCGGCAACTCATTTGATCCGCACATTACTCGGAGAATGGGCTGTACAGGCCCGGCATGTTTTCCATGACGAGCTAGTGTACTCGGTCGTGGATAATGTACCAAGTATAGATTTTGGGCGAATGACCCAGCAGATGATGGATCTGTGGATGCGACGGGAGACCCCGTCTACTCCGGAGCAGGGACCGTTTGACCCCTCTAGCAGTGATTTGGGCGGGGATGGAGATGATGAAGGAGAAGACCCGGAAGAGAATCCGGAGGAAGATCCTGATGAGGATCCTGATGAGAATTTTGATGGGATGGGTCATAGAGATTTCCCACCAGGGTTACAGGGACCCCTGTCTCCACCTGCTGCCATGGCTTAGAGGGGGAGTTGGTGGTTTGGGGATGGTTAGTTTATGATGATGGACAATATTTTTTTGCTCTATATATGTTGTACATATGCAATATTTTGTAGGATGCAGTGAGACTCGATTATTCTTTTTGATATGTACATAGGAATAGAGTCGCCTGCACCCAGCTAACCAGTGTACTTGTTATAATTTTGATTATGATATATATGATAATGGTTGGTGGTTAATGATATTATTATGCGTTATAGAACCCTATTATTATTATCTTCTCGAATGTTATAACAATTTTGGTTATTCTCTAATCAGAACATGAGGAGGGGTAGACCAAGAAAAAATCCTCAAACGACGACGTTGACATCTGAACAATCGGCGTCGGAACCACATGCACGAGAAGGAACCGAACCACAACAGACTACACCGAGCCCGTCTACATCAGGGGTACCTAACCTAGAACCAATGGAGAGTTTGGTAGCGATATTGTAAGGTTTAGCCCAACGGTTGGGTAACAAAAATACGAATACAACAACGATGGAGCCTAAGAAAGATGGAAACAGGGTAATCGAACTCTTCCAACGATTCAATCCACCAACTTTCAATAGAAGGGGAGAACCGGCGGAAGCAGAGGAATGACTGAGGGTTTTAGACCGACTGTTTGCACATCTGACGTGCACTGAGACACTAAGGGTCTCTTGCGTAATTTTTCAACTCACCGATGAGGCAAGCTTCTGGTGAGAGTCTTATAGTCGAACTTTGACCTTAGAAGCGAGGAATGAGTTGTCCTGAGCAGATTTTAAGGAGATCGTTATGCAACATTATCTGCCACAATCATATCAGGATACCAAAGAAACAGAATTCCTACACCTCCGTCAAGAATTCATGACTGTAGGTGAATATGAGAGAAAATTTAAACAGCTGAGTAGGTACGCGACTCATTTGGTAGATACCGATTCGAAGAAAGCCAGACGTTTCTATAAAGGGTTACACCGGGATATTGGGGCTATATTGGCACGGCAAGGAGATATAACATATATCGAGGCGGTAAGAAGGGCGATGGAGGTGACATCTCGGTTACGGACGGATTTGGTAACCCCAAGAAGAGCCAACGAGGAGTTGGGAAAAAGAAAATGGGTAAATCCAGGACCGAATCAAGGTCGGAACCCCATCCAGGCAAAACGACCGATGGGTAGAGGCAATTTCAATGCTCCAAATGACAGGCCAAAACCGATTTGTCCTAAGTGTGGAAGGCCTCATCCCGGACCGTGTCTTCTGGGAACACCTAATTGTTTCCGATGTAAGGAACCAAGACATGTCGTGTGGAATTATCCAAAGCCTCCAGTCACGGGGTTAGGTTATAAACCAGGATCGAGGGTAGGAAGAGCTCGGACTTATGCTCTTACCCACCGTGAAGCCACGGAAGAACCGAAGACAATGACAGGTATGTTATCGGTTTGCGAATTGCCTGAACTTGTCTTATTTGATATTGGGCAACCCACTCTTTTATCTCTGTCAATCTTTATGAGATGTTAAAATTAGAAGTCAGTGCGATAGATGCTAAGAACCTAGAGGTTAGCATACCTTCAGGAAAGACAGTAAGCACTCAATGGATGTGCCGAAATTTAAAGATTTCTTTTGAGAATAAAACCCTCTATGCCGACTTGCATGTATTAGAAATGAAGGATTTCGATGTAATTCTTGGAATGGATTGGCTAACGAACAATCATGCAACGATCAAGTGCTTTGAGAGAGAAATTCTCTTTCAGCCACCTGAGGGTGAAAAGTTTACCTTCTTCGAAACTCGAATTAATTTGAATCTCAAGGTGATTACGGCCATGCAAGCCGTAAAACTGCTAAAATGAGGAGATTGTGAAGTAATGTTGGTAAACCTGATAGATCCTGAACAAGAAATGGATCATATTGAAAGAGTTCCGACAGTGAAGAAATTCAGGGATGTTTTTTCGGAAGAACTACTTGGTCTTCCACCCGACAGAGAAGTGGAGTTTGGGATAGAACTGGTGCCTGGATCTGCACCAGTGTCAAAGGCTCCATACCGAATGGCACCAATTGCAGGAGTTAAAGGTTCAGTTGCAGGAACTTTTTGAGAAAGGTTTTATTCATCCCAGCGTATCTCCGTGGGGAGCTCCGGTACTATTCATAAAGAAGAAAGATGGAACTTTTCGGATGTGCATAGATTATCAAGAATTAAACAAAAAGACCATCAAGAACAAGTATCCTCTACCCCGGATTGAGGACTTGTTTGACCAGTTAAGAGAAGTAAGTGTATTTTCAAAGATTGACTTAAGATCTGGCTATCATCAAGTGAAAGTTAAGAAGGAAGATATATCCAAAACAGCTTTCCGAACAAGATATAGCCATTACGAATTCGTAGTTATGTCTTTTGGACTCAGTAATGCGCCAGCGGTCTTCATGGATATGATGAATCGAGTTTTTCACCCTTATCTTGGTCGATTCGTAATAGTTTTTATTGATGATATCTTGTTATACTCAGATAGCCAAGTACACCATGAAGAACACTTGAAGATGGCGTTGGAGATTCTACGAAAGGAGAAACTGTACGCAAAATTCAAGAAATGCGAGTTCTGGCTGAATAAGGTGTCACTTCTTGGACATATCGTCTCCGAAAAAGGGGATAGAAGTGGATCCTGCCAAAGTGGAAGCTGTGAGTAACTGGAAGACGCCTACTGATGTAAACGAGGTACGGAGTTTTCTTGGACTGGCTGGATATTACAGAAGATTTATCGAAGGATTTTCCAAGATTGCTACGCCTATGACTCGTTTAACCCGGAAGGAGATGAAGTTTCAATGGACTGATCAGTGTGAGAAAAGTTTCCAAGAATTGAAGAGGGGATTAACTACTGCACCAATATTGGTAGTTCCAGATGGAACAAAAGGATTTGTAGTCTACAGTGATGCATCCAAGCAAGGTTTGAGATGTGTTTTGATACAGCAGAGAAGAGTGGTGGCTTATGCATCAAGACAGTTAAAGACTCATGAGCAAAACTACTCAACTCATGATTTGGAATTGGCTGCAGTAGTTCATGCCCTCAAAATTTGGCGACATTACTTATATGGAGGAAAATACGAAATTTACACTGATCATAAGAGTTTAAAGTACTTCTTTGAACAGAAGGAGCTGAATATGAGGCAACGAAGGTGGCTGGAGTTCGTAAAGGATTATGATTGTATAATTCTTTACCATCCAGGGAAGGCGAACGTGGTTGCAGATGCGCTTAGCCGGAAGAGGACATAAGTGATAGCTTGCCTACTTACCAATCAGGATCCATTGGTAAGAGAAATGGCTAAGTTAAACTTGGAAATAGTAGTGCCACCAAGTAGCATTAAGGCCAGGTTTGCCACTTTAATAGCCAGACCCGTCTTGCGAGAAGAGATCATTGAGGCCTAGAAGAATGACAGATTTTTGCTACGGATAAAGAATCGTATGGAGAGGGGAGAAGCAGAAGGATTTATAGAGTCTGTCGAAGGAGCTCTCACCTTCAGAGGAAGACTCTGTGTGCCAAAGGACGAAAAATTGAGAAATAGAATTTTGGAAGAGGCACACGCAACTCCGTACTCAACACATCCTGGAGGTACGAAGATGTACCAAGATCTGAAGAGAAATTTCTGGTGGCGAAACATGAAGAGGAGCATCGGACTTTTTGTCAAGAAATGTTTCGTCTGCCAACAAATAAAAACAGAGCATCAGCGACCAGCAGGGATGCTGACACCACTGGAAATTCCCGAGTGGAAGTGGGAGCACATTACTATGGATTTTGTTGTCGGGTTACCTAAAACAGTTCGAGAAAATCATGCTGTGTGGGTTATAGTGGACAGACTAACCAAGTCTGCTCACTTTCTACCTATAAAAATGACATTTGACTTGGATAAATTGGCCCGAATTTATATGAAGGAAATTGTCAGGCTTCATGGAGTGCTAGTTTCGATTGTATCGGATAGGGACCCTCGTTTTACTTCCAGGTTCTGGCAGTGCTTGCAAAATGAATTGGGCACTAAATTAACTTTCAGCACTGCTTTTCATCCCCAGACTGACGGCCAAACAGAGCGAACGATATAAATTTTAGAAGACATGTTGAGAGCCAACGCCTTGGATTTGCAGGGAAGTTGGGAAGATCACTTATATCTGATAGAGTTCGCTTATAATAACAGCTATCAGTCAACAATTTAAATGGCACCATATGAAGCGTTGTATGGAAGAAGGTGCCGATCACCCTTATATTGGGTTGAAATAGGCGAAAAACAAGTTTTGGGGCTTGAGTTGGTCGAACAGGCTGTAGAGATAATAAGAACAATCCAAGAAAGAATTAAAGCAGCCCAGGATCGACATAAATCTTATGCTGATAAGAGGAGGAGAGAGCTCAAACTTGAAGTGGGTGATAAAGTTTTTTTGAAAGTGTCGCCTACTAAAGGAGTTTACCGATTTGGAAAGAAAGGTAAACTTAAACCCAGGTACATTGGACCCTATGAAATACTGGAACATGTGGGCGAAGTAGCATATGGATTAGCGCTACCACCTGATTTCGCGGGCATTCACAACGTATTCCACGTATCCATACTACGAAAGTACGTGTTTGACCCGAGTCACGTGATCCACCAAGAAGGTATTGGACTTGAAAATGATCTATCTTATGAAGAATCTCCTGTTGCCATTATAGATAGAAAAGTTTATAAGTTGAGAAATCGAGATGTAAACTTGGTAAAGGTCCAATGGAGTCAGCATAGCGCGAAAGAAGCGACTTGGGAGAAAGAAGAAGAAATTCTTACAAAATATCCAAGTCTATCGACTTTAGGTACGCTTCTAAATTTCGAGAAAAATTTCTTTGAAAGATGGAAGGGTGTAGCATCCATAATTCTTTAAAAAATAAAAAATAATAATATACATATATATTAATGATAAATCTTAGGATTTAAAATTTAATTATTCAATATTAATGAAGTTAGTGGCATGGTTGACACATCATGCTTGTTATCGTAACACTCGGCCAATTTCTAGAATAAAAGATATTTGATTAAGTAAAAAAAAACATGAAAATGAAAGAAAAATAAGAAAAAGAATAGAAAACAAAGTTTCCATCTCTCTCTTCTCCCAAACCATCACCACCGTCTCTTCTCCATCTCCGTCGGTAGATTTTCCGGCAAGGTTCCTTTAAATTCTTTCATTTAATATGTAGTTCTTGTTGAGACAATCAAGATTTTAGGCTCGGATTTAGAATCGATTTTCTTTTTCCTTTTTTCTCTATATTCCCCTTTTTCCCCCTGCTGCGGCCGCTGATTCTGCTATTATTGCCGACGCTCGGCCGCACCGACGAGCTGTGAGATGGTTGTGGTGGCCGGCGCTTGTAGCGCCGGAGTGTGTGTTGGGAGCCATCGCGGTGAGCGGCGGCGATGCTTGATATATATATATATATATAAATCTGTGTGTGTATGCTTATATATATGTAATATGTTGAGTTTATGTGTGTGATTTATGCATGTATTGATGGGGTTGTGAGGGGAAGCCGGCGCCGGGGGTTGCACCGGCACCGCTATTGGAAGGCCGTCGCTGAAAGCGGCGGCAGTGGAGTATATATATATGTATGGTTTTGGATGTTTTTGGTTGTTGTGTGTGTTGTTTGGTGCGTGGGTCTTGAGGGTGGTGTCGTCGGCGATAGGAGATCGCCGGCAGTGGGGACGACGGGCGACAGTGGCGGCAGACGGGGGTAGGGGAGACGGGGAGAAGGGCAGGGGAGTGTTGATTTGGGTTCTGGGGTGTAAATTGGGAATTGGATTAAACCTAGGGACCTAATTGCAAATCTCAGGTTTAGGAGAATTAGCAATTTAGTTCCTGAACTATTGGGTATTCACAGATTAGTCCATAAACTTATGAAAACTTTCAAATTAGTCCCTGAACTTATGAACATTAACAGGATGACCCCAGAACTTCTTTGAGATAGCAGATTCACCCCAAAACTTATATAAAATAGCAATCTGACTCCAAAACTTTCTGAAATTGCAGAATAGTCCCGAAAATTCCTGGAAATTACAGAATGAACCCTAGACTTTGATTAAATAACAGAACGACCCCTAAACTTGCAGAAATTATATTTTATCCCAGAATTTGATAATTACTGTATTTTATGTCTAACAACGTTATAAAATGATATAAGATCTGACGAACGAACCCTTCAAGCGAGAAAAACCCTAAATTTAGAACCTCCGTCTATCGATCTTCTCAAGAGTTTATTCCTTTATAGATTTCATTAGTCTTAAGCTATTTAAACCAGATGATAAGTCATTTTTTCTATACTCTGTAGGAAGTTCATGCGGAGGACAAAAATAAGCCTTCTATCGAAAGCCTTTGAACAGGACATTGTGATAAATCCAAGGTGGGGGTAAAATCTTATTTATATTTTAAATTGTACAGTTTTACGGAAAACTACGTGACTATGTGATTTGAATTCCGTCATTATGTGGCGTCAATTTAAAGTGAAATATTTTCACTACGTGAACAGTGTTCGAGTAAATTATATGATTTTGAAAGTTATTGACTTCAAGAGACACAAATGAGACTGGTTTCATGATAAGAAAAGTCGGGGAAATTCCCGCATCAAAAGGGTTTCTTTAGAAACCATCATATGTCAAAGGATTTTCCTTACTTATATGTTGTGTGAATTATGTGGCCAACGTGAATGTGACCAGTGTGTACTATGTGCTATGTGAGAAACATTATGTGATCTTTAATTGCGCATGTAACTGCATGCTAAGTAGGGTGACCTTGCTAGAAACCCAACAATGGGGTATTTTTCGGATGCCCACTAATGGGGTCTTCTTCGGAAACCCACCATAAGGGGTTAATAACCCATCAGGCCAGCTTGGGGTCCGGATAGTTTTCCCGAGGGAAATTATCCATAGGATGCATAGAGACTACTTGGGAGTCCACAACGTGTATTATGTATATATTATGCAAGAAATATTATGTGCACCCCTTTTACTGTACAAATTATCCCCACTAAATATTCTTTTGACACTTACCCTTTCTATGATGTTATTTTACAGAAAACACTGAAGGCAAGGAAAGGTGAACAGAACTGTTTGTTATTTTTGCATGTATATAACAATGTTTATGGATGCTATGCTTTTCTAAAAATCCTAAGTTATATATGAAACAATGTTTATATATTTTGATCTAAACAAGAACGTTTTTCTTTGCTAAAATGATATAAACCTTTTGTACTTCCAATGGTTATTTTCTAGATCTTATTTGCTTTAAAATCTCAACAGTTTAGTTATTTTGCTGGACGTCCTATGAGAAGGCTGCGTTTACACTCTGTTTAAAGAAAAAAAAAATTATCCGCATTTTTTTAACTCTATATGAAAATGGGGCGTGACAACTTCAGTAGCTATCCCTGCTTGAAGTCAAATCTCAAAAGTAGGTAACTTATACTCTCTAACTACGTGTTGTTAATTGAATTAGTAAGTTATATATGAAAATGTACGGCTAGAAATACCATAGTTATATGTAACAACCGTAAAAATTAATAATGCTAATAATAAATTAATAATTTAAAGTTGTTATATTTAAAAAAAAATTATATCAATCCTATATAATGTAGGATTTTATTTAAATGATGGATCTAATTTGGGTTACAAGTTAAATTTTATTAGATTTCTTTTAGTATGAGCCCAAAAAGATCTCTTTTAGTATGAGTTCAAGAGATTAGTAGACCCATTACATCATTATTAGGTTTGAAACCCCTAAACCTAAGGATGTCAATTTTGCCCTGACCCATGGGTACTCGACCTGACCCGTTACATTTTGGGCGGGTAAAACACGTCCCGTACTAGAAATGGGGCAGGTCCACCCCGACCCGTAAATGGGATGGGGTGGGTCCGGGTACCACATAAGACCCATCCCGACCCACTTAGCCTAGAGTTTACTATTATAGTATTAATATATTATATCCTTCAAAGTTCAAGGGCAGATTAGAAGATATTGCAGCGCGACGTTTGTAGCCTGTTAATCCATCAGACCACCTCTCACTATCTACCCTCCCAATCCATCATCTCTTACCATCTACCCTCACAATCGATCACCTCTACTTCGACATCGCTTGTGGAGCTTACACAAGGATTCGTCCTCGCTTTCTTCATATCTCTGCATACGCCATATCTCTACCACCCGGAGTGTCTTTCAACCACCGTCACTTCATTATTTTCTCTCTCTCCATAAATAATCCTTCTCTCTTTCTTGGTTCTCACTCCGCGCTTTTCAGAGACTGTTGGTAGAGTTACGAACTAGTAATTTCTTCAATTATGTGCTGTTTCTATGGTTTGTTGTGCAGCTGGTTGTAATGTGTTTGAGTTTTTGTTAAATACCGCTCTCTGATTTACTGCATGCAATGTGTTTGAGTTTATTTTATGTTACTATCCCTTAAAGATAAAAAGCTGAGTAACATTGACTGTGGAGTGTGAAATATTGTGTAAATACTAAAAGCATCAAATATGTAATTGGTGGCTGCAAGCGTCATGAAATGCTTATTAATGTTTGTCCTTAAGTAAGAGCAGATGAAGGTTTCGTAGAAAGGTGATAATAGTCCCTTGGTAAAGTAATGTTTAAGTCAATTTTCTTGAGTAACATTGACGGTATGTTTAATGGTTGGTTAAATTCTCTTTTTATTTTTTTGTGCCTGACTGATGCATGAGACATGAATAATTGTAAATAATTAAGTGCATTTTTGTTTATTTTTGCTCTAATATTTTATCAAGTATGCATTCACAAAAGACGACTTATTGTTTGCTTTTGAATTTTTGATTAGCACAATTTTAAAATGTGCAACAACCCACCACTGCCATAAATATATCAATTTGATGTCTTTTTGTTTTGAAGAGAATCAACCTCATGGATAGTGAAGAAGAATCACATTCAACGATCCCAAATATTGACATTTCACCATTTGAATCACCATCGTCTACTCAGAATACTACCATAGGATCTCCCTCCACGCCTACGTCTCAATCTTCAGATTTGCCTAGCTCATATAATCTTGCAACTTTAGGTTAGAATAACGATAACAACATTGTCAAGAATGCTTTGGTGCATGGAGCAACAAATGGAAGAACGTTCTCTAAAGTGTGGGCACATTTTCATAAAGTGGACATGGATGGAAAACGCAAAGCTAAGTGCAAGTATTGTGAGAAGTTGTTGTTGGGTGACCCGAAACAAGGTACTAGTCACTTGACAAAACATTACAAAAGATGTCCTAGAAGAAAGATGACGGATATAAGACAACATGTTTTGAAAGCCAACTTTAACAAGAAAAAAATCAAGCTTTCTCCCTTCAATTTCGATTAAGAAATTTCTTGGCAAGAATTAGCAAGGATGATTATCATGCATGAGTACCCCCTTAAGATAGTAGAACATGATGGGTTTAAGAGTTTTGTCAAGACTTTGAATCCTTGCTTCAAGATAGTGACGAGAAACACAATCAAGAATGATTGTTTAAAGATGTATGAGCAATTAAAAGAGCTCACAATGTCTAATTTTGAGAAAAATGAAAGTCGAGTGGCAGTGACTACAGATATGTGGCTGTAACAGCACACTACATTGACATCTGGAAGCTACAAAGTCGAATCATCAGGTAACACTATTAATTTTCAAGGTCTTTTTTTGTAATTTTGAAATATTGTATTATTAAACACATAACTGATTAAGATTTTAATTTCGTTGTAAAACTATTTTGTAGATTTATTTATGTGCCAAGTCCGCATACTAATGAAACTCTTTGTGAAACATTGGTTAAATGCCTTTTGGATTGGAATATAGATCGAAAATTATCCACTATAATAGTGGATAATTATTCGACAAATGATGCAATGATAAAATTGCTTTTAGAGAAGCTTTCGTTGGATTCTCTTTTACTTGGTGATAAGCTAGTTCATATGCGGTGTTGTGCCCATATATTGAATCTAATTGCGAAGATGGTTTGGAGGTCATTGGAGATGCTATTGAGAAAGTAAGAGATAGTGTATCGTATTGGTCCGGGACACCTAAAAGATGGGAGAAGTTTGAAGAGATGACTCGTCAGCTTCGCATTCCTCTTGGTAAGAAACTCACACTTGATTGTAAAACTCGTTGGAACTCGACTTATTTGATGCTACAAACATGTTTAGATTATAAATATGTTTTCTTTCGCTTGAAGCATCGTGATCCAAAATATAAGAACTTGCCAAGCGAATTTGAGTGGAGTTTGACCAAAGAAATTTACAGTAGGTTAAAATTGTTTTACACCGCAACTGAACTTTTCTCTAGTACTAAATATCCTAATGCAAATTTATATTTTCCAAAAATTTGTGAGATCAAGGTTGCTTTGTATAATTGGCTTTCTTGTGGTGTTGAAGTTGTTGAAAAGATGTCCTCAAATATGATTGTAAAGTTCGACAAATATTAGTCTGTTGTACATGGAATTATGGTGGTGGCTGTAGTTCTGGATCCTAGGTATAAATTGGTGTTGCTTGAGTATTACTTTCCAAAAATTTATTCTCATGAATCTGAGTATGAGGTGGAGAAGATTCTTGGTTTGTATCGTGAATTGCTTAAGCAATATGAAGAGATTGAGAAAATGAAAGGTGATGGTGATTTTAGTGGTTTTATGGAGAGTGGTTCTACTATTAATGCTTCACTTAGTGAATTTGATTTGTATGCATCTACAAAGAAAAGAAAGTCTTGAAGATCGGAGTTGGATCTATACTTAGATGAGAATGTTCTACCGCGAACCGTTGATTTTGATGTTTTATCTTGGTGGAAGACAGACAATGGTAAGTATCCTATTTTAAGTCAAATTGCCAAAGACATCTTAACAATTCCAGTTTCGACAGTTGCTTCAAAATCTGTCTTTAGTACAAGTGGACGATTGGTTAGTCCTCATCGTAGTAGGCTTCACCACAAGACAATTGAAGGTCTGATGTGTGCACAAAGTTGGATATTAGCCGAGAAAGGTAAAATTCTTCTATAATATTAAGTTAATTTTGATATCAATTTGTTCACTATAATTTGTACTTAGATCTACAATTTTATATAGATAACTCGGATGGAGCGTACATGTCGGTTTTTTATGATTCGGATGATGAGAAGTGTGTGGTTGAGGAATGAGGTATAATAGTTTAACATGTTTAGTTATTTTTGTTTTATTATGTTCTTACAAAATATATTACTTATATTTGAAATTGTATTTTCTTTAATTTTGTAGGTTTAATTATCTTATGGAGGATGTGGCATGATGTGAAGAAGATGCATTTTTTACTTCAAGACATTGTTATGCTTTATATATCTATCTCATACTCAAGTTGTGTATTTTGAATGAATGAATATTTATTAGTTATTGTAGTTGACGGATTGTAGCTTGCTTTGAGTTGATTGTTGTTTGTATGTTTTGTAGTTTTTTTTGAATATATTGTATTTTATACGTTTTGAATGATTTTAATTATATTTGCTTAAAATTATATTTAAAAAAAATATAGGAACAATGCGGGGCAGGGCTGGCGGACCCGCCCCATTCGAGTCGCGGGGTGGGGCGTTCAACAAGACCCGCGGCGGGGCAAGGGCGGAGATGGGTCCGCGGATCTGTGCACGAGGCAGGTTTGGGTAGTCAACTACCCGCCCCATCCCGGCCCTGTTGCCATCCCTACCTAAACCTCATCATATAAGTAGGAGAAAAGATGATATGTTAGAGTTAAAGTTTTAAAAATCTCTTAGAAGACACGTGTTTTTTTTATTTTCTTATAAATTTTTTTTCATGTCAAACCTAGAGTTAATTTCTTTAATTCTTATTTATATGATAAATTTAAGTGAGATCTTGAGTTAGAATACAATTAACTTAGGAAGGGATAGATTTTTGAGATCACGTTAATAAAATAAATTTGAGGAAACACATCTTCTTCTTTAATTTCAAATTCTAGAATGGTTAGTCAACTATTTAAATTCATAGTTAGACACCTCTAAATTTTATGAAAATTTAATATGTTGATCTTTGATATGTATTTAATACTCAGTAAAAATTTTAAGTCAATCGGAGTTTTAACCTATTTAAAACGAATTTTCTATTCTTTCAGTGCAAGAATCGACATGTTCATGTTTCTGATTTAAAAGTTTTAAAATAAATATTTATTGACCTTATAATTTTATGCAATTTTAATATGTTATGGTTTACTATAACATTGATCTTCTGTAAATTTTCATGTCAATTTGAGTCATATTGTATTTTATATGAATTTTATATTTTTCACTTTCAGAATTTATCATCTTTAGTATTACTGATTTAAAAATTTTAAAAATATTATTTTTATACTTCCGAATTTTATAATATTTGATCAGATTATGTAATATTAGGGTTTTGATGTATAGTAAAAATTTCAATCTAATATGATAGATATTTCATTTAAAAATTAATTTTCTTTTTCTGTTTTGAAAGATTCACGATATACACTTTTCTACTTTACGAGATTAATACTCATAGCTAAAGATCTTCAAATGCTTTGAATTTCTGATATATTGTATATTAACATGTTTTTTATCTTCTGGAAAAGTTTCAAAATAAAAGGGTTTATATTTCTTAGTATATTAAATTTATTTTACAGCTCTGCAAAATTTACCATTTGTGAAATTTAAATTTCAAAAATTAGAAATCTATGGCTATACTACTTGGATCTTTGTAAAATTTATAAATGTAATTGATTTAACAACCTAGATTCCGTGTTTAAATTTTAGGACCGCTTGATCTTATATATTTTAAGAAACACATATTTTAATGCTTAACTAGAGTTTTCTTAAATCTTTCAACTTAGGTTTCATGTCTTATTTCTCGAAAAATTTCAAAAAGTTCTCATTTATCCTTCAAGATGTCCTAAAACTATTTTAAAGTTTTAATTTTCTTTAGGCCAATAGATATTAAGTTTAGTTATATGTTTTCATTATGGATGCATAGGTGACGAAGAAGGTGTAACTCGCGAGGGATAAGATCACATTCATTTTCTTTCTGCTCAAGGCTTTAAATTTTAAGGTGAAAATTCTTTTTATGTGTTTGTCTTTATTAAATGCTTTGTGTGAGAGTGATTGATGAATTGATGCAATGTGTCATGAGAAATTTTTTATGAAAATACTTGCTATAATTTATGATATATACATGAGAATTAGCCAAGGACCTCAAAGGTCCAATGATCAAAAGTTAGATCCTCAGGTATGCCCGCAGAGCTTAGAATTGATTGGCCAACCCCAAGATGGGGAAAAGTTTATTTGCTTTACTGTCGTGATATTTGTCTTGCTATTACACGATATATTTAATCTTGACAAATATGTGCCCACTGAGCTAGGGTTTTGCTCATCCCATCTATCAAATCTAACTTTACAGAATAAAATGCTTGATGTGGAGCACAGTGGATGTGTGGTAGCTAGTGACAAGAAGTTAATATCAAATCTAACTTTATAGAATAAAATGTTTGATGTGGAGTGGAGTGGATGTGTGGTAGCTGGTGACAAGAAGTTTATTTAATTAATCATTATGATTTTATGAAAATATCTTATGTGTACGTTATTTATAGTTTATCTTTTGACGTTAAGTCATTTTGATAAAGTTTAATTAATTAGTCAAACTCGTCGTTAAGTCTTCCGCTACATATTTATGAAGTTTCTATTTATTTAATGTATATAATTTTTCCACTATAAATTCATGAAATTCTATTTATTTAAGTTTTGATTTATACTCTAAAAAAATATTTCAAAAAATCAGGATGTTACATTGTAATCGGTATGCGTCTCCCTATCGGGCGACGATCATAAAAACGAAAGTGGCTAGTCTATGAAGCGACGTCTAGTGGACGAACAATCCCACATTCCTCTTCATATTTGAGACTTTTTGAATAAAATATAATACTACTGACAAAATTTTATTATTATTATTATTATTTTAGACATAAACTCTCATGTTTTTAAAGCATCAAATTTTCAAAAGATAACAATAACTTTTTTTAATTAAACCAATACTTCTCAAAAAAAAAAAAAATCTAAATTAGATTTAAAAAAATTGTAACTAATTATTGAATTCTTTTACTTTTTAAGTTAAAAACAATATTTTTCTCAAGTAAGAATAAACTTTGAAGTAAAAATACTACCTTTTAAATAAAATTAACATTTTTATGAGCAAAAAATAATACTTAGAAAAAGTGATTGTTTGTTAAGTCAAAAACTAACTTATTAACTTATTGATTTACTTATTATAAGACGTTTATATGAACCATGGAGGTTTATTTCATAGATTAGAATTACGGAAAGGTTTTATAGAATTTTTATTTTCTTTTTCCATAAGTTGAATGTCAAATTTGTAGCTTTTCGTCGTTCTTTGAAATAATTAAAATAGGAGTAAGTTTGATGTGTAATTGGTGTACAAGTAATTTCAGTTGATCCAGATTTATGAGTTTTTTTAAATTATTTTTTTCAGGTGAAAATCTTTATATTGTATTGATAAGACCTTTATGTTGCATTATTGTAATCTTTATGTACAAACATCTTGATTTTTATTTACTATAATTTAGAAAAAAAAGAAAAATTTGTACATAGATTCTTTTTTATGATATTAATGTGATCGTTATATATATTCAGGTGATTTTTATATATAAAAATTCATATCTTTACAGGTCACAATATTTGTACATAAATGTCACATCAATACAACATAAATATCAGACATTTATAATATAAAAATTAACATATAAAATTAAATATTTATAACATAAAAATCAACACATAAAAAAAAAAAAAATTAATAATAATAAAACTCACATATTCGAATCGAATTAACATGATCATAGGAGAATTTGTATTAAAATAGAGGTGTCATGACTTTTAACTGGTCAACCATTATTTCCTTATCAAACCAAACAAATCCTGCATTGACCATTGACTCTCTTAAACCCTACCAAGTAAAGCCAAGACCCCCAGAGCTTTGCTTATACTAACCTACGCCGCCGTCTGAGTTTTGCCGGCCATCGCTGCCGCCTCTCGTACGTGTTGTGGTTTTTTTTTTTCAATTATATGCATGCATACATACTCAATGTTTATACTTAATTTTTGAAGCTACTTCTATCTTTTTGTTTTCAGATAGTGCACTTTCGCTGTGTATAATGGGAATTTAGTTTGATGTAGGATTGTTATGTTGTGAAGTTGGATGGAAAGAAATTATCTAGAGAATGTGTGCGTTTTGCTCGGAATAGACAATTTCCTTCTGAAAACTGTTATGAATATAAGAAATAATTAGCAATTGGCTGAAACAGTTTTTTTTTTTTTTTGGCTAAAATTTGAACTTAGATCTTCTGAAAGCAGATGAGTTTATACTTATATATAATCTAGTTTTGGGCCGAAAAAGTGAATTAAATTATGTTTGTCATTTGATTGGTTTGATGGATATTTGGCCTATACTGAACTTAGTACTTTGTTAAGGGCAAGGTTTTATAAGGTAGAAATGAGAGGTTTAAGATAATGGTGTGGATTTATAGAGGTGTACAAGTCGAAATGAGTCTTGGTGGACATAATGCTTTTGGTAATTTTCCTTTCATTTGAGGAACAGCTCTACACCATGCAGAAAGGGGGAAAAAGAGAATTAATCACCCTTTACAACTCATTTAACCTGCTATGTTTTTCGATCAATTCGGAGACAATTAAACCCAACCATTTGTTGAATATGGGGTAACTTCTTGATGGGTTTGTAATGATTCCAATTGACTTATTCTGTATCCGAGCTTCTTTAATCTTACAGTCAGCTTTCTGCCTTCTTTATCAACATTTGTGAGCTAATTTCCTTTTTCTTTCTAATTTTTCTTTTTCATGCTATTTTCGAGATTGATAGTTTTAATCATATACATCTATATTTTCCTTTTTGAATGCTCATATGTGAGTATGCTCTATGGAATTCTTATGTTTTGTTAGGAGACAACCTTTTATCAATAATGCGTTTAAGAAAGTATTTCCCCCTTCATTTTTTTCTTCCTCAGGTAGAGCAAGACAAAAATAATTGATGGCTCTTCGTTTTGAGGTACAACTACTAATTTTATTTCATTTTTGTTGCTCATATAAATATGACAAATGGTGTATGTTTGTATTGGATGATTGGAAAATGTAAATCTTGAATTTTTCTTTTCATAACCAGTTGCACAAGATTATGGTCATTGTTGAAACGACCATGAATTACATGAAGGAGAATTTCGTAAATACAATTGTGATGCCAAATGGCAGCTTGTAACAATGGACAAGGTGCTCAAAGAATTGAGTTATATAGTTAAATGCTCTATAATCCAGATCTCTGATCTCATTAGGGATATTAAACGAATTCTAGAACCTTGTTGTTTAAAGAATTGACTTTTCTCTTTTTAGTTACTTGCCAACTTAGACGTAATTTTCCATATTTCCCATTATAGATTCTTGGGAGGTTCAATCGCGCTCGAGCAGCTCAACTTACTCTTCCTCACTTTTTGTGCCAGACACCTTTATTTATGCCCGTGGGTACCCAAGGTAAGTACATACTGTATTCATTGTTGCTTAGTTGTAGATGTAAAATTGCTTTCTTGATTTGTTGTTCTTATCTCTTTCAAATAATAAATAAATACTCCATTAATCGATGATTAAAAGAGTCATTGTTAATGTTAGCATCATATAATTCCATTGAAAGTTATTGTGGAGAATGAGAAGTTATGTTTTCTTTGTTAACCACTCCTTGATCTCTATGTATGAGGGTCACATGCCCAATGCAAATCTCTTGCAGTTGTCATGCAATCACAAAATATGTCAAAGCATATAGTATTGCCTTGAAGGTTACACTGGTGTCTGAACTCAAAGTCACCCTTAGAAAATTTCGTATGCGATTGAAGTCTAATTGTTCTCTATCAATCACCCTCACGCATCACTAGTGTCACTACACCATTCTGTGCAACAATTTCCATGGCTTAAGATAATTTTGGATGACTGATGATTAAGTGGAAGGATCCTTTAGGTATACTGTGATAATAAGTCAACTATCAACATTGCTCACAACTCGGGACAACATGATCACACAAAACAAATTGTGGTTGATACTTATAAGCTCTTCATTAAGGAAAATCTTGATAGTGGCTTAAATTGCACCTTATTTGTCTCCATTGGTGAAAACATACTGATTATCTCATGGACAGTCTTCTCATAGCCGTCTGCCAAACTTTAATGGCAGGCTTAAGTATAGTTTATCTTGAGTTTCCTACTGTGCAGAAATTTTGTTTCCTGCTTTTACAATCCTATAAAATTGCTTCATATTTCTTCAAATTGTTACAGGTACAATTAAAGCTCTAACTACTAGTCAACTTGAGGAGATTGGATGCCAAATAATTCTTGGGAACACATATCACTTGGCTCTCCGCCCGACATCTGAGCTCATTGATGAGTTGGGGGGGCTTCATAAATTTATGAATTGGCCTAGGGCTTTGCTTACGGACTCTGGTGGCTTTCAAATGGTAATGGTTATCATTTTAGTGTCATCATTTACTGCTTAAACTATTTCTCTAGTGTTTTGAATCTTCATTGTTCTTAAGACGTTTAAACTGATGCACCCATGGTGGGCAATTGTGATTTCCATTTTTTGTTTCTTATCATCAGATAAATTGCAGTTGCTATGCTTCCGATGAATAAGATAATATTTTTTGAGTAGAATTGAGTAGTGGTTGAGGAATATCTTAGGGAACCCTTTGTCAGTGCAGATAGAATCTGGAAAATAAAAAGAAAATTTAAAATAAGAAGAAATAGATAAACGTAATTAACTTTACTAGAGTTCCGAAAGCAACCAGATCAAGCTTATTTACAATTCGACTCAGATAGGTCAGGACTATTGTGCTGTGACTGGTTTTATTGGTAAATCTCAATTGCTCCTCCACATTAGCATGCTATTTGCTGTCTTAGTAGCTGTTGATAGTGAAGTTATTATGAGTTGTACAAACTATTGCTGCCGTTCCCGTCATGAATTCTCTCTGTTCTAATTTTGTTGCTTTTATGATTTACGTTTAATACTTGACTTTGACATCAGGTACTTTTAGGTCTAATTTCTTTTATGTTGATGCTTCATATGAATCACCTTGCACTGGTTCCATGAACTGTTTTTCTATTGTTTTTGGATGCTCTTCAGCTACATCATTTGTATGTGTTTTTGTTGATATACTGAAGGACTAACATGGAATGTAAAAATGGTTTCTAAATGGTAGGTCTCCTTATTGCATTTGGCTGATATAACAGAGAAGGGTGTGACCTTTCAGGTATTTTTTAGCCTTTTGTTGTTATACATAAATAATACATTCCCTTTAATGTCCAATAATTTATTATTATTATTATTATTATTATTATTATTATTATTTTTTGTGAATAAGGCATTTTTACTGTGCGAGTTATTTCTCATTCAATAATGGTCATCTGTTCACATTGATATATGGTTAATGGGTGTATAATTTCAATTACTCTTTGAGCTAAAATATTTTTTAACCCCAAGCAAAAGCTTGGCCAAAAGCATTGCTTTACAAGGTTATGTGGGAAATGGGAGAAAAAGCACGACAGTTGCATAACCCTAACCGTACCACGTAGAAAAAAGGAAAATGAACCTGATGTATCAATTGAAATGATGTATCAATTAAATACATCCTTGTGTACTGGGAAACTTTGGGGATGTTACTCGAATTTCATGAAATTGTAGTTACACATTTTTATTTTCATTGTCAAACTTCAACTTTTAGCCATTTAGGATTATTAACTGAAAAATTCATGAATGGCTCAATTTCAGTTGCATCATAAACCTTTAAAAGTATTAGTGTTCATGAACATGGATTTTTTTTTTTCAATTACAACACCAATTATAGTTTACGACTCAAAATTGTTGACGTGGAGGCTGATAGGTGTGTTTTTGGCCACTATTGCAGATGTTGAATTATGAAATTTTAAAAATATAATTTACATGAAATTCCTCAAAACTGCATCGTGTATTAAAATAAAAGTTAGAATAAATCTCTTTTCACAAAAGTTGACCCCACTTTGATGAGTTTTATGACTTTTTTTTTTTCAATTATTCAACCTCTGGAGGCAAAAACACATTCCTTGCCCTCCACATTAAAAATTTTGTACCAAAATTTCACTTTGGTGTTGCAATTAAGAAAAATTTGAATTTTGTGAATGCCCATTTTTTGAAATTTCATATTCCATTTGAAAATCAGGCCAAATCCCGAGAAAATTTTGGTAATCAACCCAAATTATTAAAGCCCCAAATTTGTGACAAAAGATACAATGTAGTTCTTCCTTGTTTTAAAGACGTTTTACTGTATCCAGATCTCTCGTAGCCCATAGGTATTTCCATGAAGAATTAGTAGATATTTCCTTGTAGAATTAAGTACCAAAAGTATGTAAATATACTGTAACATTTATCGATTTTGATGCTCTGTGGAAGAAATACAATCTTTCAAGTTTTGTAACTAAGGGTCAAACTCCATCAACTTTCTTCTAAGAGAAATTCTGTTGTTTTGTTCTATCTATGTGGAGATTCCAAGTTATTCATTTCTCATAATCTTTATGGGCTTATGTCTCAAATCATTATATCTTTTTCATCCATTTTTGTGATATCCAGAAAATTGACAGCAGTAAAAAAAGAAATAAACTCACACACTCCAACAAATAGAGACAAGGAAATAAGGGAATTCAAAAGTTACTCCTATCGTGTTTGATATAATTCTTTGGTTTCTTCTGATTGCATTCCGGCAGCCAAATGTTAGTGCTAGATTCATATGTTCAGGTTTGCTTTTGCAGTCACCAGTTGATGGGAAACCCATGCTTCTTACTCCAGAAGAGTCAATTCAGATACAAGTAAAGTTCATTTGCTAACTTTATTACATTATGCAATTAATTATATATGTGCAGTAAGAGCTTGCCCGTATTTGAAGTTCCACTCCGTTCAGCTAGTAAATAAGAAAATCTGATCTAGCTGTTTTTCAATGTTAAATATCTTGTTTCCACAGGCATTTATTCAATAGAGGCTCGTTGACAGTATACGAACTTAATTACGCATAGATTAGCAACATGACTTGTTCAAAATAATGCGTCAATACCATTTTATCTCGTCTGGTAAAGTGTTTGAATGTAACTTGATTCAATGTTAAATCGATAGCCATTATTTGGTTGGCATTTAATACAGCTCATTTCCACACAATAATTGTAATAAAACAGTCAAGGATAAGACTCGAGAGATATTGCTTATCATTATCTTACCCAAGTATAAACATTTCACTTATCCACAATTTCGCACTTTTAGCTTTTCTTTTTTGTTCTGGGGCTATGATATTTAATGTCGTTTACCCCCACTGTTTCAGAACCGAATTGGAGCTGACATTATTATGGCCCTTGATGATGTTGTGAAGACCACTATTACAGGTCCACGTATTGAAGAGGCTATGTATCGTACTCTTCGTTGGATAGATAGGTGCATAGCAGGTAATTGTCCTGTAACACACACAAACTTGATGGTACTTCTATATCTATTGAAAAGTTTCTTCTGACTTGAGACAACCAAATTATTTCATGTTTTACCCATGTGTATATATGTATAGAGTCTAGTGTTTCTCAGTTAATGCCAGTTGAATGAATACAGTAAATTAGCTTTATAAGTGGAGGTTGATAAAAGTCAGATGTTGATGGATATTTAATGTTTAATGTAATCTCCGGTTCTTCTAATGTGCTTGAACTTCGCACAGAAAAAACATAAAATAGTGAAAAGACACTGGGTAAATCAACTTATATCAGTTTGAGTGCTGCTTTCTCTATTGAGCATCCATCACCACTTACTACAACGCAAATGTCTAGATCAGCACACAAGAGACCCCATGAGCAGAATTTATTTGGAATTGTGCAAGGTGGCCTAGATCCAGTACTAAGGTTAATTAGAATTTCAACCTCTTCAAATTTTTGGTTCTAGTTTGCAGAGATTTGTATTTTTTTCAGACCTTTAATGTCTATTGATTTCTTGTACCTTGATTGCTGACAGGGATATATGTGTCAAAGGTTTAGTGGAACGTGATTTGCCTGGGTATGTCTATCTACATCCATTAATTATAGCATGCAAAATGTTAATTATAGCTGTTTGTAGTGTAGTGTTGGTACAGGTTGAGTTCCAAGATCTAAAGTGAAGACTGAACAAGATTCTGATCCTCGTATATTTTTTGCTCTAAGCAAGACAATCCAACAACCAGAAAAACAACATCTTTATCTTGTTATTGTTGGTTGTGTTTAGAGTGGCAATTAAGTGGTTGGAATAATATTCATGTTGTAGGAAGGATTTTTTATATATTTTTTCATGGAGCAAAATTGTAAAAGATCTAAATAAGGGTAAAATTTAAACCCATTCCTGTCTCATTGGTAGAGAACTTACCTATACATCCAGCGAAAGTTTTTGGACTTCTCATTATGTGCTTTCACAGTTTAGCTAAGAAATGATTGCTGAATATGAAAGAAATCAAAGAATAATACCATAATTAATGTTGTACCTTTTAAATTATTGAAATATTGATCTATTGACAGCTATGCTATTGGTGGTCTTGCTGGAGGTGAAGATAAAGATTCATTTTGGCGAGTTGTTGCGCAGTGCACTGCGGCATTGCCTGAAAATAAACCGCGATATGTTATGGTACACCTAACTTTGATAATTTGTTGCATCATGTACACACAACTTTTAATATCTGTTGCGACCTCTGAGGTACTGTAAATATATTCCAGGGTGTTGGCTATCCTCTGGATATTGTAGTTTGTAGTGCATTAGGTGCGGACATGTATGACTGTGTCTATCCAACACGTACTGCTCGCTTTGGAACAGCTCTTGTACCTCAGGTATCAATTCTTGAATTGTTTATAAGATTAATTGATTAGATTTTGAGATGTGAAGTTGGATTATTGAAAGAGTAATATCAATATCAAAACCGTGTACGAATGAAAATTGAGAGAGAAAACATTTATTGGTTGTTTACCCCCTTGTTTAATTGTTGGGCCATGTACTTTATCAATTATAGAGGAGGTTTGGGGCTCAAACCTGTACGCACCTTTATTTTCCAAATTCTGTTAAAAGGTTAAAAAAAGAAGAAAACTATGCTTTCCATATCATTGAGCTTGCCCTTACTTTCCAATAAATGCATCTTTGGAAAAATCTTCACCCCTATTACTTCATCAATGTATGTGCAGTTGTTTTGAGTCATGAAAGTTACGATCCTCAATGGAGATACTTAATGAGTTGCATGATTAAGTTTTATCAAGTTGTGGCATGAGAAGTTATTTTTGATTGCATAGTTTATGAGAATTTGCCATTTATCCAGTTCAAAAATGGGACACCTTAAGGTGAACCATGTATGATATTATCCTTGCCGATGTGGTTGTGCTGAATGTATCTATTCTGATGCAGGGGGTTTTAAAACTTAAACACCAGGCAATGGCTGATGATACTCGCCCCATTGATCCTATGTGTGAATGCATGGTATCATCCACTTTTCTTATTGGTTGAGTATGTTTTAGAATCTTTGTCAATATGAGATTTTCTTATTTTGGGTAGTGTTGTGACAGGTATGTAAAAATTACTCAAGAGCATACATTCACTGCCTCGTCACTAAAGATGCCATGGGATCTCAACTTCTATCTTATCACAATTTATTTTACATGATGAAGGTATGTTCTACACGATTTATTACATTCTTAAGATGTGCTGGGAAATCTTCCCATTTGTTTCACCAAGCTGATTAATCCGCTCAATTTACATTGTTGTTTCAGCTTAGCAGGGATTTACACTCGTCAATCATCAATGATCAGTTTCCAGAGTACGGCGTTGTAGTTTTGTCACTAACATCATTGTTTTATCATACTCATCGTTACATTCACCAAGAAACTATAATGATGAGTCACATGTTCTGATTCTTCTGCTATTTACTTTCACAATACTTACCAAATTTTCTGTCTTTTTCCCAGGTTCGTGTGCAAGTTTCTGCAGACAATGGTACTTTTTCTCTACTTTATTTCTCCTAATTTTTATGTAATATAAAAAAAAATTAATGGCGACTCCTTTTTTGTCCGAATATAATTTTGGTTTTAACTTTTCAACCTATTGATTGAATGAAGCATGTGCAACTGACTTAATAGATCTACAATTTACAAAGTAGACGACAATGTAGGCAAATTAGTCCATCAAATTAAGTGAAAACTTGGATTCAGAAGGAAAAACATTAAAAGTAGATGATTTAATCTTTTGAAAGCCTCCTAAAGGTAGATTACCTTGTTGAAAATTGTTCATCATTACTCAATGATCATTTTCTCCCATTTTTGGATAAGAACATACACTCAATTACAGTAGATGATTGATTGTATCTAACTATCCATATTCTTAAATGCATCATAGTTTGTTCTATTTGAACTGCTTTTTGCTCGATCCAAACAAGATTTTATCCCCACTTCTTGAATATTTAGTGCTGATTTTGTAGTTTCCGAAAGGAGATGTCCCTCAATGGGTGTGCAACGCCATGGAAGTAGCCGGTATAGACATAACTTCCTGCTGTAATCCGTTTGCCTCGTCTGAGGGAGATTGCTAGTGAAACTACAAATGGGGTACTTAAATGAAAATTTTGAAGGTATATTACACACTAAAGTTCAGATTGAAGAG
This sequence comes from Scutellaria barbata, assembly GCA_028654395.1. Classification (NCBI taxonomy): domain Eukaryota; kingdom Viridiplantae; phylum Streptophyta; class Magnoliopsida; order Lamiales; family Lamiaceae; genus Scutellaria; species Scutellaria barbata. Next base: position 6,621,527 of record CM053652.1, read on the forward strand.
GAAGGGAAATGAAAGAGATGGTTTATTTATACACAGCACCATATATTTTGTATTTAATATGGTGCTCCTTTTTTCAAATTACTTACTCTGATAAAGTATGCACTCAGATGTAAAAGAGATATTATTTAGTTGAGTACAAAGGTAAATTATATTCTTGATTATTCAGTTGATGTAAAAAAAAAATATTTAGTAATTTTTTTATTTAGTTGACAAAATTCAAGATAAATTATTCAAAATCGGGTCCCGCAGCATAATTTTTGTATAAGAGTTGCACTTGTGTGCAACTGTTGTATGGATCTTAGATCCATACATCACGGGTCGGGCTGAATCCGACCCGGATCCGCGCATTTCATTTTTTTTTTTTATCCTGACCTTTATGTTGTGTTAGTCATATCTTTATATTATGTTAAGCATACCTTTAAATTATGTTAAACATACATTTATGTAACAGTTTAGCTTTTAAAAACAAACCCTAATTTTGGCAAAAAAATCCTAATTTTGACAAAAAAATTATAATTTCAGCATAAAAAAATCCTAATTTGTACATATATACTTTTATATAAATATTACGCATATCTTTAATTAATATTAGTCATATTTTTATATAATACATAAAGGTACAACTAACATAATTAAAAGATATGACTAATATAACATAAATGTATATTTAACATAATATAAATGTATGTTTAACATAACATTATAACCCTAAAGGTATGCTTAACATAACATACAATTATAAATGTATGCTTAACATAAAATAAATGTATGTTTAACGTTGTATAAATGTATGCTTAAAGTTGCATAAATGTATGATTAATATAATATAAAAGGCTTGCATAAAAGTATGCTTAATATAATATAAAAGGCCCTAGAGGTATGACTAACATAATATAAAGGTATACTTAACATATTATAAAGGTCTAGCATTTGGAGCGAATTTTGGGTGGATTTGAGCGCCCACCCAGGTGCGTGGGGGCGCGTGGAGGGCGCATGGGGACCGGGTCGGGTCAGGTGTACGGATCCTAGATCCGTACACCAGTTGTATGAAAGTTTTTGTGTTTGTATAAACCTATTCTTGATTTTGTGAATCATTCTCACACAGCTTATCACTTCTATATCAGGCTTCATTTTTAAAATTTGTTCTTCTTGATATTTATGGAGAAAATAGAGGGAAATCATCAAAACAAATCTATCTGCTTGCTTATTTAAATAGTAAGGGTAATTAATCGTACACATATGTATAATGTTTTTAAATTCAAAATTTGTGTTTATCTAAATGATCTGTTCGGTAATATTTTGATTTGATTCTATAAATTCTTCCAGATCCGATTTGGAGATCTAAATTTGAAAATGTGCCTAAATCTATTCATTTACACCGAGTACTTATATAAACAAAACTTTGATTTTGGATAAAAATTTCACGGAAGTTTAAGTGTCATTGTCCACAACTAAAATTCATTTTTACAATTGATTATAAATTATGGTTGACGAAATATGTGAACATTTGAATTTTTTTAAAGAAAACGAAAAATATTTTGTACCCAAATAATATTATAATTTGAACATTATAATTATAATGTGTAGGTGTATTTGTAGACAAATTTTTTACCAAATTTGAAATAATTGTCTATGGTATTATGTAAAGTTATATATCACTTTGTATGTATTTTAGTTGAAATAATTGTAATATACTATTTTATTTAAAATATTAAATTCAATATATATATAAATTAATGTTAGTTATAATATTTTGAAATTAACAAGTATATCTCAAATTATTTTTACAAAATTAACATATTTTTACCAATTAATCTACCAAAACCAAAATTTATCCTTCGTTCCACCCAATAAATAATTATGTTTAATATTTCTGATTTACCTTCTTAACTGACAAAAGTAAACAACACGCACATGAAAGGTTTGCTTTGAAATCCCAAGTCAAAAACCGCACTCAATAACCCATTCGCATATTACTCTTTCCGGTAATCTTCCTCTGCCTCTCTTATTTGGTGTTATACTTTAATTCGTGTTACTTTTGTTGATAATAATATGTAATTATTGAGCTTCTTATTCAGAAAAAAGAATTTCGTTGGCTTGGCAAGATGCCGTACGAATTGAGCGAACAGAAAAGTGAGTGAATTTTCTGTTTTTTTTTTGTTACTATGATGGTTTATTGTCATTTATTTGCTTGGCAAGATGCAATATGGATTGAATTTAGGTTTTTCAAGTTATATGTATATTTTTTAGAAACGCTCCAATCGAAGCAAATCCTGTTTTGTTTCGGTGGTGTAAGGATCTTTTGCTCTTTTGAAATGGAAAGGAATTAAGTCACTGTTAGTATTTAGGAGGCTTCACATTAGAAACAAATCTAACCTGAATTGGTTGATCTTGTTTTTATTAACCAAATTAAGCATATTTTTGCGGCATAGGGATAAAATCAAGGGGTTTTCTAACCTCTGTCCGCTACAAAGTTGCAGTCTTGTCCAAAGTACGTATGGGGTATTGAATAGGAGATAATGGATTGCCTGGCAATGGAGAAAAGTTAAAAGGATAAACAACAGTGTTATTGTCACTATGCTATGGTTTCAAACAATAGTTAGGAGGGGGTCGAATAATGATCTGAAGATTGAAATATTGGAAGCTCTCTTTCCTGTTACCTTTTTACAGCAAAACATTTAGTCTAAACTATGTTAATTGGCTGTTAAGCATGAAGGTTAAAAGTGTAAGTTTTATCAGTTAGGGTTAGTAAGAATCTATACACATTACTCGTTGAGGGTAGCTTATAAAGAAGAATGATGATGATCATGATGAATGGGTTCTTACATGTTTGGTATCGAGGATAGGTTCTAGCAGTTTAGTTCTGAATGTGAAAGAACTTGTGTGCTACATTTTCAACTAATAAGTCATCATTTTAGCTGGAAAAGAGGCAATGCTGAAGAAAAGTGGGAAGAAGAGAATTTAGGTGGAAAGGATAAGGTAAAAATAGTCTAGTTTGGTAAGTGTAGAAAGATTTCAGCTTGGTGAATTTATAAAATTGAAAGAGGAAATAAAATAGCAAATAGGATAGAGTAGGTCTAAGAAGGAAATAATTTAGATAACTTGAGGTTGAGAGAAGTAATGTCTGTGTGGTAGAAATTCAGGAGTGGAAAGAGAAATCACAAAAGAGGAAAATAGATGCCGTTGTAGGCTTGAATGTTGCATAAACTATATCCTTATCCTATTTTAAACGAGAATAACTATGTTTATACTTGATGATACATCAGCTGTTAATGTGAACATGCTACGATGTGCTTACTTTTAAGATTCTCTATTTGATGCTTGAGTTTTTGTTCATGAAATTTCGTAATGCTCCAATTTCGTAAAAGGTCATTTTGGGGCTTAGGCGCTACTTAAGAACAAAAATTTACATTTGAGGAATAATAGAGGTAAATAAAAACCAAGAACAATTGTGAAATACTATTCAATAAATTGCGATGAAAGTCTTTTCTTGAAATTCTTTGTATTTCCAAAACAAATTTAGGTTATTCAAATGACGAGATGAACTAACGTTTACATGAATACATATTTCTAGATTTATGAAATGAAATGCTTTGAATATTCTTTTACAACCTCTAGATTATTGAGCACTAGTATTCACCGTTCACGTAACACGTCCAAAACTTTGTAATCTGAAAAACATCAAATATAGCGTGGTGAGTGTTTGAGTTTTCAAGGTACACTCAATGAGGAATCCACGACAACACAAGTTAAAAGAGTACATATAAACATAACAAATACATAAATTTCGTATCTTGGCATAATTCCCTTGTCTTAGTTCTCTTGGTGTAGCTGCGAGAAATATCCCTATTCAGCATAGCTGCAGGATTTAACGCGACATAGACAGTGTTTGGGTGAGCTTATAAGCTCCTTAAAACCCATTAGTTGTTTAAGAACATATAAGCTCCTCAAAAGTGTGTGATTAAATTTTAAAAAATAAGATCTTATTTCATCAATAAATACGATGTTAGGAGCTTGTACGCTCTTTTTTTTTTTTTTTTTTTGAAAAGTAAGAGAATCTCAATTTATTTTTAAAATAAGACATTCTTTTTTAAAACATTTTCAAATTTGATCATTTATATGACACAATTGTCATTACTAACATCTTATAAGTCACACCATCTTATTTATCAAACTACTTCAACAACTTATTTTTAAACTAAATTAAACATCTTATAAGCTTTAACATCTTATAAGATGTAACATCATATAAACTCTTTGAAATAAACTTGGCCAAATACCCTGTTAATGTAGCTGTTGGAATTAACCCGACTTAATATAGTTGCAGAACTAATCTAATGCGAGATTTAATCTGACTTTATTAGAGTGAGTCTTATGTGGGATCATCTAACGAATCTAGTTTTGTTTATGGTCATAAGGATCCATATCACGGTAATTATCCATGAGACCGTCTCATATAAGTTTTTATGACTTAATTATAGTCTCTTGGGTGGAGGGTCACCCGACTTAACATAGCTGATAACTACAAACATGTAAACATTTTATCCATATCATTATCACATTTGCATTTATAAACTCATAGAAGAGCAATCGCATTTCATATCAAAAACATAGGCATGTAATCTGAATAAATGCCTCTCATAGCAATAACACGTATTTAAAATAGGGCGCGTATGTCAATTACGCAAGATAAGTTATCCCGACCTTAGAAATAGTTTGAACATGCATTGTCATTAGCGATCCAAATCCTAGATAATTCACCTTTCTCATTTCTTATATCAAGCATTAAATTAAAGTCTTAGTACTGTATCTTATTATGAATTCGTAAACTAAGCTTAATAGCAAGTAAAGTAAAAGCTTTAAAGTTTTCCTTGGTCATGAGGACGACTGAAGTGGCTTTCAATGATCCAAATCCCAGACAATTCGCTTTTTCTCATTTCGTATATTGGATATTAAATAAAAGTCTTAGGGTATGTTTGGAAGGGGATTATGTGGGATTGGGAGAATTCTATCATTGAAATTTTGAATTTTGTAGCAAAGATGAATAGTGAAAATGTATGTTTGTGTGTGGATTTAATAAGATATAATTATAATGTAAATGTCAAATCAATGCTGGAAAAAGTTGGTTGATATAACATTTTATTGTGAAAAGGTGGGTTGATGTGATATTTTTTTATGAAAAAATTGTATTTGATATTGATTGATGATTGTAATATAGGTAGTAATGATTAAGTTCCAATTTTTTAATTCAAATTTAAATACAAAAACACAACATACATTAGGATTTGATATCCAAAATCCTTCCATGTCAAATCTCTTCCAAACATAGCCTTAGTACCTTGTCTAATTATAGGTTTGTAAACTAAGCTTAATAGTAATTAAAGTACAACCTTTAACATTTTCTTCGTTCTCGAGAACGATTGAATCAACTTTCAATAACTTTTTGGATAAATGAATGAAAAGAAATGATTTCAAGGATAAAAATAGAATTTTGATGAACTTTATAATGAAAAAACAATTATCCAAATGTTGGAGAATTTGATTATGCCTAAATTTGATATTGGTGGACTTGAATTTTGATATTGGAAAACTAATTATGAAATTAGCGTTGAAGTAGATGAAAATTGAAGTATATATAGGAATTGGACTCAATTGAAAGAAATTGAAAATTAATTTTGGAAAAATGACTAAATTGCAAATATAGAAAGTTGATTTTGACCATGAAGTCAAATCTAAAAATATTTTAAGTTGATAGGATAAGCTACGCTATGATTAAGGTGGCTAGGATTAGGATTTGGGTGTGAGGGATTTCCTTTGTGATTTGATAGATTTTAATTGCCTCAATGCAATAATATAATTCTGAAAATTATAATTTGACCCCTTTTATTTTCAAAATGGCCTAGGACCTAAAAGTGAATTTGTGTTTTTCAATTTAGTCCTTGCAGACAAAGTCAACTTTAAAATATTTTCATATTTAATCTAATGGTCAAAGTCAATTTTCCAGAATTTGCAATCTAATCATTTTTTCATAAATTAGCTTTCAATTTCATTCAAATTGAGTACAATTTCCTAAATTTAATTTACTTTTTGATCCAATTAAACACTAATTTCATAGGTAGCTCTAATAAGACTAAATTCAAGTTCTCCAAAATGTAATTTAAGACTAATCAAGTTCTTTAATGTTTCAATAAAAACATTTTTATTATAAAGTCATCAAAGTTCTATGAAATCGTTTTTTTTTTTCGCTTACCTATTTTCAAAGTCATCCACAGCCCCTTCAATTGTTCCTGTGACACAAAAAAAGGTTTAAAGTCATGCTTTAAATAAGCTTTGGATTACAAACTTATTGTCGGATGAGGTACTATGACTTTATTTAATGCTCGATTTAGGAAATGAGAAACATTGAACTATTTAGGGTTAATGCACATTCAAACTATTTCTAAAGTGGGAATAACTGTTTTTAGTCGTGTATTTAAGAATTATGTGCTCCTTTGAATACATGTTATTCTTCTATTTATATGTGATAGGTTTGTTCCATCATCAATTAATGAATTGCATGAGAGAATTAGATGGAAGTATGAGAACTAGAGAGATGATGGAACAAACCTATCACATATATCATTCATTAAATGTGTTTGATATGCCCGGATTTCTGCAATTATATTAAATCGGGTTATTTCCCGCAACTATGCCAAGAGAACTATACCAAGAGCTAGTCAAGAGACTCTACCAAGGGACGAAATCTATGTGTTTGATATGTTTTAAATGTATGCTTTTTAATTGGAGTTGTTATGGGGTCTAACTAAGTGTATTTCAAATACTCACCCCTCCATCTCAAATGTTTATTTTCAGATTAAAGAGTTATTGATGTGCTATGCGTAGTTGATAATTCAAAGGTTGCAAAAAAATAAAATTTAATGCGTTCTATTTTATAAAATCTAAAAATGTGTATTTGTGTAAAATGTTCACCTCATTTAGTGAATAACCTAAATTGTTTTGGGAAAACAAAAAATTTCAAGAAAAGACTTCCGCTGCAATGTATTGAATAGTATTTCTTTATTGTTCGTTGTTTTTATTTACCTTTATTACTTCTCAAATGTAAATTTTTGTGCTTGAGTGACGCCTGAGCCCAAAAATGACCTTTACGAAATTGGGGCATTACAATGTTCATAGTTAAGGGCTGAGTTGGTAAATAGGCTTATTTTTAAGATCAAACAAGTGGTCATATGGATTTCCATTTCTCCATGAATGCTTATGAGGTATCAAAGAATTTTTGGGATACATTCTAATGTTGGTTTATCTACTAAGCTATTAAGTATCGTTAATATCAACCAAATGTAAGACAAATGGTTTCTTGAGTTGTTATGTGCAAACAGAATAGGGATGGACATTTTCAAGTTTACTATACTCATAATAAGCTTGCTAAGGGATAGTTTGGATTTCTTTGGAAGGCCATTAAAAATGTGCACAAAATTGAAAATCTAGGTTTAGACATTGAGGACAGTATAAGCAAGGATATCTCGACCTGGTTCAGGAATAACCCTCAAAGGTCATTATATGTAGTAGTAATGCTTATCACGTGCGGATAAGGTCAGTCAGAGGATCTGAAAACCTTTTGCATAATTCAGAGATTGTTGTGATAAAACAGAGATAAAAGAGGATCCATTAGTAATGCTAAAATTCAGTGTCAAGAGTACATGTAAGTGTTTTACCCACCTTTTTGTCTGCTTGTGCTTATTACTGGAGAAGGATATCTAATGACTGAATTATATAATGTTGGTGACGGTCTTTATTTTACTATGGACCTGGTGTATCCCCTGGATTTATTTTGTCTGGATGCATGTGTTGCTTTTCCAATTCCATACCAAAACAAACACTGAAGCTAACTGTGTTTTCTTGAAAAATGCCTGCAGAGGTTGGTCTGGGTCTAATTGGGTTTGGTCTATTCTTCACCTTTCTGGCCATACTTTTGTTTTTCGACAGAGGTTTACTAGCTCTTGGAAACGTAAGAGATGTTTTATTGTTTCAGTTTCCTTAACTGCTCCCCTTTAGGCATCTATGTTTATGTTTGTCTTTGCCTTTGCCATCAGATTTTTTGGTTAACAGGTGTGGCCATTTTATTGGGTTGGAGATCAACATTGCAACTCTTCACAAACCCAAGAAACTATAAGGTAATTGCTAAAGGGAGAATGCATGTAAGATTTTTGATATTTATCCCATCCTTTGAAATAATCTAATATCAAATATGATGGCCATTTCACATTTTCTTTTCAAAGAGGAGGTGCTCCATGAGGTTTTGCTTCTCCTTTTAGCTTTCACGAAAGCAACTTGTCTGTGTTTCTATTTGACAAGTCTTGTAGTTCCCTGAAAGTATCGATTCATGAAAAGTGGCCTTTTTCGGAATTATTATGTGGGAATGTGTATCTGGTTCATTGGAAAAAAGTTTTTCAGGGCATGAAGCAGGATCTTAATGGACGTAGGTGCTTGACTATTCAATTGTTTGCTATCAACAGGGTTCAGTTTCATTTCTTCTTGGGATATTCTTTATATTTGTCCGTTGGCCAGTAGTTGGTATACTCGTGGAGATTTATGGCATCTTCGTCCTTTTTGGGTAAGAAACTGTCCTGACCTGTACATATTCGTCCCTTTCTTTCATTATATGTTTGGAATTGATGAATTTCCTTCATGTGCTTTGACATATTTTTATGCTCTGTGCCTTAACTGTGAATTCTATGTTGTGCCGACCAGTGGTTTCTGGCCCTCAATCAAGGCATTCTTTTACCAGATTCCGATAATTGGTTGGATCTTCCAGTATCCCATACTGGTGAGTTAATGTTATTTTCCTGTATCTGTTGCTTTAAGTTAGGCATCACTGGGCAGAACAGAAAATAGCAAATTGGCAAGTGGACACATTTTGTTATTATGCACTGCTTTATCACATGGTAAAGTGAATATCAGTGAATACAGTTGCTATCCACCCTTCACACTTTTACTGTAAAAGCCATTCATTTTCTGGTTGGAACACAAAGCAATTTTGGTGAATGGAGCAAATATATTGTGAAAATTTGTTAAGTGTTGTATTTATTTGTTATGCTGCTAGATATGTGTACAGTGTAAGATGATTAGAAAATGTTTGGCATTTGGTTTTAATTTTGTATAGGCTTTTTGATTCATAGTGAAGGACTTCTTTTGCCTGCAATATTTCTAGATAAAATATTAGCAGCATAAAAAGTGCATTAATGACTCTCAGCCTTATATTTTCTATATATGTTTCGGTGGGTGCTTGCGCATTTGGCTGTAACTGCAGCTAATAGATCTCTGAATTCAAAGTACTTGACAATTATGCTACCTAAGCGTGCAATATACCAGTTAGCACCCTTCATAGGAAACTGAATTAGTTCTTTGCGAAGGAAACAGAGCTTAAAACTATATGCATTTTTTGGTGTATATTTCTGTTGGGTTGCTCAATAGTACAATACCTAGAATGCGTTGCTGGCTCCTTACTTTGATGTGGCTTTATTATTTGTTTTACGTAGAATGAAGTTCTGGTTGCTGGTGCATTTGTATTTGTTTTTGTGTTAGTGAATCTGATCATTTCTGATAATTCTCCACCTTTTGTTGTAAAATTTCATGCTCATGATTCCTTGTGTCTGTGTGCATAGATTTGAACTTATTTAGTGTGATATCTCTCATTAGATTATGATCTTTTTAATTGCCCAACCGAAAATAGGCAAATATTTTGAACTTTAAAAAATTTACAGTGGAGAATGTACAAAAGCTGTCCAAACACCTCCAAATCTGATGTCTTACTGCAATTCTCGATGGAAACAGAGTTTTGCGAATACAGTAGATTCATAGAGTATAACCAGTTGATGAAACTTGGTTTTGCTATCTTCCACTTTTAATCTGATAAGTTATACTTTGTCACTTGTTTTGTAATACTCAATTTAGGTGTCTTACTTGGTTTGCTTTTAGCTTTTTAACCAGTTAACGAAAAGCTCTAGTTGATTGCTACTGCTAAGTTCTCCAAGTACATCATCAACCCTTCGGATCTGGTGGCAGTGAGTCACACATTCCGCTCGTCTAAATCTGCTAGAGCAAGTTGATGAAGAGACTAAAGTATCTAAGGACAACCGAAAGTCCAGAAAATTGCTATAGGTACATTTTTCTTTTCTTGCAAACAACATATCTGTAGATTTCATGTCACACTATCGAAAAACCAGTGTTGTGTGGTGCGAATATAACAACGTGGTTGCTTGATTAGTGGGATTCAAATTTAATCTGGTAGTTGTTTGTCATAGTCATAAGAATCAATGTCTTAGAAAAGTGAAGTAAATTAGAAGCGTTCTTGATTTACTTCATCATTCCAAAGTCTTGTTTTTATGCTCTGGAGTAGGTTGATTTGTTTGAATTCAGGATAGTCTAATGTAACCCATTAATTGCTGAAATAAATGGCAATAATGAGTCATCATTTGGGAGGATATTTAGGAATTTCTGAAAGTTTAACATAAAAGCTGGGATTTTTTTTATTTTTTGTTATTCAAATAGAAATAACGTGATACTGTTATGCTATTTTTAGTTGGTTAGAAAAACTTGGTTTCAAGCACCGACGAGCATTTAGTAATTAGACATTATCTTGTGGGATCGTTTTATGAATATTGATATGTGAGAAAAAAACTCCATTTTAAAGATTCAAATGTAGATGATCCACTCGACATAATAATAAGGAGAAATTAATTGAGTGAGATTCCATTTCATAGAATGTGATCTCTAAGATATTTTCATTCAAGTTTTTGACTTCAATTATTGTGTGTGTGTTTTTGCTTTAATGGCTAAAAGAAGGTTATCCAAGGGACTTGGAGAACATGGTACTAGTTACTATTTCTCTGACTTGATGATGTTTAACTGTATGGACATGCTATTAATTGATTGTATGTATATAAAAACGAAAATGACATAACATTACAACTTTACAACTAGGCAAATTTTCTTTCAATTTACACAATTGCCTTTTACAATTTATGATAATTCAACAACTTTTTCGAACATAACAAATAATGAACAATTATCCCCTAAAAACTAAAGAACAATTAAATTAAATTAAAGTGTATTGCGAGCATACAAGATGTATAGAGATGCATAAAGTGATTCAATATACACTAATATATAATGAGTATTGTTATTGTGAAACAGGTGAACGAATCTAAATCTATGTAATTGGGTGTGTGTGGGTTGGATTGGGTTTGGTCCGGATCTATGTCTAGATTAATTTTTTTTTTTTAATTTATGAAGTAACATTTATATTATACGAATATAACTTTTATATTATATTAATATAACATTTATGTACAAATATCATAACTTTTAAATGAATAACTTAAACTTTTTTTAGTATAACAATTCATGCAATATAGCTGAGCTTTTATGTTATAATAATTTAATTTTTATGTTATATTAGTATAACTTTTATATACAAATATTTAAACCTTTATTTATTTAAAGAATAACATAAATATTATATTATTATAATATAAAAGTTTAAAAGGTATTATAGGTTTATAATACATTATTAAAGGTTAAACTAGCATAAATATAAAAGGTTATGAGAACATAACTAAAAGATTAAACAAACATAACTAAAGGTTAGACATGTGAGATTAGGGTTTGAGTGCGGATCTTAGGCATGTGGGTATTTTGAAGCATGTGTGTGGTGTGTTGACGTGTGAAAAACATATTAAATTGGATCGATCCAATTATATGATTCCCAACCTGTGTACCTAGTGCACAAATAATTTTGATGTAGAACTAAATAAATTTTATATTTTTACGCATAAAAAAACACTAAAAAGAAAAATGTTGCAAATGGTTCGTACTAAACAATCTGAAAAATTGATGGGATTATCTTTATACTATATATCAATCTCATCGCACACCAATACATACAATTAAATGTTAATATAAATGAAGGATAGGTATTACATTTGTTATATTATTACTTTACCATTTCTAAACAAATGTGTGTTCACAACAGAACTTATGTTTCTATAAGAAATCACATATTTTATGATGGATTTGTAGTCACAATTTGTAAAGGATAAATTTCATAACAAATTCCAATTTATAGATTAATTCTTAATTTTAAATCTAAATTTTAAAGTTTCTTAATAAGGAGTTCAATTTTACTTTTTTTCTTAATTTAAGACTTGAATTTTAAATTGAGTTCTCAATTCAAAACAAAATTCAATTTTCGTTTTCTTTTTATTTATATTTTAATATATATTTATAGTTTAAATAAATTAAGATAAGTTCATGCAATTTTGGAATGATCTTCATCTAACTTGTATTAATTTATATATATATATATAATAAATACAATTCAAAAAATTATGCTTCCTTTATTTTCTTAATTTTATGAATAAAAGTATATAAAATCGATTTTAATATTAATCAATTTAATATAATTTATATTTTATGAATTGAATTAACTATATTTTTCTTTCTTTCTTTCTTTTATTTATGTAAATTAAGACAATTCGAATGAAAATTATTTTAAAGTGCACTAATTTGTCTTAATTTATCCAAAATATTAATACATATTGAAAATATTAATAAATCTATAAATATAAATAAACAAAAAAAATAAAATGAACTTTTGTCTTGAATTGAGAACTCAATCTAAAATTCAAGCCTTAAATTGAGAAAAAATATAAAATCGAGTTTCTTATTGAGAAACTTAAAAAATTGAATCTAAAATTGAGAACTAATTTATAAATTGGGTCTTGTTATGAAATTGATCAATTTATGAATTAATTCCAGCAAGATTTGATTTCGTCAATAAAATATAAATTTTGTCAGCAGTATTTTATTCGTCTCTAATTTTTATTATATATGTTTTTGGTGAACATATTTCTTTCATATAATTATATGTAATATTATGAACTTTTATATATATATATTTATGAGGTCATTATCGGAGTATATATATATATATATATATATATATTTATATGTATGGGTTAATTTCAATTTATTACTTGAACTATTGCATATTTTTTTTCAATAAGTGTATAAATTTAAAAAGTTTTCCGATCACAAGTCAATCTTTTCAAAAATTTCCGATTGCTACCCCAAGTATATATTTTCTGGTCAAAATTTATCAAAAAACTCAAAAATTCATGATTCATATGCCAAAATGATCTTCTTTCGAAATCAAATTATAATCATAAATTAGTTTAACGATTCTTGTTTAATGTAAACTTGAATCGAAAAAACATGTTCAAAACCCTAAAATGAGTTTTATTCATTCGTGATCAGATCGAGTGAGAATCATGAAATTGACATGAGATTATAATTTGGTTTCGAATAAGGGTCATTTTGACGTATGAATCATATAGTTTTATACTGATATTTTGAACTAAATTACATTTTCAAAATTCCCAATGAATTTTAACCGGAAGATTTATGTTTAGGATAGCAATAAAAAAAATTTAAAAAATAAATTGAATAGTAATCGATTTTTTTTTTAAATCAGACACCTACTAAAAAAAATGCAAGTAATTTGAAATTAACCCATTGTTGTTAAATAATTTTTATAATTCACGTGAAATGGCCTTAAACAGTTGAGATGTGAGGGAACATAAATAAAAAAAAGGAAGGTGTCGGTTAGAGAGGATGCAGAGAGGAAAAAAAAAAAAAAAAGTGTAATAAATTCGTTGACGCCCCAACACTGAAGCTTAGTAATGAAGGCGGTGGTAGATTCAGCTTCCATTCCATTTAATGTTCTTGTTGCCCCTCATCAATTATCCATTCCTTCCTCTCTCTCTCTCTCTCTCATAAATGTATGTCTAAAATTTACATACTTCCATTTGTCACATACACTCCGACCCCTCAAATTTTAAAACATCTTCTGTCACAAACTAAATATTGTTTTATGTTTATCTACATAAATTAAAAAAGTAAAAAAAAATCTAATCTATTGATTGAGTGTTTCATCTTTTATAAAGTATAAATTGTGATGATCAGGTTTCAATTCGGAGTAAACAAGCTTGGTAGTCTTTATTATTTCATCCCTTTCACTTTTCCCAAGCACATTAAAAAAAGTATAATTATTGTGAGAGTATTTTTTTTCTTTTCTCTTTATAATAACTCATTTAATTTGGTAGAAGATAATTCTGGTAGATTATAGACAAATATATCTTGAAATTCGGTCCAAATCCTCTATTATATTTGATGTTATATATTATGCTTCATGACATTTAATATAAGCCACATATTGTGTGATGTTTATCTTGTAATAGGAGATGTAACTCTAATGTAATGGAATATCTAGTGTGCTTGAAATCCTATAATAATAATTAAATTGAGACTTTTTTTTTTGTTGCTAATATAATATTTATTTTGAGATAAAGGGAATAGTTCCCCTTTTTACACAAATTAAAATACATATTTAATGTACTCAAGAACATGGAGTAAATTGATGAACAATTTTCTAATCACACCCCTATTTGATGTTGCTAATTAAAGAATGTTAAGAAAGATGGTTAATTACAAAGGACATGAAGAGGGATGTATGTTAACTCAAAAGGATTTTAACTCATGTTTAGAAGACCTTTTTTTTTTTTTCTTAATGGAAGGGAAGAAATAGTAAATTTCATAGCTGAATTTTTTACCACTCTGTTTTAAGCAAACGATGAATCATAAATGATGGATGGATGGTAAAATTTTCAATGATTTGTTATTTGCACTATTAACAAAAATACCTAATAACTTTTAACTTTTATGATAATATCCTTTAATTTTAAGAATGTTAATGAAAATACGATACGGTAAGGTAACTAAACTCGTAATTGTTGATGTAACAATTTTTTTGTTGATTTGGTTTCACGCTTAATAAAATTAGAATATTGTAATTTACAAATTATGGTATTATTTTCAAATATTTTAAAAAAATATCTAATATAATGATATTTTCAAAAATAGTAATTAAATAAATAAATAGTTTAATTAATCTGAAATTAATATAAATTTTTGAAAAAAGACTTAAAAATTCTGAAAATTGTTGATTTTTTTTCTAAATATTAATTCTAAAACAAAAAACAATTTCAGAAAAATCAGAAAATGATATTAAAAATATAAGATTTAAAAATGTAAACTAGTAGCTGAAATAGCCTTTTCTTTTAAACCAGAAAAATAAAAAAATATTAAAAAATCTGAAAATTAATTTTCTTAATAATAATAATACATTTGTAATTCTAACTAATCAAAAACTCAATAAAAAAAAGTAAAAACTGTTTTATTTAAAAATCTGTAATTAATATTAAAAATATAATTTTTAAATATAACCAAATATCTGAAATAATATTTATTTATTTTTGAAGTTAATTTTAAAATAATATGAAAATTTATTTAAAAAATCTGAAAATAATTCATCAAGCAAATTTTATTTTCCTTCCTCTCATGAAGATGGACTTGTGTATTAATCATTCTACAAATATAACTAATCTAACCATCCTAAAATATAATGTCGTTTTAAGATTAATTTGCACACAGGTTAAAGAGGCTTGATCTACTATTATTTAAATACAATTTTTGTAGATTAATTTTCAGCACTCACTTTGTATTCATTTAACTAATTTGAGAGAAGTATATGAGAAATTTTTTGGCAAAATATGAACACATGTTTTTTTGAAATGATATGATAACATTTATTTTAAGAAAAAAAAACTGGACTAAAATGACAATTACGTATTTATAATATTTATCATTTTTTTTTATTTTCATATATATATAAACTAGTACTACTGCACATCGACTATCCTTATAAAGTTACTAATTAATGAGATATAGGGGTTACCCATCCCACAAAAATAAAATTATAGTTATTTCCACATAAATTAAGAAATGATTATTATTATAATTAAAACATCACAATTTGAGAAATTTCTCAAAATGCCACCAAACATAATATTTATTTCAAAAAAATAATTATTTTCAGAAAATGGCACACATGGTCGCATGTACAATTCGCGTATGACCATGCGCGCAGCCTCATATGTGACTATGCCAAGGATTATAAGTCACATTGTTTTTTGCAAAAAATTATGATGTGTATGCCAATTTTTGCACAAATGTTATTTTTTGGTAGATAATTCTTAAAATTTACCTCTAATTTCCTCATATACCTCTATGTCTCATTAATTATCTTACCTACTAGTTGATGTGAAGTAATTTCAAGATATATTGACAATTAGGGACATGTAGAAAATGATAAATAATAATTTTTTTTCTTCATTTACAATATAATTTTTTTTTTTTTGAAATTGCAACTAGGGCATTTTCAAGTCATTTTTCCGGAAAAAATAATCTAATTTTTTTGTCCGATATTAAACCCGAATCAAATGAAAAATTAGAAAATTTATTTGAGTTTTTAATAGTAGGGTTGAAAAGTGATCAAAAAATGGCCATAAGTTGCAATTTGAAAAAAAAAAAAAAAAGTGAACTTTAGGATGCAATCGAAATTGTACAAAGTTTAGGCTGTGCAAGTTGAAAAAGTTAGACATTAAATTGATTTGTAATAAATCCTAAATTAAAAGCATGAAGACAAACTAAAATAATATACAAGCTCATCTTTATATTTATAGAATGAGGAAGTATATATAATGAAATGAACACTGCTAAACGGATCAATTTGATCTGGATCAATACATTAAATTTCCGCTTGCTATAGGGAAAAAGACTATTATATCCCTGGCACATTTTTTCCTTTAGATGTTATTAAAATTTTATTTCCCTACTTTTTTTCACAATACTGATTCCAAATCGTATTAAATTCTTTTTGACAATTGAATTTCATCTCTACACATTATTTTGAAATCTCATTTTCCAGATTATTACTTATAAGTAATATATAGAAACTGTCATCTTAAGAAAATTAACTATCAATATGAACACTAAAATAACTAATAAATATTAGGGAAAAAAAATATATACTATAATTTTGATCAGAAAAATAAGACAAATAAAAAATGACTTTATAAAATTAGGACCTGAAATAGAGTAAAATTATCAATTCAAGACTTAAAAAATAAAAATAAACTATAGATTAAAAACTCACAAAATTAAGATTTTGTTTGACACCTTACAATTCCTATAAATATTTTTAAAATGATAATTAATCCCAAAATATAATTTATAGATTTCACATATATGAAGATAAAAATAAAAAATAAAAATAAAAAGAGAATAGAAAATATTATAACAAAATCTGACCAGGAAAATATTGATACCTGTCGCAAAAATATTGTTACTAAACTATTATCTCAAAAAGCTTTATTAATTTTTTTTTTGCCACAATGTTATTATTGTTGTAATACACTAGAGACCACATCATGTTGTTATAATTAGTTATTTTTTTTAATTTTTTTTTTTTGTTAACTTCTTGTCAAAATTTAACGTTAAATATTTTGTCAAAAGAACAAAAAAAGGATTTTTTTGGATAACTTTTCTTACTCGCAAAAAATCTAATCATAAATTATCATTTTTGTTATAGTAAAAATAGAATAATTATATGTAACAATAATAATGAAATAATATTTTGAGATGCCAACCATGACCTCACGTTTGTGGATCTTTAATTGAAAATTTCATAATTTAAACCCAAATCGATAAGTTGTATTTTTTTAGATTTTGAATTAATAGTTAACATATGTTTTGAGCCTTAAATCGATAAAAGTCGATCATAAAAAGTTGACTTTTTTTTTATAACTTGTAATATACAATTATTTTGTTTGAAATAATATCCAAACAAACTGAATTTTAAAAATAAAATTGATATGATGTTCAATTTTTGTAATATTTCCAAATTCATACCTAATCAATTATAAAGTATATTCTAACTACAATTAGTTAATGACACAATAATAAAAAATAACATTCCAAAAGTAAGAAAAAAAGGTTTCTATCTTTACGAAACAATCTTTATTTATTTGGTATGCTGATAATTTATTTTATTTTTATAATGTGAAGTAAAAAAACCCAAACACAATTAATTCATTTACAATTGAAATAAAATGCAAGATCACAGTTATTGTAATTGGAGAATTGGAGATAATATGCAGTACCTATCTAGAGTTTGGATATTCTAATTTGAAAAAACATTTTAAATAAAAGGATAAGTCGGGAGATACATATTTTAAATTTCATTGAAAATTTAATAACAATTTAAGCCATTATGATTTATCCAATTATAATTAATAGCTTTAAAAAGTATCATTAAATGACGAGAGATAAATCATTAATCTTAAATTTAAAAGAAAAAGTTATATTAGACATAACACATTGAATTTTATTAATATTACAAATTTACTCTAATTGATCCGGATCAATTTGATCCATAGAGATTTATTGTAATGAAATTACCTCTATTTGAATCTGTTTAATTAATGTACGATCCAAATAAATAAAGATTTGATACGAATAACAAGATTAAGATAATTAAAGTTGGAAGAAAATAAATTTAACTCTTATTCTGTAATTTTTAAAACAACAGTGAGATTGAAGTTATAAGATTAATGTTTTATCAATATTCATTTATTTATTTGTGTAAAATGTTAATATATTTTTATAGGATAGAAGGAGTAGTTTTCAGAAAATAATACTAGATAGAATTATGATTCATTAAATGCAATAATTCTTTAGTAGGCATACCAACAAATTTGACAGAAGTAAATGCTCACGTACCCTAAATTATGACTTTTTATAGTTTTATTTATTTATTTTTAAATATAATAAATTTGAATGAATTTCATGGTGTGATTGTGCCCATAAAAGCAATATTGTGAGTGGTGTAATTAGGATCTCCTCGATGTTCCAAATCAGTGCATCAAAGCAGAGAACATGTACCATCTATTTATTATATGTGTATCAGTTATTATGACACATGTTATACCACGCCATATTGTTAACTTAGTGCCAATGAATGAGCTAATTAAGAGCATTTTTGTTTATAAAATAATTATACCTTTTCCCATAAACACGTTAATATGTATTATTGTTGATATGTCGGATATTTAATATATTTATTGATTTCACATTTCATAATTTCAAGATGAGTTCATTACACAATCATGATATTGAAGGAGGGGACCTTTTCTCAAAAAACTGTGGTTTTATAAGTTGTTCATTACGAGATTCGAATTGAATCAATAAGCCGTACGGGAGTTCTTGCCTTCTCGGAAGAGAAGAAGCGGACTCTATTTGATCCCTGAGGGAGGAGTTTAGAGGCCTTATAGTAGCACGAACCTGACTATTTCTACTATAAATTACATAATAATAATAGTAATAATAATAATATATCCTAGATTATACTAAATATCAAATAGATATATGAATTGAAAGGCATACATGATTAGTCTGTAGATGGAGTTGCAATAGAATTAAGTGAAGTGGAAACGTGGGAATTTATTGTTAGCGAACCCACGGAAACTCATCTTCTGAAATAATCATTAATTTCTACTGTAGTTATTTAATATCATTAACTGCCAAAAGGATACAGCATTCATTCAGTTAACTTCTGACATTGCCCTTAAAGAAGCACCTTCGATTTAATTCCACAATCTTCGATACCTATATTTATTTTATTAATTTGTATATACACACACATGCACACATATATCAGTTTTAGAATTCAAAAAATATATATAGCTAACTAGGTACATTACTTCTAATTAAAGAATTGGTTTCCACAAAACTGCACCTAAAATTAATAGTAGTTGATTTACTTGAGAACTATTTAAATTTAATTTATCATTTAATTTTTTAGTTATCAACATTGTTCTAATGTTTTACTTGACTATCCAGCAAGAATTAATAAATAGAAAAGAATTTATTGGTAATACTAAAGGAGTTTTATGTGAGACCCTTTTACGAACATGGATCATTTCATTGTTAAATCCTTAATCCACTTCGTTTACGGATCTAATTATTAGAGATGGATCAACCCACAATTCACACTTCACAATTCAGATATAAATTTATGATTAAATGAATTTTTTTTATGGGTAATAAAAATTCATCTCATAATAATTTTTTTTATAAAATATTTAGATTTGAAATCATATTTATTTCACCCATTTTATTGGAAAATATTTCATTTTATGTCTCTTTTTCTATCAAAATTAGTATTCTCAATTGGGGTAAATTATGATTAGTCATTTAAACTATGTCACTTTTTTACACTTTATAAAAATACAAACTATTTTCCATTGCAACTAACCATCCATATTTCCCACGATTTACAAATAACCATCTAAATAAAGAAGGGATGTAAAACGTTTCGTTTCCATGGGCCATGGCTTGTGGGGGCTTTAGGCAAAGCCCCCTCCAAAAAGAATTTATTTTAAGAATTTCACTGCCTTATATTCTATATTGTAAAATATTTATATGTAGTAATTAAATATTAACTTTATATTAATTTAACCCTCCAAATTACACTAATAAGGCCTATATTAAATGCCAAATTCCGGCCTGGGTAAAATATGGTAAAAATAGGCTATAGGGATCGAGTATATGATAATATTAATGATGATGATAGAGCCGCCACTGCAATAAATTAATCAAATACTGAATTAATTTTCCTACAGTAAAGAATAGTTTTACAACACTTTTACCACTAATTAAAAAAATGGAAAATTTATTGTTGGAAATTTTTCCAGCATTCTATCTTGGGTCGGAGCTTAAATATGTGCGAGGTACTGCTCTGTCAGATTTGAATCCGTGAGCACAAAGTTACATAAATATAAGACATTAAAGTTGCGCCTTATGCCAATTGGATATTTTTTTGGTGTAGCAGTAATGCGCTTGATGGTCCAACACTTGGTATCAGAGCAGGTCACGGATTGGTATCAGAGTAGGTCACGGGTTTGAATTCCCCTAGGAGCACTTTGCAGTGGTAGCTGTCAGGGCCTTGAAACTGAGAATGCTAGCGCGCAGCGGAGGTTGTTAGGGTGGTCGGGACTTGAGAAAGGTGAACGAACCTGGAATCGAGAAGATGCTGGCGGAAGTTGCTAGGGTGGTCGGGACTTGAAAAAGGTGAACGAACCTGAAATCGAGAAGATTCTGGCGGAGCGGACCACCTAGATGGTGGCGGAACCTGTTGGTCCAACATTTAGTTTTCTAACGAAGAAACTAAAACCATGAATCGGGATCCTGATGCATATAGATACAAATGATGGTCCAACATTTAGCTTTCTAACAAAGAAACTAAAACCGATTCGGTCCAACATTTAGCTTTCTAACAAAGAAACTAAAACCATGAATCGGGATCCTGATGCATATAGATACAAATGGTCCAATGGGAGCAAGAATTTCCAGGAACATTTCGTTTCTGAGCAGAAGAGCCGTTTTCAAATAGTGTTCGATCGATTACGTATTAATCAATATTCGATTGATTGGTTTGAGGTTATCGACAAAAAACATTTAACTTTCTAACGAAGAAACTAAAATCGACCTTTTATACATTTTCAGAAGAATGATTTTTATAAAATATGGTATTTTAGCCACCAAACTCATACATATTATATAGGGTTAAAAATATTTTTCCATCCAAACCATACGTGATTTTACATTTTTTGGTATAAATTTTTAAATGTTACATTTTGCCGTATGAACTTTTAATTTGACACATTTTACGGTATTAGACAAATCCTAATCGTTTATTTAGAACACGTGTACAACTATATTTGTACAATACCATAAAATATAACAAATTAAAAGTTCATACGATAAAGTACAACATTTCAAAATTTATACAAAAAAGTGTAAAATCATGTATAATTCGAATGCGAAAATATTATTCATCCTATTATATACTAATTCAAACCTTCCTCATTGAAACCCATGCAACTTCATTTGCAAACCTAATTAATCATTATAGTCAAATATGGTACATTTCTTTCTATATTGCACTGCACCAGTTTTATTATCCGCTACGTATTTTATAAATACACATTTCATATATGTTGTTATGTGATTATCAATAAATAAGCAAGTAATGGGTGTTACATCCAATATAATCCTCAAGTTCTACCTGACCAAATCGTACTTAAAAACTCAAGTGGAGCCCGATGTCAATATGGTTAATAGTTTGTATACTAATATTTATGTGCACAAGGACTACTCACCTACCATGACCCGATGAGCCTACAACACAAAAATATGATATATTTTTCATCTTTTATTTTTACGTCGATTTTTTTAAGGACATATCAAACCATGTGCACATCAGAATATGTAAAAATAGTAGGTATGACATTATTCCTTTATACATGATATCGTACACTTATTAAACCTTTGCCATTGATTGCGTATCATCTTAATAAACTATTAAATCTTTTCCTAAATATTAATTAAGTATTTAAAGCGACCCCTTGACTACCTTTAATCATCCCCCATTACAAATTAACATGTGGAGGATGGAGAAAAGGTAAAAAAAAAAAGAAATGAAGAACATATAAGCAATAACATAGCTATATATCTTATACATGAAATTAATGGGCTGAAATTCGTAGTTGGTTTAGTAACTCATGTTCACACTATCAAAAGAGAATCATTAATTAAAATCGAACCAATCTGTTAAACCTTAATGATCTGTCAAAGGTAGCTAGGATCATCTTGAATGCATTTTGCCATATTAGTTGGAGGTCACTAAGATGGTTATTTATTAATAACTATGCACATAGAATGCTCATTCAAGCATTTCCGAAAAAAACTACACATTACTAATTAAAAACTAATTCTCTAGACAATTTACAAGAAATTTGCATATTAGAGATAAAATTAGTTGCAAATAAACATTCTTCACTAAATAGTAGTGACCAAATATACAGAGATATATAGAATGTGTTAAAAAAAGTTTATAACAGTATTAATAATATCGTATCACAAATTAGTGATAAAACATTAATCGGTTTTCAATTTCTTAGTATCCTAGTCCGTCACTTTACTTTAGAGATGGAAAAAATGTAATTAAATTTTAGCGACCAACATTTTAATAACCAATGATTCTATTCCAAGTTCGCCACTAATGATCAATTTTCCATCTCAAGTTCACTATTTTTCTCAAGTTGTACAAAGCGATTAAACACGCAACATATTAGCATATCGATAAATTGGCAATAGAGAATCGGAACCACGTTTTTCATAACTAATTCGGATTAATTCCCATATAAAGGAAGGGAAACAAAAACGTATAAAACTGATGGTTAGATTTACGTAGGAGACAAGGAAAACAATATATATAGTCTTGGAAGCTACTATCTAACACAAACAACTTGGTTGATAGCCATAATAAATTCAGAGGTTTCTCAATGAGTTATAAATGCAGTGTTGTGAGATCAGTTGTTGGATTTAGGCATTAAAGTGACATCTACTTGTCACCCTTTAATGCTTGGCCTGCCCTCCTTTTAATGTGTTTGATGAATATCCAATTCATAAATCCCTCTCTCTTCTCTCATTCCTATATACATATGTGAGCTTAATTTGCATGCCAAGAATGATTAATAGTCTATCTACTTTTTTATTTGCAATCTCAACAAATTGTATATATATATGTCCCTACCTTAACTATAGATAGATAGAAGAGAAGAGAAGATCAAGAAATCCATGGAATTCACAGAACTGTCTCTGGCAGGTGGAGGGCAATATGGTAAAAGCAGCAGCGGAGGCGAAAGCGGGGTTCCAATGAAGAGAAAATGGAACACAGAAACAACTACTCCAAGTGTTGATCTTCAACTCAAGCATCCTTTGCCTTCTGACTGGGAGCAATGCCTTGATCTTCAAGTATATATATTCATCTCTCTTTTCTTTATTTTGTGTATACTATTTTCTAATTCTTCTGTATTTTAAATATATATGGTCCAAAAGACTCTAAGGATAGGCAAATAATTGGGAAGACAAGTATATCTACTACTTCTTCATGTCTTTTGCAGTTTTTTTTACTGACATGCATAACGCAAGTTAAATGGGGGTATTATTTATCTTATCAAATGTCTATTGATAGATATCCTCACATACATCTACACATTCAATTTTAACTTCTTTAATTGACTTTATATTTACTACCCCCAACACCCCCCCCCCCCCCCCACAAAAAAAAGAGAAAAAACAAAACTCCTATATTCCTTTTTTAATCTGTACTAAATTATAATCATTTATCTTGTTAGAAGATTCTAATAACTCTAAGACGCTCGAATTTAAAATTCATGAAATTTGTGTGAGTGACTTTTGGAAAATATCATTTGTTTTTTTTAGTTATTAATGTTTTTCTTAAAGTAAATAAATAAGGGTATATAAGGAAATTTATTTTACAATTTGTACTATAAATAATTTGTACTCGTCTGTCCTATAGAGATAGAGATAGTCCAATTTCATTTTTAACATTAAAAAAACACATTTAATGAGAAAAGTAAATTTCACCTGCAAATTTTAAACACTATCTTTGTGTGGAGCGAAAGGAGCATTTAATTAAAAAAAAACGAGCCTTTAATGGTGCTATTAATTAGAGCATCCGTATTTTACAATCGAACAGTGTTGGAAATGCTCTAACAAAATTACGTATATGTATAAAATACGTGTAAATGGGTGTTTGCAGTCGGGAAGAATGTACTACGTGAACAGAAAGACGGCGAGAAAGAGTTGGACGAGGCCGGAGGAGCAAAAGCTGGACCTGGAACTGAACATGTCAACAGGCTATAGCAGTGGAGGAAATGATGAAGAATCATCAACAATGAGCAATATGGTGGCATTGGCTTGTTCTAATTGCCATCTTTTAGTCATACTTAGTAGGTCTTCTCCTTCTTGTCCTAATTGTAAGTATGTTCATTCACTTGAATCATCATCTTCTTCAGCTACACCCAAATCCCATCCCTCCATTGCACCTTCTAATTGGACCCTTTGAACCATCAACTTAATGTACATTAGTAATTCCATCAATCCTTTGTTAGGTTTTGCTACTTTGTTTGGGGTAATATATGTGCCTAGGATTCTTGTTCTGTTTATTGAGCGATGAATATGCGATATCAAGTGGTTATGCTTCTGAGAAAATGCATGCTTGTTTGCAATTACTTTCATTATTTTCTCAACCTTAATGTTTGGATGCAACCAATTTCTATATATAGTCAGAAAATTGGACCTCAAAACCCAGAATCTCCTTTTGTTTACTATTTAAAAATAGAATTCTATAATACTACTTCAATCGTGTATAATTATTACTATTTAGACGTGATATAATAAACCTACTCAATAATTAATACATATATACAATTATATAGATCATCCAATATGAGAAATCAATATAGGCAGCGCAGAGACTGGATCTTGAAGTCCAGTAGCCCAAAAGTTCATGTGGCCATTTTGTTTTAATAGGCCCAATGGCTTCCAAATATAAATAAAGAAATAAAAGTTACATGTAATTGTTGCTGGATCCAAAATTTGGTCGAAATTTATCAATGTGAAATCAAAAGTAGGATGGAATTTAGGAGACAATATTTGATAAAATGTCACTTCTATGTTGCATCCTAGTGAGGATTCACATCATATAATTTTGATTAGATCACAATTTGACCACAATTAAGTTTAAGTTTAAAGTCGTACGTGGCATAATTGACAGATTTCATAGTTTTATTCAAAATTACATTTTTTTTTTAATAAATATCATAATATATAAAAAAGCAAAAAAGCAATCCGGTATAAAGGAGAAAGGAAAAAAGGAAAACGGGCCTCATTAAAACCCCATTATAGCAAAACCCAATGGGAAAAAACTATAATGGGGAAAAAGAGTACCCGTGTATATTGAGGAAGACCAGAGACATCCCTAGTCAAATAAGAACCAATGCAAGAAGGGGCTGTATCCCACCATTTGAAGTCGAAAGATAGATGCGATAACTTATCTGCCACTTGATTTCCTTCACGGTAAATGTGCGACACATGAAAGTTAAATTTATCTACAATCTATAACGTAGTCAACCATCTATTTCAAAATTACATTTAAATGAAAGGTTTGAGATTTTTTCATTTCTCTTTCAAATTATACAATAATGCAAGTGTTCATCAATAATAATATTGGATTGAGAAAGAAAGGGTTCCATCATATTTAATTTCATATTTTATTAAAAAAAATGGATGTGGCCTATATATATATATATATTGATTAATGAATGAATATTGGGTTCTGCTTTTTAATTTTTGCAACACGAGACTCATTAAAATAAACTCACACCATCAATGCCCAAGTATTTTATTATTGCTCCACACGTGTGGGACAATATGATATTCATATTGTGCTACATTTATGTAAAGTGTAAATCCAGTTATATCGATAGGGTCTTAAAATGGGTCAGAGTTGTTGGGTCACCTCGTTCCACCTAATTCTATTATTAAAATGTAGAGTTGATTTGAGTATTTATGTATATACATGAGATATGAGTAATAATCATAACTCCTTTTACCTAATTAAAATAATGAAATATATTGAGGTAAGTCATTTGCTTGTAGGAGTCAAGTAATCTTAAAGAAAAAATCTGTTTTGAAAATGTTTTTTTTGTATTTTACATATAACTGAACTGAATGCACATACGATTGAATAAAATGTATAAAATATTTTAACAATGTTTTCCCTTATGAAAACATAGAAAAATGAAAAGACTCACAAACATATATTCAACGTTCTTGTGGTGGTGAATTATAATTATAAATGTTGAACAAATATATGTTTTACACGCACAAGATTTTCTATTTGATTGTGATATATAATATATTACATATATCAAATATAAATTTAATGGATTAAGGGTTTTAAACTCAACCCAATTTCCAACACCATCTACGTTCATACAAAAAAAAAAAAGTAAGGATCAACAATTAGGACATCATAATTGCAATAAAAAAAATAATAATGGAAAAAGAAAAAGTGAAATTCGGGACGGTGGGGAGAATATTCAAATATTATTCAATACCACAATTATCTATTAGGACATAAGTAATATAAAATTAGCTAAAAAAAGATTATAGCTTGTATCACGTGGAATCTATATATTAAAGTTGTATCTGAATGCACTTGAAAGACGAATACTATTCTGATGGAATGTATAGATATGTATACATTTAAAAGTATCCCATATAGAGATATAGAATTAAGAAAATTTTATCTAATGATCTAAATTGAATAGAGACCCAAATACACTTCGGTAGGACTCACAATTTGAATAACATAAATGTTTGTTGTAGAGAGTGGTATCCATATATATACTCAATCCAACTCGAATAAATGAACAAATTAAGAAGTTTGATTAGAAATTGATTTATTCATATTTAAGTACATTTCAATAATTTTTTTATATATTATTAATTCAATTTCAAAAAAAAAAATGATGACAATTTTGATAGATTATGAGTAACATATTAAAATTTTATAATGACAGAAATAAATTTGTTTTTGGTAAAGAAGCTATATATACTCAATGTGAAACCTTAGTTTTTAATTCCTCTGCCTATGTTGAAAAGAAATATCTAATATTATCATATTCAATGTAAGTTATCATTAAATTATTAATTTTTCAGATTCATAATGAAAGTTATCATTAAATTATTAATTTTTCAGATTCATTATGAATCTGAAAAATTAATAATTTAATGATAACTTACATTGAATATGATAATATTAGATATTTCTTTTCAACATAGGCAGAGGAATTAAAAACTAAGGTTTCACATTGAGTATATATAGCTTCTTTACCAACACTACCTTTTAAGCCCAGTAATGGGTGTCCCCTTACTACCTTTTTCTAGACAAAAATTGCCCTTTTAGCCCAACTTTGCTCCCTATTGGAAACTGTCCAAAACACTATTTCTAATGTCTTATGATTATTATGGGAGAGAAGTATAACTTCTCCATCGTAGATCACTCAATTGGCCAGATATAAATTGAGAAATATGTAATGACACATATTTGTAAAAGAGAGCAAAATGATTCTAACCACTTCACAGACTTCTATAATATGGTTTTTTCTATCTGACTCCAAATGCTGGTTTGCTAGGAAATATGAAATAACAATTAGATGGATTTTAATTAAAATATTTTAAAAAAAAAAATATATATATATATATATAAAGTATACTTTTACCTAGTGTTTATTAGTTATATTAACTTGATCAATATCTAAGTTATATTGGTTGACTGACAAGACGATTATTCATGATCATCATGTTAAATTGAAAAAATACAAAAATGTTCGTAAGTTAATTTAAAAATTGGACTTTCAGTATTTGAAAAAAGTGTTTTCCACGTTATGCTAGCTGAATTTCATGTATTGTTGAATTATAAATATGGAATCTTATATTTTCATCAAGATTACTTATGTGAAGAAAGAACTATGAAATGGATGTGGGTCAATCAACATAAAAGAGCCTTTACATTGCTACCACAACAAAGATAACTTTGGATTTTTCTTTTTAAATTGTGAATTTTTTTTCCTGAGAAAAAATCATTCATTAATAAATTCAAAATAATTTGAAGAAAATATATCAATAATGAAATGAGGTGGACTAAATCACTTTGATGGACTAGGCAACAAACGGGAGTGACATACAAGCTTATGAGCATACTCGTTTCTATATGCAAAAGATAGAGAAAAAGAGGGATTTTGAACAACAATCTCCCTGCACTCTTTAACAACTAACCCAAATTCCGACCAACTCTCATTAGCGTTAGCAATAGCCATAACCACTTCTTAAACGTCAAGTTTAATAATAACATTTTGATACCCCATTGTAATCTCCGACACCTCAAAGAAACAAACATATATACAAGCAACAAAATGTCCATTTTCATCACTGAGAACTACTCCAGCCCCAAATTTATTTTCTTCTCTAAATAATGCCACATCCAAATTGCATTTAAAGTAATATGTGGAGGCTTGACCTAATTCCTACTTAGAGTTATAAGACATTCAATCTCGAATAAATCCCTCTCATTAAAGAGCTTAAATTGTGATCCTTAGAATGTTCTTTTAACAGTTATTCATATTGTGTATGTGAAAATGAAATGTCAATTTCTCTTTTTAAATTGTGACCCTAGAATGTTTTTTACTTGATATTATTCATATTGAGTATATTAAAAAATGAAATGTAATTTCTGTGAGTTTGAATGGTTTTATTTGATCTAAACATTAGTGCGGTGTAAGACAACTGTTTTGAATTATTTATTGTAGATTTTGATTAAAAAAAAAAGTATTATAAAAAATATACTTAGCAAATTACATATATAAATTAAATAAAAAAATTACATTTTTTTTACAAAATTAATATATTGTATAGAAATATGATTATTCAATTTATTTAATTTTATTCTATATAAAATCAAAGTTTGGACATGAAAAAACTCAATTTATAATATATTATATATTTTTAGTATATCATTATACAAAAAAAATACGTCCTATATAATTAAGAATAATCTTATTTTTTTTAGTTTTTTTAAATACCATCAATGATGGAGTTTATAATCACACACAATCGCAGTTAGTCATACACAATGACATTATACTTGTCATGAGTGACAATTTTTTATTAGATATTAATTTTGAAGGATATTTTTATTTATATATTGTATCAATCACATTTTTATGAATTATCCTTTTGTAATTCTAGTGGGCTTAGAGAATATATCCTCGTAGAGGTCAGAAGACAACTTGCACACCTAGCTAGATCAAAAGAGAAAAAAAAAAAAAAAAGGTAAAGAAATCATATCCATGATAATAGAGTAGGTCTCCGGTGTTTATGGGGCACGGATCTAGCGTCCCTGATCTAATCTAATCTAAACTCGTTCAACCTGTACGGGTGGTGTCCAATCAATAAAATAAGATTTTATTTCTATACACAAAAACATTGGTATAAATGGTGTACAGATTTTAGATCAGTGCAATAGATTTGATCCCACTCACACGTCGCTTTACGCACCGTCCAAGCGTTCGCACGCGTCCTTACGCGTTTGTGTGGATACACTCAAACTCACCCAATTCGCTCCCAAGTGTCATACATTTATGTTATGTTAAGCATACATTTATGTTATGTTAGTTATACATTTAGGACATTCATGTTTTGTTAAGCATACATTTATGTAATGTTAAACGTATTTTTATATTATATTAATCATACATTTTAATTATGTTAATTGAACATTTATGCATTGTATAAAGGTATGACTAATATTAGTTAAAGATACAACTAATACCACATAAAGATATGTATGTACAAATTAGGATTTTTTATGCTGAAATTGGGGTTTTTTTGTTGAAGATTTTTTTTAAAGTTAAAATATTATATAAAAGTATGCTTAATAAACATAATAGTATATTAACATAATATAAATGTATGACTAAAATAACATAAAAATTAGGAAAAAAAATGAAAATGCGCAGATGTGGGTAGAATTAGGCCCGACCCTACCCACATGTATGTATCTAAGATCTATACATAAATTACATACAAGTTCAACTCATTTCTATAAAATATTAGTATTAAATTTAAAAATATTAGTCATATGAATATAAAAGGTATTACTTTGTGACAATATTATATCACTAGATTTTTTTTTCTATTTTCCTATTTCGCACTTCTTCTTCATCATCGCGGCCTGCTCTTCAGATTCCTCATATTTTTCACAGATACAGATGATTAATCCTAGATTGTGACTCTGTTGCTGAAATTATTTTGTTACATTCATTTTAAATATTGAAAATCAGTTAGTTCAACTATATGAAATCATGTACAGAAATATTGGAATGTTCAACATGATATTGGGAAAAAGATGATGAAATTACAAATTATATTTTTACAAGTTTAAACTTATACTCTACAGTACAATGATACATTTTAGTTATATGAGTAATATATAGTACATTTCACTAAAATAAGTAACAAAACCTTTTAGTAAAACAAAAAACTTTCTTTCAGGTAAACAAGTAATATCTCCTGAGTAGACTAGTAATACAATTCAATATAAATAATACCTTTCAAGGAAACATACATTTCATTATACAAGTAATATCTTTTCGTTAACGAATATAAACAAATTCGGATGAATGTTTAAGTACACATAAAGGCGATCCACACACCGGATTATGAGCACTGATCTAAAGATATGTGACCTAAAGATGCATAAATTTTTGCCATAATACTAAGCGAATTTTGCATCCTATAATTTGACAGAATTTTAGTTTGGTCCTTTAAATTATTTTAATGGTAAATCTGATTTTTTTTTTTTCCTTTTTCATTGAATCGTTTTCCTTTTGGAAATTAATTAATACATGTAAGTTAACGTGGTGGTGACATGGTGGTGGCGTGTGCAACCTACGATTGGACAAAAGTGTCGTGATAGGACAAACGGAGTAGTAGTCAAAATGGGGAGGTTTTATATTTGGATCAAAGTTGACTATCCTAACACTTTCTAAGTTGCATCTTCAATTTCATATTAATACAAAAAAAAAAAAAATCATATTAATACAAGAGCATGTATTTAAAATATTTAATAATTATTAAAACAATTTGTACTAAATTAATTAGGTGATATATATCTCATTTACAATTTTTAGTACTGGAAATATATAAGTTTTCTTTTTTACCACACAACACAAAGATGCCACACGTCATCTACGTACTAAAATCAATAGTAATGCTAATTATATGCATGGAATGGAATATACATAACACACATTTTATTTAACTTAATTACAAGAGATATACCGATTGATCTCTTAAATAGCTAGTGTTTTACTTTCCAAACGAAAAGAAGAATATTGTATGGAACAAATTAAAGGTAAATAAATCTCAAACACAATCTCCTTTATATAGAAAATAATTATGAGTTATATCAGTAACTACTGTCAATATTAAAAGAAAATTTATATTTAAGTATTATCTGAATACTTAATTACAGTTATGTCATCTTATCCATGAGCACATTAATATGTGTCACTGTTGATATATCACATATTTAATATCATGAGATGAGATCATTACACATCATTGATGAACATATTAAGAGTTGTCCACGGTGAACATTTCAACATTTTTATTATATTTATTTGTTGTACTTATTGAAAGTTTCGAAAGGAAAAATCTCAATTTTGTTCTAACTGAGACTTTATCAACTTTTTTATTATCAGTTTTATGTGATTTAATTTTGTATCTCTATTATTAAATTTTTTAATTTTGGTCAGATTTTACTCGAAATATCAATTTCTACGTGCCCATATGAATGTCGGATTGAGAAATCCACACTGATAAATAATTTTGACATCCACATAGATAAATATCAAAATTTTATACAAAATCAAATGAGAATTGGAAAATAGTGATAATTAAAGAATCAAAATTAAAATATATAGAATTGGTGATAAAAAAAAAATAAAAAACAATACTTTAAGTTATAGAAGGAAAATCGCAATTTTTCCTGAGAGTACTCAAACATGTGATAGTGTTTAACACAAACTTAATATTAGGAAACTGCAATTAACACAAACTTAATATTTAGGAAACTGCAATTATAGTTTTTGTACTTCCATTTATTTTTGTTATTTATTCTTGTTTTATGCTCTTTGTTCTATAATTTATTTATTTGTATTTTAATTAGCCTCTTATACATGTTAGTATTATGGAATTGAGAAAATGACTATAAACAAAATCGAAAATCATAAACAAGCAGAACAAAAATCAAGGCCTGTGTTTCATATTTTTCTTAAAACAAATTTGTACCCTCCATGATGTTAGAGGAATACAAGGAATTTTATTTTCCAGGATACAACGGTTGCAAGATGCCGAATCGAGCACACAACTCCCACCGACGACGAACTGGAAGCACGTCCAATCAATATCAACAAAAGGTCAATAAATCGAAGGAAGAACGAAGCAAAAATATATGAAGGAGAGTTGGAATCTGTGTGTCCTTCTCAAGTGGGAGGCTGACTCATTATATAGCCACTCCAGAACCGTTACCAACAGTTGGATCGGATCACTTTTTTTCAATTTTGGTCCTGTAAGTAAGATTTTTTTTCCAATTTTGGTCATATATATTTCATTTTGTTTTTCCAATTTAAGTCAAGATTTCCAAAAAAAAATTTCCTATATGTTTCAAATTTTTTCAATTTCAATTTAATTTTGGTTGGATGGACATTAGGAAATCTCACGTGGCATCGGTGATTTTGAGAATTTTGATTAAAATTGGACTGATATTGAAAAACTTAAACCATACAAAAACAAAATTGAAAATGTTAGGATTTAATTGTATAGATTTTGATGAGACAAAACATGTAATAGATAGGATTTAGCAATCTTGTAGATATGTCTTGATTTTTAAAAGTTTAAATAGGATAAGATTGCTGTAAAGAGGATAAAGAGGCTACTGCAAGCTGAAAGAGTAAAATTCGCAAATGTCACTGCAGCACTCTACAAAGAATGATGAGAAAAATAGATTAAGTATGAAAGAATACAGTAAGCTAGCTAAAGCATACTAAACAACAGAAAGCTAGCCACATCAGACGACAAAACAACAATGTGATTCCGACTAACAATTATTTTAAAGTTAATGCACTTTGAGTTATTGGTAGAAACACTTAAATGAAAACCAATCAGAGTTCGCCGGTTGGAGGAATCAAAAGAAAGAAGGATAAATGTTGCCGAGGAATAGAGATGCAGTGGTAACGGTGTACCAGAATTGTCAGAATATCTTGTACGAGCCAATCACTGGAAGACACCTCTCTATCGATGAAGTTGTTTCTCTTTCAACAGGAAATTTTTTCATATTTATAAATAGAAGTTGATTGTACCTGAAACAACACTGGAACATACTAATCATGAGCTAACTGTAACGCCCAGATAAAAACGAAGCATAATTGATAAGTAAATAAGTAAAATCTTAATTAAAATATCTTATGTGTTTTAATTCTTGAGTGTTTAATTTAATTACGTGCGTTTCAAATATTGTTTAACGATCGATTTTAGAGGGATAAAATTTATAAACATGGAACATAAAATATTTTTATACCATTAGATGCGTAACGGAAAAATGAGAAGATAGAAATGAACTAGAGGTCAATCAGACACCTGTAGCTCAAACGGCGAAGAAAAGGGCAAAATACGAAGTTTCGGAAAAACGAGAAACGAAATCTTATCATGAATAGTAACTTTCAAAAATTTTTATAAATAGGCCCTCATTCGATTTCATTTTAACCATTTCTTCGAACGAGCCGAAAAGCGTCGAATACACGTAAGTCTTTCTCTCCTCTCTCTTTCCTTTTAATTTTATATTCCGTCGTCGCCGGAGCCGCCGCCGTCGGAGCTGCCGCCGTCGCCGCGCCGCCGCCGCCGCTGCCGGAGTTCGCCAGGAAAAAGTCAAACTTGTCCGTTTTGGCTGATTTTCATACAGAACGTAGCCCTCGACGATACGAGTCTAGGGCAACTTCCGGAATTCAATTCAGATTCTTCGTTCGTCGGAAAATGGCGAAAAACCGCCGCTGCCGTCGCCGGAAAAAGTTAAACCCGTCCGTTTCGGCTGATTTTCATATATAACGTAGCCCTCGACGATACGAGTCTAGGGCAACTTCCGAAATTCTATTTCGATTCTCCGTTCGCCGGAAAACGACGAACAACCATCTCCAAAACCCCAACCGTTGCTTCTGGCCACGGGCATCGGAAGGGCTGCCGGAGTTGTGGGCTAGCCACTGGAGGTGTGGTGCCGCCATGGGTGGCGGTGCCGGTGCCGGAAAATGGCCTAGAAGGGGGGTTGTTGCAAGGAGTTTGTGAAATGTGTGCGACGAAGGGTTTTTGAGGCTGTTTTTCAAGTACTATTCATGTCGGAATCCGGCGAGGGATGGCCGGATCTGGTAGCCGGCGGTGTGGGCTAGCCGGAGGACTAAGGGTCGATGGTATAGGGTGGCGCCGCCGCGGTCGGTGGCGCCGGGAAGGTGGCTGCTCGAGCAGGCCGACGACGGGAGCAACTTGGCCCGCTGCCTAGAAAACTAGGCAGCCGACGGGAGACGCCGTCGGGAACCGTCGCCGGGAATGCATGCGACGCCGTATTTTCGATTCATTTTCGATCCGAATCTCGTTTTCTTTTCATCGTACCTTATCATCGAGTCGTCGCCAACGAGATATCGATAATCGGGGGTCGTGGGTCCCGGTCAAAGTCAACCCTTTGACCAAATTATCAAAACACCCATTAATCTTAAAATGCTCCGTTCGAGCTCGTTTCAACTCCGATTCAGCTCATTCTTGTTTTGTTGTGATCCAAAATTCATTCTCTTTTACCTCAACTATACAAGCTGATCTTTCCCTCTTATTTCTTCAACCTCAATCGTTAAGTCTTCCGTTCCGATCCGTCTCATCTCAATAGATAGTATCCGATTCTATATCGTTTAAATCATTAATTTTATTTAATAAAGATCTAAGAAATACTGTGAATTATGTAGGATACCCGTTGATTTGAAGTCTTGGGATACGTGAGCTTCGATACTAGCAACGCACGTGGTAACCACCGAACAAGGTGGGGGTAATTTCTTTAAATTAAGATATTATAAAGTTTATGCAATCTTTTAAGATTATTATTAAATTTGGGGGGTAAATTCTTAATACGGTATTTATAATTCTTTCGAAGTATTTAAAATACGAAATATTATACTATATGAAATATGTTGGGTATACGTGCTGAATGCATGGGATGTTATATGTGAAATTGAAAGTGATATGATGGATATGATTAATGAATGTTTCAAAGCACATGATGGATTGTGAATGTTTACTATGAATGCAAAGGTGAAGAATGATGTGAAGTTAATGTATGTACATGAGCAATAAGATATGATTCCGAATTGCAACTAGGTGTTATGTTAAAATAATGTGCTTCCATGTGTATGTTGGATATGTGTATGTGTGATGTGAATATGTGTGCATGTGCATGTACGGCGGCTAAGAACCGTATCTATGGTGGCTAAGAACCACATCTATGGTGGCTAAGAACCACATCTATGGCAGCTAAGAACTGCATCTATGGTGGCTAAGAACCACATCTATGGCGGCTAAGAACCGTATCTATGGTGGCTAAGAACCACATCTATGGTGGCTAAGAACCACATCTATGACAGCTAAGAACTGCATCTATGGTGGCTAAGAACCGTATCTATGGTGGCTAAGAACCACATCTATGGCGGCTAAGAACCGTAAAATGTTTTCATGGCGGCTAAGAACCGTAAAATGCTTTCATGGTGGCTAAGCACCGTAAATTATG
Source organism: Scutellaria barbata (assembly GCA_028654395.1). NCBI lineage: Eukaryota > Viridiplantae > Streptophyta > Magnoliopsida > Lamiales > Lamiaceae > Scutellaria > Scutellaria barbata. The sequence goes on from CM053652.1 coordinate 6,657,858, forward strand.
TGAAAAGTGATATGAATGATTATGAAAGTGATATGTTTATATGTGATTGAGATGATTACTTGCAGTTTTAAATGATTAAAGGCACGTATTTGAAGCTATCCATTTCATGCTGGTTTTTATTAAAAGATAAGCATTTTACGAAAATCTATTTTATGTGATAAAATCGTGTTTTGGCATGTATGTAAAATCTTCCAAAATTATTTCATGTCATCCTGAGTTCCCCACCCCACTGAGTGTACTTTTGTCACTCACCCCTCTTTTAAAAAATGTTTCAGTTTAAATAGGTAAAGGCGTGGAGTGCGAGCGGTGGATGCTGGTAGCCTATGATCAAAGGTTACAGAAGATTTTTATTTAAAGTGATTAATTTTATGAAATTTTATGGAAACGTATATTTTATAATAAATCTTGAATTTTAAATTATTCTTGATTTTTTTATTTATCTTTATTCTTTTGAAAGAGTGAAAATTTTTATGAGTGAGTAACGTCTCGGTTAAGATTTATTTACAAAAGAAATGGGACGTTACACTAACACTCTAAGTTTTCAAATATTCAACACTCTCAAGTTACCTTGTTGATCCCAAGTGATATAAGGTTAAGAGGGAGGGTGAATTAACCTTATCAAATTTTCAACTTTTCTCCAAAAATGTTAAGTCTTTGATAGGCAGGTAACTAGATAGCTTACTGCACGATAGGTTGCTGCTCAGGCAGTGATCTCAGAACTTAGACAGAGTTAAAAATGTACAGTGGAAATAATGTGATTTTCGAAGATAGACTTCCAATGTAGGATGCTAATATGATCAGATAGATGTATGAAGCAGTAAAACACAAACAAGCAAACTTATAGAGGTTCAAGGGTGGAGTAATCCTTCTACGTCCTCTCTACTCCTTCACAAGGAGAAACTTTGTTAAAATAAGTTTGATTTACAATAGATGCTGCTAATACAAACTACACTCTACACAAATATTGTCAGCTCATCCACACAGGTAGCTGCACAGTGACCAACTGAGCAACCCGCACATGATCTCCACACAGGTTCCTTAACCCACACAAGATCCTTTTTCTTCTTCAGAGAGAATAACAACTTAGCATGATTATCCTATGCCTAAGTGACTCATAAACAGTCTATTTAGTAAGATAGAGAAATCTTCAACGATAAGGTGCAGCAAGCTTTTTGAACTTCTGATTTTTCACAAGGTAGCTGGCTTGCTGCTGGTTTAGATTGAGTGACTGACGCTTGAAGGTTTTGAGCTTGTTGATAATATGCTTCGCGTATGATGTTTCAGTTCAGATTCTTTTTTTCTCATGTACACTCAATCTTCTATTTATAGGTATCAATGAAAAATATGCCCGTTGAAACGACAGTTCTTCACTGGTGAGATGTCTTGCTCTGATTGGCTCCATTAATCTTCTAACACTTGTTCTGCAACGCACCCATTGTAATATCCAAATAATGGCTAAGTTTATATTTTAATAACCTAAGTTGCTTGCTTTTGTAGGATAAAAATGTTGACTAATTCCCTCTTGCTAACCACCAAAAATTAGACAACAAGCCTAACCAATAGTTTAGCTTAGGGTAGGAATGGATATCAAGTTATGTGAACCTTTCTTCTCTTCTTTTTCATTTCTTCATCTTGCAAAGATATCATCCTTTCCATAGCTTCTCTCGGCCATCACACTGCAGCCATATCTCCTTCTCTCCGGCGGCGAAAAATTTCGGCAAGAATTTATATGTTTGCTCTATGTTATGTTGTAGTTTTACTAGGGTTTTTCGACTTTAAATCCTAAGCTAGTTATGGCTGTCTTGTTTCTCTCTGTTTACTGCCGTGCGGTTGCCGTTGTGTGTGTGCCGGCGCTCGGTTGCGCCGGCAGGTGGGTGTGTTCGGAGGGAAGGCCGGCGCTCGGTCGCGCCCGCAAGGATTTGTGGAAGGCCGCCGCATCTAGCGGCGGCTGTGCTGGTTCAGTATATATATATATATGTATTTTGAGTGTGTATATATATGTATGTTTGTGTTGGAGGCTGTTTTGGGTTGGTTATGGAGGATGGTGGTGAGGTGGAGGCGGCGCCGGGCTGGCACCGGAGAAGGTGGGAGGAGCCGCCGCGGCAGCGGCGGCAAAGCTGGAACTGTATGTATATATATATGTACGTGGCTGTGTGTATATATATATATGTGTGTGTGTTTAGGTGTGTGAGGAGTGTGGGTGGTGTGAGTGGTGTCGCCGGCTACTTGGGGTCGCCGGCAGGAAGTGACGCGGCGGCAGTGGCGGAGGGGAGCAGGGGAGGTAGATTTAGGTTTTGGGGTGATTTTAGGGAATTTAATAAACCTAAGGACTTAATAGCAAATTCCAGATTTAGGATAACTAACAATTTAGTCCTTGGACTTTTGAACACTAATAGATTAACCCTAAAAACTTGCTGAAATGACAGAATGGCCCTTATAAACCCTAGAATTTATGATATGAACCCTAAACCCTATAGAAATTATCGACTCGCCCCTAGATCTCGGCAAAATGATGAAAAATAACCTCTAAAATTTATAGCAATTATATCTTGACCGTAGAATTTAATAATTTGATATTTTTTATGAATTATTATTTTATAAAATGATAGTTCGACCTCAAAATAATATAGGATATGATGAACGCGTCCTTTAAGCGAGCAAATTCTAAGATAAATTTTAATAAACCCTAATTAAATTTAGAAACCCTAGCTATGGATTATTTCTCAAGAATTTATTTTATTTATAGGTTTTTATAGATTTTAAAATAATTAAGTCAGAAAATGAGTTATGTTTTTCATTCTCTGTAGGAAGTTCACGTGGAGAACCGAGTTAAACCTATTACCGAGGGTTTTGCAGGACTTTGCGAGAAATCCCAAGGTGGGGGGTAAAAATCCTTTTCTATTTTAAAAATCGTATAATTTTATGAAAAATAATGTGTCTACGTGATTTAATTACGTCACTATATGATGATATTTATAATTGAACTGTTTCGCTACATGAGCTATTTTCGAATATAGGAACTGATTCTGAGAGCTATTGATTTCAAGTATCTCAACGAAAATGATTTAAAGGATGAAAGTCGGGATAATACCCGCTAAGAAAAGGTTTTTCTGTACTTATGTGTTATGTGAATTATGTGGCCAACGTGAACGTGATCGATGTGTATTATGTGCTTATGTGGAACCATTATGTGAAACTTAACTGCGTATGCGCCTGCACGCCAAGTAGGGTATTCCTTTTTGGAAACCCAACAATGGGGAATTTTACGGAATCCCAACAGGAAGAGGTTTTAAAAACCCAAATGGGGTCGGCTTGGAGCCCTGATAGGTATTCTTCGGAAACCTATCCACAGTTGCATTGGGGCTCTTCGGGAGTCTACAACGTGTAATATATGTATAATATGCAAGAAATAGTATGTGTATATTATTACTATAATTTTTTCCCTCCCCACTAAGTGTTCTTTTGACACTTACCCCTTATATGCTTTTATTTTACAGAAAACCCTAAATGCCAGGAGGAAGAACAGAAATGTCTGTCATTTTGCCTGTAAATTTTAATGTCTATGGATGAATGATAATTCTGAAGCTCTTATTATGTAGAAAACAAGGTTTACACGTTTAGATAGATATAAGAACGTTTTCAGCTGATCTGAGAAAAATCTATATATATTTTCTATAATTATCTTTTAAATTCGGTTTGTCTAAAAGTTTTGATAGTTTCGCTTTCTTGCTGGACGCCCGAAATTTAAGGCTGCGTTTATACTCTGGTTTACAGAGAAAAAAAAATCGCTATTATAATTTAATTATGTTTAAAATTCTGATATGAAAAACGGGGCGTGAGAGTATTGGTATCAGAGCCGGCTCTACTTTCTTTTTCGTAGAGCCTTGCTCGTAAAATTTTCCTTTGATGTGTATATTAATGTATATGAATTGTATGATTAATGTGTAAAATAGACAGATAATTTTGTTCAACCTTCTTCCTCGGTTTTTGTTTGTTTTTTTTTAATACGATGATGATATGAATTTTCTTATCTGTTAAAGTTTATTTTTATTTTTTTTTATTGTATATATATGAGTTGAAGTTGTGCTGGGAAGGATTGGGGTTGAGAGTTGTTGTTGATGTGGTTTCTCTATGAAACTTACGTGTGGGGTTGTGGGTAACAGATTGTGCCTCCGCGTAGGACCGCTCAGATGAGTGTTCCCAGGGTTGAGTCAGCTGGGGCTAGGTTAAGGAGGCTGTTTATGAGCAGCCAGATAGCTGAGGATGTTTCAGTAGGGGAGCATATAGCTAGACTTTTTCACTGCTGGAGAGAGACGGGTAGGGGATCTGGGCGGATAGGCAACATGGAAGCCGCCACTCGCTTGATTCAGACATTACCAGGAGAGTGGGCTGTGAGGGCTCGACGGGTTTTTCGGGATGAGTTGGTATACTCGGTTGTGGACAATGTACCGAGTATAGACTTTGGGCGTATGGCCCAACAGATTATGGAGTTATGGATGCGAGGAGAGACCCCACCCAGTCCAGAGAGGGGACCTTTCGACCCTTCCAATAGTGATTCTGGTGGAGATGGAGATGAAGAGGAGGATCCCGAGGAGGAGTCAGAGGAGGAGCCTGATGAGGCAGTTGACGAGGGAGTTCATAGGGACTTTCCACCGGGGTTGCAGGGACCCCCGTCTCCACCTGCTGCCTTGGCCTAAGGGATAGAGGGTAGTATGGGATGGTTAGGTTAGGAGTATGAACAATATTATTTTGCTGTATATGTTGTATATAGGCTATATTTTTGTATGGTGCAGTGATTCTTGGTTATTCTTTTGATATGTATATAGGAATAGAGTCGCTCGCACCCATCTAATCAGTGTACCCTTTTTGCTGGACACCCGAAATTTAAGGCTGCGTTTATACTCTCACTTGAATGGCACTTCGAACTTGGCCAAACTTGAGATCCCTCATATATCAAAAGGTATATATTTAATATTGGATGGAAGTTTCACTCAAGCACCCACTCATATATTCTATTATAGGATGATCATTATTTTAAAATTGTACTTACTCCAATTTAAAATAAATATTGTTTTACAGTTTAAATCTTATTTCAAATTAAGTGTAACTACTTTTATGTAATTTTATTTCCAAATTATACCTATCAATAATTTTTAGGTAAAATTTTAGGATTTTATATGATATTTTTTATGAAATTAATTTGATTCTTTTTCCAATTTTAAATCCTAAATTTTTTGATTAATTAAGAGTGTATTTGTCCAATCAAAAGTCTTGTAGTTCAAGTGGTATCTCACATTTATAAAAGTGTTGATTGTGATGATCAGACTTTGAACCTGGAATATGCAAATTTTTTAATCTTTATTTTCTCCCTTCCAATCCCCTTGACTCTTATAAAAAAGGTGTAATTGTCCAATTTTTTGTTCCTAAAACTATGACAAAATCTCTAAAACAACATTTATTTTAAATCTGAGTAATCATAATTTTTTATGTGTTTACTTGGAAGTCCAATTTCAATTGTAAATTTAGAAACACAGAAACTTTTATATACCTGATGCTTGAATCTTATCCATGCACTTGAGTCGGCACAATCAGCCACGCGCCTTGGTGTCTGCGTACAAACTCACTCTCAGGTGTTTTATATTTATATTATGTTAACCATATATTTTAGTAGTGTTGGTCATACATTTAATAATATTAGTTGAACCTGACATATTTTTCAGATAAACAATAATATTTTTCATACATTTTAGTTATGTTAGTTATATTTTATAGTTATGTTAGTTGTACATTTACATACTATATAAATGTATGACTATGTACATATAAAGATATAAGTAATATCACATAAAGATATATATATATATATATATATATAGGAATAAATTGTATTGAAATTAATTTTTTTTAAATTAAAATGATATTTGTACATAAATGTATAACTAAGATAATATAAAAGTAAAAAAAAAAAAAGGTTTGGATCTGATCAATTGCGACACCACCAAGTGCACAGAAAACCTTCTCATTTAGATTTTTTTTTTTTGAGAAATAAATAATATGATTACACAATTTAAGCAAATCAGATAAAACTGTAGGGAATTAAAATATCTAAGATAAGACAATTTTCCTTATATCGACTCATAATCATATAACAGAAGATTTAACTCATGGATGATCTTCAATTAGATGTCAAGTTTTTAGGGATAATTGTGTGAAAAAAATTTGTGGTTTGGAAAATCCGCATATATTTCTCCTGTATTTTAAAAATTATGCGAAACATTCTTGTGATTTTTTAAATACAACTCGAAATCTTCAATTCCGTTAATGTTAATGGAAGTGCTATGCACGCGCTATTCATGCATTTTTTTTTTTGTGTTTTTTCACTTATTTTTTGCTATATAGTGACATATTTACCCTTCTTTAACTATATTAAAAAACTCATTATGTTGTGCGCATTTCTTACAATTAAAAACACTTCCTTCAAGATAATTTTGTACATTAATTGTTATTAATGCCAACAATCGATACATATGTTTTTTTTTTTACTTTTGTATTCTTCCGTCCATTTTTTTCAATGTTAATTTATTTATTTAGTTATTTATTTTATTTTTATAAATAACAATGATTTCTATTTATGCTTCTTTATTTGTTTTAGGTTTTTGAGTTTTTCTTTTTTACAATGTTAAGTTTTAATACAACTTTTTTATTTTACTGTCATTAATGTTGATGATTGATGAGTAAGATGTAGAAATATTCGATAGTATAATAGTTTCACCTAAAATTAGCCTCAAAATGTAATTAACTAGACTCTAAATCTAATTAGTATACTATTTTTCTTCAAAAAAATATTCGATATCCATACAAAAAAAATGAAAAATCCATTAAGTTTGTTGGAAAAATCAAGATGATTAAAAACGTGAACAATGAGAAAATTTTCTATTGAGGTACATTTTGTTTTAGAAGGAGAACTTGAAGCGAGGGCAATGTATGTTCTAAGTTTTTCTCTATAATTTTTTATTTTATTTTTTACTTCTCTCTTACAAATTGTTATGATTCAATTTTTTTTTTGTATAAATTTTATTATTTTTTGTTTGTTGCTGATAAATTGGTATGTTAATTTTTTCTTGGATGATACTTTAGTTGACATCGGAATTTGTAAGAGAATAATTTCTAGTCTAACAGCCAAATATAATGAATATGGAGTAAAAAGTGCAAAGAAGATTGGCCCGGAGTCTACTCGGACAATTTAGCTCGGCTGATCCTGAACGGTTAAATGACCGGGCAGGACCTTATGTCATTAATTTAGAGAAATTAGCTCTCTAGTGCTCTTTACAGAATAAGGATTCAGATCCCATTACAGGTTAAAATTACATCTATTTATAGACAAAAATTACAAGTAGTGGAGGTCGTTGGGGAGTGTGGAGGTTATGCCCACCTTCTCCTTGTTTTTCGCCTATTTATTCGATGTTGGGCGGCGGTTTTATCACCCACGATTTCTTAACAGTTGGCTCGCTCCTACTCGGTTATCCCTACTCGGAATAACCTGCTTAGCTCGGCCATCTTCGAATTGGATACCCTGAGTGCCGTTCAGGATGGTCATCCGGCCGGGGTGTCCTGCCAGTTTTGAGTCCCAAGCTAACAACTCTTTACCGGCCAAGTACATGACCTGTACAGCTCGGATACGTTGGTCCAACAACTTTGTTTGTTATACCTAACAATTCTTAAGTATTAAGTCATTTAAATTTGTATATATTTTATATTTTCTTTAACATTGAGGGTCGTATCTTTTTAATACTATCTTCATGATCAATAGTTGGCATTAATAAAAATAAAATAAAAAATTAATATTGAAAGAAAAACAATAGTAATGAAAGAAATATATGTATCAATGACAAATTACAAATTTAGGACATTATTTTTAAGTAATTTACCAATGAAGGACACTAACTTTTTGGGTCCTGTCATTGGGACATTAATTTTTCAATTTGAATGATTTTAGGATAAAAAATGTGTAATCATGAATTTTGGGTTCAATCGTTTGAGATTTGGGTTTTTGTTGAAGTGATTTGCACCAAAATTCCTGTGATTTGGCTTGAAATTAGTGATTTCGGATTTTTTTTTTTGTCTTAAAATCACCCAAATTGAAAAGTAGTGCTCAATGTCGAGGCTCAAAAAGTTAGTGTCCTTTATTGATGAATGACTTAAAGATAGTGTTCTAAGTTTCCAATTTTCCCACGTATCAATCATATGCATTAATAACAATAAAATAAATAATTAAATAAAAAATTAATAATGGAAAAAAAATAAACTAAACAAAAACTAAAATAAAAATAAAGAAAGAAACATCATTAATGTTATAAGTAGCTAAATAAAAATTAATAAAAAATTTAAATAAACAAGAGTAAAAATAAAAATATGTACCAACAATTGACATTAGTTACAATAACGTAAATAATTTATTAAAAATTAACATTTGAAACAATGGATTAAATGAAAAAGAAAACAAAAGTAAATAAAGAAATATGTGTTGGTATAGATAAAAAATTTGAATGAAGTATTTGTAATTGCAAGAAACCCTCATAAGAGAATGAGTCTTTTAATATAGTTCAAAAAGAGCAAATATGTCATTATATAGTAAAAAAGTGAAGAACCTATGAACAACACTTCCATTAATATTAACGAAGTTGGGAATTTCGGGCTATATTTAAGAAACCATAAAAGGATTTCATGCAATTTTTAAAATATAAGAGAGTTTTACGTCGATTTTTCAAAGTACAAGGGAATTTTACACAATTATCCCCAAGTTTTTATTGATTAAGTTATTTTGCAGTTAATAATTTTTTTTTTTTTTTCAGAAATAAGAATGATGCTTGGACGGGAAGATACTTGATTTCTATTTATATCATGTCATTACTAAATTGTAAACTTAGTCCAATAAATTCAGGATGAGTCTCATGATTTCAGTCCCACAAAAAAGCGTCTAACAAATTATTCGGTTTTTATTTAATCCTTTAAAATAAGATAGTCCTTTACTTTAAAAATATTAAGCTATTTTAGGACAATCGAAAATAAATTTACAAACGGGATAGTCGAAAACGTTTGCTAGCTGATTTGGCGCTTTTTTGATTTCTGAGTTGGAATTAATGTGTCAAATTACAAATATAACAATTTAATATAAAATAAATAAAAATCATATTTAAAAGATTTTTAAAATCACCAAATAAAACATAAAATAATTTAAATGAATATAAAAATAATAACACCAAATTATAATTTGAAACATAAGAAAATCCAAATAAAAAAGAATAAAGGCTAAACAAATATAATACTAATTAAGAAATAAATCTGAGTTTAAACATACAAAAATTCCATTCAAAACTTACTATTATTCAAAAATCTTAAAGTATATCAAATATAATCCGAATAATAGTATAATTATCTAAAAACTTGAAAATTGGGTTAATATTATTTAATTTCCAATATGTATTATATGCGTTTTTTTCACTTTATACTCTAAATTAATTTTTTTTTTCTTACCACAACCTGTACTATATGTTTTTATCAATTTAGTAATATCCGGCAACAAATTCTAATCAAAAAGCGCAATGTGATTTGTAAATGAGTAACTAGAGGATATTATTTTCCCATTTTCTCTTTAAATAATTAATTCATCCCCAAAGTCGATATTAACCCTAATTCATTTTTCATTCCTAAAATTGGCCACAAATCCAATTATCCAAAACATTTATGCATCTTTACCATTGAAAACATGATACAAACATCAAAATTTCCATGTCTTAATTTAACAATCACATGTGTGTTTTTTGGTCAAAATTTGCTGTTGGATATTGTAAAATTGAAAAAAAAAAAAAAACCAAAAACCTATGATACAAGTTGTGATGAAAAAAAAAATTCAAAGATAAAAAAACACATATAATACATGTTGGAAATTTTCCCATAAATCCAAAAATATTATTACAATATCATGTTATTAATATGATATATTAAATTAAATATATATGAGATAGTCACACTACATTGATAAGTGCAGTTGCACAGAAACTACGTGTACAATATAGTTATATAGTCACTTAATATGTTATTGTTAATTAGCAATAAAAAATATTAAGTGAAAATCATGCTCTAATAATTCAAAGCTAAAATTCAGCATAAAACATTTGAAGTCAACTGGGGAAAACTATTAAGTGGACGGCATTCTTCATCTACGCGAAAGCCCCTGTTTCTTATTTAAATATTAACTACTTCCCTAACCGACCACTTATACTTTCTTTTTTATTTTAAATTTTGAATTCTTTTTTAGTCAAATCCTTTGACAAACATATGGTTTTGAAACTACATATACTTTTGCGTGGTTTTACTCAAATGCTCATCGCGGGTAATTCTTAATATGTCCATCGATAATGTGTAATTATCTCATCCCCTTATTATATGAAAAGTAAAATTAATAAATGCTCTGGATTTTTAACACATCAACCGTTAGCACATATTAATGTGTTCATAATGGGTAGGTGAGCAGGACTGCACTTTTGTATCTATAATTGTATTATAGTTATCTGTATTAAACTTGAATTCAATAAAATTATGTTAATTAGTTTTTCAACAGTATGATGGATCTTTTCCGATAAATATATTGTCACTTAAGTTGTTTTTTCTTTTTCTTTACACAAATGGCTGAATTTGGACAATCTGAATTGCTATTAATTTAAGATACTTATTGGAAAGATAATCAAGACGTTTACCGTTTCAATAATAATCTATTATTCAAACCAAGTGAAAATTGTTTTAATTTACTAAAGCATTATGAGTAAGTAAAACATTGATAATTTTTAAATAGAGTAAATTTTAGTTTTGGTCACAAAACATTTTTTTTCATTTTTTGATAATAAAGTATTCGTTTTTCAATTTTGATCATCTATATTTTAACTATTTTCAATTTCAATTCAATTGTGTCCATTTTGAAAATTCCAACTACAATTAGATTAAAATTAGAAAAAATTAAAATATAGATGACCAAATTAAAAAAAGACTACTTGCTTGTTGAAAAATGAAAAATATTTTATATAAGATCAAATTGAAATTTACTCTTTTAAATATCATTGGATAATTTGAGTTAAAAGTCAAAATGAATTTATATGTAGGAACCTAAGAACATGTGTAAGTACAAAAACATATAATTTTAGTAGACCATATATGTATGCATGTGTAAGTATGTTCACTTTGAATTCATTTTATTCTCCGCCCATATTCTTTTCAAAACACTATGTATCCTACATACGCGTGTACACATACCCACACTCATATATATATATATATATATATATATATATATACACTCCCACTATCCCCCAACCATTTTTAGTAGCTCAACTCTCTGTCTCTCTCTTTCTCTCCTAGATCTAAGGAGGAATCCATTTGTATCCATTCATGATCATGGCTTCCTCATTTCTTCATTGCATGCCAAATCCAATCACGAACTCTTCTACATTTACAGCAGATACAATCCCACAATCACGTTCTTTAAATCAAGAATTGCCATTTCTGAAACCAAATCCATCTCCAGCTACTATATCTTCTCATAACAGTCATAGCCGGTTCATAGATTCAAACCCTAGTTCGAGAATTACAAGTGCTCGATATTCCATGGCCTCGAAGCTAGCAAGTGGTTGGAGGGAAATCCATGGCCTAAACAACTGGGAAAACCTAGTCGAACCCTTGGACCCTCTTCTCCGACATGAAATCATCCGTTATGGTGAGTTCGTTGCAGCCTGTTACAAGGCCTTCGATCTCGATCCCACCTCGAAGAGGTACCTGAATTGCAAGTTCGGAAAAAGAAACATGCTTAGAGAAGTCGGGCTCGGAGATTCGGGCTACGAGGTGACCAAATACATATACGCCACAGCACCCGATATAAGCATTCCGATCCAACCCGGCCCGGGGGCCAGGTGGATCGGATATGTTGCAGCTTCCTCAGACAATGAAGTTGTCTCCCTTGGGAGACGAGATATAGTCATCACATTCAGGGGGACGGTGACGAATCCTGAATGGATGGCTAATTTGATGAGCTCACTAAAGCCGGCCCGGCTCGACCCGCATGATCCCCGGCCCGAAGTGAAGGTCGAGGCCGGGTTTTTGAGCTTGTATACGTCGAAGGAAGGTTCTAGAAAGTTTGGGTTGGAGAGCTGTCGAGATCAGCTCCTTTGTGAGATTTCTAGGTTATTGAACAAGTATAAAGATGAAGAGATAAGCATCACTATTGCGGGCCATAGCATGGGGAGCTCATTGGCTCTTCTTTTAGGGTATGATATTGCGGAGCTTGGTTTGAATAGAAGACCTAATGGGGGCCCGAAGGAGGTTCCGGTGACGGTGTTCTCGTTTGGTGGGCCGAGGGTGGGGAATTCGGGCTTCAAAGAGAGGTGTGAGGAGTTGGGAGTGAAGGTTCTAAGAGTAGTGAATGTGAATGACCCTATTACAAAGATGCCAGGGGTTGTGTTCAATGAGAATTTTAAGGGTTTTCCATGGACGAGTTGCTCGTGTTATGCTCATGTAGGTGTCGAATTGTTGCTAGATTTTTTCAAGATGCACAATCCATCTTGTGTTCATGATTTGGAGGACTACATTGGCTTGCTTAAGTGTCCCAAAAGCGTGTTGCAAAGGGATGATGATGATGATGAGGGCATGAATGGTTTGATTGAGAGGGCAAAGGGCTTTGTTTCGGGCCGGGCTAAGCAAAGCTTTGATGTTTTGCAATGGAGAAATGCAGCTATGAATATGTTCAATTTGGTTCAATCACAATGGACTTGATTGCTTTAATTGTATACAAATAGGACTAACATAGCATTAATCTTGAAATATCTGAAATTCTCATCAGCTAATTAGGATGTGAATGGTGTATTTAGGTGCTAGGGAAATTCAGTATTGATATAGTGCTATAGCTAGGTATAGATAGAACTTAAAAGCTTGATTAACGAATAAAACAACTACAGAAGACATTAAGGAAATGATCATGAGTCTCGTGAATATGATGTATCATATTATATATAAATGATATAGAGTATTTTTGTTATCATGAAATAAGGCTAGCTTATGCGCTCCAAAACTATTTCGTTTCAGCTATAACACCATTTAAGCTACATTTTCCAAGCTAGTTCAAACTTTTTTTTTACATTAGTATCATTGTGTATTTCGTTATCTTTAATATATCTTATGTATTATTAATTAATGATGATATTTGATATAGAAATATAGATATGGATGAAATATAAATAGAATAGAGGATAATCACGTAATTAGGTATCTTCAATATAGAATTTTTATCAACTTTGCAGGTCAATATTGTATGTTTTAATTCTTTCATTAAAGGATAAGAGAATATTCATCTTTAGTTTTATTATCTTTAACTTTCGGTTGTATTATAATTATCATTTTATAGTTCATTAAAGAATTAGTACCCCCCACCAATTTATTTATCTTTCATATTTTTTCAACTTGATTAAAATTTTATTGGAAAAATTACAATCTTTCCTCTTGTAACTTAGGTTTTGTGGACTCTTTTACCATCAATTTTATATATTTCAATTTTTTTCCTTTTAACTATCTTTTTCTTTTCTTTTCTTTTTCCAATTTTTATTTGATTTTTCTTGTAATGTCAATTTCTGCCTACATGAACGCCAAAACCTTCAACAAATCCAGCATCATATAGGCATAAATTGACATTGTGAATATAATCAAACCAAATTAGAACAAAGAATGATAGTTAAAGAACCAAAATTGACATAAATTTTGTACGTGGTAAAAAAAAAATGACAATGCCTAATTTATTACAAGACAAAAATTGAGATATTCTTAAATTTTATATTGAACATGACTAAAATAAGATCTTTTATTTCACCTTATTTTTCATTTGATATTCAAATATCATCACTAGTTAACACGTGATGTATATTTAAGAAAATAAAATATCAAATGAAATACTAAATATAAAAGAAAGTCCAAACAGGCAGACAAGATGTAGCTTAAGTGGTGTTATAGCTGAAACGAAGTAGTTTTGAAGCACAGAGTAGCCTTATTATGATCACAATGATCTGAAGGAAGATGGGGAAAAAAAACACTTCTACCATTATATATGACACATCATATATTCATGAGACTCATGATCATGTGGTTGTTTTTTTAGCTAGTAAAACAATGTCACTATATTAATATTGAATTCCCCTAGAACCTTAATACATCATTAATAAATCACACCCTGAAATCAGTTGATGAAGATTTCAGATCTTTCAAGATTATTGATTTGTTATTGTGGGTATAAAATCAAAGCATTAATCATGTCCATATATTGCGATTGAACCAAATTGAACATATTTATAGCTGCATTTCTCCACTGCAATGCGTCGAAGCTTTGTTTAGCCCGGCCCGAAACAAAACCATTTGCCCTTTTTATCAAATTCATGCCCTCATCATCTGTTTGCAACAACCTTTTTTCGGACAATTGAGCAAGCCTTTAATGTAGTTCTCCAAATCATGAACAAAAGATGATTGTTATCTTGAAAAAATCGAGCAACAATTTCTACTCTAAATATGTTGAATCTTTTCTTGGGAGTGCCGGTCCCTGCAAAAAAAAATGAATATTTGTGATGAGAGTTTTTAAATGGGATAATGAACCCAAAAAAAAGTGATAATTAAGAATAAAAGAATAAAATGAGATGGGAGATTCATGAATAGGGAATAAAAGATTCATGCATAGAGAACTCTTTTCAAATAGACGTCAAGTACATTATATTAGTGCTCATGTTTTTCAAAAATGCATGACTTTTACTGTTTTCTTATTTAACATGCACTACAAGAAAACTTCCCATATGGGTTTAATTGCACTTAACCTAGAGAATCCGAGTTAGTTTGTTATCAACTAATTACATTATTTATTAATATTGATACAAACTATTACTTAATTTGACATCTAGATTGTGTTTGAATAAAGAGTGATTTGAAATGAATGGATTTCAACTCCACTCAAAATAATCAGAGTGTATTTGAAATTCATTTAAAATGTCAGTGTAATAGATTTTTAATGTTTCTCACATAATTTTCACATTTAACAAACCCACGTATGAAATGTTTTACATTATATTATCGTTACATTCCTCAACAATTTAAGAGAAACAATGTCAGAGGAAGAGAGAGTGGGCAAGTGAAAGCATTTCAAAAATATTTTCTCTTTTTTTTTCTTTGAAAGAATAAATCAAAATTGAGATTTTTTATTTTTTACTAATTGAAATATTTTAAAAGTGGGGGTGGATAGTCCACCTATTTTGATATTATCAACCCTTTAAATTATGGTACATGATGATTGATGAGTGTAAAAAATGTATTCATTACGAATTTATATATATATATATTATTTGACCACACTAAAGAGAATCTTCCTCCACGTACGAGCCTTCGTACAACACTCCAACTTTCAAGACATGAATCAGGGGAGAAAAACAATAAAATTGGAAAGACAATTGTAGGCGTTAATTTTAATTTGCTATTTGAATTTTTTTTTTTTATGTCTAAACTTAAAAAAAAAATCAATTACTAGTCATTCTCTTCAAAATTTCGGATTGCTAACCAAATACAAATTTTTCAGCTAAAATTCGTTGGAAAACTTAAAAATGTAATTCACCTCTAAATATTAGTTAAAAAATTCATAATTCATATTCTGTAATCCTCTTTCGAAATTAAATTATAACCTTAAATTAATTTAATGATTCTTGTTTAATTAAAACTTGAATCGAACAAAAAATATTCAAAATACTAAAATAACTTTTGTATCGAATAGAATGAGAATCATGAAATTGATTTGAGGTTATAATTTGACTTTAAATAAGAGTCATTTTGGCATATGAATCATGTATTGTTAACAGATTTTTGAGGTAAATTGTTTTCAAGTTTTTCAGCGAATTTTGACGAAAAAATATGTCAAAAATTGAGCTTGGAATAACAATTGGAAAATTTTAAAAATTGTGGCTTTTGATTGAAAAACTTTTTAAATTTATATCACTCAATAAAAAAAAAAGTGGAATAGTTGAGATATCAAATTAAAAAATTAACCATAATAATAACCATGGTTCCTAAACTTCGGGTGAATATATAAGGTATTGAAAATTTGTTAGAATACTGAGTTTTCCCAAATAATTTTGGACTACCAAGCACCAAGCAAGGGTTCTCCCACACTGACAGGCTGACGTCAAATATCGAGAGGAAATTTAAAAAAAAAATATGAAGTCAATCACTCATCTGTTGATGGATGCATCATGAGTTTAATGAGTGGAGTAATTTGACATACAATATTTTAAGTTAAGGTGGTGTTAATGTTTTTTTTTTTTTTTTTTTTTCCGAGTACGAATGTTATTATGGTTTTGTGGCCCTTTTTGGAAATATGGAGGTGGAAAATTGTTTATCTACAAAACACATATTAGTTAATTTGGAAGAGAGTTTTGAGAGGTGTTTTAGTTTTTTGGTGGTGAAATTTGCAGTGAATAGTGGGGATTTGTTGCAATTATCTCTATAAGTTTAAAAGTATAACAATAAAATGAGTGTAAAATTAATGTCATCTCATTTTATCAGAATGTGAGCATCTGCATTATTTAATAAACCATGGGGAGATTACACATAATTTTTAAATCATAAGAAGATTTTACACCGATTTTCCAAACCACGAAAAAGTTTCATAAATTTATCCAGTTATTGCATGTTATTATAATTTAACTAATGGATTCAAACAAGCATAATTAACTTTATTAGTTTTAACATTAATACGATGTTATAAGTATCCAAATGTGCACCGGCCACCAATGCACATGCTCTAATCAAAATGAGGGATATTTGATTTTGTCAAGACTACTAAATTTGTCTTTTAGTTAATCAAAATTAAGGTATAAAAACATATCTAATATATTATTGTTTATCTTTCAAAGTTGTATAAATTCTCAATTATTTAATATTAATAAATATTATATATACTTATGTGTTTTGAGAGATTGATGTATATAATTGATTTGTGATTATGTTTTTCACCTTCCCTAAATTTTTTAAAGTAGTTATATAATTAATTGACTTAAAAGTTCAGTCAATTATTTGGCAAATACAATTGATATTTGATATAATACAATATTGAAACACAATTTTATTTCGAAACAATATATTCAATTAAAAGATGATTTTTTTTGAATGTATGTCATAAGACCTACTCTATAGAATATAAAATTAAGTCTCACAAATCATGGGTTAGTAAGAAATGAAGCAAAAATGAATGTTGGGGGGAGTTATAGTGACATCTCCCACTTATAAAACATAATATAAATAATAATTGGTGTCCCAAAAAAAAAAAAAAAAACATGTCGTACATCTGTTGAAATTAAGACATTGAAAAGAATTGTCAGCTTTTCTAGTTATTATATTGTTGGATGTTTGGATTTAAGTGGGCAAAAGTAATTCACCGACCCAGAAAAAGGCCCAGATGTCACTATTGTGGATGACTTTACTAACTATTTTTAAAGTCTATTCAGAAAAAGCCATCAAATACGTTTATTGGTAAGTAGAATTAGGGTGACAACGATTATAGGTATTGACCATTCTTAGAGTTTAATTAAATATTGGCATGGTCCCAAATTTATAATATTTTCATACATTATCAAATGTCAAATTTGTTTGATTTTATTTGATACCTTAAATATCTCCTTAAATATTTACATATACAGTAACATTTTGAAGTTTTTTCTTTCGGTTAATAATACTTAAACTTTACACTTGAACTTTGATACAATTAACATCGAATTTATAATATGATTGAAAATGAACTATTTATTTGAATTCTACGTACATGTATTATTGTATTCGATTGAATTTTGTATAAACTTGATTAATTAAGTATAAGCACATATATTTTTAGCGCAATAAAAAATGTAAACAAGTGTGAACATTGATAATGATTTTAATTAGTTCGAACTCGATTCAGCTCTATAAAAAGTATACCTCAAATTCTCACATTCTATCTCATATTCAAACTTTGTCTAAGTGGTATTTATTTCAAGTACACTCTGCTCAACAAAAATCATTTTAAATATATCATCCATGATCGTGAGCATAATCACGCACGATTGTGTGTTATTATTATGATATATACCGGTGATGATATGTTGCGATTTCGAAAAAAATATTATAATTGAATGATTAAAGTTTACATATATTTGAAAATTGTTTTGAATTTTTTTTTCTTTTACTATTGTTTATGTTGACATTTCTTTTTCAAATTAAATAAAGAGGCCACGTAGTGGTAGTACCAATAAATAGTGGAAAATAAGGCATTCATTCAAATATATATATTTGGATTCTAGTATTGTTTGATAATGAATTGTGGGACAAAGAAACACCCCAATGAAAAAAAAAATTATATATTTATATGTGGCATGAATTCTTCTTTTATTTTAAAAATATCTATTTTGCAAGTTTAGCAGTGATGGGCCTAGCATAGGGACAAATAAAGGCCACCAAAGCCCAACAATGGCCTCCACTCCACCTTGATAGCATTGTTGATCACACATGAAAGTTGTGTTTTTGGATGTAATAGGAAACAAAACGTCTCAAATAGATTAAGATATAATAGTGTATGAAAATAGAAGTGCTTAGATTCTATTCCTGTTCATTATTTGGCTGGCATATGAGTTCAAAGTTTAGGTCAATGATTACTCGATCGTAGATTTAATTAAGATCGTTAATATATAGTATTATTTAAATCTATGTAATCTTATAAGGTAAAGCGGCAAATCTTTTGATGTAACTTTCAGTAATTTTCTTCTCCATATGGTCAAAGACAGATCACTGTCGTTGTAAATTAAACATATATATATTTGACTCATAATCATACAGCCCACATTTTTATTTTCTCGAAAGTGCTTCCAATTTTACTATTTACAAATCCGATATATATTTGTTTTACTAGTTTTTAAGAAAGACAATCTATTTTTACTATTTAAAATTTATACAAGACAATTTCAAGTATTCAATTTTGTGAAATAAAACCTCACTATCCTAACTATAACTTAAATTAACCTATTTTCACAATATAATAATTATGAGTTCAATTCATGAAACGGTATCAATTATTATCAAATGTTTCCTCTTATTAATTTAAGAGTAACAATTATGTACACCGGTTGCATGGTGGAACAAGAATGTGACCCGAATTCAGCCTAAATCCTCACTAGAATTATATATATATATATATATATATATATATATATATATATATCTTTTTTAAATTCATTCAGTATCCTTTATGTTATATTAGCATAATTTTTATGTAAAAATATCATAACTTGATGTGATATTACTAATATTTTTCTATCAAAATAGTCATACCTTTAAAAATTCATATAATATAGTTATACTTGAGCATTGTCATATTTTTATGTTATATTAATATAACTTTTATTTACAAATATCATAACATTTATGTAATACTATAACTTAAAAAAAATAATAACAATTTCGACACAATATGATCATATATTTATTTATGTGATATTATTCATACATATATGTAACATTGCTTATACTTTTATATCAACACAAAAGTTATATTATTATAATATAAAGATTTAAAAGATATTTCATGCATGTCTGTGTAAAATATATTATAACATAAAGATTAAATTAACATAATATAAATGTTACGCTAACATAACTAAAAAGTGTAACACGCGAGATAGAGTGTAGGAACGGATAGAACTTGGTACACATAAATATTTGTGTAATTCTATTAAGAACTTATATTTAACATCCTTTCATACACCTACCAAACCAGCCTATCTGTTTTAAAATTGATAAATTTCATAAAAAGATCTAATTTATATATTAGTTTTCAATTTTAAACGTAAAATTTGAAATTCCTCAATAAGGGGCTCAATATAACCTTACTGACAAAATTCTATTTTCTTTTTCTTTCTATTATATTTCAATATATATTTATATATTTTTTGGATAAATTAAGACAAGTTAGTGTAATTTTGGAACAATTTTCATCTGATATATCTTATTTTATCCAAAATACAAATACATACTTAAATATAAATAAATTTATAAATATAAATAAAAAAAATATGGAAATTTGTCTTGATTAATTAAGAATTCTATCTATTTTAAATTTTTAAATTGAGAAATAAATATTAAATTCAACCTCTTGTTAATAAATATCAGAATTTAGGTATAAAATTCATAGAATTAATATATAAATTGAATATATGAAATCCATTCCTTTGAAGATCTATTCATATGTTTTGTTTTTTCCATGTAGGAAATCAATGGCGAATCTATGATTTTATTTCAAGAGGACATTTGTTTTCATTTTATAACATATAACAGGTTAGACTAAATTGTATATAGTAATGAACATTCTTTTATGATGCAATGAGGTATATAGATTCTTAAAAATTAAAGATATGAATGAAAGCTATAAAAATATATATATATATATAAAGAACATTTAAAAATATTCAAAAGGGAATGGCAACCCTCCCTAAATCCATCATGTAGGAAAAATCCTAATTTATTTACACCTTCATTTTTAAACCTAATTATATATGTTGGAGAAATCCATTATGTTTGGATTAGATAAGTTAAACTAATTACTGTTTATAATTGTTTTAAGGAAATCCAAAATGGACGTTTACTAAAATATAAAGTTTGGATTTCGTTTAAAAGGATATATTATCATGGAATTAAATTATAGAGACCACAAAATGATTTCTGATTTAATGATGGGTGCATGACACTAGAAATACAAAAATATTCTATTGATAAATAAATTGGTCATGATGTGGGTTCATTTTATAGATCAGTCCAAAGAAGGCACATCGTATATCTATATCATTTGAAATATATTATTGAAATATCGATCGAATATTATGTTTGAATATTGCTCGTCTCAGGAAAACATTGAATTGACTTTTGTAGATTTGATTATAGAAGTCAAAAATTTGTTTTCAGATGGAAGAAAATTAAATAACCACCTACTACATCTACTAATAGCAATCAAGTTCAAAATCTTAAATTGGTTTCTTAATATATTTTAATACATTTTTTAAATTATTTTAAATACTATGTACTTTTACATAAGAACATTTAAAAGATTATCTTATGAATATATAATTTTTTGAGACGGAATTTCACAAATGAGAATACAAACATATTTTCACAAATCAATCTTTCCGTGGATATTGAGGTTCCACAAACGGTACTCCCCGATACTGTATTTGAAGCAGTTGTTCGAATTCCTTATGATAAGCAAGTGAAACAAGTTCTTGCTAATGGTAAGAAAGGGGGTTTGAATGTGGAGGATGTTCTTATTTTACCGGAGGGGTTTGAATTAGCTCATTCCGATCGTATTTCTCCCGAGATGAAAGAAAAGATAGGCAATTTGTCTTTTCAGAGCTATCGCCCTAATATTTATCTCACATAATTAAACCTTTAAAAAAGTGTCACGATGGTAAAACTTATAAAGAAAAAAATACATTTAGTCAACTCCAAAATTGTTATCCTCCTACTCCTCAAAAACGGGGATATGCTTCTAGATGCAGTCATGCAGTGCAAAGCCCATATTGCTTAAAATCCAAAACTAGCTCAATTATAATTTTAGTTTTTGAAAATCTTGAATCTTTCTTCGAATGAACTGTTTTAAATAAAATATATGAATATATATATATATATATTAATTAAACCATATCATCAATACATTCTATATGTAAATGAATGCAAACATAATGTGTATTAGTTAATTAAAATTTTCAAAAAATGAGAACAAAATTTGAAGATTAAAATTGTTTCTACATCTTAATTGTCCTAAAACTTTAATTTGCTCTTCTTTCCTAACATCTTAAATTGCTTTAAATCTTAGCCCTTCTCTTCTTTTTCTTTAATAACACAGTTCAAACTTTCATCTAAACTAATTTGAAGATAATACCTCATTAGTCATCCAATTATACCTAAGCTCAACCCTAACGTTTTTATTACTATTTTTTATTGTTATTTTATAACGTTTGAGACCTAAAAGTGAGAGTTATGAGTAGGAAGGATTCAATTAATCACCTTCCTAGACCCTACTAATTATAAACAAGATGAGCTACTATATATATGATCAGTTCTATTTATCTATTCATTGTGGGCACATATTAATATATCTATGGCTGATGTGTCAAAAATTCAGAATATCTATTAATTTTACATTACATGTAATAAGGGAATGAGATTATTATACATTATTGATGGGCATATTAAGAGTTGCTCACAGTGAATATTTGAGCATTATTTTATATATATGCATTATTTTATATATAACATCAATATATAGATACATGCAATATTTGCAACAAGGCTGGGCCTGCTTTACTTTCGGCCCTAAGCTCATTTCTTGAGTGGGCTCCTTTTAGTTCAACTTAATTAGATCTTTAATTGGTGGTCCAAACACATCTTTATCCTCCCTTTTTAATCCTTTTTCTTTGCCAAAATAAATGATAATCATTGTTCATTCATTGCTTAATTAATCATCTCCATTTGAGATTTACAAATATGAAAAATTTGATCATATTGTCAGGTATATTAAGTTTCGTAATCATGATCAGTACCTTGCCTAGCTATTATCATAAATAACAATAACAACAATAATTATTATTATTATATGACAATAACAATAAGGGGCCCAAAAAAGAAAAAAAGGAAAAATACAAGAAGGCTTAGGAGAATTGAAACACAAAATTCTATCATGCAGCTCAAAATAAAATAAAAATTGAAAAGGAAATCAAGAAAGACTTGCTCCTCCTCCTTTAGAGTATCTAAAATATACATTTCTCTAGCACATGAAAAGCTTGTTTTCATCAAAGTCAAAAAATTAAAGAAAGCCAATATTTCTTCGAATGATCACACAAAATGAAATACGAGACACAAACACTAACAGTGCTCACATAGCAATTCGCCATGAAATATATCAAGCGAGCGATGGATCAATGAATGAATTAGAAGCAAGTGGTAAGTAATAAGCTAATTAAGTGGAAGGTGGAAGAATAGGTGGATGAGATTGAGCAGCCATGGCAAGTTCAAATTGGTGCAAAGAGAGAGAAGGAAAAGAAAGAAGTTGATGATCATGAGTAGGTTTCCAATTAGTGGAAAGTGGATTATTATTAATAGTGGTAGATCCATCTGATCCAATATGTGTAACATGCTTCACATCTGTTGGATACCCTATTTCCATCTCCTTTTCCATCTCCTTTTCCATCTCTTCTTCTTTGTAAACTGATCAACAACACATCATCATTCATCACTCATATATTTCATTTGCTCTTATATGTAATATTTCCAAATTAAAACGCAAATCCATCCAAATTTAAAAGACTTTTATCAATTTAGAACTCCTAATATAAATAATGTTACTCTAGCTGTCGTGGGCATTTTTTAAAATGTCCACCACTGATGTGTTTTTTTTAAATATTGTGATTTGAAATTAATATTGTTGGATTTTTTACATATCAACGGTGGACACATTAATATGTATCTACACATTATAGGATACGTATGAGCCTGCTACTAATATAGTAGACTATCAATTGAAAACTCCCGAAATTAAGATTTTATTTGGCACTTTTCTTCAATAATAATAATAATTGTCGTATATATATATATGACCCTATATATTTTAGGCCTCAATTGATTATTAAATCGGACTTTATTTTGATCATAAATCGGACTACGAATAAATAGTTCAATCCTACCCTATAAACCAAACCAAACCAAACTAATGCTTCCAATTCTCATTAATTAACTTAAAGTAAAACACAATTATTTTAATGTAATATGGTGGATAAGGATTCGTTGGGTTGGTAAATCATTGGCAAACAACAAACAAAAAAACAATTTTAGATCACGAGAATTTCAAACTTTCCCCAATTTGGTCCATCTAACCAATTATTTTATACATGGGATGTTTGTTTGATTTGAAGAATATTCCAAGACAAGCTACACAATTTCCATATTACCATCAATTTTATATTTATTCAAACAGGAAAAATATCTTAAGCTAAAACTTTCCACATGACTTCAAGCTATCAAATTCTTGCAATCTTAATTCTTATTCTAAAAATGGAACTGTCTCAAAATTTTAATTTTGTAAAATGAATTTGATTGAAGGATGGTAATAAAATTATATCAATGAAATTTTTCCATACGAGTTTTTTTTAATGTAAGATTGGAATATTAGAGACAATAATTAACTTACCGAAGAATTGAGAAAAGCTTTTGAAGCGCCTCACTAATCTGTGTAAACCTTGGGAGATTAATGTTGCTTTTGAAATATTCTGATTTTTATTCATTTTCAAGTTTTCTTCCCCACTCTTTTCTCCTGCAAAAAATAAACAAACAAATTATTTAAAAAATATCTCCAAGATTTTAATTGAAGTACTGGTGGGAAAATGATCAAAAATCAGCACCTTAAGTTTGTTAAAATTTAGTCATGATCATGTAATTTAAATGTGACAACCATACTCCCAAAATTTGATTATATATATATATATATATATATATATATATATATATATATATATCAATCTAGCTAATATATAATCCTTCATCCTCATTTAAACTTCTTCAAAGACCCAATCTTATTTCCAATTATTTGTCTTTTTAGTCTTTTATACGATTATATTCCACAACTATTTTTATTATTAATCCTTAAAAATCTACATATTTCCAACTTAATTCTCTGCCAAATTTTGAATTCTAAATTTTTTGATCAGTTAAAATATATATTAGTCGAAACTTTATATTAATAATTTTTTGGCAAAACTCTAAAACAACAGTTAAACAAGATCAAAATAGTATAACCATGTATCATATATACAAAGTGTGTGTTTATGTATGTTTAAGAGAGAGAGAGAGAGAGAGAGAGAGTACCTGGTGTGTTAGATTGTTTAGGAGGAGAGATAGAATTGACAGCAAGAGCAACACTTGATTCAGAATCACAGCGAATAGAGAAGGGAAGAAACACAAATCTTCCCAAACGCCCACCTGAGGATCTCATGCTCATTGATATTTTCTGTATGAATTAAATATGATGATGAAATTAAACATGCATCTACTGTATAATCTGCAGGCACTATTGAGGAAGCTAGATTATAATAGGTTTGGAGAGGTATGTGTGCTTGATGCTTAAGCTAGAATCATTTGAATTTGTAGAAACTTGTAGGTCTTGGAGTGGAGTTGCATTATGATCTTCTTGAGTGGGTAGATGATGGAGTTGTTAGTGAGTTAAACTGTACAACTCAACCTACTATCTGCTCATTACTTGTTACTACTACTCTAATTAATTTGAGCCCACATTAACCAACTTCTTTTCTTTCTCTTTTTTTTTATTTAATCTTCTCCTAATTATGTTTTTTTGTCCCTTTTGGTGGGCTCCTACCTAATTCCTTTCACTATTTTTTTTATTTTTTTATTTTTTTTTTAATGCCAAGTCACCATTCACAGATCAGATACTCTACTTTTGAATTGTGTTTCATCATGTTATAGTTAGTGAAAGTGTCTCACATTATCCATTTTCATATGGAGATTTACTTTTTAAAACATTTTTGTAATAAATAATTTTTTTACCCATTTTTTAAAGGGTTTAGTGTCTGAGTTATCCTTGGTGGATACTGAATTTTTTTGTCCTAAAATGGATATAACGCTATTTTTGTAAGGACATTTTGGGAAAGTGTGAATAGCTGTTTTGTCATAAAATTGTTAGAAAAGTTATTTACTATAAACATGAATAGAAAAATAAATATTCTTATAAAATGGTTAAAAAGAATTTGGCCCTTGTAACAATTATTCACGTATTTTTTTAAAGTCAATTAAATTTAGCGCCCACTAATCATAAGATTATTAGTGGAAATAAGAGAATTCTAAAATACATGTAACAACAACCTAATGACTTGATTACAAGATGAAAAAATACTATTTAAAATAGAATATCACGTTTTTTGTTTTCAAGATCCTTCCAATTTCTTTTTATTAAAGATGTTAATATATCCTACATCGGTATATATGACCAAAAAGCGTCCATGGGTGTGTAATGGAGGAAAATATTCTTCTATTATAAGATCCCTTAGAAAAATTCAGAAAAATCTATTTCATACTTTGGTTCAAAATACAAGACAATATCATATCAATTTTAAGATCATAGGTCAGTGTTCGTGAGATGAATCAACTCAACACTCATAATTAATCAACAAAATAAGGTTTGACTTGTGAGAATAAGTTTGATTTATAGATATATATTAATAATCATATTTGATAGAATTATATCTATAAGAACACTTTTTAATTCTCTTTCTTGTAAATCCTCCAATCCCTTTGCATGGCTTCATGTAATTGAGAAGTGTAAAGCAAGAAATATTGATTGAAGTGATTATATTATTTAATGGATATGTATAACAAGAGGTTTGCTAGCTAGAAATAGAAAGCCCAGCTCACTCCTAACTAATTTAAGAAAGAGGTCAAACTATTCTTGTTGCACAATGTTGAAATTTTGAAACTTACTGTATCACTAAAGCAAACAAATGAATGAAAGCACCATAATTAATAATTGTATAGTTATCAATAGTTATATGTACTTAATTATACTTACTATTGTAGGAATGAAAAAATTGCATCTTTTTGAAAGAAAAGGCACTGATTGTTAATTAACAAGAGTAATTGGGGTTGAGTGGTCCAACATCTAAAAACTCTACTTTAATTTGTCTCAAAGAATCATTTTCAAGTTTAATTTGTTAATAGTTTTTCCATGAGATTTTTTTTTTCTTTTTATGTGAGCTTGTGAATCAATAAACACTAGATAATTTGGGTGATTCATGAAATAAATTAATTTTAATCATCTTAATCAACACTTATAAAAATAAAGATATATATCTCACTTGAACTATATGACCTGCTGAATTAGAATTTAAAATTTTAAATACATATATGTGAGGTATCCATTCAGTAGAGCTTTTATTTGAGACCATTGGCAATTAATTAATTAATCAGTAAAGTAATAATTTATTAACTTATAGAGTGAATATATAAAATATATTAAGTTGTAAGTTGGACCGTTAATGTGATCATATAATTTCATATATATATATATAGTAAAACACAGGAGATTATGATTGTATTTATAATTTATAATTTGAGCAAGTTGTTGATTTATTTTTATTTTTTCAATGGGACATATATATAGTTAAATAAGGATTTTGTTTAATTTGAAAAGTAGTATGTTATCATAATTATTAATTTTTTTAATTTGTTGCCCCATATTATAAGGATATATCGGAAAAACTTATTATAGAGTAAATGCTATTAGTTTTTTTTCTACTATTAATTTAGAAAGGTTTTATCATACTACTATTTCTAACTGGAGGTCTTTGATCAATTTGCAGAATGGTGTAATTATTTTATGAATTCATAAATTAATATCAATGGTTAGGTACCTGGTATGTTACTTTATATTAGATTCCATTGTAGTTATTTATTTTAAAAAAGACCTCTACAAATGCTACATTTATAGACCATTTAAATGTATACATTGTACAGGACATGCTATATATAAATAGTTTTGCTCAAATGCCCACTATAGGCAATTCTTAATATGTCTATCGATGATGTGTAATCATCGCATCCCCTTGTTATATGAAAAATTATATATATATATATATATATATATGATTTTGCTCAAATACCCACCGTGAACAATTCTTAATATGTCCATCGATAACGTATAATCATCTCATCCCCTCATTATATGGAAAGTAAAATTAATAGATATTATGGATTTTTGACACATCAATAGTGGGTAGCAAAAATATATAAATATATATATATATATATATATATATATATATATATTCCAAATTAATGGATATGAATATAAGGACAATACCAAAAGAAATAGTGAGTGTATTATAAGTGTCAGAATACTGCCTGCCTGCGTGTCTACCTGTGTTACGCTACAGCTCCACAAGGTAGATGGAAGCCATATAATGACAATATGAATTGGGCAAAAATGTATATACCAATAAAGCAATACTTGTAATAAATAGAATAACAATGGACACCCACAAGCATGATGGTGTAATGGTGCAAAAGTGTACGTGTGAGATGCATAACATGGGTAATTGTGTAATTTCACTCTAGTGAGGGTTTTAAAAAGCAACATTTATGCTAGTAAGAAAGACCTTTAATTTCTTTTGATAATGGCTTACAATGATATAAAATCAAATCAACGTTAAACACATAATGTCTATTTCAAGTGATCAATTTTGTGTGTAAGTTTCTGACTTGCTAAAATTTGATTTTCACTAGTGTGCGGTAAGATCATTCATGTTATATTTAATTCTTTTGAAATTATATTTTTGCCTGCGAAAGTCGGTCAATTATCTAGTTAATCAATCGAGTTGAAGAGATGAAGACTTGTAGTGATGTGGAAAGAGTCATTTGATGACACCGGTTCAACTTTCAATCAACCCAAACAAATTTAAGATAAAAGCCCGTTTGGGCCAATTAGAAAGTTTTAAGGCAGGCCAAGTGTCAATAGACTTAAAAGATTGGACATCATGTATCATTTTATATATATGAAAATAATAAAAATATTTATCGTTGGCAACTTTTAATAAATTCACCGATGACATGTAATGATCATATTCCCTCATTATATGAAAAGTAAAATTAATAAACATTTTGGATTATTGACAC
Organism: Scutellaria barbata; assembly: GCA_028654395.1. NCBI lineage: Eukaryota > Viridiplantae > Streptophyta > Magnoliopsida > Lamiales > Lamiaceae > Scutellaria > Scutellaria barbata. The sequence continues at coordinate 6,686,670 of CM053652.1, forward strand.
ATCCCCATGGTGCGTAGGATAGCAGAACTAACTATATATAATGTACCCATAATGGGTAGGATAACATGGCTAACTATATATATATATATATAAGTAGATTATAAATCCAATCGACTTGAAATTTTTTATTGAATATAAAAAATATATCAATGATCAATATATTAAAATTTCATAGAATTTTAAGGTGTTTAATACGAATTTGAATTTTTTAAGTACAAAGAACATGAATATCTATATTTTTGAAAATCAAGATGTGATGATAACATCAACGTTTTTTTTTTGTGGCTGACATATGGTATGGAAATGGATGATTTCATGAAGTTTGATTGCTGGAAAATAGATGCTGTGTTTTTGATCTAATCATCGAGGTTTTAGAAGAGTCCAATAAAATTAAGATTTCTATTTCTCAAACACCTAACGAATATGATTTGATTAGATTTAGAAAGCTTATATTTCTTTGTCTAATGCACTTGAAGTATTGGGCTTACATATATGTATAAATATTCTTAATTATAAACACTATATTAATTCATAAAACTCTCAATTTAAAAATTCAGTTATATCTATATCTTAATTTTGGGATATTACAATAGAGGTCCCACTTGTAAATCATCCAAATATTTTGATTTTGAGTGAATATACAAGCTTTGCGACAATCTTTCAAAGTTCTTTACTTAGCTTTCACTTAACACACAACGCTTAATCACATCTTTAATCGTAATGAATACTTTTCAAATAAAATAAAATTAAAATGATTATAATTAACTTAAATTTATTTTTCTAAATATATGTATTTTAAATATATGCATATATATATATAATACATAGCGGGATGAGGGGCGGGAGCATAAGGAGGACCCAAACCCGCCCCGTATACGGGATGGGTCAATTCCGTTCCAAATATCTCGGATCTGATTAGATATTCATGGATCGGGTCAAAATTGTCCTTCCTAGTTGAGAAAGGTTGACTTAACTAGTGTTAGACGTGAGTTTTATTGTTTTTAGATGAACAATACTTAAAACTTTAAAAAAGGAATTAAACATGTTGATCCAAACTGGTCCTAGATGGTTTTCTCTCTCGCAATTGCCACCAGTGTTTTCACACTAGTCTTGCCAATCGCTAAAAAATTATTCAGCAAAAACATGTACCTCTTTTGATGACTCATCTAATTTATATTAGATTACGATTCTAACTTCACGAAATTAGTTGAAGTAACGACACTAGTCAAACTAACTAGCTATTTATTCATCTTCAAAATACAGTGTTCTTTCATTTATATAAATTATTATTGAAATTCGTATATACATAAAAAAATAAATAAAATAAAATTGATGAGTTATTTTGAGCTTCAAATGGGAAAAAAAAATCACGAACAAGTCATTTGTGCTTCAAATGGGAAAGTTTGAAAAAAATAGTGCTTTAAATTACAAAAAACTTAAAATATCATGATTATTACAAATTTCTCAATCTGATTTTTTTATGCAATTAATACTATTTCTTTTATAAAATAAAGAAAAGGATGCATTTCAATGTTCTGAATTTAAAAAAAAATCAAAAATTATACCATATTGGCAAAATAAATAAATATACTCTATACTTCTGGGGCAATATTATTGTTTAGAACAGTTTTAAATTAATTTTAAAAAACATATTGGCAAAATAAATAAATATACTATATATTTCTGGGCCAATATTATTGTTTAGAACAGTTTAGAATAAATATAATTTTAAGAGGATACAGAATGTGGGAGAAGAGATAGATTCTAGGACGAAGACGAGAGTTATGCCATCTCCCAAAAGGCCAAAATTCCCTTTTCTCATAAGGTCATACCCTGTTTCCATTTCTATATACAATTTCAATTGAGTGCTGCTGAGTTGACTCAATGGCGAGTTCCATCTTGCACTCCCTTCCTCTCTCTCCACGCCTTGGTCTCTCCAAACCCAATTATCTTCCAACCCATCCCTCTAAATTCTCCTGTTTTTACCTCAAAAAGAGGAGCAGCTTCGAAGTCCACTTCACAAAATGCCCTTTAAAGCTCAAGAAGCTCGCTTCGCCATGCGTGGCGAAATCAGAAGCAGAAGGAAGCGATGTTTCCCAATTGGTGGGCGAGGATTCCGCCGAATTCATCTTGTCCAAACAGAAGATTTCTTCGTGGGTCTATTTTACTTTGGTTTTGGGGGTCGTGCTTTACGTTCTTGATGTGGCGTGGATTGACAACTCTACTGGCTTTAGTAAAGTCTTCATCGACGCCGTTTCGAGCGTTTCTGAGAGCCCTGAGGTTTGAATTTTGAGCCAATTCTTAGCTTGAATGGTTTTGATGCATTTTCTTGATGTTTCTGTTTTGGTTTGAGTGGTGTGGTCTTTGTATCTTAAGCTGGTTTTTGTTCAATCAAGATTTGATGTTATAGAGTTTCTTCGAACATTGGTGATGATCAAATTGAGAGATTTAGGATATGTGGAAGTTATGGTGCTTGAATTACTTTAATGGCTTAATGCCTTAATCAGAAGCTTGAATGCTATGTGAGGAACATCCAAGTTTAGGCTAATCTTGTACTTGATCATTTTCGACTTCTGTCATTGGCTTAATCTTTAACCACTATGATGATTGCTTACTGCTTGTTTTGGGCAACCTTTTACATGTGCAGGTTGTTATGCTACTCCTTGTTCTCGTTTTTGCTGTGGTCCATAGTGGCTTAGCTAGCCTGAGGGACACAGGTGAGAAACTCATTGGAGAACGAGCATTCCGTGTATTGTTTGCGGGGGTATCTCTTCCGTTAGCTGTTAGTACTGTTGTGAGTTCCTGACTATGTATTTCTACTTATATTCTTACTCTTTATAGTCTTGGCCTTTATAGGTTTGTGGCATGTCATAGAATATGCATTGTGGTTGCTGATTGATTTAACTTTCTTAACAATCATGTTGTTGTGGTAGGTTTATTTCATCAACCACAGATATGATGGGGTCCAGCTATGGCAACTGCAGAATGTTTCTGGACTACATGAATTTCTTTGGTTCGCCAACTTTGTTTCCTTCCTTTTCCTTTATCCTTCGACCTTCAATTTGTTAGAGGTTGCGGCAGTTGACAAGCCAAAGATGCATCTCTGGGAGACTGGAATAATGAGAATCACCAGGCACCCACAGGTATGAGATTGATCAAGATAGATGCTTTTGTGATAGTAACTAATGGAATTTGCTGTTAATTTATTCTCTTGTGTGCCGTAAGTTACTTAATACTAATGCTAGTGCCTTATACCAACGATGAACATCTCTCTGTAGTTGAACTGTTGGAAATGGGAATTGATTATTCATCATTGTGTTTGATGAGTCATTCTGAATGTATTAGACGTATCCACTGCATGTTGCTAGTCGAGAGTCTTCAGCAAGAAAGATACAGTCGCACGCTCACACATGTATCCCTTCAAAAGCATGGTTGGTTTTTCACAACTTAGGTTCATGGATTTTTGGTCCCATGGAACAGCCTCAAATTTTGGCCAAACAAGTTTTTAGTCGGAAAAGTTATTGATATCTCAGTTCTTATTGGCTATTTCTGCTATTTTAAGTTATTTGTCCATTGGTTGTCTTTGTATATTTGAGAGCAATTACAATTACAACTTAAAGATTCGGCACTTTCAGTAAGAACTTGGTGGCAGCAGCTCATATTTCTGTCTATGGAAGAAGAACTTTCATAATTGGTTCGTTATTGATAGGTCATTGTTATCCACAAAACAAGAAGTTTCACTATTTGTAGTTTGCTTGTGGAAGAATTGTTCTACAGCAACTTGAGCTTCTCTCTCTGAAAAGTTTATCTGGTTAATTTAACAAGAACCTATTCTTGAGGAACTGATGCCATTCTGAGAATGGCTTTTAAAATTAATACTTTAAAAATACACAAAACTCTCTCTTTCTCAACCACTATCAATAAGTTTTGTACCAAGTCAAATTACCCCCGTAGTTTCTACTTTCTAGTGGAGTGAGTTTCAGTTTCTTGGTTGGGGAAGAATGAGGTGAGTTCCTTTGGAACATTGATTCGTCGAAGTATGATATTAAAATTTGCATGACAGAAATGCCACCTTTGAGAAAACCACATTCACATGACACAAATACTATGTAGCTGATATGAAACGGGAGAAATGGGTAACAAAAGGGTGAACTTTTAAGTTGTTTAGATAATGCCTAATCATTTGAGATTGGCTTTGAATCTTCGGCATATTCACTGGCATTTATCTATGGTTTAAATTACATAATCATAATAAGAGTTCAAGTTGGATATGCCCAACTTCTTAGTTCTCTTATCATTGTTCTTGTTGCTTGCACATTGTTAGCTTAAATTTTATGGATTCTTCAAGATAAAGCATCATCTGAACTCACATTTTAGACACTGAAAGATCATTCATTAACAAATGTCTTGTTCTCTCATTACTTTCTTCAGATGGTAGGACAAGTAATTTGGTGCATTGCTCACACCATCTGGATCGGAAACTCTGTAGCCATAGCAACTTCAGTGGGTTTAATTGGACACCATCTGTTTGGCGTTTGGAATGGAGACAGGAGATTGGCTATACGTTATGGTGAAGCTTTTGAGGCCGTAAAGAGCAGAACTAGCATAATCCCATTTGCTGCCATTCTTGATGGCCGCCAGAAGTTGCCAGAGGGTTATTACAAGGAGTTTCTCCGGTTGCCATATCTTGCAGTAACGGCAGTCACATTAGGGGCCTACTTTGCTCACCCCTTAATGCAGGCTGCCAGTTTTCGACTTCATTGGTAGGTTAATCTTCTGTATATGTCCATGGGAGAAGTAAGTTTTAGATGTTTTGATACTAATCATTTTGATAATGCTTCATAGAAAATGATTTTGTTCTCACTTCTTGTTCCCATCCTTATATATCAATATATCATCAATCAATTTATCAATTTCTTGTATGTTGGTGGAGCATTTTAAGAATGCTTGATGAGAAAACTGAATCATGGAGAATGTGTGTTTAAATGAACAGTTGATTTTGAATGTGAGTCGGTATTCTAGTGTTTCATTTGATATTTTAAAATAATCATTATATTTCACGTGTAAATGACATCACTAGTAACTAACACGATAAATACCCGAATGCTTTCATTGTGGTATAGATTAATATAATATTAGCAATTCCACCCTATTCATTGTTGTATAAATTAATATAATACGACTAATTAATCCTACTCATATGAATATAAGGTTTGAAAAAATCAATAATTAGTGTGTTTTCAAATTTTCAAATTGCCACATATTGGGTCAAAGTAATATCCATCTAATAGGGTGTGGGAAGGTAATATAACACTGTAAAATGATTTGGCATGCAAATCTTTTTATTAGAAATTGAATGTTATTTTATTAAAAGTGAGTCTTATGTGAGACTTTTTCATGAATCTAATCATATAAGATATTAATATATATTTTATAATTCACATATGAATTTGTGAGAATAAATTTTGTTTGAGATGGTCAATCCAAAGCTGAGAAATATATATATATATTAATCACAAGTGAATTAATGGAAATGAGATTGATCGAAATATTTTTAGCCCTTCAGAATTAGAAATCGAATTCGACAGTTTGTCTAAGCTTTATGAGTCTGCATTTATTAGTATAATATTGTATTTACTAAGATGTTATTTTTTATTCACAAAATCATTGCAAATTCGGAGAGCAATATTTATAATTACAGCTTTCATTTTGTACACAAACAAAAGTAGAAAAACCCGATCCTATAAATCAAATAATTAATCACAATATTTAATACACAAAATCTGTATGCATCAAAGAATGATATTTTCAACCTACAACTATGTCTATAAATATTTCAATACAACAGCCTTTTTATTACACAACAAAAAAATGGCATCTAACATCACCATTGTCCCATTTCCCCAATGTTCAACCCTCAAATGTAATAATGGTCATTGCTATAATTGTCCTGATCGTGAATGTTGTGGTGAGAATAATTATAAGATCACGTGGCCGGAATTGGTTGGTCGGGACGTAGCAGAGGCTACTCCGATAATTGTAGGAGATAACCCCCTTGTGACCGTTGTCGTTGTGCATCCATCTCAAGGTGTTGTCGATGATCTTTGTTGTAATCGAGTCATCCTTTTTATTGATCAAAATGAGCGTATTACGAAAATGCCTCAAGTTGGATAGAAAAAGTAAGTGATCGTGGATATTTGAATAATAATAAATAAATGGTTTAATAAATCATGTTGATAATAATAATAAGCAGTACTTATCGATGTAACCCATTAGGGTGTAACCTGCAACTATATATGATAATCGATTTTGTGATCATTTGAGTGTTTCTTCTCTTTTGCGTTTATTGGTCCATTTATTTCATTTTTCGAGTTGAGTTTTTTGTATATTATCTTTTATATTGGTGGTGTAGATAAATAAAAATTGTAAATAAATATATATATTGACGGGTGCATTATAAAGAAAACAAACGCTCTTACATTTTTATGTTTGGAGGAATTAAATGATCAAAACTGAAATCAAATTGCCAATAAAATAATGAATTTGGCCAATTATTATGATATTATTATAACTTTCAGTCTATCAAAAACAAACGTACGTCAATTGCAAGATACTAAAATATTAGGGGCATGTTTGGTTTGGGGGTTTGGTGGGGTTAAGGTTAATTAATTCAGATAATTTTGTGTTTGCTTTAAAGGTTGAAAAACCCGTGTTTATTTCGGGTTCGGATCAAAAATGACTTTTATGATCTTATGGTGGATTTATTTGGGTTAAATAAACGCATCAAAAGTGGTTGGTTTACATAAGTTTATAAGAGTATTTAGGTTTTTTAATACATAAACCTAACTCAATAAATATCACAACATTCAAACCAAACACAAAATTAAGTCAAACCTATCATTAAACATTCAAACCAAACATATCAAAAAACTAACCCAATTTAACCTAAATAGTGCAAACCCCCCACAACCCAACTAACTTAACTAACCCAACACACGAACCAAACATGCCCTAGAGAGAATATAAATAATATATATCTTGTTTGCAACAATGCTGAAAATATATATATATATATATATATATATATATATATATATATATATTGCAGATTGCACATGACGACCCGAGTTCCAACCCAAATCACGCAAATTTTCTAATATTTATCGTCTCTTTCCTTTCACTTCCCTAGCTCAATAACAAATATAAAAAATAAAAATAAAAAACTATGCTACAATAAATATTATTTATAACACATTTATAGATATTGAAATTATAAACAAACATCACATAACTCCCAGAAAAAGCATTAATTTGCTTTGTATCAATTCTTATGAATGATGCCTATATGATACACCAATGTCGATGTTGTCGATATTTGGGAACATATCGGCAAGATTATAAGAAGAGTGGATTTGTCAAACATTTTATCTTATTCTTAAAGCTCATTTGTATACTTTGAAGAATTGTTACGAGTGAAAACCCTCACTCTTGTTCAACTTCTATAAGAAAAGTTTTTAATTTTTTTTTTAATTGGCTTCTGAAGATTTTTTTTTTTTTTTTTTTTTTATCTTCTTTGTCAACTATACATTTGATATGGAAGAGAGTGGTATGAACTGAAGTTTGATGGTATGAACAAATGAAAATGAACATCCTAATTATATTGGTATTTGATAGCGGAACAATTTAAGTTTGAATGATAAATGTTAATGTAAATAGAAGAGTCGATTGATTAGGTTCGAATCTAAATCACATAAGTTTATAGTCTTTATTCCTGTCATTTCACTCTCTCTAACTATCTCATTTTAAAAACATAAAAATTTGTGTAAAACGGTCTCATATATTTACGTGAGAGTGATCATTTTTACCAACAAACTAAACTCATCATTTTAACTAATTTATATATCAATTATAAAGTGTAGATTGTAGGTTAATTTGTCTCACTGGTTTCAATTATAAAGTGTAGATTGTGGGTTGATCCATCTCACTGGTCTCAATTATAAAGTGTAGATTGTGAGTTGATCCATCTCACTGGTCTCAATTATAAAGTGTAGATTGTGGGTTGATCCATCTCACTGGCATGATCAGTGAGACGGTCTTACATAAGACTCACTCTTAAAATTAAAAAACTTGATTCTAATATTGATACTACCGTACTAAAAACTTGATTCTAATGTTGGTACTACCGTACTACCTAATAGTACGTACAAATTGAGTAAATGACAAAAGGGAAAAATTCATTTTTTATCCTACCGTAGAAATAATATTCGTTTTAATCCTGTTAATTTTCAATCATCAATTTTAATCCTACAATTAAAAAATTTAATCAATATCCATCATTTTTTTTTGGTAGAAATCTCAAATTTCTGTGAATAAAACACTCACCCCCAATTTTAACATTTCAATAAAAAAAATGGGTCAGGTGGCTAATTTTTATTTCATACATGGAGTTATGGACTTCATTTTTCTATTATTTTACTACATAAATCAAATCATTTATCGCACTATTAGTTGAACTTAAAATAACAACAAAAATAATGAACTCAATAGAAAATAAAAATAAAAACAGAAATAGAAATTATATCTCAAAACAAAATGGTGAAATTATATCCCAACTCAACAAAAAAAAAAACCCTAATTCCCCAACTATCCTAATCAACACAAGAGAACCCTAATTCTCAAAATTTGATTAATTTCTTTTGGGGAAAGAATTGAATCGCTCTTTCACACTCTCTCCATTCATCCTTTAATTACCAGACTGCAGACTTTCCTCTCTCTCTCCCCCTCCTTCTCTCCTCAAAAATCATATCGTGTTGAACGAAAAAATTGAAGATTCAGAGATGGGTGATCAGAGCGCCGCCTCCGCCGCCGCAAACCTTCCGATTCCTGGGAAGCGAAACATACTCATCACCAGCGCCTTTGCCTTATATCAACAACTTTCTCCATCTCGGCAACATCAATGTATGTAATCCTCCCAATTGTTTCCGCAGTTACTTCTATTGGATGTTTTTTTATTTCGGGCAACTGTGCGGCGGCGGAGGCGGCGCTCTGATCACGATAGAAATTTAATTTAAGAACTGAGATTAATAAATATTATTTTTTATCAATGTTCATAACTATAGAGATATATTAATAAAAAAATTTGTTCCATCAATACAAATAACTCGATTATTTTAAATTAAATGAAATATATATCAACTCAGCAAATACCCAAAATCTATTACTATTTATATAAATAGTATTATTGAAAATTGGATTTAATTTAGAATATATCCAACGTCCCAAATTAAGATAAATAAACTAAACCATTACACCAAAAGTTTATTTATTTTGAAATAATCAACATTTTCAAATTTGTAACTTTAATTATAGACATTTTCTTTCATATTTGTAATTGTTTAAAATATAATTTTAACTTTAAATAATTTTTTAACTTCCACACTTTAGTTTATAGCTGTAACTACCCCAAATTAATTAAAAAAAAATCAAATGCACTAATATATTATATTTGATAAATTGTTGTATAAATATTAAATTGAATATTATAATAAGTGGTAAGTTTGATATATAATGCATTAAAAATGAATTTTTTCAAAATGAAAAAGTTATTAAATTTGAAGCTATTGTTTATTAGAAAACTCACATATCCTCAATTAGCACAATCGAAATTACAAATTCAAAATAAAAAGAATGTCAATAAACAAAACTCTAAATAAGAATAATATATTTGATTTATCATGCATTAAGACGAATTTTATTAGAAGTTATTTATTTTGAAATTATGATTGAAAAATACACACCCCACCCCTAACGACCAAGATCCATCAAAATTATAAATATGGAATAAAATGACAACGAACAAAATTTCAAATAAAAAGGATAAATGTGAGACAAATTTCAAATTAAGTTGTTTAATTTGAGATTCTTTATTTGATTTAATTATTTATATTTTTATTAAGTAATTTTTTTATAATAAATTTCTATTTTTTTTAATTCCTAGACTTTAATATAAATTTATAATAACTTAAAGTTACACAAATATTTAAAGTAAATAAAAATTATTTAAATCCACAAATCATATTTTTTATTTTTTTGATGTATACAATATGAATATCAAATTAAAAATTATTAAAAGTGATTATATGTTATAAATGAATTTGAAATATAGTTATTATACTTTAAATATTTGATGAAAAATATTAATATTCAATAAATGATATTTTCTAGAATAAAAAGTTAAAATGGGCGAGAAAATACCTTTTAATATTTTTTGGCAGACTATTCTACTTTTATATATATATATATATATATATATATATATATATATATATATATATATATATATATACGACAAAAAGTGAATTTTCCCAGGTGGCAAAACGTCCACAATCAGCTAAATAAAGTTTTAATTAGATAGTAAATTAGACAGCAATCACAAAATCATAGCAAATTTGGAGAACAATATTTATAATTATAACTTTTATTTTTGTAGACGAACAAAAATAGAATACCCCGACCCTATAAATCAAATAATTAATCATAATATTTAATTCATAAAATTTGTATGCATTTAAAAAAAAAATGTATCACCATTGTCAGTGACATTTTTTTTAATTGCATACAAATTTTACAGACTAGATCCTCTATACTAAAATCAGTGTCTCATTTTGTATGTTACATCAAAACTATGTAATTTTGATTAATTTTTTTCTTTTATATTATGATTACTTTATTTTGAAATTCAATATAACTAATTTTGAGATATGGTAGATGCATGATATAGGAATATTTGGAATATGAGATCTCATTTGTAAATTTTAGTGACACTTTTTTTTTTAAGCGTGACGTTTTTTTTGAATTACGCCACACCATCTTTAGAGACATTTGATTTGTGACAGTTTATGTTAAATGTTCACCAAGTTTGCTGATCGATTTTCATGAACGTGTCATTAATTTTGCAACATTTAATTATTGATGTTGTTAATTTTGTGACCCTATTTTAAATAGGTCAAATAATCAAAGATATTCAAAAAAAAATTGGAATTTTGCTATATTAGTCAATTCTTTAAAATTATCAATTTAACCATATTATAGTAAATTAATTATAATTTTAGTCAAATTTTAAAATCGTTGACACAAAATTAATTATTTATTTTCCCAATATCAATTCCAAGTCTTTATGATAAGAATAATTTCTCATATTCTTATTATCTAAATCTTGAAAACACATGAATAATGGAGGATGCAAATCAGAATTATTTGGCAAATATTTTTATTATATTATGTGTTTACTTCCTATAATTGCTCCTCGTAAGTAATTTTCTATTTTTCGAGTTTTACTATCATTACATATTAATGATTACCGAATGGGCCTTTGCCAATTTGCAGATCACATTACAAAGGCTCGAGTTTTTATAAATATAAAATGATTTATAATGAGAGTATCCTATCCCATGGGGATTTATTTGAAACTTATAATTACTACTAACATATATAATTATCTTTATTTCCTAAGTAATTCTTTTCTTTCTTTTTCTTTCTTTTTGCTACGTAATTAAATTTATCGTGTATCAAATGATTTTTTTTTTGTTACGTAATTAAAGGAATGTGTTGATTTCAATTTGATTCATATTCATCTCAATTTTTTTCTTATTTTATTTCAACAAATTTTTTTTTTTTTTTTGCAAACTCAACTCATTCTACCTTCATTTTTTTTCTCTCTTTTCATATTTTTTAATTGTCTTACATAATTAAATATATTTTTATTCATCTCAATTTCTTTATTATTCTATCTCCATAGATCTTTTCGAGCAAGAATATTTATAAAGTTATGTACACAATTTTTAATGTACAATTAAAAAAATATGGAAAGAGAGAAAAAAAAATGAAGGTAGAATAAGACGAATTTTCAAAAATAACTTGTGTTGATAGAATAAGAAAGAAATTAAGATGAATATAAAAGAAATCAAAAAAACAGAAAGAAAATGGGATAAAATGAAAAAAGAAAAAAAAAGAGATAGAATGAGATGGGTTTGAAAAAAAAGTTGTTGAGATAGAATAAAAAGAGGTTGGGATGAATATGAAAGAATTGAGATGAATAAATATTCATTTAATTACGTTAAAAAATAAATAAAAGAAATACTTCCTCCGTCCCATAAAAATACACTTGATACTATATTAATATGATTTTTAATTTTTAAAGATACACTTGATACTATATTAATATGATTTTTAATTTTTAATTCCATATATGCCCTTCATTAAATATATATGAAATTAGCACACTTTAATTTCAACTCCCTATTTACTTTTTGAAATAAGAAAATATTACATTCAGAGTAGGTCTTCTACGTGACATCTCACGGATCCATTCCGTGAGATGAGTCGGGTTGAATCGAACATAATAAATTATATAATATTTTTATGTGTTTTGAGCAATACTTTTCTATATTTCGGATAATATTTTTGTATTATGTATGTAATATATGCACATAATACAAAAGTATTACATGAACATAAAATTATTACATATTGCATGAAAGAAAAGAGCACCTAAACAACTAGGATCCACATATTTTTTTAGTGACCCGACACAACCCAATTCGGGTCATGTATCCTATAATACACACTATAAGAAAACTGCCCGATAGTGACGGATTTTAGTGACGGAAATATTCCGTCACAAATTTGTTACGGAATATTGACAGAAAAGATTTTGTGACGAACTTGTGACAGAATAATCCGTCACTACATGAATTCCTATTTTAAAAAAATTATAAATTCGGATATTTATCTTTGTGATGGAATTTTCCGTCACAATTATGTAGTGACGGATTATTCCGTCACAAAATAGTGACGGATTTAAATCCGTCACTACATAAATTCCTATTTAAAAAAATTATAAATTCGGATATTTGTCATTGTGACGGAATTTTCCGTCACAAATATGTAGTGACGGATATAAATCCATCACTATTTTGTAACAGAATAATCTGTCACTACATAAATTCCTATTTTAAAAAAATTATAAATTCGGATATTTGTCTTTGTGACGGAATTTTCCGTCACAATTATGTAGTGACAGATTATTCCATCAGAAAATAGTGACGGATTAAATCTGTTACTATTTTGTAACGGAATAATCCGTCACTACATGAATTCCTATTTAAAAAAAATTATAAATTCGAATATTTGTCTTTGTGACGGAATTTTCCGTCACAATTATGTAGTGACGGATATTTAAAAAAAATTATAAATTCGGATATTTGTCTTTGTGACGGAATTTTCCGTCACAATTATGTAGTGACGAAATATTCCGTCACTATAGTGGAAATATTAAAAATATTAAAAATACTTATAAAAGAAATACATGTAGAATATTATTACATAAAGCATCAATTGTCTAGTGGTTAAACTACCACAATAGGTCTTGGGTTCGAATCCCAAACAATGCATAATATTGGGCATTGACACGTGTCATGTTGACATGGTGGGTACGATGATGTGTCATGCTGATATGGCGACACATGGCAGTGCTGATATGGCGACACATGGCAGGTAGGATGACGTGTCATGCTGACGTGGTTGACATGCCATGATTTGAATGACAGAATTTTCCGTCACAAAATTAGTGACGGATAATTTCCGTCACCACTCAACGAACAAGTAAGACCAAATCTGGTGACGGAAATTTCATCTTTGGTATGATGATGTGTCATGCTGACATGATGACACATGGCGGGTAGGATGACGTGTCATGCTGACGTGGTTGACATGCCATGATTTTAATGACGGAATTTTCCGTCACAAAATTAGTGACGGATAATTTCCGTCACCACTCAACGAACAAGTAAGACCAAATCTGGTGACGAAAATTTTCATCTTTGGTATGATGATGTGTCATGCTGACATGGCGACACATGACGGGTAGGATGACGTGTCATGCTGACGTGGTTGACATGCCATGATTTTAATAACGGAATTTTCCGTGGTTGACATGCCACGTCAATACTATGATTTGAATGACGGAATTTGATGATGTGTCATGCTGACATGGCGACACATGGCGGGTAGGATGACGTGTCACACTGTCGTGGTTGACATGCCATGATTTTAATGACGGAATTTTCAGTGGTTGACATGCCACGTCAATACTATGATTTGAATGACGGATTTTTCCATCACAAAATTAGTGACGGATAATTTTCGTCACTACTCAACCAACAAGTAAGACCAAATCTGGTGACAGAAATTTTCATCTTAGTGACGGAAATTCTGTTAGAAATTTACGGAATAAAATTCGTCACTAAAATTTAGTGACAAAGCTCTTTTTGACAGAAATTTTCCGTCACAAATTCATCACAAATACATGTTAGTGATGGAATTTTTGGTTTTAGTGACGGATTTTTCCGTCACTGTCTGGCAATTTTCTTGTAGTGACAAAAATATTACTTGATATATAGAAAAATATTACCCGATACACATAAAAGTGTTACATAGTTTTTTTATAGTTCAACTCAACTCAAAACAAAAATATTACCTAATATATAGAAAAATATTAGTTAATACATATAAAAGTATTACATATTTTTTTTATAGTCCAACTCAACTCAAAACCATCTTATAATTCAAAGTAATACCTAATATAAAGAAAAATATTACTTAACAATACATATAAAAATATTACATAATTTTTTATGTTCGATCCTATCCGATCCGTGAGACCGTCTTACCCAAGACTTTATCTTACATTCAATGCTAGAATTAATGAAAGAGGGGTATAATTGAAACTTCAAATATTTTCTTAATTTGTGTGAAAATAAAAGTAGACCAATCTTTGTGAAACGGAGAGTAGAAAGAAAATGAGATAAAATAAGAAATATTATATGAGATAAATTTAATTACGCAAGAAAAAAAAGGAAACAAAAAGAATTATGTAGGAAAATGGAAAAAAAAAACAAAAAATTAGCTACAAAATATTTTTCTAACTTTATCATTATTTAAAATATTTAAATTAAAAATTGGGCGAGTAATAAAGCAAGTATTTTCTAGAATAATAATATGTTTATTAAATGAATTAAATATTTATGACTTTTGCAAAATAAATAATTCAAAAAGTTTTCTTCTTCTTTATGCTTTAATTATTTATTATTATTATTATTATTATTATTATAAAAACGCTTGATGGGTAGAGTCTCAAGCTCGATTATTGGACCCATAATAACATAATTAACTAAGTGAGAGAAAGTAGTTTAAGAATTTGAAATTCACATTCAAAATTAAATATGACTATATTGGGAAATTGCAATATGTGTTCATATGTAAATTACTGTTTTACTCTAATTTTATTCTTTTTTATTCGCTAGACTCTAACCAATTAGCAATTTTCTTCATAAAATTTGAGACACGTTTTAAGAAAAAGAACCACTAAAATTGTTAGCATCTCTAAATTAACGACTAATTTATTTTATTTTAATTTATTTTTGTGTTTTTTAGTTCACTTTATTATAATTTATAATTGTATCTCTGAATTAATTGGTGGTACTTTCTAGACTATTGTATCACAAAATTCAAATAATAAATCCGAAAAAAAAAAAGCATAACATTTCGAGCTCACTTAAATTTGGTCCATCTAACCAATCATTTTATAGATGAGAGGTTTGCTTGATTTGAGGAATTCGAAGACAAGTTATAAAATTTCCATATTGCCATCAATTTTATATTCAATTAGGAAAAAATATCTAAAGCTGAAACTTTTCACATGAATCTGATCTTCAAGCTATTAATTTCTTACAATGTTAATTTCTTATTCTAATCATGATGAATTGTTTTACTTATTTAATTCTGTAAAACATGTTAATTTACAATCTACAATTTTATAAAAATAGGTTTGATTGCCAAGTAGTGAGAATTCAATAACAAAATTGTAATATCGGTGAACAAAATTTTATAGATTTTTAATTTTAATATAAAATTTAAATATTAGATCAGATAAAAGAATAAAAGAGGTGCTATAAACCATCCTTCTCATTTAATAAGCGGGTCTCAATTCACCTCGTGTTACATAACCTACATTAAAAACAAGAAAATATAAAATGAAATATCAAATGCAACAGACAATGAGACCATTTATTAATTTCTATCAAAAAGATGTGTCACAATACGTATATAACTCTTAAGATGTATGTGCTCTTAGCAAGCTCTTGAGAAGGGCCTTCGAAGATGAAACAGTTCCAAATCCTCCAATAACTACACCAAATGCAATAAGAATCACATTCAAGATCAA
Organism: Scutellaria barbata; assembly: GCA_028654395.1. Classification (NCBI taxonomy): domain Eukaryota; kingdom Viridiplantae; phylum Streptophyta; class Magnoliopsida; order Lamiales; family Lamiaceae; genus Scutellaria; species Scutellaria barbata. Next base: position 6,702,952 of record CM053652.1, read on the forward strand.
CATAGGCCTTCCAATTTGACTCCAAAATATCTTGGTGTAGAAAGCACATGGAAAAACAATGCAGATTCCAATGCTAACTAGGGAGCCCGTGAGACCAAGAACGTGCTCAAAGTATGGCACAGAAAGAGCGAGAACAAGAACGAAGAGAAGTAGAATCGAGCCAACTGTGCCGCGTATCATCATCTTTGTTCTCGATTTCATCTTTTGTGGAAGCCTCTGTTCTAGTTGGATGGCAAATGGGGTGAACTCTAGCGCGTATTTGGTCATGGGTGTGAGCACAGTTGCCCATAGAGCAATCTTTGTGACTATGTGATTTTGAGGCATGCTTAGAGTGATTTGTGAATTCACTTGAGGGCCAAACATTTTGGCTCCCATGAATGCTAAGGTTGTGTATAGGATTGTCACTATTGAGAAGCTTACAATAGATACCTGCTCATCATAGCAAGTAGCTTAAAAGATTAGTATATGCATGGATGTTTGGAGTGGAAATAGTAAAATTTGGTCACATAACTAATACCCTTGCATTTTTTGGGGTCCACCACATACAAGATGTGACAATTTAGTTCAAGCCTCTTAATTTTGTGGAACTTAATTGGAAGATAAATTTCGTCATAACCTACTTTTTTGACAGAAATTTGGTGGATGAGAAACACCACCCTTGGATGAGTTTTTCATATTTATGTTTGAATGAAGATTTTTAAAATTTTATCCTTTTTCTTTTTATAATTCTCAACAATATCTATTTTTTCAATACAAAAATAATTAAATAATTTATATTTTTTCTTCAAATCTAAATGTGAAAATGACATTTTAATTATAATCAGAATTCAGATCATCTACACTCAAAATCTCTATTTCACTTATGTCTCGTTTAAAACTATGTAGCTTAGTTTTAAACAAAGAGTGATTAATGATTGAAATTAATATTTAAGTTAAAAAAAATTAAAAAAAATTACGGGATTTTGATGTGGAAGCAAGTGGGACATGAATCCCAAATTTTCCAAAACAACATAAATACACTTATGAGATCAAAATCACAACTTTCCCACATTTGGATTCAGATTTTATAAAGTGGTAATGAATTGCAGAAGCAACACTGATTTGGAAAGTATGAGAGAGAGAAAGAGAGTTACTATACCTTAGTAAACTCGGAAGGATCATTCATGGCAGTGTAAATATTAGGGAAAACAATATGGCCAGCAAAGCTGAAGACATACAAGCCAGAAACAGCAGGAATCCTGTGCAGGTGCAGCGCAGCAATGGTGTGGTGAGCCCCCACGGCTCCAAACACGGCTGTGTACACCACCGTTGCAAAGATGAGAAGCGACATGAGAATCCCGGCAGTGGACAGAAAGGATATCGACGACAGGTCCCTCAGCCACAGGCTCGGAAGCGCCACCAAGACAGCGATCACTGCAAGGAGCTGAGACGTGGTTAGGCGGGCCCAGCTGAGGTTGAGATGGACAGCAGTGAAGATGTTGGCGAGGTTGTCATGGAGAGATATGGTGTAAGAAACAAGGGCCATGAAGATCTCCAGGTAGATGAATGCAGTGGCTATGATTCTTCCCTTGCTGCCAAATGCATGGTTTCCTATGTCTTTGTAGTCCCTGGATTTGGGGTTCTTTTGCATGCATTTGCCGAGCAGGCAGGCGCTGTATGCGGATGCTGCTCCGAGGCCTACGAGCAGGAACGACGATGTCCATCCTCCGTTTTCTAACGCGTACGGGGTTGATAGTTGCCCTAGACCTGTGGGTCAAGATGACACTATGTTAAATGGGTCGGGTCGAGATGCATGGACTTGTTTGAATTTTTTTTTTTTTTGTGGGGTTGAATTTTAGGAAATGTAGTTGTAGCGCTAACAAGTCTTAGATGTGAAACAACATTCGAGGAAAATTGAGTTCAAATTGTAATTCTATTAAAGAAAAATTGTAAATTCAGGACATTAATGTTTGAAGATTCATTGTTTTAGAACACAAACTTATTAGATTTTGAAATTTGAACACAATATTTTTTTTTTATGACAAATTTGATCTAGAATCATCATGAATTCAGGCTAATTTAAAACATCAAACATGCATGACTCTTTGAGATTTATAGAAAATTCATTTGATCATGGTTAAAACAATCTTCTTAAATCGTACTAAAGTCATAAATCAATTTATCAATTTTAGTCCGATTCATGCTTGATTTGAACAAGAATCGAATGATGTTTTTGAAAAGACTCAAAACATGGAGTGACGTGCACTTCCCCGAAGTTAGGGATTTACGGCCAATTTGTCCTAAATTGGCCCAAATTAAAAGGTAAGTATCCATATTTCAAAGTCCGATTAGTTACTGTCCACAAAACATTAATAAATTATCAAATATTAGTGTTCTAAAATTGCAATTTCCGTCTTATTAGACATAAAATCAATATAAGTTTGTTTGTTATGCCTCCCAAATCAAGCTCAAACACGCTTTTAACATCTATTGATGATCGGAAGTCAATGTCGAGTAGTTTGATATGATTTTCAGGGATATTGATCTCAAGAAATATAACAAAGAAAAGCAAGAAATTATATGTTTACCAATAAGCATTCCAACCATGTTGATGACAGCATGAAGAAAAGAACTATTGGTTTGATTTGCATGGGCCATAACATCATCCTTCTCTTCTTCTCCCAACCTCTCCAAGTCCTTACTTTCTGCCATGAAGGCATCAACGTTTCGATGCTCCAATTTATCGCAAATTGGTTGATCACTCGCCACTCTACTCTGATGATGGGGCAAACCATCTATATTCATCTGGCTAGTTTTAGTCTCCCTGGATTTCCATATTTTGGCCCACATTTTCTTCTTCTTTAAGTAGATGTATAGTTTGAGAGTTAAGTATAGAAAGCAAAGTGTGTTGAATGCTTGAAAAAAAAATGCAGAATGTGTTGAAGTGTTTGGTTGAAGCTGGATAGAGTTGTGTACGTAATTATATATAGCTTAGAGAAATGTCGAAAAATGTCTAAGTCCTACATGAGCAACATGCATCCTAGAATCCAATTATTCTTCTTACCTAAGTAGACATTTTGGCAAGATTCTAGCTCCAACTTCTTTGGTTAAATTCCATCTTATGTTGTGAGAATATTCCATTTATGATGACTTTCTTTAATTTATCGTTGTTATAACAACATATATAGTGTTTTATCACATTTTTAAACTTGGATTATTTTGTATTTTATACATGCACCAATAAATATGAAATAAGATAGAGATCAAAATTACCTTTTTATAATCAATCAAGTATTAGTTCATTTTATAATTTGTACATTACCTTTTCATATAAATGACAATCAAGTATTAATTCATTTTATAATTTATACATTACCTTTTTATTTTTTTAATATAAACAAAATATCTTTTGACATTGAAATAAGAATACTATGGCAGAGACAGGAGCTTACAATTTTATTGTTGTTTACAAGAATTATGAAAGAAATTGCCAAATCGAACAAAATCGTCTTCACACTAGCTAGAGGTTCCAAGAGATCTGATTCTTAAAAGCAATATTCAATTTCTACATTACTGTGGTTTTTGTGGCAACCAAATTATTCTCCTTCATGTTGTGTTGCACACCTACTCTTCTCATTCAATGTGCATTTCATATTCTATTTAAAATTAATGTAAAAAAAAAAAACATATTAGATGATATCGCAAATCTATATTCATGATAAAGAGTCCACTGTTACAAACCAAACTCATTTTCACAAACTCATATGTGATGTATAAATTGTGGATTGATTTGTCCCCTGAAATTATATATATGTGTATGTCGTTTTAGCCAAATATATATCTTATTTTTGTCCCAAAATATTTCATTATATGATTAATTTCAAGAAGCATCTTGTCATCTTCTACCAAAATCCAAAATTGTTCTTATTTAATACTCTCAAATTGAATGATATATAGAAGTGATTATTGAAAATTTACCTATAATCAATGTATTTAAATATGGATAGTCCAGTCATTTTATAAAGTTTTTTAATTTGTATATTATTTTTAGATGGAGGGATAGCATATACTACTCAAATTTGAGTTATCTTATCAATTTCAATTAAAAATTTAACTAGATGTTCATGCTAGTTCGTTCATAATCTACTTATTATCTGGTATAATTCCATATCAAGTTGGAATAATATATGTACATACATACACATATATATGATATGCCAATTTTAGGCATATTAGTGATGACTGCTGAGATTAAGGTAAAAGTGAAGTTTATTCCTTCATGATATATATTACTTATCATGTTTAATTTCATTTAAATATAATTTATCATATGTTGGAATTCCTATATTTTATGAAAATGATAGATGCCAAACAAATCTTATCGAATTAATGATGCAAGGAGACATATTTCCTTACATGTGGGAAATACCAAACTGATTCTCCCCCAGTTGAAATTTTAATTATTTTATTCCAATTGTCTATATATTCTTCGTGGAAATACTATCATCATATATATTATCTAATTATGCCTTGTTTGGCTGGAATTCAATTCTCCAGAATCTTATTTTGTTACGTAATATTTCATGTTAACATATATTTTGTTCTTTTGTATAATTTCCTTGTCAAAAGTGGGCCTTTTTATTTTTTTTTTATTTTAATATTGTAAAACCTTCTGAAACATTGTCTATGTATAATTGTTAATACTTTCAAGGAGAATTAATAGTATTAATCATTTCAAATATAACAAACATTCGATTAATGGAGACCTAATAAATACTACCTATAAAAATGAAAGATATCCCTTAGAGAAAGGGAGAAATTGTTTCTTAGGTGTGAAAATTATTTTACTATGCATGGAGTTCCACCATCAACAATCAATTATCAAAATTCATTTTCACAAGTTAATTTTCATTTTATAAGTTATAAGTTGTTGATTGACCCATTTCACATAATTAGATCTATAATTATATATTTGTACAGTATCAAATGTATAACTCTAATTAAATTAAGATATATGAATTTCCTATAATAATTTAGTAATGGAAATTATGGAGTATCAACTATCAAATAATTACTCTGAAAGTTTAAGATGGAGCAGAATAATTCTACGTTAATACCAAAAGGAGATTCATAAGACACATATTTCATTACATCATCTTTTGTGGACTTTGTGAACAAGTGCTTATCACATACATATTTTCATTAGATAAATAAGTGAAAGAATAATATATTATGAGAATCTATGATACAACCCAACTTAATTAATGCAAATTTATTCCATCTGTGATTCCATAATATAAAAAGTGTGTTAGATATTTGATATATCTCGTCATTTATTCAGCACATGATCATAACATTTCCTAATTTAATGTTATATTTCATTTTATTTTAATATATATATATATATATCATATGTTAATTAATAATATCATATATATATACATAATATATAATAATTATTTTAAAATATAACTAAAATATCAAATGGTAGGTAAACAATCTTGTGTGACTTTAAATGGTGAATAACAACAATTCTTTTCCCATTTTCAAACTGATTGGCAACAATGACAAATATTGGAAGTTGCAATATTCATACAAAACCATATTATGAACCTTTTAAAGTGTTAACTAATGATAAAAATATTGTAGATAGAAATGATTAATTTGTAATTTACATACTCTTTTTCTTTCTTTCTGTTTTTTGTTTTCTATACTTCGTTCTTTCCTTTTAATAATTGAAGTGTTTACTTATTTTAGGTGGACTATTTAGGAAACACACATAGTGAAAATTAATGTTATTGAATGTTTCATTGGAATAGAATAGAATGTTATAATGCATTTTGATGATACTTTTTTGGCTATAAATAAATATCCAGTAAATAATTTCACCATATACTTAATAAGTGAGATATATAATCATTAATTTTTTATTATTTTAAATTACAGATGCTATATCAATAATAACGTCAAAACCTTCATAAATTATTCTATTAAATATTAATAATTTATTATTAGTCCAAAATCCTCTCCCCCCGTAATAAAGTGTAGCAAAAACCCTGAAATTGGCCGTCAAAACCCTCTCCGCCCTCTTCCGTCTGAAAATGGCAGGAAACGACGCCGTCCTCCTCCGCTCATTGGAGCTCCGCCTCTTCCGCTGTTCTATGCCGTCAGACAATCCCTCACGGCCTCCATCGCCGAGCCAATCATCACCGCCTGTTACTCCGGCGTTTGCTCACCTCCATTCCCTCTTAAACGACGTCGTGACTCTAATCGAGTCAGGTCAATATCACGAAGCCCTCACCTCCTCTCCCGCTTCTATAGCCCTATTTTCTAATCTCTGGTTCGACTCGTCCGAGTCCGCTCACAGCTTCTACTCCGAAACTCTCCCCGAGTGTGTCACCTCGTTTTTGAGTGTCGACGGCAATGAAGATTCATTGGAATTGGCTTATAAAGCATTGCTTGTGATGGCTGTTGGAGTTTCTGCTTTACTTGCCTTCACTCAGTGCAATATTACTGGGTTAGTCGCGTGTAATTATTTTCGCTTGTTATTCATTTACCAGTCCATCGTTTTTCATCGATTTAATCTGAAAGTTTATTCTGTTTTGAATTCGAATTTGAATTGTTGACTAATATGCTCCTAGGAATAGTTTAAATCTGGGAAAAAATTGATTATTAAACTCATCAAACTGCAATTCAGAATTTACCCATCTATATTATTTGTTTTACCTACTTGATATTAGATGCTATGTTACTCAATTCTGGAAGATTATAAGCAGGGCAGCTAGAAGAGTTTGACGAGTGGGGTCTGTTATATGTAGTGTGATTTGTTGAAGGAAAAACGAAATTATGGAAAGAATTATCTGCTAAATGCTTTCATGGATTTAGGAGGATAAATCATTTTTTAATAGAAACTTTGTGATTCACACCTCCTGAGCATTCATCTAGTGAATGCTTTGGGCCTCAAGTATGCTTCAATGCTCTTCATGTGCCTCCTATGAGAAAAACCATCTGCAGCTCTGGTTTGCTCTGTGCTGAGGCATGTTTAAGGAATTCGGCTTCAGCTGTCCCTACAAAGTGCCTTCACAAGCTTGGTGTAATAAAATACTGCATTACTGGACATTGTGTGTGGGTTTCATATGCTATTTTTTAACAAGAAAATATCTCATTCATGTTTACATTGATACTTGTTTCTTAGTTAAGAGCAAAGGAATTTATACATAAGATTTATGTTATCCCACACCTATGTTAAATGATGACCAAATTCAGTTGCCTTTTCTTTTGATGCACACTTGTAACAGGCCACTGAATAACATTCCTTCGATGCCACTTATGAGATTATTGTCCTACAAGGGTGAAATAGGAGGTGGGGATTGGAGCGAGTGGGAAGCATGGGCACGCAAGGAACTCATGTCTGTTGGTTCTGACCTGCGTGCAAAATTCTCGAATTTGCAGGTGCTTGAAGACTTTGTTCTTTATATTGTTTTACCCTTTTGAATTTAAAGATATTTGCATTGTTCTTTGATTCCTTAATAATAAACATTGTTGTTTAAATACATTATGTTTCCTGTTCTTTGATTTTAATTTTGTCTAGGAAATTATTCATGCTCAGCAGTTAAACAATCCTTTGCTTTGTCTAGTCACTTCATCTTTTTGTTAAGAAGTGATATGTAGGCATTTAAATTTATTTTTTCTCTCTCTTCAGTTTGTGTATTTGTAGAGTTTTAATGTCATTCGGAAGCCGAAAGCGCCGTGCAGAGCAACAAAAATGAATCTTCAGGAGCCAATATTGCTAGGGATTGGGTTATTAGTTAGTATTTTCAGTAGATTTAGGAAAGCATAAATTACATGTTTTGTCATTATACAGTACCATTTTCCACAGAAAAGTATATTAGTTGTATTTTTTTATTTTTTTCATTTAATTTTTATTATATGCATGCATGAGCAGTGCAATTTTTCTCAAAGTGTTATCTCACTCTTGTTTGCCGCAGTATCTTGTATCTGTGACTTCGTGTGTATAAAAGACATTTAACATTCTTTCTTTCACTTGCAGTACTTGATATTTGGAAAGACACTGCTGATGAGAATGAAAGATGTGCTATTTCAAGGAGATTGTTCTGTAAATGGAGTGAAAAGCATGACATGGTGGCTGGCCAGAGCTTTCTTCTTGCATCAGAAATTGTTGGATGAGCGTTCATCTTTTCTTTTTGATATGTTACAAGTCTTTACACAAGAAAGTTTCTTTCATCTGGGCACCTTGGAGAAGATAAAAGAGTATTGGTCTGCTGACGAAGATTGTTCAACAATTCTGTCTATGCTTCATTTGGAAGTGGGGATACTGGAACTTTATTATGGACGTTTAGATGCTTGCAAGTGAGTCGTCATACTTGTTAAAAAAATTAATTCTATTAATTCATTATCACATTTTTTGTTTGGTAAATGTAAATAAGAAACATAAAGATGCAAGGAAAACATTGTCTTGTTTACAGACTATACTGTTCAGGCCATATTTTGATGCAATAGAAAACAAGATACGGATACAAGGAAATCCTGTCTTGTATACAGACTACTTGGCAGACTATATTTTGATTCTATAAGTTTAATTCATAAGATGATGGTAATGTCTTGTGTGTAGTTGAGTGAGGAAACTTAATGATAATTAATGAACATGAAAGCATTAATGACCTTTAACCTCATTTATCTTGTTAGTGAAATTAAAATCAGAGGAAAATGTAAAAGGGTATTCATATAGACATCAAAGACAAATGTTACTCTTATCTGAAACATAACTTTATGCATTTAGAGGATTTGCAATCTCATTTCATAAACTACCACTAGGGTTGGAGCATAATTTCTGTCTTGCTTCTAGATATCAGGTCTTTTTGCCATGGAGCTCTAGATTTGAGAAGTGTTGTGTCACAAGTCATAATGTAATGCACCATACTAACCACAGAGGGTTCCATATGAGATGGTATTGATCTAGAACTAACAAGTGTTTGTCTTGCTTCTAGATATCAGGTCTTTTTGCCATGGAGCTCTAGATTTGAGAAGTGTTGTGTCACAAGTCATAATGTAATGCACCATACAACCACAGAGGGTTCCATATGAGATGGTATTGATCTGGAACTAACAAGTGTTTGTGTTTTACTAGAATACTGATGGTAAATAAAATAAAAACTTTTGGAGCTGCTGAACAACAAAATAAGTGTTTGGTTTAAAATTAATATATATTCTCCAAAAACCAAATTTACTTGAGTCTAAAATCCTAATAAAACAAGATCATCTCCATGTACTTGTGTTTTTTTTGAAATGGTGACACACCAATCACCATTAGGGTCGTTGAAGTGTATAAAACTTGACGCACGACTAGTTGTATGTTCTGACATAGTGAAGCTACTGGATGAACTTGTATATCAGTGTTTTGTGATATGATATAATGATAATCATAAGCATGAGTTTCTTTGATGGTGTCATATGCTAACTAATAAAACCTCACTTAACCCATGCCCCCTTTCCTTCTAGCCGATGCCCATTATTTACTTGCCCATCTTAATTTTTCTTGCATAAAAGAAATTCAAACACCTGTAATAAGTCTTGTCATTTCACTTTTATGGTTGGCATTCTGTTTCTTCATGGTATATGTTATCATCATACAATGTAATATATTTGATTTAGATGTATTAATCTAAGGGGTGATACTGAATTATAATTTCTAAACGAAGCCTTCATGTTGACTGTTTCCCATGGTAAAATTTTGTGTTTCAGAGTGCATTTTGATTCTGCTGCAAAGGTGGACAACTATAACTTTTTTGTGAGTGGTGCTCTTGGTTTTCGTACTCAGCATCAGGTATATAATTTACACATGTCCCTTGAAATTAGTTGGAAATTCTTGTCTCCCCGTGTCTCCACTGATGATTGTCGGATATAGGTGGAACCAAAAGCACAGCTCCGTCTTGTTTCTGGAACGAGTGATGGAGACATCTGTTTGCCAGTTTTCCATGAGTCCAGCAGTTTGGATAATCCTCCAGTTCACCAATCTTCTGAAACCCATGAAGCTTCTGATGTATTCATGACTCCTAGATTTGTAGCAGATGAGAAAATTTCTAAGAGTGTTGAGGAGGATGATAAATATCATACTATTGCAGCCTCCCCAATGAAGGCAGTACACCAGGCAGTGATTCTGGTGCAGTGTCTTCTGATTGAGAAAAATGCCTGTAACGATGAACTTCAAAGTATGCTACTGTTCTTTATTTGAAGCTGATTGAGACCTCTGTTTTGGTTATTCGTTTTAATTTCCATTTGAAAAGATAGACCTGAGATTTTTTATGAGACTACATATTCATTCTTTTCCTGGTATGGTGAAATTAAAGAGAGCATCAAATCATGCAATTCTTTACATTTATCATTTGTTGGAATCCTTATTCATGATGATGATTTTCTTTCAGAGTGGGATATGGCTCCATATATAGAGGCTGTTGATTCTCAGAGTTCAACTCCATTCATGGTAAGCAAACTCTCCTCTGCTACTAAACACGGCCTTTGTTATGAAGTCAATCTTTTAGTATAAATGACATTCTTCTTATCTTTGATGTTTGGTATGTGTTTATAGAAGATAAATTCATATAAACTTGGGTTCATTGACCAAATGTAATCCAAGAGTTTCAGATGGCTCCATTCATGAAGATAATGAATGTGGATTACTGAGATTTGGCTCACCATCAAAATTAATGAAGTGAACTTACTTTTTATGTTAGATTATGTTTCCATACGAAATCTAATTTTTCCTATGCCTTATTTGGAGCTTTGCACTCCATCCATATATATGTACGTCCCAGTGCATTTGTATCGGCGCCTTTGTACTCCCATTTAGTTATTAACTGCAAAATTCACATCATAAATAAATGAGAAGGATTGGGGACTCATTATCTGATATATGATCACAATGCTGCATATAGTATGATGAATGTTTGGGCCATGTTTATGCCACATGCCTTTTTCTATGTGCCTTAGTAAGAAGCATTATGACATTATAATGTGTTTTTTTTTTTTATGCTTTGGATGCTTTGTAATGGTACAGTTATGGAAACAGTTTATTCTGTTATGACATTTTCAGATTTTAGCTGGCCTAGATTTGGGAGGGCTAGAAAAATCTCGATGTTCATGAAAACTGCAACTTTATAGCATTCTCAAGAAGAGGGAGAGAAAAAAGAAAAAAGAAAAAAGATACCCTTTTTTATGTTTAACTGACACCTTTCACTCCAAGAAAAGTGGATTGTTTAATCTAATTCTCTTCTATGATGTAGTTTACATGGAAAGTATGCTAAGGATTTTAGAAACTGGTTTACTATTGATGTTGATCCAAAATGATATAATCCAAAGCTATATGCCATTTAGAGGGGGTGAGAAGTAGGGTACAGATAAACTTCTATTTAAAAGTTTATGCACCCAAATATTCCTTGAAGGCTTATCGGCATATAGATTGTTGTCCCTCAGTACTGTGTAGCATAAGGTTATCTTTTTGGAATATTTAGTGAAGGTAAATTGCTTATATTTCTTTAATGGTTATCTATCTCACTGTATGCTTGTTTGTAAAGTGTTACTTTTTCCTTAAAGAATAGTAGTGTTTATCTAATGGTTATCTATTTCACTGTATGCTTGTTTGTATAAAGTTACTTTTCCTTAAAGAATAGTAGTGTTTATCTAGTTTCCCTGCTACTTTTTTCTCCTTTGCTATTTCAGAGGATAACATTCATTTATATTAACTTCTTTTAAACCTTTGCAAATCACCATCTAACCAATTTAGTTTCTAGCTTCAATGTTTCTGCAATATATTACGTGTTCGATGGGAGTCCAGTCGTAGTAGAACAAAGCAGCGTGCATTGTTGATGATGGATCAGCTGGTATGTTCTTTTTGTCATTGTTCTCATTGATGTCAGAATTGTGCTCTATTTCACTGTCAGCAAATTCCTGTCGATTTTGTCCTTGTTTTTTTATTACTGACTCCATGTGAAAGTACAATGTTCTTATTTTTCATACTTTAGTGGAGTTTGTGCAGTGGTAAACTGTTCTTTAGCTTTCATGATGTCAAAATTTGTTATTCTCTTTGTTGTGTGGTTTAACATTTGGTAAATTATAACTGTATCCTTATTATAATGAAAACTTTTAATTTAAAGGTTTACCAATTATTCTTGAAAAGAAATATGGCAAGAGTATTTGTTACCTACAAGTGTTAGTTCTACTGTTAACCGTGTAGTGAAAAGCAAAATGTTCTCTCTCATTTGTGTTTGGTGGAATAGTTTTGTGCCATACCATTTGGACTGATTGTTAACTGTGGTGTGAAAGTCATCTCAATGTCAGTGCTGGGAAGTTCTTTGTTGTCGGCCTTAATTATGTTTGATCTAAGTCAATAGCGGGTACTCTATGAGGCTAATTTAGTGAAGAAGGCATGTGAGTAACTGTAGATGGCGTGAGTAGTATAATCAAACGATTTGAGTGCGTTGATATTTGAGGTGTCCCTTAAAGAAGGGAAGATTGGTGTCAATCGATGAGAAATTTGATAAAAATGCATGGAGATGGTTTGCATCTATTAGAGTCCCTTAGATGTCTAAGTACGACATGTAAGTTTCATTTCAACATGGTAGTGAGATATGATCCATATAGTGGTGGTGGGGTTTCCTAGCTGAACGGCATGGTAAAATTATTGTGGCTATTACTGTGGAATGCCTGAACATTCATTCCTTATAAGGATATTTTTCCAATATACCCTTTTGCTTAATATAATGATAGCGCTTGTTCCTAACCACTACTTTTGCCCCCATGCTTTTAAAGATTTTGAAACTTTGTTTGGTCAGGTCTAACTAGAGCTCCATGTTGGGTCAAACAAGTAATGTTATATTAGGTAGAAGGAAGCATTGTCATATTTTACTGGCATAAAAAATATCTACAGCCTAACTAAAGTGGTGCGTGATGTATTGAATTTGTAGAGTATGAAGGTTGCTATGTAGTTTGATTAATGATGAGTCCACCTGTATAGACTTGCCCATTGTTTGCATAATAAGGGTTAATTATTGTAAATATTTGTGTTTTGGAATATCGTTGCCTGCAATCAGCTTGTAATTTACTGATCCTATCCCAATATTGGGCATCATTGCCTGCAATTACCATGTTCACTGATTTTTAAAAATCTCCGAATTGTCTAACAGGTGGAAGGTGTGTACAACCATTCTCCTGGAGTTGCTCAACGATTATTCTACTGTTTTGGAGTTAATATGCCTCCAATTCCTGCATTACGCAAGTATGCTGGTTTTTTTTTTTTTTTTGTGGCTCTGATCCTTTTCTATTATTCTAGCTGAAAGGAAAGGAATTGTGTGAAATCCATTTTGTTATGATATTACAGTATCTTGCATTAAATTAGATAATTTCTGACTATATCAGTGGCATTGAACACTTTGCCCAGGGAATACGGTGATCTTCTGGTGAGTTGTGGCTTGACTGGAGAAGCTATTAAAATTTATGAGGATCTTGAGCTGTGGGATAATCTGATATACTGTTATCAGTTAATGGATAAGAAAGCAGCAGCTGTTGATCTCATTAAGAAACAACTATCTGAGAAGCCGTCTGACTCAAGGTTGTGGTGTTCTCTTGGTGATGTCACGAATGATGATGCTTCCTATGAGAAGGCCCTCGAAGTCTCGGGAAGGCGGTCTGCCCGAGCATTCCGATCTCTTGCTCGATCTGCCTACAGCCGGGGAGAATATGAGCAGTCAAAACTCTTGTGGGAATCTGCTATGGGTTTGAATTCCATGCATCCAGATGGCTGGTTTGCACTCGGTGCTGCTGCCTTAAAGTGTAGGGATGTTGACAAGGCGCTGGATGCTTTCACACGTGCCGTTCAACTTGATCCTGAAAATGGAGAGGCTTGGAATAATATTGCTTGTTTACATATGATCAAAAAGAGAAGCAAGGAGGCTTTCATTGCATTTAAGGAAGCACTAAAACTGAAGCGAGACAGCTGGCAAATGTGGGAGAATTATAGCCATGTAGCTGCAGATATTGGAAACTTTAGTCAGGCATTGGAAGCTGCACAAAAGGTGCTGGACATGACTAAAAAGAAGAGAATCGACTCTGTGTTCCTAGAAAGAATCATCCTAGAGATTGAAGGGCGACCATCGATTAGTAAAACTCAATCTCATGTTCCAACTAGTAGTAATAGCAATCATGCAGGTCTAATCGATGGCTCAAATGTTGATAATGCTGTTGAAAGAAGGGGTGTGGAATTTGACTCTGCCAGAAGCCGAGAAACTGAGCGCTTGATTCAATTGCTCGGGAATATGTTAAAACAGATTGTTCAAAGTGGTGGGAATGGTGACATATGGGGATTATATGCAAGGTGGCACAAACTGAAAGGGGATTTGACAATGTGCTCAGAGGCCCTACTTAAGCAAGTTAGATCATACCAGGGATCTGATTTATGGAAGGATAGGGACCGGTTTGTGAAGTTTGCACATGCTTCCTTGGAACTCTGTAAGGTGTATCAAGAACTTGCCATGCGTGCGACCAGTCGCAGAGAACTTTTTGCTGCTGAAATGCATTTGAAGAGTACAATTAAACAGGCTATAAATTTTTCCGACACTGAAGAATTCAAAGATCTTGTAGCTTGTCTTGAAGATGTGCAACAGGCGCTGAAAGCTATATCACTACCCGGTGCATGAAGTTTCTACACAGCCTCTTCCAGTAGCTTGTTCGATATGATTCACATGTGCCACTAAAAAGGCCAACAAGGTGGTAGCTAAGTCTATTTAAGGTTTCTCAATAATCATGGATGCACGGCTGAGCCCATCACAAAAACTGAGACCAAAATGGGAGTTCATTAAGTTCAGGGTCAATCAGGTATGTGGCTAAGACTATCTGTGTTTCCATAACTTGCAAGCATAAGTGATAGTATACAAGGGTGGAAAAAATCATCAAAAAGATATTGTTAGTACATTATGCTTGATCAGAAAATTCCACTCAAGGTCAAATAAATATTTCTGTAGTATCTAGAAGATACAGATTAGAAACCTAATACTCCCTAATTTCCTGTCACCTACTTAATAAGCTGACCGTGAATAGTTGCAAAAAATGAACTTCGCTGCTCCAAGCTTTCCTGAGCAGCGATCAATTATCATCAAAACCATTTCATGGCTATGACATGAAGATTGCATTTGTGTTGTGAAACTTCATAGCTGATAAATATTGTTCTTTTAGTGCTATATCTAACTCGTAACCCTGGTAAATGCAGTTTGATGGCCTCCAGCATGAGTAGAGACCTTGTTCTGAGCCTGGGGAACAATCAATACCTTACATATCGGATATGTATATACTTCTCCAGCACTTTTGACATCTCTGAATATAAAAATTATCAATACTATCCTATAAAGCAGCATTAGATGAGTGAGGATGATCTTTGTGTGGGCTCGTAATACGGACATGATTTGGCAGTGCCTTCGTTTCCTACGTGTTAATTTCCAAAGACCTTACGGTGCATCTTCGATTTCCTCTGTTGTTTATTTCCAATGAGCTTACAGTGTTGTGCTTTTGTTCCATATGTAGTATGAAGGAATATTTTTTTGTTTTTTTGTTCCATACCAAGAACTTTTTTTGAAATATACAAACCTCTGGTCTTCCAATAAACCAAAAATAATATTTGATATTTTTTATAGTATTTTATGGTTATGTTTAATTTTGTTTTGAAATATGTATTTCTAATTTTTCTGAGATCGATTTGTATTATTGCTTTATAATAAAACAGATTTTTTTTTCTCAATTTTTATTTATTTGTATTACATAAAACGGTTGGAGGGTAATGACTAATCACTAAGATTCAGAGTCACATTGTTGTTATTGTTGAAAAATATCCAAAGTGATCAATCAAATTGTTTTTTTCTTTTTTTGTTCTGTATGAGGTGATTATTCATCCTTCCGACAAAATTTGCCTTGAGTTACCAATCTAATAAAAAAAGGTTAGTATTTTTTGATTAATTATTTTTCAGTCAAACATTTGCATGATATAAATTATAATATTGGAAAACAATATTGCTTAATATGTATTTATACATGTGTTCCGATTATATGTAAATAAGTAATTTATGTGTTATCATTTCTCTAGTATTTGTTAACGCGATACTTATAAAAAGTTGTTAAATAAAATTCAGAGAAATTCAAATTACATTCAATAATTTTGGCTATACTGAGACATAAAAACATTCAGAAAAAACTGATACATATAAAAATTTTGTTAAGGCAATTGATTTTGTGATAAAATGAAAATAAATAAGAATTATAATGCCCATCTTAATTAGCCAGTTTACATTTTTTTTTATCATGTATCACAACTGAATGAAGAAGACTCATTTGATTTTTTATCATGTATTGATTATTCACTTTCTCTTTATCAATGTTTAATTGCAACTAATGTATGATTGTATATGTTTATTAGATCATGATTTGCGGTTGCATGAATATGAACACCCTACAAAATAAATGCATTTCAAATTTGAATGTACTCTATGAATGATTTGTATTAACTATTAACAGAATTGCGACAAATACAATTTTGTTCAACCATTATACATGAGTCAAAAAACACATACCAAATTTTGATTAACGCTTCTGTTTTGAAATGCAGGGACATAGTAGAAACGAACGAAACTCAATTTTAATGTTCATTGAGTCTTATGGGGTCTGGTTTCATTGGCAAACTGAAAAATGAGACATTTTGCTATTTTGTATCAAACGTTTGCACTTTGTGCTAAAGAAATGATGTTGTGATGAACAAATTCATGTTAATAAATTTGCTATTTATAACTCTACATAAAGGAAATTGAAAAGACATTTTGATAATTATTTTATTAAAATTTGTTTATTTGATATGATAATAATTAATAAATAGTTGACCGACTGACCATATTTAACACAATAAATTGTGACCATTTTCAATACAAAATGCAGAAACAATGTACAATAAATGTCATTGAAAAATCTTACAAAAAGTTGCCTCAAATAAAAAGATTTCTTAGGTCGAAAAATATCTCAGTTATTTTTGACAAATTATTCTGCTTTTATATATACATATATAGATGCGACCAAACATCGCCTTGGCCCTTATTTTTCTGTCATCATTTTTAGGACATGTTTCCCACTTCTGCATATGCTTTTTTGTGAAAAAAAAAATTCATTTGGATGTATGTGAAACAAAATTTTATTTTTCTTGTTTATGAAATTAACAATAGATAATACTTTATGAAACATCAATGTAAAATAGAGGATCTTGTTTGTATGTAATATATTATACTCACACCATCCGTATGTAATATATTATACTCACACCATCCGTATAAACGATGATGCAATGAGAAGAAAAAACAAAAAAAAACAAAGCACCTATAGATGGCAATTTATGTTTGTATGCATTTTACATGATATTAATTACACATGCATATTACATGTTAATAACCATAATACACGATATAATTAATGGGTCACAACATAATTATTTAGGGATGAACTAAAGTCGCCCATCAACTTCTAAACATACCTCAATTTAAATATAATTTAATTAAATAATTAAAATATTAAATTAAATACCAAATTTACCCCTTTTAAAAAACCTATTCCTTTTTTACCACTTCTTTTTTCTCTTCTTTTTTTTTTTTTCATTTTTTAAATCATTTTGATATTGTTTTTTTAAAATTTTTGAGGAATTGAATGTTAAATTAATGTTGGACATCCCACAAATTAGTAAAATATATGAAAATCGAAAGAAAAAACACAAAAATCGATTAAATTTGAATCTATGTTCGACTCTAATTGGCCGAATAGTTATAGTCTGTTCGGCCATGGTGGCCGAACATTCTCCTGCGTGTTCGGCATACTAGGACCGAATGGAGATGGTAGAATTTGATCAATTTTTTGCATTTTCTCGTTTGATTTTTCAAACATCTGATTAATTCGTAGGATGTCAATCATTAATTTAGCATTCGATTCCTCAAGAAATTTAACAACTTCAAAGGATAAAAAAGATGAAAAAAGGAGAGAAAATTGAAGTTGCAAAAAAAAGAGGATAGGATTTTAAATTTTTTTTAAAAGGTAAAATTAATATTTTTAAATATTTTAATTTCTTTAATTAAAAAATATTTAAATTGGAGGTGTGCTTAGAAGTTGATGGGCACCTATAATTCTTCCTAATCATTTATCTAATTATTTTGACTTGATTATTTTTTTCAGATGTCGTGTAAATTTTTTTTTCATGATGCAAATTTTTCATATTTGTTATCCAACATAAATATGTCCTATAAACTTTCACAAATTTTAGGTTACAACAAATTTGTCACAAAAAATTTATAAATGTATCGTGTGACGTAATTTTACCGTGTGCCTTCTAGGCAATTACAAACATGTCTTCATTATTTTGCAATACAAAATTTGCATTATATTGTGTATTAACTTCACTATGTCACGTAACATG
This sequence comes from Scutellaria barbata, assembly GCA_028654395.1. Lineage (NCBI taxonomy): Eukaryota > Viridiplantae > Streptophyta > Magnoliopsida > Lamiales > Lamiaceae > Scutellaria > Scutellaria barbata. The sequence goes on from CM053652.1 coordinate 6,721,433, forward strand.
TATTTTTTTCATACAATATATAGCATGCATAATTAATTATGATTCTTAAATTTAATTATGTGCAATTAATAAATAATTAAATTAAAGAAATATAATGTCTTCTTCAGTCAACAAAAGCATTCCCTTCTCAAGTGCAATTAATAAATAATTAAATTAAAGAAATGTAATGTCTTGTTCAGTCAACAAAAGCATTCCCTTCAATGACATGAGAAGAACGTTGGGAGTTCCAAGTCAATGGAGGTCGTCGTCGTCGTCGTCGTGGTGACATTCTTCTGCATCTTCATCCAAACCACCAATCAACACATGATCAGCATCGCACAAGCTCTCCTCTAATGGCGGCAGAGCCTGTGGTCTCCGCCACTCTCCAAGCCCTGGGCAAACTCCTCGAACACACCACTTTCTACTTCGGAGTCAAATCCCAGGTGGAGGCCATCCAGTCCGAGCTTCTCCGAATGCGATCGTTCCTCAGAGACGCCGATTCCCAGCAGGACTCCGACGAGAGAGTCTCCGATTGGGTCGCCCAGGTCCGAGAAGCCGCCTACGACGTCGAAGACAACATCCTCGTCTTCGCCGCCGCCAAATCCCTCTCCAGAAACTCCACAAACGTCTTCTCCAAAACACGCCGCTTCTTCAACGTAATCGCCACCACTTACCAGGTCGGGTCCCGCATTTCCGAAATCAAACTCAGGATCGCCGATCTCACCACCAGCCTCCAGACCTACGGCATCAAACCGATCATGGATTCCGCAGAAGGGCGAAATTCTCGCACAAACCCTAGGGTTCGCGATTTGAGGAGAGAGTACTCTCACATCGTCGAGGACGACGTCGTAGGGCTAGAGCACGGAATCAAGACGTTAATTTCCCATCTAATCGACGAGCAGAGAGAGGGGGTGGTGTCGATCTACGGAATGGGGGGGATCGGGAAGACCACTATAGCCAGGAAGGTGTACTGCCACAGGGACGTGAGGCGGCGATTCGATGCGTTTGCGTGGAGCTGCATAACGCAGCAGTGGGACAGGAGGAATGTGATGCAGGAGATACTGATAAAGCTGGTGCCGGAGAAGAGAGGGGAGGTTCTGGAGATGAGGGACGAGGAGCTGGTGAAGGAGCTGCACGATGTGCAGATGAAGAAGAGGTGTTTGGTGGTTCTTGATGACATGTGGTCTGGGGAAGCTTGGGAGATGCTGAAGCCGGGGTTTCCCAGTACGAGGATCGGGCGTGGGAGTAAGATAATGCTGACTACAAGGAACAGAGAGGTTGCGTTTGCTGTGAATCCGAGTGGGTTGTTGTATGAACCCAGGTTTTTGAGCAGTGACGAGAGCTGGGAGCTGCTGAGGAAGAAGGCATTTCCCACAAGGAAACATGATGATAATGATGATGGTAAGACCCACTCATGTGTTTGTTGTGTTGCTTTTTATTCTTGCATTCATGTTTCAATATTTTCATTTTGTTTAAGGGGTAGAGTTGAAGTCACCCACCTAATTTTAAGTCAATCCCATTTATTATTTAGTACACCTCAAAAATAAAAAATACACTTTGAATATTTTTTAAGCACACCTCGTAATATTCTAACTCTATCATTTTATCAAAAAAATCTCTCTCCTTCCTTTCTCCTTCCATAACATTTTAATGTTTTTATTTCGATTTGCAATGTATTATTTTATTTTTGTACAAATTTCTTTAGTTATATTTAGGGTTAGTAATGGGTTAGTGAAATAGTAGTTGATTTTGATGGAATTTTAAGAAAAATCGTAAGTTGTTGAGAGAAAAGAACGAACAAAACGGGCGGTCCTAGTTGGCCGACATCGTTTGAGGCTGTTTGGTTGCTTCGACCGAATGGATAGGAGGGCGTTCGGTTGTCTCAGTCGAACGAATAGGAGGCGTTCAGTCGGTTTGGCCGTGTAAATTTATAAAGTTAAGGTTTAAATGAAGGAAGATGCATTACAAAACTTGTTTTACGAGTAAGTTAATGATAGTAATGGGTTAGTGAAATAATAGTTGATTTTGATAAAATTTTATAAAAAATAATAAGTTGTTGGGAGAAAATTCGAGAAAAATGAATAGTACGGACGGCTTGGTTGGCCGACAACGTTTAAGGTTATTCGACTGTCATAACCGAACGGGTAGGTAGGTGTTCACGGCAGCCTCGACCGAACGGGTGGGAATGTGTTCGGTTGTCTCGACCAAACGAGACATAAGTTATTTTCTAAAAGGGTATTTTAATCTTTTACTAGCTATTTAATTTTGTATTTTTTTTTATTATGGGATGTACTTAGAACTAGGGTTGTAAAAGAATTGAACTTTTTTGATTGGATTCAATATTCGGATTCGAAAAATGCAAATAAGAATCTGAATAAGAAATTTTTTTACATTCGAATATTATCCGAATACAAATATGAATATAACCATATTCGATTCGAATATTCGTGAATATATTCGAATAATTATTAATGTATATAATTTACTATTAAAAATATTTATTTAATAAAATAAATAAATAAAAATATACATATATACTTACGTATAATTATTTTTACTTCTCATTTATTCTCCCCATCACAATTCCCAGCCACATACGTATTTTGGATTTGGTAAATATTCATATTTTGACAAATATTTTGGATGTTAATTTGAAATCTTTTAGTTTATGAATTGTTGCATGCAAAGAGTTGATGAATGATTTATTGTAACCTATGAATTATATAGGTTGTGTCATGTATACATATACTATATATTTACAATTTCATATTACTAATTAAAAATAAATATATATTTGAAAAAAGAAATCGAAGTCCACATTTTTGAATTCGAATATTCGAATGTATTTGAATATTTTATTCAAATACGAATATGAATACGAATTTCATATTTAATTCGAATAATAAACAAATATGAATATTCACTAAATTAAATGAATACAAATAGAATATCATAATATTCGAATTGAATTGATTCATTTACAATACTACTTAGAATTAATTTAAATGGGGGTGAGCATAACCCACAACCGATATTTTTTATTGGTTTTTTTATAATTTATTTGGGGTGGGGTGTACAACTCATCCCCTTAAAAATAAATATATATATAAAGACATAAATATCCCTATTATTCACAATGTATTTAATTTTATGTTATATAATTGAAAATTGTAGAATAATAATGTTGTGGGGGGTGTGATTAGAAATTTGGTAGTATTAAATTATATTTAAAAAAATGTGTTTAGTGATTGGAGTGTATTCAATAATAGGTAAGGGTGTGTATAGCATCGCCATTAAATTGTGAAAAGAATTTGATAGGTGAAATGTTTGCATGTTTGGAGATAACTTTAGCTTTTGTTTGTTCTCTGATTATATATGCTAGCGTAAGGATGAAAATTTTGCCAAATTTTGTGAAATTTCGAATTGTTTTTAGTTTCAATATCAAAATAGATTGTGATGAAATTTCGTTTTGAGTTTCGGTAAATATGAGATATCGATTACAAAGATATCGATTATAAAATGCTACTTTCAACAATTTATTTATCATAAATGTATCAATTTGTCAGTTAAATTTAGAAAATTTTCTTATAAATCTTATATTAAAATTTCAAAATATTAATATAATTTTGGTCAATTTTAAAAAAAATTTACCCACCAATATTTCTACCGATATTTCAAACTGGTGCTTGCTTCAGAATGCTCAAAGTATCATGCCGCATTTGTGGTTTCTCATCAGTTGGATGAACATCATGTTTGGATTATAAATTTTGGTGAAGCATAGCTTAAGCATAAAGTCAGAAACATATGAATCATGGAAATGAGTTTCCTATTGTCTTGGTTACTAAACTCCAAGATCCAAGCATAGTGTGATTCATTTTCTGATCAATATGACTATCTGAATCTCACCACATTAACATCTCCAAACCAAATGAGAACAATACCATTTTGCAGAGTTTAAGATTGATCCAGACATGGAGAAACTGGGCAAGGAGATGGTGGGGCGGTGTTGTGGCTTGCCGTTAGCCATTCTTGTGCTCGGTGGAGTTCTCATTACCAAACATACCCTCAGAGACTGGCAACTAGTATACGAAAACATCAAATGGTACTTAGCCAAAGGCAGAGGCCACGGACAACAACAAGCAGTAAATGATGTCTTAGAATTCAGTTACCATGATCTGCCTTACCAGTTCAAGCAATGCTTCCTCTATTTAGCCAATTTTCCTGAAGATTTCGAGATAGAAGCTGAGAAGCTGTACCAGCTCTGGTTAGCTGAAGGCATTATATCTCAAGAAGAGAAGGCTGAAGAAGAGACGATGATGGATGTGGCCGAGAGGTACCTTGCTGAGCTGGCACAACGTTGCATGGTTCAAGTCAATGTTAAGGAAACTGCTGGTGGTTTCAAGAACTGTCGTCTCCATGATCTGATGAGAGATCTGTGTATAACAAAAGCCCTCAAGGAGAACTTCTCTAGAGTCGTGGACTTTAGGCATGAATCGTGTGCATTATCCAATAAGAAAACGCGTAGAATTTCTGTCTATTTTCAGCCTAATGTTAGAAAATACAGGGTTTCTTGCGGTGACTATCTTCACATGAGGTCAGCCTTCTTCTATGCTAATGATTGTGGTGACGATGTTTGGATAAGTCGGAAACCTGATCTTAGCAGCTTTAAGTTACTCAGAGTTCTATACCTTCAAGGCTTCTACTCTCCCCCTGAGTTGCCTAAAACCATTGGAGATTTGATCCATTTGAAATACTTGAGTTTGAGCTCGTGTCAGTTCAAGAAGCTGCCATCTTCATTAGGGAAGCTAATATATCTGCAGACACTCGATTTGGAAGTGGACACGAGGCTCATAATCCCAAATGTCATTTGGAAGATGGAAGGGCTGAAACATTTGTATCTTCCTAGCAACTTTCTTACAGAAGATGGTCTGAAACTGAGGTTGGATGGATTGAATGATTTGGAGACACTGGTGAACTTCAACACCAGCTTATGTGATGTGAAGGATCTTGATAAGTTAACTGATCTTCGTAAGCTACGAGCAGCGATAAAGGATAAGCTCGATCACCTTCCAAACATCATCACATACATAAGCTTCACGCAGAACCATCTCAAGTGCTCTTCCCTTTCGATTTCTTGCCCGCAGTTCTGTTCTGTTGAAGAGCTAAACCTGTTGAGAACGCTGCTAGGCTGTCATCGTCTTTACAAGCTGTCCATCTGTGGCCGTATAGCTAAGCTTCCGGGGCATTACCATTTCTCTTCGAGCATTGCTAAGATGGCCTTCAAGGCATCAGAGCTGTGTGAAGACCCCATGGCAACGCTGGAGAAGCTTCCGAAGCTTAGTAGCCTCACATTGTATGAATCCACGTATCTGGGAGAGAACATGGTGTGTTCAGACAAGGGCTTTCCTAGGTTGTTGTATCTGAAGCTGTGGGGTCTACCACGCTTGAAGACATGGAGGATCGAAGAAGGGGCCATGCCTCGACTCACTCGTTTAGTCATTGCCAATTGTGAGAAGCTGGAAATGCTTCCAGATGGATTGAGATTCGTTACCACGCTTCAAAAGATGAATGTTAGATCGATGCCTGAGAATTTTAAGGATCGGCTCCGAGGGGCCGATGGTGACGGAGAAGATTTTCACAAAGTTCGTCATGTGCCCGATATCAAGCTCGATTAACTAGCACGGTTTGTTGACCTTGTGCTTTGATTCTTGGTCTCCTTGTTGCTTTCTTTGTTTTGACTATGGCCTTTTTCATGTCTCGCTTATCATCACAGTTGTTTATGTTATTTATGTCCGATGAAAGCTTTATTTGTTTGGTCCTAGCACTCTATCTTGCATTACAAAACTAAAAAAATAAAAAATAATAATTTTTTCATTAATAAAACTTCGTTGAGAATGAGGTTACTATATGAGAACAATAATTTCTCTCATATCCCTAACTATTAAAAAAAAAAAAAAAAAAAGCAACTCAAATTCGTATGATGTTGGAGTCGACAAGAGAATCAGATTCAAAGTTTGAACCAGTGGATGGATGTCGAATCAGGATTTAATGCCGTGGTGTATATTGGAAGAATGGGTGGTGTTTGGTAGTAGGCTCAAAGGAAAACCCAATTTAATTACGAGGATTTAGAGACAGGTCTATGCATACACATTACCCACGCACTATAAATGCATATATAAATAGTACGACAACAATCATCAGCAAACGCGAAACGACGACTTCAGCAAAATCCAGAAAATGGAGTCACGCTTTCACTCCCTACTCACCCTTCTCTCTCTCCTCAATTTTCTCACTCTTAATCGAGCCTCCCATAACGGCGGCGCCGGACTCATCAAAGTCAATTACAAATTCGCCGGCGCCGGCGCCAGTCTCAGCGCCCTCAGAGCTCACGATGACGTTCGCCACCTCGCCATTCTCGCCGGCGTCGACCTTCCCCTCGGAGGCACCGGCCGCCCTGACTCCGTCGGGTGCGCTTCCGTTTATTTTGTTTGCTTTGGATTTTCGTTTCCCTTTTCCGTTTTCACGGCGTTTTTTGAACAGATGAGGAGTGATGGGTTAGTTGCACGTGGTATTTATGGAACTGTAATTTCCATTCTGTGCCAAATCTCAGAGTTTGCAAGCCATGGTTTTAGAATTTTGGATTATGATTCTCTTTTTTCTATTATTTGCGTTGATTTTTTTCATATGTATGTTTTTGAAGTTGTGTGTGCTTCTGTGTCGTAGTAAATCATTCTTTTTGGTAATCAATTCGATGATTGGACAATGCATCAGCCAACAGGTAATGTTGCTACTGTTCAAAGGATGGTGTTTGTGTAGAAATGTTTATTCAGTGTGATCAAATGAGAGGAATAATTGAATTCTGGATGGGGCTTAAATGGAAAGTGCTAGTGATATTTACAATCTTAGATACATAATAGTTACCAATCAAATAATGATGGATAATTGTTAGTAGGTTCTATGTTTTGTTTGAGAATCCTTAGGGCATGTTTGAAAGAGGATTATGTGGAATTAGGGAAATTCTGTCATTGAAATCCTAGATTTTGTAGTAAAGGTGAATAACGAAGATGCAAGTTTGTTTGAGGATTTAGTAGGGTGTGATTATATTGTAAATGTTAAATTAATGCTGGATAATGTGGGGTTGAAGTGATATTTTATTGTGAAAAGGTGGGTTGATGCAATATTTTATTATGAAAAAATGTAGTTGGTAATGGTTAGATGATTGTAATGTAGGTAGTGATGTTTGTGTCCAGACTTTGTGATTCAAATTAAATAAAAAAAAAACAAACATACATTATGATTTTGAAGTCCAAAATTTTGCCATGTGAATCCTGTTCCAAACATAGCCTTAAGGTTTGTAGTATCGCTTCAGAACTAATTATTTATGTAATGCTACACGTGTACTCTTGTGAACTTAACTTCATTCGTAACTGATTGTTGTTTATGCTCTATGTCAAATTCACAAGTGCTAGGCTTTTTAGGTAATATTTACACCCACATATATTGCAGATGGACTCATAAACAGGCATTGATTTATGTGCTGAGCATTGAGTCTTTTGCTGTGCACTTTCAAAAATCTTCTTATGGCAACATTCTTCTAACTTTTGTAATGATTATTGATACTGCAGGCTCTACTATGCTAAAATAGGTATAGGAACACCTTCGAAGGATTACTATGTGCAAGTTGACACAGGAAGTGACATAACATGGGTTAACTGCATTCAGTGCCGCCAATGCCCCCGAAGAGGCTATCATGGCGTATGATCTATTCCTCATCTTTATGTTGTTCTATATTTTGGATCTAGATGAGGTTCTGGTGCTCTTACAGGAGTAGCATAGCCTTTGATTTCATCTCTAACTCTCTAATAAAGTTTATTTTATATACGGCAGATAGAACTTACCCTTTACAATCCAAGAGATTCTCTTACTGGAAAACTGGTGTCATGTGCTAACAATTTTTGTAAAGAGATTGGTGGAGGCTTATCGGGTTGCAGTGCAAATCAATCATGCTTGTACACGGAAGTTTATGGAGATGGGAGCTACAGCATGGGCTACTTTGTTGAGGATGTTGTCCAGTATGATCGAGTCTCTGGTGATCTGGAAACAAATCCAGCAAATGGAAGTGTTATTTTTGGGTATGTTGTTCTATTCATATCATCTTTGTGGTGTCACCTGCCTCTGATAGTATATTATCTGTGGTTGTCTGAATGTTCAACTTCACGCATTTGCTCTGCATTATGATTTTAAGAATGCTTCTAACACGTAGCACATTGGTTAGTATCAGGATCTTAGTGATTCAGTAGAAGTTCATGATCAAAAAACAGATTAAAGAGTGAAGCCAGCCATGTAACAGATTAGGTATATTTGAGAACTGAAGAAGGTCAAAAACTATTCTTCTACCTGGTAAAACCTCTGCTTGAGTATTGTAAACTTTATAAAACATGGGTTCCATTTACTGCAGTGCTACCATGTTTGTCAATTTACTTTAAACTTTACAATTCACAAGATCCATTTACTGCAGTTTTGCCATGTATATTGTGCATCTCTATTTCTGGCTATGGATGAATTAGCAATCTGCCTAGTCCTCAACATATATGAAATTTATAATCAAGTTACTGGATTGCATACAAATGAAATAATTGTTGAAGCTTATTTATAATATAGAAGTCTTACCATACTAACCATAGTCCTGAGACTTTCAATTTCCTTCTTAGATGCTGGTTGGTTATACTTCTTCATGATCTTCCTTCCTTATATTTCTTTCTTTTTCTGCTCTGTAATAGATTATTCCTCACCTACCTATCCCCAATCTTTTTTCCCCATCCAATACTTTATCTTTAAGTTGCTATATCCATGTTTCATAAATTTTACATAATTGAACAGGATGCTTCACATGGATCAACAGATAGAAGCTTGTTTAAGCAAACATCTTTAATTTCCTCTGCTGAGTTTCCTTAGTTCTTTTTTCTTACCATTTTCTCTGTTGTACTTGGGTGGAATTTTTCCTCTATTGTTTGTCTGACATGAATGAGGCTTTTATAGTCCTTTCATCTTCTGTCTGCACATGCGAATATTGTCATAAAAATATATTTGTGTTGGCTTATTAAAGTTTTCTTGAATCTAATAATCATATAATTATTTTGAGCAGATGTGGTGCACGACAATCTGGAGATCTGGGGCCATCGGATGATGCCCTTGATGGAATACTGGGCTTTGGAAAATCAAATTCATCGATGCTTTCACAACTAGCTTCCTCTGGAAGAGTAAAAAAAATGTTTGCGCATTGCTTGGATGGTGTGAATGGTGGAGGTATCTTTGCTATTGGGCATGTGGTTCAACCACAAGTAAACACAACACCTCTGGTGCCAGACCAGTATGTCCTTTCTTTGATTCTAGTTATTTCACTTTGCTTTTGGCATTCTCATTATGGTTTCATTTTTAGGCAGTAGGCTGATGATTTGCTACGCTTTAATTTTTTATTGGATTATCAAGTAAGCCTTTGTTTGTTTCCCATGCCAGATAGCTATCATAGATTACTATGAGGCATATATAAATTTGGCAATTTTTTTATTTTTATTTTAATTGGAAACATTTCTTATAACTTCTTGTTTCAACCTGATACAAAAATATCTTATCATAATGGGATTTACCATTGCTCTCTTATTCACAATCATTCCTAGAATCAAACCTTAGTCTTAAATATACTCCATCTGATGATTAACCCTCACTTGGAAGGTGCATATATATTATGCATTGCTCAGATTTTCTTGCCCTGGCAGATTAACTGATTTCAGTAAAGTGGATTAAGGTTCTTTATTCCAAAGATATAGTAGATTACTTTGAACTTCTCAGTTGTAGACTACTGATTCTTTGCGCAAGATCCAAGCTCTCAGGAATTCTCTATGGAAAAGTTTTTTGTTTTTTTCCTTTTATTTAGTTCCTTTGTAGTGCTTATATCAGCCACTCTTTTAATTCTTTATTCTATTCCCTCAAAATTTTCTTTTATGAAATTGTAGGCCACATTACAATGTCAATATGACTGGAATTCAAGTGGGTCATGATTTCCTGAATCTGACAACAGATGTGTATATTGGGGACAAGAATGGGGCAATAATTGATAGTGGTACCACACTAGCATATTTGCCTCAGGTGATTTATGACCCACTAGTGAAGAAGGTATCTCATTTACCACTTTTCAATGAAACCACTTTGATTGCCAGATCTAAATAGAAGGAACCTTACCAGTTTATGTTCTTTATGCTTGTTAGATACTATCCTGGCAGTTGGATCTCAAATTACAAACTCTTCATGATCAATACACTTGCTTTGATTTTTCTGGCAGGTATACCCATTTCTTGGTGCTTTTTTTTTTCCCGGATAAGTTAAATGTCAATTGTAGAGATTCTGAGGCGTCTCTGACTTGCAGTTTTATCAATCTTAATGATCCTTGCCCCTTTTAGACTAGTTTCTATTTTCTTGACTTTGATATTTCTAACTTGTTAGCATATGTTATTTTTCTTTGTTATATTAACCATACTGTAATTGTATATATGACATTCTCTAGCATCATCATGCTTGTTGACATTATCTATAATTTTATAAGATAAATATCACTGATCTTTATATTAGTTAGTGTTATCAGATATCTAGCTTGGTCGGTGAACTTGTTTGACTTTCAAAATTTTTACATGTACTTGAGGATTGCTGACTTCACATTTTACTGTCTTATCCTCCATCAATTATGTAAGCCATTCATAGAAATATCATCCCAAGGATCAAGTCTTATATTTGGAAGAAGTGAACATTTGAACATATTTCCCTGGCTTTTCTTGTTTAGAACCCAAAGAAGTGACTATAAAACTCTTCAATTTATAGGATATGACCGAACAGTTGCTTATAAAGTCTGAAATTCCTTGTGAAATTTTCTAAGACAAAATAGGGTTAGAGAAGTATCGGAAAGTTTTTTCTATTTCAAAATTGTTGACATGATAATCATGGAATCTGTCTTCTATCCTAACATTCTGATATAGCATATATAAACTTGACTTATGATTTTGTTACTTACTACATTTTTTTGTTTAAATAGATAATTTAATATATGGACTGTTGCTATATCTACAGCCTGATGGTTCTAATTTTCAAATTGAGTCCTAAAACATGTCTCTGTTGTGGTCATATTTTGTTTCCCTGAAATTTGCTATTTTTTCTGCTGTTTTTTTATCTTTATAACTTTATTTTCACTTGCTGTAGTGTTGATGATGGATTTCCACTTGTGACGATCCATTTTGAAAATTCACTTTCTTTGAAGGTTTATCCGCACGAGTATCTGTTCCCATTTGTAAGTAAAATTCTGTCATCCAAGCATAATACAAATAATGTTTTCTTCTTCCAGTTATCATCCTAATAACTTATACTGCCAAATATTTGCTTCTTCTTTTTCTATGGTTAAATTATTGCAGGATGTAATAAGCTCTTACAGGCTGTTACAATTCCCAGCTGTTTTTTTTTTTTTTTTTTGTATTGTCTGCTGTTTGTGGAACGCCTTACACATAAATCTTAAAAAGACAAGATAAATAGGAGATGGGAGGGTGCCAAAAGTTAACTTGATTGCTTTTCCTGGACCTTAGGTTCCTATATAAGTAGTAGATCTTTTTGTGCCCAAGTAGATTGATCAAAAACTACTGAACCGTCCCTAACTGCTTCCAGCTTATGTGCAAATATCATAGACAATCCATTTGTTACGATAAGTGTGAGTCTTGATTACCCAATCTCTTATCTCCTTTTATGCTTGTGGCTTGAACCTGAATCCTAAATAACGAAAAAATGAGGTGCAGGCTTGTATCCTATGTTCAAGGCCTGCAATGTATCTGGACTTTGCCATCTACTAGCATTTTGCCTTCTGTCCTCATTTATCTCGACCTGAGATTGCCTGGAATGCTAGAGTTGCTTCATAGTGTATAGATGATTGGCTTTTTAACACATTAAAATACCTTTTCCATTGTTTGGTGCCAAGCTGAACTTATCACCCTGTTGATTTAGCCTACTTATACCATCAAAGTCAATGCTTTGATTGCCGAAATCAACTGCTTCTGCAGGAGAGACTCATGAGAGAGGGTCTCCATTAATAGGGTTCTTATGCTAGCAAAAAACTTAACTTAGGACCCTTCATTACAATACTTATACTGTGGGCTGAAAACTCCTGCCTGATTTTCACTACCTTGGTTTTGGTCCTTGATTAGAATCTTTTCCCAATCTTGACCACCTTCTTTATGCAGATTAGATTAGATGATATTGGCTAAAAATAGATAACTTGTTTTAGTTTCTGAAAGAGAAGTTTAACAATTAGGCTGTTTTGTATATACCATAAATGGCCGTCTCTAAAATATACGTCAAATTGATGATAATTTGGTCGATATTAGTGAAAGAATGTGCAAGGAGGCTTTTAATATAGTATTGTTTCAATCTTAGTGGACAAATTGCAGACGTTGTTTGACAGATTTTTAACAGGTCAAATTTCTACTTGACACCTATTATGATAATAAACTGGATTTTGAGTAATATATTTTTCCTCTAAATCTAGAAACTCATGGTCATATTGAAAAAATATGAACATTAACTGCCCTACTATTCCATTTATCATCTATGAATCTGTCGTAAGGACTTAGTGCAATGTGTTGCCGCATTTCTAATTCAAATAATTGTCTTGAATTAATATTGCATTACGTATTAAGTTTTCATTCACTGTACTTTTTCTAACCAGATATATGGTAAAATCTTTGAATGCTTGATATTAACCTTTTTAAGTATCAAAATGTGTTTTTGAGAAAGTGAAATTATTGAACAATAAGAAAAGAACGAGACTTAAGCTAGTTATGTCCAGTTTAGTTTCTTTTCCTCTTGGCTGGCTGCTTCCTTGCCTATTTTCTCTCAGGTTTTTTACCAGAAAAAGTTGTACTCTTTTCTCATTTATTTTATGTATGTTTGGGAAATAAATTCTGCCTTTTCCTTTTGGAACTTTTGTATTTTCTGGGGGCAGGAAGACTTGATGTGCATTGGTTGGCAAAACAGCGGAGTGGAGTCCCAGGATAAAAGGAATATTACTCTTCTAGGAGGTAGGACCATGCTCATCCCAACTGTTTTATCCTGATGCTATTTGAATTACTCTATTGAAATTACTTATTGGAATGAGAGACTTATTTAGTATTCTGACTGTTCTTCATCTTCGAATTATTCTGGCTTTGTAAATCTTTACACGTTTTAGATAATTCTATTTCTCCATGTCTGTAAAGCTCATAATGATGTTGCTCACATTATTAAAACTAAATCTGCTAGATGTATCTCAGAATTTCTGAGTTACAAATTCAGACCTTTTGAGCACATTGAACTTGGTATTTTGTTGTTTGATTAGTGTTACTTTCTTAACAATGTTAACACTTAAACTTCATATCTCCCTGTTCAAGATTCCATGTGGTTTTGGTCCTAGCAAAATATATCAACCATTTTAAATGCATAACTAGCCATCTATTTACATATTTTCTAGTAATGTTTCCAGTTCCGAATTTTGCTTTTCCTAATTTTGGCAGATTTAGTTCTATCAAATAAGCTGGTCCTTTACGATCTTGAAAAGCATGCCATTGGATGGACCGAATATAACTGTAAGTTTGATGTATATTTGATCACTTTATGCCTGTAATTTAAACTCACAATCAAGATATGCCGTTTCTGATGGTTACTCTGTTATGGATTTTTTGTTAGGCTCCTCAAGTATCGAATTGAAGGATGAAATCACTGGTTCAGTACATCTAGTCGGAGCTCACTCACTCTCTCACGGTTGCAGTTTCAACATCCACACTATATTCCTCTTACTGATGATGGCTCCATTGCACGGTTTGATACTTCCAACATTACTATGACTTCCATTGACCTAAAAAAATCTCAGTATAGGAAAACATGAAAAGTGGAAGAGACAAAAAGCATAAACTTCACTAGATGTGCATACTTTCACAATTGGGTTAGCTTACTTACAATATTATAGCTCATTTCAACTACAATCTAATATACCATTTCCAGTTTTGTAGGCATCATCGTGTAAATAGTTCTTTGTACAGATATGCTCTTATATTGGCTTGAGTATGAAAACCCACCATTTTACAACGTTGATAGCATGTCGTGGTTATAATTGCTGTGGTGCAGAAGTCATTACTATTTGCTAGTAGTCATACTCTATATAATGCTAAGGGAATTTGTAGGACGTTTTTTTTATAAGAAGGCAAAAGGGTCAAATACATTGGCTGCCCCTAATATTTTACTACAAGGTAGTACTAAAATATTTTGAAATGCTAATACAAAATAATGAAAAAGGGTTAAATAAATTGATGTAAATGAGTCGAGTCGATTATTGACAGGCTTGAGATCGAAGTTGACTAAAAAACACGAGGCTTGATCTCGATTCGAAGTTGACTGTGCGTATTATTTTAATATTTGTGCTCAATTCAATGGATACTCGAAAAACTTGAGTCATCCATACCTCAATAATAGTATAAAATGATCTAAATTTTCTTGAATTATATTTGAAAGTGGACCGTTTAATAAATTATCAAGAGTTAGTCAATTCTATTAAATTAGACTCGTAAGCTTGTTGAGATGGGTATTTATATGCCCAAATTTAAAATCGAGGACTACATGAGAACGAGCTTGAGCTCGACTCGACTCATTATCATATTTAAACATTTAGGTAATACATCACTAATGTTTGCCATACGTATTTTTGGTTTACAAATAAAAGTCAATAGTAGTCGTATTTTTCTAACTTGCAAGCGTTTTTGCTTCTTTTAGATTTGTATGTATATTCCTTAGAGGACATGCATTTGCAATATCTGTCGAAACAGTAAACTGAAATCAATTAAAAGTTGTTTTAGTATTTATTGTGGAAACTTTTTAATCGCAAGGAAAAAGTAAATATGCTTTCGTTAACATAGAAAATGTTGGAAGAAAAAACCAAACTATACATATCGGCATGTTAAATATTTTTAAATTTTAAATTGGAAGCATATTTGGATCCATCATAAAATCTTCAATAGTTTATAAAAATATTGACCATCTCGGTGAGAATATTTATTATTATTATATATTTTATTTTTGGCGTTAAAAGTCGAAGTCATAATTGTTTGTTATCCTTTTGCTTTGTAATGATTCATCCATTTCCATGCTTACTCAATCAATTCAAATGCCCCTAAGTTCCATACAACTTTTTATTGATGTTCTATGAATATGAAATAAATTAGATTTGGTATTATTGCAATTTTGAGACACTTTCTAATAATTTTGTCTTCTACTCATCATGATCATAAGTCATTCAGCTATAAAACATTAAAAACGAACACATTAATATAAAGATAGATGTTTAGCTATATTATTATTATTATTATTATTATTATTATTATTATTATTATTATTATTATTATTATTATACTCAATCAGTCATGCTCACCTACCTTCCGTAAGCACATTAATATGTACACGGTTGATATGTCAAAAATCTAAAATATTTATTAATTTCATTTTTCATATAAGAAGGAGATGAGATCACTGCACATCATCGATTAATATATTAAAAGTTATCTATAATGTACATTTGAACATTTTCCAGTATTCACTTTCATATGAAAGCAATGAAACTTCACTACAAATTAATTAATGCTAGGAACAATATATCTCATCGGATTGAGGAATTAGTTGTTTTAGCTTAAAGAGTATCATGGTATAGTGATTTGGATTTCTAGAATACTCAAGTCTAGTGTTTTTTATTTTGGAATATTTTATATCTACACTACATTGCATACAATATTTAATTATTATATATATATATATATATGTATATATCCAACAACATATAATATAACTTTATCTAACAATATATTTATTTCATTTAATTTTATAAAAGAATTATAATGTATTATGTTCGATAATAATGTTGTTCCTTTTTTTTTCTCCTTAAGCAGTGAATGAATTATATTTTGATTGTGTGAACTGAAAAATATTTGTATAGTGTTGGTAAATAATCTTATTGAAAAATTATATACTGGGTGCAATATAAATCCCATGGAATAATTAAATCATCTAGAATAGAATTTCGAAATGAGAGTAGTTAAAATCTCTTTGTAAGATGAAATTATTTGATGGTGTTTATGATTTTACTAAAATCGCTCTCAAGATCATACACTTGTATCTTTAATAGTAACACTATAAATCACATAAAGGACAAACCAAATTAAACGTATTGCTAACTATTTTTTAAATGATGGTGAAGGAGGAAAAATAAAATGAATTTCAAGATAATTATTAGACATTTTTAATGGGTAATAAAAAGGGTCTATTTATAAATTTTTAATTGCTTGTTCGTGACTACATGCATCTTCTAAGTTAGATCAATCAAAACTTTCTGATCGTATTTGCAAGTTTAAAAGCCAAGAATCAAGCTCCAATGATTGCAGATTGATTAGATGAAAATTGAAGAAAACGAGGATATCACAACACTTTTATAGTAATAGACAACAGTTTTGTAGAATTGAAATAAGGAAGAAGATGAACACAAGAATTACGTGGTTCGATCAATTAAATTGATCTACATCCACGGAAAAACAAAGCGGAAACTTTTATTCATAGAATCAGTCGAAGAAATTACAAGAATCGATTACAAAATCACCACGCCTAAATCTCAAGAACCCTAGAAATTTGGGGATTTTTTATTCTCTCTACCATTTGATTCATAACTACAACTGATTGAACGCAATGCTATATATATCGAAACCCCTCAACCAATTTTGCCTAACTAATACCAGAAATGCACAACATTAAGCAAGAAGGAAATGCGCATTGTAGCAATCCCTAACAAATACAGTTTCATTTCCCCAACTGGCGGTCCAAGTTAGTTGCCTCCGGTTCGACGCCTTAGAGGCCGGTTCTGCTCAAACCGATTCCGATTGCTGGAACATGTCGATTTTCTGAGTCAAACCCAATTTACAAATCTCCACCTTGACTCCTAAAACCGTCTGCAGCACATAATACCCAATGCACACAAGAATAAAAGAAACATGCAATTAAAAGGATACTTAACAGCTTCCAATGTCACCAGGCATGCACCCTAAGCAAGTTCATGCAATGTTTAAACTTTACATATGGTAAGGACTTGGTGAACATGTCTGCAGCATGGTCTTTTGTGTCAATCTTTACTTTTGTTGTTATTCCTTTCTCCACCATATCTCTCACAAAGTGAAGCTTGACATCAATATGCTTGGACCTCTCATGAAATACCTGATGTTTTATCAAGTGCAAAGCACTTTGATTATCACAAAATATGTCTACTTTCCTCTGAAATAACCCCATTTCACCAAGCATTCCCTTAAGCCATATAGACTCATTCATTGCTTCTGTCATTGCAATATATTCTGCATCAGTAGTTGACAAGGCTATCAATGATTGTTGGATGGATTTCCAACTAATGGTTGTCCCAAACATAGTAAAAACATATCCGGTTAAGGATTTTCTAATGTCATGATTTCCAACAAAGTCAGAATCCACATAACCTTGCAGCATGACTGATACTTCTTCTTGTTTCCTAAACAGCAAGCCAACATCCTTTGAGCCATTTATATACCTGAGTATCCACTTAAGTGCCTCCCAATAAGCTCTCCCCCGATCTGCCATGTATCTGCTCACAACACTCATAGAATGTGCCAAATCAGGCCTGCTGCAAACCATTGTGTACATTAGGCTGCCAACTGCACTTGCATATGGACACCTTGCATATGCTTCTTATCTTCATCTGTTGCAGGCTTCTAATCTGCAGATAGCTTAATGTGTAGTCCAATAGGTGTTTTTACAGGTTTAGATTGGTACATATAAAACCTCTTAAGGACTTTAATCAGGTAATCAGTTTGTTGCAAGAACAACTTTCCAGTAACTCTATCCCTCTTGATATCCATCCCTAGGATCCTCCTAGCTTCCCCAAGATCTTTCATCTCATATTAAAGCTTCAATTTCTCCTTGAGTGACTCTATTCTTTTGTTGCATTTACTTGCAATTAACATGCATCCACATACAATAACAAATAAGTGAAAACAACACCTCCCTCATTTTCTAGATAGACATAACTATCATACTTGCATTTACTCAATCCAATGTTAAGCATAAAATTATTGAAATGCATGTACCATTGCCTAGGACTTTGTTTCAAACCATAAAGAGACCTTTGCAACAAACAAACCTTACCCTCATTACCTGGTTTGATGAATCCTTCTGGCTGTTGCATGTACAATGTTTCATCTAAATTCCCATGTAAGAAGGTTGTCTTTACATTCATTTGTTGCAGCTCCATGTTGAAGTGTGTGACAAGAGCAAGTAGGATTCTAATTGAGGTGTGCTTTACTACTAGAGAGAACACCTCATTGAAGTCTATTCCTTCTCTCTGAGTGAAGCCTTTAGCCACTAACCGTGCCTTATATCTGACTTTCTCAGTGTCATGCACTTCCAACTTTCTTTTAAAAATCCATTTGCTATCAATCACCTTTTGATTCTTAGGTCTATCAACTAGGATCCAAGTCTTATTCTTCTCAAAGGACTTTAACTCTTCATTCATAGCAGACATCTAATGAGTTCTATCCTTTGATTTCATGACAGCTTTGAAGTTCTCAGGTTCTTCAAACTCAACATCTTGAGCCACAGCAAAAGCATATGAGACCATATCAGCTTATCCAAATCTATTTGGAGGTTTGATCCTTCTTTTCTCTTTATCTCTAGCAAGCTGATAATTATTTAAATTCCGATGCTCTTCATTTGTTTCTTCTTCTTCTTTTTCATCAAATGAGGCCTGCAGTATCTGATCTTCTATTGGAACATCATCTAGATCATCTTGTGTATGCTGCTGAGTAGGCTCCACCTCATCTTGCAGTTGTTCTTCATTGTCAAGGCTCTCCACCTCAGAATGATGTTCATTTTCAACTTACTGATTTTCAGTGGCTTCAATTGATGTATTAGTCTTATAACCCATCTCAGATTCCTTGAAGATCACATCTCTACTAACAAAACATTTCTAGTGGCCAGCTTCTAGACACCAAAGTTTATAACCCTTTATTCCTGATGGATAGCCAATGAAGATGCATTTGAGGGCTCTTGCATCTAACTTATCTTGTTTAATATGTGTAAAAGTTTTGCAGCCAAACACTCTTAGATGATTGTAGCTGGGAACCTTACCATACCACAGCTGATCAGGAACTTTGAAATTTATGGCTGATGAGGGGGATTTATTAATGAGATATGCAGATGTGTTCACAGCTTCACCCCAGAAGCTCTTTGGTAATTTTGCATCAAGCAACATGCATCTTACTCTCTCTAATAAGGTCTTATTCATCCTCTCCACAATACCATTTTGTTGAGGATTTGCAGCAACAGTCCTATGCCTTGTTATTCCTCTATTTCTGCAGAAATTTTGAAATTCCTCTGAAAGATATTCCAGGCCATTGTCTGTCCTTAGATGCTTGATTTTCCTTCCAGTTTTATTCTCCTCTAAGATCACTCATTGCTTGAACATGTTGAAGGCCTCACTCTTTTGAGAACAAATACCCACACTTTTCTTGAATAATCATCAATTAGAGTCATGAAGTACCTTCTTCCTCCATGAGTTGCAACCCTTGAGGGTACTCATATGTCAGAATGTATGTAATCCATGCAGGCAGTAGTGGTATGCTTTCCTTTGGTAAAACTTTGTTTCTTGGATTTTCCCAATATGAAGTGATCACATGACTTTAATTTTGAGATGGAGTTATCACCTAAAAGCTTCTGTTTTGACAGCTCTATGAGCCCTTTCTCACCCAAATGAGCCAGCCCTTTATGCCATAAATCAGTCTCAACATTGCTCATTACATTTGAAATCTCAACAGTTACAGTCTCACCTTCAAGGATATACAAGCCATTTGATTTCTTTCCCTTAAGAACAATCTTTCCATTCTTAGTGATGTTGATCCCCCTTGTTTGGTGTTGAACTCAAAACCTGCAGAGGTTAGGGTTCCTAATGAAATTAAATTTCTCTTAAGATTAGGGATATACCTCACATTGGTTAGGAACTTGATATTTCCATCATGTGTTTTGATCTTGATAGTCTCTTTGTCTTTCACTTTACAGGACTGATTGTTCCCCAACAACACCATGCCTTCATCTACCATGTTGAGGTCTTGAAACCAAGATTTCTCCGGGCACATGTGGAAAGTACAGCCTGTGTCAAAGACCCATTCACCTGATGAATCTTCTTTAGTAATACACAACATACTTGCACTATCATATACAGCTTCAGCCACAGCAGCTTCTTGCTTGTTGTTCTTGGTTTGATTCCTTTCTGGGCAATTCCTCTTGAAGTGTCCAGGTTTGTGGCAGTGGAAATACTTCTTATTTGTCATATCATCCTCAGACTTTCCTTCTTGATTTGCTGGTTTGTCAGTCTTCTTCTTTGGTGGTTGTTGTCTCTTCTTGAAACCCTTATTCTTGACTGCTAAACCCTCTCCAAGAATCTGGGATTTGGAATCAATGTGATTCTGCAAGACCTTGGTTTTTATGGCCATCAAAACTTCATCCATGGTTAAGGAGGTGTGTCTTCCATAGATGATTGCATCCTTAAAGGCATCCAAGGATTTGGGCAGAGAGTTTAAAAGCATCAAAGTCTTATCTTCATCATTCACCTGTTCATCTATGTTTTCCAAATCATCTATTATCTTGATGAATGCATCCAATTTCTCAGCCACCTTCTTCTCATCTTGTATTCTAAATTTCAGCATCTTTTGTTTCAGAAACAACCGATTAGCAAGAGACTTGATGAAGTACAATGAATCCAATTTCTTCCAGATCTTGGCTGTGGATTCTTCTTTGCAAACCTCACGAAGTGCCTTCTCACCCAAACATAGAAGTATCATGCTTCTTGCTTTCTTGCAGACTTCCATACGCATTGCAACTTCAATCGTTGATGAAGAGCTCATGTCCTGCTCCACAAGTGCACCTTCTAAATTGTTCTGAATCAATAGAGCTTCCATGTGAACTTTCCAAAGGTTGTAATCCCCCTTTCCCGTGAACTTCGTAACATCCAATTTCAGACTTATCTTTGCCGAGATTGTTTACCACAAACAGCGCCAATTGCAAGTTTAGAAGCCAAGAATCAAGCTCCAATGATTGCAGACTGATTAGATGAAAATTGAAGAAAACAAGGATACTACAACATTTTTACAGTAATAGACAACAGTTTTGTAGGATTGAAACAAGGAAGAAGATGAACACAGGAATTACGTGGTTCGATCAATTAAATTGATCTACATCCACGGAAAAACAAAGCGGAAACTTTTATTCATAGAATCAATCGAAGAAATTACAAGAATCGATCACAAAATCACCACGCCTAATCTCAAGAACCCTAGAAATTTGAGGATTTTTGATTCTCTCTACCATTTGATTCATAACTACAACGGATTGAGCGCAATGCTATTTATATAGAAACCCCTCAACCAATTTTGCCTAACTAATACCAGAAATGCACAACATTAAGCAAGAAGGATATACGCACTGTAGCAATCCCTAACAAATATAGTTTCATTTCCCTAAATACCGGTCCAAGTTAGTTGCCTCCGGTTCGACGCCTTAGAAGCCGGTTCTGCTCAAACCGATTCCAGTTCCTGGAACATCTCGATTTTCTGAGTCAAATCTGGTTTACAATATTTTATCATCAAATACCACAAACTGATAGCTCTTTTTATGTTTTTAATGCTTATTTATAAAATTCGATTTAGATATTTTGATATTCATAAACACCTCTCAATCTAATAAAAATTATTTCAGTTTGAATTTTACATTCACCTTCAAATTCTAACAAATTCATCATGCAAACATTTCAATTGATGAAAACTTATAGTTCAATTATAATTTTTATTTCGCAACTCAAAAAAATTATATTTTTTCTTTCTTTATAGTTAAGAAGTATACTCAATTAATATATTGTATATTTGTACTTGTGAGTCTTCTTGTAAGAAAATCCTAAACTCCTCCCAACAAACTATGACTTAAGGAAAATGTGTAATTAATCATCAACACTCTTTTTGTCTCAATAATTTAGATTGAATAATACGATTTTTCCACGTTTATGTATAATACAGACTTGACCTAACTAATTTGTGTTGGTTTTAAATTCAGCCACGTAAGTCGTGACGTATATTTTTTCAACACAACACATTTAAAATTTAGGGAGAATTTCAATTTTCAATTAAAACTTTGAAAATAGGATGGTTGGGTGGGACCTAGCTATGGCCCAATTTTCTCTGTGGCTATGTTTACGACACTAAAAATCTTAATCAACCTTTCTAGAACTTTTGGTAGGTATTCTTCTATTCTATGGAACTTCGAGTTTCCTCAATTTAATTATATATCTTTAATTTGCTAAAAATATCTCAACTTTTTATTTAAAAAAAAAAAAAATCGGGAGTCCTGCAACTACTTTAATTTAATTTTCATTTTAACATAGAATTATGAAAACAAAAAAATATTTATTTTTGTGAATTCTTATGTAAAAACATGTTTTCATCCGAACCTCGATTATGTCCAAAAAAAAAATAGATTTGAGTCCCTCGTCCCGTGTTACCCCACCCCAATGCCTTATATAAATTAATTATACTATATACTATATATATATTAGAAAGCAACATATATAACATAATATAAATATATATAGTATATTGACAAAAGTATAGAACTTCTAGATTAAAACTATATATAATGGAATACCCATCTCTATATATCTGCACCCGATTCACCTCGTCCAACGTCATTGGTAATGCATAAAAGTTAGTTAATTATGATTATTTTAGTTCTATTTTTACTTGGAATGTTCATTAATATGATTATAGATATATTTGTGCTATTTAAATATATATTTCACGTAAATTTAATAGAACTATTATCTCACTTGAAGTTTATGAATGATGTTATTCAATTGATCTTATATATGAAAAACAATGATGCAATTTGATGACGTTAAAAACATCATAAAGATAGGGAAAATTGGTAAAAATAACCTCTAAATATTGACATTTTTTAAACTAATTTGAAACTTTAAAAAAGTTGGTAAAAATGATCAATGATCAGTTGAAGCAGGTAATCCTTCCGATAACCTACTTACGTGTCACATACATAAGCTGCACGTGAGCTGGTAATCGGAACGGTTACCCGTTGGAACCGGTCAAAGAATGTTTTTATCAACATTTTGTAAGTTATGAGTTAGTTTTAAAAATACCAATATTTAGAGGTCATTTTCCTAATAAGGGCAAACATACGGGTCATTTTTACCAAATTTCCTTTAGAGATATATGTTTGGTTATGTATTAAATACCAACATGTTTAATAAATTAAAATTATTTTTTATACATTAAAAAAAGGATGCATTAGACAAATATAACGTATCATTAATTAATATTATGTAATATACCATCAACTTAATAACAATAAACAAGAGATAAACAATTTAGAACATACCAAAGAAGATGCACGAAATTATAACTTAAAAAATACACAAAAAATTCTATGTAACTGATATATGAATTTAGAATTCGTGCAACTGATCCTACCAGATCTACGTGCCGTTCCACGCGTCTTCCACTCACACATACACGTCCCCACACACCTGGATGGGTGCACTCAAACCCACCCAAATTCGTTTTAGGTGTTATACTTTTATGTTATGTTAAACATATTTTTATATTATGTTAAACATATCTTTATGTTATGCTAGTCATACATTTAAGGTTTTTATGTTATATTAAGCATACATTTCTATAACGTTAACATACCTTTATGTTATGTTAAACATAATTTTATAGTTTTATATTATATTAAGCATACCTTTAGGATTTTTATGTTATGTTAAACATATCTTTATATTATATCAAACATACGTTTATGTAACGTTAGACATACTTTTATATTATGTTAAACATACATTTATAGTTTTATATTATATTAAGCATACATTTAGTATTTTTATTTTATATTAAATATACATTTATGTTATGTTAGTCATATTTTCTAATTATGTTAGTTGTATGTTTATATATTATATAAAAGTATGACTAATATTACTTAAAGGTATGTATACATAAAGGTATATATGTACAAATTATGATTTTTTTGTGCTGAAATTTAAAAAAAATCGTTGAAATTAGGATTTTTTTTTTGTTAAAATTAGGATTTTTTTTAAAATTAAAATATTACATAAATGTATGTTTAACATAATATAAAAGTAAGGTATGACTAATAAAACATAAAAGTTAGAGTAAAAAAAAAATAATAATAAGTGTGCGGACTCAGCCCGACCTGATCTACGTTGTATGAATCTAAAATTTATACATCAATTATACATAAGTGGAACTCTAAAAAATAAGACAATCTTTATTACAGTTTTTGAAATACTTTTTTTATACACAATATTTCAACAATATTTGACGTAGAAAAACTGCATTCATCTTCATCCATACATATCAAAATCTTAAATTTAATAAAACGGTCCACCCCACGCACGAGATAGACATTTTCCTGAAACATGTTTGAATTAATGAACTTGGATTTTCAATTATGTAACTACCATGTTTTGTCTCATTGTCATCTCTACATGTTATTTCATATACCAGATATGAATCTGCCAGCTCCAACTTTAATAAATTTAATTTTAAGAAATGGCCAAAAAACAAAAAAGCAATATCAGTGAGTGTCATCAATGGTGAGCAAATTTTCCAATTTTGTCAAGTTTAGAGAATGATTAGCATCACTACAATACCATTGAAAGAAGCTTCTAATGATTAACCTCACCCTCTTATTAATACATGTAATTATTAAGAGAATTCCTATCTAATTTCTACTAGTTCAGAATTTATATTTTATCACAAAATGATTTCTAAATGCTTCTTTTTTCTCCTTAAAATATGTTAATTCTTTCTTTTCAAAATGAAAAACTAAAAGTCAAGAATTGATAGAAGAAAACTGAAAAATATATTGTATTAAACTATAAAAAGATAAAGCATCACATTTACAGTCTTTTTTATCACTAGTAAGTTATAATTAAAATACTAAGTACTTTTTTTCAATTTATCGAGAAGGCTCATCCTAATAATAACAAATTGAGAAGATTAAGAAGAAGAAAATAAAATTCAACATGATTGGGGAACACTAAAAAAAGGGTCTTGATTTTTAGGTTTCAAAATCTAGAATCATAAATTACAATTTATCCCTTATCTTTTGAATTTAGGAAAAAGGATTCACGATTTTAACTCACCACTGTTTCGTAGTTGTTTTGTCGAATATATAGATTCAACATAATTCTAATTTGTAATTAATTGTCAAGGTCCAGATTTTCTTGATATATTAAAAAATTTAGGATTAAATTAGACGAAATTGGAACATGAAATTTGAAACCCAGGATTTGGAGCCGATTTTAACTGTTGTAATGTTCTAGAATTTTCAAGCGGACACCTAAGGTTGTTGAAACACTCTTCAAATTCAACATGTGTAATAAAAAAGAAATAGCCGCATAGTAAAAAAGTAGAGAGAGAGAGAGGGAGGACAATAGGGATAGGCATGCAGAAGAAACAAACAACCAAGAATTTGAGCCCACGCCACAAATACCCATTTATTCCCTTCCCATATATTGAGACGATATCTGCACGCATGCATTTACTATCATTTCCCCCCTCTCTCCCTCTCCCCTCTCTCTCTCCCCAATTCCAAGTTGGGCCATTTCCCACCGCCACCTTCTTCCTAGTTCCGCCTTCTATAGTGTGTATTCACAATACTGCAATTGAGTAGCCCTCCACATAACCCATAATTAGATACAGAAGATACACAGTTTTTCTGCAACTCTGTTCCTTCCTTACTTTTCAGACTTATTTTATTTACTGAGGTATGTAAAAGGAAGTGTGTTTTGCAGTTTGCTTTAGTTGTTTTTTTACTTATTATTCTTTGGTTTCCTATTGTTTCTGCTGATTTTAGCCTAAACCTGGTTAGAGATACAATCTTTTCGGGATTTCAGCTTGTACAATTTGTGGGCTTCTCTTATTTTATTGTTAAATGCGTTGATCAGTATATGTTTTGTATATTTCCTCACATGGATAAGTTTTTGTTAATCTTGTGGGGAATAGGAGTTACCTGAGTTTATAGTTTCCCTTTTCCATTGTTTGTATAATTGTATTTACACACATTCTTATGAGTAGTTTTGTTTGTTCAATTTGTGCTTGTGGGCTTGTGTTTAGTTAACTGGTAATATGATAGAGGTTTGTTTATTTGATTTAATTACCTCTATGATGGGGACATGATGAGTATATTTCCTTCGGTTTGAAGATGATGTTAACTATGTAGGTTCACAAAAAGAGAAGAAAGCTATGTCATACAATGGGGTTGACCAAAGGGATTACATAGTAGACGATGGAGACGTGGCGGATTCTATAGATGGAATTGATGAGGATCACCATTCTGCTGATGATGCTAACCTTGATGAATATGATATGGTTAGTCCTATTTTAACAAATGTTTGGTGGGTCCTGCTTTCGTTCTGTTGTTTATTATAATAAAAATTGAAGGGTATTTGTATCTATAACTGGTTGGTACATAGTTAATAAATTATATGTGCGTGTTGATAGTATGCAACCTTGTCTTTGTGTGTGTGGACTATGTGTATGTTTGTTAAGTTTGGAATGTGATAATTGGGCCCGATTTTGTTTGGAGTAGCTCATGAAAGTCACAGATACTTCATCTTCACAAGCAAGAGAAGGGAAAGATATACAGGGTATTCCATGGGACAGATTGAATATAACCAGGGAAAGCTACAGATTGACAAGGCTTGAACAGTATAGGAATTATGAAAATTTGCCTTCATCTGGGAAAGTTGTTGATAAGGTGAGAGTTTTGGACTGATCTTTTTTTCTTCTTTACTGTAATTTCCCCTGATCCCATATCCAGTTTATGATTTAGGATTGATTTCATTGTGTGTACTGTTTTTTAATCGTTGTAGGGATGTAAACCAACAATGAAAGGAGGCAACTATTTTGAATTCTTCCATAATACAAGATTAGTGAAGCCCACAATCCTTCATTTTCAGGTGAGTTTATCCCTTGTGTGGTTTATGTCAATTGTTTGACTGGCTTTTCGACCAGCACTTAAAGTGCTTCCTTTAATTGAAAATTTTCCTGGTTTATATAAGATATTTTGGGTGTAAATCTGGCTCTATAAAACAAATTCCAGCATACTTTCAGTTCCTTTTATGTCCTTGCTTGTTTGTGATGGAATTGTGGGTTTGTTAAGAAGTTGAAATGATATTCAGGAGTCTTGAGAACTCTGAAATAAAGATCCTAACGGAACTTCACCAGGGTGGTTTTTTAATTTCTTAATTTTGTGTAATATAATTGGGGGAAACGTTTAAGTACAACAGGGAAACCTACTCGAATATTCATATAATTTTGAAGTCCTGAGATTCTGTTTATGATTCTATCTAAAGGTTATTTGGGATTTAGTGTCAATTTTTTATCATCTTTCTCAACAAAATGTACTCAACGTTAAAACTTTGACTATTTGTTCTTTTGTAAAACCAGGGGTTAGTATCTGTCTACTACTCAAATCTTTTATGACTTATCTAAAGGAATTTTTCTGTACTTGAGATGTGAGGACTAATACATTTGTTTTTATCAAATTTTCCTGAGCCGTTATGATGTTTATGGCATTCAGCATTCTGTATATTTCTCCGAAATTTTAGAATTTGAAATCAAGACAAATGTATGGCTACAGGATAGTTCATCTCTTTAGCTCTGGCATCATAATCTCATGAATCATGAGCGATGAGAGCAAGGACATAGCATGGTTCATCCTTCTTTATCCCCTCCACAATTTAAAATCATCTTTAATGAAAACGTTTATCCACGTATATCCCAGTTCATATATGATTCCTTATTTCTTCTAGTTTCTTATTGCAGTATTAGTAAAAGAGTTCCCCAAAAGTAAAAAATATAAAGAACAAAAATCTGCAGTTGTGGATATGTGATTTTAGAACATCAGCACTTCTACTCTCTAGATCAGTGGATGAATGTGGTAATGTCTGATGGTTCGGGTTCTGTTTATGTTGCCTTACTCTCTCTCTCTATCTGTGTGTGTGTGTGTTTACTTGTGGTGATGCTTGTACTTATTTGTGGATGTTCATTGTGTACTAGTATATTCTGATCTGGTCAAGCCTCAACATAAACCAAAGAAAGTGGTGTTTTTCCCACGTGTCATGAACATAATAACCAATATCAATTAAAGCACTTGCATATTTATTGCACCCAAGATTGGCACTGCATACCATAACCTGTCTCTACATAGGAGCCTGATGAAACTTAGATTGTAAAGACTGCCGGATGAGTGGTCGAAGAACCTTAAATATGACCTCTTTTAACTATTAGTATTTCTCACTGTATATGAATCTTTAGCTAAGCTAATGATGCTTTCCATGTTATGCTACAATGACCAGAATTTTCTTGATTCAGTTGCTTTGTAACTGGTACTAGAATTGTACAATGTGATTAATATGTCGATAATATAGAATGTTATGTGCAGTTAAGGAACTTGGTGTGGGCTACGTCGAAACATGATGTCTATCTGATTTCAAACTATTCAGTTATGCACTGGTCATCATTACTCCAGAACTTAACTGAAGTGCTTAACTTTTCTGGGCATATTGTGCCAACAGAGGTATTTAACTATTTGCATTGCCATTACTTATGTAACATTATATAAATATATACTATATATATATATATTTTTTCACGTAGTTGCGCATGGGATACCTCTTTTTCTTTCTTCTTTTTTGAATTCACCGATATTTCCTCAACTTGCTATAGAAAAATCCAGGAACTTTGTTGGAAGGTTTCACAAAAACTCAGGTTAGCACACTGGCTGTGAAAGATCGCTATCTGGTGGCCGGTGGCTTTCATGGAGAACTTGTTTGTAAGGTGAGCAGATATATAGGAAACTGTTAATTCCTTTGCTCGATGAATGATTAGCTAATCCAGGCTACATTCTGTAATTTCAGTTCAAATATCATCTTAAAAGTGCACAAGCAGTTACTGTTGAGGTTAAATATTGTTTGATGGACACACTAAGTTAAACGTATGATATGGATAGTCCTTGATGCTTCTGGTAGCATTTGCTTACCTTTTGAGCTTGGCAAATGACATTAGTAAAGATGATCCTATCAATATTCAGACAATAATAGCTTCTTTAATTATTTTCTTTTCTACTTGGTACATCAAGTCCCAATGGTAACAATTTTGTAATTTGTGTATACCTTCTTGAGACATGTAGTTGGGTCCTTGAAGTGTGTTCCATTTTAAATTGTATTTCACACAATGTACAAAATGCTAGAATATGAAATGAGTTGACTTAACGAGAATTTCCAAAAATTTCATGCCTTTCCTGGTCTAGTAGTTATATTACCTAAATCTGCAGATTGACACCGTGCTTGCATTCAAGATCGCTTTTTTTTTTTTCTTCCTTGAATTGTGGGACCACTGTAGAAGTAATTGTCCTTATCAAACTACACTTAACTGTTTCATTTGCTCGTGGCCATGGCGTGGAAATATTTAGCTGTTTTGGTTGAGTTTGGTATAATAACCTTAGCTGCTCTCACTTTCTTCTTTTGTTCCCTTGTGTCTCCCATATTATCTGAGATTTCATTGTTCTCGATACAATTTGCATTAGAAATTAAGAAGATGAAAAGAAATATGAGATTTGGTGTTGGATACATCAATTCAATTAGATCATCACTTTCTTCTTTAGCTCTAGTAATTCTGACAATAGTCTATGCATAATATGATCTCTTGTATCGCAATGTTCTTATCTGCCCCTGGATCATTTTATCTTTTTTGCATAGACATTGCTTTCACTCCACCCATTGTAATGGTGAATTTTATCTCTGTTTGTGCTTGCAGTGCCTGGATAAACCAGGTGTGAGCTTTTGCACAAGGACCGCATATCACGAAAACGCTATTACTAATTCCATTGAAATAGTTGACAACTTGAGGTAATTCAGTTGTTGTTATTTGCTTTTGTGTTTGATTATGTGTCCGTTTGATTGATCTTATTGTCCACTTTTTCAGTGGATTACATTTCATAACATCTAACAATGATTGCGGCGTAAGAGAATATGAAATGGAGAGGTTTCAGCTCGTTAACCATTTCCGCTTCCCTTGGCCCGTGAATGTAAGTTTCGTTATATGCACATGTGAATGCTATGGATGAAGCCTTATTTGTAGTCAATGTTGGCTAGTCTTGAAATGTTTTTTTTTATCATAAGACACTTCGAAACTATATGAAGAATTATACATGCAGTGTGTTGAATATGATCTATATTTTGATTTTCTTCACTCTTGATGCAGCACACATCGACAAGCCCAGATGGCAAGCTTCTCACCGTTGTTGGAGATGATCGTGATGGATTACTTGTAGATGCTCGTAACGGGAAGGTACTTCTAATACTCATTCTTACTCTCTCTCTCTCTCTCTCTCTCTCTCTCTCTCAAGATCATTAATCCTTTTTCATGACTGTTTAGAAACATTTGGGTATTGTTGGGAGATTTTGTATGCATCACAAACCATTCATACAGATTTTATACATTTCCCAATACTCAAGAAAAATTTGTCCTAAATCTCGCATCTATTTTCTGTCACATATAGTGAAAGGAATAGATTTCTCTCATCGCACTATTGTACTCGATTAGCAAAATTAATAATATTGTGTTGAATCGGTGGATTTGAGGAAGAATTTAAAATTCATTGTAGTAAATCTATTGTTGGTGTTTGGATAGATTTGGAATTGAAATCCCTGGGTGCGTTTGAAATTTTATTCATTTCAAATCACTCAATCTAAACACAACCTTAAGGAATTCAAACTAATGGTAATGTCAACTTTCTTTCTCTCAGACGGTCGCGTCAGTTGTTGGTCATCAAGACTACTCGTTTGCATCCGCATGGCATCCAGATGGCAGGGTCTTTGCAACTGGGAATCAGGATAAGACATGCAGAGTATGGGACTTGAGAAATCTTAAAACTCCAACAGCCATTCTCAATGGAAACATGGGGGCAATAAGGTCAATCCGCTTCTCGACAGACGGGCAGTTTCTGGTGGTGGCCGAACCGGCCGACTTTGTGCACATGTATGGTACGAGAGAGAATTATGAGACGAGACAAGAGTTGGATTTCTTTGGGGAGATATCTGGTGTATCTTTGAGTCCAGACGACGAGTCTATTTATGTTGGAATATGGGATAGGACGTACGCGAGCTTGCTGCAGTATAACAGAAGACGCACCTACGAATACCTCGACTCCCTTATGTAATATCCAGTTATCTCAAGGTTCTTGGCCATGGTGAGGGGAATAGATCATGTGACAATCTTCTCTTTTCCTTTTCTTGATGTTATTAATGTAGGCTTAGTTTGATAAAACCTAGGTTGTATAGTTCAACATGTTCTTACATGGAAGATTTTATAGTTAGCAGTTGGAGAGGGATTTTTAACTTTTTAGGTCGAGTACTAAACATACTTTTTTATATATAAAAACTACAATATATTGTATATGTGTAATTTCACATTGGGTGAATTACATTTATCATTCTGGGTAGGGTTAAATTACCAAATAAACCTTAGGTTCTATAAAGATTATCAATTTTTTAACTAGCAATTTTTTTTTTTACAAACTTACGCAATTTTTTTTTTTTACAAACTCACGCATTGTCTCAAATCGGTTTGCACTTTTTATGGTCATTTGTTGAACTTTTATTATTGATATCCGCTTTAAGGTAAAGAGGGTGATACTGTTCAAAACTTGATACTTGCAGGGGTATATTTGTAATTTTGTACAATCTTGAGATTGATTTGGTGATTTCACTAACCTTTAGGGTGGTCGATGTAATTCATAATTCTCTTTCTAAGGGTGTTTGGATGAGCTTATAAATTTTTTAAAACATTTTAAAAGTTTATAAGTTCCTCAAAAGTGTGGGATTAAGTTTTAAAAAAGAAATCTTATTTTAGGAGCTTATAAAATGTAAGGAGTTTATAATTTTTTTTAAAAAGTAAAAGAATCCTAACTTATTTTTAAAATAAGAGTTAAATATTTTAAAACATCTTTAATTTTAATTATTAAAATTACTCAAATATCATTACTAACATCTTATAAGATCTACTATCTTATTTATCCAAACACTTCAACAACTTATTTTAAACTTAAATTTTACATCTTATAAGCTTTAAAAACATTTTATAAGATGCAAGAGCTTATAAGTTTTATAAATAAGCTTAGCCACATAACCCGTAGTTACATCATTCTCTTTTTAGTTGCTAGATAATTTACCCATATTCTATATTTTATAACGGTACATTTTTCAATATACACCCCACAATTATAAAAAAAATATAAGTAAATATAGTTAAAAAGATTAAAAAATTCTTCTAATTAAATCATAGAGATATATTTTCCTATTCCCTGTATTCCCTTGAAGATCTTCTTGTTTAAACTCTAACCTCAAAAACCCTACAATTAACATTTGTAAAGAAAAAACAGAATAGAGCATGAAGATTTCCTTGCAACAAATGATATAAGAATTCTTTTACTTTTTTATAGTGTTATGTAGTATAGTTAAATATTTGTAAATTGAAGTGATAAACTCAAAAGTATTGAAAAACACGACTCTAACTTGTCCAAGTAGTACACTAAATGATGTGTGTGATTAGAACAGGTCAAATATATATAAGCATGTTCATCTAATAATGGCTGAAGGTCGAAAACGGTTCTGAGTCGATAGTGCAAAGAAAATATTAGAGAAGGAAAATGTATCTTTTATTTAATTAAGAGGGTATTTTACTCTTCTTAGTCATATTTACTTTATAAAAAAAATAAAAATAAAAAAGGTTTAAATAGAGCTAACACTCCTATTTGGGAAGCAAAACTGGAAACCATAAAATGTTATAAAAATCACTTGATTGGACGTTTTAAGGAAATCATTTCAAATGAGTCCATGTAAGGAGGAATTCAAGTCGGTCAAAATCACTTCAAAAATAATTGCAAGTGAAAGTTGGATGTAAAGATGAGTTTAGGTTGTTTTTTTTTTTTTTTCAAAGAATTTGAAAATTGATTTAAAATGTTTAATACTTTATTTATTAGTAATCTTTGGATTCATATAGATTTAAAATTCATCATATTTATATTCATTCTGAACTGGTTTTTGAGAATTTTAAATAAATTTAATGCAAATGAATTTAGAATATGTTATTTCAAATTTATATCTCGAATCATACTTAACCTCATGTAAGTGTTGAAATAGTTTTATATGAGATTTTTGGATTTTAAACCTACACTAAAATGAATCAATCCAAGAAAGCATCGATGGATAAATAATTATGGATTTTTAAATTCTAACTGATATTGATCACTTAAATATTGTATTTCTAATTGATAATGAACCACCTTGCCTGCCTTTGAAAGAATCTAAAATTGAAGAGTGAAAAATGGGCAATAGTATAAGAAATCTTTGAATAATAATATTTTAAAATGAAATAAAAAAGAAGAGAATTGAAGAATTTTTGGACGGTTGCAAAATAATATAGTTTGGGAAATGGAAGTGCATGTGCAAAAGCTGCGATAGCAAGGAATGTGACAAAGACCCAACAGATAGGAAAATGCAATAACGACACACATAAGAAAATAATTATATAAAAATATAATTAAAATATATAAATATATAAATAATTATATTTCGAGTTTTCATTTAGAATAAAGGAAAAATACTTTTGCAAAGATCGGTTTCAATTGAAATACCCCATAAGAAAATTTGTTAAAAATATACTTTTCATGTTACAAATCTTTGTGCACGTAATACTTATTATACTATTTCTATAGCCTTCGTTTTAAAAATATATTTAATTAATTATTTACACAATTACCTGCTTTCTCATATTGTAACTATAAGTATTCTTTAATAAAATATTTTAAAATTTAAATTAATAAAATTAAATGAAAAACATCTAGTTCAAATGGATTAGTATTATCCTCCCTCAAATAGCAATTATGTTTAGTTGAGAGGTTTAACAATATAATATACATATTGGATATATTGACATATGTTTATGGTGGTAGGGAGTTCGGAACTGATATATATATATATATATATATATATATATATATATATATATATTATATATATTAAATTGAAAATATTAATAAGATTAAATTGAAAATATTAATAAGAAGATAAAATGAGGGTATTTAAAATAATTAAAGAATGTAGACCATGAAAGCATATATATATCAATTCCATGAACCTTACTATGCAAAATCTCACTTAACTATTTTTAGGAATTATGAAAAGCTCATAAATGAATAGAAATCGAAAATAAAGACATAAAAAACATTTATTAAATTGATTGTGTTTTATTTAGTAGGTAGAAATGATGAAGATGATGAATGTGGTGAGGTGGGACCATATCACCTCATATATTAGCAGATCGAGGTCGATACCCGTGACACCCCATCTGCATCATGTGAATCATCTCTTGTCATCACTTGCAACTTTCCACACTACCTATATATATATATATATATATATATAGAATTACATATCTATTTTTGTGATTTGTGTATAATATGAATTTGTGAAAATTGATTGGTATATGAACAATAGAGTTCTCTATCTCACTTTTACACCACAACAAAACTACGTAATTTTAAATAAATAATATATATTTTTAACTAAACAATAACTGTTTTTATATTTATATTAATAAAAAATGGATTTGGATCATCTGCTAGGTGAAGAAAACCAACACCATATGCTGGGCTAAATACGTCACCGTTTTAATATTATTTTTTAATCTATTTCCTATTTTCCATTTCATTTATATTATTTATTTATATTATTGATATTTATATTATTGATATGTTATATTAAAATATGTTTTTAGATTATTCTAACTTTTTTAGAACTTGTCGATATTAACGATATCAATCATATCAATATTTAACTTTTTTTTAGAACTTGTCGATATTAACGACCCAATATTTAACTTATCGATATTTAACTTTTTTTAGAACTTGTCGATATTAACAACCCAATATTTAATTTTTTTATAACTTGTCGATATTAACGACATAAATCATAAATATTATTGAAATATCTATATATTAATATTTAATTTTTTTTAGAACTTGTCGATATTAACAAAATCGATCTATATATTAATATTTAACTTATTTATCGATATCAACGAAATCAATCTATATATTAATATTTAACTTTTTTTTAGAACTTTTCGATATTTTCATTTCACCATATATTTCCTTTTTGAAAACTTATTTTTATATTTATATTTAATATTTCTATTCAATTTGATTTTTTTACCTTATAAATAAACTTTTTATTTCAACTATATTAACTCACTTTTTTACCTTATAATTATTAAAAGAGAAATGAGAAAATACTTGTTTGCTCAAAAAGAATAAAAATAAAGATAATGAAAAATTAAAAAAAAAAGCCGAATGAATCAGTGAAGTGAAAAAATCTTATTAATAAAAGAAAAAAAGTAAAAATCTTACAAGAGATTAATAAAAAAATAATAAATAATATAAATGGAATGGAAAACGTTACAAAGATTAAGAAATGCATTGAAGAGAGATATTAATAAAATAATAATAAATAAATAATATAAATGAAATAGAAAATAGAAGAGAAATTAAGAAATAGTATTAAAAAGGTGGCGTATGTTTTCTACACCCAACAAAAGATCCAAATCCATAAAAAATGGGTTTAGAATGTGGTACACGGTGGAATAGAGATCATGGGTACACAGGATCTAATTTGGGTTCTCTCCCACGTATTTGTAATTGTATAATTTTTTGTGAATATTAAATAATTTTTGTAATTTCATAATTATTTTTTTTTTTGGAAGATATTGTAATTTGAAAGTTTGTGAATAGTGCACATAAATGTGATTAATGCGACAAATTGACATAAAAAGAATCAAATAAGAAAAGGCTGTGATGATGAAGGACATATATATAAACAACAAAATTATAGAGTAATATAAATTAAAACTTAAGGTTTGAATTCATTCGATGACAAAAAGAAGCAGTAGTAGTTAAGTGATAGAAACGCAAAAAATTCTTGACCACAAATGAATACAAAGGGAAAAGTGCAGCTAATTTGAAAAGGGTAAAATTTTCCCAAATAAAGAAAGTGAAAGGACAAAGCACATGACATAATAAGCGACACACATCAAGTTACTATGGAAAATTCACATATATACCAACACTTTCTCAATTTAATTCAAATTAAAACTGATTTAAATTTTTTGGTGCATTTTTTATTTTATTTTTACGATTTCTATAAATTAGCTCATGCATATATAATGACGCGAAAATAAAAAATGATTCGTTTAGGCGAAGAATAGATATTACTGGCTATTTAGTATTTATTTTATCAAATATAGCATTAGCGAAATTGGGTTTAGTTTTAGTAGATATGTTATTTGAATCCTTAAATTCTAATTTTTATATATAGCTAAAATGAAACTTGACAAAAGTAGATCGAAATAACTAAATATTGCAGATGTTGGTTTTTTATTTTTATATGTTTATTTTGGCTATTAATCCTGATCTAAACTACCAAACATGTCTAGTTTTTAGGGAAACAGAATCTCCAAAGTCAAAAAATTTGCAGAAAAAAATCAATAACAATTACAGCAACTGTGATTCGTGTATTCTGGTGTAAAAGTAAAACTCAATTAATGCGTGAGAATTTTTTAATTTCTCTTACAAAAATTTAATAATAACATTAATATATGATATAATATTTCATTATTGAATAATCATTAGATTCGTAGTTTAGAGTGATATTTTCTATATTGACTATTGAGCCAGTTGAAGGGTATGTGTCAGAAAGTACTGTCTCCACATTTGGACCAACATTGATACTCTGTTTCACAAATTAATTAATTTTCACTAAATTAGTTCAAGACATTCTGCTCACGTTCCTGTTTCTCGGTATCTTCATTAAACACTTCTTCAATTCTCAAACAGGGAAATATATATTAAAAAAAATAATACTCCATTCGCTGAACTGTTGTTTCTCTCTCTCTCTCTCTCTAGCAACCTCGACTCAAGATCTGAACCTCCATAACTAACTAACATTCTTCCTCTCTTACACAGCAATGGATACATAACCAACTCTCTCTCTCTCTCTCTCTCTCTCTCTCTCTCTCTCTCTCTCTCTCTCTGAGTTTTCAGCCATGAAAATGAAACCTTGTCTAGTAAACATCATACTTTCACATCTCTCAATCACATTCCTCGCAGCATGCTTAGCAGCAGAAACACTCCAACTCAACGACGACGTTTTAGGCCTCATCGTCTTCAAATCAGGGTTTACAGACCCTCTCAACGCCCTGGATTCCTGGAACGAAGACGACCAATCTCCCTGTGCATGGAACTTCCTCAAATGCAACCCCGGCAACAATCGCGTCTCCGAAATCTCCCTCGACGGATTATCCCTGTCGGGGAAAATCGGCCGTGGCCTGGAAAAGCTGCAGTCTCTCAAGGTACTGTCTCTCTCTAACAACAACCTCACAGGCCCCATAACCATGGAGCTAGCCCTGATATCCAATCTCGAACGTCTCAATCTTAGCCGGAACTCTCTCTCCGGCCAAATCCCCTTCTCTCTCTCCGACGTCTCTTCCCTCCAATTTCTCGATTTGTCGGAAAATTCCCTGTCGGGGCCTCTCCCTGACGCCATGTTCGAGAACTACTCATCCCTTCGTTACCTCTCCCTGGCCGGAAACCGCCTCGAAGGGCCGATTCCGACGAGCCTATCTAAATGCGCAACATTGAATCATCTCAACCTTTCTAGTAACCGCTTCTCCGGGGCTTTTTCCGGGGCGGTTTGGTCGCTGACGAGGCTTCGAACGTTGGATCTTTCGAACAACGCTTTGTCGGGGAGAATCCCTGTCGGAATGTCGATCGTGCATAACTTGAAAGAGCTGGTTTTCAATAGAAACCAGTTTTCAGAATCTTTACCAGCAGATATTGGCCTGTGTCCACATTTGAGGAGGATAGATTTCAGCAACAATATGTTGACAGGGAAAGTTCCAGAGTCTTTGCAGAGGCTAAAAGCACTGAAATTCTTGAGTTTATCCAACAATTTCATTTACGGGGATTTTCCTCAATGGATTAGCCAACTGAATAGCCTGGAATACTTGGATTTCTCCAACAATGGCTTCACAGGTTCCCTTCCTGCATCAATGGGAGACTTGAGATCATTGAATTTTCTGAGCTTAAGTAACAATAAGCTGATTGGATCCATTCCCAGCTCCCTGCCAAGCTTATCCGTGATTCGATTGAAAGGAAACTCATTCAGTGGTAGCATACCAGATGGTTTGTTCGACATGAAGCTTGATGAAGTTGATCTTTCGAGAAACGAGCTGACAGGGCTGATTCCGTCTGCATCTAGTAAGCTATATGAGAGCCTTCAGATATTGGATCTATCAGGGAACAATCTGGTGGGAGTTATTCCTGCAGAAATGGGGCTTTTGAGCAAGTTGAGATATCTTAATCTGTCTTGGAATCAGTTGGAGTCAAGAATGCCACCTGAGCTTGGTTACTTTCAGAATCTCACTGTCTTGGATCTTCGAAACAGTGGTCTGATTGGATCCATTCCAGGTGATATATGTGATTCAGGCAGCTTGGGTATTCTTCAGCTTGATGGAAATTTATTGACGGGTCCAATTCCTGATGAAATTGGCAACTGTTCTTCTCTCTACTTGCTGTGAGTCTTCTTCCCATCATTCAGGATCCAAATGTAATCATCTTTTATGCAATGTTAATGGTATGGTTTTTTATTGCAGGAGCTTATCCCACAATAATCTGAGTGGCCTAATACCGGAATCAATGTCAATGTTGAGCAAGCTCAAGATTCTGAAGCTGGAAGTGAACCAATTGAGTGGGGAGATACCTCAACAGCTTGGAAGATTAGAGAATCTTTTGATAGCTAATGTTTCTTACAATAGGCTAGTTGGTAGGCTACCTGCTGGAGGCATTTTTCAGACCTTGGATGCATCAGCAATGGAGGGCAATCTTGGAATTTGCTCACCGTTACTGAAAGGCCCATGCAAGTTGAACGTTCCGAAGCCTCTGGTTCTTGATCCGTATGCCTACGGCAACCAAATTGGAGGCCATAAAAGAGGCAACGAACGTTCAGAAAGTGCGACTAATTTCAGGCACCATAGCTACCTCAGTGTCTCAGCCATTGTTGCTATATCAGCTGCATCTGTGATTGCCATAGGAGTGGTGGTGATAACCCTGTTAAATGCTTCTGCTAGGAGGAAGATTGCCTTCATTGACAACGCATTGGAAAGCATGTGCTCGAGCTCCACAAGATCGTCTAACATGGCTGCTGGCAAGCTCATTCTTTTCGACTCTAAGTCTTCTTCCATGGATTGGCTTAGTGGTGCCAATATTGAGTCCATGCTTAATAAGGCTGCTGAGATTGGAGAAGGGGTGTTTGGAACTGTGTATAAGGCCTCGTTCGGAGGAGAAGGAGCCATGATTGCAATTAAGAAGCTTGTAACAGGGAACACTCTGCAGTATCAAGAAGAGTTTGATCGCGAGATTAGAGTTCTTGGAAAAGCAAGGCATCCTAATCTGATCCCACTAAAGGGATACTATTGGACTCCTCAATTGCAGCTCATTGTATCAGAGTATGCCACTGAAGGAAGCCTACAAGCAAGACTACACGAGGCTTCGCCTTCTTGTCCACCAATTAATTGGCCTAATAGGTTCAAGATTGTGCTGGGAACAGCCAAGGGACTGGCACATTTGCACCATTCGTTTCGCCCACCAATCATACACTACAATGTAAAGCCCAGCAACATCCTGCTAGACCAGAATCTGAACCCCAAGATATCAGATTTCGGGCTGGCAAGGCTGCTAACGAAGCTGGATAAGCACGTGGTGAGCAACAGGTTTCAAAGTGCACCAGGGTATGTGGCCCCTGAACTAGCATGCCAGAGCCTAAGAGTGAATGAGAAGTGCGATGTGTATGGGTTTGGAGTGCTGATTCTTGAGCTGGTGACGGGGCGAAGGGCAGTGGAGTATGGAGAGGACAATGTAGTGATACTGAGTGATCATGTGAGGGTGTTGCTGGAGCAAGGAAACGTGCTGGATTGTGTCGATGGGAGCATGGGAAGGTACCCTGAGGAGGAGGTTCTGCCTGTGCTTAAACTGGCATTGGTTTGTACTTCTCAGATACCTTCGAGTAGGCCTTCAATGGCGGAGGTGGTGCAAATACTGCAGGTTATCAAAACTCCAATTCCTAACAGAATGGAAGCTTTCTGAGATCACACAGACTTGAGAGAAACTCAGCAAACTTCTCCATTCTTTCTTTATATATGTTTCTGCTTGTTTATCAACATTTGTGCCTATCACTAGCTTTTGTTTAACCTGTACAAGAATTAAGAACCCCTTTTCAGATTTTGAGCTCTATTTTTTCTGATTAACTTTCTGCATGGTTATGCAAGCGTGTTTATCACTTTCTTTCTACCCTAAATAAATTCCTAGTTACATCCTTACTCCAAAGTCCAAGACCAAATTTCTTTTTAGGTATTTTATTAATTCAGTGTGAGTGATTAATGTCTTGAAAGCTTTGTTTTACATAATCTTTAGTTGTTGTTTTTTTTTTTTTATTATTATTATTATCTGCATGAGGATTGAGGAAGTCATCTTAAACATGATGACAAAACTGGAGTTTATAGAAAACAAATCCATGCATATATATTTGAAAAATAAATGTACTCCAGGTAATGGGGAAAAAAAGATAGTTATACCTCGTTTAGATTAAATTAATCAAAATCATTTACTAAATCTTCAATTAAATTCCTCTGCACCTACAATCGTATCCTTACAAAAATCATGAAACAATCATATATCGTCCAGAAAAACCCTTAATACAAATCAGACAAAAGTTCATTCTATTGAAAGATTGGTAATCCATTTCAAATTTTACTGAAAAGCCGAGTGAGAAATAAAAGACCCTGATTTTTCATGGTAAATCAATCACTTAATTATTTTTATTTACTGATTTCTCCCAAAAGATGGAGGAATATTTTGGGAGAAATCAATATTCCTAATAAAGACATTTTCCAATTTGTATTATGTACATTTTTAAATTTTACATTTTAAATTAATTTTTTTCTCCACACACAATTTATACTATATGTTTTATTCACTGTTGCAACTCCGACAACATTTTTCGATAAAAAAAGGTTCATATGATTTTTGTATGTCATGCTAAGGGTTATTTTCATCATTTTTAAATCATTAATTAATTTTAGGTTATTTCCATCAATTCCTAGGTCATTAACTAATTTACTCTTCAAAATCGAAGTGTGCCATAATTTTTCCCCATTTCTAC
Source organism: Scutellaria barbata (assembly GCA_028654395.1). Classification (NCBI taxonomy): domain Eukaryota; kingdom Viridiplantae; phylum Streptophyta; class Magnoliopsida; order Lamiales; family Lamiaceae; genus Scutellaria; species Scutellaria barbata. The sequence continues at coordinate 6,762,954 of CM053652.1, forward strand.
AAATTGTTTAAATAAATGAAGAATAAATCAAAGTGTGCCATAATTTTTCCCCATTTCTACAAATTGTTTGAATAAATGAAGAATAGTAATGATGGTGAGATTGAAACAAAATTAAAATCTATTTAACATTGAAAATTGATGAAGAACCGAATTCACCCATGTCTTTGAAATGCAAATTTGAAAAAAAAAAAATTCAAATTTGAGGAAAAAAAAAAAAACTTCAATTAGCACGTGAAAATCATGTGGGCACTTTCCGCTAAAACATGTTGGCCGAAGATTGCAAATGTAAACAAAATATGATTGTAATCCAAAAAAAAATATAGTTTAGGGTGCAAAATTAGAAAACAGCATAGTACTGGTTGAATGAAATAAACCCCAAAGACAAATAATGCTATAGAATTTTGCAAAAATAATAATTAATTAACCATTGTGTTTCTGCAAAATCCATCCATGCTCGCTAGCAAGAAATGAATTGCCCTTTCATATTTCATGCCAAGAAGGAACATGACAACCTCAAAATAGAAACAAAATACATGCAGAATTCTGCAATATGGATCCAAATCGTACATCAAATGATTTAAGTTACTGAACAATACGGATCATACCTGTTACAAAATGAAACCTATTCTAACTCATGAAGTGCCTTGTCATTATCGAACAAGAGTCGCGTAAGAAATCAAGAGAATAGACTATAGAACAGAATAATTGCGCTCTCACCAAGCTGCACGACAACTAGTGTGAGGTCTTCATTTATTTCTCATGAAGAGCCTTCATCAAATATAGCCTACTAAAGCTTTGTCCAGCCACCCTGCAATCCATATCATTAAGATATACATCATTAGCACAAATTCAAGTGTAGTGAGTCAAAAGAGATTGAATAAAGATCTTGCAAACTCTAGATTTCCAAAGTGTTTTTGAAGCATTATAAGGTGATGCATCTCATATTAAAATGTATTAAGATTGTGAAAATAAACTAGGAAAACTTTACTCTTTCTGAAACAAAAGACAAATCATGTATAATAAACATTTCCAGTTTAATATAAAACACCATATTACTCACACATTTTATCGTCATTTGCAAAATCTAAGCACAGAAGGTTGGACTGCCACCATTATCATATGGTTGATGACGTAAATAGAAGCAAATATATAAATATTTCATGTACACAGTGCATACACATACTGCAAAACCAAAACATATAATCAAGCAATCTTGGTGCCAATATTTGGCCCACATGTAAATAGATGTAAAAATTGTTGAAAATGAAATGCAAAACAGTACGGCAGATATTTGGCAAATAAAAAAGCAGCAAATGGAGAAATGTATATCCACAAGTAATGGCCAACTAAATGAAGATGGCAGTTGCAAGCAAGCAAACAAACGTCGTGGGAAATTGCACAGCAAACTTAAAGCCAAATAGCAAAAATTCTAAACTATACCCGTTGATTTGGTTGCAATAGTTAGCAATTTGGTTTGTAATCAGAAAACCATCCAATCTTGATGGCTCAGGGATAGGCTTGAAGATGGGGTTTGTGGGATCCTCCTCAGGTAACGGTTCTTCCCCTGCATTCTTGCGAGATACGTTTTCAGCCCTACAATTAAAGAAGCCAAATCAAACATATATCTAATGCCTGGTTTAAGAACCATTTTTTTAACAAACACAAAACCATGTGCTGCATCGTTTAAGACCATCATTCAAGCCAAAACCATCATTTCAACCACACAAGAAGATAGCAGCAGAAGCAATCACCACCATTAAAATCTTAAAAGAATACAAAATAATTTACAAATAATTAACTTGCACTGCATCTTACTTTCTCTTCTGGATCCAGGCCTGCTGCTGGGATTGTTGACGAGAAAGATTTCTGTAGTAGAATTGAAACTGGAGAAGGAGAGGTTGTATCATGTTATCAGTTATCAGCCAGGAACAGAGGTCCAATCATTATCAGCCAGGAACAGAGGTCCAATCATTATCAGCCAGGAACAGAGGTCCAAGGGCAAGTAAAAGAAGATACTGACCTTTTGTTGTTCCATTGACAAGTCATCCATGCATTCAATTAGAAACTCCACATTTCTTTCTAAAAATGGACTGGTTGATAATTGCAGCCTTTCATAATCACACTAACATGCAATAGCATACCAAATCAATATATTATTCGCATCAGTAACTAAATGGACATCAATTCAATTACCTGTTTGACAGGAGTATCAGCCTCAAGCTCAGTCATAAAAGCACTGATAAGAGCAGAATTTGAAACCTTGATCTGTTAAGCAAGAAGAAATATCTCAGCATTAATCACTCTTTGCCATCTGTCTGAAATTAGAATACTAATGCATCCTCCAACAAATGAATGCATCATTCCACAATAAAGGAAAAGGTTGCACTTATGTAGGGCTCTCATTTCATTAACTATGCCAGTATGCAATGCATCAAATATAGATATGTACCCTTCATTGTACAAAGGAAGAAATATAGGTGTACCCAACTTAAGCTTCAAAAGGAGTGGATTTAGTTCAAAAGAGGAATCCTTTCTAAGATTTAATCATTCGAAGTCACCAATTATAAGTTTCCCCTATCCAGATACCAAAAGTTATTGAAGCGGCAATGCACCCAAGAAAAGAGAATTACCAATCTGATGTCTTAAGTACAGGATATTCATCGCTTCAGGCATGGATTTCTCTTTTCGATCTCCATGCGAGTTCATTATTTCATAATTTACGTCTAAAAATAATTTCAATACCAATCAGAAACGCTGGTACAAAGTGTGGGTATGATCAAAGCAACACATGCAAAGACAATAAATCATAAAAGGTCACACCATGATTCAAAACCATGATTCGTTACTGAGCATATATCAAACATGATTACCACTGTGATAAGAAGAAGTAGATAAGCAAAATTTTAAAAACATTGACAACACTAATGTAACAATCAGAATTAAAAAATAGTATCAATAAACAGCAATAGAGAATCAAGATCTTACAGGGATCTCTTCAAAAATATCCACCCATGAAAGATTTTTCTCCCTCAACCTGAAAAGCAAAAGCTATCATTTAATATATATATAGGAAAAAGAGTGTGATTTAACTCGTTTCAAGGCTAATAATCAAAACAAACTAAACAGTCATTTCTTTATCATATGACTAAACAAATGTAAGACCATACTTCTCTCCATTGAAATTATTGGTGCGGTAAAGCTCCATGAAAGAATCAGAAAGCTTCAGTGCCTTCAAAGCTAGGACACCTTGGTTAGATCTTGATGGATCGTAAATGATGCAGACACATCGTCTTATATTTTCCTGTGAACAGAATAATCACACTAATTAGATATGCAAAACTAACAATTACCATGAACTTCGTGAAGCATGCATGCAATGTGTTAGTATTAGAATCCGTTGGTTAGGATGGCAGTTACAGACATGCGACAGAGACCAAGGAGTAAATACACACATATAACAAGCAAAGTATAACACACACGGTTCATCACCAACCAACTTGTTATCACAGGAAATGTGTACATAAATATCTAATCATCCATCTGAATCCACAAGAAAGGGTGTTGTATTTCCTAACTTAAGACCAGCTCAAAAGTTACCAGAAAGGATACAGTCCCAAGAGCCTGAAATGGGTTGGACCTCTTGGGAAACATGAAGGAAAAATTAAATCCAAACTTAGCAGCAATAAGAAATTATCATAACAAGTAGTGCAAATGATGTTCAATGCAAATATCTATTTAAAATCATGAGATGAACCAGCAAAGTACTGTATAATGTACTAATAGATACAAAATTTACCTGGTAGTTCATAAAAGTCTCTATCAACTCCACTGTCTGGAAAGAGCCAAACAATGTTGATTGATACCTGGAGACACAAGACTGTTAGGGAAACATCTTTTTATAATGTTCAACAAGTTCAACCATTGAGTGTTTTTCTAGCAGAACACTTGAAAAGGTGGTTTATAGATAAACCTTAAAACTAGAAATTTCACCTGATTAATTCCAAACCAGACACATAAATAAAAAACCAGCCTATGGAGGTTTCAGCACCTTCAAATCATTGAAGTTTCCAAGAACCATTTCAAGAAATCAACAAGAATGAAACTGGATTTTACAAAATCTCATCTAAAGTAGTGGGACCCCAACCCCAGGTTTCCTCTCTCAAGGAAGTCCTTACAAAGTTCAGCTGATGCAACATTTTCCAAAAAAAAAAAAAAATCTTGGGAAAGAAAGAAGGTAGATTCATATTTTAGCAACATGTTTTTCATATTAATGACTTTCAATTGACTCCATACTACAGGCTTTTATACATGCCTGTTTTTACTTGTTCTATATTCATCAGAAAATTTCATGAAGAGAACACTAAATTTACTAGTTTCCAATTCATTTAACTTAATGACATGATATAGTATAAGTAACTATATGATACGGTCTGCTACATCATAGTCCAGAGAAAACACAATTGAATCATCTAAAGACACAACAAGTAAAAGATTATCAAGAAACAAGGATATAAAGACGATATATCACTTGAGCCATGCCAAAATATAAAATGGAATATCAACCTTTAGTTTATTGACATTAAATAGTCATCATAAAAGAAAATTCAACAAAATTGTTATTATACTTGCATTCATCTCCAGCTAGCAGATATCCTTACCTTCTATCCTCCTAGCCCTACAGCAATTAAACTAGGCAATTTAATTTACACCCTCAAATTGCTTCAACAATTTTGGTACTTCAAAACCTTGTTTCTATGAACAATAATTAAAAATACTTTACATGTCACACCACTGCATCCATGCACAAATGAATATCACTTCATCTGATGGTAACTTAACTTCTACACTTGATCTAGAAACAAACTATGAAATTCTCAGAACAATGTTATTAAACCTATGGATGAAATTTATAAATTTCCGGTACGGGTAAAAACCGAACAGCTAAAATTGCACTTGAAAATCAGAAAAAGTAATCAGACCTCTCATATGGTGCAATCACAATTTATTCTTTTGAAAATTGAAAAGACAGTAGTGAACCACAATATAATAGACAACAGAGATCTGAGCACAGACATGGGTAATAATATGGTGTGGAGGCTGGGTATTGACTAATGTAGACTTGTGGAAGGAGAGAACTTACCATCCAACAGTGTTGTTGTCAACATTAACCTCTCTCAGACATCTCATCATTTCAAGCTGATAATTCGCACCTTCTGCTTCAATCTCTTCATCTTCCTCGCGGATCTGCAACATTGCATTTTATGTTTTCAATCACACAAGGACAAATCACCAGGCCTCGTAATATAAATTATAGTTGAGTTTATTAACCAAAAAAAAAAAAAACAATTGATGGCAGAAGCTTACACACCGGAAATGGGAAACAATTAGTGACTTCAAGGACACTACCAACATCCAACCCAAGAAGCTGCCCAGTAACCAGAGCTGGTGAAAACTCCTTGCAGTGTTTGATAATTTTCAAAATAACCTGTATCATATAGTAAGCACAACCTATTAGGAAACTTAATACAGTATTAATGGCCTCACCAGGGTGACTTCACATTGGGTTCACAAAACAAAGAAGACAAACAGGAAATTCAGAAAATAGCAAAAGGTGAAATTGCATTAGATCAAGCACATATTTCATTAGTTCCAGTTCAATATAAAAAAAAACACACAGTTGGAATTTTCTTCCAACAACATAAAATCTCAAGTAAGATGAAAACATGAAAATACATAGCCCTATAATCAGTGGAGAAGTGCCCGCTCAAATCATCATTGTGCTACACTTTCCAATTTAATTAATGACTGCCCATCCCCCAAAAACTACCCAAATTAAATCTCCAAAAGGATTTACGATCGCTCGAAATCCTCCCAACTAAGGCTGCCTCAGTTATCTGATCCATTTACCTAATAACGATTTCTTTTATAAGAAATCCGCCTAAAAACAACATTATATCGAAGAGGAAACTATTGGGCAGTACTGATAATCCTCATCGAAAAGAATTGGGCATTCTCAACAACAAAGCGTACCAGTCCTTCGATCTGAACAACTCTGAGAGGTGGCGTGGCCTCCTCCGTCACTGCCACTTGCAAAAACGACCGCGTAGCAGCTGTATTTGAATAAACCCTCCAAAAATTTGTCAACCATTGAACAAGATAATTAATAAGTAATTAAGCAAAAGAAGAGAGTACGCACTGTTTGCCATGAATCGTTTAGAGAGACGGAGCACAACTGGTAGGTTGCGAATGCAGCTGACTCCGATGGTTGAGGTTCAGAAGTTCCGAAGAAATACAGTCTATTGCAATGAACACAACCCTAATTATTCTGTACACCTTTTTTCTTGTGGAATCGGGCCTAAGAAAGTATTGGGGATGTTAAGAATAAATGGGCTTCCTACTACACTAGGCCCATACAAGAAATACTTTCTTCCGTATTCTCTCTTAAAATATCAATATATTATATAATTATTTTTTACTACAATATTTTCTTTCTTAGACTATATTTATCAATAACACTCATCCAACTTTCATAGTTTATTAGTGACATCAATCCAACCCAACTCAATATTTTTTTTCTTATTATTTAATAATTGTATATTATTTTGTGAGCATATTTTATTATATATTTATTAATTCCACAATACATAAATTGAAAATTTTTTTTTTAAACTCTGCAACCTTTGTATATTTATATTTTTGATATATTTATTAATTGCACAATAAACTATTTTTTATTAGTGACACTTTTTATTTTTTTTCGTATATAAAATAACATACAAACACAATAATTAAATCGAAATTACAATAATTGAAATATGAAATAGAAATTAAAATAATTAAAATACGAAATCAAAATTATAAAAATTGAAATACGTAATCGAAAAAAAAAACTACAAATAGATGCATACTAATAAAGATACAAATTATATATTTAATTATCAATACCAAAATTTTGCCAAATATGCTCAATCAAGTCGTTTTTAACATAAACACAATAACTAAATTGAAATTACAATAATTAAAATACGAAATCGAAATTATGGTGAGACAAGTGAAAATGAATTCTGGATTGGCGGATAAATATGTCTATATTGGACTCTATTTGTAGAAAAAAAAATTATAGATTTTGATATTTTTTAATTTTTTTAAATAAAAATTATTTTCAATATCAACACTTTAAATTATATTCGAAAAAAATTAATCGAGACCAATAGAATAATGACACATATATATTGTGGATTAAAAGTGAGTGTCATGATATTGGCACCATGTGACCAATATCATGACACCCATACTATCTCTCTTAAAGTAATATTATTATTTGTGGTGACATTTGGTGGTGACATCAATAAATATAGTGTTAGTATAATGTGATGAATATATAATACAACTGATATTAATAATATATAATAATTATTATTACTTGAACCTTTTATATAATTCATAATGGAGAGATATTCAACCAAATTAATTAATGGACAAGGTCACAGGGGTTCCTTGTTATGTTAGGAATGAGATGAGAATGAATCCTTTCATTTAATCATAAAAATTGATCAATATTAACAACAAAAACCATAGTTGCTTCACTACAACTCCAATCACAAATTTAACAAGAAATTACAACTTAAAACTACATTTTCATGAAATCGTTAATTTATTCATCGTCGAATTTCACTAAAATGAAATGGTAAATCTTCTCAAACCGCCAACTTTTCTTAATTCACTTCTAAATTTCATTTAATTTTTGATTAAAAAATTATAATATTAAATGACAAAAATATACTAAATTTTAGATCGCAAATTCACATCCTTTTTTACTCCCTAACTTGAGCCATGGCCACCTCCATTTGCCGAATCTCAAACCTAAAATAAATAAAGAAGAGATTAAAGGTACCGCACACACTTCTAAGGGCACTCCATTCATGAATAAATGGTGTAACACATAGACATAGTAAATGAGGTGCCCTTAGAAGTGTATGAAGTGCCTTTAATACCTCCCAATAAATAAATAAACTGATTTTCCCAAGAGTAATGGCAACTATAAAGTTATCAAGGTAGTATAAGCTGCAGCAAATGGAAAACGATCTGAGAAAAAGAAGATGCAATTTACCAACTAGTGGTGTGGTATCAACCCAACTTAAATAAAAAAAATGCAATTTTCCTTTCTTGCATTAACAGCAGAAGGGATCTAGCGGAAAATGATTGGAAGTTGTGAATTTATAAAATCGTGGACTATGATTTGTAAGCTTAAAAAAAAAAAAAAACGACAAATATTGATTGTGAATTTAAATCAGCCCTATCAAATGATTTCCCGAAAAAATCAAGGCTTTATTAATGCAACACTTGGGTATAATATTATGGATATACACAAATATGAGCATATGTGCAAATCCACAAATGAACCTAATACATTTTATCAAGTGCAACATCTACACCACCTATGCAAAACCTATCAAGAACTATAGGATCAAAACAAAAAACGCAATCAAGAATAACCTAAACTGTGGTCTTTCTAATAAAATAAGGAAAAAAAAATTAGTACACATCATTTTTCTGCTAACTCTAGAGGCACCACCTCTCAATCTATGGTGAAAACAATTCTTTATAGAAGGCAAATTCAATAAGAATGGGGAATCCTTATTTATCCTATAGAATAGTTCCAAAGATATGCAGTTTGTTGAGAAAAAGAAATTAGAATGCAAGTACTTGTCTATCAATAGATAGCTCGAGCGATAATTGGAGCAAATAGTATAATCGCTTCCCGACAGATTCAGACGGGTCTTGAATTCCTTGATGCTATTGATGACAAGCTTCTGCATGATATGCAAAGAGTAAAATCAGATTAATGCATCAAGAAGTAGAATAAGATTAAGAATCAAAGCTCATGGAAATAAACCTTAAAAAGATAGATACTAGGGTATTATGTTATTGAGTTTTTCGTATTAGTGATTGTGGGGAAAGGAACGTCCAAATTATCATAATGAATACACCGAGCTTTGGCGATATTACAGAATAACATCAATGAGAGGCCAATGTTAAACAGAATTATGTAAATGAAACTCTTTAGTTCACAACAAACTCCATAACAGCCGCTGCTCTTTATTCCACGATTGACCAACAATTCTATAGCTTCAATGACCACCACGTCAATGTGGTCACAAATTTTCAGTATTTAACATAGCCTCGAGCAGAAAAGAAAAGATAAAGTGAAATCAATGGAAGTTGGAAGTTCAATTAAAACTTCATAATCTTGTGTTGTTAGTCCAGTACAAAACAAGAACCATGATCAAATGGTAAGATGAAGACAACAATTGCAACATTTTTATCTCACTGGAAAGAATCGTCAACTATTACGAAAATTATCGACAATTATTGACTGACTGACCTCTTTTATTCTCCTTTCCAGTCTTTCAATTCACTACGGGGTACATATAGCTTTGCCACTCGTTCTTCAGCTTCAATGTCATTCACTATACTCCGGCATCTAGAAGAACCACAACAACAAGCTAACCGTTCACCAATTGAAAAAAACCTGCAATGCGAATAACCAATTTAAGTTTGTGAAGAGAAATAAATACAATTGTGTGATGAGGTGGGAAACCTGTAATCATATGTCAGTTCTTCCCACTGTTTGATATCTCGCTTAGCAAATATAATGATGTGATCTTCACCATTGACATTAATGACTCTCGAATAACAATTTGGCTGAAACAAAAAGGAGCATAAACATTAGAAGGTCAAACTATAGTTCCATGACACAAAGGAAAAACCACTGTTATAAATACAATGAAGAGACATAAGGGAATTTTGTTGGAACAAAACAAATAGAATAAAACACAAACATAAGAGCTCAAGCAAGAGTAGCTTCACCATGTTGACTAACTCAGCATCATCTTCCTTCCTCAATACTTAATGGAAGGTATTACAAAACTTCATTAGCATTCCAATATATACTAGATCAACCATCGCATCTTTAATCCAGACATTACGCATAAAAGTGAAGAGTACGACAAACTCCAAACCAAGCCTCAATTCCACTGTATCGAATCTGCTATGTGGATCATATAATAGTGCAGAGTGCCAAAATCAACTGATTAACTTAGCTGATAATCAATTGCAGAAAATAAAAGGTTCGCCTATATGTGCTTAATTGACACAACATCAGAACAAAATTCACAAGACTTGTAGCAATACTGAAATACATAGAAATGAGAAACCCGATCACATGAACAAACCTTCCAAAAGTAAACCCTTATGTGTGTTTCTGAAATGTCATTTCATATTTAACAGAAGAGAATGCAGTAACCATGCAGCTTATATACAGTTATTTTAGATTATTTCCAACCATTCACCACTCATCTCTAGAGTGGCCAAAAATACCCAAAATATAGATTAATTGAGGCCAAATGACAACCAAATACTAGATCAATATAAGGATCAACGCACAATGTTCATCCACCCAGCAGTGGCAGCAAAAACAGGTTCAAGAGATATCCATTCTCCATTTTAATTACAAACTCAGCACCTATACCCAGTATACACAACCAGAAATAAAATAAACCAGAAAATTCAGAAGTCAGAACACAGAGAAAGCAACAACACCATCTTCACTAAAGAATTACAGGCAGGTGTATTCTTGAAAGGTCGAGAGAAAAAATCTACATATTTAGATCTGAGAATTTTTTTAGCTAAGACTCAATAAAAGAAATCTATGTTCTAGATAATCTAATAGGTGAACTATTTGGAGCACAATAAAAGGTAATCTTTTTCTTGCTTTTCCCTTGCTGATAAAGAAAGAATATGCAAAGTAGTACAAACTAAACAATAAAATTGCTATATTTTATACATACTTCACATGAGTGGTTAATCAAATGTGCTATGCTTCCCGCTCTGGTAGCATCAATAACACGTTCATCGTCAATTCTAAACATATAAGTTCCAGCACCCTGCACAACAGAAATGTTAAACAATATTCCTGAAGAAGATATCTTCCACCACAGTATCAGCAATCTGAAGCAAGATGAGCTGCTTGACATTCATGAATGTAGAAAATTCTCATAGTTCAAAGAATTTCAAATACTAAAACAATAGAAAATCTTCAGTAATAGGATAAAATGCCCATTTTCTTTTCTGACAATGTTTGTGCATAGACCACTTGTCCATATTTTGAATATAAACTATGTATGGTGTGAATCTAATGGACTGATAATAATAACATTTAGGATATTAGGTTACTCAGTTGCTGACAATTGCATAATCACACAATCATAAGAGAATATAAAATTATCACAATCAAAGAAATGAATAAGGTATCTAATAAATTTACTAGAGACTATTTGATGCTTCATGTTATAATTTAGAATTGCACAAGCTAGAAGAAGTGCCATTGCACCATGAGTGCTTGATTGAAGAAGTTGTTCAGGGGGCTACGGAATCCAGTGGTTCTATTGATATATTAAGAGGAAGCACAAAATGCCACAGTCAGCTACAGAAAAATTTAAGAGGAATCTCTGACAAGATGGGAATGAATATCAAAACGCTGGAAAAGTGAATGGTCCTACAGTAACAAGGCTGGTCATATGCTTCTGCAGTTTTGTTGGATTGACTACCTATATTTTCTGGCTTCAATGAAAAAGTTGGCTTTGTTACAAAAATGACCTAAATCATTTTGAAAAAAAAAAAATTAGTTTTTAAATTTTTCAGAAGATGAAAAGAAAGGCTGCATCTATGATAGTGTTTGCAATTATCAAGGCTACATTTCTGAATGTTTCCCTTTGGAATCATATCATACGAGTATCAAGGTATAATCGGAAAAACTACCAATGTGCTATCCACGACATGATAAAAAAGACCATTGATCTTAACATAAGGTCCTTACCACCAATTTATTGTAAATCAAATGTTCTCTTCTGTCAGCTACTGCAGCCCGAATAAGTTCGCCAGTATACTCAATCACCTATAGTGCCACAGAACAATAATTAGCATGTTGAACCTCAAATTTGGAAAGAAATGGGTGTCATAGCAGTTTACCATGTCCCCTGCTCTATGAGGGAGTTGAGTGAAGACACCGAAACCATGTATACGAGACTTCCCTGTAACCAAAGTATCCCCAAAGGTTTACAAAAAAATCAATGGAATTCTTACTTCTCGAGAGGAACATAATATTGGACATTTTTGTTCAATTACTTAACAAAAAACTTCTAATCAAATCCATGCTATGTCATCACTATTTGTCTTTCCTCAAGTATCAGTGCATCTGTGATTAGGTGCACATCACATTATTAAATCAATGCACACCATATCCGGCTGACTTAAGATGATATCAAGATAGTTCTAAAACCAACTGATTATAAACAACTTATTGCATACAAAGCAAGATTATAGATTGGAAAACCTTAAAATAACAATTAGGCATCAATATTGTGTATTATTTATTGGTAATGAAACAAATCAAACCTGGGGCTCAGATAAGGAACATTAACAACAACCGAAGGTTACAAGGAAAAGAGAGATACATGAGCAAGAGATTTCTCCTACAACAATCAATGAAGGCACACATTCTTTATGCAACTTCAAAATTAAAGGAGCAAAAGATATGAACAAGGTCAGAGTTAGCCAATCAACCATGTATGATTAAAGGGTACCAATCCTCAGAAGACACTACTGATACAGATTAGCAAAGACAGATGTTCCTGTATAGGAGAAAAATACATGGCACGGTCAATCAACTTAAATCATAGTGCAAATTGTTGGTGCTGAAGAAAAGATGTACAAGGCTGATAGAGGAGACAAATAGAACAGATAAACTGTCAGCAAAACAATCACTACAACCAGGCTCTGATGCATGATGTACCAAGTTGGTCAATTCTAATCGGATAAACACACTGAACAGATAATAGAAATCATACGCAGTCAGAACAATAGTCATTAGGCACGACATAGAGAACATGCTCGGGAAATACATAAGCTGATAACTAGAGATAGTGTAAAGTGTTTGAGCAGTGGAATGAAGGCAAGATTGCTTCCTTTAAAAAGAAAGGAGAAATTCAAGTGTATCAACACTGAGGCCAATTGGAGAGAATTGACATAAATAAAGCTGAAACTTCTAATTACTACTGAATGCACTTAATGTTACCATGATATATAGGTATTGATAAAGTGCACTAGCTCAATCAGTTTTTGTCATATTCATATAATGTTTAGAACTATAGCAAACTCAATAGGATAGAGAATAGAATATCAAGAACACTAGTAAACATCCAAGTAGCATGCACTACTCCACAGAGCAACAGAGGAAAATAAATAAGATATCGGCAGTAAGTTTACCATATGCCAGTCTCTTTCTAAAGGTATCCCTCATGAAATTGTACTTATCAGCCACTGAAAGAATTTCTCCAGATGGTTGAAGTTGTGACAACTTCAACTCCTGAAGGTCTACAGAGTACTTAGAACCACCAAGTTCATTAGAGGATGTTTTGTTCCACAGTCGCATATGGGGCCTGCACCCACCAGGCAAGTGTGGCACATTCTCTACATACAAGCGCTTCAATGGAACACCAGGCACTTTAGGTTCAACAATTCCATGCTTTTTGGAAAATTTGTAAGGCTCTGATTACAAAGAAGGAAAACGAGAAATCAGATATCTATGAGATAATGCTAATGGATTTCCAAATAGTAATTCTGTAAAAAAAACATAGAATAAACAAACTCATTACCATAATGATGATCAATTAAATTCAAGAAAAAGAAGCAAGACACACAAAAGCTTAAAGCAATAGAAAGAAAACCACCTATTTTATCCCAAAAAAAAAAAAAAAAGAGTGCATATAAGTCCCTCATTATGAAAACAAAAGTTTATAGAAATTATAGCTGTAACACTCAATGAGAGTAACATGTAATGTCCTGTGTCAGATGACCAGAAAAATTTAAAATTAATCTCACCTACAGTTTAATAACACAGGTAAAACTAACTCTACAGAATTAGTCTTAACAATTGGGTATCTGTAGAGTTAGTTATCAAAGAAGTTAGAAAGTAGTTATCAAATAGAAGAAATGGGGGTGGATGTAAGTGGAAAGGAAACTAAATGAAGTTAAGAAGGGAAACAAGATATGATGTGTCTCAACCATTGCTAACCATCTGAACTCAATTTTCTCATCACAAATATCATGTCATTGTAAAAGTAAATTATGAAGAATGTTAAAATTGATTCTACATACCAGTACGAGCACAACCAGAAGGATTTGTAGGTGGAACATATTCAGCATGTTCACAGACAATTTGTCTAGCTCGCTCTTCACAAGGCAAACGCTCATTGGACTTAGGCATGTGTTTCCTGCAGAAAGAAAGAAGCTGAATGCACTGATGCTCCTCATCCTCATCGACGGGAGGAAACTGTAGCCTGTCCACATCCTCAGCCTACAAGAAAAGTAAAAGTACCGAGTAATGGTGTGAAAAGAGAGAAAAATATTAGCAATCAAGACGATTGAAGTATGCCCAAAATTCAGGTGCATAAAGTGGAACATGTTTGATAGGACATGCCAATGGACCAAGAAATTGCATAATTTAAATGCACAAACAGGTATACCTCAAGGCAAAACCCAGCAGCACGCGCACAGAGAGGATGGTATGCCACACGACAATTATTGTTTGAACACTGCAAAATGATTATATTAAATGATGTGGCATACAAAAATAACAGACGTCGAAAAATAAACTTTTTTTTTTATAAGTGACAAGGGGTCAATTTGAATCAAAACTAAAATTACATGGTTCTAATGTCAATGATCAAACAGATCACTAAATGACATCTCAACATCAAAACTATCATGTTAATTTCATAAAAATTAAAACAGCATTAGCGAAAAGAAATGGGCTTTCCATTTTATAAGGATCCCATATAATAATAACATCAGCATAACCGTTTATCACACATAATTAAGCAAATATATCAAGAAGGATAATTGTTGACACAGCATAATTAAATTCAGTGCTCTAAAGTTGAAGTACTAATGTTGAATATTCTTAAAAGGAGAACGATATATCCATCACGACATTGCTCTACCACCACAGCAAAGTCAAACAAACAATGCACACATAATCATAAGATATTACATAATTCTAATTTCAAACCGTTTACCAAAAAAAAAAAAAAGAAAATGAATGATGACCGACTAAGGAATAGAAAATGCAGCATTGTCTTAAGAAAAGAAAAATAGAATATACCTGGATACACGCTCCATGAGAAACATCACAGATGCTACAGAGTAGCTTCCAACGGTCCTTCATAGAGTAGAAGTACGAAGATGAATAAAATATTATGTTATGTTAAAATATATGATATTCCTCTCTGTAACGGAGACCTTAGCAGACTTTAGGGCAGAAACTTAACTCTTGAATGTTTCCCAGTGAAAGGAACCAATCAGTATTATAGAGAAGACTGAAAAAGCTAACAGAGGAAAGCTTGGGAAAGAGAGATGATACCTTATTGATTCTGCAAATCCCATCAATAGGCTCCATCTTTTTAATATCAGATAAACAGGTTTCTGCATGAAAATAGGTGATAAAAGTAAGCTCAAATTTTGATACCAGAAAGGAAACATTTGCACACTTGTGTATTTGTGAATCAAACAGCGGAACCTGGAATCCATATGGCACAAGCCAAATGAGCCCAACGCCCATCTGTCGTAGGCTTCATAGCACCTCCTAAAACAAATTCATTTACACTATCACGTTGGGTTTATTTATTCTAGACAAGTAGACATTAAATGGCCCCAATACTTCAACATAATTTGAAAGCTGTAAAGTGGATTTTTTCAAGTACCTAGAATAGGACACAGGCAGCATGCAGGAGACTCAGGAGCTCCTGGACGGCATAAGTTGCATAACCAAAGAACGCCATCAGTAGGCTCAAGTTCTCCGTAGCACCTAGCATGCACCTAACAGATATATGGGATGTAAAACATGACACCATAGAGAAGGAGAAACTTAACAAAAGGTCGAGGACAGAAAAATAAATAGAAAACTTAAAAGAGTAATTCAAGCAAAGACAATTTGCGAAAAATAATATAAAAAACTATGATCAAACACCAAAACAAGTGACAATGCTGGAGTGCGTAGAAGTTGTAGCATGGCAGGCTCATGAAAAAAAATTGATCTAAATAGACTCATAAATCACAGTAGATTATACTGTGTCATTGTACCTAGCCCAAAAAAACAATATATATATATATAGTTATATTAGCGGAAACACAAGCAGTGAAGTGTGAAGGAATATTAACTCCACATAGACTTCACTAATATAAGAAAAAATATAGAAATTTTAAAAAAGCTGTAGCTACCAGTTGCTAGTTCTAGGATTTAGGTAAAATACATTATCAAGCTTCTGGGAATATGGAAAATAAAATAGTAACTGTTAGAAAGCTTAAGAGCTGCAAATATCTTCAATTAATAGAAATGATAACGAAGTTTCCACATTATCATAGTAACATCATAAATAATCTTTCCTATAGCAGACCAACATGTTGGAATCAAGCAACGATTTTAATCCATAAACATGAGTCCTTCTCAAAGGCCACAAGGTGCAAGTTTAGTAAAATCATTCTGCAGTTAAGGGAGATAAAACTCAGTTATGAGAAAATCCGATAATGAAATTTCTCTATTAGCATAACAAAGGCATTAATAACGGAATACATAATAGGAAAGCTACTCATACCAATGATTCCATGACAGCCAGGATAACTAACGCACTGTATTAAGAACACACACATGCATATACATACATATAAATAATTCAAACGACACATTACATACATGGTACAGATACAGACTTACCATCATCCTGCATTTGTCACACTGAAGAAATAAGTTATTCTCGTACTCCTGAACCAAATACTGTATGTCAGCCTTCTTTCTTTGTTTATTTTGTCACAGCATTAAAAAGATGATAAAGAATCAATTATGTTCAAATATGATAGAAAAAAAGAAGAGAACCACACTTTCTTACGGCAACTCTGGCTATCAATACTTAATCAGACCAGAAGAAAATCTAAATAAAAAATGAAAGAAAAGAGCCAACTTGAAGCCTGGGTTAGGACAAAACTAATCCTTTTCCAAGAGACAAACCATACCTCATCCATATGGCAAACGTTGCACTTATCAAGGTCAGTCCATCCAACAGTGACACGCCTGGAATCGATAGAAGAGTTTTTTATTTTCTTATATGCTAACTGGGAGGATTTAGAAGCTGACCGGGAATTGGCCATTTCCTGTCAATATTAAAACATTAATTTGCAGGCTAATAAAAACATCAGCAAGTCATGTACTGTTACACCACATCAAATAAACAGTGATGTTAATAATACCAATGAGGTTTATAAAAGGCAAAAGCAAGTCATTCATGTAGACCTTAATGGAGAAATAAATAAAGGCATAAATTAGCACGTACTCAAATGCTGTGTGGATCTCATTATAACAGTTCTTGGAGGATTATAAAGATATAGATTCAGAAAGATACCCAACTGCAGAAACAACGTATAGATAAAACAGAAAGGAAACAAATGTAAAATCACACACAACAGGTTGCACGTACTCCGGTGTTAATGCATGTCAAGAACAGTTTCACAATAGGGTACTTCAAATCTGCAGCATCATACCCTCAATTATAGATATGTGTTACAACCCTGTTTTTGTTAAAAGCTGACCATATGACTCAACATTTTGCATAATGTTGCTCACATGAGAAGCTGCCCAATGTACAAGCAATTTATACAGTTATTGCTGACAGAGAAAAGATTTTAGAACTTATACAATATGACCAGGAAAGCTTTCCCATCTCTGTTTTCCTTAAGGGGAGAAGAAATTAGTTTCACATTATTAAGGACCTGCAAACCTGCTTGGTCAGATTTCACAAAATGAGTTTGATGTTCTAAAGAGAAGTTTCTGGGTACAAAAAGTTAGTGGTGACACACCGATAGATCATCTGGCGCTTGAAAATCTGTTTCAACAGTAAAACTACATTCTCATTTATCATTTAGAAACATAATTGGACACATGAAACTATACCAAAATGTTATGGTCAAGACGGTAGTGGTTTCAACATATTCCAATCCAATGATCCCAAAACAATCTAATTTAATAACTTCTTATTTGTCCATCACATTTCAACCTCCATCTTTTCCTCTCCATATTTTCATCATGTCCTCCTCACCTTTTTCATATGTGTCAGGCCTGACCCACATGGGTGATGATGTTGACGGCAGAGGGTGCTCCTGAGCTGGTATGCCACTTTGCTGCCATTTCCCTCACTTGTCTTTTTGATCTTTTCTCTGGCCATGGCAACTTGCAAGTGCTTGATATGCAGATCTGGTGGAAATGTAATGTTTCCACAATGTTGCTAGCGGTTAGATGAGCAAGACGGTCGGGATCCAAGAATGTGGCTGGCAGACAGGAAAGGAGAGGAAAACAAAGGATATAGCCAGAGGATGGTGCAGAAGTAGGAAGGACAGGATGGAAGGTGTGGACAGAAGGAGGGGAAGAAAAAGGTGGACTTCAACAGGAATAACTAAGAGGAGACGATTAAGAATCAACAACAGCGCAGCAGACAAGGGGTTACTTAAAAAGATGGAGATAAAAGAAATGATATAGTAGAAGGTAAATGCAGCTGTGTGCATAGAGATTACAGTAAACGGGGAAGATGAATTTCTCGAGAGACCTCCATGGCTATTTGACTAAATAGGAGAGTTTCTTGAATTAGGGTTTTGCAATAAATGCTCAAACGGTCCTTTTTGGCCAAAAAGGTATTAATAGCGATATTGGCCCATTAGAGTGGGCTGAACTGAGAAGACTCTGGAAACTAAATGGGCCATAATTATCCACAGTCTTTGAAAATACTACTTTTTATGTAATTAGGGAGATAATCAGTTTCATAAATTAGCAAACGATTCTTCCTTTTACGAGAGTTTTAAAAGTCCAAAATCAGAATAATAAAAAGGTAATCTTCATCTGTGTTTTATTGTCCTCAGATGTGATAATTAAAACAACCACATAAATTATGGTTAATTTTAGAAAATACAAATGTGCTCATATAGGAACCCTTGGAATAACAAACGCTATAAGATTCCAACCAAAATCTTCACTAACAAAGAACTGGGAAAAGAATTCCCCAAGTTATGTTTCTCCATTCAACAATCAATGTTTTATTACAGTATATTAATGGAAGGGTAAAGTTTAAAGATTGTTCTTTGAAAGCTTCTTGCAGAACCAACATTATGGTATCAAATAAGAGACTAAAACGCGCAGAGAGGCATTTCCACTAGAAACAAGAAAAGAAAAAATTGAAAGAAATTTTTAAAGGTGCAAGTTCTGCTTTTATAGAAGCACTTGAAAGTTAATGTTTTAAGCACTACTCTAAATTCAAATAAATAAAAAATTATAATGGGAGGCCAAAAAAAAGGGGAAAAAGGCAAGTAATACATTTACAGCAAATATATGACAGATTACAGAGATAAAGATACAGGCAGATGCACATACACCATGTTCAACTTCATCATATATAGGTATCTACTATCCAACCTTCAGCATCCTGGTCTAACAAAAGATATTTGAACAGAACATACAGGTCCATCACATAAGCAGACAGAGAAATTCATAAAGGTCAAGGAATGAAACTGTTGCTTATGTTAATGTAACATGGTTGAACATAGAGAACAGACATAAGATTTTAGAGAAATTAATAGCCTATGATAGAACATAAGTACCTTTATGAGTCTGGAAACTTTAGGGTGGGAAAAACCAAACATATGAGAACCAGATTCAAAAATCTGATCAGCTCTATAGGCTCGATTTCTGATTTGCACCTTCCTGATCCTTTTGTATATTTCATTCCAGCAAGCAGATGGAGTGGGTCCATTAAACTGCAAAATAAAGACAATAAACAAATGGATAAACCTGAATAATGGATGTCCGTGAGTAGGCAATGACAAAAGGACCTTGGATCTAATATGCAATAGATTCAGTCGAGGGGGAAGGTTCACATCAAAATGGTTGGGTTGGAAATTTACAGTAAACCTCTAAAAAAAGGATATTGAATTTTGTTTGGGTAGGTGCTCGAGCATTAGCTTGAGGCATTTTAAAAACCCCTTCTTACCTTTAAAAAGCAGGTGTTCAATAAATTCCACATTCAGTAACAAATATCTGACATATTACTGTTCCTTTGGGTGTACCCATGATTCCAAGTTAACTTCCAAATTTTATGGTGCTGTAACATAATCAAGAGGTATTTTGTCTACACTTCTCACCCTGAAAAAGAATGACCACAACCCACATTTGGGTAACCTAACCATCTCCATTCTTGGGAGACAAGAGGCAAAACAGCAATATGCACCAATTCTCCATCCACTCAGCCATTTGACCAGTGATTCTATTCCACCTAATATGTCTTTCCTAGCTAGTAAATTATTAGGCAAGGAATGGGAATTTTTTCTCTTGACTTGTCTCCATCTTTCATAGTAGTCTCATTAGACTTTAAATCTTTCCAGAGCAGAGGTTGTTCACGATGAGAGAAGATGAGTGCAAGTTGAGGGATGGCCTCAACTATGTTATACGGAGGTTCATAAAGAAATCATATATGACATCATAATGAAAAATTACTTCTATAGTATAGTAGATGCTTCAATACAATTCTCCACAAACTTGAACTAAAAATAACACTTTAGAGAGAGAGAGAGATAAAACTGTTGTCATAATAAACTAGTGGTAAATCTCCTTCCAGGATAGACAATTTTACCAGCATATCTGAAATATGGTATATTGGATTCAAATATTCATAGGCCTTCAGGAAAATAAGCTCAAAAGTTGAACCTCGGGCAAGGATGCATAACTTGGGAGGAGTATCCAACAGAGAATGACAAATAACAAAGGAGAAACCAGGGAGAAAAACAAAAGGTTCAAAACAAATCTGATACAGCAGAAGATAAAAGGAGTAAGTCATGCACCAGAAACTGAAACAGAGAAACCAATTCTTTTTTATTGATATGATGGCTTTATCTTATACCTCTTTTCCATTATCTGCTGTAACTTTAAATAGAGGTCTGGTCCTCAATTCAACATCTCTCAGTACTTCCATCTTATATAAAGTATGCACACTTGGATCTGAAGCAAAAGGTGAAAAAACAAAATGGTAGATGGGATGAGGGAACAAAAAGGTAACATAATGTGTAAAGGAAATAATAAAAGGAGAAACCTTTTGAAGAGATGATTCACCTGTTAATGAATGAAACATTCTCACAGCAGTATAACCCTCAGGCCATATATATCTCTCATTTTGGAAATTACTAGTGTCTTTGACAATCTTTCCTGCATGATAATTTTCACATGCAAAAAATATTAAGAGCTGATTCATTAATTATGAGCATGAAAAATTACTAGAAAACTGAATGTATTAACATGGCTAAGTCGTCAATCACAGAAGGTCCTAAGCACGTAAGACCATCAGCATTAAACCACATCACATTGCAGGTCTTCCCTACATATCAAACTAGAAAAACGGAATTCTCAGAATACAACTGAGCCTAATATAACAGAAAGCAAAACTGTAAAATAGTAGGCAATTTTTTTTTGTGTGACAATATTACCATAACAAGACTTACCAAGGTTTACTATTTGCAGTTCTCCAGCTTCT
The DNA here is from genome assembly GCA_028654395.1 of Scutellaria barbata. Classification (NCBI taxonomy): domain Eukaryota; kingdom Viridiplantae; phylum Streptophyta; class Magnoliopsida; order Lamiales; family Lamiaceae; genus Scutellaria; species Scutellaria barbata. Next base: position 6,784,631 of record CM053652.1, read on the forward strand.
AATGGGCAACTTTTAATATCATCAAGTTTCTTGCTTATTTCACCATGGCTCATACATTCACCATCAGAATCAGCACCATCTTCATGATCTCCACCACTTCCAGTATCATTTCTATCAGCATTAACGTCATCTCGTAGCTGCAGCATTCTTTCCGGGAGCCTCTGTTCACTAAGATATCTGAGCAAGGCAGACAATTCAGTAAATTTTTAATGAGAGTGTACTACTCAATAAATGTCAACAAATACTTTACTGAAGTTATAGGAAAAGCATCATTTTATCCATCTTTCTGAGATACTATCTTAAGAGAAAAAAGAATACAATGAAATATAAATTGGAAACGTGTTAGTAATAAATGTGTTCCTCAGCTTACTCTATAAAACTACTACCAACTAAATAAAATTATCAAATTTCAGGAAATTTCAGTATTAAAGTCAAAGATTCAGCCAAACCCATGTCACGGGATAATGAAAATTATCTTCACTGGATAGAGGGATAATTACAATGATATCAGCAACAAGATATCTCTATAAATAGATGACTTGCCACCTAATTAGCAAAATAATCAATTCAACTGACAAAAATTGCAGGCAATCGTGTCAGCTCTGAACATGAAAAGAAGCTAAACCCATGAACATGAAAAAAATCATCAAGAAGTTAAATGGATGTACGGTAGGCCACATCTCCAATTCACTTGATAACTGAACGGTCAGGTACATTATGTGCAGGTTCTGACTGGTCCTTGTAGTAATTGCATCAACTCCAACCACAGCAGATAGTGGATTAAGCTTATATTGTAGAGTTATAGCCAAGACATTCCTTCCAACCAAAAACTAAATAGAGGAGCACAATAATTTAGAGGAGGTTAAGCACTAGGAACTCTATAGAGAAAATGGTTTGTGATTCCCACACATAGACCAAACCAAATCACAAGAAAATCTGCTAGATAGACACAACAAACAGAATAAAGCAGAAATGACCAATTCATAACCCACACCAAGCACCTGCATACCAGAGGAGAGAACCTATCTTTTGTTCTCCTCTATATTGTAATTTTCTTATAGCATAATAATTATATCTTGTAGAGAGAATTCGGTATCATCAATAAGTGCACATTGTACTCAAAACAGAAAACCTTTGATAACTGGAAGAGACTTAAATTGAAGGATTTTATTTAAAACACTCACAGTTTTGCCTCCTCCAATCCTCGAATAAAAGTAGGCTTCTTGCACTTTGAATGACAGGATGAAAGAAGGCCCTTGAGGAAAGAAATAACTTGTTTCCGTGTTACCCTATATATTAAATATTAATTAATAAAAATGAAATAACCACCTAAATGATGCTATGTGTCACCAGTTTCCAACAAGAGGATAATGCTCTAAAAACTTCTGAACAGACTAGATTTGAATAAAAATCCAAACTAAAAACTACCTAGCAAAATCATGAGTACCAAAGAATTGTACTAGGACCGATTTTTCTCCAGATATCCTTTTCAGACCCTTGCATTCACCCACAAGAGATTCATCCAAAACAATTGCTGGCCATATAGCATGTCCTATTTATCAACAAGCCACAGACGTCAGTAAGTAATTACAACACTTGTATAAATTTGAAAGTTTTACTTGTTAGATAAATACAGATAATTGAAATGAAGGACAATAAAATAGAAGGATTAATGTGAGTGTTAGTCTTTGGACGCCTACCACTTATAGATAAAGAATACAAAAAATGGATACGACAAAGTTCCTGACCTCATAAACTAGTGGCTGCTCCTCAAAACATAAAAGTAGAACACATGAATGTGAGCCATATGAATTCCTAACAAGACACTAACCAAGCAAAACATGTTATGAAGGATAATCATATTACAGATAACCAGGTTCAGTTAGATATATCCCAATTAACTGAGCATCTATTCGCCATGCCCAATTTGTGAAAATGAATAGAACTTGCATAAAAGTCACCTTTATGCACGATGTAATAAAGGTAATTGATTGAGGATGAGGAGGAGGGAGGGAGAGAGAGAAGAAAAAAAACTAGAAAAAGCTGCTGGCAGAGGAGAGCAACAGAGATGAAGATGATCGAAAATATTTTTATTTTACTTTTCGAGACCTGTAGATCTTGAAATGCAAAGGCTTATAAAGCAACGTAAACTGACACGATTTGGATACGTAATCCACACTTCTAACTTTATGCAAAATAAAAATCAGAGAGAGACAAACCAGTAAGTTTAGCCCAGATTACATCCCCAGTTTCAATCTCCTGGCAATCATCCAAACTAGCTGCCAAAACCATCATCTCATTCACATCAATTTCATCAGCTTCTGAGCTCTTCTCATGGAACTTCAATTTCAAACTTTGCATCTCTTCAGAAGAGACATAAAACTTGATACGTTCCTTCAGTAAAATAAGATTTTCTTCCTCTCCATCCTCGTACTTCACCTACATTGCACTCCACTTATTATCAATGTGCCATCATTAACATAATGATACGGTATAGCATAAATACATATCAATATGACAAGTCAAAAGAGCATTACATGGTGCCGGCCAATCTCAGGAATGTAGCCAACTACATGGCCTGAATACCAGCTTGCATCCAGCGGCCAGTACACCTGTGCCCATTAATTATGAAATTAGATTTAGCAACAACTTGAACATGAAATAGAAGAGTTTGAATTGTTTCTGCGTGTGGGTACATTAGAAAATTGAAGTCCAATCACATAAATAGATGTTTTACACGTGTCAAACGCTAATATTTACTTTGATTAGTATTTCAATCGTGCATTATACTTATAAAGAATGTTTAAGGTAATTAAGGTTATCACCTTGCATTGTAACCCAGCGAATTTCTCTGGATCAACTCCCTCATAACTCAGCCTGCAGTGGAAAAAGAGAGTTAACTGAGACACCAGAAGTTAACATCATTAAAATCTATAAGTGCTTGAACACCCTATCCATTTAAATACAGGAAAACACAAAGCATACCAGACCCATTTCTTCGCCCGAAAAGCTGCAGAATCCTTTGAATCTATGCAATCATTTTTCCGCTTCTTGCTCTTACTGTTACTAACAATGCAATTGACATCCCCATTTACCCTAGCGTTCCTACAATCAATTTTGTCAAAACCATCACTTGACGGTGTTCGATCATCTAATTTACTTGATGACTTATAATCATTCCCCGATTCAAACAACTCATCTCTACTCCCCACTCTCCTCCGCTTAGTCCCACCCCCTACTTCTCCTACATTGACCTCCAATTCCTCGGATTTTTCACCCAATTTCATAACCAGCCCTTCCACAAAACAGACCTTCTTCTCTTTCACCTTCCGCCGCCTCGAGTAAAAAAGACTTGACATTCGAGACTCGTCGGTGATCGGGTGGTGTTTCAATTGACCGTTACCGTTAATTTGGGGAGGTTTACGGGCAGCAGCCTTGACCTTTTTCGATCCGGTGGCGGTGACGCAAGGAGAGGTGGCGGAGTACACGTCGCAAAGCGGGATGTACTTGAGCGGAGTATTCCCCCTCCGAAATTCATCCTCTTCACGCTCTTCCAACGCGGGATTGAGCTTCAAGCCTTTGTTTTCATCAGATGGGAGGGACAAATCAGCAGAGGAAGGCAATGCAGCAGCAGCCATGGCAAATTATCTTCGCAAGAGAGAGAGATGATAGCTTTTCTTCACCCCTTTTCTCTGTGTGGAGAAATGAGAATTTTTTATTAGGGTTTTCAATGGGGGGAAATAATAGATTTCCCGCCGTTGGCCTGAAAAATGAGATGGGGGCACTGTTCGTATATATACTACCTCCCAGCGCGTTTCTCTGACAGGCTGAATTACTTCACTTTTATTTGGAGCAAGAAGTGATTAAACTCTTGTCAACTTTTCAAGATTTTGGCATTTTGGTTTTATGTTTTTTATTCTTACAAATTCACTTTCCTTATCATGATAAAATATCTTCATCTCTTACCATATCATAAAGTATTACATCATCAACTCAAACGGAATTTATTATTATCAAAACAACTCCATTACTTTTATAATTTTATTTTATATATCTATAATTTAACACATTTGATGAACTGTTGTATAGGATGAAATAATTTGGGATTTGTTGGGATTTTTGTTTGGGTGTGTGAGAGTTTGGTGTGATTGGAAAGATTTGGACAACATATCTATATTTAATATTGACATAATATTTGTAAAAAGATATCTACAAAGTATTTAAGTCATATAATTATCAATATTTAAGAATTTAATAGAATAATTTGGGTGTTTGTTTTATCGAATTAAGAGATTAAAGTTGTCGGTGAATTTGAAGAATAATTCATCTTTGTTGGAGATTTGCAAACATCGACTCACATATATTGGAGAATGAAAAATGACAAATAAGAGTAATTAAGTCATTGGTCTATATATGAAGTCAAGTCGACCGTAATATGAATTACTATCAAAATTACAAGTGTCGAATTTAGAGAATAAGGATGAGGTTAGTATTTTTTAATAATAGGTGGACTTGAATACATCAAAAATATTTTAACGACGTAACTAACTTGATTAAATGTGAATTTGTAAATTGTTGTATGCAGCCGACTAAAAATTTAATAATTATATTGGATGCTATGGTTACAATATAACCAACAATTTAACAAATCAATTGTGAATACATGTGGTAATTTTGATCCAACCCAAGCAACGTGAAAAATAGTATGAATTGGCGGGTTGTCATAATATTCGCTCGAATAGACATCTGACCAATTTTAGGAAAGATTGAGCAAAAAGTTGGAGTGAATGATTAGTCGGGCTTTGTGATGACGCACACACTAATTGGGAAAAAAATTAAATCACATCGAAATCATGTTTTATGAAAGATTAGGCCAAAAGATATAAATGATGTTGTGTGTCAAAGTAATGAAATATGTAAGTATGGTCGTCCACTTGCATATTATCATTGTATATTGTAATTGGTATTACCACATGTTAATCAAATATATCATACCATGTCAGATCACTCAATCAAATTTTATGATAGGTCAGAGGTTGATACCAATTACCAACATAGCCTTTACTATACATGTTCAACGATCAAGTCAATGATCCGTGACAGACTTTACCAACCAACTGTAAGGCTAAAATGACGTTAAAATCTAAATTCTAAAGTATTTTTTTTTCCTCACATACCATAGAGATAACCCGAACATGATCCTCTATTCTAAGTTGGTGTTTCATCTTATATTCCATTACTTTTAATTCATGTGATGTGCAAATTAGTGATGTCATTTTTACACTTGGCGTACACATGACATGAATTAAAAGTAATGGAATATAAGATAAAACACCAACTTGAAATAAAAAATCATGCTTGAGTTTGGACACCTAAGGACTCCCTTGTGTTTTGGAACATCTTCCACTATAAAAATAATGAGTCTTAATATACATTTGCTACTTCTACGACCACTCACAAAAAACTCTCATAAATAAATATTGCACTACTATACTTGTCTTAGCAATTCCAACCGACCCTAGATAATCGAGCGATAAATATTCATTTACAGAAACACATTTTCACATTCATTCTATTTTATTACTCAATAATTTCACAGTTGTTAACACATGGGACCTTACCATTTACATAGATAATTAATATATTTAACACGTCAACATTCGATGTGTTGGGTTTTACGATGATATGTGTACATTAAAGGGGAATAATGTGATTTGTCATATTAAGTTGTTACAAAATATGACATTTACATATTAGATTAGGACTTGTTTAGAACCAATAACGTGGCTTAATCGTTCTAAGCTAGTTAGAATAAACGAAAAGGTTATTAGGTCAATCTCACAATCTAAAGCTTTCACAATCCTATGTAATAATGCTAGCTAGTTTTAATTAAATGCAATCTCAAATTAATAAAATTTCGTGTCTAAAAACATAACACACACTAAAAAATACATAATCACACATTATTTCATTTATTAAACGCTCAATATATCCCACATATCGTGATATTTGGGTGATAGAGTTTACATGTGTGATTTATACACTATTTTAACTTTACCAGCTTTTAATATTTATTCCACTAACAAGCATGTCTCATAATATTCAAAACGATATATTCTGTTGATTTTATTGATCTAAGTTAAGATATGATTAATTTTGATCAGTATTTTTAATAGAAAAAACATATCATAATTATCTTTTCTTCTTTTATTATTTGTTACCCACGTCATTTGCATGTTTTGACACATTTTGGTTGGATTTTGGATTCAATAAGTGTTAAATAAGTACATCTTTTTTCAAATAAACTAAATAAAAGTGTAAATAGAGGTGGGTAAAGTTTTAATGTTTTTCAAGACACTTCACACTCGACTGATGGAACGAGTCAATTTTGGTCAATTGTCTAGAAAATAGAATATTCTATTAATCTAAGTTAATACGAAATCAACTGACTGTTGAATTACTTCAACAATACTTGGCTAGTTATATTTAATGCAGTTTTGTATGTTTCAAACATACGTTTATAGTTTAGAGTGATAGATGAATAGTAAGCAAATAGACAGTAAATAAACATGAGTTGTTGTGGAGGTTCAAAAATGATATGATCTCTAAATCTTTTTTTTTTTTATATAGAGGAATCCACTAAAATATTCCTTAAATAATTTACAATCCACCCGACTACCAACTTTTCAAAAAACTGTTAAGTATTAAATTCGTAATGTCCAATATCTTTTAAGAACAACATTAACAAATTCGTAAAGTCCAACCCTTTTTTTTTTCAGGAAATGATTTCTCCTCTTAAAATCGTGGTTGCTTAACGAAATTTGATTGTGTATGCTTCTATGATCCATTTTAAAATATTATTATATTGAGTATTATAGAGTTCAGATTATGTACTTTTGGTTTATTTATAGTCTAGATTGTATTTTTCTAAGATGTATTGCATTATATTATACATGCAATCTAAACTCTATTTTGTTAATAAAAAAGAAAAAGAAAAAAGAAGCTTTATATATTTTGTGATTTAAAGGTATTTTTGAACTTTATCAATATAATATTAACTAAAAATTCAGGATATATATATATATATATATGAAACATCCGAAAGAGATTTAACCCCATGATAGTCCAATTTTTATTATACTCGAATGAATTGCATGATGCATGCAATCTAAACTTCCTTTGGAATCTAAATTGTATTATTCAAATATGTAATATTAACCATTAAATAATATATTCAAAATTGCTTTATCAATGAGTAATCCAAATATAAGATTGCATTACTAACATCCATAAAAAATTTGGCATCTTAATTCTATAATGTTATTTTCTAGATTGGGTTAAGTTATAGATGCAATCTAAATTTCATTTTTAATTTAAACAGTAGTTTTTTGAATTTTTTTTTTTTTAGAATAAAAGGTACAATTCGATTATACAATGTTGACTCGATCACGTATTAATATTCTAGGTGGCTTTATTAAGCAATCAAATGATTCCTAAATATTTGTAATAAATTTAACCTCTCAATTAATAACACATGAAATCTTTTATTTCATGTTATGTTTCATCTTTCATTTAAAAATAATAATCACATCATGTTATATGTATCAAGTAATATCACTAAATAGCATGTAATATGTATTATTACAATGAAAAATAAGATAAAATACACTAACTATTTATAATGGAGGATTCGGACCAATTAATTAATAGTCAAAATTGTACTTTATTTTTATAATGAATTGCATTATGTACATGCAATAAAGTCCATTTTGTAATGGAGATTGTGTTATTGAATTCAATTGTGTGATTTTCACTTATAACCTATTCAAAATTGATTTAAGCAGAATTGACGTTGTTTCGAAAATTTCCATAAATTCTTAATATTTCATATTATTTTTTTAATATAATGGCAAAGTTAAATATCAATATCGGTAAAAATATGAATTCTTGAATTTAATGAAAATATCAATATCATTCTCGGTTTTAAAAAAAAAACTTAAAAATGACATAAATTGTATTAAAATTTACAATTTTATCATGAGATTCTCGGGAATATTTTAGCATGCTTGCTAAAATTTAATTTAAAATATTGACAAATTGGCAAGCATAAAAATGATAAATGATACAAACAATTTATACTACTACATTAATGATCGATTGTTCAGAGTTAACTAATTTGTGACTATTAGTACTTAAACAATGTCATGTGCGGTTCAAATACAAAAGATAAAATGTCATATTTGTCTTAGAAATATCAATATCAGTTTAAAACATTTGAATAATTTTAAATATAGTCTTACACAATACCATTTATATAATCATAACAGCTATAATATAGTTGTTAGGATATATACTATAAGCCTAACTTTTATATGAATATCTATTTATGATATGAGAATCTTTTATGGTCAAATGTTTGCATTTTATATATTTGTTATTTATGTTATTGCAATTATCCAATTAATTTATATTGTAGATAACATGGTGTGTGGTGCCACATAGAAGATCATGTTATCAGTTCCTTATAGATTATAAATGGTAGCTCACAACCGAGATAATTTTGGACAAATTATCGGAATGGTTGTAGTGTAATTTGATATTAATCTGTCTTGATTATAAAATTACACTAGTACATTTTGTATGTATTGAGCAGGACCAATTGAGATTGTTTTATTTGTACTGACTACATAAATAAAACAAGACCTCTGTTATTATGGATGTGCGTCCTCTTAATCATTGTATGATAACGGGCATGTATACTCGATATATGTTTCTTTAATTTACCAATGGGTGAGATTTATTTATTAAATCAATAAGCTCGGTAAATTGGGATACAGTGTTGTTTATATGGTGTGCTGTTGATTATATAATGAAACCGTGTCCTAATTATTTTGGGATGATGATGTCCCCTTGAAGAACTCATAAGGATTATCATGTAAACCCTGCAGGTGGATTTATTCCGACATGATAATAAAGTTGAGTGGTACTACTCTTGGAATTAAATATTAATTAATTGAATTGTCAGTAATTCATTTAATTAATGGACATTCGATATCTTAAACGCGGGGAGATAAACGCGCACATAATAAATAGGAGCCATATCTAATATGGATAAGGGACGGTAGTTCAATAATATCTTTTTAGTGGATTAAGATATTATTGATAGGTTTAAGAAGTATATTCAGATCGAATTTAGGACTCCTAAGCCTATCAGGAGACCGATTCATAATCCTCCTCAAGGTCCCTGTTGTAGCCTATAAATAAGCCTTAAGTCAGCCGTTTTCTACATACAGAAATACAGATACACAGACATAAAATCTGAGATACGTATTAGTTGAAGACGGCTGAAAGTCTCGATAGCTCGTTGCCCACACAACGTTTGAGATAAATGCGCGAGGAATACAACAGAGATAAATGCGAGGAATACAGCAGAAGATCAGCATTTCGGTGCAAAAGGTATGATTCGTTTTCCGCTGCGCGTTAATCATATTTGCATGGACCCCGAATCAGATAATCGTATAGGATCGACGATCCGGCGGTTCCTACAATAGTAGGTTATAACATCGTTTATCAAATATATCCAATCTATTAGAAACTATGATACAAAACTGTTGAGGATGTTTTGAGATTGAGACTTGAATTAATAGTGGAAATTAACTAATTTGCAACTTTCTTATTCTATTTCAAATTTTTATTATATATTTTTCAGTGTTGCTTGTCGTGTCAAAATCATAATAGAGTTTTGAAAAAGATTTGTGTTAAAAATATTTTTCCATTCGAACTATACGTAATTTTACACTTTTTTGTATAAATTTTGAAATGTTGTACTTTGCCATATGAACTTTAAATTTGTTACATTTTACGGTATTAAACAATTCATAGCCGTAAATGTATCCTAAATCAACGACTAGAATTTGTCTGATACCGTAAAATACATCAAATTTAAAATTCATACGGCAAAATGCAACATTTTAAAGTTTATACCAAAAAGTTCATATGGTATTAAACACTATAGATTTTTTCAAATCCCGATCTCGATTTTTCCTACACTTTCAGTCCGGTTGTTAAAGTTGCTACCGTTTGTATCATCCTTTTTTTGGTTGTTAGAAATTGTTGGTCTTTTTATGGCTCAACCGTCGAGTTTTGTTGATCTTCATTCCCGGATCATGTCTACCGCTTGAAGAAGGCCATCTATAATCTTCGTCGGGCCCCTCTAGCTTGGTTTGTTCAGTTCAACAACTGTTTATCAGTTTGTGTTTATCAGTTTGGGTTTCCACTGTAGTGGAGCTGATACTTCTTTATTTTACTTTGCTTACAATAACATTATTTTGTATCTTTTTTTTATGTCGATGACAATATTCTGACAGGTGATGATCTTGCTTTCCTTCGTCGATTCATACGACATGTTCACAAGGAATTTGTGGTTAAGGATTTGGGTTGATTGAGTTACTTTCTCGATTTTGAGGTAACTCACTCTTCTGATGGCCTACTTTTTAGTCAAGCCAAATATGTTTACGATTTTCTTGCTACACAGACTTACTATAGTCAAAGTCTGTCTCCACACCACTTGTTGCGGGTGAGTTTCTCATCAGTATTGGTTTAAAGTTTGATAATCCCACTATTTATTGTTCTTTAGTCGGGGCCTTATAGTATTTAACTATCATTTGCTCATATTTCTCATATGCAGTGTATCATGTTAGTCAGTTTCTACAATCCCTAACTATTGATTACTTCTCAACGGTCAAGTGCATTCTTCACTATATTAAATGTACCTTGAACTTTGGTTTATCCTTTACACGTAGTTCTAACTTTTCTATAGTTGGTTATTCAGATGCAGGCTAAGCTTGATGGGTTGGGACACGACGTTCTATGTATAGCTATTTTATCTTCTTGGGTGGTAATTTGATTTCTTGGAGTGCAAAGAAACAACCAATGTGTTTCATGAAATTGTTTGGATTACTCAGCTGCTTCATGAATTGAGCACCTCACTTCCTCGTCATTCGATGCTCTTTTATGACAACAAAAATGCTATATTTCTTAGTCAGAATCCGATTACCCACAAATGAGCAAAACACACTAACATTAAGTGTTATTTTATTCGTGAGTTGGTCTCTTTGGGTCGGTTGGACATTCAATTTATTCCTTCACACCCTGTCCTAATTTTGAATTGTTACGTTCTAAGCTCTATGTTCAACTGCATCAAAAACGTAAGGGGGTAATAGAGAATAATAAGATATAATCTTTGATTAGTTAAATTAGTTCCTCGTATATATTTATTCAAGATACTCTTATTGTATTTACGCATATTTCTCAACTATAATCTCAATATATAGTGAATTTTTCCAATCACCTCATCAATGGTGTGTTGGAAATTAATCGGGTCCCGAATCAAATTTGAGTCGAATAAAATTAGTCTTTTCGATCTAATCGAACGGTAGCGGAAGCGATGGATTTCAAAAATCATTTTTCACATATAAGAACGTATCATTAATATTAAATTTATTTAAAACTAAATCAGTTAAAAGAAATATACCTTTTATCTCTCTTTTGCTTTAATTGATATCGAACGAATTGTAGAATACACCACGATCTTCCGATTCATTTCTCCCTTTCAACGATAGTGTGTGGGCACTCAAAATATCTTTATAATTCTAAATTATTTCTATGATGTACTCAACTCATGAGATCATAGGATTGGATTAATTGAATTGAGATTGATATAGAACTATTCTATATTAAATAAATCACAGAATATAATTGAGATTAGATCTCAAAAATAGCATGTCTTACAGATGAAATAGGCGTGTATTATCTGATACAGGTGTGTGTTTTTCTCTGTCAAATAGGCGTGTTTTTTTTTTCTGTTCTGATACTGAAATTGTGGTTTTCTTTTGTAGACTCAATATGTAATTGAAATTCTAATCCTGATCTAATTAGGATTTATCTCAAACTAGAAATTTAATCTTATTAAGATTCACAATCTTAATTTAATTAGTCCTGGATTCCAAATCCCATTAATTAAGAGTCCTGTTGGTCTCAAGTGGTGTCCGAGGTTCAGAGGGGGGTGAATGAACCTTGGTCGATTTTTCAGAATCTTTAAAACAACCGTTCTCCACTGCAAGTTACTTGAGCTTGCAGTGATAGATGGTTACTGCTTGCAGCGCTAGAATGCAGTGTTGCACGCTGTAACCTGGAGTTTTGTATGCAGCGGAAATATACTTTTAAACACAAGGCTGTTTTACATAAAAATGCTTCTTTCAAACGTTTTATGATGAGAAGAGATAGATATATGCAGAAAATAATCACAGATAAATAAAGCGATAAAAACACTTATGGCTTATAGTGGTTCGAAGGTGGTGTAATCCTTCTACGTCCACTCTACTGCTCCTCGAGCAGGAACTTTGTTAAGCAAGATTGAATTACAGGACTCTCCTAACAATCTATCAACTTTATAAAACAAACCACCTACTGAAGTCCAGCGTACACACAGCAACTGCAAACTTCAAAGGCTAACCCACACAGGGTTCTATACTCCCACACAGGGAAGCTGTCTAACACTAGACAACTAAAACAAACAGCAAGGATCTCTCCTATCAACTGCTTGACACCACTAAAACAACCTAAGCACACAGCAACAAGGTTAAAATGATAAAAGGTTTTCTTCAACTTGTGCTTCGAAGTGAGCTTCTGAATCCGTGAGGAATCTTTCAGCTTGAACTCTGCTTCACTTCGATAGGTTGAGTGACTGAAACTGTTGGCTTGAATACTTCAAATTTGTAAGCTCGAAACTTTCGCGTATTGTTGAAGGGCTTTTATTAACAATTTTTGTTAATTTTATTCCTTGCCCAGAAACAGATGTTGCCTGAGATGTTGCCATAACATCTGTGGCAACATTCATCTCTGTTTTGTCTTACTTCACAAATATCTCGATTATTTTGCATTTGTGTCTTGCTATACTATTTTGCAGGTATTAGAGTGTATAAACAAGAGTGGTGAACGTGTCAAAGAAGGTGTAACCCTAATGCAACTAATTTTGAGAGAAATCCTCTTCAAGGATTGGAATGGACCAAGTCAACTTTGCTGAAGCCTATTGTCTAACAACCTGGAGATATTCCCTCACGCATGTCTCAGCAACTTACAAAGCATTAGCCACGTTTTTGAATGGCTGAGGTTTAGGTTAGTTTGTTAGGTTTCTATCTTGGAATATGTCTATAAAAAGGTTGGTTACTTTTCATTGTAATTCAACCTTGAGAGCTTAAACGGTCATATTTCCTAGAGTACTTCCAAGATAGATTTTTGTAAGCTGAGCGATCATTGTATACACAAAGAGAGTTTTCTTTTTGATCAATAGGATCTTTTGTGTGTTCCTTTTCTTGTAGGTTTTTACCTATTTTGGAATTCACTTGTATTCACTTTTATTTGTGAATAAAATTTTGCCTAAGGCACCTCAAGATATATATTTATATATATCTTGAAAAGTTACTTCCTTGTGTCTTTTATTTTCCGCTGCAAAACTCTTCAGAATCAAGTGTTGGCTTAAGTGTTGTGGCAACATCTGGGGTAACATCTGCCTCAGTACACTTGATTTAGTTCAATACCAGAACCCACTTTCTAACAAGTGGTATCAGAGCCAACACTCGATACACTGAATGGTTGGGTCTGGTCAGCTTGGTCATGGATCCGGCAAATCCAAATCTTGGAAGACTTCCCGTTCTTGATGGTACTAACTATGCATTTTGGAAGATCCGCCTACGTGCACATATCAAGTCACTTGATTATCGTGCTTGGAAGACGGTTGTTAATGGTTATGTTGTTCCAAAGACTACACGAGATGAAGATGGTGATGTCGTAGATAAACCGGAATCGGAGTGGACTCAAGCCGAACTCAATGAGGCAAGTAGCAATGAAAAAGCTCTCAACGCCATTTTCTCATGGGTTGACATGCATATGTTCAAGCTGATTCAAAATTGTGCTACTTCCAAACAAGCTTAAGACATCTTACAAAAACATTGTGAGGGTGATGCAAGTGTCAAGGAGACGAGGTTGCGGATACTCTCCAGTCAATTTGAAAAGCTTCGAATGGACGACAATGAAGACATCACATCATACTTCGAAAAGGTAATAGACATTGCTAATGAATGTCAAATGCTTGGTGAGCCCATAAACAACAAGCATTTGGTGTACAAAGTCATTCGCACATTACCCGAACGGTACAATCTTAAAGTCTCTGCTATAGAAGAAGCTCATCATCTTGCTTCCATAAAAAATTATGAGGTTAACATGTTGTCTCAAAAGGATAAGTCGAAAGGCAAAAGTATAGCTCTTCAGGCTCAAACCTCAGAAGAAGATCACGAAGAAGATGATGAGGAATTGGAAGAAATTGGAGAAGGTGCAAGTGTAGCCTTGATTACCCGCAAGTACAATGCCATGGTAAGAAAATTCAATAAAGAAAAAAGGGTAATTAAGCCTAATGAACAGTATACCAAAAATACTTTCCAAAATCAAAAGAAAACTTTTCAATCTCAAAAGGAAGGTAACACTAGAAGAAATTCAGAAGTTTCTAAATTTGATCCTAAACATCTTGAAAAAATTCAATGTCGAGCATGTTCCGGTTGGGGTCATTACGCAAATGAGTGTGCTAATACTCTAAGGAAACATGGTAAGAATTTCTGGGTTTCTTTAAGTGATGATGAATCAGATGATGAAGAGGTTGAAAAGAATACAACTGCTATGATGGCCACAATATATGAGCAGCCCCTGCCGAACAGTTTAGATGTTGGTCGAAATGTTGAGACAACATCTTCTCCAACATCTGCCTCTGCTGAAACTAAAAGGTATGTATTGTTTGATTATCCAGATGTAAACTGCTTTTATGGGGATATTGGTGTTCATGCAGATGATCAAGATGAGGAAGACTTGAAGAATGACGTTCTACTTGGAGAATTACAAGAACTCTACACATCCTTGCTAAAAGAATGGAAGAAGGAGAAGAGGAGTGTAGAGAAACTATCCAAGGAGAATGATGAACTCAAGGACTCTCTTACCAGACTTGAGGTAATGCTCACTAAGAAAGATATTGAAATTTCTAATCTCATGTCTAAGGTAGAATCGGCCGAAGCCACTTTTTCAAAGTTAAACAAAGGAACGGCTAAGTTGAATGAAGTTCTTAACTTGAATCAAACTGGTACTTTTGGTTTGGGTTATCAAAACTTTGCAAAAAATTTTGTGTCTATTGAGGATAAAGCTTTGGATTCTTGCACTTCAAAAGATATTGAATGTTCTAAAGAATCTTTGAAAAAGGAATTTATCTGTGATTTTTGTTCTAAACTTGGTCACATTAAGCCTCACTGCTTTAGATATAAAAGAAAATTGTTACAGAAACAGATGTTGTCCAAAGTGTTGCCCAACACTTCGAACAACATCTCGAATCTGGACAGAATTGAGGATGTTTGCAAAGAATCTTGTGCTTCAAAATCTGATGGAACCTGTTTTGTGGTATACACTGCTTTAAAAACTAACGTTTCAGGTTCGTGGTATTTTGATAGCGGGTGTTCACGTCACATGACGGGAACAAAGAACTTTTTGAAAGATTATGTTCCTTTGAATGGTGGAATGGTCACATATGGAGGAGGCTCTCAAGGAAAAATTGTAGGAAAAGGAAGGCTCAATGTACCTGGTTTCCCTTCCTTGAATAATGTCTTACATGTGAATGGTCTTACAGCTAATTTAATTAGCATAAGCCAACTATGCGATGATGATCTTCAGGTGAGATTTAATAAGAGTTCATGTGAGGTCTTTACTAATGATGGTGCTTGTGTCATGACAGGAGCAAGATCAAAAGACAATTGCTACTTGGTTGAAGAACAAATGGCTTGTCTACAATCAATAGTGGATGACACCTCTTTGTGGCACAAGAAATTAGGACATGTGAACTATAGGAATCTTGAAAGGCTGATCAAGTATGAAGCTGTTAGAGGACTCCCTAAGCTAAACAAGGCAGGTACAATTGTGTGTGAAGATTGTCTCAAAGGTAAGCAAACTCGTGTTTCACATAATGCAACGCATCCCGATGGAAAATCAGGTACAACGCATTGCTTTCAATTGTTACACATGGATCTAATGGGTCCAATTGAGGTAGATAGCTTGGGAGGTAAGAGATACTCATATGTCATTGTAGATGATTTTTCTAGGTATACATGGATATATTTTTTGAAAGAAAAATCTGAAACTTTTGACATGTTTAAAATGTTGCATGCTAGGATTAGGAATTTATTTTCCTCACCTATTTTCCGCATTAGGTCTGACCATGGTAGAGAATTTGAGAATAATTCCTTCACTATCTTTTGTGAAAAGAAAGGAATTTTTCAAGAATTTTCGGCCCCCAAAACTCCACAGCAAAACGGAGTAGCTGAGCGGAAAAATAGGACCTTGCAAGAAATGGCAAGAGTAATGCTAAGTTCAAAGAATCTTTCTAAAAGATTTTGGGCCGAAGCATTAAACACTGCATGTCACATTTCAAATAGAGTATATTTAAGGCCAGGAACCTCAATGACTCCATATGAAATCCTAAATGGGAAGAAACCTAACTTAGCTTATTTTCACATATTTGGGTGTATTTGTTATATCTTAAATGACAGAGATCAGCTGAGTAAATTTGATTCCAAAAGTGATAAAGGAGTGTTTCTTGGTTATTCTCAAAACAGTCATGCTTATAGAGTTTATAACTTGAGATTGATGACTGTCCAAGAAACTGTGAATGTGGTTTTTGATGATTTACGTGATATTGCAGGCAAGGAAGATGATTGTCGAGTACAGGAAATTGTTGAGACAACTGAAGAAACGACTGAGACAGATGTTGTCCAAAATGTTGGGGCAACATCTGATCCAACATCTGTCTCTGCAATTCCAGAAGAAACCAGCAATCAAGAAACTGAACAACAGCAGATTGTGCTCGATCCAGTAAGAAGGGATCCTCCCTCTAGGATAAGAAATGTTCATCCAAGTACACAAGTCATAGGACAAGTAAATGAAGGTATAAGAACCCGAGGTAAAAGGAGAAATTATCGAGAGATGGTAAGTCATGTCTGTATGTCAACGATATTCTCCGAGGTAAAATTTACTTGTTTTGTGTCTACTTTTGAACCCAAGAATGCTAAGGAAGCCTTACAAGATAATTTTTGGATAATGGCTATGCAAGAAGAGTTAGAACAATTTGCCAAAAATAATGTGTGGTCCCTTGTTCCTAGACCTTCAAATACAAATATAATAGGAACTAAGTGGATTTTTAAGAACAAAACTGATGAAAATGGCATTATTGTTCGAAACAAAGCTAGACTTGTAGCTCAAGGCTATACACAGGTTGAAGGTATCGACTTCGATGAAACCTTTGCACCTGTAGCTAGACTTGAATCTATAAGACTTTTACTTGCTATTGCATGTTATATGAAAATTACCTTGCACCAAATGGATGTAAAGGCAGCATTCTTGAATGGTTACTTGAATGAAGAGATCTATGTTGAACAACCAAAAGGGTTCGAAGATCCTTTTAGCCCTAATCATGTCTACAAGCTTGATAAAGCTCTCTATGGCTTGAAACAAGCTCCTAGAGCATGGTATGCAAGGTTAACTGATTTTCTTATTCAATTTGGTTTCATTAGAGGTGAGGCGGATCGTACTCTTTTTATTAAAAGGTCGGGGATTAATACTTGTATAGCTCAAATTTACGTTGATGATATTGTTTTCGGTGCTACATCGAAAACAATGTTAGATGATTTTGTTGAAGCTATGTCCTCTACTTTTGAGATGAGTATGATAGGTGAATTGACCTTCTTTTTAGGATTGCAGGTAAAACAAAAGGATGATGGAATATTTATCAACCAAAGCAAATATGCAAGAAACATAATCAAGAAGTATGGATTGGAAAATGCAAAGCATATGAAGACTCCTATGGGTTCTTCTCAAAAGATATGCTCGGACACCTTAGGAGAAGATGTTGATCCAACTCTATATAGGTCCATGATTGGTAGTTTGCTTTATCTTTCGTCTAGCCGTCCTGATATTATGTTCAGTGTGTGTGTGTGTGCTCGTTACCAAGCCAACCCTAAAGAAGCCCATTTAAAAGCCGTTAAACGCATTCTTAAATATATAGCTGGTACACCGGATTTAGGTCTTTGGTACACGAAGGATACTAACACCAATCTTGTTGGTTTTAGTGATTCTGACTGGGCCGGAGATCTTGATGATAGAAAAAGTACTAGTGGAGGGTGTTTTTACTTGGGTAACAATATGGTTTCATGGTATAGTCGTAAGCAAAACTGTGTGTCACTCTCAACCGCCGAATCCGAATATGTAGCGGCCGGGAGTTGTTGTGCTCAATTAATTTGGTTAAAACATATGCTTGATGACTATGGTTTGCACACGAACACGTTGGTCATGTTTTGTGATAATTTGAGTGCCATTAACATTTCTAAAAATCCAGTTCAACATTCTAGAACAAAACATATTGATATTAGGCATCATTTTCTTAGGGACATGGTTGAGAAAGAACTTATTTGTTTAAAGTATGTGGAAACTAACAATCAGCTTGCTGATATCTTTACGAAAGCTCTAAACAATGAGAGATTTCTCAGTCTCAAAAAGTCCCTCGGTCTGTGTATCATGTAGAGATGTTGTCGAGGATGTTGCCGCAACATTTCTGGCAACATCTGTCTCTGTCCGTGTCTGCATGTGAGTCTGCATTGTGTCTGTTTTTTCATTTCTGCATTGACACGTGATTTTGTGATGTAATCTCTTTCAGCTATTGTATACTATATATTAATGTGATAGCTCTTAATCATACGAAAGCCTTTTATTCCTCTTTTAATTTTTTTAAGGACAAGGAAGCTGAGGTACACGGGGTTCGCTACCACGATGTATTTAGTGTGACCTACTTGTCCATGAATGACGGGAAAGCTGAGGTGTACGGGGTTCGCGACCACGTTACATTTAGTGTGCTGTACTCGTCTTGTTTGCTTAATGAGATAGGATGGGAAAGCTGGGGTACATGGGGCTCGTTACCACATTGTACTCAGTTGTGA
Organism: Scutellaria barbata; assembly: GCA_028654395.1. Classification (NCBI taxonomy): domain Eukaryota; kingdom Viridiplantae; phylum Streptophyta; class Magnoliopsida; order Lamiales; family Lamiaceae; genus Scutellaria; species Scutellaria barbata. Next base: position 6,803,707 of record CM053652.1, read on the forward strand.
CTGTACTCGTCCTAAAAATTTAAATGTGCTTAAAGAATAGAGAAGCTGGGGTACACAGGGCTAACAACCATGTGATATTCAGGTGTGCTGTATCTATTTAAACTTAATTAAGGATGGGAAAGCTGGAACACACAGGGTTCGCTACCATGATGTGTTTAGTGTGTCTGTACCTATCTCTAAAAGTTTTTGTTTTGAGGAATTTTTCATGGGCTAATTATTTATAAAAAGGGCTGAAAATTAATATTGTGTATGATTTGGCTGACTTTTATAGATTACATCATTTTTGGAACGTGCTAAATTTGTTTTGTGTCTGCATATTTTATGTGATTTGGTTGTTATTTTATTGCATAGATTTAGGGGGAGTTTGTTGAGTCTTGTTTAGATATGCTAGGAGATTGTATTTTATCCAGGTTGGAATCATTCAAAACCATATCTTTTTCAAATTTCATCCTTAAAAAGATTTGGTATATTGGCTATATATTTGGATGTGCTACAGATCCCCCAAATCATGCCTTCATAGTTTCTCTCACCAAGGAAGCAAAAATAACCACTCTCCTTACACGGTTTCCAAGGCCTAAATATTTCCCAAATCTCCCAAATTTCCCACGGTGTCACTCACAATTGAAATTTCCCCAATCTCCCAAAGCCCTAGCTTTCAATATTCCTCTCAGAAATGACGTCTTCAGGAACATCTTCTGCAAATGTTGCGGCATCATCTCCGGCAACATCCAGCTCTGCAGAAACCGCTACAGTGGCGCCTCTCGCACTTTCGGTGGATGTCCAACCTGAGCCGCTACTGATGATGTTTCCCGGCGAAGCTGAGAACCCAATCGATCTTGAACGAGATATTGATGTCACAAAGCTTGCCCGCAATGAAGACATACCTTCTCCCCGTCGCACTTCCACACGGGTTTATCGAAGAACAGTCTTATCCAAGCGACCCCACTCTGCATCCTCTGTGTTGGATGACAAAATCGAAGATGGAGTTGTTGAGCCCGATGACTCTGGAGATGAAGATTTTCAGGCCACCGAGGAGACCGATTCTTCTGGGGAATCTCTCGAGGATGAACCTCTCTCCGGTGAAAAGGTATCTCCCGATTCTTCTACTGCTAAATTTTCTGATGATGAGACCTTGGGTCAATTTCTTGCTGGGCGAAGGGCGACATTGAAAAGGAAAAGAAAAGGTACCGATGAATGTGCTGCTGTAACGGATGTTGCGGAAGATGTTGGAGCAACATCTGTTCAGAATGAGCCTGTTGAATCTGCTGCAAATGAGGAGGTGCAGGATCAAGATTTTGGGGCTGATGAATTAGGAGGGCAGCGAGGTTCCCCTTGTGCAGATACCGAGGCTCAAATAGACGAAATGTTTAATGATTTGTTTGAGGAAACACAAGCTGCCCCAGTTGAGCCTGAACCCATTGAACCTGAGATCCTATCTTCTCCAGTTGCTGCCGAGGATGAGGATCGTGCAGTTGATGAAGAGGAAACTGCTGCAACCGAGGATGAGGACATTATGTCTGAAGGTTCGGATTATAAGGTAAAACCCTATTCTGCAAAATTCTTCACTAAAGACAATAAAAATATGTGGGCACATGTGGTTAATCGGTATTGTCGTGGTGAGAAGAGAATTGACGTGGATAACTTGCAAAAGTATGGGGTGTATCAGTTTTTGGAGGATAGAAATCTTCTTGGTACTGTGATGTTTCCTACTACATTTTCAACGGTAGTTGTGAAGGAATTTTATGCTAATTTATCTAAGAAAGTATTTGATCCCTTATCTAAAAAATTTGGGAAAGTATATCTTAGATCAAAGGTGTATGAGTTCTCTCCTGCTTTAATCAATACTGTGCTGAATTTGAATAATGAGGTAGAAGATGAATCTGTTGAAAATAGGCATGAAATGGTTACAGTCATCACTCAAGGGAAGTTGTGTAGTTGGCCTCCTCACCCACAAAAATTGCTTGCTTCATCTTTATCTTCTCTCTATGCTGTGTTGCACAAATTGGTCATTCATAATTGGTTGCCATCAAGAAATGAAAATGTTGTCACCTTGGATCATGCTGTGCTGCTCTACAAATTAGGCACCAAGGTTCCCCTTAATTTTGGACAATTAGTGTTTGATCATGCATCTAAAGAGGCTGAGATGATTCATAAAGGATGTCTCCCATATCCTTCCTTGATATACTTGCTGCTCACACATCAAGGGTTTACTCCCTCACGATCTGATCACTTAGGCCCGACTCCTGAACCTTTTTCTGTAAGCAAAAGCCTGCTGTTTGGTGACAGGGTGGTTGATCTTCCATGGAATCCGAATGTTGCCCACAATGTTGGCAACATTCCAGCTGACACTAACATATCAGTCTCTTCTTCCTTCTTACGTGATCAGATTCAGAGGTTGAATAGTCAGATTCAGGAACTGACTACTCTTCGGGATGCTCTTCAGAATCTTCTTCCTTCACAAAAAGGGGGAGAAGATCAAGGTCAAAGTAGAGGTGATAGTGAGGGGAAGGATGATGATGAAGAGGAGGTTACTGGTGCTGCTGATCTGTTAGCTGGGTTGAGGAATATGCCAAGCACGTCTGGTTCTGGAGCTTGATGTGGACTGAAAAAGAGAAAGATAGTTGCTGATAGTTGCTGCTCTCATTGCTGTTGCTGCTGATTTTTATTTTTTTCTGAACTATGCTTTGTGTTCAAACTTTTTCTTAGTTTCAAATTTGATGATTTGATTATTTTGGTTTGACACCTTGACATTAATTTCTGTGGTTTCAGTCTTGCAATGTTTCAGGGGGAGCTAGCTTACTTTGATTGCATTTTCTTGATTTTTGATATCTCTTCTTGTTTATCTTTACTTATGCTGAGTATATGTTAGTCTAACAAGTGCTTTTTGGTTTTGTGAAGAAAGACAAAAAGGGGGAGATTGTTGAAGGGCTTTTATTAACAATTTTTGTTAATTTTATTCCTTGCCCAGAAACAGATGTTGCCTGAGATGTTGCCATAACATCTGTGGCAACATTCATCTCTGTTTTGTCTTACTTCACAAATATCTCGATTATTTTGCATTTGTGTCTTGCTATACTATTTTGCAGGTATTAGAGTGTATAAACAAGAGTGGTGAACGTGTCAAAGAAGGTGTAACCCTAATGCAACTAATTTTGAGAGAAATCCTCTTCAAGGATTGGAATGGACCAAGTCAACTTTGCTGAAGCCTATTGTCTAACAACCTGGAGATATTCCCTCACGCATGTCTCAGCAACTTACAAAGCATTAGCCACGTTTTTGAGTGGCTGAGGTTTAGGTTAGTTTGTTAGGTTTCTATCTTAGAATATGTCTATAAAAAGGTTGGTTACTTTTCATTGTAATTCAACCTTGAGAGCTTAAACGGTCATATTTCCTAGAGTACTTCCAAGATAGATTTTTGTAAGCTGAGCGATCATTGTATACACAAAGAGAGTTTTCTTTTTGATCAATAGGATCTTTTGTGTGTTCCTTTTCTTGTAGGTTTTTACCTATTTTGGAATTCACTTGTATTCACTTTTATTTGTGAATAAAATTTTGCCTAAGGCACCTCAAGATATATATTTATATATATCTTGAAAAGTTACTTCCTTGTGTCTTTTATTTTCCGCTGCAAAACTCTTCAGAATCAAGTGTTGGCTTAAGTGTTGTGGCAACATCTGGGGTAACATCTGCCTCAGTACACTTGATTTAGTTCAATACCAGAACCCACTTTCTAACACGTATGGAAATTAGATCTCAGTAACAGTAGCAGTAACCAGCTTCAGTTCTCCTCGACCTCTATTTATACTTGAAGGAGAAGATGTCCGTTGAAGGAGACATCCCTCTTTTGAATTTGAAATAGCCTGGCCAAAGTATGGTTCGCATTTAATGCGACTGACCTTTCTTTTCGGAGCATTTAATGCGGCAGTTGCGGCTCGCAGCTTTCTGCGGCGCGTCAGTCCATGTGGCATCTTCTTATTGGCTCCGTATCTGCTACTTTGACTTTTTCTTGAACGACTCTTTTGTCCCTGCTTGGATCTCCGTTCCTCGTACTGCATTTATCCTTCCTGGAATTTGTAGGATACTTCGTCTTGTAGTTGGCGCTGTATTTACTTAACGGTTCTGTAAGTCTGCGCTGTATCCTTGGTCTCTGTGCAGCTGATGTATACTTTCAGTGCTGCTGTATTTTAGACCTGCTTACAGTATCGTCTGACAGTGCTGCTGTAACTTCATTCTAGCAGTACTCCTGTATCCTTTTTATACAGCGATGCTGCACGCCATTCTTCCTTGCTTTGCTGTATCCTTCCTTCATACAGCGATACTGTATCCTGCCTTCTTGCAGCGATATCTTCCTTTAAAGCTTAGATGCAGCTTTATCCTCTTTTAACCTCTATTTCAATCTTTGACTCAAGACTCAATTCTAGTCTATTTATTCACTTAAACAATGTGAAAATGATGTACTCAAAACTTCCTATTACATGGTTGGTTTGTCTCATCAAAATCTAAACACTGAAATCCCAACAAGTCCTAATCTTAATATAATTATAATTGATATTATCTTATAATATCAATTTTACTGATTATATTAATATCGAAAATAAATATTAAAATACTTATTTAATTTCTAATACAGTCATCACTGTAGAATATCAAATATACCTGAAATTAAATGATATTTATATAATTGCCCAAATTATATGGAAAACTATTTTCCATAAATCATTAGAAATATAATAACTTATATTTAATTCGTTTTACTTAGAAAGGCAAACCGGGGACCATGGACCCATAATCATAAGCTCCAATAAATCGAATAAATAATTAAACTCTTTAATTAATTCATTCGACTTATTAATTCCGTTATTACTCCACTAAAAATATGAAATTGCACTCTTACGATTATAGAATACTTTACTCTTTGAAATTGAGTCATCCACTGATATAACCATTACATATAGATTAATCCTCCATAGATAATTCGTAATTAAAGTAGGTATTATCCATCAACCTCTTTAATTACCTCTTTTCCTCATTTACCATTAATTTACTAGTGAATGGTTAATTTATAATCCAATTATAAATTAGAGATCTCAAACCATTCAGTTCCAAAATTAACAAATGAGAGAATTATTTTTCTACTTCTTGCAAGAAGGAATGGATTCCATATCTATGAATTTATATTCCCAGCCATTTAATTCTATATGAATCTAAAATGCAAGTATTGCGAAAGTCCATTAACAAACAGAAACAAGCAAATTAAGAACCCATAAAATTAAATAGGAGTTTATAATCACTCAAGATTAAGATTCATCTATATATAGTCATCTTATGATAATTTGGATTTCCATATTTAAATGAAATTTGTAGGAAAAACACAAATTAAATCGATCCGTGTCTTATATGATCAAACCATGCATATATAAATGCCCACACTCAAATGTCTCAAAGTCGACGGTCCGGATAAGATGATCACATCTTATGTAATGGGCCGCATTAATGATGTTTTAATTAAAGATCTCATACTTTAATTAATTTCATCATAGATTTAATTTAAGTTTATTATCCATAATTTTAGTCCTCTTATATATAACACTTATATAAAGTTTGAGCGCACCCACCCAGGCGTGTGGGGGCACGTGTGCGCGTATGGAAGGCGCGTGGAGGTCGGGTCGGGTCAGGTGTACGGATCCTAGATCCGTACACCAATTGTATAAAGTTTTTGTAATATATATATAGTATATGAATGTTAATATGATCTCATCTATAATCAAGACTAAAGATATGTTTGTTTAATATATTAAAATAATACAATGATCGAATTTCAAGAATTTTAAATCATCAAAGTTATAAAGGTTATTAAAAATTATCTCTAATGTTGAACTACGCATATATATAATTTAGTCTATATAGAGAGAGATTTAAAACAAATGCAAAAAAAAAAATCTGAAATTAAGTTGACTTGCTATCATTTTATCTATATGCAAAAATGTGATCTGAATCATTTTATTATCTTTATTATATATTTATATAGGGTTGCACTTGTGTGTAAATGTTGTATGGATTTAGATCTATATAACGTGGGTCGGTCTGGCCAAATCAAACCCGAATCTACACCTTTGTTTTTTTAACCCTAACTTTTATGTTGTATTACTCATACATTTATATTATGTTAAACATACATTTACGTAATACTTTAACTTAAAAAAAACCTAATTTTGACAAAAAAAAACAACCCTAATTTCGACGAAAACATACTTTAATTTCAGCACAAAAAACCCCTAATTTGTATATATATACATTTATGTAATGTTACGCATATCTTTAAATAATATTAGTTATACATTTATATAATATATAAAGGTGCAACTTGTTGGAACCGAGGGATCGCCGACCCTATACAATTATCCGAATCGGGGTCCATGCAAATATGATTAACGCGTAGTGGATAAACGAATCATACCTTTTACACTGATATTAGTTCTAAGGTCAGAACTGTAGATCGAGGAATCGATGGAGCCTGGACCTCACGATCTTCTGCTGTATTCCTCGCTTTTTTCTCGAACGTTGTGTGGGCAACGAACTATCGAAACTTTCAGCCATCTTCTACTAAATCGTATCTCAAATTTCGTGTGTTTAGAAAACGGCTGACTTGAGGCTTATTTATAGGCTACAACAGGGACCTTGAGGAAGATTAGAAATCGGTCTACCTCAATTGGTCATGCTCAATACATACAAAATGTACTAGTGTAAGTTTATAATCAAGATAGATTAATACCAAATTACACTACAACCATTCCGATAATTTGTCCAAAATTATCTCGGTTGTGAGCTACCATTTATAATCTATAAGGAATTGATAACATGATCTTTTGTGTGGCACCACACACCATGTTATCTACAATATAAATTAATTGGATAATTGCAATAACATATATAACAAATATAAAATGCAAAACATTTGACCATAAAAGATTCTCATATCATAAATAGATGTTTATACAAAAGCTAGGCTTATAGTATACATCCTAACATAACATAATTAAAAGGTATGACTAACATAACATAAATGTATGTTTAACATAACATAAAAGTATGCTTAACATAATATAAAAACCTTAAAGACATGCTTAATATAACATAAAACCATAAATGTATGCTTAACATAACATAAATGTATGCTTAACGTTACATAAATATATGCTTAATATAACGAAAAGATCCTAAAGGTATTACTAACATAACATAAATGTATATTTAATATAATATAAAGGTATAACACCTGCAGCAAATTTGGGTGAGTTTGAGTGCACCTACCCAAGCACGTGGAGGTGCGTGTGTGCGTGAAGGGCGCATGAACCGGGATGGGTTAGGTCAAGAGTGGTGTATGGATCTAGGATCCATATACAAATTGTATAAAAGTTTTTGTAATTTATATATAATAGATTTATAAAATTTATGATTTTGTACTATATATTTACATATATATACATGATTGGTTTTATATGTGGTCTTAATTTATTATTCATCTATAAATACATGTCAACTACAAATTTGTACACCATCAAATTTTCGCTTCACCTTTTCAAGTTAAAAAAAGGCATGAGATAAAAATACCATCATATGAAGTTTGGACACCCAGATTATAAAAAGAGTGAGACTTGTGTGCATGTGTTGTATCCATACAACGCTTAAGATCCATACAATACGGGTCGGGTCGGGCCGAATTCGACCCGGATCCGCGCACTTTTTTTTTATTCTGACCTTTATGTTGTGTTAGTCGTACCTTTATATTATGTTAAGCATACCTTTATGTAATACTTTAACTTTTTAAAAAAACCCTAATTTTGGCGAAAAAACCCTAATTTTGACGAAAAAACTATAATTTCAGCACAAAAAAATCATAATTTGTACATATATACCTTTATGTAAATATTATGCATATCTTTAATTAATATTAGTCATAATTTTATATAATATATAAGGTATAACTAACGTAATTAAAAGATATGACTAACATAATTAAAAGGTATGTTTAATATAATATAAAGGTATGCTTAACATAACATAAAAACCCTAAAGGTATGCTTAATATAACATAAAATCATAAATGTATGCTTAATATAACATAAAGGTATGATTAACGTTAAATAAAGGTATGCTTAACGTTGCATAAATGTATACTTAATATAATATAAAGGTTCTAAAGGTATGACTAACATAATATAAAGGTATGCTTAACATAACATAAATGTCTAGCACCTGGAGCGAATTTGGGTGGGTTTGAGCGCACCCACCCAGATGCGTGGAATGGCGTGGAATGCGCATGGAGGGTGCGTGGACCGGGTCGGGTCAGGTGTACGGATCCTAGATCCGTACACCATTTGTATAAAAGTTTTTGTGTTATAAAAAAAAAATCAAAACTACCCATTTTAATGGTATAAAAATATATTTTTGAGAAATCAATATGACTTTTAAGAAGGGAAAAATTCTCCATTAAAGTTTGGACCTTCATATTAAAAAAGAAATAAAGTGAATTGAGACATTCAATGAAGCTCAAACATATCCATTATTAAAAACACAGACATTCAAACACTTTTATAATCTATTTAAGTTAAAAAAAAAAGGAGTTTGAAAAGGAAAATTATTGGACAAACATTGGATGTTTATTTATAAAGATAAAATTATAAAATTTTACTAACCAAAATCATTAAAAAAAAGATATTTTTAATTTATAGGTAGATGAACTAAATTAAAGACACCGATTGTGTATAAGAACAAGAAGACCTTCAAATTTATTTAGAGGAATAACATGAGTTATAAATCAAGAGACTTTTAAAGATGTCAAAATAAATTGATCGAGATCCCCATTTCAATCTCGGTGGGGAATCCCCAAGAAATGGAGATGAATTTGAGGTTCATAATCCTGATATTCTTTATCCTACCCGATCTCAATATAAATAGAATTAAATTAAAATAAAGATTTTTAAAATAAGATAATTATATCATATACCACAAACGGAGAAATATATAATCTTTTTAGGGTATAACTTAATACCCATTTATTAAAATGTAAAGGATCTTGTAAATATAATAATTCAATGAATATATAAATAGTATACTAGAACTATAATTAAAAGAGATATTTGCTCATACCAAGCCTCACTCCGAACCTTTACGGGAGATGGGGATGAGAATGTCAAAACCCCTCCCCACCCCATTATCACCCCTCAATTTTTTAAATTGTTCAACTATATTATTACAAAAAAAGTATAAATTATGACTTTCAAATTTATTTGTAGATTAGACTAAAGAGAAAACATTATTAAAGAATATTTATTCTAATAACCAATGTATAAGGAATGGCTGTCCTCTTCCAAACATCCGTGATAGGAAAGAAAAGAGAAAAAAAGGGAGGTGATTGATAATTTAGATTTTTTTTTTAATGAAATTACAAATTGATGTATTTCATTAATGAAGAGGCATGAGCTAATCCCTAAAATTAGGAAGTTAATAATATGCTCACAATTTGCAACGACATGATGATTCAATACAAATTTAATAAATTTAAATAGAAATAAATTGAATAGAATGAAGATAAAGAATACGTATTCAGAACATATCATGTCAACACGTGAATTCATTTTATTCTTAATTACTTTGTAATTTAAAAAAATTATAATATTAATTTGGTGAAAATACTAATAAGATATATTCATATGAAATAAAATCCCATCATCTTTAAAAAACCTTTTATTGTTTTAGATATTTTAAATTAATTAAATTGTGGCTATACAGTTAAACATGTTTACATATTTAATTAATAATTTATGTAATGTTTCAGTTATACTTTGTTAATGGTTATATAAAGCTGAAATAATTATTGAGTGCATTGATATTTATACGAAAGTTAAAAATAATTTTCACAATTTACCACCTTCCATATCAACTAATATTTGTCTAATTTCTGTGATACAAATTGTGCTGACCGTTATCCACAAATTAAATTGATCGTAATTCAACCTATAATATCCGATATAAATAATTAAACAAATTGCATTTGGATTTATATAAAATATATAATTTAAAATAATTTTCAAATTATCCACAAATTAAATGTAATTCAACCTATAATATAGGATGTAAATAATTAAATGGATAGTATTATGATTGATATAAAACACATATAATAAGGGTGTTTAAAGCAATGACTAGCAATGAAGACACGCACGGTAAAAGAGTGCATCAATGATAGATAGATAACATAGTACATATACACGGCGACTAAGACTATACTCTGGTTTTATATAATATAGTGTTAGTTAAACAACCATCCCTAAACCCTAATCATTTAAATACACACACGCACACATTCTTCGCTGTCTCTCTCTTTCTCTCTCCCTGTGTTCTCCTTCTTTTCTCTCTCTAAACCCTAGACAGAGAAACCAATACAAGCATTCCTGTCCTGGCCTCTGGGGTTTAGATTTCTTTCCCCGTTCAATCTGGTGTGATCCTTTCTGGGAAGAAGGAGAATTGGAGGTTGAGGCGGCATGGATCTTCCGAGCTTGGCGCTGATCTTGCAGGGGGCACTCAGCCCCAATCCCAGTGAAAGGAAAGCCGCTGAAGATAGTCTCATTCAGGTACTTGTATTGGTTCTTCTGGAATTCTGATTTATTTATTTGTTTTGTTGGATTTTTTCGTAGATGGTTGTAGTGAGAATATAGCTTCTCTGTGTTTTTGATTTTGTACTGCTCATGTTCTTGTGTTTGTTGTATTCAATTGATTGAAATTGAACTTCTGTGCGTTTTTTGTTGCAGTTTCAGTATGCACCACAGCATTTGGTGAGGCTGTTGCAGATCATAGTAGAAGGGAATTGCGATATGGCAGTCAGACAAGTGGCCAGCATATCTTTCAAGAATTTTATTGCCAAGAACTGGGCGCCTCATGAACCTGGTAAAATTCAGAATTGAACCGTAATCCCTGTAGGAAAATGCCTGTTTTGCATCAGTTCTTGAGAGAATCAGTTTTAGTTTTGGATGATTTTGAATGTCTTGGTTTGAAGGAGGAGCGTGTGACCAGGGCTGGAGCTGTATAAAGTCACTTTTGGGGCTAATTAGGCTTGGATTGATTTGGGCTTAAAACAATAAATGAACCAATCATTATGTAATAAAATGCGTGTCAGGAATATTTTGAACATTAGATATTTTTCCTTAACAGATTGATGATCTGATATTTATTCCTAAAAGTTTTAGTTGGAGTTGTTTCATTTGTCTTCTTCTAGTCGTCATAATGGTTCTTATTAACTTGTCAGAGCATTCATCAATTTGAGCCAAGCCAAGTACTCCTCTTTACCTACCTGAACAACCCATAATTCTATGGATTGGATTCCTTAAAATGGTTTGGATATGTTTGAGACATTTAGATGCTTCAATCTGGTGGGTTGAAACTAGAGAACCATTAATTCGAATTAAAAGGAGAAGACCTAAAAGGAGTTGGAAAGAAAAAATTTGTGTTGAAAAAGTACTAGGTCAAAGTATGTTCCGTTTAGCTGACGCCACATAGTGGGATAAAGGCTTAGTAGTTGTTGTATCTTGGATTGATTATATCTTTCTAGTAAAGGGAACTGAAATATGAAAATAAAATCTGATTGTGTGGTCTTTGTGTGATTTGTATATTGATGCTAACAATTATCTCATTTCAATGTGGTAATAGGTGAACTATCAAAGATCTTGCCTGAGGACAAGGAAGTGGTGAGACAGAACATACTCAATTTTATCGCACAAGTTCCACCATTGTTGAGGTATCAATAATTCCCTCCTCCCTGGTTATTTACTTTGTGTTAAGGCGATAGTTTCCATGTGGAAATATTTAAAACATATATTCAAAATGTGCATATATATATACAGTCAGCTACTCAGCTTATTAAAGAGATGCCATTGATGTTCTCAACCTATGGCTTTTGATGTTTCAATGTGATGAAGAATTTTCTATGAACTACTAGAGCAGACTGCAGAGTAACTGTTTTGCTAGCTAACATTTTAAAGCAAGTTAAATTCTAAACAGAGCACAGCTGGGCGAATGCTTGAAGACGATTATACATGCAGATTACCCAGAACAATGGCCAGCTCTTTTACAATGGGTGAAGCATAATTTGCAAGACCAACAAGTTTATGGAGCTTTGTTTGTACTCAGGATACTCTCCAGAAAATATGAGTAAGTTCATATGAAGAGCTCTTATATTATCTTGAGAATAAGGAATCTCTCTGATTCTTGTTATCTGTACATCAGCAAAGGTACCACTTCTGAGTTGTCTTCTCCTGATTTTGTTAGAGTTAGTCTGCTGTTAGGTCTTATATATTGTTTTAGTCCCTCCCTCTTTCTCAAATCGTTGGTACATGTATTTTTTGGTTCTGTTACACTCATTCTACTTGTTTATAATCAGTATAAATGCTCATGCATAGACGAGCGGCTTTGCCTTCATACCCTTAGTTGTCAAGAAGTAATGTCTCTTGTCAGCACCTAAAGGGATTCTCAATGTATAGGTATGCGTCCGAATACATAAACATGCTATCTCCTGAAATCTCGCCAGAAATGAATACAATTTGGGATGCATATGATATGACTTGATCTTTGATAAGCAGTGCAAGGTTAATTGTGAAAATTACAAATGAAAATAAGGTTCGACCTGCTAACTCATAATTTCAGTGATAGAATCTTTGGAGCCTTCCAAACACTGAAGAACTTTGAGGAGGGACGTGTGTTGATAGAGGATTGGACTCATGTTGGCACATAGGCGAAAGCTTTTTATATCGATACATGTCTCCCTGGCAGGGACTTATGTTGTGCATTTGATGCTGGCAGATGATGATTCTAATGCATATGAATTGGATTTTTCCTCTTCGCTTATCCTAAGTTTTCCTGCCTACTCTTTAATTAAGGAGGGAAGTTCCTAGTTAAGCACATAGAAAATTTTGCTTTGAACTGCTCTCACGAAATTGCAGAGCCTTGTTCATGAAGTAAGCTAACTGTTTCTTACTACAATTTTGTAATTTTCATCTTGTAGAGTAGGTTGTATTCCACACTGTTAAGCATTTGCAGAAAATCTCAGTATTAATCCTCCCATCCACAAAAGCTGATTAGGCCCTTTTTTTTTGTCTAGAATACTTATATATAATTTGAATGTGAAAACAATATTTGTGCTCTCTTGTATTCATGTAATGATTGGGGGATTAGTCCTTCCTGCAGTCCTTTTGGTGATTATTCATGTGATCCATTTTGAACTGATAATCTTGGTTAGGGAGGTAGGTGCTGATTTTTACTGCTCCTAAATCCATTTATTACTGGTTCATCATACAGTAACCAATGTTATAATTTGTAGAGCATTTTGTTGGATTGGAAACTAATCTTTAGTTAACTACAGAGCTCACTTCAGATTGTTAACTGCAAGGTTTATATTGAGATTAAGTTCCTGTTTGGAATTCTATTCCAAACCACATGTAGTAGGCTAGTAGCTTAGAGGAGTAAAAATCATGGAAAGAAGTGCTTTGGCAACTTCTCTGAAATAAAAGTTATTATAGTTGGCCCTCACCGTGCACTGGTTTGATGCTTAGTACATATATATTAATATATAAAAATCGAAGCGCATGTGGGTGCATATATAATATTAAAAGAATATAGTTGGTTTTTGGTGATATGGCTATTTAAAAGTTGCTTTTATATTCTCTTTCATATGTTAAAGTCCTTTTGCACTGTTGATTGTTGGGGTGAAAGTTTTGATTGACAATTTTATGTAGGAGTTTTTATTATCCTATGTAGGAAACAATTATTGTAAAGTGATGCAACACAGGCATATGATGAGTCTTGTGTGAATCTTTTTAAAGAAATTTTCGTCTGTAGTTGAGATGCACTAAACAATGCTAATGACAAGATGTTCTTGTGCACATGTCCTGATTGAATATGGTTTGCAGGTTCAAATCAGATGATGAGAGACTACCAGTTACTCACATTGTGGAAGAAACATTTCCCCATCTGCTCAATATATTTAACCGGCTTGTTCAGATTGCTAACCCTTCAATCGAAGTTGCTGATTTGATCAAGCTGATATGCAAAATATTCTGGTCATGTATATATGTATGTTTACATTCTTTGGTACCATGCTTTGTTTTAAATGCATTTTGGTTCAGTTTTTTGCATTTGAACAATATCATTTTTACTTGGTGTTTTTACAGTTTTTGCAAGCAAGAACAAGATAAATTTGCTGACCAAAGTATTCTTATTTTGTCCTTCCTCTCACGATCTATGTTTTAGTTCTGGATGTATAACCTTGTGCTTGGAATATTATGATTTATGATGAATTCAATATGGACTTAGGTTTCTATAGATGGCGAATTGGAGATACTAAGGGTATGTTTGTTTTGGGATTATGTAGGATTGGGGAAATCCGGATTTTGAAATTCTGGGATTTGGTAATAAAGGTGAATAGTTAAAATCTGTGTTTGTTATGTGATTTTATAAGTAGGATTATTACTGTAGATGTCAAATCAATGCTGGAAAAAGTAGGGGTGTGTAATATTATATTGTTAGTTGATGTGTAATAGGTTTTAGGTATAGGGTTAATTATAGTGTTTTTTTTAGATGTAATAGGTTTTAGATGGATTTGATAATTCTTGATGAAATCTTCTAAACAAACACGGATTTGGGATTTTAAAATCCCAAATCCGGTGGGGTGAATCTCAAAACAAACATACCCTAAAAGATTTGAGTAGCATTGTGGATTTATAAATTTGAAGAATTTAGTGGCTTTTTATGAATCACAGTGTTGGAAATCGGAGCATTCTACTGTAGTTGAGGTCCTTGATTGTATTTTTTATGTGGACAACCCGTCCATTTTGTGTAACCTAATAATTAATTTTTTTGTTTCTCTTAATAAAAACTCCAGTTTCTTATATTTATCTTTGATGTTATGACTTTTTGGAAATCTTTCTAAAACTTCTCTGCAACTTAAATCAAGTTTTATAATTCTTATTCTTGTAAGAGCTGTGAGTTACTTTTAACTTCAACTAATTGGTGTAATTATCTATCCAGTTGGAGGTTCCCAAGCAGCTGTTTGATCCAAATGTGTTTAATGCCTGGATGATTCTTTTCTTGAATATATTGGAGAGGCCTGTCCCTGTAGAAGGACAACCTGCTGATCCTGAGGTGAGAAAATCATGGGGATGGTGGAAAGTGAAGAAGTGGACGGTTCACATATTAAACCGCCTATATACCCGGTAGGTTCTTAGTTATATACTCACTTCTCGATTCATACAGTGCTTATGTTGCTGAATTAGTCATGATTCAATCGATGTTCCTTGCCTCGTGCATTCCAGGTTTGGGGATGTGAAACTTCAAAACCCAGAAAACAAAGCTTTTGCACAAATGTTCCAGAAGAATTATGCCGGGAAGATTTTGGAGTGCCATCTCAATTTGTTGAATGTGATCCGTGTTGGTGGCTATTTGCCAGACAGAGTGATCAATCTTATCTTGCAATACCTGAGCAATAGGTTTGTTTCAATAGATCTTAGTTTTGTTCTAAACCATATGTCATTCTTGAATTTGTCATTTGTTTTCTCTCTTAATCCCCACTCCACACCTTTTCATGAGTATTATTCAAATCCGGACTGGGGATGGGCCAACCTAGCCCTCTGTTTCTTACTTCACAACCGAAACAAGCTATGGTTTAAGTGCATAACCTAGCCCTCTGTTTCTAACTTGTGTTGTCTATTAATTTATTATGCTGCACCTCTAATTTGTCATGTTCTTCAATATTGTTTAAAAGGCTGAATGTTTTTGAATATGACATAATCTCAGATCACATTCTCTGTTCAAATTATGGAGACTTTTTGTTTATTTGTTTAGAAGTATGATAAATTTTTATTTTTCTTATTATCTCCTGCATCATAATTTCTATATATCTGATGATATCCCGTACTCTTGTTTTGATTCTGGTGTTTGCTATCTTGCAGTATCTCCAAAAGTAATATGTACAGTCAGCTACAACCAAGACTTGATGTTGTTCTTTTTGAGATCATCTTTCCGCTAATGTGCTTCAGTGACAATGACCAAAGGCTCTGGGATGAAGACCCACATGAGTATGTGAGGAAGGGATATGGTATGTAAAGGATCTCATCTCTTGACTTTGTTTGGACCTTTGAACTCCTGAACAACCTGCATATCTAATTCTCTTATGCTTTTTGTAGACATAATT
The DNA here is from genome assembly GCA_028654395.1 of Scutellaria barbata. Classification (NCBI taxonomy): domain Eukaryota; kingdom Viridiplantae; phylum Streptophyta; class Magnoliopsida; order Lamiales; family Lamiaceae; genus Scutellaria; species Scutellaria barbata. The sequence goes on from CM053652.1 coordinate 6,819,947, forward strand.
GAGGATTTATATAGTCCTAGAACTGCTGCAATGGATTTTGTGAGTGAGTTAGTACGAAAACGTGGAAAGGAGAATCTTCAGAAGTTCTTATTATTTATTGTCGAGGTGTTTAAGAGGTATGTATCGTGGTAGTTAACATTAACTATGAGAATCAGAATTATGGACTGATGAATGCCCACTTTTTTCTTAAAATAGATATGATGAAACAGCACCAGAATTTAAGCCCTATAGACAGAAGGATGGTGCCCTTCTTGCCATTGGAGCTTTGTGTGATAAACTTAAGCAAACTGAACCATACAAATCTGAGCTGGAGCCTATGCTTGTACAACATGTGTTCCCGGAGTTCAGCAGTCCTGTAGGACATCTTAGAGCTAAGGTAAGGAGACTTTGTTTCTATTGGTTTTACCTTATGCTATGTTACTCGGACTCGGGTGCGGGTGTCGGACATGGGTATGGGGATACGTGTCGGACTCTCAAATTTTCAAAATTTAGGATTCGGGGACACGGCAAAAAAGGATCCGGAATTAGGATATGGGTGCGGGGATACGTTTGAGAAATTATATTACAAAAAATTATAATTTTCATGTAAAGTATTAACATTAAATTGAAAGTTAATTCTTGTGGGAAGTGGGAACAATTAGTGTGGGAAGTGGGAATAGTGGAACAATTAGTGTGGGAAGTGGGGACTAAAAGTAGTTTTACAATATTTAAAATTTCAAATTATTTTTAATATTTTAAATAAAAAATAAAATAACTCTTCCACTGCCAAAAAAAAACAAAAAAACCCTAGTCAAAAAATGCGTCCGCCTTCTTCTCGACATTGATCCTCTTCCTCTTCTTCTTGAACCTGCAAATAAACAAAAAAAAAAAAATCGAAAGCAAAATCGCCGCCGGAAATCGCTGCCGGAAACTGCCGAGTCCGGCCCCACGGTGAAGAACCCAGTACGGATTTCATACCCGGATCAGTGTCGCACCCGATGGACACGGGTATGACTCCATTTTAGGCGAGTCCGAGCAACATAGACCTTATGTTAATTCTAACTGGTCGTGATGTATGTATTATTTTATCTTCTCATGTGCTGTTTTCTCTGAGTTTGTTCTGAAAACACAGATTGCTATTCTGTTAAATGATGACTAAGGTGCAGTTTTGGTTAAGGTTTTTCTTGATTGTCAAAGTAAATGTCTGTAAATTTCTTTTATGTTATACTGGTATATTAAATGTAGAACTTGTCTAAACAATATAACCAAGCTTTTTGAGGGTATATGCTTCCTTGAGATGTGAGCTTATTGCACGTGTTTTATTTTTTTGCAAATGTACCGGCTTCTAGGCTGCATGGGTTGCTGGACAATACGCCCATATTAGTTTCTCTGACCCAAATAACTTCCGAAGAGCATTGCACAGCGTTGTTGCTGGGATGCGTGACCCAGAACTTCCTGTTCGTGTTGATTCCGTCTTTGCATTGCGCTCTTTTGTGGAAGCCTGCAACGGTAATTTTTTCTTCACTTGATGTTCCTCATATATACTTTTGGTTTGATAACTGACTCTCGACATATGTCTGATCTACAGATTTGGGTGAAATCCGACCAATTCTTCCACAACTGCTTGATGGTATATTGATTGTCAAGGTCCTCTCAGTCTACTCTTCGTCACATAGCACCATTCTGACTGAATTTTCTTTTCCTTCTGAATATATTTTCAGAATTTTTTAAACTTATGAATGAAGTTGAGAATGAAGATCTTGTGTTTACACTTGAGACAATAGTAGATAAGTTTGGAGAGGAGATGGCTCCATATGCTCTTGGATTATGCCAGAATTTGGTGAGAGTAGTCTACTGATATTGGATATATTAAATTGATTGTAGTTTTCTTTTTTTTTTTTTGGTCATGAGCTTTTCTGTCTTCAGGCTGCTGCATTTTGGAAGTGCATGAATACTGCTGAGGCAGATGAGGAAGGTGATGATCCTGGTGCTTTGGCTGCTGTTGGTTGCTTGCGTGCCATTAGCACAATCCTTGAATCAGTCAGCAGTCTCCCTGATCTCTTTGTACACATTGAGCCAACTTTATTGCCAATAATGCGAAGGATGCTGACAACTGATGGACAAGGTACTTGTCATATTGTCATCATGTTAATCATTACCATACTTCACCTTGAAGATGGATCTGATGGAATGTTAAGATCAAGAGTTCGCTTGTTTTCTGTAAGATGACATAACATAGTGATGAGTATGAAGTGGTGCGCTGATGTGCTCCAAATTTGTTTCAATTTGATACGCTTTGGTTGGATTGTAATTTTCTCTCGCTTATGTTTATTTTTTCCCTCACCAATTAGAAGTTTTTGACAATGATATTTTTAATTTGTATAAATTCATTATTAGAGAAACCATTTCACTTTCTTCTGTTATGTTCAATGTGATAATTTTGTACCTGACTAGAATAATTCAAACCTGAGATTAAATAGAACTTTCTGAATCGACATTCCTTTATTGTTGCTTTTCTAATATAATCATAATTTTTCAGAGGTGTTTGAAGAAGTTTTGGAGATTGTCTCATATATGACTTTCTTCTCGCCTACTATATCACTGGAGATGTGGAGTCTTTGGCCATTAATGATGGACGCTCTAGCTGAATGGGCAATTGACTTTTTCCCAAGTATGGTGCAATATACTCTTTCTTTTCATTTGCTGGAAGAGCACTGTCTCATCATCAGTTGTTTCCTCGGTTCTTATTATTGTATTTTAAAATTTTCTACCACACTTATCTCTTAGAACACATTTTCTTGTTCTGCTTCTATAATATGCTACCCGTTTATGTAGTATATGTGTTTTGAAGCTTTAGAGGTGATCCTAGTAGTTAAGTTCAATCACTTTTCTACTACTGTTTTGATGCATATAGATCCCTGAATATTTTGAAATTCCGGTTTCTTTCACAAGTATTTGTATCTCTCCAAACTTGAACACTCCCTTATCCTAATATTTTTGCCTTGTAAAATAAGTCCAACTTTCAGAGTTCTTGGTGTTCTCTTTGAGGGTGTCTTCTTTAGTGCTTTGTAACCCACTCAATCACATGTGTGTTTGAATTGAGATGTACCTTTTGACCGTGGTATTGTGCAAAAGGCTGCTAGATTCTTCTGTTAATGCAATTTATGGTTTTGCTATTCTGTGTCCCTAGCAAAAAAGTCTATTGCATAAGATATCCAGATATTGAATGTGTAATGTACGTGGCTGCTTGTTGGATCAGCTTCTTCTCATGATTTGTGTTTCTTGTTGAATTTTCAGATATCTTGGTACCGTTGGATAACTATATATCCAGAAGTACAGCACACTTTCTCACTTGCAAGGAACCTGATTACCAGCAAAGCCTTTGGAACATGATTTCATCCGTGAGTTGATTCTTCATCAAATGCAGCTTTGAGTTGGTGGATATTTTCTGACTAAAGTGCTGTGCTAATCATGCAGGTCATGGGTGATAAAAATCTGGAGGATGGTGATATTGAGCCGGCACCTAAGCTCATTCAAGTATTATTCCAAAACTGCAGGGGACAGGTCGATCACTGGGTTGAGCCATACTTAAGAATCGCTGTGGATCGTTTGCGTCGCACAGATAAACCTTATTTAAAGTGCCTCTTGATGGAAGTGGTGAGGAACTAATGTTTATAAGCAAAGTTCATTCCATAATCTGTGTCCTATGTGCACTTAGACTTTGGGACTACTGTTTGCTAGGGAACTTCTGTCATTACATAGAAATAACCTTTAAATGAATTTACTTCCCTGTGTTACCATCATTTTACACTTCAGCCGATAATTCAATTTTGACACTTATTTATGACCAAATCATTGCATCTTTTTCTATTTGATTTCCTGGATGGCAAAGGACAGAAAAAATAGTTCTGCTCAAATCCACTGATCATTATATGCTTTTGTTTATCAAAATATTCTCTTGTCCACACACACACACACACACACACATAAACCTTTTTGTTCCTCCTCTCATTGTATTAATTTTCTTTTGGGTTCTTTTCCTACTGCATTTTTTTTTCAAACCTTTTATAAGTTTTGTTTCCCTTTTCATGAATGGTATATTTTTCTTAAATTTCATTGCTGGTGTATGGTAGAACATGAGAGGAGGTTCATATTGTTATTAGCTTTACTACAGTGATTGAATTCTATTTGGAGTCATTAGGCACTTAGTTGTTGTATAAAGTTGTCTTCAGGTTGAGGGTTATGCCACTCTTCAGCTCTATACTTCTAGCAAGGTGGTGTCTGACCTCTTTAGCTATACTGTTATGGATGACGTATCATGCATCTTCTTGTGTTCTTTTACCGAATTACTGTTGGATACTACTTATGAATCAAGTACTGAAAATTGAAAAGAGCGATGCCTTTTGACAGGTAGCTGATGCTCTGTACTATAATTCACCATTGACGCTCAACATACTGCAAAAGCTTAATGTTGCCACAGAAGTCTTCAACCTTTGGTTCCACATGTTGCAACAAACAAAAAAAAGTGGAGCACGCGCCAATTTTAAAAGGTATTCATATAATTCGTTGGTTGGATCCGTGTATTTTACTCTCCTATGCTCAAATGTGACATATATCATTGTTCTTACAGGGAACATGATAAGAAGGTATGCTGTTTGGGCTTGACATCGTTGCTCCCTCTCCCTGCTGATCAGCTGCCAGGGGAAGCATTAGAGCGTGTCTTCAAGTCTACTCTTGATCTGCTTGTTGCCTATAAGGATCAAGTAGCAGGTTGTTCTCTTTATATTTTTTACCTTCAGCTGCTTTTCAATATTTTCGATGAAAATGCTTATCATCCAATTTCTGTGCTTTACCAGTTCTTTCAATTTCTTTCAATTGTCTGTATACCTATTTACACTCTCAGTTTGAACAGAGGCTTTAAAGGAGGAAGAAGAGGGTGAAGAAGAAGAAGATGATGATATGGACAATTTTCAAACTGATGATGAGGACGATGGTGATGATTCTGACAAGGATATGGGTGTTGATGCTGAGGATGGAGATGAAGCCGACAGCCTTAAACTTCAAAAATTGGCTGCTAGGGTGGGTAATGCTAGATTTTATGGGAGGATGTTTTAAGCTCTAGCTTATCTCATTTATGACCCCTAGTATCATCTCTAGTTGAATCAAATACAGCACCTTTATCAACGTTTTAAGCTGTAGGTGGCTGTCATAAAATCTGGTTGCAAAATATTTATTCAAAATCAACTTTATCATGCTTCAGAACAAACAACAAAAAGATTGGATCTAAGCTTAGGACATCCTTTCGATTGCAGTTTAAGATTGGTTAATAGTGCTACAGCTTCTTCATGTTCTAAAATATATTCCTTCTCCGACTAGAATTTAAAAATAATATCTACTAGTTCGTTTTATCAGTATGAGAGACTAAATAGACTATGGAAGATTATATAGTTGGAATTATTGTGCATGGGACGACACTTATTAGCTGTTTATTTGATTTGTCCTTTCATAATATATTCATGACCTCACTAATGTGATACAGGCCAAGGCTTTCCGTGCCAATGAATTTGATGATGACGACTCTGATGATGATTTCAGTGATGATGAAGAACTGCAATCTCCTATTGATGATGTTGACCCTTTTATTTTCTTTGTCGAAACTATTAAAGGTAATATTGTTGTTTTTCACTCTATCCCAAAATGCATTTATTTGTTCTCCACAGAATTTCTTACAATTTTCTAATTCCACTTGAATTTCTGTCTTGTAGCTCTGCAAGCATCGGATCCTCTGAGATTTCAGAGCCTTACACAGACCCTCGATTTTCATTATCAGGCACTGGCAAATGGCGTTGCTCAGCACGCTGAACAGAGAAAAGTAGACATTGAAAAGAAAAAGATAGCCAAAACCACAGATGCAGCTGCTGCTGCCTCATGATTTGGCACCCTCTACATTATTTGGTTAGTCAAAATGTTGAATTGAAAACCAAGAGTCATCCCGTTTCCTGGTGTCTGGGTGGGTTGCTCAAGTGGTCATTCGTGGTCGATATTTGGTACATGTTTGTTCAGGTCCCAGCCTTTCATGGTAGTTCAGGAAAACATACGCCATCTGAATTAAGGGATCCCGGTTTCTCAGCATGATTATTTACCCAGGTGCAGTTTTGGTAATTTGTTGTCTCGTGGATTGGTTCTTCTACATCAGAAGGTGCCAGTTCCAATTTGTTGGTCCTTGCAAGTGTCCAGCAGTTGTACCATTTATATACGAATCAAAGTTTCGCGTAGACGGTTAAAAAAAAAAACAAAACAAAAAAAGAAGTCACTGTTTGAAAGTCTCCTCTGTTTGGTTTAGCAGGATAAAAATGCATAGAGGTTCTAATGATGGATTGTGTCAGGATAGGAGGTTGATGGCTGTATTTTATATTTTTATTTTTTTGGAGGAGTTGAGTCCTAAATTTTTTGTTTTTGATATTTTGCCTGAATATATTTTTTGTCCCAACATTGGTTTATATTGCTTGTGGGAGGTTTTGATCTTTCCTGAGGGTGCATAGTTTGAATTTTCCTGCGGAATTTAAATCCAGTTTATTCTTTTCACCTGTGGCTCAATTTTCTATTTATGTTCATCATTGACTTTATGATTCTATACCAAATATATAGTATTATTGGTGTAATTGAACATCACTTGCAGCATCTGATCAACCAAAACCAATATTGATGACGCCCTGGTAGCATAATTGTAATCATTTAATGAAGCCTATTGCTTTATCAATGAGATCAGATTTTATAGATACTAAATTGAGATGTTTAAAAATTAATAGAGCATGCAAGGTAGTACTTTGCTTTGATTTTATTATTTTTCATGTCATGATCTATATTAGTTATCCCATATCTATAGGATGAAAAGTAGGGAAGAAAATGATTTAAAGATGTTTAGAGAAGGATGCAAAAAAAAAGTCGAAGAGCAAACACGCAATTTTATTTTAGCTAAAATAAATTACTTTTTTAACTCTCCACATATTCTTTAGGTTCTTCACTAAGTTTTTTTTCATGCAACACCATAAATTTTATTAATAAGTTAAATCTTGATTGAAGAATTTGTATATGTACTTCACAATTATATGTTATGCTACACACACATGCTATATTATTATTAACTCAAACGACTGTAAATATTGGTTGAACGTTTCCAAATGATATCGAATTTTACAGATATTTTTCAATGTTTAGCAATATTTTCAATCATGTCCAATTTATACTGAATATTAATCGTTATTGAAATCAATTTCGATATTATAGATACTGACATAACAAAAAATTTGGAAAATTATATCTACCCCTTCCATCAGTATTGAACACTTCAGATTTCTGAAAGGTATCGAAATTTTAATCTGGGTGCGTAGATATTCAGCACAAATCAGGACCTGACTGGGCAACTTTAGAGTCATATTGACTATTAATAGTGCCATTTAAAAATCAAGTGCAGTAAAAGCAAATCATGAGAGGGTATATAATAGGAAGTCATTCCAAGGGAAACTCGCATTTGTAGATCCTATTGTTCACTGATCAAAACATAAATTGTACAGACTCTGATGGATGCAAGGCCTACTCAAAACATTCCTAAACACAAGCACAAGGTAAGTCATATGGAACCGAATAAAAGGCATATGAGATAATCATGTTCTTCTCATCAATGGAATTTTCGAGAAACCTTGCTATGGCTAATTTCTCCACTCTCATCTTGCTGGTTTTTAAGTAAAGAGGAGGCTAGGTAATTACCTCCAACATGCATCTTCTGCAATCCATGAACTGCATAGTGTAACACGAGATCAAAATGAGCAATCATGGAGATATATCAAGATGTCACCTACTTGATTCATCTGTCTCTCCTATGATGGTGCTGAGAAGTATCTCTATCACGACCTGACCTGCTGTCCCTTTCCCTGATATATTTGTCTTCTCGATGATAGGACTCAGACTCGTATTTTCTTGATCTCTTTTCATTTCTCCAATCACGGTCTTCCTTGGAGTTTGGTTCAGTGTAGCTAGACCTTGGCCTCTTATCATCTTCTTCCTTCTGTTCTGGCTGCTTCTTAATGACTCTTCTGTCATGATCTTTTGCATTCAGTCCAGCTCCTTCATAAGCCCTTTCTCGCTCTGTTTCATTGCCCTTTGCTCGGGAATTCTGAAAATCATCACTACTTTTGTGACCTTGACGAGGGGGTGGTCGTGGTATATCACTAGATCGACCGGATCTTCCATCCATTACTGAACTGTCAAACTTGTTCTGCACCCTCCTTGAAGGTCTATCTTCCTCAGCTCCCCATCCTGTGTTAGCAGCTCTCTGAATTAAAACAAAACAAGGTTTTTAGAGATAATTGGAATGTAATGTATGCACACACTTACATAAACACCACTGACAGAGAATAATAAGATTCCAATCCCCATATTAACACCACTGACAGAGAATAATAAGATTCCAATCCCCATGAACACCCTCTGGCACAGATAGATCACAGAAAAATGAAAATATTTTCTAGTGAATTTAAAGATAACGAGTTTTAAAGAGAATTCAATACATAACTTTGAAGTAACATATCACCTCAAACAACTGCAGAACGATCAATTTAACTTTTATGAGAACTTGCTATCAAACATCAAAAGATATTCATTGACAGCATATACATTAAAGTTCCCTAAAAAATTAGTCACATTAACCTGTAGATATCTTTTATACAGATATTGGAAACATGATCACACATAGATCTGGTATATTCATTGAATAGTAAATTCATTCCTTTAGTAAGCACAATTACCACCCAACCAAAATTAAGATATTTATGAGCCATGGGAGAAGCCCCCAGCATCAGTTTCACCCTCTATTCTACAGCATCCTTTTGATATGTCTCAACTGCTCTCTTTGTCGCATGAGTAAACGTTTCTATTTTCCTCAATCCACAACTGCACTTAGAACCGCCAAAATGATAGAGGTTTAAATGCAACCTGCCGGTCCACATCCACCACATGCAAAGAGAACTTTGGCAAGGGGTAATTGTGCGGCCAATCAAAAGCTTTCCAAGTTTCCACACCTCTTAAATATAACCAGTAACTGAACCTCCTCAATGTTGTAATAGGCATGACAAAATATTTAGGTAGTAGTTCAATCCAATATAAAGAAAATTTCCCCCAACTCATCATACATAAAACAATCAAGTAACTGCAACCTTATACATTCTCTCTACTCACTAAAGAACCACTTTTATCCACTTAGTTATCTTCTAGTTGAGGTGCAAAATTATTATGTGGTCAGCATCTCTATTAGATACAACAGCCAACAAGCCAAAAATATATAAGTAAAACCAATCAACCAACTCAGTTACATGTCAGAGGTCTAATTTATCAACTCAGTTATTTTTGCTACAGAAATTCAGAAATATTTATACATTCAATTTTTATAACAATGAGAAGTTCCAGATACCCAAGTAAAGCAAATCAACTTATCATCTAATGCTTCAATGAGACTCTGAAGACATATTTAGTCACCAGAAGGATAATATGCACACGATCCATCATGGAAGAAACACAGAAAACATGTAATTTTCAAGGAAAGAACAATCATGGGGCAAGACAAACATGTAGACCAACTCCATATGTGTGTTCAAGCACGTTATACAAACAGTAGACCAAAGATTAGAAAGATTCCCCAATTCTTACTTGCTCATCGTGAGAAAATTTGCAGCTATCTCCACGATTACACTCTCCTTTCTGAAAAGCACGGCATACACCTCGTTCCTCCCTCTTCTGCTGCTTAGTTTCCTCATCCTCTTCCTCTAGTTTCTTGTATTTCGTAACATGATCAACCCTAATTATCCGGCCCAAGATTTGAGCTCCATTTAAATTGTCTGCGCATCCACCCACAAAACTATAGTAAGATAAAAATAAATCAATTCTTTGATCACACCTTGAGAAATAAAGTTAATCCATAGGGCAAAACTACTAACCAACAGCGAGTGTCGTACTTCTTTGATCCTCATAAGCAAGAAAAGCAAACCCTTTGGATTTTCCAGTACCTTTGTCTCTGATTAGGTTAAGATCGACAATCTCCCCATACCTACACACGACATTTACCAAATAAATCGAGCCCAATCAACACAATAGCTTATTAAGAGAAATAAAAAAGGAAAAACAAAAACATACTGCGCAAAGACGGCAAGGAGATCGCCTTCAGTGAGGTCAAAGGGGATGCCGCCGATAAAAACGTAAGCAGAATCTTTGTATTTAGCATGCCACGATGCCTCTTCCGATAATCCTAAATTAGCTTCTCTTTTGTTGATGTTCTGAATGCGCTTCACCAATGTCAATGGATTCATGGAATGGGAGTTCAAAGTTAACCCTAAACACTTGCCTTCTTCAACTTCGCTCTCGATTCTTGCCTCCAAAGTTTGGGTATTGATTGGATGAGCGTGGGCTTTACGAGAAAAATTAAAAGAAAAAGAAAATTCTCAAAGTACACTGTATATAGTCTAAAATTCTCATGTCATTTTAAAAAAGGGATGGACTAAACTCACCCCATCAAGTACTAAGGGCACCCCATTTATTTAGGGCACCCCAATAAATAAAATAAATGATACATGAAATATTAAGGGCACCCCAAATATTTCCCACACTACCCTTACATCAAATTCCCTCACTCTTTTCCTCCCACCTTAGCAAACCCGTCGGCCGCTTTGCATTACCGAAGGAAATCTCCAAATTTCGGCCAAGTTGATCGAGTGTTGTTGCTACAGCTTTGGCAAGCTTCGGTTAGAATAATGGAACGATGTAGAAAAGCTTTTGGATATGAACATACGGAGCAAAACTTTACCGGTAAGTTGATTTGAAAGTTGTTATATAGTTTCGTTTTTTCTTCGTATTTTGGTTAGAGTCACCTAGTATTAGGAATGAGTTAGTGAAATTCGATGTCATTTGCTGAAAATTCGTATAATTTGGGGCGAAATTGCGTTTTTCCCGTCTGCTTGCCGTCGGCCCTGGTTGGCCGACACGTATTGTTGGTGTTCGGCTGCCATGGCCGAACGGTCTTATGAAGTTTCGGTTAGAGTGGCCGAATGTATAGGAGGGCTGTCGGCCAAACGAGGCCGAACGGGTTGTAGGGATGTCGGCCACCTCGGCCGAACGGGTGGGATGGGTGTCGGCCAGCTCGGCCGAACGGGGTGTGGACTCCTTTTTTTTAATTTTTGTATTTGTTGTGTTTGTCGTACTGATTTTTCTTTGTAATCCAGGTAAGACTTATGAGAGAGTGAGACCGACGGCCTCGGCAAGAAGGCGTTGGGGTGAAGAGGCAGAATCGGGAGTTGGATGTTCGGGCACTGATTACCCGATCGAAGTTCCACTCCCGATGTTTCAGTTGGAGATGGGAGGGCATGACATTCTTGCGCCCGAATATGTTGAGTGGGGCGAAACTCGTGTTCAGCACGAGCAACAGGAGGAGGTGGAGGATGCTGAAGAGCAGGAGCATCAGATGGACGAGGCACCGATTCAGGAGGATGTCGAGGATCATGTTGACCCTGATACAGAGGGAGATGTACTGACCGGACCATTTCCTGGGGGCTCCACTGATCACCATCTCATACCTAGTTTCAAGACGCACGTGGCTGCGATGATTTGGTGCGGTGAGGAGAGAGGCATTCTGAAATGCCTCTGTCACACGACGAAGATGGATTCGTGGAGGACAGAGGGTGACTTGGGAGAATGGTTTCGTCTGCTTCGGAGGTCTAGGATAGCAGACTTACGAGAGATATCATACAAGAGCCCAAACAAGAACCTGATTTGTGCGTTCGTCGAACGGTGGCATCCGGAGACGAATACCTTCCATATGCCCTGGGGCGAGATGACGATCACTCTCGATGATGTCTACTGCATCACCGGGCTTCCTATCATCGGTCGACCCGTTGTCCAACGGGAAGATGAAGACGAGGCCCCGAGTGTTATGATAGCTCGACTGCTAGGTTTGAGCCGCCGGGATGCAGAGACGGCAGTACGAGGACTCAGGGGTAGCTCAGTCAAGTTAGAGTGGCTACGCTCCACATTTGCCGATGATGCGACGTCTGATGATCCGGAGAGGAGACTGTGTGCCGCTCGGGCCTATTTATGGTTCGTGCTAGGCTGTACCCTGTTTTCAGATAAGACAGGTACTAGAGTGAGCACACACATTCTCCCACTGCTTGAGAATGTTACACGAGTGCACAAGTACGCGTGGGGGGCCGCCACACTTGCGTACTTATACCGACAGCTGGGTCTTGCATCTCGACATGGGGTCAGACAGATGTCGGGTTACCTGACATTATTAGAGGTAAATCTTATTTTTTAAATTTTAAAATGTTTCATATGGTTGATAGTTATGTTTATATCATCGTACTTACATAATTGTGTTTTTTCAGGCGTGGATATACGAGTACTTTCCACAGACCAGGCCCACGCATAACGTGAACTACAGGGAAGGAGCCCCGCTTGCCTTACGATGGGCACAACAAGCCTCCCCTGGTGGTTCACTTGATCGTCTGGTGGCATGGAGGGAGATGCTCGATGCCATGTCGGTGAATAATGTAAGTCTGTTGACGATTAGCTCATATGTTTGAATTTAGCACTGATTGTGATGTTCGAAACCTTATTATTATGTGTGCCCTACTAGGTTGTGTGGACTCCGTACGCCGGGATGCAAGATCTGTTTCCTCGGCACGAGGTGACCTTCTACCACGGCAGCTGATCAATAAATGGAACACCGAATGTTGTACGGGCGGAACGACGCACAACCTGTTGCTTTGGCCGCTTCTTCGACACCACCTTCTCAGCACTTGAGGGTTTCCCACTAACATGTGCATCCTCGGTTCGAGGGGAATTACTATCATGAAAGGACTCCATGTATTCGAAAGCACTCTTCTCACGCTTGGTGGACTTGTCTATTCGAAGTTTTGGCTTCCCTGGTCGTCCACGCGTGCGTATTTGAACTTTCGGTTCAATAAGTGAGGTGGTGGACACGTTTTGGATCTCACGCAGTCTCTTGAGCATCAACAGCCTCTGTGACTCATTGGCCGAATCGAACATTACATTGATGTCACTCACTGTCTCGGTCCATCGACACCCAGGGTCTTCGGCTACATTGACATCCGACTTAACGGGTTCGCTGTCCAATTTCCTCCAAAACCTGTCAATACTTTCTAGTTGGATTGGTTCGTTGAGACGCAGTAATTCACCAAGTTCATGAGCACACGGTAGACCACAGGTCTTTCTCAGCACACAACCACAAAGTAACGAATCTACCCCGGCCGTATTCACTCCTTGCATCTCCTGATAAATCTTATGAATAGCCGCATGAGACACGAATCCACGTATATTCCTGAACATGGGAGACCTATATTTATGGTGCACTCTATGTCGGGATTGTTCGAATGAAGCCTTGATTGTGCTGTGGCTTGTGATCAACAATCCATGTATCCTCTCCCAAGACATTTCAAAATTTGACAAGCTAGTGCCGAGTTGTTTCTTCAACTTCGAATGTGCACTCTCGGCCCTGTTCACAAGAATGCATGTCTTTCATTACAACAAGTTCAAATACAAACCAACAAATAAAATGCGTTCTATAAAAAACAACTTATACGTACCGACTAGTTATGGTGTTCTCGAAATGCATTATCTCGTTCGTCCAACACGAGATAAATCTCTCTTTATATGGATTAAGCCAATTTGACAGAACATAATCCACGGCAACAGGATAGTCGCTGAAATCGTCCTTCAATCTTCTAAGTAGCTCGTTGAAGCTCACTTCATCCTCGACAAGAATCAATGCGTTCCACGAATAATTAAACGAATCCCATTTCGCCTTGGTGTGAAATTCTTTCTTGCACTTGGTAAGCACATTTTTGCTAATATGCCATCTACACAACAAGTGTTTCGCCCCTGGAAATGTGACCTCCACAGCATTCATCAATACGATCTCACGATCAGTCACAATAACTTCTGGTTGAAAGGATTGGTCCATCAACCCTTTCAAAGTCGTCAGAGCCCATCTATAGTTCTCCTCACGCTCGGCCTCCAAGTAGATGCAAGCAACGGAGAAAGTGATATCCGTAGATGTGATGCCAACCACTTCCATCAGTGGCATCTTGTATCTATTGGTCTTGTATGTACAATCCATCAACCAGACTCTCGGAAAGGCACGCAACAAGTCCACACTCATCGGGTGGGCATAAAAGAGGTCCTTCACTCTTTCCGTTTTCTCACATCTACGAACAAGGAAATAGTAGTCATGTGACTTCAGCTTCTCCAATAGGTATTGCATTTGAGACCGACCGCCGTGCTCCACAACTCTATGTTTATGCCTTGCATTGTAGATGGTCTTCAAAGTGGATGCATTCTGAACGAAGGTCTCCTTTAAAGTACTTAGAATGTCTTTCGGTTTTGCCTTATTCTTTGTCAAATCTGCGACAAATCGATCTTCAGCCGGTGTTAGTCGACCGGCATAGGAGTGACCCTCCAAATGTCGTCCCATCGGGTGGTTATGAACGCCGGATACAACACTTATTGACCACTGTCCATCATCATTCAATTCAGTAGCTTTAAGAAGAAACGGACAATCACATTTTTTGGTGGCCGTACGTCTGCCCCGTTTCTTCCCACCACTTGTTTCATCATCACCAACACTCACCATTTCTGATTTCGTCTTATTACGCCGATGATAGGTGCCACCTCGTTCGCAACCCAATAACACTCGACCTCGCCGACCACTACTTCCACTATCAGACCGACGAACTAATATGACCATATTATGCTCGTGCGCTACAGCATTCACCCACTGCATCATTAGGTAGCGAGACTCAAATACTTCTTCTGTCGTAAAGTACACAGTGAAGTCTATTTGCATGTACTCAGGAGGAATTTCTTCCTCGACCAATTGTTCATCGTCCGATTTGTTAATGTAACTGACTTCGTCCGAATACAAGGCCCCGTTCTGCAACGCAAGCAAATACAATCATTAACATAGAATACGAAAAAAAATAGAAAAATCGAGTGCTAGGTGAAATGTCGGCTGCCCTGGCCGAACGAGACAGAATGAAGTCGGCCGAGCTGGCCGAACGGCCTGAGGACAAGTCGGCCAACATGGCCGAACGGTACAGAGGCGTGTCGGCTGACATGGCCGAAATCCTTCAGCCGCGTTCAGTCTGTATTGGCTGAACGCGAACAGATGCGGGAATTTTTGTATATTTTCAAAAACGAAACTTCAACTACATAAACTACGAAAAATGCATGCGAATACTTACATTGTTTCCTCCGAATGAATCTTCGTTCGCCATTTGATGAAATTTAGGGGAAAAAAGGGCAAAAACAAGGAAGCAAATGCAAAACTTGGATGAAGCAAATGCTTTGGTGGGTGAAGAAGACAACAATGGAGATTTTGTGTGTGTTGAATGCTTGGGGTGCCCTTAGAAATTACATTCATTAAGGGTATTTTGATCTTTTTTTATTCATTTTAGTTTCAATTTTTTTAAATGGGGTGCCTTAAGAAGATGATGGGGTGAGTTTAGACCCTCCCTTTAAAAAAAAGGGTGGGACTATACCCAAGAATTTCTAAACACACATCAATTTTAAGTTTTTTTTTTTTCAATTAAAAACAAAAAAATTCAATTATACCCTTAAAATTTATAAAATAAAAAAAAAAATTGAAAGCCCTCCTTCTTTCCCCTCTCCTGTTGCAGGCCCGTGCTTTTTTTTTTTCACTCACTCTTCTAATTTCTTTTATTGATTTTTTAAAAATAACACAATAATATAATAAAATTATTTTATAAATTAACTAAATATATAAAGGTTGCTTAAAAATCATGTAAAAATATAAAAGTATATTAATCTGATGGCTTCTGTTTGACCATCCGATGTTGAACATGATATAGTGTGTTTGGCCATTTAGGATCGAACGAGCCTCAAGTTTGATTTTTTTTAAATTCTGTTCTATGTTAATTGGTCGAACACACGGATTCTGTATTGATGTATTTTTGTTTTATATTTTTACATGATTTTTACCTGATTTTCACATGATTTTTACATATTTAATTGACCCGTCAAATGATTATCGTTATATCTCAAAACTTTCAGAAAGAAAGTATACAAAAATGAAAGAAAAAAAGAAAAAGGACGGTTGGGCGGGAAGAAGAGAAAAATGGGGAATTTTTTTTTCTTAAGGATAAATTTGAAATTTAATTAATTTTTATTTGTTTTAATTTAAATATAGAAAAAATTGGATGTATTTAGAAAAGTTTTGGGTGTGGATAGTCCCACCCTATAAAAAAAGGCAAACCAATCCTTGTACCACTTAAAAAAAAAGTTAATAAAAATCCATGCAATTCGGGTCAATCCGATTCGAATCTGTGAGTTTATTTTATTTTATGTATTGACCTTTATATTATAAATGTATGACTTTTATGTTATATTAGTGTGACATTTATATACAATGACTGTGATCTTTATATACTATAACTTAGAAAAATAATGAAAAATTTTAACAAAATTTGTACTTATACACTTTTATGTGATATTCACGTGACATTTGCATGATATTCATGTATATTCATATGACTTTGATGTTGTATAAAGATGGATATTTGTACAAAAAGGTCATATCTCATTAATATCACATAAATGTATCTATATACAAATTTTGTTGAAATTCTTTTTTTTTTTTTTCCTTTACAGTACATAAAGGTCACGACATTTGTATATAAAGATTTTAACAATACAATATAAAGATTTTGACCTGAAGTAAAAAAAATAAAATAATAAAACTCACAAATTCGGGTCGACTTGAATTGACGTGAATTGCATGTGCACTAGTTGGACAACAGAACTATTCTTATATATATATATATACACACACAACGTGCATTGTACATTTAGGTCAATCCAAACTAAGGAAATAAGAAGTAATACAAATATCTTATATATAAAGTGATTTATAATAAATTAAATGTCTAATATAATAAAGTTCTAACCATAATATGATAAAATATTATTTGTATTAATTTCATAGGTACTGAATTACAATAGAGTTATGATTTTATAGGATCTTGGAATAAAATAGGATTATAATTCTATATAAAATTAGAAAATACAAGAATACTTATATTAGGATTCTATAGGATTTTGGATTATGATTCTAATATAAAAATACTAAACTAACCTTACACAATAATATTTAATAAGATATATGATTCATATTAAATTAGTCTCCTCATAATCTAATAGAGAAACTCACAAGATTAATAGGATTTTGAATGAAGATTCTAATATGAAAAATTTTAAATTACTATTATAACCTTAAATAATAATTTTTGATAAGAATATGTTAGACAATTCATATTAATAACATGATGAATAGCAGAGAGATCATCACCAGTGATAATGATATCATTCACATAGACAAGTAAAATAAGCAGTTTACCATGTTCTCTTTTAAAAAACAATGAGTAATCGGACATTGAAACTTGAAAATGCAGAGATAATAGAAATCCTTTCAGTTTATCAAACCATGCTCTAGGGGCTGCTTGAGTCCATATAGTGATTTGTGAAGTTTACACACACAATCAGGGTGTCCTGCATGTATACAGTTTCTTAAAGATATCCATTAAGAAAGACATTATAGACATCTTTTTGCTGAATTGTCCAACCATAAGTAGCTGCTAGTGTGAAGATTAATCTGATTGTGCAGGCTTTCACAACAGCTCTAAAAGTCTCAAAGAAATCAACTTCTGCTGTCTGCCATTTTGGATCAAGTAAAACTTGATGAACAGATGTTGGTTCTTGATTATCTTCTCTAAATATGTGCAGTAAAAGCATTGGCTACAGGAGTAGGTAGTATAGGAGCATAAAGAGTTGGATAAGGAAACTCTTGTTCATTAAAATCCACAGTAGCAGCAAGATATATCTTTCCATAAGCATCAACACACAAATATCCTTTATGAGACAAGTTGTACCCTAGAAAAATGCACTTGCTTGATCTAAAGGGAACTTGTGAGCATTGTAATCTCTTAGGTAAGGAAAGCAAGTGCAGCCAAACACCTTAAGTTGAGAAGAAGAAAGCATGCAGCCTATTCAAAAAACAAGTAAATATATTCACAACTAAAACATGCAAATAGATTCATAAATAAAACATGCAGCCTCTTCCGAAAACAAGTAAATATATTCACAACTAATTAAAATCAATTTCTTTTCTTCCAATAGTAATTTCGAGTTGTAAGACAACATAGTTTCTTCCATACAGTCGAGAAAAACAAAACATGCAACAACACTAGTGGGGCTCATGGGCAACCATAACTCTGGGCGGAAATCATTTACCCATGTGAGATAAAATCCTACTGATTAGAGCCTCCTTCTTCCCAGTAAGAGGCAGGTTGTGTACTGTCAGGTAGAACTTAAGTTCTACCACTGTCAACTCCTTCAACTGCCAGATTATTAGAAAGAGCTAATTAGTCCAGATATAGAAAATCATTCCAAAGCTAAACCAAATACCATTTCCCTTTTCATACACATCCTTAAATGTGTTTTCGCAAAGTATTTTAGCAAAATAATAGGAGTAACAGAGCCTAAAGTTTCAACAACTTTCTAAACCATAAATTAAACAGAGCCTAAAGTTTCAATAATTTTCTAAACGATAAATTAATTTTTGAACAAGCAGATTAACCATTTGACTAGTTTAGTGAAAGTCATATATCCCGTGACTTTATTCAACAATGAGCTTGAATCTCTTATTGGGTCACATAAGAGAAGAAGTAAGCAAAGACAAGTTTACCTTCCCATTGTCTGCAAGATCAGACCAATCATAGTTTGCATATTCCTTAGTTGCATTATCAGCAATTACTTTCCTTTTTTTGGAGGCTTCACTTGTTTTTCCACTGTCAATGCCATTCTCCTCGTCAAAGTTTTCTCCATATACAGAAAGCTTGAAATCTTCTAATGCTTTAACAATACCCGGTCTTCCAAGAAAGAAACCAAAGTTAACATTAATGCCAAACTTTAGATGATAAGCACACAACAAAATGATGGATAAATATTAACAACTATACAGTTTAAGACAGTATTAATTCCCAGCTACCTGGCCAAGCCTTGTTCATCTGGAAGAGTTTCATCCTTGACATCAGGCATTTCATCTTCATCAAGAGCCAGAGCCTGTAACACTGCATAGTGTCTCTGCAAGGCTATACAACAAATGGAAATAATGTTGTGATTAGCAGATCAACACTATTGAGTATTTACATAGAGTGAATTTCATTATAAGCTATTACATGACCTCAGGTCCTCAAGCAATTCATTGAATGTTTGTTTTCACTTCTTTGTGCATAAATAGAACCTATAGTTAGCAAATTTATAAATCCAATTTTAATTTGATCTTTTTTCTCTTAACCTGAATTTTCTAGTCCATTGTGCTAGATACAAACAACAAACTAACCCACAAATGTGGGTTTGCTAAATATCTTGCCATGTCTAGACAAATCTCCATTTATGAGAAATGCTGCATAAGACCTTTAAATAGCCAATTCACCCACCTTGAGAAAATGCAACACTTCAAAACTTCTCTGATAATAATAAAAAATATATTAGAGTAAACAGCAGTCGAAATCCCTGAATGAGAAATTAGTCGTCAGACATGTACTATACAGCATGAAAACCAGGGGAGTGAAACTACACAATATTTGATGTCAATCAGTCAATCATAAATTATTCATTGCCTTTTATCATGCTTACATTGGTAACTTTTAACAATCCTGATTATGAATTTAGTATGCAAAGTGTCTTGCTTGTTTCCTTAAATCAATAATGCAAACACTTTATTGTCTATGTTGCTTATACTGTCACATCTGTTTAGACTTTTCTGTATACATTCATCGTGTAAGCTGTAGAGTTTTTTTCTTTCATTGTTAAACCTGAACCCTCACGAAAAGAATAAGTTTTTTTTCTCTGTATCCATTCAGTTTTTTTCTTATGTTTGTCATTATTCTCGTCTAGTGACTGAACATGTGAAATAGAAAGTCATATAGGTAATAGGTAAACAAGGACAATAGCATCCCCTAGACAGTAACTGTCTAAATCACCAAATTAACTGTATAAAAATTAATTCTTAATTCCAAAATACTGCTTTTCCATTGCTCTTTGATATCACATATTTTAAAGCACATTCTTGAACACTGTCCTCCAGAAACTAAAAACTCACCTGGGTTGGCAAATTGGCAAACTGAAAAGTTTTTTAGGTCAACACGCTTGACTAATGAAGAAGCACTCTTTATTTGATCTTCAGTTGCTCGCGGTGCCAAGGGAATCGTATCAGTGTGAAGCTGCAAAACCATCAAATTGGTGTTAAGGCTGAACTCATCCATGAAGAAACTTACTGAAGTAATAGAAGTACTATTACCTCTTCGATGGGTCTGATATCATCAGAATACGGAAGATATATCATATGCATCCCAGGTGGCTCAACCTGACCACTGGCACTAACTATCTCATCCTGCAATTTGACAATTACAAATGAAATTATAATATTCAGGATTAGGATTGTGAAATTGAAGTCGCAGCCTCTTACTTGTGCAACTAATGCCACCAATTGAGGATGTGTGTGGCTTCCATAAAATGCAATAGCAAATCTGCAATTCAAAATGATAAATAAAATCTGTAAAAGTGGAAAAGCAGGAACTTCACAGGAAACCAACATCCTACAACTACACTCCTTGAACCTGTGAATCCAATTCCAAATTTTCTTCTTATCATATAGTTTCTTATTTCCATTTCAGAATCATTGCTGCACGGTTAAATAATGACATTATGCCAGGTCTCGTTAATCTGCCTATAAACAACATATGAAAAAAAAAAAAAAAAAAAAAAAGAGAACACAAAATCAGGTTAATCAGTGTGTGAACCTACACTTGCTTGCATGTACCCTTGTGTCGGTACAATCCTAATATGGATGGACAAATAAGATGAATACAGTATCTGCACCTTTGTGTTCATGAGATTAAGCTCATGAGTCAGACATATAACCTTGTGTCAGTACAAAAATTACTGTATGGATGGACAAAGATTATCACATGCACCCTTGTCTACATGTTGAATATGGATGGACAAAGAAGATGAACGCAAAGATTAAGTTGGCAGCATTGTATAAATTTAGACAACCCACATGGGTTTACCATTCACACTCCATAATTACAGTAAAGTTAAGACTGGATTGTTAATTTTAATTTGTGACGAAATTTGTCTCTGTAGTATTGTGACAATTTTGAAGTAGGAATTTTCAGCAAACTGATATTAGTTGTCAGAATAAAGGTGTCTATATGTGCGACAACCATCAGCAAAAAGGTCACTGTATTTAACTTTTCATTCTATCTTAGGAAATTCAAGGGCAAGAAAATGATATATCATAATCTTAGTTCCTTATAAGATTCTAGGGACGAAGAATTCATCTTAGTCTCACTTCACTTACAAACATAAAGCAAAACCTAGTATCCATCACAAGAACAACTGAAGTCAAATCAACTCACCGCTGCAGCCGCAACATGGATCTGTGGAGAGCAATGAAAACACAAGTACTTCCAAACACTTCCTGCATCAATTAAATGAAAATAGAGGGAAAATTAACACAACTGCCACTAGTCATATAAAGCAAGACTGGAAACTGATGTAAGTCAGATGAGAGGAAGATAATATTTTAGATCTCGAAAGGAGATCAAGCAGGCTCTGGAAATAAGCAAGCTGCAAACTTGCAAACATACTCAATTGAACTCAACACTAATCTGAAGAACTATATCCCACGTAGGTAGTGATATGCTTAATTTATTCGATGGGTTTGAGGTATAAATTATAATCAATGACACTCCTCTCTAATTACTTCAGCTTTTAGATGAGATGGTCATTCAACATTATCAAATTCCACAGAATTCATCCTTATGACCAAAATGCCTATGAGAAAACTTCGAGTTTCAGTGTCAAGAAATATCAGCATTCCTCGACATAATTTGTTGGAGAAGAATTTGTAATGAAAGTATCAATGACAGTGTACGGCAGTGATTACATACACAGTAGGGAATGTTTCTACATTTTTCTCATTACTACAATAGATGTTCATGAAATTCTCCCACAATAAAGAATAAGTTTCAATTTAAATGAATCTCTCTCTCTCTCTCTCTCTCAAACACACACACACATGTGCAGGTTGTCATAAAATCTTGGGCAGATTATATGAAGAAACATAGACAAACAGCCACTATAGTGAAATTTCAGATATTTGAAAACCAACCGAAATAAAATTGTATAATACTACTGCACATGATCTATTCAAGGCAAGCATATCTCTGAATGATAAGAATAAAATAACCTCATCACTTGGAAAAACAAAGGTTGATGGCCTCAAGTTGTGGTAATCCTTTAAGCAACCTAAAGGCTTGAAACCCAGGAGACGAAGATGCCCAGTAGAAACCCTCTTGATTTCAGAAAGCTCATCAGCTGAGAACATGATATTGTCACTGGAAAACCACAAAACCAACAAAGCATGCATTAAAAAATGAAAATTGACGAACCAAATGTATATTGATCAGTGTCAGAGAGATAGTAGAAATTATATTATTGTGTGTATCAACGGGTAAGGAGACCTCATATATATAGGGAGTAGAACCTAGGTTAGAATCAAACAAGAAAACCTAGATATACAAGGAATTCTAGATGCATAAGGAAATATACATATACAAGGAAATAGATATCAAATCTACAACACTCCCCCTCAAGCTGGAACATATATATCAATCATATCCAGCTTGTTACAAAGTTGAGAGAAACGTTTATCTCCTAACGGTTTAGTAAAGAAATCGGCAACTTGGTTGGACGAAGAAGTAAATGGAGTTGCTTCGAGATCAGTGCTGAATTTATCAAACCAAGTTTTAGGACTTTGTTTGAGACCATAAATAACTTTCTTAAGTCGGCAGACCTTAGTAGCAGCATTCTCCCACTGAGCAACATACCCTGGAGGATGCTCCATAAAAACAATTAAGGTCAAATCGCCATAAAGAAAGACGTTCTTCACATCAATATCAGCCAACGGCGGTGCAGACACAAGCTCCCAAGTGGCACCAGAATCCAACATCCAAGACTTACCAAGAGATACGGCAAACACACCTACTGTGGTAGAGACAACAACAGTAGAGGAAGTGCCCAAAGAATATGTCAGATTATCATTAGAGTACATCTCTCGAAAGGCGGGAGAGGCATCAGTAGAGGCAGAGAGAACATAGACAACAATAGGGGCAGAGAGAACATGATCTTATTTCCTCTGAGATCCCAAAAATAATAGGAAGGCACGAGACCATAACAGATAGTTGGAACCATTCAATTTTATTGTGGTCCTTAAAGTAGTTTTAGAATCCAAAATACATTGGAGAAAAAGAAAGTAGAACATCAACGAGAGAAAAGAAAACTGAGAGAAAAATCTCACTGTTTAGAAAATCTAAGAGTGAAATCTCAAATCAGTGTTTAGAAAATCTGAGAAAAATCTCAAATCAGTGTTTAAAAAATCTAAGTGCGAAATCTCGGATCATTTTAGAGGGAAAAATTTTTTTTGAGAGAAAAATCTCAAATCAATGTTTAGAAAATTTGAGAGTGAAATCTCAGACCAGTTTAGAGAAAAAAATATTTGAGAGAAAAATCTCAAATCCAAAATCTGAGAGAAAAATGTCAGATCAATTTAGAGGAAATAAATTTGAGAGAAAAAATCTCTATAAACTCAGATTAGAAAAATTCAGATCAGTGTGCAAATCTTAGATCAATTACCCAGAACATATCAGCCAATAAAGGGATATCAGTTACCCAGAACAGATCAGCTAGTAGAGGGCAGAAAAACAATTACCCATAACAGATCAACCAGTAGATGGTATCAGCTAGTAGAGGGCAGAAAAACAATTACCCATAACAGATCAACCAGTAGATGGTTGAAAAACAGTTACTCAAAACAGTCAGTAGATGGTTGAAAAACAGTTACTCAAAACAGCCAGTAGAGGGCAGAAAAATAGTTACCCAAAATAGAACAACCAATAGATGGCTGAAAAACAACCCAGAACAGATTAGCCAGTAAAGGGCAGGAAAATTTGGGAAAAACAGATACCCAAAACAGAACAACCAGTAGATGGCTGAAAAACAACACGAAACAGATCTGCTAGTAGAGTGCAGTAAAAATTGGGAAAATTATCCCGCTCTGATACCATGTCAAAGAGATAGTAGAAATTATATTATTGTGTGTATCAACAAGTAAAGAGACCCCATATGTATAGGAAGTAGAACCTAGGTTAGAATCTAACAAGGAAACCTAGATATATAAGGAAACCTAAATATACAAAGAATCCTAGATACATAAGGAAATATACATATACAAGGAAATAAATATCAAATCTACAACAATAAGTAGACACGTATTTGCAATAAACAAATCAAAGAAGCTTATTAAGTAATACCCTGAATACAAGAGGATAAATGCATCTAATGTGTCACAAAATTTTATGAGTACATTACCATTTAAACAATAGTTAAAAGGAAAAGCACTTCAAAATGTTTTGGTCATTGTTAGAGTTTCCTCGATACAACATGACAACATAACTCTGGTAATCAATTTTTAGAATTCATCCCTGAAAGCAGATAATCAGAAAATTTAGAATGATATTCAATAGGGAAATGAAGCACATAGAAATTTCAAAATAGAATTTTTCTTTTTACCCAACTCTGATAGAGAAAATGTGTTCAACAAACTATGCTGGTAAATACAGGGATGGAAATGTAGAAACTAAAGGCATTCAAGGTACAATCATACCAAATCAGACAAATCCACTATCATCAATATAATATAAGCTATGTTCTCAAGGCCTTTACAACCAATGGCTAATGCAATAGTAATCTCACTTTTTGTAACTCTGAAAATATTTTGGAGGCTCCTGTAGCAGAGCACCAGTGTCTGAACAGAAGAAAGATCTCTCTGTCTGTAAAAGCATAATGTACAAACTGGTATAAGAACTATGAGCATCAGAAAGTAATGAACCTACTAAAACTCTTTGAAGTTGAAATAACATTACACAAAGTTTTAACTTCACAGAGAGCAGGTTCAAGCCAAACAACTTTCCATTATTTAAATACCTTTAAAGGAAGGTTAGTGACTGAATCAAGCCAAGTGATAGCCCCTGAATCCAAAAGAAAGAAATAAGGATGCCTTTCATTGAAAGAGTGAAAAAAGAACATGAGTACACCTGAAACAGACCAGGATTGGTTGGACGGACTAAAGCATAGGTATTTAGTTCAATGGATATGCCACTAGCGATTATGAAGTTAATTCTTCGAACTTTACGCTTTCTGAACATACGCTTTCTCAATTGGTCTTTCATGTCTTCGAATCTGGTGACAGAGAACTTTTTTGAAGATAATTACGCAAAAGAGAGTATAAAAGCAAGTATGTTTCTCACACCCTTCAACATCAATCATATCCATCTCTCCCTTGACTTAGCAAAAACGGAAAACCCCTTGTGCGCTATAAAGTAATAATGCATGGCTTGTCGGATAACTAAGTACAAATTTAAACATAAATGAGCTTCCCCACCTGATAAAAATAATTGGACATACTGCAGCTGATTTCCTATAAGAGCATATTCATATGTTGCATTGATTACTGTATTAATTTAATTTGTTGCCAAGACCCACAATGCAGGAAGCCACATGAAGAGAAGAGTTCTAGCCTTCTAGGAATAAATTGGTATATAACAATAGTCTTTTAGTTTACGTTCAAATATTTTAATATCTGATTAATGGTTTAGTGAATTGACTTAAATATTAATGCTATCCAATATATGAGAATTCAATATCCTATAGAAGGATTAACATCTCAAAACCTCTAACTCTTTTTACAAATACAAGGCACATCAACACCAATGTCCCCTCTTGGAAACGTTGAACATAACATGATTTACCAGATTCATGAACAAATAGAAATAATTACTAAAATAATGTAATGCCAAAAATCATAAGTAAAGTTGGTCTCATAGCCTTCGGCAAGGTTCAGTTAAACAGACAGGGAAATTAGCAAGGAAACTGTTAGATTCAAACCTCTCTCCTACTAAGGCCTTAAACTCAGCCAGATCATTTCCTTCCAGTCCCAGTAAGTCCTGAATATATGAGAAGGTGAATCAGATTTCAATGCAGAAAATATATGTGTGTGTGTGCACGCACTAGAAAAGCTTGTAAGCACTTACAGAATAAAAAGTCGACATATTGAAGTCATCATCTAGTCTGCTCAAGGGAAGGAGTTCAATTGAGATTCCAAGTTCTTGAGCATCCTGAAAAGAATTCATTCATGTTCCTCACAATTTTTTGTTAAGCTGAAAAGTCTGGCATTATTTAAACCTCAAGACTTTTCTAGCTTTAAGAAGACTCAATTTACTAAACAGTAGGTGCATTTGCATGACCACATTACTTTGGCTCTTTGTATTGTTGTTCTCATCATATCCATTTTTGTCACTCCTGTGATATTCCCAAAAGGATCATCTTCATTAGTAAATAGCAGAATCCTTTTGTCAGCTGTTTTTACAGACCTGATATAATAACATTACTAACATTATTTCAAGATAAATATCTGACAAGTGAGATAACAATGCTACTCTCAAAAACTTAGAGAGAAAAGCTTCGATGCAGATAATTATATAGACTTCATAGTCAAGTTACTCTGTTAAAAAAACATAAATAAAGCATACCCTTTCCGTAATAGTGCTTGTGCAGCCCAAAGAGCATTGTAAAGAGAATTATCACGAGTTCCAGACAAGATTCCATATTTACTCCCAATTTGTTTACTGAATGATTCTGTCAGCACAAAGAATCAGGAAACGAGCTAAGAACCATATAATCTAACAGTTAAATGGAAATGACAAGTAAGATTCTCAATGAATGAGATTTTTATGGTCATTATGTTATTAAGTGAAAAAGATTCTCATGAGCGAAAGAACAGACTGTATAATTTTTCATTAACTATTGTACACAAAAACTGAAACCAGATCAACATCCAAAAATTAAAATGGCCAACTAAATTATTTGGTATATATTGGAAGTGGCCGTTATATATATTAAAGTTGCTGAACAGTCAAACTTGTGTGTAGGCTTCCATACTGCAACAGTGGGGTTTTCAGGTTGTCTGAACATGTCAATGACTTGGTAAAGCATCTCAGTTGCAATTATGTTCCAAATTAAGGAAGAAATAGATCATCGGATATAAACACGTTAAGTTTCAATGAAGACAGTGATCAGGAGATAGTGATGATTGTAACCTGGATACCCATATATCATCACCAATAATAAAATAGTTGTATTTGACCAAACAAGCTTACTTCTGCTGACCTTGTATGCATTCAAATTCTTTGATAAGCCTAGCTGTTGGCCGATCTAAATCCTCTCGTTCAGGAACTTTAAGAACATAGACACCATTCAAATCCTGCAGATTCTTCTTTTCCCTCTAGAAATCAAACATAGAAAACAAGTAAATGAGATAAAAAGGGACTTCAGGAATAAAAAGCTTGGCATTCTTAACTTCACAGATATACAGTGATTCATGATTTGTGGCTATATGATGAATGCTGTCAAAAAAAAAAAAGATATTCTCGAACTCGCAAAGCTCAGGCTGGTAGCTATTGTACAGATGATAAATCTATACTCAAGGGATTCTTTCAATTCCATGTTATATAACAGTTCCCCCAGAAGTCAGATTCTTTTCTCACTAAGCTCAAGTACAACATAAAGAACATCCCATTTCTGTTTACCTAATTTTCCTGCCTTAATCATGACCTTTTCACAATTCTTAACATTCCATCTTGGCTTTTAAGATTCAGTTCTCACCATTACATGTACCATAGTGTAGGTTATCTGCTACTTGTCTTAGATTATAGCTTCAAGCATAAGAAGTTTGAGGAAAATATACATAACTATCTCAACTGCAATCTTTTAAAATTTTTAACCTTTTTCCTTCTTTTCTTTCCTATGTACGTCAAAATACTCATCAAAAAATTCCTTAAAGAACAGCATAAGTCACACTAAACAGAGATTACTTAAAGAAGTCAAAGAATCAAATTTATACATTTTCGTTTATAAAAGATGGTAATGGTGCAGGAGTCAAGCTTACAGTGTTAAAGAAGCATATTGCAACTTCGTCATAAGACCTATTGATAATTTGAGTCTTCAAGGAGAGCAGGATGCTACGAATAGCTACTTCAAAGTGACTGACATCCACCTGATCATCCTGCACAAAAATGATCCAATGAGCATCCATTAATAACCATCTCTAGAAGTATCAGAACATACATTAGTAACTGATAATTCTTCTTTTATGTCTGCGGACAATAAAAATTGGCATTGGCTTAAACCTTTTAAAGGGGATGGTGTATTATTATTTTAAAAGTCTGATGTCAGCAAAAATGCAAAACACATTCAATAAGAATCATGATTTTCATATTTTACTTATCCAATCAAGAAATTCTCCAAAATTATCAGTCTGGCAAAAAAATTAAAGCGGAAAAAACAACAAAATATTTGAAACTGAATGCGAAAATAATACTTAAAAAAAAAAAAAAAAAGACTAACTGAAGGGCAAGTTGTGGAAAACATCTTGGGGGAAGCATCCACCAAATATACCAACAACTCCTTTGTAGCATCTCTCTCCTGCACATTTTCTCAAACATTTAATAAGCATATAAAAATGGAGCAATTTCTTCACCAAAAAAAAAAGTATGTGTTTTGCCCTCATCATAACCTGGTAGAGTTCATTTTCGTTATCTTCTTCGTCGCGAAAAATGTCATCGGGATCGATATCCATGGAATTTGAAAGCTGTGAAGTAGATAATGTATGAGTCTTACAGAAGAAGTAGAGCCTTTTTTCCTCCCTTTTTTTTGGTTTTTCCAATATATATACTCAGCTGTCGGCTTAAGGAAGTCCCGCCTTGTTTGAGAAGCTTCGGATTTATTTTAGGAAATTGATATTTTGCACCCTTTAATAATCAATTATTGCATTTTGCACCCTCGACTGTTTAAGGAGAACAATTTAGACCAAAAAATAAGGACAGGTCTATCCACACCCCACCCTTTCCAAACACACCCAAAATTTTAATATTTCAACTAAAATAATATAAAAATAATTAATTTTCAATTTTATCCTTAAAAATAAAACAAAAAAATTTGAAAAACCCCACCATTCCCTCCCTCAGCCTCTTCCCCCCCCCCTCTCTTCTTCTTTCCTTCTTGAATTTTTTAGTAATAACACAACAATATCATTTCATGAGTTGACTACATTCGTAAATATCATGTGAAAATTATGAAAAAAAAATACAAAAAAAATTGATAAATCAGAATATTCTCTTTCGACATTGTGTGTTCGGCCTACCAGAATCTGATGAGGTTGTTCCAATTTATCGATCTTTTTACCTTTTTTTATATGATTCTTACAAGATTTTCACACTATGACATGATTTTCATTATACTGTTGGGTTATTTAAAAAAAAAAAAAAAAAAAGAATTGGACGGGAGGCAGAAGGCAGATGGGGAGGGTTAGTTTTTTTTTTTTTTTTTTTTTAAGGACAATATGGAAAGTTTTTCATTTTTATATATTTTAAATTAAAAATTGAAAAAAATTGGGATAACAATAGTATAGGATGTGGATAATCTCTTCCAAATTAACTAAGCTATATTACTCGATTTGGTAAAATCGTAGACTCCTCCTTATCTTCATTGCCAGGTAATTAGGAATCTCCCCTTTTTGTAGGGTGAAAGTTAAGACAGTCTGCAAATTATTTAGAATTAAATTGCACAAAATTAGATCAAAGATTGAAACAAAATTAAAATTCTTAGGATAAAAAACAATATTCTTAGGATAAAAAACAATACTCTTAATAATTGACTCTATTGACCTATAAATTAGTATTGTTGATTTGACTTGTATCACTCCTATTGATTTGTGTTGCTCAACAGTTGTACATTTGTATTGATACATATTGACTAAACTTTAAGGGTATGTTTGTTTTAGGCTTACCCTTATCGGATTTGGGATTTTAAAATTCCAAATCCGTGTTTGTTTAGAGAATTTTGTCAAGAATTATCAAATCCATCAAAAACCTATTCTACCTAAAAAAAACACTATAATTAACTCTATACCTAAAACCTATTACACATCAACTAACAATATAATATTACACATACATACTTTTTCCAGCATTGATTTGACATCTACAGTAATAATCCTACATATAAAATCTCAAAACAAACACAGATTTTAACTATTCACCTTTATTACCAAATTTCAAGATTTCAAAATCCGGATTTCTCCCATCCTACATAAGCCTTAAACAAACATCCCCTGACATTCTCATTTAATAATACATTCAAAATCAAAAATGATATCCATACTTTTGTTACTTATATTATATTATTTAACACGTTACTCGGTTAGATTATATTTATATTGATACTATAAGTTTTCTATGAATACTGCACATTGAGTGCGTATTCAATAAATAACTTTAATTTAAATTTTTTTTTATCTATAAAACTCATTTATATTCAATTAAACTCATAAGCAAATGAATTTGTTTCGAAACTGTCAAAATTCGAGTTGAGCCTAATTTAATAATAAATGAGTTAATATAAATTTGTCAAAACTCGATTTGACGCAACTTGACTTCATTATCAATCAGTAGTAACATCGTAATCATGCATAAAATCCATTCATATTCTTCCTCAGTAATTGAATAAAATTTTCAACATTATATTTATCAGAAATCCTACTCGTCTCAACTTTTTTATAATGCATCTCTCTCATCTATATATATAATCTACAATTCAACCCAACTTCAACTCTTTTATACTTTTTAAGTGACATCAACCCAAGTTTTATAACAGTTTTCTTCTCACTATTTATTAATTACATATTATTTACGCCATTTTTTATTATATTTAAAGGATGTAGGAAAGATAAAAAAATTGATATTCTAAATCCATAATTATAATAAGAAAAAAATTAATCATACAATTAAAATAATCTACTAACACAATAACTATATTAAAATTACAATAGTTGGAATACAAAATCGAAAAGGAATAAATCAAGCTACAAATGGATGCATGAAATACTAAATTACAAATATAGAAAATACAGACTATATATTCAATTATCAATGTCGAATTTTTATCATGTATGCTCAATCTTCAGAGTTTGGAAAAGATTGAAAGTTAATCTTGTGAGTTTGGATAATTTTGAGAGTTAAAAATAATTTGAATTGTTTGGATTTATAATAGAAAATGATAGAAATTAGGTGAGAAAATAGAGAATTTGAAAAAGAAAGAATTTTAGATTGTATGTTAATACTTGACTTTATTCATAGAGAAAAATAATAAAAATTTTAATAATTTTTTTATTTTTTATAATAAGAATTATCTTAGGTATGAATAATTTTAAATTAGGTGAAATGACCAAATATACCACAAAAGGTATAATGTATTCCCCTTCATTCCACCACATATTAAGTTTAGTCATTTTATACCACAAATTATAAAAAATGATTTCATTCTACCGCTTATTTTGATCAAGTAACGTGTGCACAAACATGGATGAGACATAATTGATAAGGCAGTGTATGACTTTGACAGTGTGGTTGGATTGGTTAAATACATATTAATATCGTACACGAAAATCACCAAATAAATATCTTACACGAAAATTGTTAAGAAGGGTAACATTGAATTGAAGACATGTACATGTCTTCCATGAAAATATATTTTTAAATCTCTTACTCATAATATAAGAAAGAAGTCTTCCATAAAAATATATTTTTTAAATCTCATACTCATAATTTAAGAAACTTTTCCATAAAATTTGTATCATAACCGCTCAACCTCAAATTTATTTTGAGGTTACATGAATTTATGTAACATTTGGTATCAAAATTTATAATACTTATTTTCATGTCATAAGTTTGGAAATAATTTTTTTTTATATTTATTTTTATATAATATTTCTTCCACATTTTTGTAAATACAGTAATATAGAAAAAATATTAATTTAATTAAATTTCATAAAAGACATTTAGATACATTGAAATAAAATTTCGTGTAGTGGCTGGCGGCAGGTTGGGCCCATTAATAAAGAAACAAAAGTGAGGTTATACTTTCCCAAAATTTCTTACAATAAAGAAACAAAAGTGAGGTTATACTTTCCCAAAATTTAGTAGTATTTTAAGATTAAATATAATAGTGGTATAATGAGATCATTTTTTATTTTTATATTTAATAGTTAGAATGAATCCAATTATATTTATAGTGGTAATTTGGAATGCTATCTTTTTTAAATTATATCCATAAAAAATCTATTTCTACCACTTAGATTGTGTTTTAGAATTAACTATTGAGTGTGAGGTTGTGATAACTGATACTTGATTGGCTATCCAATCGATTGTGGATGGCACTGGGGCGGGAAATCCCCATTTTCCGTGGGGATCCGCCCCTAATGGAGTGGGGATTCCCCAAAATGCATTTCCGTAGAGTGGGGACGGGGATCATATTCCTCGCCCCGAATTATATATAGAGAAAATGGTCCATATTGCTCATTTTCATTATATTGTAGCCATATATGCCCTAAAAAATTAAAAAAAACCCCACTTACCCAAACCCTATAATTTAGTCCCCAATTGCCCCATTTGTTATCCGAGTCATAAACACCCATCACATCTGCCCTGCCCCACTACCGGATTCGTACGAAAGTGACAGGGAGCCAAACAACCCCAATTTTCGTGTAATATAATTATTTTTTCATCCAATTATTTTTTCCAGCCCAAAAATTCGTATAAGAAATTCGTACAAGTTATTAGTGAAAAGAAATTTTCGTGGAAGCATGTAAAATGAATTATTCAATTATTGAATTAACCTAATTTCGTGTAAGCAGTAAACAATTCGGCTAATTTTTAAAAAAAAAATGAATGAATGAATAAAAAAAAATTACCTACACGAAATTTAGGAAAAAATAAAAAAAATTAATTTTTTCCCTACACGAAAATAATTTTAAGATAATATTTCAATAAATTCGTGTAAGGTAATATTATCTTAAATATTACATGAATAAATTTTGTTTAAATATTTTACCTTCAAAATATTAATACCGAAGGACAGTAAATAAATTTCTTACACGAATTTTAAAAAATATTTATTTTTAATTCTTAAACATATTCTTACATCAATTTTGTAATTTTTTAACTGAATGAAATATTAATATTAATATTAAAATATGCTTACACGAATTTTATTTTTAATATTACTATTAAAATATGCTTACATGAATTTTTATTAATTTTGTTTACACGAATTTTTAAACTTTTTTATTTTTTATTTTTAAACATATTCTTACACGAATTCTGTAATTTTTTTAACCGAATTAAATGCAATTTCAAAATATGAAATGAAATCTCGTACACAAACATTTTCTCCGAAATTAATTGTGATATTTCAATTTTCGTGTAAGGACTTGACCAAATGGTTTGAATTCCTGTAAAAAATAAAAAAAATGAATGTAAATGAATTTGGTCAAGTCATTCGTGTAAGCATAAAACATAAACGAAATTAATTGTGATCCTTACACGAATTTATTAAAGTTAGCATAAAATTGACCAATTCGTATAAGGACTTGCCCAAGAATAAATTGTATGAGCATAAAATTAAATGAATTTGTGCTAAAATTGTGCTAAGTCTTACACGAATAAAATTGTGCTAATTTCTTGGCTAAGTCTTACAGAATAAATTGTAAGACCATAAAATTAAATGAATTATTCGTGTAAAATAAGTAATAAAAAAGTCTTACACGATCTCAATTATTCTTGGGCTACAAATTCATTTATAAATTGTGTAATAATTAAGAAATTGTGTAATTGTATTCATACAACAACTTCATTTAATTTTATGCTCTTACAATTTAATCTTGGGCAAGTCCTTACACGAATTGGTCAATTTTATGCTTACTTTAATAAATTTGTGTAAGGATCACAATTAATTTCGTTTATGTTTTATGCTTACACTAATTAATTGTTTACATAGGTGATCTTTCATTTTTTATGCTTACACGAATTTCATTTTGTTGTATAAAATATTGGGCTTACACGAATTCGTGTAAGCATAAAATATGAAATTCGTGTAAAAAATGAATTGAATTGTTTTATTGGGCTTACACGAAATTCTTTTTTTACAGGAATTCAGTTCATTTGGTCAAGTCCTTACACGAAAATTGAAAGATCGCAATTAATTTCGGAGAAAATGTTCGTGTACGAGATTTCATTTCATATTTTGAAATTGCATTTAATTCGGTTAAAAAATTACAAAATTCGTGTAAGAATATGTTTAAAAATTAAAAATAAATATTTTTTAAAATTCGTGTAAGAAGTTTATTTACTGGCCTTCGGTATTTTGAAATTGCATTTTCTAATCATATTTTACAAATTCGTGTAAGCATATTTTAATATTAATATTTCATTCAGTTAAAAAATTACAAAATTCGTGTAAGAATATGTTTAAAAATTAAAAATAAATGTGTTAAAACATTAGTGTAAAAAATTTATTTACTGTCCTTCGATATTTTTTGAAATTGCATTCGTGTAGGGAAAAAAAAAATTAATTTTTTTTATTTCTTCCTTACATGAAATTAATTTTTTTTTATTCATTCATTCATTTTTTTAAAAAAATTAGCCGAATTGTTTAACCCTTACACGAAATTATGTTAATGAAATAATTAAATTGTACATTTTTTTTCTTACACGATTTTCGGTTAATCACTCAATTAAATTGTACATTTTTTATTCTTACACGATTTTTGGTTTTTACCATCTCCCATTTAATTTCGAATTTCGTGTAGGAAAAAAAAATATATAATTTTTTTCCTTACACGAAAATTATTTTCGTGTAGGGAAAAGAATTAGTTTTTTCTTCATTCATTCATTTTTTTAAAAAAAATAGCAGAATTGTTTAACCCTTACACGAAATTATGTTAATCAAAGAATTAAATTGTACATTTTTTTTCTTACACGATTTTCGGTTAACCACTGAATTAAATTGTACATTTTTAATTCTTACACGATTTTTGGTTTTTACCATCTCCCATTTAATTTCGAATTTCGTGTAGGAAAAAATAAAAAAAATTTAATTTTTTCCTAAATTTCATGTAGGTATTTTTTTTATTCATTCATTCATCTTTTTAAAAAAATTAGCCGAATTGTTTACTGCTTACACAAAATTAGGTTAATCCAATAATTAAATAATTCATTTTACATGCTTCCACGAAAATTTCTTTTCACCAATAACTTGTACGAATTTCTTATACGAATTTTTGGGCTGGAAAAAAATAATTAGATGAAAAAATAATTATATTACACGAAAATTGGGGTTGTCTGGCTCCCTGTCACTTTTGTACGAATCCGGTAGTGGGGTAGGGCAGATGTGATGGGTGTTTTTGACTCGGATAACAAATGGGACAATTGGGGACTAAATTATAGGATTTGTGGTAAGTAGGGTTTTTTTTTAATTTTTTAGAGCATATATGGCTACAATATAATGAAAATGGGCAATATGGGCCGTTTTCTCATAATATATATATATATATATATATTTAAATAATATAATATAAATTATTATAAAAAAATAAATATATTTTAATATACAAATCAAAAATTCAAAATCTTATTTCTCATTCTTTTCTAAGTGAATTGGAGCATTGAAAAATGATGGACATTCAATATTTTAATTATATTTTTAATATATATAATTATATGAATTATTTTTATATATTATAAAAAAATTATTTAAAAAAAATATGAGGGGGCGAGGAATCCCCGCGGGGACGAGGATCCCCGTAGGGCGAAGAAGGGGAGAAAATTTTCCCCGCCAAGCTAGCGGAGATTGGGACGGGGATTGCTCCCCGACCCCACCCCACCCCGTTGCCATCCCTACAATCGATGTCATATATTCACTATAATTTATTTTGTTTAGAAAATCTTATTTGTCTCATGTGATAAATTTTGTTTGTCTTATGCGGTGAAACTGCATCAGTGTCACCAATAATAAGCATGAGGTTGGATTTATGAAACTTGTATAAATAAAAAAATCAATGTTTTTTTTTCTTTTGTCCTCACAAAATGAGTTAGTGTCTTCTTTTGTAAAAATATCTTTTTCTAAACATTAATGGCGTCATATGGAATGAAAATATTATTTTCTTAAAGAGTATAATGTGTAAGAGTTTATATTGTTTTCTTAATGGCGTCATAACATAAACTATTATTTATATTGTTTTTAAAGTTATATTCTAAAATTTTAGAAAATCATTTTGATTGAATTAAATTTTATAATTAGTATAAGAGTTGATTATGTGGTGTAGATCCTGCTGGTGGTGGTGATGATGATAATAATAATAATAATAATAATAATAATCTATTATTATTATTATTATTATTTCATATAATTAAATGACATTAAAAAATTGTAAAATTGTAAAATATATAGTTTATTTAAATGCAATTGAATTAATTTCTAAACTACTAATTGATATAATTAAAATTTTGTATGATGATAACCAATGATAGTAGTAGTTGTATTAATAATAATAAATATCCTATAAAAACGAAGAATAATGCAATGTGTATGCTCATTAGTTGTTGTAGCTTAATTAAGAAGTTCAAATAAATATAACACGTTTTAAGAGTTTAAACCCAATAAATAACTTTTATATATATATATATATATATATATATATATATATATATCTCGTATATTATTTAAAATACCTGTCACAAAGAAAATATCTAAAAATAATAGTTATTACTTCATATAATGAAATGATATTATAGAAAATAAAATGTAAAAATGAACAATTTATAGTTTATTTAAATACAATTGAATTAATTACTAATGTATCGATCAAACCATTGATAATAATCAAAACTTTACATCATCGTAATGTAGTAGTGCAACAAAACTTGATGTTGTAAACCCGAACATGTATCAACAAAAGTAGAGAATTAATTACTAATCTATTGATCAAACCATTGATGATAATCAAAACTTTACATCATCATAATGTAGTAGTGCAACAAAACTTTATGTTGTAAACCCGAACATGTATCAATTTATAAATAAACAATTTATAAATAAAATTAAGTGTAGATATATTAATCATTGTCATTAAAATAAATTTATTAAATAATGTGTACTTTTCAAAGTTTTTAATTTTTATTCTTAGTTGCATAAATAAATAAAAAATGTTATTCCATCTCATTCCTGAAAGGAGGCTCAATTAAAAAGAAAAATATTTTGAAAACTCATTAGGGAATACAAATACATACTTCTATACATACTTCTATTTTAAAATATTTATGTATAAACTTTTAACTTCAATTTTTTTTAAAGATATAAAAAAAAATTAATAATGTATGTATTAGAGAGGTACACCGAATTGGGTGGCACACGCATGAAAAAAGAGAGTCGAAAGACAACTTTAGAATAAAAACAAAAGTGTGAGTCTCTTGTGAGATCATTTTGAGAATTTTTATTGCATTGAATAAAAGGAATCAACATACGATCGAATCACCCACAATCCATACCTTACAATTCATGTGTTATTTGTGAGTGATGGAACTCCGTCTCACATGAGTTTTTGTGAAAAAGAAAAAGGAAAAAATGAAAATTGAAGAGGAAAGTTTGTTATGCCAATTTTTAGAATAAACTAACAAAAGCATATGGATAGCTTTGTCAATAACATTGAAAGTGGGGAAAATGGTTTTGTGGTTGTAATTTACAATGTATGCATCATCTCTACCTCTGTCCTTCTTCAATCCATCTCTTTCTTTGCAAATTTGGTACTTATAGAATTGACAAAAACCAAGAGCAAAATCGAGATGCAATTTCTGTGTATTGAATCATGCTAACAATGTCAAATAATGGGTAAAAGAATAAATATAATTAAATTGACCAAAGATAGATAAGATCAAATCTTTCATGTATTACTATTCATGTTTCATGTTCTATTATTGAGTGGGTCTTTTGTCAGTTTGGTTTAAAATGGAAAAAAGAAAATGAAAATATGTTTTTGTCTTATGATACAGAGATCATTTCCACTTCATTAAAATTATCTTATTAGTTCCGATCAATCAAAAATAACCTAACATGAAGTACTATTTTACTTACCCAAAATTTCCATATTTGTTTTACTTTATTTTACATCATTTTATTGTTGTTGACACGTATCTGTGGACACATCTATTATACAGTAAAACTTCTATAATTTAATACTCTATAAATTAATAAACTCTGTAAAATAATAAAATCTTCCGGTCCCGACTTGGGCCTTTGTAAAAAATCATCAAATTTGATAAGATAATAAGATAATAATTTTTCGGAAAATCCTTTTATAAATATTAGGTCCCATTAAAACTCTAAATTAATAATTCATAAATATTACAATTATAAATGTTATGGTAATTTGCTAAAATATGAATCTATTGTTACTTGATTTTTCTTAAAATTTAAATTTAATTGGATTTCATCTCTAACTTTTTTAATTGCAGCCAAGAGTTCTCTAGCTGCAACAAAAAATTGTGAAGAGTTGTTACATGCGTTCATGAATATAATAGTTAATTGTATACAATGAATATATTTAATTAGTTACAAAGAATTGGTTGATACATGAATATAATCAATGAAACATGTATATGAATTCATTTCTTTTTAATACATATGTATTAAATTTGCTGAATTTAAAAAATTTATCTTTTAATTAATAAAATATTAATTTATCGATATATTAATATCTCTCTAAATTAATAAAATTTCACAATTTCAAGATTATTAATTTATAGATATTTTACTGTAGTAAGGTAATATGATCGTCGGACCTTATAATTATGATAACAGGTTTAACATATCAAAATTAAACTTTGATGAGTGACAAATTAATACACAGATGTTTTATGGTTAGAAACCTATCATATCAACTCGTCTGATAAGTCATAAGATATCCACTTTCTTGAATCATTGTTCCTTCTTCTGAGAGAGAGAGAGAAGAGAGAGAATGGGAGTTGCAGAAGAGCAGCAGCACATAGTGATGCTCCCAGCCATGGCGCAAGGCCATCTAATCCCATTCTTAGCTTTAGCTAAAACTATCGTCCTAAGATTTGGCTTCAGAATCACCATCGCCACCACTCCTCTCAATGTTGGCTACCTCAAAACCACCATAGCCAACAGCTCAACCCCAATTTCCCAGATCCATCTCTCTCACCTCCCATACAACAGCTCCGACCATGGCCTCCCACCCAATGTCGAGAACACAGAGGCCTTGCCCCTCAACCTAATCGCCGACCTCTACAAGTCCTTCACCTCGCTTGAACCCCCCTTTCGCCGCCTAATTCACGATATCACCACCGCAGACGGCGCCCCGCCGCTCTGCATAATCTCCGACGTGTTCATGGGCTGGGCTAACGGCGTCGCCAAATCTTCCGGCACCGTTAACGTCACCTTCACTACAGGCGGCGCGTATGGCACCGCCGCCTATATA
This sequence comes from Scutellaria barbata, assembly GCA_028654395.1. Taxonomy (NCBI): domain Eukaryota; kingdom Viridiplantae; phylum Streptophyta; class Magnoliopsida; order Lamiales; family Lamiaceae; genus Scutellaria; species Scutellaria barbata. The sequence goes on from CM053652.1 coordinate 6,859,575, forward strand.
TCTCTCTGGCAGCACCTTCCCCACCGCCGGACTAATAAGGAAGTTTTCAATCTCCCGGGGTTTCCTGATTCTAGAACCTTCCACATCACTCAGCTCCATCAATTTCTCAGAGACGCAGACGGCACTGATCCATGGTCGAAATTCTTCCAACCTCAGATCGAACTCTCTCTCAACTCATTCGGATGGCTATGCAACACGGCTGAGGAGATTGAGCCGGTAGGGTTTGATACTCTAAGCAAATACACGAACCGCCATGTCTGGTGCATCGGCCCTCTTCTTCCCCCAAACATGTTGGCTCCGAAATCGTCTGGCATAATCGGGCAGCACACCGGCAGAGAGGCCGGAGTTTCACCGGAGAAGTGCATTAAATGGCTGGATCTGCACGAAGAGAGTTCAGTTCTGTACATATCCTTCGGCTCTCAGAACACCATCAGCCCTCCCCAAATGATGGCGTTGGCAATGGGGCTAGAAGACAGCAACAAGGCCTTCATCTGGGCGATCAGGCCTCCCACCGGCTTCGATTCGCGAGACGAGTTCAGGTCCGATTGGCTGCCAGACGGATTCGAGGAGAGAATGGCGAGGAAGAATCAGGGACTGATCGTCCATGGATGGGCGCCGCAGTTGGAGATACTCTGCCATAAATCAACAGCTGCGTTTCTGAGTCACTGTGGATGGAATTCGATGATGGAAAGTTTGAGCCAGGGGGTGCCGATGATAGGGTGGCCGTTGGCGGCGGAGCAAGGGTACAATGCGAAGATGCTGGTGGAGGAGATGGGGGTGGGCGTTGAGTTGACTCGGGGAACTCAGAGTAGCGTTAACAGGGAGGATGTTAAGAGAGTGATTGAACAGGTGATTGGTGGGGGAGATGATGCAGAGGAGATGAAGAAGAAGGCTGCTGAAATTGGAGAGATGATAAGAGCAGCTCTGAGGGACAATGGCGGTTCTTCACTTAAAGCCATGGATCATTTTGTCTCTGCTCTCTTCACTTCAAGAAAACAGGGGATTGAAACTGCAAAATGATTGAATATCAGTTGTTATTGTTTTCAAATGGGCAAAACAATGCTGGAATTTGTATGTGTTTATAATATAATGTGTTCTATCCGATGTGTGTGTATATATATATTTGGTGTTAGAGGTTTTATTTCAAGATTATTTCTCTTACAATTCCTTAACTATAATTCAAAACTTTGATAGGAAATCATTTCTGAAATTAATTTGATCGTCATTCAAATTTTAGATTCTAAAGTTCTTAAAACATAAATACTTGTAAGTCAAAATTTTATATTTTTTCATGGCTGACAAAATTCCAAAACAATATTTAAAATTCTTTCTCTCTCTCTTCCTCGTACTTCGCATTAGTTTAAGCATCAAATCATTACATGGCTCTCCCAATTAACTTAACGTGTTAAGTATTGAATTATGTGTGCCACCTTTACCTAGTACAAAACCCATATCACAATTCCAAAGAGATCATATATGGAATGGAGTGTGATCTTCTAATATATTTAATATTATATTTTTTATTTTAAATTAATTAATAAGTCATTATATGTATTAAATAACATCATTAATTAACATGTGATATGTATTAATCAGTATGTAACACGAGATATAACAACCAACATAATAGAAGATCCAAACTAATGTTTTAGTTGACAAGTATAATACTGAGGGTAATAATGCCTATACTGTCAATTTCACATGAAAAATGTTTTATATTTATTAATATTGTTAATATAATGTTTTATTCATTTTTCATTAAAAAGACTAAAAGGGGAAAAAAAAAACTCCAAAAAGTTTCAAAAGAAACAAAAATATGGGTTATTAAAAGCATTGTTTTTCATAAAAATATACTATAAAGACTTTACCAAAGTGAATCAAAATTTGAAGTTATTCTAATCCAAAAATAGAAATAAATAGAAAACGTACTTCACTACATCTAGAAAATATTTTTACTATAGAAACTTAGAAATCCATCTCCCCCTATTATAGAAACCTCCACAAATTTGAGAATGGGGCAATGTGATATTTTTCCAGAAAAAGTTTGGACCACGTAATATGACGCATTGAAAATTGGAAGCTGTATGACCACACACTACACACCAACTCTTTATATGTTCTTTTCAAAACAAATAGACCATTATGTGAAGTTGTCACCCTCAGTACAAATCTAACATAACGGTGGATCAATTTTACTTTAATACAGCCCTAGCCAAATACTTTGCGTCACACAATTTTATAAGTTAAGGTATTATTTAATATATTTATAAATAGACATAGTTAAATGTTAAGTATCATTTAACATATGTTAAAATATCATTTATTATGTATTAAATTATCACTTACCATGTTGAAATCGAAAATTGATCAACATTTTTGTTTTTTAATTTTTTTTTTTTAAGTTTTTAAATTTGAACAATAGCAACAAAAATTTATATACTAATATGCTCTTAACCTATCATCAAAATGGCCTACAATTCGAATTAACATAATATTAATATAAATATAAATAGAAGTTGAAAGTGGACCGTATTAATTTATAAAAACATATATATTGCAAATGAAATTAAATCTCGCTAGGATCATTACCCACAACTGAAATATATTTTCACTAATCAATCTTTATTTTATTGGTTATGAGTTGTGGATTACCGTATTTCTTGAAATATATTCACTTAGCCTGAGTTGCCACTTCATCTAATCTAAGGTTCATTGAATTATATTCAACAAATGTGTAAATATATCTCTAACGTTACAATGTTGTTGTTAAGATATGTTGACATCGGAATTTGATTAATGATTTAATTCATAGTCGAACACTCAAATTGATCAAATTTGGATGAAATTAGTGAAATTTGATTAAGAAATGAAGTTAAAATGTGTATAGAAGTGCAGAAAACACTATGTCCAGAGTCTACTCGTGTAATTTAGTTCGGCTAATCCTGATCGGTTTATAGTGGCCGGCCAGAATCGTATTTATATCGCTTAGAGAAATGAGCTCTATAGTGCTTAGTACAAAAAATGTTCGAACCCTTTACAAGTTGCAGATTGTCCAATTTATAACCTAGAAAGAGTACGAGTAGTGGGGATCATGCCCACTACTCCCTTAATTTTCACCTATTTTTAAGGAAGTGAGCGGTTTGATTTTCCCACGATCTCCTAGCCATCAGAAATATCCTGCTCAACATATCCTACCCGGGTCGGTTGTATTCTTACGGACCTGTCACGAAAATGATCTTGGCCGGGTCGCCAAAAGGTCGTCCAGGTGAAATATCCTGACCGGGTCATGTGGGTGAGCTCAATGAATTACTTGGATCAGACTCTTGAAGACCACCTCTGTAATCCGGACAGGCTAAGCGTTTGAATCTTGATTAGGCCGGGTGTCCAACAATAGCCCCTTAAGTCGTGAGAGAAAATTATTCTGTTAGAACTTAACCAAACTCCACCAGCCGAGCCAAGCTGAATATAGGTCGGACATAGGTGATGTGGGTCACTCATTAAGCCGGACACGTGTCATCATCAGGTTGAGAGAAAGTTGAAAGTTCTCAGCATCACATCCGTTCGATCATCCACGTGTGTGTATCTGGCAGGACGGAAGTTGAAGGGTCGCACTTTCCTTATAAATAGAGGTGTCTCCTCTTCACTTTCCTTTTCATGAGCTTAAAACTGTTGGAATTTTTCCTTTAAAACATCGAACTGATTTAACCGGAGAGAATTAACCTAGCTAATTAACCTGAGAAGAATCAACCGTCCCTAATCTTTCTCTAGATAAACTTATATTTAATTATGTCGTCAAGTGAGTCATTCAAAGATGGGTCGGTCAGGGACTACGACCAAGGTGTATTAGAAGAGTGTGAATACAACTTGGGAGAGTTGTCCCTAGGATCTACCTCATCCGACGAGGATGTCATCAGGAGCCCAACTCCTATTGTGGCCGAGGAGGTCGGCCTATCGAATTTGGTACCCCATAATATCCCAACTGGGATACCGATTAGACGACGATATCATCGCATTGAGCAGCCCTCAGAGGACTCCGAAGCGATGGCCTGACCATCCATTACCACCAAAGCCGAGCTAGACTGCTGACACACTCTTTTCAACATCCCTTGGGGAGTCATCTTTGATGTTCCCCGACCAGAGAAGATGATGGACAAGCCGCCAGAAGGGTGTGTGGCCATCAACTTCAGAGCTCTAGAAAATGGCTTGCATTTTTCCCTAGCTTCCTGCCTTACCCATTACCTTTGGAACTGGGGGATTGCGCCTGGCCAGCTTCATCCCAACAACTGGTCATCCATATTGGGGCTGCTCGTGCTCTTCTACTCCTTCAACCTCGTGATCCCAAGCCCCCAAGAGTTGGCCTGACTGTTCAACATTAAGTTGATTTCGGGGATGAAGAATCACTTCTACTACACCTTTTCCCGATCGCTCCGTCCTTAACTGATCCGAGGCCTTCTTTCTTCCGTCAAAGATTGGAAAACCAAGTGGTTTTGGATTGGAAGAGACTAGATAAATCCCGATCCAAGCCATGAGGATCAGTCAGAGAGGATTTCCTGCCCTACTCACTTTAGGCCGGCTAACAGTATAAACTTATATTTTTCTTATGTGGTCGGCCTGCTGATGTCATAATATTTTTTTGTTTTGTAGAGATTTCACCTCACTCTCTCTTGCTCGGCGAAGATTTCTCGAGGAAAATCCATTTCCTATGAGATAGTACCGACCTGAAGAGGTGTACCTTCAAGAGCCTTATTACTGAAGATCGACTTTCCCGAGCTAGTCTGATCTTTCCCTTCTTTCGTCCATCTATCAACTTCCAAGGTAGTTTCTCATTCCCTGCTCGGTTTGATTCCTGCTCGGTAGCCTCATGTATGCCTCCGTTTATAAATACTTTGTTACTTTTATAGCTATCCTTTTTCGGGACGGTCTGCCATCGAGGATGGATCCTTCCGAACGCATCCGGATCAGGGCTGAGCAGGTAAGGAGGCAAAAGTAGCTGACCAAGGTTCCTGGCCGTGAGAAGGGATGAGGCTTGAACCCTCCTTCGGCTATAACTATCGCTGAGCCGGTAGCTCCTGCTCGGCAATATCCGCCAGCCAAATATCCTCGGCCAGCAACTACCCCTTAGTCCTCTGGATCTTAGGACGTCACTATTGCCGCTCCTTCTGGGGTCTGGCAATCCGAGTCACTGCTGGTCGGCTCGGTTAGCATATGTGGATGAGACCCAACTCGAATCAAGGGTTCCAAGGAATTCCTCAAGTGGAGGCCGCCTTTCAGATCAGCTTCACCCGTGCTCAATTGTCGAGCACGGATTTGATAAAGACCCTTCCTCCTAGAATCTAACCGGGCATGGAAGCCAATGACGGACGTAGAAAAATAAAATTGAGGTGACACAAATAGAGGTGACACAAATAAAATTGTGTGTATTGAGTAGGACCATTTGAGATTTTTCGATTTATGCTAACTATATAATAGAACAAGGCCTCTGTTATTATAGCTGAATTATCCATTATGGTTTGGTCCTAATAGAAACAACCTTGCACAAATAATTTTTTTATCTATCAAATATTAGGAGATAAATGATCTATTGAATTACTTTTCAATGAAAATCATTTACTAGGAAAATTATTTTTTTTAATCATCTATCAAATATTAGGGATAATTATCCGGGTCAAATACTAGGAGATATTTTAAAATTGATTAATATGACTATTTAATGATATCCAATTTAATGTTGATAATAAATATTAGTAAATAATACCGACATTTTAACTAAATTTGTTAAAGTAACACATGACTTTAAATATAAAATGATTTATAAATTTGAAATTTAATAATTGATCACACCATACTATGATTAATTAAATTTGATATACTATATTATATATACTAAATTAAGTATACTAAATTAAATCAAATACTAGTTCTACTATGATTAATTATTAATATACTAAATATGTATTGCACTTCTTAATTGATATATACTATACTATACTAAATTTTTGTAAATGTAAATTTGAAAAACAAGGGGTGGCACTTTCCACCCTATGCCTCTGAGTGCGTCCGCCACTGATGGAAGCTCCTGTCAAAGCCTGGACGGAGGAGATGGAGAGGTACGCTGGGCAAATGCCTGGCGTAGACATGGATGTCTGCGCGTTTGTCCTCCTAGCCCAGACTTCAGTCTTCACTTGGCGAGGCCATCTTCAGCATCTCAACCAGCTCGAGAAGTACCAAGCGAAGAAGACTGAGCTGAGGAAGAAGACGGGTGAGCTGTCTATCTTGGTTGAGGAGAAGGAGACCCTCTAAGCTCAGCTGGCCTCCTCTTAGGAACTCCTGACTGAGACCTCCAAAGCGGCCGAGCTGGATCGTCAGGGGGTCTCGATCTGATCGTGGCTAATGCTCGAATGCTGGCCGAGCTAGAGTTGACCAAAGCTGAGTTGGAAACTGCCCGGATCGTCCCGGTGGATGAGGACGTCATCATACACAAGTACAAAGCTTCGGCTGAGTGCAAGTACGAGGGGGTCTTGGGTTATCTCCTCGCTTTTATTGACGCCACTAACATGGCCAGATAGGAGAAACTCGATGACTGGCCACTCATGGTGGCCTTAGCCAACTATCTCGAGAAGCAGCCTCTCCCTACGTACTACTTAGGGATGATGAGCGACTTGTCCGGGTATCTCCCAATCGGGTCAGCTCATCTTTTTAAGCCAACGTCTCTAATTCGATTCATGTCTGATCCAGATTATGACATGGAGACGATTCTTGTTGTCGATCATGGTGAGAAAGCCGGCTCGGCTGAGAGCAAAAAAGAGGTGGTGGAGTTGGAAGACTAGGCTTTTTTTTTCATGTTTGGGCCGGTTGGCCGTTTTGTAAGAGGTGCTGGCCTCCAAACCAGCTCACTTCGAATGTACATATATTTTGCACATCATATCTATTCAGCTCAGACCTGCTTTCTATACTTGTACATATTTTCAACAACTTATACAATTAAAACATCGCTTGCTCAGCTCAGCATATTATCTGATCGGCTCGGTGTATATTATAAAACACTTGGCTTAAAACATAACTTATAGTTAACCTGTAACTTGTTTAGCTCAACATATTACATGACCAGCTCGATTTGTATTACATTAACACGGTTAAAAATATTTAATCATTTTTAGACTTAATCTTTAATTGCCTGTTCGGCTCGATTAAATGTTACGGTTTCTTACTATGTACCAAACTTGGTCGGTCATGACTAGCCAATACCTAACCCCGAGTTAGCTCGGATGAAGCTGAGGCCCCTATTCTAGCCATAGCCCCAGTTCTTTATTATCGGCTCGACTGAGGCCTAGCCTATTTTGGGCCGGAGCCTTGGGCCAAACCATACTATTTTCGTCTGGCCTGGGCGGTTTGGATGAGACCGTAACCTTTTTGGGCCGAAGTCTTAATGTTCCATCCGACCTGGATGGCTCGGATGAGACCGTAATCTTTTTGGGCTAAAACCTTACTGTTTCCGTTCAGCTTGGGCGGCTCGGAAGAGGTCGTAGCCTTTTTGGGTCGAAGCCTTGGGCCGAAACCTTACTGTTCCATCCGGTCTGGATGGCTCGGATGAGGTTGTAACCTTTTTTAGCAGAAGTCTTACTGTTCCATCCAGCCTGGGCGGCTCAGATGAGGCCGTAGCCTTTTTGGGTCGAAGTCTTGGGCCAAAGCTTTATTGTTCCATCTAGCCTGGGTGGCTCGGATGAGGCCGTACCATTTTTAGGCCAAAATCTTACTGTTTCATCCGGCATGTACGACTCGAATAAGGCCATAGCCTTTAACAATTTAACAAAAAATTTAACTTCATTCAATGAAAATTACAAGATAAATTTACAAGAAAATTCTTAGCCGTGATTAATCAGAGTCAATATTTCCTAAGCAACCCCATTAGGTGGGGGCATGGGTAGTGCGGGCTGCGGCCGCTGCCCATGTTGCCTCTGGCCCTTCACATACTTTTTCAGATGACCCTGATCTATTAATTTCATCAGCTCGGTCAGGAGTGTCCAGCACTTGTCTGTATCATGGTCATTCGCCTTATGATATTTACAATATTTATTTTGGTTTGATCGAGCCGGATCTGCCTTCAATGGCCTCGACTCTGACAGCAAATTCTTGTCCTTAATCTCTGTGAGAATCTGTGTATGAATAACTGTCAAAATCTCCGTTACCTGACTGGGTCCCTCTGGTTGGAAAGTCCTGAAATCTCCTGTCGGCCTAAATGGCTTCATAAGCTTTCTCCTCTCTTTTCTGCTCTCTGGCCTTTCTGACCTTCTCTCTACTCTGTCGGATGACTTATCATCTGAAATCGTCTCTTCAGCCCTGATGTACCTCTCTACTCGGGTCAAAAACATGTGGTAGGTTTTTTGGTTCTTCCTCATGAGTAGACCATCAAAACCTAGTTTTGGGCCTTAGCCCGTCCATGATGGCCATCAACATGGCGTCATCTGACACCTGCTCCATTTCCAGGACAAGCTTGTTGAACTTGTCCAGGTAAGATTTCAGAGACTCGGCCTTCTCTTGCCTCACATTGACAAGTCTTTCTTTTAGAGTTGACCTCATCTTGGATCCCATCAACTACATTAGAAACAGTTATATCAGCTCATCCCATCCACCGATTGAGTAGGTTGGAAGTGACCTGAACCATCTCTGTGCTCGGTCCCTTAATGTGAGTGGGAAGACTTTGTACATCAGTTCCTCCTTGATCCCCGGAGTTCCATCCAGGATGAGTACTTGTCTAGATGAGTACTCGGGTCGGTTTCGCCATTGTATTGGTCAATGAGAGGCATTTTGAACTTGGCCGGTGTGGCCGCCATATATATATGTTTTGTAAAAGGAGTAGACCTCTTCCAGAGACTCCTTTGTCGATCCTGGTTTTCTTTGACTGGATTTCAGCCAGTCTCTTCTTCAACTCTTGTTCCTCGACCCTTGAGTATGGTTGGTGCTCTCTTCATGGGGTTGCTGAGCCCCCTCCATGTCCTCTCTGTTTCTGGTTAGCCCTTTGGCCCCTATTGCCGAAGCCGCCAATCGGTCGGAGACATCTCTAGCCTCTACATCTGCTCGATTCAGTCCACCTCAGTAGCCTAATCGAGCTCGGCACGGCAATGGACTTTTGATTCTGTGATCCTTCATAAGCCTTTTTTTCAAGTTTTTCCTCAGCTTGGGCTCATTTGATGACTCTGCATCCTCTGTTTGCCCATTTACCCGTTGGGCTATCTTTCTACTCTGCCTCTTTCAACCGCTTGTTCAACTGAGCCATTATGACCTTTATCTCACTTGTGGACATATGAGTCCTAGGGGTTTTCAGGGTGATGTGGGTTGTCTTGGCGACTCCACCCGGTGCGGCCAGGTTTGGTCGTCTGGATCTACCAAGCTGAGAGAGTTGGGTCTGGGAATCCGGAGTGATGTTCCGTTCTTTGTCGTTCATTGCACAATGTTGGAGTTTTGTTCCTTTGATTAATAAAGCCCCCTCCTTTTAGTGCCAAAATGTTGATGTTGGAATTTGATTAATGATTTAATTCCTAGTTGAATACTCATCAAATTTGGATGAAATTAGTGAAATCAGATCAAGAAGTGAAGTTAAAATGTGTATAGAAATGCAGAAAATACTATGCCCGGAGCATACTCGGGTAATTTAATTTGACTGATTCTGGTCAGTTTATAGTGGCCGGCCAGAATCGTATTTATGTCGCTTAGAGAAATGAGCTCTTTAGTGTTTAGTACAAAACATGTTTGAATCCTTTACAAGTTGCAAATTGTCTTATTTATAGTCTAGAAAGAACACGAGTAGTGGGGATCATGCCTACTACTCCCTTGATTTTTGCCTACTTTTAAAGGAGTGGACGGTTTGATTTTCCCACGATCTCCTAGCCATTAAAAGTATCCTGCTCGACATATCCTGTTCGGGTCGGTCGTGTTCCTACGGACCCGTCACAGAAATGATCCTGGTCGGGTCGCCAAATGGCCGTCCAGATGAAACATCCTGGCCGAGTTATGTGGGTGAGCTCAATGAATTACTTGGATCAGACTTTTAAAGACCACTTTTGTAATCCGGCCAGGCTAAGCGTTTGAATCTTGATCGGGTCGGGTGTCCAACAAGATACACATAAGTTATTAATCTTTTTTTAATGAAAAATTACTCCCAACATTTACATTAAGACAAATTCTCCTGTGCACCTATGTATGGATTTAAGATTTGTGCAATTTGGGTCGACCCAACCAGGATGCACGAATTGCTTTTTTTTTGTTGAATTTTATGTCTTAACCTTTATATACAAATGTTGTAACCTTTATGTACAAATGTTGTGACATTTATGCATTATAACTTAGAAAGATATATATGTACAAATTTTGTTAAAATTCTTCATTTTTTTCTAAATTATTGAATATAAAGGTCACTGAACTTATACATTAAGGTCACAGAATTTGTATATAAAAGTCACCAAATTTGTATATAAAAGTTTTGGACTGAAAGTAAAAAAAACAAAAAAAACGAAAAAAAATAAATTGAAAGCACGCGAATCCAAATCAGATCGACCCGAATTGTATGAACATCAAATATACATGAGACATATTCTTACATTAAAGGTATAAATTGGCTCAAATCTTCTTTTTATTGATATGGCTCAAATCTTCTTTTTATTGATACTTTGTTGACATTCTTCAAGTACAACTTAATTATATTTTTGTATAGTAAAATATGTATTGTATTATGTGAAACAGTTAATAGATGTATCCAGATATTCTAAATCAATTTAAATTTGTAGTGATGAATTTTACTATGAAAAATAATAATCAAATAGACTACATTTTATAATATAACTTGACAAAAAAAAAAAAACGACATTCTCCCTCAAAAAGAAAAAAAAAACATTTTTTTGTAAAGTTTTAAGTAATATAGAAATTAAAAAAATATTATTATATATGAAAAAAGAAATAATAAATATCTTATAATTTAGTCAAGTTTACTTTATAAGCATAATAACATATAGAGTTTTGATTTTCAAAATTAATAAGTTGAGTATAAATTCCTCAAAACACAATTAGGAAAAAAATAATTTATCGAGATAAAATTTTATTTATAATTTTCAAATTGAATGAGGATTATAAATGTTTCAATATAAATAATTAATTATTTAATAAAATACAAAAAAAAAAAACCTTATGCATGAAGAATATATAAAAAAATCCATAAAAAGAATTGCATCATATATAATATAAATATTAGGAATGTATTTGCTAAAAAAAATAGGAATATAGTCATACTTCATCATTTATATATTTACTGTTTTGTCACTTTTCTTCCTAAAAATGTCATATCAATATTTTGGTTATTAAAAAAAATTCTAAAATTTAATATTTTTGTCAAGAAAATTAATCATGTTTTTTAGGACCCATTTTCCATTTTATATATTATTAATTATAATCAAGTTTAATATTTTTGTCAAGAAAATTAATCATGTTATTTAGGATCCATTTTCCATTTTATATATTATTAATTATAATAGTAATAATAATAATAATTATTATTATTTATTATTTTTACTATTATTAATTATTATTATTATTTGTTGTTGACGCGTGTTGTTCATTGTTGAATAATAATTTAATTTTTTATTATTTTGTTAACTTTAATTACTTAATGTCTAAATTAAATTTATTGTTATTATCAATTTTAAAGATAAAAAAATTTTAAGATTTTTTTACCAATAATAATAATAATAATGATAATGATAATCATAATAATAGCACTTTCCTTTCTAAAAGTGTCCTGCAAAAAAAATAAAAAATTTAAACAAAATTAGTAATTATTCACCACACATGAGAAAGATCAATATGCATATGTTTTCTCTATAGGGGTTATTATGTCTGCATACATTTTTGGAGAATCACCAAGAACTCTGAATATGATGAAGTGTGTATTTGTATAAATAGCTCTGGTAGTTATTCATTTAAAAAAAAAAAAAAATATCAATATATATGTGTTCTTCTACCTCTAGAAATTATTCTCTCTATCTAATTTCTTGTAGAATTATCATGAACTTTGGAAATGAAGAGATGTTCATACGTGTGTAGTTCTAGATGAGCAACCCACCGATTGAAAGGTTAAGCTTCCATTTATATTTATAAATTTATTTCTATTTCAATATATATTCATATTTTAGATAAATTAAAATAAGTTAAGTTAGTATGCTTTAAAAATAATTTTCATTTATCTTAATATTAAACTGATTAATATTAAAATCGATTTTCTATACTTTTATTCATAAAATTAAGAAAATAAAGAAATCTTAATTTATTGAATTACATTTATTATATATATATAAAAGTTAATACAAGTTTGATGAAGATCGTTCCTAAATTGCACGAATTTGTTTTTATTTATTTAAACTATATATACATATTAAAATATAAATATAAAGAAAAATAAAAAGAAATTTTATTTTAAATTGAGAACTCAATATAATTTTCAAGCCTTAAATTGAGAAAAAATGTAAAATTGAATCCGTTAATAAAAAACTTTAAAATTTGAGTTTAAAATTAAGAATTAATCTATAAATTAGATTTTATTATAAAATTTATTCATAATTTATTTATATAATAACTTATTATATAATTATAACTAATATATACTACCACGATACATAATGAAACTGGACATTACACGGGTGAATTATAATTAAATATTAATGATATATTTATGTTTTTGTCCAATTATATTTTGTAGCAAATAAGAAAAGAAAAAGTGAAAATGCATTTAGCATTGAATTCACCTGGGTGGGTACGCGGTTTGACCAGAATGAGAGACACCAAACCAACCCACTCTGTCAACCGCAACAACTTTCTGTCACACCTTATTTAATAATTTCCAATCTATACTCTCCACGTGTGAATTCCTGCCATACATAGAATATCAACAATTAAATGGAAACTTCATGTAGAAAATCTCTAGATTCCAATTTGAAACTATGGACTCTGTAATTAAGAAAATTTGTGAAATATATATATATATATATATATATATATATATATTTATTTATTTATTTTGATATCGAATAGGGTAGATGTTCTGTAAAATGTTGATATTCTCGTTTTATCTTATTATTATAGAAAAGCATTGTTAATAATGATTGTTATAAATATTTTATTGTAAAAATATATTTATGATAATGATGGATGAATGTACTATTTTTAAATAGAATTTCATGGTTAAAATATATTTAAGTTAAGCTTGAAAGTTTATTAATTAATTTTCATTTCAAATCTATCTATAAAATACCAAGTTAAAAAATTTGTTAAACTTGTTACATGAACAAGTTCGCGAATCCAACTCCCAAGCTATTTAGACGAACATGTTCGCAAATTAATTTGTAAGTTATCTAAACTAACATATTTACAAGCAATGCATATACAATTAACATGTTCTCAAATTTTTAGAGTCAAATATCATAAATTCGAGCTTCACTCATAAAATTATCATGCTTGAAATTTAAGTTTAAGTTCGACTCGTGAAGGTTAACATCTTTATTTAGGATATGCCTATATTCCAAATATTTCATATAATATTTCAACAATTTAAATACATATTATGTGTGTATTTATTATATTACTTTATGCACATGACATATGGAGTAGATTTTTCTATATAAGAAAATAACACGATTTGAAACATAGGATTTTGATTTTATAACGGTGATCAAAATTTTTAAATGGGTGGAGCTATTAATTGTAATCCCTTATTAATACATCCCCTTTACTACATACACCTTTCTGTCCCTCTTAATGTTATTTGATATATCTCTCTCTCAATTCAATACACCTCTTTAAACTACCTATTGTTTCCTTAGAGAAAAAGAAAAAGAAAAAAAAAATTGAATCCATATCCCAACCCTTAATATAGTCGATCACATTCTTCCACTGAACTAGCTAGCAAACACTCGTTTATGGAAAATGTAAGTTTTTATCCACATATACATATTTATTATATAATTTAATCTTTTTATCACATAAAAACAAGTAAAGATAAGACTGTTTTATATACGATCGATTTTGATTGGTCGAATAGTTCTAATAAAATTTCATTAATGACCATCAAACGTTATACATAATGTTTGATTAAATATGATTGAAGATTCTTTAATATGCTCAACAGATCTTGATTGAACATCATTATAATATCTAGTAGTCATTTAAGGATCGTTATTAAAATCGTTCGACCAACCAAGATAGAACGATGTGCAAAACAAAACAATCCTGTCATTTTTTCACAACAAAAAAAGTTCTAATCCAAATAAGTAGATGATGAAAAATTTTACATTCTCCGTCTCTATTAGTTTTTTGTGTGGTTCAACCCATCAAATTTGGACTCACACTTTTCTCTTCCACTTTATATTTTATCTCATATTTTAAATTGATGACAACATTTTAAAAGATCACTAATCAACTCATATCATATATTAAATACAACAAAAAAAACCAAATGAAATACCAAATATAATAGATACTCCAAACTATTAAATCAATACCCTTAACCCAATGAATTATATCCATTGACAAGTTTATGTAAATATTGACTAACCGATACCAAGAACGACTTTTCAGTAATTGGGAAACACTGTCCAAAATATAGGCATAAACATTGCCTATTTAACTCGAAAAACTAATTCCACAGAGAAATCACCGCAATCTATGCAAAATTGCAAATTACCTTCCAAACTCGAGTCAAAATTTCAGCAAGACAAGAAAGCAAGGAGCCCATTTTCCCCCAACATAGAAAGTAGAATCCCACTCAAAACACTTTTGTTAACAGAAGAACATCATGATTAAGACACCTTCCCTTGATCCCCTCTCAAAGTCCAAAAAGCACCGTCTTTTTCGTAAATCCATATGCTAACAAGTTTTCAACCCCCCACCCACCCCCCTCTGAAGATGCACATGATAAAGACTTCATTTTTGTATTACTACTGAATAATTACAAAGATTGTATTCAGAAATTTTCATGCCCCCTTTGACCCTTTACTCTCTTTCCTCCAAGAATGCCAGAGCTGGGCTTTCAAGATTTGAGATCGGGCCTCAGGGCCCGAGACTTGAGCCCGGATTCCGTGATTTTCACTGGTGAATCTAACTTCAGCCTCTTCTCATCTGCTTCTGCGAGTGTGGAGCGCTGCTCTTTTGCCTCTGATGTGCCTGATCAAGATTCTGTCGCCTCTGTTGTTTCCCAAGTAATGCTTTCTTCATTCCTCCCATTTTCACCCCCATTTTGTTTCTCTGAACATGCATTTCAAGACTGAGTTTATGTACATTGTTGTTTCTCAAATCTCCCTCGAGGTGGCATCTTATTTTACTAGTGTTCAATGCATGTCAATTTGAACTGATTTGTAGCAAATATAGTTGTTTTCAAATCAAGAAACTATGTGTAGTTCAAAGAAGGTGGAAAGTTGAAATCTTTGGTTTGAAACAGCATTTGGCAGGGCATGAATTGTCTGATGTGTTGAGTGGTCCAGATCCAGATCCAAACAAGCCGATGCCATTACCCAAGAGTAGTATTAGTCTCAGCAGAAAAGAAAAGGCTAAAGGTACAATGCACCGATTTATTCTGCAATGCTGAATTAGAAAGGATTAGTAGAATTTTAAGTTTTGGATCATATTTGAAAATACTAACCGTTTTCCCTCAATTGTGACTTATACTTAGTTCAAAAGTTTGATAGCAGTGAGGCTGAGACCACTGAGGATGAAAATATAGCCATAGATTCTGCAAGAAACTCATTCTCTCTTGCTCTTAAAGGTAATTTCTTTGTGCATTATGTTTAACAGTTCAATGCAAGAATCTGTGGTGTCGTTTCTGTTCATTCCTTTACTTGGGTGGGTTTATTTGATTAGAATGTCAAGATCGAAGGTTAAGATCTGAAGTTCTGTTGAAAAAAGCGGATCGTAGAAGACCTGCTTCTTTAGATCTTAACAATCCTGTGACAAACGGTGTGAGCTCCTCATCACCAAGACTTGGAGTCATGAAGAAACCGTCAGCCACGGCTCGAAGGACCGGTACATTTCCAAGCCCGGGAACACCTAATTATCGACACACCAGCGTTGGAGTTCAAAAGGGTTGGAGTTCCGAACGCATTCCACTGCATACAAATGCAAACAGGAGGAATGTGAATACTGCATTGTTGCCATACAGCAATGGGAGGAACCTGCCTTCAAAATGGGAAGATGCAGAGAGGTGGATATTTAGCCCTGTATCAGGTGACGGTGCTATAAGAACCTCGACTCAGCAACTGCAGAGGCGGCCCAAGTCAAAGAGTGGGCCTCTTGGGCCTCCAGGTGTTGCTTACTATCAAATGTTTTCCCCTGCTGCCCCCATGTTTGAAGGAGGGAATGCTGGGAAACTAATGGGAAGTTCTCCATTTTCTGCCGGAGTAATGGCTGGGGATGGCTTATCGATTCGATATGGTGGTGTTGAAGGTTCCGGAAACTTCCTCTTAGGGACAGAGCCTTGCATGGCAAGGTCAATAAGTATTCATGGATGTTCTGAAATGCTAAGCCATTCATCATATACGGGACACCAGGGTAAGAGATCTGTGTTCAATGCTTATCTTTCAAACGATGTCTATCCTACTTGTTTGATTGTTGGTTGTTTGTTGCCCATATATAGATGCTAAATATGATGGGGCCGATGATTCTGGCAACAATATATCTCGTGCGGTTTCAAGGAGGGATATGGCTACTCAGATGAGTCCAGAGAGTAGCAACCAGTCCTCACCCAGAGGAGTCTCATCCTTCTCCCTTTCAACTCCATCGATTGTAGAATCGCAAAGTATGCATTCATCCAAACAAGAAATCAGGGATGTGCCAGTTGATGAACGGGTCACGGTCACAAGGTGGTCCAGAAAGAATAGGGCTAAAAATTCGGGAAGAGGGAGTCGAAATGCTGATGACTGGAAAAGAAAAGCTGTAAACTTTCGCTCTGCTGGTTGGGAAGTTTCATCTGAGACATCTAAGAGTATTTCAAAGTAATTTTATTTGATCAAAATCCCTTTCATTTGACTTATGAGCATATTTTTAGCTGAGCCATATAAAAGTCTAAAGGCATGCAATCTTAAGCATAGTTGAAAATATCACACTGGATATCTATTTGCTGTCTCTGAACGTTTTTTGAGCTACTATATATTTGTATCTCCTGTGTTGTTTTGGTATATGCTGATTTATGTCTATGCCATACATCTATGACTCCATATTTTTCTTTTCAGTAAGATGGTAATTTTTGTAATCGTCATTTCACCAAGTTGCTTCCGGTTATTGAGTACCAAATAATCAACAGTCATTTCACCTCTGATAAATGTATAGATTATACCAAGTCAAATAAAATGCACGTTCCAATATATTTATCCGTGCTATAACCTCATTTCAGGATTCGGAGGGAGGAAGCCAAAATTACTGCTTGGGAGAATCTGCAGAAAGCAAAAGCTGAGGCTGCAATAAGAAAACTGGAGGTACTATCCAGCTGTCTTTGCTATTCGTTGTTCATGCATGCTTTTTTACCAATTGCATTTATAATTTGGATGAAGTCTATTGAATCTTGCTTTGATATATGTTAGTGTTTGGGGTGTGATTTTCACTCTCAACAATATCAATATAGAGAAATGCCAGTACACGGATACTTGAATAACTAAATTGGTTTGGATGGTAATTTAGATGAAACTTGAAAAGAAGAGATCATCGTCCATGGACAAAATCATGAATAAATTGAGATCTGCACAAAAGAAGGCCTTAGAAATGAGAAGCTCCATGATGACGAACCAGACCAACCATCAAATTACAAGACCCTCAGGGAGAGCATTATCCTTTCGAAGGACTCGGCCAATTAGTTCGTTAAGTGGATGCTTTACTTGTCATGCTTTTTAGTGGATCATGATGTTATCTTGGTATTTTCTTGCAGGTATATTAACCATCTCTCTCTTAAAAACTCTAAACTACTATTTTGTTCAGAATATATTCATGTTATTAAACCACAACTAAGAATGAACAGAAGTTTTAATTTGAAACTAAACCATATGTTTGGCTAGGCATAGATGAAAGGTTGAAAGGGTGTGTGAGACGATTGCACAACATTCTAAACAGATCGTATATTCAGTTTTGCAGATCGGAAAATCTGTCGTGGTTTGGGAAAATGAGGGCACGAAGATCGTGTAATCCTTATGCTGTTGTTGTAAGTATATGTATGAATATGCATCTATCCAGTGTCAAAAAGTTGATCCCTTTATTCATATTTAATTAAATTGTGGGTTAATTGACTAGTTAATCTTCATTTAGGTTATTATTTAACTTGTATCTAAGTTGAAAGCACTTTGTATCTTCTGTTAAGATCTGTTTCTTGTGAAGGCTACTAGCTATATCATTAATTATTATGTTCACTTGAATGTTGGAAGACTAAATATTCCTTGAAATCTTAAAGTTGTTATATATTTCCACTTCCTCATACCATTTGGATATATAGTTAGAACATGTCTGTATAAAAATATTCACACATAAACTTATATAAGATAAGATGAAATGTATGCAACTCATTGGATGTTTTTATATTATTACGATTACTTACCTCGAAAACAAAGATATTTGTCTGAATCTTGATTCAACAAAAAGATGTTGAAAATGACATTAACCTCCCAATCCAAATTCATACTTCCGAATACCATATATACTTGGGAAGCATGGAAAAGGATTCGACTCTCATTAGCAAATACTACTCTCATTTTTTAATAAAGGATCAAAGAAACCATCCAGAGTTCCATTACTGATTTAATTGGATTCTCAATCAACAAACATTGTATATATTTATAAGACTGGGTCCACAATCCAAAACTTTCAAAAGTTAATCTATTTTGTGGGTATAGATGGTGGATTTACTCATCTCACAAGATGTTAAACAAAACACAAAAAAAAAAAAAAAAAAAAAAAAAACTGAATATTCCGCTAAAATATTGAAGTAATTTTAGTAGAGATCGATCCCAATGTAGCTCACCAACCCTTCTCAGAACCTTGAAACAGCCACATCTTGCCACTAGTTCAAGTTCGTTCGATAACTAGACAAACAAAAATTAAATATTCAATAGTTCGGTTCGATTGCATCACAGAATCAATCACTTTTTTTAAATGTCAATTCCAACATCCAAACAAAACCTTAATACCTACTAAAATAGGTATTTCCATACAGATCCGATCAGAATTTGCTATTGGATTGAAGTGAAGAAATCGAGATATTATGAATGGCGGAAGCCAAGAAAATCATAATCGATACGGACTCGAGCATTGGTATACAGTATACACATACTAATTCGACTTCAATTTCTGTTTGGTTTTCTTTCTCATCATATTGATGTCAATTAACCCAATTACAATTTTTTAAAGGAGTTTATATAAATTAAATGACATTTTTTACAAGTTCACTTTAAGAACTAATTATTAGATATTAACCCAGGTTGTTGCAATTTATTTATTCATATATACTTACATAAATTGTCAGATATAACATTATAATATGTAACAAATAAAAAAAGTGTCAGTGAAACCCAACAAAAAACGCTATTTTAGGACGCTTTAGGTTACACGTAAAACAAAAACAACGTTACATATTATTTTATTGTCTTTTTTACCCAATAACTTATCATGTCTGACAATTTTGATCATTAATTTTTTGACTTGACAGTCATTTAATTTTAAATTTAAATATTTAGTTCAATTTCAGTTCGAAAGATTAAATTGGACTCAAATCGCTAATTTCGGATTATTCAACCCAATTTAATGATTTTTTCTAAATAACATGAAAAGTCATATAACAGTATTAAAAAAGAAAAAGAAAAAGAAAAATAGATTAAAAGTTAAAGAATAAAGTTGTAAGTCCAAAATTAGCAAATTGTGTTGAATAACTTGAAACTAGGGCTTGATTGCGCATTTTGAGTCCAATTTGGCATTTCGGGTTGAAATTGGTCTAAATTTTCAAATTTGCATATTTAAAAGATAAAATTGCTAGTTTGAAAAATTAATGATTGGAATTGACAAATCCGATAAGTTACTGGTAAAAAAAAAACTAATATAATAATAAGTTTTGACTTTAACTAAGTAACATTTTTTTTTAACCAAATAAATATGAAACTTATATTACGAAGGAGTAAGAACAAAATATATCGAGAAGGCTGTCCACAATCGAAGAAGACTCGACCCAACAATGAGGCTCGGAAAATCCCTAGCAGCCCTTGTAAGATGATGATATGTGCCAGTTCGTTAGCATTACGATAAACAAGTCTAATTGTAAATATCTTTTAGATGTTATATAAAGTGAATAAAATTATAGTGATTGTAGGATAAATAAGTAGTGGGAACTCCATTCTTAACCATTTTTACTAATAAAAATTCTTTTTTGTCAAGTTATTAAATTTTATTTTTTTTAGTAAAGAGAAATGACTTTTGTCCAACTATATCCTTCTAACAAATGAGATATAATATGATAGTACCAGCTACATGAATGATGGTACGTGAGTATATTATCACTACAAGAAATTTTGCATACAACAACGCCCATTTAACAACGCTTTTCATAAATTTGTGTTGTCTTTTAGAATTTACAATGCTTTTTCCGAAAAGCATTGTCTTTTTTAAAAAAATTCGCCATACGACAACGCAAAAAATGGAAACGACAACGCTTTTTTAGTAGGGTTGTTAAATGGCGTTTTTTTTTTAAAAAGACAACTCCTTTTGCAACGCTTTTTGATGCGTTGTCGTATAGCGAATTTTTTTCTCAAAACGACAACCCTTTATGCAACGCTTTTTGGTGTTGTCGTTTCTTAATACTTTTTTTACAATTTTACAACCCTTTATGCAACGCTTTTTGGTGTTGTTGTTTTTTAGTACTTTTTTTACAATTTTACAACCCTTTATGCAACGCTTTTTGGCATTGTCGTTTCTTAGTACTTTTTTTTACAATTTTACAACCCATTAATTATAAAATAATTGTTTTTTAATTAACTTAAATTTAATTAATTTATAATGTTATCTTGTATTATATTATTTGCATTAATATTATCTTATATGAACAAACTCATAATTTTAGAAAATAGTATTTTTATAAAATACTATTTTGAATTAATTAAGAAATTAACTACACCTAATTAAGTATTACTCTCACCCTTTGAAATAATAATACAAAATTGGTATATTATTTTAAAACATAATTCGAAAATTGTGTTTTATAAATCATAATTCATAAATTACGAATGTTTTTCTTAAAAAAAGATAAAGATAAAATTATTGTGTTTAAAATTAATACAAAAAAACATAAAAAAAAGATATATATATATATATATATGTATATCATATCAATTAATTAAGAATATATAAAAAATTTAATTATACAACAATAAAAAAAATATACATTTATTTATTTGAAAAATACAAAAAATTGTATTACATAATAATATAAAAATTATATATTATTATTTTAGAAAATAAAGATAAAATGAGTTTGGTTTTAATTTGAACCACAAATTATTTTACAAAAAAAAAAAAAAAAACAATACATATATTAATTTGAAAATTATAAAAATTTGTATTACATAATAATATAAAAATTATATATTATTATTTTAGAAAATAAATATAAATGAGTTTGGTTTTAAAATAAATACCAAAAACATAAATTATTTGAAAAAATTATTTTATAAAATAAAAAAAAGATATAAAAACGATTAATTAAAAGAATAATATTAAAAAAAACTTAAATATATTAATTGAACCATAAACTATTTTTCAAAATAAAAAAACATATATATATTAATTGGTCAATATAATATTTTTATATAATAATACAAAAATTATATATTATTTTAATTAAATTAAAGTTGAAAAGTTTAATTATTTTATGATGTTATTTTATATTATTTACATTAATATTATCTTATATATATGAACAAACTCATTATTTTAAAAAATTAGTATGTTTATAACATATATTAAAAATATGCACTAGTATATTTTATAATTGTCTTTAAATGAAATTAGATTAAATATTATTAAACATATTAATTAGTCATTAATCTTCCAATTATATATTAATTAGTCATTAATTATATATATATATATATAAAATTAGTTAATAAAAGAAATACATATAGAATATAAACACATAGAACACTAGTAGCCTAGTGGTTCACCTTGCAACAAAGGTTATGAGTTCAAATTCCAGACAACGCACAATTTTAGTGTCAAAACTATGCTGATGACACGGCGATATGTGTCACTTTTCCGATGACGTGTCAGATACGACAAAATAGTTTCAGAAAATAAGAAAAGACAACCCTTTTCTTGCAATGCACCAAAAAGCGTTGTCGTATCTAGCTAAGGCAATGTTTTTTGGTGCGTTGTCGAATGACGAGAACTTTTAACAACACTGAATACGACAACGCACAAAAAACAGCTATGACAACGGGAAAAAACCGTTGTCGTATCCAAAAATTCTTGTAGTGTATGTTGGTAAGAGCTACATTAATTAATAATGGTATGCGGTGTAATATGGTAACATAGACTGTTGGTCCCAGAGGTATAAGGTTAAGAGGGGGGGTGAATTAACCTTATCAAATTTTCAACTTTTACTCCAAAGGATGTTAAGTCCCTGATGAGCAGGTAGCTAGTAAGCTTGCTGCTCGATAGGTTCCTGCTTAGGCAGTGACCTCAGGACTTAGTCAGAGAATGTAATGCACAGCGGAAATACTTATGTTTTTCGAAACGTGCTTTTAATGCAGTATGCTTAGATGCAGATAGATAGATAAGAAGCTATAAAAGGCACAAGCAAGCTTATAGAGGTTCAAGGGTGGAGTAATCCCTCTACGTCCTCTCTACTCCTTCACAAGAAGGAACTTTGTTAAAGCTAGTTTGATTTACAATAGACTCAGCTAACACAAACTAAACTCTAAACAAACTGTCAGCTCTATCCACACAGGTAGCTGCACAGTGACCAACTATCGACCCACACAGGATCTCCACACAGGTTAACCGACCCACACAGGATCCTTTCTCTTCTTTAGAGAGATTACAACTTAGCAGTTTCAACACCTGACTAAGTGACTCCTATCAGACTTAATAAATAAAAGGTTTAAGGCACAATCAAATGCAGCAGGCTCCTTGAACTTCAGAAGAACATAAAGGTAGCTGGCTTGCTGCTTGCTCAGTCTGATTAACTTGAGAGTATAAGCTTGTGCGTCTATTTGCTTCTCAGTTCTCTCTTGGTTGTGTATGATCGTTGTATATCTTTTCCTTTGAAAAGCAGACTTCTATTTATAGGCATCAGGTAGTTTTCTGCCCGTTGGTAAGGCAGTCCTTTGTACGATGAGGTGTCTCTTTCTGATTGGTTCTTCCGATCTTCTGACACCTGTTCTGAGATGCCTTCATTCTGTTCTGCAACTGCTTGTCCTTTGTCTGCGCAACTTCATTCTGCAGACTGTTTGTACTGTGTCCTTGCTGCTTTTTCACACATGGCAGATTCTGATTTGTTGGAATTGGAGTGACTCTACTGGCTAGTCAGGTTGCACTGACTCTGATGTATCTGGTAGTATCCTCTTTGAGTCAGTCAGCTTCCTTGATTATCTCCAGGTTCCTTGTAGCATCCTTCTAGAGCTTTGCTTGCTGGTTGCTCGATACAGTATGCAGGTAGCAGGGACTTCGGCTTCCTGGCTACTTGGCAGAATCTTCAAGTCCTTCCAGCATCCTTGTCTTAGCAAATTTACATTAAAGACTTATCCAGATAGCTAAGGTTCTAATCTATTACACGTTTTGTCTCATCAAAATCTATTACATTTCATCCTATCAATTTCCCCCTTTTTGATGATGACAAAACTCCTTAACAGGATCAAAGAACCATATATTATTAACTTGGAACAAAGATGCAGATAAAACAAATTATTCAAGAGCATGCATCAAGTTCACAAGATGTGAGCTTTGATCAGAAGAGTCAAATTCTCATTGATCAGAGTTAAGACAGGGCATAGACGTACACAAGCAGATAGCAGAAACAAACAAAAATTTAAACAAACCAACAGAATAAACAAAAAAAATAAAATAAAATCATCAAGTCTTTAACCAACTGGCCTTCTTCTTTCTTTCAAACTTTGTGCCTTTCCACCAGTTGGCTATCGAATCTTGATAGCTAGGCTCCATCATTTTCACCATATCCTCAGACTCTTCAAACCTGAGCCAGAAGTCTTCACTGTATGGTATGGGCTCCTTTCCAAGTTTCTGCTTTAGCTTCACTTGAATTGGAAGTCCACCTTTCTTTGTTAGCTCCAAGAACCTCTGCAAGGCTTCCTTGTTTGTCTTGAATCCTCTGAAGAGAGCAGATTCCTTGCAGAGGGTGGTGAAGTACTTCATCAGCTCCTTCCTTTTGAAAGCTTCTATCTGGAAAAAAGGATGGGTTGGCCTCAGTAGGAAGAGTGACCTCCGGGACTTCTGGGGCTAGGAATCTGTCACTCCTAGGATCCGGGCTTGCTTCCAGGAAGCTTCTGAGAGTGGCACTTTGTCACGCCCCGAAACTTAAACATAAAATATTATAAAAGTTTAAAAATTTTGCAATTTGGGTTTCTTCTTTAATTATCAGAGTATCCTCGACAGGCGTGCAGGAAAGAAGGAAGAAGAACAGACGAAGAAAATGAAATATAAATAAGAATAGATATTCTTAAGAAGTATAGCAACGACATATATATATATATATATATATATATATATATATATATATACGAGCTTAAGCAAAAAGGGAAGCGTAGGTACGAGATGTTCCAAAATAGCTAAACATAATACTGTTTTAACAAAAAAAATAGACAGGGCACGTCTCTCCCTTCAACACCTTCCAACAAAATCATCACCTGTAATTAATACACAGACGGGGTGAGTGTAAACAAATACACTCAGTGGAAATAATTTCATGAGCTAACATTCTATTATAAGACAATTAAATATTTAAGCACAGCAAGTACAATGCACAGCACGTTTATGACGTGGGCGCAGGTATATCCCGCCTTACCCCACCACCTTATCCACCGGTGATTGTTTGGTCAGGGGGACTTCACCAATCCTCCATAAATCATTAGGACTCAACCCCGTCCTATTTTCTCCAAATCATGCACATGAATACATTTCCTCAACCCTTCTCAACAGCACATTATTTCACAGCATATAATCAAGGCATATAAACAATATACGTATAGCATTTCAAAAAGCATGCTGATATCAACAATTCACATTTCATAATTTATCGAAAATCCTAACATGCGACTATACAATACAACACGTGAATTAAATGCTAGTTCAGAATTTACCCCCACCTAAGTTAAGGCGGTGCGATTTCACGTCCTTATCCGTTTAATCCTGAGATGTAGTCGGAACGTTTGGGCCTACAAACACATAACGTAATTATTAGGTTATTATATTAATTAATCGTTTATAATTAAATGCTTGAAAGAAACAATGGAAGGAAAAACAGGTCGTAACTCGACTTGGTTCGAAAATAAAAATAGAGGATTCAAAAAGAGAGCTTTAGCGACGAAAATGGAGCAAAACGGATGAAAAATGAAGCCAAACGAAGCATTTTAAGGTTTGAGAGTTTTTGAGGGCAAAACTGTAATTTCCAAATTAGGCTTGGGTCAAAATGAGAAATTCTGAAATTCTGGGGTGGAAATACACTATCCAGAAGATATTAGGATTAGACTTCATATCCTAAAGAATATAGGGGTCAGAATGAAATAAGCACAACTTATGAATTTGCAAAGAAGCCCCTAAAGATAATCAAATTCTCAAACAATCAGCCCCGTCTCCCCACCACCTACTGCCACCCACCCGCCGGCGCTCTTTGCGCCGGCCTCAGCTGCACACGGCGGCGCTAGAAGCGCCGCCCCTAAAACCACCCAACTCAGCCCCTCTCGCACTCACATCTTCCTTTTCCGGCGGCCATTGCCGCCGGCTTACACATGCACTCTTTGCCGGCGCTCCTTGCGCCGGCTTCTCACACCCACGGCGGCACTGCATGCGCCGCCCGGACCTCCGATCAGCGAGAGAAGCTGGAGAAAAAATGGCAGAGAGGAAGAGAGGTTTGAAGAGAGGTTTAAAGAGAGGTTTAAACCTCAAAAACGCAGAACTTTCAGAGGCTGCATGCCGGAGATCCAACCGTTGGATCGACAATCCGAGCCCAGAATCGAGACGGGCTCGGCGAGAACTTCGATTTAGGCTCAAGAATCGCCTCAATCGGTGGCCGAATGACTGAGAAACGAAGAGAGAGAAAGAGGTGGGTTTTTAGAGAGAGAAACCGAACTTTCACCGGCGAATTTCCGGCGAATACGACGGCTGATGAAAATTCCGAGCCCATGGTTGGAATGGGCTCGGCGAGAGCTTCGAATTGGTATAGGGTTCGATAGGTTTTGGTTATGAAGAAAATCCGACGACGGTGGTCGCCGGCGGCGGAAACGGCAGCGCTCCGACCGGCCGGCCGCCGAAAAACTGGAGAGAAGGAGGAGCTTCTCACTGATAATTACCTTGGTTAAAATTTTAACATATGCTTTTAAAAATTGAATTAACATTTGTTATATACTTTAGGTTAATTATTTCATTAACCATATTTTATTCTTAAACTTTATATTAAACATTCTTATGATATTAATTAATTTGAGATATCATTCGAACTCCGATTTGATCCATTCTTTCGACGTTTTGTTCAATTTTTCATTCTCGTTCATCTTGTCCCACCTACAAATTATTTTATTAACATCCCATTTTATGGTAAATTTCCAAGAATAAGAACTTTAGATTAGAGCATGCTCATAACTAAATTTTCTGAAACGCACATATTATAAATCAAATAATTAGTGATTTAAATACTTAGTTATCAAATTATGATTCGCTAAATCCTAGTCGTCACATACTTGCTGCGACATCTGGACTTTGCAAATTTTTCTCCATTTCCACCATGTCAGGCAGCTTGTGCGGAGGGAAGATCTTGTCAAGGACAACCCTAGGATCTGTTGCAAAGACAACATCCAGGTTGCTTTTCAGCTCTGCTTCAGTCCTCCTCATTTTCTCTTCTCTCATATCAGCCCCCTTCCTGAAGCCTGGATGAACAGACCCGGAAACAGCATCTGATTTTCTTTTTGCACTGCTGTCTGAAGGGCCCCTAGATCCAGCTCCCTTATGTCCGCCTTCTCCAGAGTCATCTCTTCTCCTACTGCTCACTACCATCTGTCTGCAGGCAGCAGGGTCCTGTCCAGCCTTCTGTCTGCCTTCAATCCTTCCTTCCCCTTTTTTGTCATCATCAGCACGCCCAACCGCAAAACTGACCATGGAGTGAATTTCAGACAAGGTGCCTGAGTGATCCCGCAGGGTCTGAGATTGGTTGAACTGCTCCCTGTCCATCCGGTCTACTGCAGTGACTAGAGCTTTCTGACTGGCCTCAAGAGAGATCATCTTCTCCTCTTGCCTGTTTAACTTCTCCATCACGCTCTTGACAACTTCAACTGCAGCATCCTCTTTAGGGGGTCGGTAAGCGGCTATCATCTGAGTGAGCTTTGACAATGTCACGTTGAGGGAGTCCATGAAAGAATAGGTCTTCACAGAGTGGGAGCGGGTATCCTTGCGGATTTTCCTGCTCGCCTTTACGAAGGACTTTCCCATTTGTTCAATTGCTGTCAGCACCTCTTCATTTGATCTGGTAGGTTCTTGGCGTTCTCCTGCTGGTGCCTGTTCATCAGAAACAGATGTTAGTTCTTTGGATTTTTCGGCTCCGGTATCACCCTGTTCACTGGGTGACCCTTCATCGCTGCTGGTAGAGTTACTGGATCCTCCACCTCCTGATCCAGTATTCTTAGAGTGAGTTTCCTTCTCAGCATCCTCCTCAGCATCCTCCCGGCTTCTTGTCTTGTTCAGCTACCTTACCCTTGCTGAACACTATTTCAGACTCCTTCTCCTTCTCTATCTCCTCTACTACTTCCTCCACTGTCTCCTCCTGCACTTCAGCCTCCTTTTCACCCGCAGGCTCATTTTCTCCACTTTTGTCTCCTTCTTCCTCCTGCACTCCCACCACCTTTTCACCCGCAGCTACTTCCCCCTTAGCGACCGTCTCTCCCTGGTCCACCGATTTGGCAGGTGTTGACTCCTCCACCTCCATTGGAATAGCTGCATCAGGTTGCTCCTTCTCCATGGGGGCATGTTCCTCCACTGCATCAGCTTGAACATGTGCCTCCTGCTGCACATGTTCCCCCTCAACCTCTACCTCCATTGGTGTAGGAATGGTGATCTCTGTGGTGTCATCGGCGGCTGCTACTGTGGTTGGAACTATTAGCTCGAGGGATGCCACAGCAGCGAGGGTTTCCAACTCTTTAGCCTTGGGAAAGTCAGTTGGCGTTGAGCTCCTCTCCTTCATCGGCGTCTGTACAGGTACTTAAGGAAGAATGATCAAGTCAGTAAGGTATGAGAATTCCTCACCGTTTTTCTCCGTTGGTGAAGGTGACCTCCTGCTGATAGGTTCCACCATCAATGCTGAGCAGGATGATCCTTCACCTATCTGGGGTTCCCTTACTGGCCTTCTCATTCTGGTATCTGCCAGGCTGATGTCAGCAGCCTGCTTCATCATCCTCTCCATAGCTTCCTGCTCCCCGTACTTCGCTATCTGGGCCTCAGCAAAGCCCACATCGTCGCCTGCTCTGACCTGGTCAGCAGCAGCATCCAGTATCACCTCCTCCCTATAGAAATCTGGCTGGATGACAACTTTCTTACCCTTCAGGCTCCTGGGGCCAGGCAGCTGTGCGGCGGCTTCCTTCTGCTTCCTGGCCTCCAACTCAGCGGCTATCTCCGCGTTTTCAAGAAATTCCGGCCATTTCATCTTCTTGAGATCCTTCAGAAATTTCTTTTGAAGGACCTCCTCCAGATCATCCATGGCGACCCAGTTCAGCGCCCATTCCTCCTCAG
Source organism: Scutellaria barbata (assembly GCA_028654395.1). Lineage (NCBI taxonomy): Eukaryota > Viridiplantae > Streptophyta > Magnoliopsida > Lamiales > Lamiaceae > Scutellaria > Scutellaria barbata. The sequence goes on from CM053652.1 coordinate 6,888,579, forward strand.
ACTTCCAATCTGCCCACTGGATGAGTTTCTCCCTGGGAAGGTGCTTGAACTGCCACCAGGAGGTGAATCTTTCCACCAATTTACCAAACTCCGCCTCCAGCTTCGGTATGCTGATGACGAACTCAGCTACCTCCTCCTCATCATCATCATCATCAATGGCTGTATTCCCTTCCAGTTCCTCCCTTGGAGAATCAATCTCCACTTCCACTGCAGGTTTCTTAACAGCCCGAGTGGTGACGATCTCTGGTTCATCATCAGAGATGACCAGTCTCCTCTGCACATCTTTCTTGTGCTTGATCTTCTTTGGTACAGTAGGAGCTGGTGAGGGCTATGCAGACTCCTCCATCCTCGAGCTGCTTTCAGACGAAGGAGAGGCAGTGTCACGGAATGCCTTCCTTGTCCTTGGAGCCCCCTTGAGGTCCTCAGAGACCTCTCTGATTACTGGGGATAACCGAGCAGTGGTCTTCTTGGCAAAGACCCTACCCGCACCAATGAATTTCCCTTTCTGGATGGGCTTCCCCTGGGACAGGTCCACCTTCAAGTGACCCAGGAGAGTGTTGATGATAAGCCCATAGGTAGGCTTACCTACCTTCTTCTCCACTTCCTCCACCAGCCTGGAAAGCAGGTAGCTGGCCCAGTCCACCTTCTCCTTCTTCACAATGGCCATCATCATCCTGTACCGGAAGTTGGTACACTTATCAAAGGAACCAGAGCGGTTCTCTATGATATGGCAGCAGATATCATGCAGCAACTCGTACTCCAGAAGGAAGGCCTTCTTGCTGCAACTCCTGGACATCCCCTCCGTGTCCTCCTTCCCGGTGAACGTCGTCCAGAACTCCTCCAGCTGGTCTTCTCCGTAGGTGGAGAGGTCACTGGCGTTCATCCCTGCAGTAGGCAGAGCGAACACCTCTTCCAAAAGACCGGTGTCCACCACCACAGTCACTCCACCAACTTTTGATGTGATCTCTGACCCATCTGCAGAGACCTTCGCCCTCCGGTAGAATTTCTCCACCTGCTCCTCCGCGTACGGGGCCTTGTGATAGGAGCAGAGTCTGAGAAGTCCGGTCTCATAGAGGCATTGAAGGATGCTCTTCATAACCTCCTTCGAGTTCCCTTCTTCCTCCACAATCTTCAGGAGGATCTTGCGGTCCACTAACCTTCCATCAACAACTTGGGATGTTTTTGGTGCCATTTCAGAGAGAGAGAGAGAAATCTGAAAACTGGAAAGCTTTGAGAGAGAGAGTGCACGAGAGATTAGGGTTTGCAAGAGAATGAAAATGTTTAAGTGTAAGAGATGAGTGAGAAGAAAGACTTCCTTATATTTGAATTTTGATGAGAAATGATCTGACGGTTCTGGTTGATCTTGAATTCGAAAAGACCCTTAATCCAATGGTTGAGATTTTTGGCGCGGTGTACGTGTGCGTAAGGACTTGATGTGATATATTGTGGATATCGAGGAGTTTTCTGCAAAAACGGCTGCTAACCGCGGGGTAACTGTTCCTCTTTTCACGCGGTTCAGTTACTGGATCCTGCAGGTAGCTCAGAGCAGTAACATTGTATCCAGTAACTGTCCAGGGACCTTGAGCAGTAACCTTTAGGTTGCTGTTTCTCCTTTGTCCTGCCTATGGTTTCCCCTGTATATTATAGTCATTTCAACAGGAAAATATAGAGTTATGTAGAAAAGATATCATAAAGTGATTATTCCCAACTCGTTTCTTAGAAACGAAAATCTTGAATCGCATAGGGGCTTTGTGAAAATGTCAACTAGCTGTAGATCAGTATGCACTTTTTGCAAAGATATATCTTTCTTTTCAACGTGATCTCTGATGAAGTGGTGTCTGATATCAATGTGTTTGGTTCTAGAATGTAGAACTGGGTTGTGGGTGATGGCTATTGCGCTTGAGTTGTCACATAGGATAGGTGTTTCCTTCTCTTCAATTCCGTAGTCCTTTAGTTGCTGTTGAATCCATAGAATTTGTGCACAGCAGCTTCCTGCAGCAACATACTCGGCCTCGGCTGTTGAGGTTGCTATAGAGGTTTGCTTTCTGCAGAACCATGATACCAGTTTGTTTCCAAGTAGCTGACAGGTACCACTGGTGCTTTTCCTGTCAAAGTTTTGGTATGAGGATGTATTATGATGGTATGAACTACATTAATAATGATACGAATGTGTAATATGGTCATATAAATTAATATAGAGTAAAATATGATGACAAGGGTCGGTACGAGGTTAATTTTATTAAAGATACACTAGTCAATTTTTTTTTTCTCTTGATTGAAAAAAAATAGTTTGAAACTCTTAATTAAAAAAGTATGTTTCTTTCTTCACTTGGCTACTTATAATGTCATCTCTAAATAATAAACTATTTAATAATTTTTAAATTGTTTTAAAGAGGTAATTAATAAAGTAGCGTATAGATGCATGTGCTCTTGAGTTTTAGAGTTTATTATCAAAATTGTCATGTAGGGGTTTGATAATTTAGGATAATAAATTTCGTGCTGTAATTAAAGATTTTAATTTTAAAAAATTTGTGAATTTTGTCTAATTTCTACTCGAACCATTCAAATGGACAAAAATATCCCCTAATTTATTGAACAATTTGAATAATAAATTCTGATTTTTATTTTATTTTTACTTTAAAAATAGGTAAAATATATGAATTGAAATCTTGATCACCAAACTCAGATCCAATAAACCAGATCAATTAATGTGAATTCTACTACAAGTGCTAACTACTCAATCTTCACCAACACTAAACACAAGTTTTATCCAATATCACTTCTTTAATCAGATACTTGATGACAACACGACTCTTGCAGTGTAGTCATAGACCACATTTTGTATTTAATAATGTAACATAAACATAGCACTTTCACATCTTCTTAACTCGAATGAGTAGAGAGAGAGAGAGAGACATACTCTATTCCAATTTTAATATGTGTTGTAGTAATTAATGTGTGGTTTGAGACTTTCATTTGGTAATTTCCCTAAACTAGTCACGTTTACGTAATCTACTGGAAAATGACTAACCAACCCCGGGGTTAGTAGAGCTTGAACCCTAAACACTTTCATCAACCATCCTTCTCTATATTCATCCCCCTTCGTCCATGGTAATATCAAACCTCTAATCAGCTCATAAAGTGCATTTAAAATCTTGGGCACAATCGAAAACAACGAGAAATAGTTCTTGTTCGGTTCCTCCTTTAGTATCTGCATGTATGAGTTCAAATCACATCATCAATTCACTCTTTGGTAAGAGTATATATTGTTTTATTTTTAAGGAATTAAACGGATAGAAAGTTGTTTTGTTATGAATAATGTGTGAAAAGAAAATGAACCTGCATTAGTACTCGATCAATGGTATGATAGATGCTGCACTTGATGGATTAGTATAGCTTATAAAGATTGAAAATTCTAAAATTAATTGATCCTATAATTACTATGGGCCGGTCTAGTAAAAGTAGTCTAATTTCTTTTAAAAGAGGCGATTCAGTTCTCGTCATTTCAAATTATCGTGTTTGTTTCTTTTTTTCCCAAAATACTTAAATTAAGCCAAAATTTACATGCTCACTAATTTATATGATATGAACTTGATATGCATGAAGCCACATAAGATAGTTTACTGTATTTCTACAGAATTTTGTCATGCAACTGTCGCTTATATAGCAGCTTGTCAAATTCACATCTTGGGGCTGATCATATCGTTAAAATTTTGACCAAAATATGTACAATTACTACTAATTATGGATTTTGGGATAAAACGCACGATAATTTAAAGTGATCCGAACTAATTTGCACCTCTAAAAAAAAAAGAAGACCAATTTTGTCACACCATAAAAATTACATGAACAATTAATTTCACATTAGGATTGGGACTCACCTGGCCTTGGTAGCAGCTGTTGAAGTAGAAACAAGTCCCAAAATGCTTGAACATGAAAGTCCTATCATCATAAGGCAACCTTGGCACTATGTCATTGGAGTACACATACCTTAAATACTTGACATCATACATCTTCATTTTACCCTCCATCCACTCCCCAAATTGCTCATTCCCCACTCTTGGCTGTCCAAATGTGTACACTCCCTCTAGCCTGTCAAGCACCATTTCCTCCTCATGCATAGCAAGAATACCAGCAAACAGAATTGCTAACGCCCCTCCCAAGCTGTGCCCTGTCACTATGAACCTGGCATTCCCGTTTTCATGGATTAGGGTTTTCAGGTTCTCCCTGATTGTGTAGTAAGCAAACGCTTTTCGGGCCGACCCGGGAGGGACGTGTTTGGGCCAGCCCAAGGTCTTTTGTAGACCGAGGGCTTTCATGAATCCGCCATGGATTTTTCCGACACGTGGCAGCTCGTACCAGGAGAGGTTGACATCTGTTCGCCAATCATCTGCGTCGAATGGTTGTGTGCCTCTAAATGCCACCACTATTAGATTAGGGTTTACTTTTTTGTCTATGAACATGATTGCATTTGTTGTCTTCAGCTCCTGGTAATCTGCAACAATGTTTTGATTCTTGTTTCTCTTTTATGACACCAATACATTTGATATGATAGATTAAACAGATATATAGAATAATGTGAACTTCATATGAAGATCTTTGTCCCTAGTCATCGTACATATATATTAAAATAACTACTATACTACCTGCCACGTTATCAAGTGATATCGGGAATTAATGTGGCATGTCAAAATCATTGAAATATAAGATGGATCGGAATAGGGATCCAAATAATCAACCCTAGCCGCTCGGCCCACTCATGCATGAAAGAAAATTATTTCCTATTACATAATACATAACAAGAAAACTTGAAAATAGCGACCAAATTTAAGAACGAAAAATCATTTTGTCGCTAATAAGAACATTAGTGACGAAAACTAAAATTTGTTGCTAAGTTGGCAACGAAGAAAATATTGCAAAACATTTGCCGCCAATAATAATATTAGTGATGATTTTTTTGGAACTAGCAACAACATTTTTTTGTCGCAAACTTTACAATGAACATTGAATATTTTTTAAGTATTGTTAGTGATGCTCCCATAGCGACGAGCATGGCAACAATATTTTCTAGTCACTAAATTCTGTTTGAGACAACTGATGAATTATATCTTTGCTAAATTCCAGTATGTCCAAAAATGTATAATTTCAATTTTGATCCTGTATGTAAGGTCCTTTTCATTTTTTGACAACCAACTATATGTTTTTCAATTTTGGTCCTGTATATTTTAACTTTTTTCAATTTTAGTTCAATTTTTTTCAATTTCGGTCTATTTTTTGTCGGGATTCCCAAAATTTTAGATGTCAAGTGAGATTTTCCAATGGCATCCGACCAAAATTGAATTAAAATTTAAAAAATTAAAATATAATTAACGAACCAATATTGGAAAACTTAACTGAAATTGGAAAAAAAAATGGAACATATATGATTAAAATTGAAAAATGTATACTTTGATTGTTCAAAAATAAAAAAATATCTTACATACACGACTAAAATTGAAATTTAAACCTATCAGTAAAAAAAAAAAATTAAAGTGAATGGATTAGTTAGTTAATAGTGCGACTCTAAACCCACGTAAGATGTGACATCCATTCATTAATACTCGCATATATATATATATATATATATATATATATATATATATATATATATATATATAGCAATTACTTCTAGATTTTGCTATATTTTGAGTGAATTACGTAGAAATAAAATTTAGCAAGTGCATTTAATTCGTTTTCATCAGGTAGTCGGTGGAGAGTTCAATGAATCTACTAGCTGTTTTGTTTGGAATAATAACATTATAAGGAACAAATTAAAATTCTCCAGCCTAATAAGTTTAGTCATTTTTAGTGCAAGAAAATATCAAAATAGTGATTGAACGATTCAATCTGCGATCATAAAATATTGATGATTTTAAAGTATATTAGTCTTTTTTACCCACCAATTATGATACATCAATATACATGTATCACATGAAATCAACACATCTTTTTACGACATATAAAATCCAAGTAACAATATTATGTAAAATAATTGCGGAGTTAAAAAAACATTTTTCACCTCATAGTCTTTGATTTAGGTTTATAATTGTCACGATTTTCAGTTTAATCCTATAATATAAAAATTTATCCGATTCTAGTACAATTTTCCGAATTGAGGCTTTCCGGTGACCTTAAAATGACGTGGCGGCATGTGTCAAATTCTTATTGATTGCCACATATCGCCACGTCATGTTTAGGTCACCGGCTTTTCACTGTACTCCTAGATCATTGAAAAGCCATTTTCGAGCGAAATTCGGATTTTTGGCTAAAATTGGATTAAAATCAGATAAATTCTTAAATTGTGGAATTATATTGAAAATCGTGATATTTATAAGATCAAAATTGGAAGACACAATAGTCATGGTATGAACAACAATTTAACCCCTAATTGCATGCACATAAGTCAATACATGAACTGTACATAATTAAATAACCACGATTCAAGTTATAATAATCTAAATGTAATAACTAAGAAGATGATGTTTTCTTACCGTTCCAGAAATTGTAGAGCCCCAGGAATTCCATCTGTTTTCATAGAAAAAATGAGAAATAAGAGGTAATTAAACTAATCATGCAAATGCAGTTGTGGAAAGATTAAATTCCATTTGTTACTATAGGATTTGAACTCTTGTACAAGATTGTCCCACATGTATATTTCATGAGATCAAACCAATTTACTTCAGATAATTGCTCTTGTTTGTAAATAGTGTGACTCTGTCTGCCAATTAAAATATAATATTATCGATACAAGTGTTTTAGATGAGTTTTTGTGTTATTATAGTTGTTGAGATAAAATGAGAATGAATATATAGAAGTGCATACCTGCCAATGATGTGTGACTACATTTCGAGCAAAGGATTCATTCTCATAAGACAATTTGGAAGCCATCATAGCCACATATGAATTACATTTGCTGCTAATTTCATCAATATTTCTATGATCCAAATCCAATCTCTTATCAAGAATTCCAATCACCGATGTGAATGATGCTGATGATTTATTTGGCCTCACCAACGACCTCCCTGTTTTAGAAATCATGTTACTAATTAATTAATAATCTGATCAAAATTAAATATATATTATAGGTTATGTATATTATTTTTTTAGCTTGATTAACCAAACCTCAAAAAAAAAAAAAAAAAAAAAAAAACCGCCTACCCTTCTTAATTTGATGATCTAATTTTTTTGATCTTTTGAATAATTGATTTTAGATTGTGGACATAACGAAGCGAGGAAATATATATATATATATATATATATATATATATATATATATATTATTTACAAATTCTTAAATTTGGAACTATTTAATTTACAAAAGGAAGTTTCGAATTTGCAAAACGTTTTCAGTTAGCTTGGAGTAATATGAAACTTAAAAGCAAAAAAAAACAAAAGGCAGATCATAAGGTAATGTACAGATTTGAAACAAATTCTTTAATGCAATTAATTTCCAGATCATTTAAATCTTGCCCGAAGTGACAATTTTGAATATATGATGACAAGGGTTTCTATTGATTTTAATATATTAGATGGATCATATTGCCACACAAGATGTTATATTATATTTGGTGCTATATACATCTTCTATTTTAAAATAATCATTATGCATCTTAAAATAATCATTATACATCACATGTATTTGATGACATTATTATTTAACGTATATTAAATATTATTAAATATGAAATGTAATAGAGAATTCAATAGGAAACTTGAGACAATCCTATATATAAAAAGTGGCTCAAAATAGTATATAAAAATCGGTTGAAAGTCATCATATATATTATCTGAAAACTTCCCCTTACAATTAAATAATATATTGGTTATCATAGTTTTGGGATTCTTAATATATATATATCAATTAGAGTCAAACC